>OY992893.1:935000-2425000 GCA_963921405.1 Cepaea hortensis
CCCATAAACTGTCTCATAATCATTTGACAACATAGTGTCCTTAACAGCCCCATAAACTGTCTCATAATCATTTGACACCATAGTGTCCTTAACAGCCCCATAAACTGTCTCATAATCATTTGACACCATAGTGTCCTTAACAGCCCCATAAACTGTCTCATAATCATTTGACACTATAGTGTCCTTAACAGCCCCATAAACTGTCTCATAATCATTTGACAACAAAGTGTCCTTAATAGCCCCATAAACTGTCTCATAATCATTTGACACCATAGTGTCCTTAACAGCCCCATAAACTGTCTCATAGTTAGTTAGTTAGTTAGTCGACAGATCATCCTCATTGCACATCGAACCATTCAGTCCATAAGTGCTCGGATCCCCTCCTCAGCAAATCCTGCAGCGTGTAGCGGCTAACGACGCCAGTTCTGTGTTGGTTTATCAATCTTCTTTGGCTTCCTGCGTAGTGTTCTTGTTTGGCCACCCCTCTTTTAATTTGCTGTTCTCGCAGTCTGGCCATGGTTGTAGATTCACAGTCATTGCTTGGTTCTCGCAAAAGTCTTACTTCTCATAGAGCATTCAGAATGTCAGCCTGGTCCATGGCGCATCCGCCCTCCACAGTTGCGTTACCTGCGAGCTTATCAGCCCGCTCATTTCCTTGTACTCCCGCATGCCCTGGCACGAAGATGAAACTAATCTTTGCCAGCCAAGACTGCTCCAGAGACAGCAACCACTCTTTTCGGATCCACCCCGTCTCTATCCTCTTGAGCATGCTCATTGAGTCGCTAAGGAAACATGCCCTAGTGAATGTCTGTGTCTCGAGCCATGTTATTGCTTTATTTACTGCCATGACTTCCATAGTCAGGCTACTTGTGGTCTCAGCAAAAGCACCAGAGTCCTCCTTCACAATTCTCCCTCCGGCCTGAGCCGTAAAGGCCCATGAGCTTCTCACATGCTGGACGACCGACCCATCTGTGTAAATGACAACATCACCGTCTAACGAATTCTCGAAAATCATCGCTTGTACTTCCGCCTCCAAAGCTGCTAGGTTTTCTTGTCTGCATTTTCTGTCTAGTTGGATGCAAACTGAAAAGGATGTGCAGATATCTGTTGGCACTTGTACCCACTCCTCGCCAGGTTCTAAGTCCTCAAGTGAACACACCTGTTGAAGAATGTCTTCGGCTTGACCCATCCACGACCATCCTCTTTTTAACCTGCTGCCCTTCACCTTCCTAATTTCACTATGCAGTGGATGTTGTGTGTTTGCGTTAATTCTGAGGTAGGCAAGTGCCCTGCAAACTTGTATTCTCTCTTCAATGGTTGGAAAATCAAGAAGGTAGCGCATCGCCCTGCATGCTGTATCTCTTGTACATCCAAGAATAATGCGCATAGCTTCATTCTGTATCCTTTCCATCCTTTCTATCTGCTTATGGCTGAGAGTCAGGATTGCCATTGCATACTCCAAAACAGACATGACCAACCCCTCGTACAGAAGACATAGATGGCGCTGCTCACAGTTTGCTGCCGCCATTACCCGCATCGCAGCCAACCCCCACTTGGCCTTTGTTATCACCTGGTCTATGTGCTCATTATAAGCAAGGCTTCGATCAAACTGTATCCCCAGGTAATTCATTGCCTACCTTCTTTCCACCATCTATGAACACAGATTTACAGTTGGTGTTGGAGTGTTGACAATATGATTATTCAACGAGAACCAAGTCACTGTTGCCTTTGTTGGGTTGACCATTGCCCCAGCCTCAACACACCAAGTATAATAATCACACAAGCAACTACATAAACCATGTAGTTATAACCAATTTAAGAAATAATCAGAAACAAATATTCATCTCAGACAAAATGAATGCTGTCATAAACGGGGGGGGGGGGGGGGGGGGGGGGGGGGACATGAACCTGAAGAATTAAGGCCGCCTGGCCGGTGCAGTCGCCGCAAACTGTGCAGGTTAGGGTTTTCTTTTTTTACCCCAACAGAAAAAAATCCCACACCTTACCGAGGATTCTAACCCGGGTCTCCCAAAGGAGTATCCGGTATTCTAGCCACTCCTCAGAATGAATACTTTCACAAGCAATTTCATAAACCATATGAACAAACATATTGTTTGACATATAGAAACAAACATATAGACCAAAAAGGTTAGCAAACAAGCACATGAACAATCTGACATGCAGTCTCATAATCATTTGACAACACTGTCCTTAACAGTCCCATAAACTGTCTCATAATCATTTGACAACACTGTCCTTAACAGTCCCATAAACTGTCTCATAATCATTTGACAACAAAGTGTCATTAACAGTCCCATAAACTGTCTCATAATCATTTGACAACAAAGTGTCCTTAACAGTCCCATAAACTGTCTCATAATCATTTGACAACAAAGTGTCCTTAACAGTCCCATAAACTGTCTCATAATCATTTGACAACACTGTCCTTAACAGTCCCATAAACTGTCTCATAATCATTTGACAACAAAGTGTCCTTAACAGTCCCATAAACTGTCTCATAATCATTTGACAACAAAGTGTCCTTAACAGCCCCATAAACTGTCTCATAATCATTTGACAACAAAGTGTCCTTAACAGCCCCATAAACTGTCTCATAATCATTTGACAACATAGTGTCTCTAACAGCCCCATAAACTGTCTCATAATCATTTGACAACAAAGTGTCCTTAACAGCCCCATAAACTGTCTCATAATCATTTGACAACAAAGTGTCCTTAACAGCCCCATAAACTGTCTCATAATCATTTGACAACATAGTGTCCTTAACAGCCCCATAAACTGTCTCATAATCATTTGACAACAAAGTGTCCGTAACAGCCCCATAAACTGTCTCATAATCATTTGAAAACAGAGTGTCCTTAACAGCCCCATAAATTGTCTCATAATCATTTGACAACAAAGTGTCCTTAACAGCCCCATAAACTGTCTCATAATAATTTGACAACAAAATGTCCTTAACAGCCCCATAAACTGTCTCATAATCATTTGACAACATAGTGTCCTTAACAGCCCCATAAACTGTCTCATAATCATTTGACACCATAGTGTCCTTAACAGCCCCATAAACTGTCTCATAATCATTTGACACCATAGTGTCCTTAACAGCCCCATAAACTGTCTCATAATCATTTGACACTATAGTGTCCTTAACAGCCCCATAAACTGTCTCATAATCATTTGACAACAAAGTGTCCTTAATAGCCCCATAAACTGTCTCATAATCGTTTGACACCATAGTGTCCTTAACAGCCCCATAAACTGTTTCATAGTTAGTTAGTTAGTTAGTCGACAGATCATCCTCATTGCACATCGAACCATTCAGTCCATAAGTGCTCGGATCCCCTCCTCAGCAAATCCCGCAGCGTGTAGCGGCTAACGACGCCAGTTCTCTGTTGGTTTATCAATCTTCTTTGGCTTCCTGCGTAGTGTTCTTGTTTGGTCACCCCTCTTTTAATTTGCTGTTCTCGCAGTCTGGCCATGGTTGTAGATTCACAGTCATTGCTTGGTTCTCGCAAAAGTCTTACTTCTCGTAGAGCATTCAGAATGTCAGCCTGGTCCATGGCGCATCCGCCCTCCACAGTTGCGTTACCTGCGAGCTTATCAGCCCGCTCATTTCCTTGTACTCCCGCATGCCCTGGCACGAAGATGAAACTAATCTTTGCCAGCCAAGACCGCTTCAGAGACAGCAACCATTCTTTTCGGATCCACCCCGTCTCTATCCTCTTGAGCATGCTCATTGAGTCGCTAAGGAAACATGCCCTAGTGAATGTCTGTGTCTCGAGCCGTGTTATTGCTTTATTTACTGCCATGACTTCCATAGTCAGGCTACTTGTGGTCTCAGCAAAAGCACCAGAGTCCTCCTTCACAATTCTCCCTCCGGCCTGAGCCGTAAAGGCCCATGAGCTTTTCACATGCTGGACGACCAACCCATCTGTGTAAATGACAACATCACCGTCTAACGAATTCTCGAAAATCATCGCTTGTACTTCCGCCTCCAAAGCTGCTAGGTTTTCTTGTCTGCATTTTCTGTCTAGTTGGATGCAAACTGAAAAGGATGTGCAGAAATCTGTTGGCACTTGTACCCACTCCTCGCCAGGTTCTAAGTCCTCAAGTGAACACACCTGTTGAAGAATGTCTTCGGCTTGACCCATCCACGACCGTCCTCTTTTTAACCTGCTGCCCTTCATAATTTCACTATGCAGTGGATGTTGTGTGTTTGCGTTAATTCTGAGGTAGGCACGTGCCCTGCAAACTTGTATTCTCTCTTCAATGGTTGGAAAATCAAGAAGGTAGCGCATCGCCCTGCATGCTGTATCTCTTGTACATCCAAGAATAATGCGCATAGCTTCATTCTGTATCATTTCCATCCTTTCTATCTGCTTACGGCTGAGAGTCAGGATTGCCATTGCATACTCCAAAACAGACATGACCAGCCCTTCGTATAGAAAACATAGATGGCGCTGCTCACAGTTTGCTGCCGCCATCACCCACATCGCAGCCAACCCCTGCTTGGCCTTTGTTATCACCTGGTCTATGTGCTCATTATAAGCAAGGCTTCGATCAAACCGTATCCCCAGGTAATTCATTGCCTGCGTTCTTTCCACCGTCTCTGAACACAGCATTACAGTTGGTGTTGGAGTGTTGACAATATGATTATTCAACGAGAACCAAGTCACTGTTGCCTTTGTTGGGTTGACCATTGCCCCAGCCTCAACACACCAAGTACTTATGCGATTGAGTTCGGTTTGTAGTTCCACCGCAACCTGATCTCTATCCTTACCCTGGCGATACACTAAAACATTGTCGGCATATGACAATGTCCTACCAGGTCCAGTGATCTGCTCACTGGTGATTCTCACAAAGTATAGGCGTTGAACAGTACCGGAGATAATGGTGATTCCTGTGGTAGGCCAGGATATATTGTTGTTAGTTCTGAAGTCCAACTGCCACATCTAAAAACTACTTTCCGTTGGAAGACGGCTGCAGCGATCCAACTAAGGAGGAATGGACTTACTTTGAGTTCAAGAAGCTGAAGCATTAAAAAATCTAATGGTACTCTGTTGTACGTGTCCTCAAGATCAATCGCTGCAGCAAAGGTTTCAATGCCTGAGTGGAAACCTTCATAGACATCGTGGGCAAAAACTCTGCATTGATCCAGGTTTCTCTTTTTGGACGGTACCCTCCCAGGGTAATTGGGAAAACACCTTACCTCTCTAGCTGGCTTGATATTTTCCTGGCAACTAACTTCTCCAGCAGCTTGCCTATTGTATTCTGTATGGTTATAACTTGATATCCCTGAATTTTTGTGTGGTCTTTGCCAGGCCTCGGCAAGGCAATCAGATAGCTGTGTAACCACGCCTTGATGCTAGCACTCCCTATACTGTTGTTGTACATGTCTGCTAGTTTCTCTAGCTCGTTGTCGGTACACCTATTGATGTCGTCATATCTTATGCCATCAGGCCCTGGAGCACTGTTTTTTGATCGTCGAAGCACAGCCTTGATTTCTTTCACTGTCACTGTGTCTTCATCCGAAGTGTTCTGGGCCTTGCACCTGTCTGACGTGATCTCCTTGGCAAGATTTCGGCCTCTCATGTCTGTCTGGTTGCTGTGCTCTAGATAGCGTTCAAAGAGAGCTTGTTGCCCTCTGCCCAAAACTGTCTCATAAAGAATCACATAAATAATCACATAAACAATATCAAAATCAGTGACAAACAATCTTATACAGAATCTCATAAACAGTTGCATAGACAGTCACATAACCAATCACTTAAATAATCACATAAACACATAAACTTCCTGATATTCAATCAAACAAAAAATAAAAATCACACACATCTTGATTGAAAAATCTCATAATTAACCACTTAAACATTCAAGTAAACAATCAGATGAATTCTCCCGTAAACAAATTCATGAAATATCAATCACACAAATAACCACATTAACAATATCATATACAATCACTTTAAAAAATAATGTAAATAATCACACAAACAATGTCATAAATAATCACATAAACAATCACATAAACATTGTCTTAAACAATTTATAAACTACTTTAGCAGCAATATGTGGAGTATAGTAAATTCACAGTTACTTTAGCAGCAATATGTGGAGTATAGTAGATTCACAGTTACTTTAGCAGCAATATGTGGAGTACAGTAGATTCACAGTTACTTTAGCAGCAATATGTGGAGTACAGTAGATTCACAGTTACTTTAGCAGCAATATGTGGAGTACAGTAGATTCACAGTTACTTTAGCAGCAATATGTGGAGTACAGTAGATTCACAGTTACTTTAGCAGCAATATGTGGAGTACAGTAGATTCACAGTTACTTTAGCAGCAATATGTGGAGTATAGTAGATTCACAGTTACTTTAGCAGCAATATGTGGAGTATAGTAGATTCACAGTTACTTTAGCAGCAATATGTGGAGTATTGTAGATTCACAGTTACTTTAGCAGCAATATGTGGAGTATAGTAGATTCACAGTTACTTTAGCAGCAATATGTGGAGTATAGTAGATTCACAGTTACTTTAGCAGCAATATGTGGAGTACAGTAGATTCACAGTTACTTTAGCAGCAATATGTGGAGTATAGTAGATTCACAGCTACTTTAGCAGCAATATGTGGAGTATAGTAGATTCACAGCTACTTTAGCAGCAATATGTGGAGTGTGGTAAATTTGAGGCGATTTTAGAGCCAATGTAAATGGTGCTGCACATGAATGTTAAAAAGTCACACTTAGGTTTACAAATATGCATGCATTTTGTGTTTGCGTTTGCTCGCTGTGAACTCAAGCGTAGTCCATACATGTGCTGCTACTCTTAGTGCATTAGACATATTTTTTTGTTTGTGGATTAGCTTTACCTTTTACCAATGCCCCGCACCATCAGGTGAACCCACTCTGATTTCAGAGGTACCTGTAATTTACATCCCCAAGTTAAGGAAGGGAATTCAACATTTTATGGGTAATAATAACTGTCAACATTTAGTTTGGGTAATGATATTTGTCAACATTTAGTTTGGGCAATTATCACTGTCAACATTTAGTTTGGGTAATTATCACTGTCAACATTTAGTTTGGGTAATGATAACTGTCAACATTTAGTTTGGGTAATTATCACTGTCAACATTTAGTTTGGGTAATGATAACTGTCAACATTTAGTTTGGGTAATGATATTTGTCAACATTTAGTTTGGGCAATTATCATTGACAACATTTAGTTTGGGTAATTATCACTGTCAACATTTAGTTTGGGTAATGATAACTGTCAACATTTAGTTTGGGTAATGATCACTGTCAACATTTAGTTTGGGTAATTATCACTGTCAACATTTAGTTTGGGTAATGATAACTGTCAACATTTAGTTTGGGTAATGATATTTGTCAACATTTAGTTTGGGCAATTATCATTGACAACATTTAGTTTGGGTAATTATCACTGTCAACATTTAGTTTGGGTAATGATCACTGTCAACATTTAGTTTGGGTAATTATCACTGTCAACATTTAGTTTGGGTAATGATAACTGTCAACATTTAGTTTGGGTAATGATCACTGTCAACATTTAGTTTGGGTAATGATAACTGTCAACATTTAGTTTGGGTAATGATCACTGTCAACATTTAGTTTGGGTAATTATCACTGTCAACATTTAGTTTGGGTAATGATAACTGTCAACATTTAGTTTGGGTAATTATCACTGTCAACATTTAGTTTGGGTAATGATAACTGTCAACATTTAGTTTGGGTAATGATCACTGTCAACATTTAGTTTGGGTAATTATCACTGTCAACATTTAGTTTGGGTAATTATCACTGTCAACATTTAGTTTGGGTAATTATCACTGTCAACATTTCATTTCTAGAACTGGCAACTTGAAACGATATCTTGTAATTTTACTTAAGAATTGTCAACATTAACAGATAAATTGAAACTTTACTTAAGAGCAGGAAACATTTCTTGAAAATTGGCAACTTTATCAGATAACGTACAACTTTAACAGATAACTTACAATTTTACTTGAGAACTGGCAAGTTTAAGAGATATCTTGAAATTTTACTTTTAAAAAAAGTAGCTTAAAAGTCGACATGGTCGACTACATTGCACCAGGGTTATATCCCATATGGTTCAGTCTCTTTCCACAGCGAACTGCCGAAAGCGTTGCATAAAGCACGAACCCCGTAGCTCCAGCGACGACCCTGAGTATCAGAAAAATATCACTCATGAACCAAAGGACGTGGCCTGGAATCGAACCCATGTAATGTTAACAGATAACTTGCAACTTTACATAAGAATTGGAAACATTTCTTGAAAACTGGCAACTTTAACATATAACTGGCAAATTTAACATATAACTGGCAATTTTAACAATTAACTTGCAACTTTAAATGAGAATTTGCAATTTTACTTGAACACTGGCAACTTTACCAGATAACTTGCAACTGTTGGCAGTGCCAGGATATGCCTCATGCATACAATTAGTGTTTCCTTTGTACACCCCAGGGTTACCCGCATGTTAACAGATAACTTGCAATTGTTGGCAGTGCAAGGATATGCCTCATGCATACAATTAGTGTTTCCTTTGTACACCCCAGGGTTACCCGCATGTTAACAGATAACTTGCAACTGTTGGCAGTGCAAGGTTATGCCTCATGCATACAATTAGTGTTTCCTTTGTACACCCCAGGGTTACCCGCATGGCTGCATTCTGTATGCGCTCCAACCTTTCAAGCTGGCTCTTTGTTACTGTCAGCAGCCCCAAACCATACTCAATGACAGAAATTATTAACTGCTGAAAGAGCCTGTAAAGCATCCTCTGATCTACCCCGGCGGTTGCTGCCATTGCCCTCAGTGCATTAAGTCCCTTACCAACTTTCACTACCAAAGCCTCCACATGATCTTTAAAAGACATACACCTGTCAAAGGTGATTCACAAGTACTTCAATTTACTCTGTCTATTGAGAGAATGTCCATTCAATGTAATACATGGGATCTCTGCCTTCATGATTCGGTTATCCAGGGAATCCCACACAACTGATGCCTTGTCTGGATTTATTACGGCCCCTGAATCCATGCACCACTCCACCACCCTGTTTACTGTCATTTGTAAGTCTTCAGCCATTCTTTCCCTTTCTCTGCCCTGTCTGTATGTCAGCACATAAACTACGAATGTCAAGATTCTACCAATTCCTGCAACTTTGCTAGTGTATACATTAAAGGGCACTGGGGACATGACAGATCCCTGCGGCAGTCCTGGCGTAATAGTACAGGGGTCGGAAGTCCATGAACCCATGCAAAGTGCAATTTTATGCTCATAAAGTACTGTCACAATCCATTTAACAATCCAAGGACAGACCTCCATGTCCAAAAGAGTGTGTATCAAACGATCACACCTGACCCAGTTGTAAGCATCTTCCAGGTCAAGTGCCACCGCAACCATCTCCTGTTTATTCTGGAAGCCCTCATAGACATCCAATGCAAATGTCGCTGCATTGGCCCAGGTGTCCTTTCCAGCCGGTAACTCCCAAGCTTTGGGGAGCAGTTTACATCTTTCCAAGTGGTGCTGTAGCTTGCTTGCTGTTACTCGAGAACTTTGCCAAAGGTGTTTTGCAAGGTGATATTTATATATCCATTAAGTTTTGATGATCCTTGCCTGGCTTTGGGAGTGGGACAAGGTAGCTGTGCAACCAATCCTGGGGGATTTCTGCTATTTTCCTGCAAACAAAGGGCCATCTCTTCCAAGTCACCATCATTCATGTTCTTATATGGCTGTACACAACCCCACCTGGGCCTGGTGCTGTGTCTTTAGTTGTCTTCAGCACACGTCTAGTATCCTCTACCTGTATCATGTCTTCATTCAGCACACGTCTAGTATCCTCTACCTGTATCATGTCTTCATTCAGCACACGTCTAGTATCCTCTACCTGTATCATGTCTTCATTCAGCACACGTCTAGTATCCTCTACCTGTATCATGTCTTCATTCAGCACACGTCTAGTATCCTCTACCTGTATCATGTCTTCATTCAGCACACGTCTAGTATCCTCTACCTGTATCATGTCTTCATTCAGCACACGTCTAGTATCCTCTACCTGTATCATGTCTTCATTCAGCACACGTCTAGTATCCTCTACCTGTATCATGTCTTCATTCAGCACACGTCTAGTATCCTCTACCTGTATCATGTCTTCATTCAGCACACGTCTAGTATCCTCTACCTGTATCATGTCTTCATTCAGCACACGTCTAGTATCCTCTACCTGTATCATGTCTTCATTCAGCACACGTCTAGTATCCTCTACCTGTATCATGTCTTCATTCAGCACACGTCTAGTATCCTCTACCTGTATCATGTCTTCATTCAGCACACGTCTAGTATCCTCTACCTGTATCATGTCTTCATTCAGCACACGTCTAGTATCCTCTACCTGTATCATGTCTTCATTCAGCACACGTCTAGTATCCTCTACCTGTATCATGTCTTCATTCAGCACACGTCTAGTATCCTCTACCTGTATCATGTCTTCATTCAGCACACGTCTAGTATCCTCTACCTGTATCATGTCTTCATTCAGCACACGTCTAGTATCCTCTACCTGTATCATGTCTTCATATTAGTCATTGCTAGTGACCTGTGACAGGGCCTCTCTGACCGTGTCCCTAATAGCCCTATCCTACTGATCAGTCTGTTTTAGAAATCATACAAGAAATGCCTCCCCTATGTTCTTTTCAATTGTTATAGGCCGATTGTGTCATCGTACACTATATCACATGTACAGGGCTGTGCCTGTCTGTTCATCTCCCTGTGCAGCCTCCAGAATTCTCCCAATATCACATCCCCACCAATTTCACTTATAAACTGTTCCCATTTCATCTTTCTGTTGTGGGCAGCTGCTTTTGGCTGACTCAATCACAGGACTATCATTCTGAGCCGGTGATCGACCCTAACTATAACATCTCCTTGAAGTTGAACAGGATAGGGGTAATGGTGAAATTGAACTGAAACAGCCTGTTTGGCCTCTGCTGCTTAGAAATGAAAATCCTGCATCTTTACCTTTTTCCTTCTTTCAGCCTCCTGCAATTCTGTATCAACTGAACTGGTTGATCTTCACAACCTCTGCCAATTCCTTACAGCCGCTCTCTTTTCCCTCCATGCTTGCTCCACTTCTTGTGTCCACCATGATAAATGTGTCCACCATGGTGGTTGTGATAAGATCCTTCCTGTTGTAGACTGTCCCTGTGATCTAAGGCGTCCCAGGAGCCAAGAATGGTCACGATCATAATTGAACGCCTTGCGGGCTCTTATAGTTTATGTGTGTATGTATGTGTGTGTGTGTGAGAGAGAGAGAGAGAGAGAGAGAAAGAGAGAGAGAGAGAGAGAGAGAGAGAAAGAGAGAGAGAGAGTATTGGTTCCTTCAGCTGGCTACAAATATGATGTCAGAATTACAGTTCTGATTTGTGTTTTCTGTCTTTCCAGCCTGGAGAGCCGTGACAACCCATTCGTTCCTGGAGGTGAATTATCTCTTGAGGCAGAAGATTTACTCTCTCGAGCTACTATTATTAGAGACCACTTCTATCTTAATGAACATGAGAAGCGAGCACTGAGAGAACAGCAGCAGCGTCAACAGCAGTTACAACAGCAGCAAGTGGTCAGACAAATTCATACAGAGGACAGCTTAGATGGACTTGCACATTGTGACACTACATGCGGACATCAATCATTCTCCCCGGGAGTCAGTGTGGTCATAGAGGAGAATCTTCTCCTGCAGTCTTCATCCAGCCCACTGCTTTCAGCTGCCTCACCCAATGGTGGCCCCCAAGCCAAGGAGAATGGCCAAGCTGTAGACTGCCTGTGTGCAGTCACACACAGCAGACCACATGAAGACAACCAGCCAGCTGGGACAGCATCCGAAGGGGACACTGTACATGTATTTGAGGACTTACAGGTTCATGACTCCAACACAAAACAGAGGAACAAATGTTGCTCCATGATGTGAGACCAGGAGCACACCTTGTTGTGCCGAGTGTTCATCCATGGATACACTATTCTTGTACATTTTCACACTGGATAAGGATGATAGAGTTGATATGGATGATTTATTCATTGGCACCATGCCGTCTTGACAGACGCTAGTTTGGTACATTGTTCTTCAAAATGGTATAATAACTACAACCTATGGCGGAGGCAAATGTGAATGATAAGGCCAATTCACGCTGTAAATGTTCATCCACAGTGGATGCATGTGAACACATGGTCATTTCCACCATCATGCACCATCTTATGTCTCACACGCTCGGTGTGTGACTTATCTGCAATAATTTTCTCCTTTGTCTTTATTCCATTTCTGATATTTGCCCTCCATGCAACACGTTCAGCGGCGACTTATTCCCAATGTGCATTATCAATGCCTGTATCAATCATGTCCCACTTACACACATCTTTGTATCGTAGTAGAGGTCGACCCTGAGATCTCTTACATATCTGTAATTCACCAAAAAAAGATGTCCTTTGGTATTCTACCATCATCCATCCTCCTAAGATGTCCTATCCATCTAAGTCTACGAAGACTCAGCATGGAATAAACCGTCACACAACCTGATCTTTCCAATACTTCAGTATTTGTGATTTTGACTTGCCACTTAATACCAAGTATTCTTCACAGACACCGCATATGAAAGCTGTTTAAACATTTCTCTTGGTCTGAGTAAGTTGTCCAGGCTTCACTGCCACAAAGAAGAGTACTAAGGACACAGGCTTGAAAGACAAGGACATTTGTTTTGGCGGTAAGCTTCCTGTTCTCCCAGACTCTTTATTTAACCCGTTTATTGTTGCTGCCTTACCAATCCTGATGTTGATTTCCTGATCTAAGGATAATTTGCTATTTACCACTGATCCTAGATATGTAAAATGGTCTACCATCTCTAGTTCGGCGTCATCAATAAAGATTGATGGTACCCCATGTGCACCTTGTGACATAATCTGCGTCTTCTTTTTGCTAATTGTTAAACCAAATTCAGAACAAGCATTAGAGAATGCAGATAGTAGACGTTGTAATTCTTCCTCAGAGTGGGTCGTAATTGCAGCATCATCCGCAAAACTCAACTCTCTGATCAGTACCCTCCTAATTTTTTTCTTGGCTTTTAATCTCTGAGTATTGTAGCTATGGATGCAATCTCTGTCCTAATGCACTTACCAGGTTAAGATTGGTTCTTTTGCAGTTTATTGTTGAACTTTGACTTGATCAGGTTAAGTTTGGTTCTGTGACAGTTTATTGTTGAACGTTGACTTGATCAGGTTAAGATTGGTTCTGTGACAGTTTATTGTTGAACATTGACTTGACTAGGTTAAGATTGGCTCTGTGACAGTTTATTGTTGAACGTTGACTTGACTAGGTTAAGATTGGTTCTGTGACAGTTTATTGTTAACTTTGACTTGATCAGGTTAAGATTGGTTCTGTGACAGTTTATTGTTAACTTTGACTTGATCAGGTTAAGTTTGGTTCTGTGACAGTTTATTGTTAACTTTGACTTGACCAGGTTAAGATTGGTTCTGTGACAGTTTATTGTTGAACGTTGACTTGATCAGGTTAAGATTGGTTCTGTGACAGTTCATTGTTGAACGTTGACTTGACCAGGTTAAGATTGGTTCTATGACAGTTTATTGTTGAACGTTGACTTGATCAGGTTAAGATTGGTTCTATGACAGTTTATTGTTGAACTATGATGTGACCAGGTTAAGATTGGTTCTGTGACAGTTTATTGTTGAACGTTGACTTGATCAGGTTAAGATTGGTTCTGTGACAGTTCGTTGTTGAACTATGATGTGACCAGGTTAAGATTGGTTCTGTGACAGTTTATTGTTGAACTATGATGTGACCAGGTTAAGATTGGTTCTGTGACAGTTCGTTGTTGAACTATGATGTGACCAGGTTAAGATTGGTTCTGTGACAGTCCGTTGTTGAACTATGATGTGACCAGGTTAAGATTGGTTCTGTGACAGTTTATTGTTGAACTTTGACTTGATCAGGTTAAGATTGGTTCTGTGACAGTTCGTTGTTGAACTATGATGTGACCAGGTTAAGATTGGTTCTGTGACAGTTTATTGTTGAACTTTGACTTGATCAGGTTAAGATTGGTTCTATGACAGTTTATTGTTGAACTGTGATGTGACCAGGTTAAGATTGGTTCTGTGACAGTTTATTGTTGAACGTTGACTTGATCAGGTTAAGATTGGTTCTATGACAGTTTATTGTTGAACTATGATGTGACCAGGTTAAGATTGGTTCTGTGACAGTTTATTGTTGAACTTTGACTTGATCAGGTTAAGATTGGTTCTATGACAGTTTATTGTTGAACTATGATGTGACCAGGTTAAGATTGGTTCTGTGACAGTTTATTGTTGAACTATGATGTGACCAGGTTAAGATTGGTTCTGTGACAGTTTATTGTTGAACTATGATGTGATCAGGTTAAGATTGGTTCTGTGACAGTTTATTGTTGAACTATGATGTGACCAGGTTAAGATTGGTTCTGTGACAGTTTATTGTTGAACTTTGACTTGATCAGGTTAAGATTGGTTCTGTGACAGTTCGTTGTTGAACTATGATGTGACCAGGTTAAGATTGGTTCTGTGACAGTTTATTGTTGAACTATGATGTGACCAGGTTAAGATTGGTTCTGTGACAGTTTATTGTTGAACTATTATGTGATCAGGTTAAGATTGGTTCTGTGACAGTTTATTGTTGAACTATGATGTGATCAGGTTAAGATTGGTTCTGTGACAGTTCGTTGTTGAACTATGATGTGACCAGGTTAAGATTGGTTCTGTGACAGTTTATTGTTGAACTATGATGTGACCAGGTTAAGATTGGTTCTGTGACAGTTCGTTGTTGAACTATGATGTGACCAGGTTAAGATTGGTTCTGTGACAGTTTATTGTTGAACTATGATGTGACCAGGTTAAGATTGGTTCTGTGACAGTTTATTGTTGAACTTTGACTTGATCAGGTTAAGATTGGTTCTGTGACAGTTTATTGTTGATGTGTTGTTTAAAAAAAAAAAAATCAGGCTATGTCAGCTGTTGTATACAAGTTGTTTGACCACATATTTATGTCATGTGTATAGTTGACCACACATTTATGTCATGTGTATAGTTGACCACACATTTATGTCATGTGTATAGTTGACCACACATTTATGTCATGTGTATAGTTGACCACATATTTATGTCATATGTATAGTTGACCACACATTTATGTCATGTGTATAGTTGACCACACATTTATGTCATATGTATAGTTGACCACACATTTATGTCATGTGTATAGTTGACCACACATTTATGTCATGTGTATAGTTGACCACATATTTATGTCATATGTATAGTTGACCACACATTTATGTCATGTGTATAGTTGACCACACATTTATGTCATGTGTATAGTTGACCACACATTTATGTCATATGTATAGTTGACTACACATTTATGTCATATGTATAGTTGACCACACATTTATGTCATGTTTATAGTTGACCACACATTTATGTCACGTGTATAGTTGGCCACACATTTATGTCATCATATCTTAGCTAACCACACATTAATGTTATCCTATCTATAGTTGACAAAACATTCATGTCATCACATCTGTAGCAGACATCAAACATTACTTTGACTACATATAGTTTATGTCATCACATCTGTAGCAGACATCAAACATTACTTTGACTACATATAGTTTATGTCATCACATCTGTAGCAGACATCAAACATTACTTTGACTACATATAGTTTATGTCATCACATCTGTAGCAGACAGCAAACATGTAATTTATGTCTGTAGTTGACAAGAAACATTTATTTCACACATTCTAGAGCTGCTTATGTTATTGTTTTGTATATTTTATTGTTTATATATTTATTTGTGTGTTTGTATAGCTTTTTGTATGGAAGCCATGTATATGTCATTGTGTGCAAATGTTATGTATATGCTTTTGTGTAAATTGTATGTATGTTATTGTGAGGGTTTGTGTATATGTTACTGTGGGGATGCTGAGTGGTGAAATTATAGTATGGTCCTGAGTGGTGAGACTATAATATGTCACAGAGAGGTGAGATTATAGTATGTCACAGAGAGGTGATATTATAGTATGTCACAGAGAGGTGAGATTATAATATGTCACAGAGAGGTGAGATTATAGTATGTCACAGAGAGGTGAGATTATAATATGACACAGAGAGGTGAGATTATAATATGTCACAGAGAGGTGAGATTATAATATGTCACAGAGAGGTGAGATTATAATATGTCACAGAGAGGTGAGATTATAGTATGTCACAGAGAGGTGAGATTATAGTATGTCACAGAGAGGTGAGATTATAATATGTCACAAAGAGATGAGATTATAATATGTCACAGAGAGGTGAGATTATAATATGTCACAGAGAGGTGAGATTATAATATGTCACAGAGAGGTGAGATTATAATATGTCACAGAGAGGTGAGATTATAATATGTCACAGAGAGGTGAGATTATAATATGTCACAGAGAGGTGAGATTATAGTATGTCACAGAGAGGTGAGATTATAGTATGTCACAGAGAGGTGAGATTATAGTATGTCACAGAGAGGTGAGATTATAATATGTCACAGAGAGGTGAGATTATAGTATGTCACAGAGTGGTGAGACTATAATATGTCACAGAGTGGTGAGATTATAGTATGTCACAGAGGGGTGAGATTATAGTATGTCACAGAGAGGTGAGATTATAATATGTCAGAGTGGTGAGATTATAGTATGTCGAGTAGTGAGACTATAATGTGTCACAGAGTGGTGAGACTATAATGTGTCACAGAGTGTTGAGATTATGGTATGTCACAGAGTGGTAAGACTATAGTATGTCACAGAGTGGTGAGACTATAATGTGTCACAGAGTGGTGAGACTATAATGTGTCACAGAGTGGTGAGATTATAATGTGTCACAGAGTGGGGAGATTATAGTATGTCACACAGTGGGAAGATTATAGTATGTCACAGAGTGATGAGATTATAGTATGTTACAGAGTGGTGAGATTATGGTATGTCACAGAGTGGTGTGATTATGGTATGTCACAAAGTGGTCAGATTATGGTATGTCACAAAGTGGTGAGACTATAATGTGTCACAGAGTGGTGAGACTATAAAGTGTCACAGAGTGATGAGATTATAGTATGTCACAGAGTGGCGAGGCTATAATGTGTCACATAGTGGTGAGACTATAATGTGTCACAGAGTGGTGAGACTATAATATGTCACAGAGTGGTGAGATTATAATGTGTCACAGAGTGGGGAGATTATAGTATGTCACAGAGTGGGGAGATTATAGTATGTCACAAAGAGGTGAGATTATAGTATGTCACAGAGAGGTGAGATTATAGTATGTCACAGAGTGCTGAGTTTATAGTATGTCACAGAAATGTGAGATTATTGTCAGTCCCAGAATGGTAAGATTATAGTAAGTCACAGAGTGGTGAGATTATAGTAAGTCACAGAGTGGTGAGATTATAGTAAGTCACAGAGTGGTGAGATTATAGTATGTCACAGATTGGTGAGATTATAGTATTTCACAGTGTGGTGAGATTATAGTAAGTCATATAATAGTGAGATTATGGTATGTCACAGAGTGGTGAGATTATAGTAAGTCACAGAGTAGTGAGATTATCATATATCATAGAGTGGTGAGATTATAGTAAGTCACAGAGTGGTGAGATTATAGTATGTCACAGAGTGGGGAGACTATAGTATGTCACAGAGTGGGGAGATTATAGTAAGCCACAGAGTGGTGAGATTATAGTATGTCACAAAGTGGTGAGATTATGGTATGTAACAAAGTGGTGACCCTATAATGTATCACAGAGTTGTGAGACTATAATGTGTCACAGAGTGGTGAGGCTATAATGTGTCACATAGTGGTGAGACTATAATGTGTCACAGAGTGGTAAGACTATAATGTGTCACAGAGTGGTGAGATTATGGTATGTCACAGTGTCGTGAGATTATAGTAAGTCATATAATGGTGAGATTATGGTATGTCACAGAGTGGTGAGATTATAGTAAGTCACAGAGTGGTGAGATTATGGTATGTCACAGAGTGGTGAGATTATAGTATGTCACAGAGAGGTGAGATTATAGTATGTCACAGAGAGGTGAGATTATAATATGTCACAGAGAGGTGAGATTATAATATGTCACAGATAGATGAGATTATAATATGTCACAGATAGGTGAGATTATAGTATGTCACATAGTGGTGAGATTATAGTATGTCACAGATAGGTGAGATTATGGTATGTCGCAGAGTGGTGAGATTATCATATGTCATAGAGTGGTGAGATTATAGTATGTCACAGAGTGGGGAGATTATAGTATGTCACAGAGTGGGGAGATTATAGTATGTCACAGAGAGGTGAGATTATAGTAAGTCACAGAGTGGTTAGATTATAGTATGTCACAGAGTTGTGAGATTATAGTATGTCACAGAGTGGTGAGATTATAGTGTCACAGAAAGGTGAGATTATAGTATGTCACAGAGTGGTGAGATTATAGTATGTCACAGATAGGTGAGATTATAGTATGTCACAGATAGGTGAGATTATAGTATGTCACAGAGAGGTGAGATTATAATGTGTCACAGAGAGGTGAGATTATAGTATGTCACAGAGAGGTGAGATTATAGTATGTCACAGAGTGGTAAGATTATAGTATTTCACAGAGTGGGGATATTATAGTCTGTCACAGAGTGGGGAGATTATAGTATGTCACAGAGAGGTGAGATTATAGTAAGTCACAGAGTGGTGAGATTATAGTATGTCACAGAGTGGTGAGATTATAGTATGTCACAGATAGGTGTGTTATAATATGTTACAGAATGGTGAGAGTATAGTATGTCACAGAGTGGTGAGATTATAGTATGTCACAGATTGGGGTGAGACTATAATATGTGACAGAGTGGGGTGAGACTATATGTCACAGAGTGGAGTGAAACTATAATATTTCACAGAGTGGGTTGAGACTATAATATGTCACAGAGTGGGGTGAGACTATAATATGTCACAGAGTGGGGTGAGACTATAATATGTCACAGAGTGGGGTGAGACTATAATATGTCACAGAGTGGGGTGAGACTATAATATGTCACAGAGTGGGGTGAGACTATAATATGTCACAGAGTGGGGTGAGACTATAATATGTCACAGAGTGGGGTGAGACTATAGTGAGTTACAGTGGTAAAACTATAGTTAGTCAGTCTTCTTGTATGATATGGCTCATTGACTTGTATCCCCAGGATAAACTATATGTTTGATATGGCTCATTGACTTTTATCCCTGGGACAAACTATATGTATGATGTGGCTCAGTGACTTATAGCCCTGGGATAAACTATATGTATGATATGGCTCATTGATGTGTATCCCTAGGATAAACTCTATGTATGATGAGACTCAGTAAGTTGTATCCCTGTAAAAACTATATGTATGATGAGGCTGAGTAAGTTGTAGCTCTGTATAAACTATATGTATGATATGGCTCAGTGAGTCATATCCCTGTATAAACTCTATGTATGCTATGGCTCATTGAGTTTTATCCCTGGGATAAACTATATGTATGATGTGGCTCAGTGAGTTTTATCCCTTGGATACACTATATGTATGATATGACTCAGTTAGTTCTATCCCTGTGATAAACTATGTGTATGATGTGGCTCAGTTAGTTCTATCCCTGTAATAAACTATATGTATGATATGGCCCAGTGAGTTGTATCCCTTGGATACACTATATGTATGATGTGGCTCAGTTAGTTCTATCCCTGTAATAAACTATATGTATGGTGTGGCTCAGTGAGTTATGTCCCTGTAATAAACTATATGTATGATGTGGCTCAGTTAGTTCTATCCCTGTAATAAACTATGTGTATGATGTGGCTCAGTGAGTTCCATCCCTGTAATAAACTATATGTATGATATGGCTCAGTGAGTTGTATCCCTTGGATACACTATATGTATGATGTGGCTCAGTTCTATCCCTGTAATAAACTATATGTATGATATGGCTCATTGACTTGTATTCCTGGGATATACTATATGTATGAAATGGCTCTGTGAGTTGTGTCCCTGGGATATACTATATGTATGCAATGGCTCTGTGAGTTGTGTCCCTGGGATATACTATATGTATGAAATGGCTCTGTGAGTTGTGTCCCTGGGATAAACTATATGAGTACACACTTGGACTGATGCTGATGTCTTTCTACTTTTAAATTTATGATAGATGTGTCTGTGTGAAGAATTGCTTTTTGTACATATGTATGTCTGCAAGATATATGTTTGTGTGTGTGTGTGTGTGTGTGAAGAATTGCTTGTATGTCTATGTCTGCAAGATATCTGTGTGTGGAGAATTGCTTGTTGTACATGTGCATGTTTGCAAGATATCTATTTGTGTGGAGAACTGATTGTTGTACACATGTCACTGGTGTGTGGAGAACTCATTGTTGTACACATGTCCCTGGTGTTTGGAGAACTGATTGTTGTACACATATGTTCACTGGTGTGTGGAGAAATTATTGTTGAAAACACATATGTTCACTGTTGTGTGGAGAAATTATTGCTGAAAACACTTATGTTCACTGATGTGTGGAGAAGGGATTGTTGAACACATGTATGTTCACTGGTGTGTTGGACAGTACCCTCCAGATATGGATGTTGCATGTGCAAAGATATGAATGTTACATGTGCACATAAATGTATATTACATTTATACAATTATGGATATAAATGTTACATGTGTGCAGATATAAATGTTACATGTGTGCAGATATAAATGTTACATGTGTGCAGATATAATTGTTACATGTGTACAGATATAAATGTTACATGTGTGCAGATATAAGTGATAAATGTTACATGTGTACAGATATAAATGATAAATGTTACATGTGTGCAGATATAAATGTTACATGTGAGCAGATATAAATGTTACATGTGTACAAATATAAATGTTACATGTGTGCAGATATAAATGTTACATGTGTGCAGATATACATGTTACACGTGTGCAGATATAATTGTTACATGTGTACATATATAAATGTTACATGTGTGCAGATATAATTGTTACATGTGTGCAGATATAAATGTTACACGTGTGCAGATATAATTGTTACATGTGTGCATATATAATTGTTACATGTGTGCAGATATAAATGTTATATGTGTACAGATATAATTGTTACATGTGTACAGATATAATTGTTACATGTGTACAGATATAAATGTTACACATGTGCAGATATAATTGTTACATGTGTGCAGATATAATTGTTACATGTGTGCAGATATAAATGTTACACGAGTGCAGATATAATTGTTACATTGTGCAGATATAAATGTTACACATGTGCAGATATAAATGTTACATGTGTGCAGATTTAATTGTTATATGTGTGCAGATTTAATTGTTACATGTGTGCAGATATAAATGTTACACATGTGCAGATATAATTGTTACATGTGTGCAGATATAATTGTTACATGTGTGCAGATATAATTGTTACATGTGTGCAAATATAATTGTTACATGTGTGCAGATATAATTGTTACATGTGTGCAGATATAATTGTTACATGTGTGCAGATATAAATGTTACATGTTTGCAGATATAAATGTTACATGTGTGCAGATATAAATGTTACACGTGTGCAGATATAATTGTTACATGTGTGCATATATAAATGTTACACGTGTGCAGATATAAATGTTACACGTGTGCAGATATAAATGTTACACGTGTGCAGATATAATTGTTACATGTGTGCAGATATAATTGTTACATGTGTGCAGATATAAATGTTATATGTGTACATATATAATTGTTACATGTGTACAGATATAATTGTTACATGTGTGCATATATAATTGTTAAATGTGTGCAGATATAATTGTTACATGTGTGCAGATATAAATGTTACATGTGTGCAGATATAATTGTTACATTGTGCAGATATAAATGTTACACATGTGCAGATATAATTGTTACATGTGTGCATATATAATTGTTACATGTGTGCAGATATAAATGTTATATGTGTACATATATAATTGTTACATGTGTACAGATATAATTGTTACATGTGTGCATATATAATTGTTGCATGTGTGCAGATATAATTGTTACATGTGTGCAGATATAAATGTTACATGTGTGCAGATATAAATGTTACACATGTGCAGATATAAATGTTACACATGTGCAGATATAAATGTTACACATGTGCAGATATAAATGTTACATGTGTGCAGATATAAATGTTACACGTGTGCAGATATAATTGTTACATGTGTACAGATATAATTGTTACATGTGTGCAGATATAATTGTTACATGTGTACAGATATAAATGTTACATGTGTGCAGATATAATTGTTACATGTGTACAGATATAATTGTTACATTGTGCAGATATAAATGTTACACATGTGCAGATATAAATGTTACATGTGTGCAGATATAAATGTTATATGTGTACATATATAATTGTTACATGTGTACATATATAAATGTTAAATGTGTGCAGATATAAATGTTACACATGTGCAGATATAAATGTTACATGTGTACAGATATAAATGTTACATGTGTGCAGATATAAATGTTACATGTGTACAGATATAAATGTTACACATGTGCAAATATAAATGTTACATGTGTACAGATATAAATGTTACATGTGTGCAGATATAAATGTTACATGTGTGCAGATATAAATGTTACATGTGTGCAGATATAAATGTTACATGTGTGCAGATATAAATGTTACAAGTGTACAGATTTGGGTGGTTACATTTGTACATAAATAAATTGTACATGTGTATGAAATGAATAGTCATTTGTGTACAGATAAATGTTCACTTGAATGCAAATATGGAAGATGAAGTGTACATAAGTATGCTTGGTTGTGTGTACACAGATATTGATATGTGTACACATATGGATGTTCAGGTGTGTATACGTATGAATGTCACATGTGTACATGTATGGATATATGTTCAAATATGGATATCACATATGTGGAGATACGAAAAGTCACATATGTACAAATATACATATCATCATCATCAAGTACCATGTTGATAATCATGGGGGTCATAGTTCAATATCTCATCAGAGTCCAGTATCAGCTCTGTGTCCTGTCTTGATGGTAATCATGGGGGTCATAGTTCAATATCTCATCAGAGTCCAGTATCAGCTCTGTGTCCTGTCTTGATGGTAATCATGGGTGTCATAGTTCAATATCTCACACGATCACCAGAGTTCAGGATCAGCTCTGTGTTCATTACAGTCATCTAGCCCATACTTGTCTATTTTGTATCTATCTTGCTGACTTCCAACTTCCGCATTAAAGTAACCCATTATGATATTTAATTTGGAGTATTTGCACATGTTGAAGGCATTATCCACGTCACAATCAAATGTGTCAATATGATCATCACTGCATTCTACGGTTGGGGCACATGCTTGCAAGATGTTAACATCAAATGGTCTGCCAACTAACATATGCTTGCATGATGTTCACATCAAATGGTCTGCCAGCTAACATATGCTTGCAAGATGTTGACATCAAATGGTCTGTCAGCTAACACATGCTTGCATGATGTTGACATCAAATGGTCTGTCAGCTAACACATGCTTGCATGATGTTGACATCAAATGGTCTGACAGCTAACATATGCTTGCATGATGTTGACATCAAATGGTCTGTCAGCTAACACATGCTTGCATGATGTTGACATCAAATGGTCTGACAGCTAACATATGCTTGCATGATGCTAACGTGAAATGATGTTGACATATAGTGGTCTGTCAGCTAACTTGATCAGTAATATTCTATCTGGCACAATCCAGTTTTCTGGAATCGATTTTGATCTTTCCTGATATGAATATCATATGTGTACAAATATTGATGATCATATGTGTACAAATATTTATGGATGGATGTGTATAATACAGCTGAAATGGATGCCACAAGTGTACAGATATGGATGTGTATAATACAGCGTTGTCATGTGATAAGGAATTGAGTTTTGTAATTGAATATGTGTACCGAAATGGATGTCAGAGGTGTACAGATATGGATTGTATAATACAGCTTTGTCATGTGATTGAGAACTGAGTTTTGTGCTTGAATATGTGTACATAAATGGATGGTGCAGGTGTACAGATATGGATTGTATAATACAGCTTTGTCATGTGATAGAGAACTGAGTTTTGTGCTTGAATATGTGTACATAAATGGATGTTGCAGGTGTACAGATATGGATTGTATAATACAGCTTTGTCATGTGATAGAGAACTGAGTTTTGTGCTTGAATATGTATTGCATATTATTTATATGCCGCAACATTTTATACTCATGCCCCAATATTCTCCATATGCGGGGAAAGCTGCTCAAAGTTTATCTTTGTATGGAAATGTTGTTTGTTGGGTGGAGTTATGTTATCTTTGTGCAGAAATGTTAACGGTTTGGTGAAATATGTTTTTGGTGGAATGCTGTCATCTTTCTTGTGGAATATTATCTGTTTGAGGAATGCAATCTTTTTTGATGGAATGTTATCTCTATGATCGAATATTGCTTTCTGTGTGCTGTGTGGAAAGTTTAAAATGTAAAAAAGAAAAACACAAAATGATCTCCGATGTGTGAGTGGATGAAGTGGGAGGGGTGTGGTAAAGCAATAAAGGACAAGCAGGCAATAACATATTCAGAAGGCGACAAACATGAACAAAGGAGTAGACTAAAGTTTGTTGAAATATCAGCCAGATAACGGGCAAACAGGCAATAACATATTCAGAAGGCGACAAACATGAACAAAGGAGTAGACTAATGTTTGCTGAAATATCAGCCAGATAACGGACAAACAGGCAGTAACATATTCAGAAGGTGACAAACATGAACAAAGGAGTGGACTAAAGTTTGTTGAAATATCAGCCAGATATTTATTGGTGTATACATTCAGATCGAATGTAAACCAGTGCATATAAATGACTGACACCTGGCCATCTTGACAGACGATAGTGTGTAACATGGACTTATGTCTCTCTATAAAACAAAGCCAGGACTGAATTGCCGAGACCCCCCCCCCCCCCCACCTCTCTCTCTCTCTCTCTCTGCCTGCCTGCCGGGTTTACTCCAGAGGAAAGGTAACACCAATACATCTGGAACAAGACAAGCTGCAGAAGCTCCTAATCAGCAAAGCAATACTCTGTCTGCCCGTCAGAGCTTCCATCCTAGAGTAGCTGCCGACCAAGACTTGGGACCTGGTCTGCCCTACCATGACATTTCGTCTGTAGGTAGCATTTCCTCACACTAGGGTCAGGCTTGTACCCTCTCACCCGTGTTCCTCCGCCCATATAAATATTATACAAATATATGCATCAACAACAAGCCGCAGTCAAGAAGTATACAAATATATGCATCAACAACAAGCGGCAGTCAAGAAGTATACAAATATATGCATCAACAACAAGCCGCAGTCAAGAAGTATACAAATATATGCATCAACAACAAGCCGCAGTCAAGAAGTATACAAATATATGCATTAACAACAAGCCGCAGTCAAGAAGTATACAAATATATCATATGCATCAACAACAAGCCGCAGTCAAGAAGAAACGTACAGATTTTATCATGAAGTAGAATGGACCTCTCTAACACCAAATCACGTGACATCCAAATATTACATGGAGATTTTCATGTAAAGTTAGGGAAATTAAGAATGGGAAATGTAATTGATGGTTTAGGAACGAAAAATGAAATAGGAAAATATACCACCAGAATATTACACTGAAGTAAATAAATGTGAGATGTTGATGGCAGTTTAAGACAACACGACCACTGATGAGCTGGCTACACAAACGAGAAACATTTTCACCTCAAAAATGCGAAACATAATCCCTAAAATTGATTGATTGATTGATTGATTGCACCCCTTGGCACCTTGCCGTCTTGACAGACGATAGTTTGTGCTTTAAAAAGGCATAATAACCTTTACCTATGGCGGTAGCGAATGTGACTGATAAGGCCAATTTGCGCTGTAAATGTCCGTTCACAGTGGGTGCATGTGAACACGTGGTCATTTCCACCATCATGCACCATCTTACGTCTCAAAAGCTTGGTGTGTGACTTATCTGCAATAATTTTCTCCTTTGTCTTTATTCCATTTCTGATGTTTGCCCTCCATGCAACACGTTCAGCGGCGACTTGCTCCCAATGTGCATTATCAATGCCTGTATCAATCATGTCCCGCTTACACACATCTTTCTATCGTAGTAGAGGCCGACCCTGAGATCTCTTACCCATCTGTAATTCACCAAAAAAGATGTCCTTTGGTATTCTACCATCATCCATCCCCCTAAGATGTCCTGTCCATCTAAGTCTTCGAAGACTGAGCATGGAATAAACCGTCACACAACCTGATCTTTCCAATACTTCAGTATTTGTGATTTTATCTTGCCACTTAATACCAAGAATTCTTCGCAGACACCGCATATGAAAGCTGTTTAAACGTTTCTCTTGGTGTGAGTAAGTTGTCCAGGTTTCACTGCCATAGAGAAGAGTACTAAGGACACAGGCTTGATAGACAAGGACTTTTGTTTTGGCAGTAAGCTTCCTGTTCTCTCAGACTCTTTTTCTTAACCTGTTCATTGTTGTTGCTGCCTTACCAATCCAGATGTTGATTTCCTGATCTAGGGATAATTTGCTATTTACCACTGTTGATTGATTGATTATCCCTAAAATTAAGTACAAGAAGCAGAGATATATAAAACATAAATCACTCAGATTAACGGAGAAAGCTAAAGCAATCGGGGATATAAACAAATGGTCCCTGCTACAAAAACTACATGAGAAAAATCAGAAGTACCTTCAGAGAAGACAAGAAGCAGTTCTAATGAGTACTTGCAATAGAGTAGAGCGTCTCTAGTTGCACGGCAAAGATTGAAACATATTCCAGGAAATCCGAGCGTTATTAGGTCATTCGGAAAATCTGTCAGGGGTTCGTCCAGACATCTGATGAGTTTATTTAGCACATGTAATAGTTCTGATCAGTTTTGTTAGCACGTGTAATAGTTGTGATCAGTTTATTTAGCACATGTAATAGTTGTGATCAGTTTAGTTAGCATATGTAATAATTGTGATCAGTTTATTTAGCACATGTAATAGTTCTGATCAGTTTAGTTAGCACATGTAATAGTTCTGATCAGTTTAGTTAGCACATGTAATAGTTCTGATCAGTTTATTTAGCACATGTATATGGTTCATTCTGAACACGATCTCCAAGGTCAAGCTTTGCCCTGTGCTTAGGTTGACGTCATGACTCGTTTCTATCGTCCAGTGGTTTGGCGTCAGGAATCTGATTTTGACATGGATTGACTGCTGTTGTATTAACACGTAACCTGGAGTCAGGACTCTGATTTTGACCTGGATTGACTGATGTTGGATTAACATGGCATCTGGAGTCAGGTGTCGGTAAAATGACTCTTGAACTGTGCAGACCTGCTCTTTGACTTCTTTTAAAAGTCGACAGGGTCGACTTCATTGCACCGGGTTTTTATCCCATATGGCTCGGTCTCTATCCGCAGCGCGGAAAGCGTCGCACAAAGCACGAACTCCGTAGCTACAGCAACGACCCACAGTAGTGAACCGAAGTACGCGGCCCGGAATCGAACCCACAACCTTCGGAGGCCGAGTCAAACGGCTTGACTACTTCGCCACGGAGACTCGAACTTCTGGGAACCTCAAGTCCTCCGGCCTGCCTCGAGCTGTCCATGTTTACTTATTCCATATTGTCCGGGCATTTATTCTGATGTGTGTTATTGTTGTAGTTATAATTGTATTTATTATTCAAATGCCACGTGGGTCCCTATCTTCATCCCCACATTCTTAAACCACTAACAACACACTGATTTACAACAATACTTCATAGGAGACCAACAGATTGCACATCATATAATATCTCATCAAAGCAGAAATACTAAAATACCATTCACAGGAGTTTAACTTGGTAAAATACTATTATTGTAAATGCTAACATATTCTTTTTCTATCACTCACCATTGGCCCCGGCGGCAATGCCGCTTGCCATGGCCAGCTCGACTTTAGATCCGTGATCTTCCTGTCACGAACTTCAGTTGATCGACTCGTCCATTAGTCGATGCATGCAATCTGCTTGAAAGCATGCAGCACGCTGAAGACTAATATGAACTCACCAGGTTCCTGTCACCATCATTTCGTGTCATAAATTATAGGAATGGGAACACTTTAACACAAAGCAAAGCATACACATACACTCCTTCCAATATACAGTCAAACCTCGGTTTTCGTTGCCTTCGGTTTTCGTCGCTTTTGTTCGCGAAAAATTTGTCACGGGTTTTATCGATCTGCCCGCGGGACCTCGCTGCTAAATTTGCGAAAACAAAGGGACCCACGCGTTTTTCTGCTCGGTTTGGTGTTGTCTCTCGTTGTGTGAGCATCACTTGCTGATAAGTTAACCCTTTCCTATTAGCTCCATCATGGGACCAAAGACAGTTTCCAGAGCCATTAGCCTTTCGAAGGAGAAAGCCAGGAACACGATCGAGTTGACGAAGGAAAACATTGAAAAATACGAGAGCGGAATTAAGATTGCTGAAATCGGCCTCGTGTACGGGAAGTCGCCATCCACGATAAGTTTCATTGTGGCGATAAAGGAAGCAATAAAGAAGGCTAATGCAGCGAAAGGCAAGAATGGGCTAGCGAAACAGAGATCGTAAACAATTGAAGATGTCAAACAATTATTATTAATTTAGGTAAATCAAAAACAGTTAGATGGTGATTCTGTTTCGGAGGCAATGATATGTGAAAAGGGCAGACTGTTATATGCCGATCTCATTATGAAAATGACTGGGGCGAATGCTACTCTACTTAGTTATTTAAAGGCCAGCAGATTATGGTTTGAAAAAATTCAAGAGGCGCACTAGCTGACATTGTGTTTCTAGGCACGGCGAAGGTGCGAGTTCGGACACGTCTGGGACCCAAAAATAGTATTAAACATTATATTTATTCTCTACAAAATGTGTTTTGGTATGTATTTTTGGAATGTCCAGAAGGAATTTATTGGATTTACTTCGATTAATATGGAAACAATCGTCTCGGTTTTCGTCGGTTTCGGTTTTCACCGATTGTCTTCGGACAGATTATCGACGAAAACCGAGGTTGGTTGGTTGGTTGGTTGCTTCGGAAACAAAAATTCCAAATTCGTCCTCGTCTAACCTGCTTCATCAGCTGTGGTTATAATTGAGGATCGTGGTTTTTGTGGGTTTATTTACCCTAATTCTTGTCTTGTGAGTCCTATCTCGGACTGGTTATGTAGCGTTTGTGTCTGTGACGTCAGCAGTGGTCGGCGGCTATCCTTTGTGCTCTTCTGTTCCGTTCTTGTGGTTTTCTTTGTTGGTGTAGGCTCCTGGCTCGTCAGGCTTGACTGGCTGCAGTCCTTATAAGGACTTTTCGTTATCCCACTCCAGCTGGGGGATCGGTCGGCGGCTTTCCTTTGTGCTCTTCTGTTGTGGTTTTCTTAGTTGGTGTAGGCTCCTGGTTCGTCTGGCTTTACTGGCTGCAGTCCTTATAAGGACTTTTTATTAGGTCATTTAGTCTCCTTCGTTGTGTATTTTGTGTAGGAGCTTTTCGACGTTTCTATTTTCCTTCTTGAACTTTTTGTCATCTTCGAGTTTTAGCTTCGGCCATATCTTTCTTTCCTCCGCGGTCAGCCATGGTACTTTCTCTCCATCTTTTATGTAGTAATTGTAGTCGGTATTTCTTTCTATGATTTTTTGTGGCCATTCTACCGGTCGCCTGAGTTTTTTTGGTTTCTTCTTTTCTCTTTCAATCCAGCACCTTTCGAATTCCTTGTCTCTGATTGACTCCTTCCTTAGGAACTCTCGTAGCTCTTCCAAAGTCCTCCCCCCGGGCCGCTCCGTGTCTTCTACAGGGCGCTCGTCTTGGTTTGCTTCAACTGTCTGACGCGATATTGTCGTGGGTGGGTTGCTGGCTGTGTCTAGCGGATCCGGCTCGTCCTCTTGTTGGATGTCTTCTTGCGGTTTCTCTGTGTGTTTTTTTTTTTGTTTCTTGTGCTGATTTGCTTTGGGTTGGTTCCCTTTCGATTGTTAGAATTTCTCTGGCCGATTTGATGTCTCGCAGAATCTCTTCATTTATCTTTACCATCTGCCTCATATTCTCCACCTCTTGTTTGATGTCCCGCTGGATCTCCTTTATTTCGGCAAGTAGTTTCTCATTGTCGCTAGTTGGTGCCGTTGTTTGCAGTAGCTTGACTTGTTTCTTTAACTCGTCGATCTGCTTTTGAAGTTGATCTCTTTCGGTTTGTGCTATACCCGTGGCTGTCTCGCCCCTCTGCATTGCTTCCTTGAATGGAGTCTTTGTGATGATGGCGATTTTTAAGACGTCTCTCTGTCTCTGTAGGTACGGACAGCCCAAGTATCTTGCGCCATGCTTGCCCAGGCAGTTGGCGCACTTTCTTTTGTTGTTGGGTGCTCGGAAGTCCGTGTCCAGCTTGGCCAGCGGACATTCCTTGAAGGCGTGGTGATCGGCACAGTATCGGCAGATTTCCGTCTTACTGTGACACGTAGCTCTACTGTGGCCGGCCTTTTGACATCTGGAACATTGCGTGATTCTTGGTATGAATCTCTCTGGTTGCTGTATTCTCTTGTTGAATGCTACTGTGGTCGGCATCTCTCTGCATTCCGACGTCACTACTGCCAAGGTTGTAGCTATCTTGGAGTGGGTGAGAAGCCGCTCCGCCTTCAAGACTCGGATGTGAAGATTCTCTTCACGTAGCTGCTTCAGGATTTCTTCATCTGTCAGCTCCACCGGAATCCGCTTGACAACTCATCGGACTGTTTTTGAGTCGGTGTTTCCGACTCTGGTGTCTTTCTCCTCCTTCTTCTCTGCTGTCTTGATTCTTGACTGTGTTGGGCTGTCGATCTTCTCCCTCGTTGTAGCTTCAGATATAGCTGTAGTATCAGGCTCTTTGATGCAGCTAGCAGGTGGGCTCTCAACGTTCTTCTTCTTGTTGTCGGCTCCCACGCTGCACATCTTGGCAACAGCGTGTTTCTTGTTGGATTTTCCACGTGACATTTTCCCGCTGATCAGGCTTCTTGACAGAATAATGCGACTTGACTTGTTAGCGCTCGCAGTGCGAATCACGTCGACACCTTGCAGTGCGAATCACGTTGAAAACCGAGGTTTGACTGCACACATCTTTATTAGAGGAAGCTGTGGTGAGCGCCGCCCAACGTTCGGCTCTAACAGAAAGCAGGTAGTACCGTCTGCTGTTATATCATAGCTCAGACATATCGGACTAAAGCCTGACCAACAACAATTCGGCGCTAACAGAAAGCAGGTCCATCCATCCATCATGTACCATGCTGGTAAACGTGGGCGGTCATGTTCTGCCATCTCACTCGATCACCAGAGTCGTGGATTATCGACGAAAGCAGGTACTACAATAACACACAGGTCACACACACGTACGCACGCATACACTCACAAACACACACACACATACAAAACACACACATACACACACCACAACAGCAAACACACACACACCACAGCAGCAAACACACATACACACACCACAGCAGCAAACATACATACACACACACATCACAACAACACACACACAACACATATTCATTAATTCATCATGTGCCCTACCGGTAAGTGTGGGCGGTCATGTTTCGCCATCTGACACAATCACCAGAGACGTGGGTCGGCTGTGTTCTTGTCTTGACCATGCCATGTAGTCAAGCTATGGAGATATTTACTTCTCTGCCTTCTCTTTTCCCCTCGATCTTGCAAGTTGTCACAAAGTTCTCTAGTTTATTTCTTCGCATAACGTGCCCAAAATATTTCACTGCCCACGTCTAATTTCTCTAATAAGTTTGCGGCCTTCATTTGCCTTTAGTAGGACTTGCTCATTGGTTTTTCTAAATGTCCGTGGTATTCTTGTATTTTCCTCAGAAACCACATTACCACTGCCATTAGATGATTTTCAGCTTGTCTGTTCATCGTGCACGTTTCATAACCATACGAAAGTGCGGTTTCTATGTAGCACTTCTACACACATGTAAACTACATACTTTATAACACACACAACAAACATATACACAAAAACACACACATACAACAACAACAACAAACATACCGAAAGACAGACACACATACACACTACTACAACAACAAACATACCCAAAGACAGACACACATACACACACAACAACAACAAACATACACAAAGACAGACACACATACACACTACTACAACAACAAACATACACAAAGCCACACACACACATACACACTACTACAACAACAAACACACACATACACACTACTACAACAACAAACATACACAAACACGTACACACACATACACACTACTACAACAACAAACATACACAAAGACACATACACACTACTACAACAACAAACATACACACACACATATACACACTACTACAACAACAAACATACACAAACACACACATACACACTACTACAACAACAAACATACACAAAGACACACACACACATACACACTACTACAACAACAAACATACACAAAGACATACACACACACATACACACTACTACAACAACAAACACGCACACACACATACACACTCATTGGCACCTTGCCGTCTTGACAGACGATAGTTTGTGCTTTAAAAAGACATAATAACTTTTAACTATGGCGGTAGCGAGTGTGACTGATAAGGCCAATTTGCGCTGTAAATGTCCGTTCACAGTGGGTGCATGTGAACACGTGGTCATTTCCACCATCATGCACCATCTTACGTCTCAAACGCTTGGTGTGTGACTTTTCTGCAATAATTTTCTCCTTTGACTTTATTCCATTTCTGATATTTGCCCTCCATGCAACACGTTCAGCGGCGACTTGCTCCCAATGTGCATTATCAATGCCTGTATCAATCATGTCCCACTTACACACATCTTTGTATCGTAGTAGAGGCCGACCCTGAGATCTCTTACCCATCTGTAATTCACCAAAAAAGATATCCTTTGGTATTCTACCATCATCCATCCTCCTAAGATGTCCTATCCATCTAAGTCTACGAAGACTGAGCATGGAATAAACTGTCACACAACCTGATCTTTCCAATACTTCAGTATTTGTGATTTTGTCTTGCCACTTAATCCCAAGAATTCTTCGCAGACACCGCATATGAAAGCTGTTTAAATTGTTCTCTTGGTGTGAGTAAGTTGTCCAGGTTTCACTGCCATAGAGAAGAGTACTAAGGACACAGGCTTGATAGACAAGGACTTTTGTTTTGGCAGTAAGCTTCCTGTTCTCCCAGACTCTTTTTCTTAACCGGTTCATAGTTGTTGCTGCCTTACCAATCCGGATGTTGATTTCCTGATCTGGGGATAATTTGCTATTTACCACTGATCCTAAATATGTAAAATGGTCTACTATCTCTAGTTCGGCGTCGTCAATAAAGATTGATGGTACCCCATGTGCACCTTGTGACATAATCTGTGTCTTCTTTTTGCTAATTGTTAAACCAAATTCAGAACAAGCATTGGAGAATGCAGATAGTAGACATTGCAATTCTTCCTCAGAGTGGGTCGTAACTGCAGCATCATCTGCAAAAAGCAACTCTCTGATCAGTACCCTCCTAATTTTGGTCTTAGCCTTCAATCTCTGAGCATTGTAGAGGCCGCCATCTGAGCGTGAGTGAATGTATATACCACCATCCTGATCACGAAATGCATATTTCAGTAGAAGTGAAAAGTATATTCCAAAGAGGGTGGGAGCTAGTACACAACCTTGCTTAACTCCACTCTTGATTTCAAATTCTTCAGAAGTTGCACCATCAAACTTGATTATACCCTTCATGCCTGTGTGGAACGATTCCACAATGGACAGAAGAGTTGGTGGGCAGCCAATCTTCTTTAGTGCCTTGAACAGACCCTCACGACTGACCAAATCAAATGCCTTTGTGAGGTCGATGAAGGCAATAAACAGTGGTTGATTCTGTTCACGGCATTTTTCTTGCATTTGTCGCAATGAGAATATCATATCAGTGGTAGACCGGTTCTGTCGAAAGCCACACTGTGATTCGGGGTAGACTTGATCTCCTAGGACTTGAAGTCTGCGCAGAACAATTCTGGCAAATACTTTTCCAACAATACACAGAAGTGAGATACCCCTATAGTTGTTGCAGTCGCTCCGATCGCCCTTATTCTTGTACAGTGTTATGATGCTTGAATCTTTGAAATCCTGTGGGACTTGTCCTTCACGCCAGCATAGCTCTATTAGCTGGTGGATCTGTATAGTGAGTGTGTCTTGCCCACTCCTGATAACCTCTATTGGAATCCCATCCTTACCTGGAGCCTTGCCAGATGCAAGTTCATTTATAGCACACTTAACTTCTGTTATGGTGGGAAGTGTGTCCAGGTGGTCAAGAGTTGGTAGAGCCTCTATGGCGTTGAGGGCATTATCCGCTAGTTTGGTCTCACTTGAGTAAAGCTCCAAATAGTGCTCTACCCATCTGTCCATCTGCTGTTTCTTATCAGTGATGACTTCTCCAGTCAAGGTTTTCAATGGTGCACTTCTTTTGATCACTGGACCACAGGCTTTCTTTATTCCTTCATACATGCTTCTTATGTCTCCCTTATCACTTGCGATTTGAATGGACTCACATAACTTGATCCAATAATCATTTGCACACTGCCTGGCAGCCTTTTGCACATCCTTCCTAGCTTGCCTTAGCTCACTCAGAGCGTTACGCGTTGGTCTTTCCTTGTTTCTTAAGAGAGCTTTCTTCTTCTTATCAATCAAGGGCTGCAGAGTCTCGCTGTTGACCGCAAACCAGTCCTGCCTCTTATGATCCACAGTGCCGTAAACCTTTACGGCAGTTTTACAAAGAGTTTCCTTAAGTTTATTCCATTTATCATTTACTGTACAATTTTCTGGTGTATCAGTGAAAGCGTCTTCAAGTTGCTGTTGAAACTGAAAGCACTTTTCAGGATCATGAGTGTTAATAATATTAATCCTGGGGCTAGATTTGTGTTTAGCTGCGTAGATTCTCTTTGGTCTCAGTCTAACCCTTGCAACAACCAAAGAATGATCCGTATCACAGTCAGCACTGTGGTAACTACGAGTCAATGATATATGGTTCAGATGTTGTCTCCGTGTGATGATGAAGTCCAGCTGGTGCCAATGGCCGGATCTTGGATGTTTCCATGTGACCTTATGCATCTCTTTTGTTTAAAAAAAAGAGTTTGTAATACATAGGTCATTACTGGTGCAATGCTCCAGCAGCCTTTGCCCATTTTCATTCATGCGACCGATGTTGTATTTTCCAAGGCACACTGGCCATGAACTCGAGTCCTTGCCCACACGAGCATTGAAATCACCGAGCATATAAATGTAGTCGGATTTTGGAACTGCCTTGATCACAGAGTCTAACTCCTCATAGAACAAATCCTTCACATCATCAGAGGAATCGAGTGTCGGTGCATATGCAGTAATAATGGTGGCAAACCCACAAGAGGTTGCCAAGCGCAGGGATAATAGTCTTTCATTTCCTCCTGCTGGAATTTCAATCATTCCCAGTAGCGAATTCTTCACTGCAAAGCCCACACCGTGTTGCCTTTTTTCTGCCTGCCCTTTACCCTTCCAGAAAAAGGTGTAGTTGTTTTCCCTGAGTGACCCTTCCTCGGCGAGGCGAGTCTCCTGCAGGCCAGCAATATCAATGTTAAGACGATTGAGTTCGGCATCAATCACAGCCGTTTTTCTCACATCGTCAATATTGGTCAAGTCAGTGGAAAATCCTGGACACATGGTTCTCACGTTCCAGGTTGCAAGCCGTAGCTTGAGGTTTCTATTTATATTTTTGTTTGTACCTGGTGCATTGGTTTTACAGCCTGCGATTCAGATTTTGTCCTAGCCCCAAGCACCCTTTGAAGCAGGCAGGCTGTGGCGGATCAGCGCCCAATTGGCTGGGGGCTGCCCAGCTTGAGGCGGGCGGTAGCTGATCAGTGACACCTATAGGTGTCTCCCACCGTCAGAGGCAACGCGTGGCGCCCCATGTCTACGCCAACTGACAAGGACTTATAACCCGTAACAGTTGCCTCTCGCTTTGATTCCGAGACCAGTTAAGACCAGGGATGGAGTTATTGCCTCTCCATAGCACAAAGCCTGGGCTAAAATATAGAGATCATGTGTTGCCCATGCAGCATGATCCCTCTCTCGGCCTGCCTAGTTCACTCCAGAGGAAAGTTAACACCCCTACATCTGGAACAAGACAAGCTGCAGAAGCTGCCGGATCAGCAAAGCAATGCTCTAACTGTCCGCCTGTCGGAGCTTCGATCCTAGACCAGTCGCCAACCAAGGCTTAGGGCCTGGTCTGCCCTGCCATGACAATTTTGTCTTTAGCTTGCATTTCCTCGCACCAGGGTAAGGCTTGTACCCTCCCAATTGCGCTCTTCCGCCCGAAGCCGTTGGCACAATGTGGGGTGTCGGGTTTGGTAAGCGCCGCCCAACGTTCGGCGCTAACAGAAACCAGGTAGTACCGTCTACTGTTATACGGTAGCTCAGTCATATCTGACTAAGACCTGACTGACAACATACACACTACTACAACAACAAACACACACACATACACACTACTACAACAACAAACCTACACTGTCGGTTGTGCGGTACTGTCTGTTGTGTGGTACTGTCCAGTGGGAGTCAAAGAGATACTGTCTGTTGTGTAGTACTGTCTGTTGTGTGATACTGTATGTTATGTGATATTGTCTGTTGTATGGTACTGTCTGTTGAGTTGTACTGTTAAGTGGGAGTCAATGTGATACGGTCTGTTGTGTAGTAATGTCTGTTGTGTGATACTGTCTGTTGTGTGGTTGTTTGTCACCCTGTCTATTGACGGCCTATTGTTGTCTTATAGACTGCCCTCAACATGTCTGTTGGTCACCCTGTCTATTGTCGGTCCATTGTGGATCTTCTTATATACTGGGCTCAACGTGTCTGTTGTTGGCCATGTCTATTAGATTTCTGTTTCTTAGTACTTCTCTTGGGCTTTTCAAAAACAATGCTGGCACACATGTTTATTTGGTGTTCTTATTTTACTTCTATTATTACTATTGTTTTTGATGATTGAGTTGAACAGGTGTCCGGGCGCACAACAGATCGTTAACAAGAAGCCTAGCGTGTTTTACAGGAAATATCTAGGCCTGAAGGACAGATTCTCAGAAGCAGACTTCCGACCCACACAGTCCTTTCTCTAGGCACTACCTAATTCTCTCTCTCCCCCCCCCCCCCCCCCCACACACTAGTTGCAGAATATGTCGGTTTGTTAGCCACACCCGTTGGTCAGCTTCCCGAAGGGAGTGTTTCAAATTAGGGACATCCATGTCAGAAACAGACTCCCCATTTGCACAATTCTTCGTTTAAGCACTGTCCAGTGTTCCCGCACCAGATGAAAGTCGTGTGGCTTTGTTATCTAGACCCATTCAGTTCGCTCCCAGAGATGGGTCTTTCAAATTATGAAAGCAATCACCCGCGAATGCCTAAATCTAATGTCTACTATCACGTGAACCAGATGCAGCATATATTTTATATCACTTGCGAATTCACTTATTGTAAGACTTTGGTTGATAGTGTCAAGTGTGAATAGTATGAGAGTTGATGTCGGAGTATGGCTGTTTGACTGATCTAGTGTTATATTTGGCTATATGGCTGATCTAGTGTTATATGTTGTCCGTCCTATTCACGTCTACTATATGACTTCAATGACATGTCGTTTAGCTTGTATGACTTATCGCTAAACTTGCATGATCTGTGGCTAAGCTGCCTGGTGCCTAAATGGGGGAATCTTTCTTTCCCGTTTAGGAACGACAACTCTGGTGGTGAGCTTCCCTGGCTCTAACTCAAGATTTGTGTCACTAGCGCTCACTGGCTGGCCGCTGGACTGGCTTTGTGGGCATGTCACGGATTTATGTCTCGCTATAGCCTGTTTCATCTGAACAGATGTGTCAATTGTCTTTAAATCTTGTTTTCTTGATAATATTCTCACTGTTTCTGTTTTCTTACTTTCTCAAATGTCTTGGTATAATCTGTCAAGCACAAATGTTGATATCTTCCAACATTGTTATCATTGCAGCATGTTTTACTTGATCACATACCTTGGTATAATCTATAAAGCACAGCTATTTTAAATATTTATCTTTCTGCGTCACTATTACCTCTGTAGTAGTGTTAGTAATGTGTATATAACACTATTTCACATTTTTCTTTCTCCAGTCCAAACTGTTCTTCATAAATTTCCAAGTTTATTTTCTTTCTTCTTCTTCTAATTATAATTCTGAGTAAAAGCTTAGTGGCGTGGTTTATTAGGTCGACATTACAAACATTTAGCATTCAGTTGCTCCTGGCTTTTTGTTTTCTCACTGGTAATATCTCTTTTCCAGTTTGAAGAATAGGGTCTCCTAGTATTTCCCACTGTTCATTTATACTGTGTATGGTATATATAGTTCGGCTAAAGCAACGCAATGTCATAGAATTACCCAATGCTGAAGGCCAGACCTCCACAAGAAAGAAGTGCAAAAAGTCACCATCTGTAGGGAAAGTTATGGCTTCCGTGTTTTGGGATGAGAAAGGTGTGATTCCTCTCGACTTCTTGGAACAGGGAAACACGGTGAATGCCGACTATTACATGTAAACTTTGAAGAAACTTAGAAGACAACTTTACCCATTCAAAGATCCGAGAAATGCACTACTGTTGCACGATAATGTCACGCCACACACAGCTACACGCACTATTGATACAATTGTAGAATATGGCTGGACATTATTACAACATCACCCTTACAGTCCCGATTTAGCACATTCAGACTTCCAACTGTTTGGACCACTGAAAGAAGATCATCGAGGACATCACTTGAGGACACCAAGACCCTTCAATGCGCCGTGTGCCAGTAGTTTAGGACAAAGGACACGGAATTTTACTGTGCGGGAATACATGTTCTTGTGAGAAGACGTACAAAAACTATAACGAATGACGGAGACTACATTGAAAAATAAATGTTTGAAATACAGACATAGGGTTTAATTTCAAAAGACATAGGGTTTAATTTCAATGTGAATTTTATATTAAAAATTACGAGGCATTACGTATTGACCGCCCCTCGTATGTTCCCTGTCATACATGAACAAAAACAAAAGTACATCAGCATGATTGTCAAACAATTAACACTGACAACAAGCTGGGCAAGGTCATCAAACAATTGACACTGACAACTACCGTAGCATGATTGTCAAACAATTAACACTGACAACTACCGTAGCATGATTGTCAAACAATTAACACAGATTGAAGCACCTGGAAATCACCTTCGATAAAAGCCTGTCCTTTAAGGGTCATGTTAAAGTGATGGTTACCAAGCGGCAGAAAGGACTCAATGCACTGAAGTCTATGGCGGTCAGGTAAATGGAGCAGAACATGCAATTGTATGCACTTTTTCAGCACACTTAATCATTTCAGTGGTAGAGTATGGACTAGGAATACTCAACTGTCTCAAAGAGTCAGCTAGTGAAACTAGCGCGCATACAGAATGAAGCCATGAGGGTGATTCAGGGGTGTGTAAGGGACACCCCAATAGTGTGTATGCGATATATCTTGGCGCTACCGACCATTACAGACAGACTCAAGGTGTTGCAGGCAAGGTCATACCTCAAGGTGGCTGCGGACAAGGAACATCCCCTGTATGATTCCCTGGACGCAATCAATGGCCCACAGGCTGTTAAGAGGAAGATCATGGATGGCTCAGACAGAAGACACCATCAGAGAAGTGTGCCCACTAAAAGATATTGGCACAGGCAAGGAGTGGGTCAGAGTGCCGAATAGAAACTCAGACTTGTGTAAGGTTATAAACACACTGGCGTGGCCAGCAGGGAGCTACGGAAGATGAATTTCAGCAATTAATTCAGGACTACTCTCGTCCGGACAATGTGATTATCTACACCGATGGCTCTGTGTTAAGAGGCATAAAAAAGTGCCTGAGGATTCATAGCAAAAGAAAAAGCCAATGTGTAATGAAGGAGAGCTTGGCATATGACACCAGAACCTAAAGTCTGAGAATGGAGGTGGAGACGGTAACTGCAGCTTTCGCAGGTTGGAGAACAAACTGTATACGCATGTTGTGATTGTAAATGACCACAAAACATGTTGACAAAGGTGAAGAATGGCATGCTTCGTGCTGAATGGCATTCGTGGATTAGAGGTGGCGGGTTGTGAGCATTGGCTGGATCTTTTGTCCAGGACACTCTAGTGTGGTTAGACATGGACAGGCAGACAGATTGGCTGGTGCAGCATCACCAAGTGCGGGGGGGGGGGGGGGTTGATTCATGATAAGGCAGAAGTGGTGAAGGTTCTCTGGGAGAATGTGATTAATGCAGATGAACAGATAGACTATCTAGGTCTAGAGAGAATGTGATTAATGCAGATGAACAGATAGACTATCTAGGTCTAGAGAGAATGTGATTAATGCAGATGAACAGATAGACTATCATGGTCTAGAGAGAATGTGATTAATGCAGATGAACAGATAGACTATCTAGGTCTAGAGAGAATGTGATTAATGCAGATGAACAGATAGACTATCTAGGTCTAGAGAGAATGTGATTAATGCAGAGATAGACTATCTAGGTCTAGAGAGAATGTGATTAATGCAGAGATAGACTATCTAGGTCTAGAGAGAATGTGATTAATGCAGAGATAGACTATCTAGGTCTAGAGAGAATGTGATTAATGCAGAGATAGACTATCTAGGTCTAGAGAGAATGTGATTAATGCAGAGATAGACTATCTAGGTCTAGAGAGAATGTGATTAATGCAGAGATAGACTATCTAGGTCTAGAGAGAATGTGATTAATGCAGAGATAGACTATCTAGGTCTAGAGAGAATGTGATTAATGCAGAGATAGACTATCTAGGTCTAGAGAGAATGTGATTAATGCAGAGATAGACTATCTAGGTCTAGAGAGAATGTGATTAATGCAGAGATAGACTATCTAGGTCTAGAGAGAATGTGATTAATGCAGAGATAGACTATCTAGGTCTAGAGAGAATGTGATTAATGCACAGATAGACTATCTAGGTCTAGAGAGAATGTGATTAATGCAGATGAACAGATAGACTATCATGGTCTAGAGAGAATGCAGCAGCAAGGGGTGCTCAGAGGATCTGGTCGACAGTTGTCACTCAGAGGTAAAGCAAGGCAGACACATAATCAGACTGGAACGGGAACCATCACTATTGGAACTCTACGCTGGCTGTTGAAGATGATGACTGAGATCTGATGGGAATACTCCGAGTGCAATGATGTCGGTTCTTGACTGGACTCAACTCTAACACTGATAACTACGTCAGCACATTTGTCAAACAATTAACAGAGACAACAACCACCGCAAAGTTGTCAAACAATGAACAAACTTTGTACCCCAGCTTGAGTCAAACATGATAATGATGTATACAATTTAATAAATAACAATGGCCACAAGTCATACAGTTGTCCACAAGACAATCAGTTGTCTGTATAACATTTCCACGACAGATCGCTGTCTGTCAGGTGTACACACAGTTGTCTTTCAAGCGTACACAAGTCCTACAGTTGTCTGTCTAACATTTCCACTGTTCGCCACTGTCTGTCAGTTGTCCACCAGCTGAAGTGTGCATGTATGTACAGCCTGATTGAGATACTGCTCGACTCTGGCCACATCTGGTCACAGCTTGCCTAGGTATCACTTCTGACTTTCTGTATGCAGCCTTAGTCTTGCCACTACCACCCCCCTTTCGATTGGTTTCCATATCCTCCCAGGGAATGAGGGTGTGAGGACTGTCATTGTAAGGTGAGGATCGAGGTGTCCCTGCAGGTATCTTAATGTCTGTGTCTGCCCATTGGTTGCCTGTTTGCAAACTTGCAGCGTGTCTTAATGCTCTTGGTGACAGATGGCTGGGTGGTTGTTGAGCAATGGACCCGGCTGTAACCGGAACGTCTGGGGATGATCCCGCACTTGTTGATTCTGGTTTCGGGCTGTTGCTAGCAGCTGTTTCTACTGGTCTCCTGTTCAGATGGTGGGCGTGGATATTATCCAGCTTGGCCGTTCCGTGGCTGCCTTGGTCCAATCTTTCGTCTGCCAACAGATTTGTATCTGGCTGCCTGTGCTGGGTGGCCGAGAGCTCCAGATCTTCCGGCACGAGCGGTGGGTCTAGCTCCGAGTTGCATGTGCTATACTGGTCCTCATCCACATTCAGCGAGGCACACGATGAGAAGGTCAAGGTAGCTTCCTCGGTGTCATCTCGACCGCTGTTTGGACTCAACACCGGCCTGGGATTGGATCTCTGGCTAATGAGGTCAAGGGCGATCTCTCTCAGGAAAGCAGGCCACGTGATGGAGCTGTAAAGTGGGAGAAAAGGACCTGCAATCAGTGCCTGTACACACGTATGTGTGTGGGAACTGTGTGGGGGGTGTGTGTGGGATGTGTGGAGGTGTGTGTGTGTGGGATGTGTGTGGGATCACAGGACCTGCAATCAGTGCTTGCACACACGTATGTGTTTGGGAACTATGTGGGATGTTGTGTGGGATGTGTGGAGGTGTGTGTGTGTGGGATGTGTGTGGGATAACAGGACCTGTAATCAGTGCTTGTACACACGTATGTGTGTGGGAACTATATGGGGTGTTGTGTGGGATGTGTGTGGGGGATGTTTGTGGGACAACAGGACCTGTAATCAGTGTCTGTACGCACGTATGTGTGTGGGAACTATGTGGGGTGTTGTGTGGGGGATGTTTGTGGGATAACAGGACCTGTAATCAGTGCCCGCACGCACATGTATGTATGTGTGTGTGTGGGATGTTTGTGAGATGTGTGTTTTGGATGTGTGTGGGGTGTGTGAGGGATGTGATGAAGTGTGTGTGTGTGTGTGGAATGTGTGTGGGATAACAGGACCTGCAATCAGTGCCTGTACGCACGTATGTGTGTGGGAACTATGTGGGGTGTTGTGTGGGATGTGTGTGGGGGATGTTTGTGGGATAACAGGACCTGTAATGAGTGCCTGCACGCACATGTATGTATGTATGTATGTATGTATGTATGTATGTATGTATGTATGTGTGTGTGTGTGTGTGTGTGTGTGTGATGTTTGTGAGATGTGTGTTTTGGATGTGTGAGGGATGTGATGAAGTGTGTGTGTGTGTGTGTGTGTGTGTGTGTGTGGGGAATGTTTGTGGGACAACAGATTCTGTAATCAGTGCCTGCACGCACATGTATGTGTGTGTGGGATGTTGTGGGATGTGTGGAAGTGTGTGTTTGTGGGATATGTGTGGGACAACAGGACCTGCAATCTGTGTCTGCACGCACGTGTGTGGGGGAATGTGTGTGGGATAACAGGACCTGTAATCAGTGCTTGCACCCACGTGTGTCACTCTAACTGGATTGTATGGGTGTGTGTGTGTGTGTGTGTGTGTTGGTGTGATACATTCTGTATATATTGTATTTGTGTGTGTGTGTGTGTGTTTGTGTGTGTGTGTGTGTGTATGTGTGTGTTGGTGTGATACATTCTGTATATATTGTATTTGTGTGTGTGTGTGTATGTGTGTGTGTTGGTGTGAAACATTCTGTATAGATTGTATTTGTGTGTGTGTGTGTGTGTGTGTGTGTGTGCAATACATTCTCATTAGATTGTGTGTGTCTGTCTGCCTGGTTGCATGCATGCATGATGTGTGTGTGTGTGTGTGTGTGTGTGCGCAATACATTCTCATTAGATTGTGTGTGTCTGTCTGCCTGCTTGCATGATGTGTGTGTGTGTGTGTGTGTTTGTGTGTGTACGTACGTACGTATGTACGTATGTACGTATGTACGTATGTATGTGTGTATGTGTGTATGTGTGTATGTGTGTATGTGTGTATGTGTGTATGTGTGTATGTGTGTGTATGCATGTATGTGTGTATGCATGTATGTATGTATGCATGTATAGATGGATGGATGGATGTATGGATGGATGGATGGATGGATGGATGGATGGATGGATGTGTGTGTGTGTGTGGGTATGTGTGTGGGTTGGTGGGTGTGTGTGTGTGTGTGTATGTATGTATGTAAGTATGTACGCACTTGTGTGTGTGCGTGTCTATGTGTGCGTGTGTGGGTGTGTGTGTGTGTGTGGATGTGTGTCTGTGTATGTGTGTGTATATGTATGTATGTATGCATGAATGAACACACACATGAATACATCAATGAACACACCATTGAACATATTAATGAACACACACATGAACAGACAAATGAACACATCAATGAACACACTCATGAATAACCATTGAACACACTTATGAATACCAATGAATACACTCACGAATAACTAATGAGCACGTATAAATAATCAATGGACACACTCATGAATAACCAATGAACACACTTATGAATACCAATGAATACACTCATGAATAACCAATGAACACGTATAAATAATCAATAATCACACTCATGAATAACCAATGAATACATAAATGAACACAATGATGAACAAACTCATGAACAGACAACCGGACTTTGATGAACATTTCTAAGACCACCCCAATGAACACACAGATGAAAACAGTCACGAGTATACTGACCTGTCCAGCTCTTCGTCCATGAACTTGATGCTGTTGTCCAAGTGAGCTGCTTCACAGTACCACTGCTGCCTGTGAATGTGATTGAGAGGACCATGTGATTGAGAGAACGATGTGATTGAGAGAACGATGTGATTGAGAGAACAATGTGATTGAGAGAACAATGTGGTACACATCTGCCAAATTTGGACACTCTAGATTGACAGTTCATTGATGGAATAGCTAGGGTACAATCTAGAGATTGCAATACAGTGATGGAATAGCCAGGGAGATTCTAGTGATTGCAGTTCAGTGATGGGATAGCCAGGGACATACTAGAGATGGCATGTCAATGATGGGATAGCCAGGGACATACTAGAGATGGCATTTCAGTGATGGAATAGCCAGGGACATTCTACAGGTAGAAGTACAGTGATGAAATAGCCAGGGACATACTAGAGATGGCATGTCAATGATGGGATAGCCAGGGACATACTAGAGATGGCATTTCAGTGATGGAATAGCCAGGGACATTCTACAGGTAGAAGTACAGTGATGAAATAGCCAGGGACATACTATACATGACAGTTCAGTGAGTGATGGAATAGCCAGGAACATAATAGACTGTTCTTTTATGTCGAGTCTAACTACTCTATCGGTTTTATTTTGTATTTCACGACTAATTGCTCAATCAGTCAGTCATCCGTTTTAACTCTGACATAACATATATACGTTGTACGCACCATGTGAGTGAATTAGACACGGCATAAAATCACAGAGTGAGTAATTAGACATGACATACACGCAATCTGAACATACATAAATTTACCATCTATCGCCATTCAGATGTCAGGGTGGTGCATAGCCGACTGACTGTAAATACAGTTACGCTGCCTCCCCCCCCCCCCCCACCCACCACCCCACCACACGTGAGCATGTCTCGAGACTATGAAAGAGGCATACATGTCATGTTTCGCAAGCTATGCCAACCCAATATCTCATCTCATAGTCTGGAGAGATTCTAGCTTGAGACAATATCTCATTGTCTAGAGAGATTCTAGCTTGAGACAATATCTCATAGTCTAGAGAGATTCTAGCTTGAGACAATATCTCATAGTCTGGAGAGATTCTAGCTTGAGACAATATCTCATAGTCTAGAGAGATTCTAGCTTGAGACAATATCTCATAGTCTAGAGAGATTCTAGCTTGAGCCAATATCTCATAGTCTGGAGAGATTCTAGCTTGAGACAATATCTCATAATCTGGAGAGATTCCAGCTTGAGGCAATATCTCATAGTCTAGAGAGATTCCAGATTGAGACAATATCAAATAACCTGGAGAGATTCCAGCTTGAGGCAATATCTCATAGTCTGGAGAGATTCCAGCTTAAGACAATATCTCATAATCTGGAGAGATTCCAGCTGTAGACAATATCACATAATCTGGAGAGATTCCAGCTTGAGACAATAAGGTATGTCAACTGTTGTCAAGCATGTCAAACACCGCCCCACCTTCTGTCATCTGATGTCAACACTTACACGGGCGATGTGGTATTCCCAGTGGACCTGGGGGACAGACCTGTCCTTGCACTGTCCTGTTTCTGGAACATCTTCCTGGCTTCTGCAAGTTCTGCTCTGGTCAACAAGTGGACGAGTGAGTCCTGCAACAGAAAGGGTGGTCACCTGAATGTCCAGCCCACATAGGATGGGATACTGGCGCCGGCAGTGGTATATATCAAACATACATATCAAACTTACATATCAAACATAGACATCAAACATACATATCAAACATACCTATAAAACATACATAATACACATACATATTAGGGGAGACTGGGGAGAAATGGACATAGGGGAGAAATGGACCACCCCCTCTCTGGCCCCTGGCTGTGATGCAATGAAAGTGAAACCATAATAAGTTTGTTTTCCACATCAAACATAGTCCGAATTTTTCATTTGCCATCGACTTCCCGCACAGGTCGTTCCCACGCAAAGTTTGAAACATTTTCTGCACTAAAGTTTCTTTTTCCAGTTCCAGACACCATCGTAAAGCAGACGCATAGTTAGGAATCAGGACAAGGTAATTACGTTAATATCTTTATTTACTTGTTATTTAAGAGTTCATATAAAAAATATAGCATATAATATTAGATTTAAGAGACTTTATGGCTGAATAATTTAATACATTGATGGGGGAGAAATGGACCGGTTCATTTCTCCCCATGGTTCATTTCTCCCCATAGAAGAAATTGACAAGACAGTCTGTTGTTATTAAAAGTGTTGAAGATTGCATTCGAATATCAGCATTATTGATTCTTTTTAATACTGGGGTCTAAATCTAGACCAATAAAACTGTTAACAAATTTGATTTCAGTGATTTATTAAAGATGCACGCCATTCGTGCTATGATCAGTATTTCTTTGCAAATGATAGGCCTACCATTCTAAATGTTATATAATTCTGTCACTCTTTTGTTTCAGATGCCAAGATTGTACATCAGAAACACCAACAAGGGTCTCGTTACGGAGGAACGTATGAGAGAAGCTGTTAATGCTGTGAAAAATGGAATGAAATGGAGGAAAGCTGCAAGGGAGTACGGCATTGCTCGCTCTACCCTCAATAACAATCTTACAAAAGACAGAGAAGGAAATGGTCTGCCTACTAGACTCGTACCAAATTATAGGCATAGCCTTGTTTTCACAGCTAAGCAAGAAGCTGATTTTGCTAGTTACTTGAAAGATTGTGCAAGAATGTTCCATGGACTCACAACTAAAAACGTTCGTATTTTGGCGTACGAGATGGCGAAAGTCAATAACATTGCACATCCTTTAACCTGGGATGAGCAAATGATGGCAGGGAATGACTGGCTTTGTGGATTTTTGCGACGGAATCCCGAGCTGACCATAAGGCAACCTGAGGCAACATCTCTGGCTAGAGCTACAGCTTTCAACAAACATAATATTTGCACCTTCTTCAACATTGTGAAGGAAACCATTACAAAACTAAATGTTAGTGGAGCTCAAATCTACAATTTGGATGAGTCAGGTCTGACCCCTGTACAGAAAGTGCCAAAAGTAATTGCCCCACGAGGAGTGAAGCAAATAGGCCAGGTGACATCCAGAGAAAGAGGAGAACTGGTCACAATATGTTGCATTGTGTCAGCTGCGGGTCACATTATCCCTCCAGTTTTTGTGTTTCCCAGAACAATTTTTAAGAATTGTATGCTTGCTGGAGCACCTGAAGGTTCCCTTGGCCTTGTGAATGAATCAGGTTGGATGACCCGTGATAATTTCGTCAAAGTTATAAATCACTTCATTAAGCATTCAAGACCTTCCAAAGACTTCCCTTTGATTTTGATCTTGGACAATAACGATTCCCACATTTCATTTGAATCACTTGAACTATGCAAGAAAAACAACATTCATGTGATCACGTTGCCACCACACACCTCATCTAAAACTCAGCCCTTGAACCGTTCAGTTTTTGGACCCATGAAGTCGGTCTACAACAATGCGTGTGATTCATGGATCATGAAAAATGTTGGGACACCACTGACAATCTATCAAATTGCAAATCTAGGAGGCCACGCTTTTCTTAAAGCGGCAACTCCCATTAACATTCAATCAGGCTTTGCAGTGTCAGGTATTTGGCCCTTTAACGAAGATGTTTTTACAGAAGATGATTTTATGCCTTCAGAAACAACAAACAGGCCCATCAGCAAGGACAGTGAAAATACCACTTTAGAAAGCAATGAACAGACAGGATCAGCATCTTCACATTGTGGTACCAGCACAGATCAAACTGCACAAGAATTTCATGAAAATCAGAAAGAGTGTAATGTTTAGAACCTTGTAGATGACTTGCAGGAAATATCAGGGAGTCTTCAACATAAAGCTACTTCTTCCTTTACTTCGCCTCATGTTTTCAGAGGACTACCAAAAGCTGGTCCGCGAAAAGATTCAAATAATATGAGGAAAAGAGGAAAAACTATGCTGGCTACTTCTACGCCAGAAATGGATCGAATTAGGGAAAGAGCGGTGATGAAAGAAAAGGCAGCAAAAGTTCCACCCAAAAAGGCAAAGAGACAGCTGCTGAAAGAACTTGATGTTGATTCAGATCCAGAAACTGACATTTCGTTTTGTGATGACACAGATTCTAATGTTTCATTTGGTGAAAATGAGGAGTGTACGGTTAGCTTGACTGGTGTGCGTGAGGTTTTTGAAGGCCAGTGTGTGCTATGTGAATATGGAACAAAGAAGACTTGTGTTTACTATGTAGGAATTGTAAGGGGAGGCATTGATGATGATGGTGATGTTGAGGTAGAGTTCTTGCGCAAGAGTGAGAAGGTTGCTGGTAAAATTGTTAAGCCTAAGGTAGAAGATGTCGCCAGTGTCTCAATTACATGTATTAAAGCACAGCTTACTAGATCTACAATCACTGGAACCACTTCTAGGACCAAAGATGGCTATGTCTTCAAAGAAAGTCTTGCAGGCATAAATGTTCGATAAAACTTTATATTAGATTAATATATCATATTAAACTTTTTTACTGTCGCTTAAAATAATAAAAGAAATTGCAAATATCCTTTTAATGATTATTTATTTCTTATAGCAATATGGATGAGTTGTTGTTGCTTCTTTTTAAAAAAGGTCCATTTCTCCCCACTATGGTCCATTGCTCCCCACGTGCTGGTCCATTTCACCCCAATGGTGGTCAATTTCTCCCCATGTTCATATACATTTTTGAAATGCATTTTGTAAAGAAACATATAGAATTAGATTGCTAAATGTTTTCCCCTTTTAAAATAAATGAATGTACAACATTTTAGTCATGGTTTTGTTATGTTTCGATAAAATCTGTTCCGGTGATGAGCAAAAATTGAAAACTACAAAATTGCTGGTCCATTTCTCCCCAGTCTCCCCTAAACACCCATTAAACATACAAATATACATACATTTAAAACAAACATAAAACAGAAACATATAAAACATATATTATACATATACATATAAAATAAACATACACATATATACTGTCCCCCCCCCCCCCCCCCCAAAAAAAAAAAAAACAAACAAACAAACAAACAAACAAACAAACAAACGCATAGCTATCCGAGGGCGCGAATTTATAAGTTTGTAATAAGTGTCCTTAATAGGTATACCTCCTGAGTTATGTAGTAATTTATTTATTGCGATCCCGAAGAAATCAGGAGCCTTGGAATGTGATCATCATCGAACAATTAGTATAATGAGCTACATCACGATTTTACTAAGAATTATAATGCAAAGAATTAGGAAGAAAATACAACCCGAAATAGGAGAACAATGTAGGGTTGTAGAGGGAAAGGGTACAGTAAATGCTGTGTATATACTGAGAACATTAATTGAACGTTCTGAAGAAGTAAACAAAGATCTACACCTTTGATTTATTCACCACACCAAGGCTTTCAATAAAGACAAACACATTTGTTTCTACAGGACAGCTTCAATCAATTCCCTACATGTCAGAGGTAATCTGTTCCTTACATGACAAATGTAAGAAATATCAATTCTTGGCTGATGTAATCGTTTCATTAATGATAGGTATATCACAGCCCCACATGACAGCTATATTAAGTCCCACATGACCGCTATATCACAGCCCCACATGACAGCTATATCACATTACCTATATGATATTTATATCACACTTGTAAATCTTACTTACATCGCTGACTTAACACCCTGACATACCTTACAGCGCTGACTCAACACCCTGACATACCTTACATGTCTGACTCAACACCCTGACATACCTTACATCTCTGACTCAACACCCTGACATACCTTACATCGCTGACTCAACACCCTGACATACTTTACATGACTGACTCAACACCCTGACATACCTTACATCTCTGACTCAACACACTGACATACCTTACATCTCTGACTCAACACCCTGACATACCTTACATGTCTGACTCAACACCCTGACATACCTTACATCGCTGACTCAACACCCTGACATATCTTACATGTCTGACTCAACACCCTGACATACCTTACATCTCTGACTCAACACCCTGACATACCTTACATCTCTGACTCAACACCCTGACATACCTTACATGGCTGACTCAACACACTGACATACCTTACATCTCTGACTCAACACCCTGACATACCTTACGTGGCTGACTCAACACCCTGACATACCTTACATCTCTGACTCAACACCCTGACATACCTTACATCGCTGACTCAACACCCTGACATACCTTACATCGCTGACTCAACACCATGACATACCTTAGCTAGCTGACTCAACACCCTGACATACCTTACATCTCTGACTCAACATCCGCGCATACCTTACATCGCTGACTCAACACCCTGACATACCTTACATGGCTGACTCAACACTCTGACATACCTTACATCGTTGACTCAACACCCTGACATACCTTACATAGTTGACTCAACACCCTGACATACCTTACATCGCTGACTCAACACCCTGACATACCTTACATCGCTGACTCAACACCCGCGCATACCTTACATCGCTGACACAACACCCTGACATACATTACATCGTTGACTCAACACCCTGATATACCTTACATCGCTGACTCAACACCCGCGCATACCTTACATCGCTGACTAAACACCCGCGCATATCTTACATCGCTGACTCAACACCTTGACATATCTTACATCGTTGACTCAACACCCTGACATACCTTACATCGTTGACTCAACACCCTGACATACCTTACATCGTTGACTCAACAACCGAGCATACCTTACATCGCTGACTCAACACCCACGCATACCTTACATCGTTGACTCAACACCCTGACATACCTTACATGTCTGACTCAACACCCTGACATAAATTACATCGCTGACTCAACACACCAACATACCTTACATCGTTGACTCAACACCCTGACATACCTTACATCACTGACTCAACACCCGCGCATACCTTACATCGCTGACTCAACACACCGACATACCTTACATCTCTGACTCAACAACCGCGCATACCTTACATCGCTGACTCAACACTCTGACTTACCTTACATCGCTGACTCATCACCCTGACATACCTTACATAGCTGACTCAACACACCGACATACATTACATCGCTGACTCAACACACCGACATACCTTACATCGCTGACTCAACACTCTGACAGTCTCTATGTTCAGAAGCTGTGTGAATGAGATGACGCCAGGCTTGGCTGGAGCAACAGATCGAAACCTCTGCACTATCTTGTTCTCTTCCTCTGCAGCGACCACGGAATTGCTCCTCTCCAGGTAATACTTGCAGTATCTGAGGTAGTTGGCCTCCGTGATGTGTTCTGTGTCAGACATAGACCAGACGTCAGCACACATAGACGTGGCACAGTTAGTTCCTTAGTTAGCAGTTAGCTAGCTAGGTATGTGTTCCCTGATGTGTTTTGTGTCAGACATAGACCAGACGTCAGCACACATAGACGTGGCACAGTTAGTTCGTTAGTTAGCAGTTAGCTAGCTAGGTATGTGTTCCCTGATGTGTTCTGTGTCAGACATAGACCAGACGTCAGCACATATAGACGTGGCACAGTTAGTTCGTTAGTTAGTAGGTAGCTAGCTAGGTATGTGTTCCCTGATGTTTTCTGTGTCAGACATAGACCAGACGTCAGCACACATAGACGTGGCACAGTTAGTTCGTTAGTTAGCAGTTAGCTAGCTAGGTATGTGTTCCCTGATGTGTTCTGTGTCAGACATAGACCAGACGTCAGCACATATAGACGTGGCACAGTTAGTTCGTTAGTTAGTAGGTAGCTAGCTAGGTATGTGTTCCCTGGTGTGTTCTGTGTCAGACATAGAGCAGACGTCAGCACACATAGACGTGTCACAGTTAGTTCGTTAGTTAGTAGGTAGCTAGCTAGGTATGTGTTCCCTGATTAGTTAGTAGGTAGCTAGCTAGGTATGTGTCCCATGATGTGTTCTGTGTCAGACATAGACCAGACGTCAGCACACATAGACGTGTCACAGTTAGTTCGTTAGTTAGTAGATAGCTAGCTAGGTATGTGTTCCCTGATTAGTTAGTAGGTAGCTAGATAGGTATGTGTTCCCTGATGTTTTCTGTGTCAGACATAGACCAGACGCCAGCACACATAGATGTGGCATAGTTAGTTCGTTAGTTAGTAGGTAGCTAGCTAGGTATGTGTTCCCTGATTAGTTAGTAGGTAGCTAGATAGGTATGTGTTCCCTGATGTTTTCTGTGTCACACACAGACCAGACGTCAGGGCATATGCACATGGCACAGTTAGTTCGTTAGTTAGTAGGTAGCTAGCTAGGTATGTGTTCCATGATGTGTTCTGTATCAGACATAGAGCTGACGTGAGTACACATAGACATGGCACAATTAGTTCCTTAGTTAGTAGGTAGCTAGCTAGGTATGTGTTCCCTGATGTGTTCTGTGTCAGACAAAGACCAGACGTCAGCACACATAGACGTGGCACAGTTAGTTCGTTAGTGAGCAGTTAGCTAGCTAGGTATGTGTTCCCTGATGTGTTCTGTGTCAGACATAGACCAGACGTCAGCACACATAGACGTGGCACAGTTAGTTCGTTAGTTAGCAGCTAGCTAGCTAGCTAGGTATGTGTTCCCTGATGTTTTCTGTGTCAGACATAGACCAGACGTCAGCACACATAGACGTGGCGCAGTTAGTTCGTTAGTTAGTAGGTAGCTAGCTAGGTATGTGTTCCCTGATGTTTTCTGTGTCAGACATAGACCAGACATCAGCACACATAGACGTGGCACAGTTAGTTCGTTAGTTAGTAGGTAGCTAGCTAGGTATGTGTTCCCTGATGTGTTCTGTGTCAGACATAGACCAGACGTCAGCACACATAGACGTGGCGCAGTTAGTTCGTTAGTTAGTAGGTAGCTAGCTAGCTAGGTATGTGTTCCCTGATGTTTTCTGTGTCAGACATAGACCAGACGTCAGCACACATAGACGTGGCACAGTTAGTTCGTTAGTTAGCAGTTAGCTAGCTAGGTATGTGTTCCCTGATGTTTTCTGTGTCAGACATAGACCAGACGTCAGCACACATAGACGTGGCACAGTTAGTTCGTTAGTTAGTAGGTAGCTAGCTAGGTATGTGTTCCCTGATGTTTTCTGTGTCAGACATAGACCAGACGTCAGCACATATAGACGTGGCATAGTTAGTTCGTTAGTTAGTAGGTAGCTAGCTAGGTATGTGTTCCCTGGTGTGTTCTGTTTCATACATAGACCAGACGTCAGCACACATAGACGTGGCGCAGTTAGTTCGTTAGTTAGTAGGTAGCTAGCTAGGTATGTGTTCCCTGATGTTTTCTGTGTCAGACATAGACCAGACGTCAGCACACATAGACGTGACACAGTTAGTTCGTTAGTTAGCAGTTAGCTAGCTAGGTAAGTGTTCCCTGATGTTTTCTGTGTCAGACATAGACCAGACGTCAGCACACATAGACGTGACACAGTTAGTTCGTTAGTTAGTAGGTAGCTAGCTAGGTATGTGTTCCCTGATGTTTTCTGTGTCAGACATAGACGAGACGTCAGCACATATAGACGTGGCACAGTTAGTTCGTTAGTTAGTAGGTAGCTAGCTAGGTATGTGTTCCCTGATGTGTTCTGTGTCATACATAGACCAGACGTCAGCACATATAGACGTGGCACAGTTAGTTCGTTAGTTAGTAGGTAGCTAGCTAGGTATGTGTTCCCTGATGTTTTCTGTGTCAGACATAGACCAGACATAAGTACACATAGAGGTGGCACAGTTAGTTCGTTAGTTAGTAGGTAGCTAGCTAGGTATGTGTTCCCTGATGTTTTCTGTGTCAGACATAGACCAGACATCAGTACACATAGAGGTGGCACAGTTAGTTCGTTAGTTAGTAGGTAGCTAGCTAGGTATGTGTTCCCTGATGTTTTCTGTGTCAGACATAGACCAGACATCAGCACACATAGACGTGGCACAGTTAGTGCGTTAGTTAGTAGGTAGCTAGCTAGGTATGTGTTCCCTGATGTGTTCTGTTTCAGACATAGACCAGACATCAGTACACATAGAGGTGGCACAGTTAGTTCGTTAGTTAGTAGGTAGCTAGCTAGGTATGTGTTCCCTGATGTTTTCTGTGTCAGACATAGACCAGACATCAGTACACATAGAGGTGGCACAGTTAGTTCGTTTGTTAGTAGGTAGCTAGCTAGGTATATGTTCCCTGATGTTTTCTGTGTCAGACATAGACCAGACATCAGCACATATAGACGTGGCACAGTTAGTGCGTTAGTTAGTAGGTAGCTAGCTAGGTATGTGTTCCCTGATGTGTTCTGTTTCAGACATAGACCAGACATCAGTACACATAGAGGTGGCACAGTTAGTTCGTTAGTTAGTAGGTAGCTAGCTAGGTATGTGTTCCCTGATGTTTTCTGTGTCAGACATAGACAAGACGTCAGCACACATAGACGTGGCACAGTTAGTTCATTAGTTAGTAGGTAGCTAGCTAGGTATGTGTTCCCTGATGTGTTCTGTGTCAGACATAGACCAGACGTCAGCACACATAGACGTGGCGCAGTTAGTTCGTTAGTTAGTAGGTAGCTAGCTAGGTATGTGTTCCCTGATGTTTTCTGTGTCAGATATAGACCAGACGTCAGCACATATAGACGTGGCAAAGTTAGTTCGTTAGTTAGTAGGTAGCTAGCTAGGTATGTGTTCCCTGATGTTTTCTGTGTCAGACATAGACCAGACGTCAGCACATATAGACGTGGCAAAGTTAGTTCGTTAGTTAGTAGGTAGCTAGCTAGGTATGTGTTCCCTGATGTTTTCTGTGTCAGACATAGACCAGACGTCAGCACACATAGACGTGGCACAGTTAGTTCGTTAGTTAGTAGGTAGCTAGCTAGGTATGTGTTCCCTGATGTTTTCTGCGTCAGGCATAGACCAGACATCAGCACACATAGAGGTGGCACAGTTAGTTCGTTAGTTAGTAGGTAGCTAGCTAGGTATGTGTTCCCTGATGTGTTCTGTGTCAGACATAGACCAGACGTCAGCATATATAGACGCGGCACAGTTAATTCGTTAGTTAGTAGGTAGCTAGCTAGGTACGTGTTCCCTGTGTTCTTTGTCAGACATAGACCAGACGTCAGCACATATAGACGTGGCACAGTTAGTTCGTTAGTTAGTAGGTAGCTAGCTAGGTATGTGTTCCCTGATGTTTTCTGTGTCAGACATAGACAAGACATCAGTACACATAGAGGTGGCACAGTTAGTTCGTTAGTTAGTAGGTAGCTAGCTAGGTATGTGTTCCCTGATGTGTTCTGTGTCAGACATACAATTTAATTCAACACTAGTTTTTCACGTCAACCACGAGAGTATTCGGGGTTACGGAGAAAGCTGCTAACCCCACGACTAGGGAGACAGGCAAAAAGGAAATACCACAATGAAATATACAAGTAAATGGGAATATTTCCAATAAGGAAATACCACAATGAAATATACAAGTAAATGTGAATATTCTTAAACAGGTGAAACCCCTCTGATGCGTCTCCACCTTGACGTGGTAGAGGTGCTTGCGTGTCGCAATGACCTTAAGAGCCCTGCCGAGGGAAGCACAACTACAAGTCGGACAGGCCTTAAGATAGGGACCAGACCAAGAGAGACACAACCTGCTGCTCTGCAGGTAGACTGGGGATAGCAGTCGAAAGATCAAATCAGGCGCACGAAAGCACTAATTCTTGGTCCGGACAAATACTCTAAGGCTCCCAGCTGAGGGATATGGCTGAACGCCTCTAAGCCATTAACCCTTGGATGTGAGAGCCGGGCCGATACTCACCTACTGAAAAACGGAGGTGAGATGCTGAGCACGCTACATGCTTAGTCCAGATACTTGTTCGAAGGCTCTCAGCTGGGGGATATGAGGGATCCCTGGATGAGAGGGCCTCGCCGTTACTCGCTCAGTGATGCGTGGAGGTAAGGTGCTGAGCCGGCAGCACATGTAGCCTACATCGTGAGAGGTTACTAAAGGTGGAAATGCGCCCCAGTCGCACGCGATGGTTACTATGAAAATATGTATCTATACTCATAGAGTGAGCGTAGTCAAAGGTGGAAGAGCATCTTATTGACACAAAGTGGAACACTTGGCTAGGGAAACGTGGTAGTCCGAAGCCAAAGCTTGATGAGTGGATGTCGTCTGCAGACTGTCCGTCCCTGGTTTGTGGGGGGGGGGGGGGGACAACCAGTGGCACACGAAATGTCCAATATATAGAAGTGGGGAATTAAAGCAGCCATGAGCAGGATGAGGCGATTCCTTGGGTGAGCCCAGTCTCAGAGCGCTATGTGCTGGCTCTGCAATTATGGAAGCCTCCTTGGATATCGGGTAATGCCTATGGTCTGCCCTTGCCTTCCATTGAGGGTTGACCGAGATGTCTTTGACCGTTCTAACTTGACCAGCTGATATGTGGACGGCACCACAAAGGTGAGAGTCCCCCAGGGATGCTAACCTGGTCAAAAACGCACGCAAAAGTCGGATGTGTTGGCCTATGGGTCTAGGCCCAAGGGTGCATAACAATATACAGCAATTACATTTGGAAAAACACTCATAACAAAAGTCATAACATCTGATGGGAGGTGCCTTGAAGAGATTAGAACAAGAATCGCCATGGCGAAGATAGCTGTTTCAAGATTGAAAACATACAATCTGACTATTCACCCAAGTCTTTGAAAACAGCAGACACAATCTGACTATTCACCAATGTATGTGAAAACAACTGACACAATCTGACCTCTCACCCAGGTATGTGAAAACAACAGACACAATCTGATTACTCACCCAGGTCTGTGGAAACAACAGACACTATCTGATTACTCACCCAGGTCTGTGGAAACAACAGACACTATCTGATTACTCACCCAGGTCTGTGAAAACAACAGACACTATCTGATTACTCACCCTTTGAGATATCCAGGTCCTCCAGTTCATTCAGAATGATCTTGACCTCTTCTTGAGTAAGAAGATGGTTCAAGGACACCTGGCATTATACAAGGACATACAATATGTCATGACATCAAACAATTAGTTACTACATCACATGTTGATTTTTAATTTACACACTGATGACATGTTGATCTATATCTTACACACTGATGATAATTTAACGTTTAAATTACACACTGATGATACGTTGACGTTTAACATACACACTAATGTTAATGTGACGTTTAACATACACACTAATGTTAATGTGGCGTTTAGCTTACACTGATGACGCGTTGGCGTTTAATTTACCCACTGATGATTAGTTAACGTTTAATTTACACACTGATGATTAGTTAACGTTTAATTTACCCACTGATGATTAGTTAACGTTTAATTTACATACTGATGATTAGTTAACGTTTAATTTACACACTGGTGATTACATGCAGATAACATCACAACAGAAATGACTAAAGCTTTAGAAGAATATGGACTAGATCAAGTCACCAGACTGCTGAACACATTATATGATACTGGAGATATACCTTCTGAATTATGTAACTCTGTATTTATTGCAATCCCAAAGAAATCGGAAGCCTTGGAATGTGATCAACATAGAACAATTAGTATAATGAGCCACATTACAAAGATTTTGCTACGAATTATCATGCAAAGAGTGAGAAATTACAACCTGAAATAGGGGAAGAACAATGTGGGTTTGTAGAAGGAAAGGGTACTGTAAATGCTGTGTATATGCTGCGAACAGTTATTGAAGTGCTATAGAAGTAAACAAGGATATACATCTTTGCTTTATTGACTACACAAAAGCTTTTGATAGAGTTAGACATGTCAACATGGTGGATATGCTTTCTTCTTCTTCTTCTTCTTCTTCTTCTTCTTCTTCTTCTTCTTCTTCTTCTTCTTCTTCTTCTTCTTCTTCTTCTTCTTCTTCTTCTTCTTCTTCTTCTTCTTCTTCTTCTTCTTCTTCTTCTTCTTCTTCTTCTTCTTCAGCGTTCCGAGCCATTGAAGTTCTTTGCTGCAGATACAATCCGTCGCCATTCGTCTCTCTGGTTGACCTTCTCTTGCCAGTCGTTGATTCCAAGTGCTTGTAGGTCTGTACATGTATTATCTCTCCACCGTCTTCTTGGTCTACCTCGGGGTCTACGGTCATTTATTTCCTGAGTGTAAGCGAGTTTTGTTTCCCTATTATCTTCCATTCTTTCTATATGCCCTAGCCATTGTAGTCTATTAGCCTTCACGATACCAGTGATTAGCGGCGACTTAAACAGATCATAAATGTCTTTGTTACTTCTTCTTTTCCACTCTCCACTTTGTGTATCCCTAATGGGTCCAAAGACCAAAGATGCGTCTTAAAACTTTGTTCTCAAAGGTTTGTAACAAGGCTTCGTCTCCTTTCGTTGTACTCCAGGTTTCAGAGCCATACAGCACAACTGGTCTGATCAGTGTTTTGTATATTGTGATTTTGGTGTTACGAGATAGCGCATTTGATTTTAGTAGATGTTGTAGTGCATAGTATATCTTATTTCCAGAATTGATTCTAGTTTGTATTTCTTCCCTTATGATGTTGGAGCAGTTGAAGATTGTACCCAGGTATTTGTATGTTTCCGTTCTTTTAATGGTCATATTATCTATTTGTATGTGGCCAGAGTTTTTAGCCATTCCTTCTCTTGAAATTACCATATATTCTGTCTTATCTTGGTTGATAACCAGCCCCATCTGTTGATCTTTTTCCTTTAAGTGAGTCAATATTTCCAATGTCTTTTGTTCATTTTCCCCTATAATATCTATATCATCTGCATAACCAAGCAGCTTGGATGTTCCTCCAATATCACATTCCTCCTTTATCTTCCTTACAACTTTCTCTAGAGCCAGATTGAAGAGTATCGGCGATAGTGCATCACCTTGTTTCAAGCCAGATGTTATTTGGAAAGGGTTTGATTTCCTGCCTTTATATGTTACTATATTATAAGTATCTTCCATGCATAGTCTGGTCATATTGATTAACTTCCTTGGTATTCCAAATTCCTGCACAGCATTCCATAGACTATTCCTATGGACACTATCATAAGCCTTTTTAAAATCCACAAAAAATGTTATGGAGATCTCTTTTATATTCCCAATTTTTCTCGGTTTTTTGTCGTAAGATAAATATCTGATCTATTGTTGATCTGTTTTGTCTAAAACCCGCCTGGTAGTCACCTAATATGTCTTCTGAATATGGTTTTAGTCTATTTAGTAATACTGCGGATAGTATCTTATAGCTTGTGGATAGTAGTGATATTCCTCTATAATTTTCACATTGGGACTTGTCTCCTTTCTTAAAGATAGGTATCAATAATGACTCTTTCCAGTCATGTGGTAATTCTTCTGTCCTCCAGATTTTTATTATTAGTTCGTATAGCTTTAGATGTAATGCATGGCCGTCTGCCTTTATAAATTCAGCAGCAATTCCATCAGCCCCTGTTGCCTTATTGCTTTTAAGTCGTGTGATTACATATAGGATTTCTTCAAATGCAGGTTCTTCAATTTGTGGTTCACACGTTAGAACCTCTTCCTGTGGGAAAGTGTTACTTGGGGCTTCACAATTGAGTAATTCAACAAAATATTCTTTCTATGTGTTGCACATTTCCTCATTGGTATTTATCATATTCCCATTTTTGTCTTTTAAACAATATGTGTTGTGTTGATGCCCTCGTTTCATTGACTTCAGTTCTTTAACAAACTTTCTGGATTCGTTTTTCTGGTGATTAGTTTCCATATCTTTGATTATATTACTCGTATATTCTCGCTTCTGCTGTCGAACTATTTTTGTAGCCTCTTTACATTCATTTCTATATTGCTCTTTCTTTTGGATGTTGTTGATGTCATTTAACCATAAATATCTGGTATTCTTTTCCCTAATGACTGCTTCTTCACATTTTTGATTGAACCATCTGTTCTTCTTTCTATGCGTGGTTAACACACCGAGACATTCTTCTGCGGTAGTTTGAATTGTATTCTTGATGTTCAACCAAGTTTGGTCAACGCTTTCCTCCGAAGGGTTTTGCAGAGTTTCAAGTTTACATTTTATTTCATCTGTAAATTTCTCTTTGACTGTAATTTCTTGTAGTTTTTCTCTGTTATATGTTGGGTGTAATCTTTGTAATTTAGTATAGAAAGCTCTCTTAAGTTTTATTTTAAATTTTGCTCCAACGAGGAAGTGGTCACTGTGGCACTCAGCTCCTCTATAACTTCTGACTTGCTGTATGTTTGATGCATTTCTGTTGTTAATTAAAATGTGATCTATTTGATTATAGGTTCTCTTGTCACATGATTTCCAAGTTTGTTTGTGTATATCCTTTCTTTGTAGTCTGGTACTGCTAATCTGCAGTCCGTTGGCTTCTGCTAGGTTGATGACTCTCCATCCGTTATCATTTGAAGTTGTATGTAGGCTTTCCATACCGGCCACTTTTTGAGTTTGCTCTTTACTTATTTTTGCATTGAAGTCTCCCAGCACAATCAGGATGTCCTGTTTTGGGGGTTTCTTCTATGATATCTTCCAAATCATTATAAAAGTCTTCTTTAACATCATCTTCTTTCTCTTCGGTAGATGCATGTACATTAATCATCGTTATATTTTTCCATTGCCGATGACCCGCAGACTACACAAGTCAACCCCCACCTCCGCGTGGTGCAGACCGGGCAACCATGACCGCGAGGTCATGGGCTAACGGGGCTATGGCTCGCCATAGGGGATGGACTCCCTGTGGTCATATTAGTGTCCTAAACCTGCGACTGGCCTAGCAAGCCGGCAGGGAATCTTCATACTGCTCGTAGAAAAACTAAGAAGTATAAACGGACTGACCTAAACGGATATCGACCCGGCAATGTTAATGGACTACGAGAAAGACCAGCGACTCAAAAAATAGGCACAATGAACGTCTGTGGTTTCAATGGTAAAGAAGAAGAGCCTATAGAAACAATGGAAGAGAGGAAAATTGGACTGATGGGAATAGCGGACATCAGAACAAAGGAGAAATGATGCAAGGAGCTCCACCGCAGTTACACGTTTGTTTACTCTGGAGTAGAATAGCAAGAAAGGGCAAGACACGGTGTTGGAATAGTCATCGAACCACGGCTTGCAAGAGGAACACTAGAAATAAAATATATATTAGAAAGAATCATAACAACGAGAATAAAATAACAAACAATTACAACATATGTACAAATATACTCACCATGTAATGCAAACAATAATGAGCAAGAATGCGAGGACTTCTACGAAGACATACATGACGTGCTAAATAAAATAGATAAGCAGGACATCATAGTTATGGGAGACTTCAATGCAAGACTAGGACATAACAGAGCGGGCATAGAAAAACATCTGGGAGCATTTGGAGATCAGCAAAATGAAAGGAATGATAACGGAAGTAGACTATTAGAGCTTTGCAGCCAACACGACCTCTACATAACAAACACATTCTATAAACATAAAGATTCACAAGTATACACCTGGTATAAATGGAACGATCTATATACTAAAAGCCAAATTGATTTTATATTAACCAGAAACAACAAAAAGAGAAATATATTAGATGCAAGAGCAGTGCCCAATTTCAGTATAAACACAGATCATAAAGCAGTCGTTGCCACAATAAGAACAATCAGAAGAAGAAAACAAAGAGCAAGAAAATACATGCCATGCGAATCAGTAAACTTAAAAAACCTTAAAGACGAGGCAGTAAGGGAAAATTATGAGAAAGAACTAACTGAACTCTTTGAAAAATTACCTACAGAAAGAAAAACAGTGGAAGAAGAATGGGAGATGTCCAAATCAAGAATTTTAAATACTGCAAAAATAACATGTGGAACCACAAAAAAGCGCAAAACACGGATAAATAAAATAACAAGTTGGTGGAACGCAGAAGTAAAGGAAGCAGTAAAAGACAAAAAGGAAAAATATAAAAAGTGGTTGAAGAGCAAACAGGAATGTGATCACATAGAATATAGAATGGCGAGAAGACATGTGAGTAGAATAGTAAAGAGGGAAAAACCAAAAAAAAAAACAAAAAAAAACTGGGAAGAGTATGGAGAAACCCTAATTAAAAATTACAAGGAGGCAACTAGAAACTTCTACAAAAAGATAGGTGCAATGTGAACCAGAGGAGAACCCTTTGACCCAACTGAAGTAATTAACAGCGAAAATGGAGAACCAATAAGTGAACAAAAACAAATCCTAATAAGATGGAAGCAGTATTTCGAACAACTTCTCAACATCCCATCAGATGTCACAGGAATTCAAGAGACCTATACAGGTGTCACCGAAGAACTAGAACCAGACATACTAAAAGAAGAAATTATAGAAGCCATTAGATTAGCCCCATTGAACAAATCACCGGGTCAGGATGAAATACCAAATGAACTAATTAAAGCAGCAAGAGAAGTAGGAACAGCTTGGCTACATAGACTATTCAATCATGTTTGGGTAGAGCAACAGACACCACGAGACTGGGGACACGCCATAATTATCCCAATTTGGAAAAACAAAGGCAGCAAAAGAGACTGCACACAATACAGAGGCATTTCACCACTGTTGAGTCATACTAGGAAAATAGTTTGCAAAATACTAGAAAAAAGATTACGAACTACTTTAGAACCCCAGCTAAGCGAAGCACAGCTTGGATTTAGGAAAAACAAAGGATGCACAGATGCCATTTTTGCTCTTAGACAACTTATGGAAAAATCAATCGAATTCAATGAAACACTCTACTTAGCCTTTGTCGACCAAGAAAAGGCATTGGTAGAGTAGATAGAAACAAGCTGTGGGAAATCCTTAAACAATATGGAGTGAGTACACATCTAACAAACCTATGTAGAAGTTTATACAACAACAGTGAATGCATAGTGAGAGCAACTGGAGGACACTCAGAACCCTTCACCATAAGATCTGGAGTACGACAAGGTTGTGTCCTGTCTCCTCTCTTGTTCATAACATATATAGACAACATATGTAAAGAAACCAGCCAAGCAGAGACAGCAAGAATACCGCATGATGAGAACACAGAAGAAGAACCATCTGCAAATCTAACCATTAGAGAACTCCTGTTTGCGGATGACCAAGCACTAATAGCAAAACCAGAAGCTGAATTACAAGACCACATGAATAGTCTAAACGAAATGTGTAGGGAGCATAACATGAAAATTAGCACAAGCAAAACGGAGGTAATGACTATAACTAAAGAAGAACAAACAACAACAATTCACCTAAACGAACATCCCTTGAAACAAGTAAAAAGTTTCAAGTACCTAGGAAGTATAATTTCATCAAATGGCAGATCAGAAGACGAGATTGAAAATAGGTGCAATAAGGCAAATCAACTCATTAGACAAATGGCACCAATACTAAAGAACAAACATGTATCAATAACTACTAAGAAAGCACTTTACAACACAATCTTCCTGCCAACTCTATGCTACCAATGCCAAACCTGGACAATGACAGAAAAAGAGAAAAGAAAAATCACAACAACAGAAATGAGATTCCTGAGAAGAATACTCAACGTATCAAGAAGAGATAAGATCAGAAATGAAGAAATCAGGACTAAAGTGGGGGTTATAGCAGCACTATATTTTATTAGAAAGCAGCAAGTCAAATGGTTTGGCCATGCAAGTAGGTTACCAGTCAACAACATACCACAACAAGCAATGATGTTCAGACCAGATGGAAACAGAGGAAGAGGCCGACCACGTAAACGTTGGACGGAGGGAATAGCAGAATCCATGGGAATATAGGTACATGAAGCCCATAATCGGGCACTCTCACGAAGTTTATACTTCACCTCGACATCGCAAGGTACAAGAGGAACATGATGAGATGATGAGATGAGATATTTTTCCATTTACCTTTTATTCGTAATGTACTAATTCTGCCATTAACAGCTTTAAAGTTTAGAACGTTCCTCCATAACTCTTTTTTGATGACAAAACCTGTTCCTAATTCATGTTTATTTTGGGTGTTTCCTCCATATATTACAATCATTCCATTTTGCTCTAAAGTACCCTCTCCTGGCCACCTTATTTCTTGAATTGCTGTTATATCCATTTGATATTCAACCAGCTCCCGGGTTAGTTCTTCAGCCGCTCCAACGCGATATAGTGTCCGTACATTCCATGTTCCAAATCTCAAAAGTCCTTTAACATTCCGAGGTCGTTGTCCAAATAAGTCAGTCCGAATTCGAGGCTTATGTATCTGTTTCGTAACAAAATAGGTTTGACAAAGGTGGGGATGTTAACCCCACGCTTCAACCCCCAACCTGGAGGACCAGGGTGTTTCTCTTTGTCTGTTCTCTACCCGTTGACCTGTCTTGCTTGTGAGGCCCTGCTGGTAGCTACGCTACCGCCGGCATAGCTCCCAGGGTCATTGAGAAGCTCAAGCTCCCCCACCACGAAAAGGATATGCTTGCAGATCTACAAATTGATGGGAAAGACGTTAGACTTATAAAAACATATATTGGAAACAACAAGCTGCCATAAGGATTGATAATGAAGTGGGACAATATCAACCTATTAAGAGAGGTGTTAGGCAGGGATGTGTAATGTCTCCAGATCTTTTTTCCCTGTACTGTGAAAATATTTTCAGAAATGTAGAAGATATAAATGGAATCAGCATTGGAGGACGAAACATCAATAACATTAGATACGCAGACGATACAGTATTGATTGTAGACAATGCGCAGCATCTGCAACAATTAGTAGATGCGGTTGTTGTACACAGTGAACAACTGGGGTTAGAATTAAATTGTAAAAATACACAGGTTATAGTTGTCACTAGGAAGAAGGAAATACCACAATGTGATATACAAGTAAATGGGAATATTCTTCAACAAGTGAATCGATACAATTATCTCGGAACAGTCATAACATCTGATGGGAGATGCCTTGAAGAGATTAGAACAAGAATCGCCATGGTGAAAGTAGCCTTTAGCAAGATGAAAAACATTCTGACCAATAAAAAGATGTCAATTGAAACGAGAAAAAGAGTGTTGAGGGGATACATAGAGCCTGTTCTTTTGTATGGATGTGAAACTTGGACAATGAGCAGTCAAGCTGAAAAACATCTGATGGCTGCAAAAATATGGTTTCTGAGGAAAATGCAAAGAATACCATGGACAGATAGAAAAACCAATGACCAAGTACTACAGGAGACAAATGAAAATCGTAAATTGGTTAGAGAAATTAGACGTAGACAGTCAAAATATTTTGGACATGTTATGAGAAGAAATGGATTGGAGAACTTAGTGACAACTGGCAAGATCGAAGGGAACAGACCAAGAGGAAGACCGAGAGGAAAATACCTGGATGGCTTGGCCACATGGCATGGTCGAGACAGGAACAGTGAGCTGATCCACGACTCTGGTGATCGAGTGAAATGGCGAGTCATGACCGCCCACGCTTTCCGGCATGGCACATGAATGATTGATTGATTACGTGGCGTTTAAATTGCAAACTGGTGATAAATTGATGTTTAACTTACACTGATTGTAAGTTGACTTTTAACTTACACACTTATGATAAGTTGATGTTAAACGTAAACACTGATTATACGCTGACGTTTAACTTACACGCTGACGATAAGTTGACGTTTAACTTACATACTGAAGATAAGTTGAAGTTTAACTTACATACTGAAGATAAGTTGACGTTTAACTTACACACTGATGATAAGATGGCGTTTAACTTACATACTTATGATAAGTTGACGTTTAACTTACTCACTGATGATAAGTTGACGTTTAACTTACACACTGATGATAAGTTGGCGTTTAACTTACATACTGAAGATAAGTTGACGTTTAACTTACATACTGAAGATAAGTTGACGTTTAACTTACACATCGATGATACGTTGTTGTTTAACTTACATACTGATGATACGTTGTTGTTTAACTTACACATTGATGATAATCTGACGTTTAACTTACACACTGACGATAAGTTGACATTTAAATTACACACTGACGATAAGTTGACGTTTAACTTACACACTGACAATAAGTTGACGTTTAACTTACACACTGACAATAAGTTGACGTTTAACTTACACATTGCTGATTAGTTGACGTTTAACTTACACATTGATGATAAGTTGACGTTTAACTTACACACTGACATTAAGTTGACGTTTAACTTCCACATTGATGATGAGTTGACGTTTAATTTACACATTGATGATAAGTTGACGTTTAACTTACACATTGAAGATAAGTTGACGTTTAACTTACACATTGATGATAAGTTGACGTTTAACTTACACATTGATGATAAGTTGACGTTTAACTTACACATTGATGATACGTTGTTGTTAAATTTACACATTGATGATAAGTTGACGTTTAACTTACACATTGATGATAAGTCGACGTTTAACTTACACACTGATGATAAGTTGACGTTTAACTTACACATTGATGATAAGTTGACGTTTAACTTAAACACTGACGATAAGTTGACGTTTAACTTACACACTGATGATAAGTTGACGTTTAACTTACACACTGATGATAAGTTGATTTTTAACTTACACACTGATGATAAGTTGACGTTAAACTTACACACTGATGATAAACTGACGTTTAACTTACACACTGATGATAAGTTGACGTTTAACTTACATACTGATGATAAGTTGACGTTAAACTTACATACTGATGATAAGTTGACCTTTAACTTACACACTGATGATAAGTTGACGTTAAACTTACACACTGATGATAAGTTGACGTTAAACTTACACACTAATGATAAGTTGACGTTTAACTTACACACTGATGATAAGTTGACGTTAAACGTACACATTGATGATGCGTTGACGTTTAACTTAAACACTGATGAAGCGTTGATTGTTTAACTTACACACTAATGATAAGTTGACGTTTAACTTACACACTGATGATAAGTTGACGTTTAACTTACACATTGATGATAAGTTGACGTTAAACTTACACACTAATGATAAGTTGACGTTAAACTTACACACTAATGATAAGTTGACGTTAAACTTACACACTGATGATAAGTTGACGTTAAACTTACACACTGATGATAAGTTGACGTTAAACTTACAAACTAATGATAAGTTGACGTTAAACTTACACGCTAATGATAAGTTGACGTTAAACTTACACACTGATGATAAATTGACGTTAAACTTACACACTGATGATAAGTTGACGTTAAACTTACACACTGATGATAAGTTGGCGTTTAACTTACACACTGATGATGCGTTGATTGTTTAACTTACACACAGATGATGCGTTGATTGTTTAACTTATATACTGATGATACGTTGACTTTAAACTTACACATTGATGATAAGTTGACGTTTAACTTACACACTGATGATAAGTTGTTGTTTAACTTACACACTGGTGATAAGCTGACGTTTAACTTACACACTGGTGACAACTCCATCTGTCGGCAGCGATCAGATGGCGGGAGGTGTCATTGAGAGGATGCCCAATCTTGGCCAGGCAGCTGTCATGATACGCTCGATAGCACACGCGGCAGGCCCTCACGTGACTTCCGGTGTACACCTCGCAGATATAGCAGATGTCGTCAGGCACTGGCTGGGGAGCACACAAACATACTCACACTAGACACTTGGTTGGAGAGCACACAAATATACTCACACTAGACACCTGGTGGGGAGCACACAAACATACTCACACTAGACACTTGACTGGGGACCACACAAACATACTCACACTAGACACATGGCTGGGGAGCACACAAACATACTCACACTAGACACCTGGCTGGGGAGCACACAAATATACTCACACTAGACACCTGGCTGGGGAGCACACAAACATACTCACACTAGACACTTGGATGGGGAGCACACAAACATACTCACACAAGACACCTGGCTGGGGAGCACACAAACATACTCACACTAGACACTTGGCTGGGGAGCACACATACATATTCACACTAAACACCTGGCTGGGGGGCACACAAACATACTCACACTAGACACTTGGCTGGGGAGCACACAAACATACTCACACTAGAAACCTGGCTGGGGAGCACACACACATACTCACACTAGACACTTGGCTGGGGAGCACACAAACATACTCACACTAGACACCTGGCTGGGGAGCACACAAACATACTCACACTAGACACTTGGCTGGAGAGCACACAAACATACTCACACTAGACACCTGGCTGGGGAGCACACAAACATACTCACAATAGACACTTGGCTGGGGAGCACACAAATATACTCTCACTAGACACTTGGCTGGGGAGCACACAAACATACTCACACTAGACACTTGACTGGGGAGCACACAAACATACTCATACTAGACATCTGGCTGGGGACCACACAAACATACTCACACTAGACACTTGACTGATGAGCACACAAACATACTCACACTAGACACTTGGCTGGAGAGCACACAAACATACTCTCACTAGACACTTGACAGGGGAGCACACAAACATACTCACACTAGACACTTGGCTGGGGAGCACACAAACATACTCACACTAGACACTTGAATGGGGAGCACACAAACATACTCACACTAGACACTTGGCTGGGGACCACACAAATATACTCACACTAGACACTTGGCTGGGGAGCACACAAACATACTCACACTAGACACCTGGCTGGAGAGCACACAAACATACATACACTAGACACCTGGCTGGGGAGCACACAAACATACTCACACTAGACACCTGGCTGGGGAGCACATAAACATACTCACACTAGACACCTGGCTGGGGAGCACACAGACATAGATTGTCACAGTAGACACCTGACTGGGGATCACACAAATATACTCACACTAGACACCTGGCTGGGGGGGGGGGCACACAAACATACTCACACTAGACACCTGGCTGGAGAGCACACAAACATACATACACTAGACACCTGGCTGGGGAGCACACAAACATACTCACACTAGACACCTGGCTGGGGAGCACATAAACATACTCACACTAGACACCTGGCTGGGGAGCACACAGACATAGATTGTCACAGTAGACACCTGACTGGGGATCACACAAATATACTCACACTAGACACCTGGCTGGGGGGGGGGGGCACACAAACATACTCACACTAGACACCTGGCTGGGGAGCACACAAACATAGATTGTCACACTAGACACCTGACTGGGGAGCACACAAACATACTCACACTAGACACCTGGCTGGGGACCAGACAAATACACTCACACTAGACACTTGGCTGGGGAGCACACAAACATACTCACACTAGACACTTGGCTGGGGACCACACAAATATACTCACACTAGACACTTGACTGGGGAGCACACAAACATACTCACACTAGACACCTGGCTGGGGAGCACACAAACATACTCACAATAGACACTTGGCTGGGGAGCACACAAATATACTCTCACTAGACACTTGGCTGGGGAGCACACAAACATACTCACACTAGACACTTGACTGGGGAGCACACAAACATACTCATACTAGACATCTGGCTGGGGACCACACAAACATACTCACACTAGACACTTGACTGGGGAGCACACAAACATACTCACACTAGACACTTGGCTGGAGAGCACACAAACATACTCTCACTAGACACTTGACAGGGGAGCACACAAACATACTCACACTAGACACTTGGCTGGGGAGCACACAAACATACTCACACTAGACACTTGAATGGGGAGCACACAAACATACTCACACTAGACACTTGGCTGGGGACCACACAAATATACTCACACTAGACACTTGGCTGGGGAGCACACAAACATACTCACACTAGACACCTGGCTGGAGAGCACACAAACATACATACACTAGACACCTGGCTGGGGAGCACACAAACATACTCACACTAGACACCTGGCTGGGGAGCACATAAACATACTCACACTAGACACCTGGCTGGGGAGCACACAGACATAGATTGTCACAGTAGACACCTGACTGGGGATCACACAAATATACTCACACTAGACACCTGGCTGGGGGGGGGGGCACACAAACATACTCACACTAGACACCTGGCTGGAGAGCACACAAACATACATACACTAGACACCTGGCTGGGGAGCACACAAACATAGTCACACTAGACACCTGGCTGGGGAGCACATAAACATACTCACACTAGACACCTGGCTGGGGAGCACACAGACATAGATTGTCACAGTAGACACCTGACTGGGGATCACACAAATATACTCACACTAGACACCTGGCTGGGGGGGGGGGCACACAAACATACTCACACTAGACACCTGGCTGGGGAGCACACAAACATAGATTGTCACACTAGACACCTGACTGGGGAGCACACAAACATACTCACACTAGACACCTGGCTGGGGACCAGACAAATACACTCACACTAGACACTTGGCTGGGGAGCACACAAACATACTCACACTAGACACTTGGCTGGGGACCACACAAATATACTCACACTAGACACTTGACTGGGGAGCACACAAACATACTCACACTAGACACTTGACTGGGGACCACACAAATATACTCACACTAGACACTTGACTGGGGTGCACACAAATATACTCACACTAGATACTTGGCTAGGGAGCACACAAACATACTCACACTAGACACCTGGCTGGGGAGCACACAAACATACTTACACTAGACACCTGGCTAGGGAGCACACAAACATACTCACACTAGACACCTGGCTGGGGAGCACACAAATATACTCACACTAGACACCTGGCTGGGGGGCACACAAACATACTCACACTAGACACTTGGCTGGGGAGCACACAAACATGCATAGATTGTCACACTAGACACCTGACTGGGGAGCACACAAACATACTCACACTAGACACCTGGCTGGGGACCACACAAATATACTCACACTAGACACTTGGCTGGGGACCACACAAACATACTCACACTAGACACTTGGCTGGGGAGCACACAAACATACTCACACTAGACACTTGGCTAGGGAGCACACAAATATACTCACACTAGACACCTGGCTGGGGACCACACAAACATACTCATACTAGACACTTGGCTGGCGAGCACACAAACATAGATTGTCACACTAGACACCTGACTGGGGAGCACACAAACATACTCACACTAGACACTTGACTGGGGAGCACACAAACATACTCACACTAGACACCTGGCTGGGGACCACAAATATACTCACACTAGACACTTGGCTGGGGAGCACACAAACATACTCACACTAGACACTTGGCTGGGGACCACACAAACATACTCACACTAGACACTTGGCTGGGGAGCACACAAACATACTCACACTAGACACTTGGCTGGGGACCACACAAATATACTCACACTAGACACCTGGCTGGGGAGCACACAAACATACTCACACTAGACACCTGGCTGGCGAGCACACAAACATACTCACACTAGACACCTGGCTGGGGAGCACACAAACATACTCACACTAGACACTTGGCTGGGGACCACACAAACATACTCATACTAGACACTTGGCTGGGGAGCACACAAACATACTCACACTAGACACTTGGCTGGGGACCACACAAACATACTCACACTAGACACTTGGCTGGGGAGCACACAAACATACTCACACTAGACACTTGGCTGGGGAGCACACAAACATACTCACACTAGACACCTGGCTGGGGAGCACACAAATATACTCACACTAGACACCTGGCTGGGGAGCACACAAACATACTCACACTAGACACTTGGCTGTGGAGCACACAAACATACTCACACTAGACACCTGGCTGGGGAGCACACAAACATACTCACACTAGACACTTGGCTGGGGAGCACACATACATACTCACACTAAACACCTGGCTGGGGGGCACACAAACATACTCACACTAGACACTTGGCTGCGGAGCACACAAACATACTCACACTAGACACCTGGCTGGGGAGCACACACACATACTCACACTAGACACTTGGCTGGGGAGCACACAAACATACTCACACTAGACACCTGACTGGGGAGCACACAAACATACTCACACTAGACACCTGGCAGGGGAGCACACAAACATACTCACACTAGACACTTGGCTGGGGAGCACACAAACATACTCACACTAGACACCTGGCTGGGGAGCACACAAACATACTCACACTAGACACCTGGCTGGGGAGCACATAAACATACTCACACGAGACACTTGGCTGGGGAGCACACAAACATACTCACACTAGACACCTGGCTGGGGAGCACACAAACATACTCACACTAGACACTTGGCTGGAGAGCACACAAACATAATCACACTAGACACCTGGCTGGGGAGCACACAAATATACTCACACTAGACACCTGACTGGGGAGGACACAAATATACTCACACTAGACACCTGGCTGGGGAGCACACAAACATACTCACACTAGACACTTGGCTGGGGAGCACACAAATATACTCACACTAGACACTTGGCTGGGGAGCACACAAACATACTCACACTAGACACTTGACTGGGGAGCACACAAACATACTCATACTAGACATCTGGCTGGGGACCACACAAACATACTCACACTAGACACTTGACTGGGGAGCACACAAACATACTCACACTAGACACTTGGCTGGGGAGCACACAAACATACTCTCACTAGACACTTGACAGGGGAGCACACAAACATACTCACACTAGACACTTGGCTGGGGAGCACACAAACATACTCACACTAGACACTTGGCTGGGGAGCACACAAACATACTCACACTAGACACTTGGCTGGGGACCACACAAATATACTCACACTAGACACTTGGCTGGGGAGCACACAAACATACTCACACTAGACACCTGGCTGGAGAGCACACAAACATACTCACACTAGACACCTGGCTGGGGAGCACACAAACATACTCACACTAGACACCTGGCTGGGGAGCACACAAACATACTCACACTAGACACCAGGCTGGGGAGCACACAAACATACTCACACTAGACACCTGGCTGGGGAGCACACAAACATAGATTGTCACAGTAGACACCTGACTGGGGATCACACAAATATACTCACACTAGACACCTGGCTGGGGGGGGGGCACACAAACATACTCACACTAGACACCTGGCTGGGGAGCACACAAACATAGATTGTCACACTAGACACCTGACTGGGGAGCACACAAACATACTCACACTAGACACCTGGCTGGGGACCAGACAAATATACTCACACTAGACACTTGGCTGGGGAGCACACAAACATACTCACACTAGACACTTGGCTGGGGACCACACAAATATACTCACACTAGACACTTGACTGGGGAGCACACAAACATACTCACACTAGACACTTGACTGGGGACCACACAAATATACTCACACTAGACACTTGACTGTGGTGCACACAAATATACTCACACTAGATACTTTTCTTGGGAGCACACAAACATACTCACACTAGACACCTGGCTGGGGAGCACACAAACATACTTACACTAGACACCTGGCTGGGGAGCACACAAACATACTCACACTAGACACCTGGCTGGGGAGCACACAAACATAGATTGTCACAGTAGACACCTGACTGGGAACCACACAAATATACTCACACTAGACACCTGGCTGGGGGGCACACAAACATACTCACACTAGACACCTGGCTGGGGAGCACACAAACATAGATTGTCACACTAGACACCTGACTGGGGAGCACACAAACATACTCACACTAGACACCTGGCTGGGGACCACACAAATATACTCACACTAGACACTTGGCTGGGGACCACACAAACATACTCACACTAGACACCTGGCTGGGGAGCACATAAACATACTCACACGAGACACTTGGCTGGGGAGCACACAAACATACTCACACTAGACACCTGGCTGGGGAGCACACAAACATACTCACACTAGACACTTGGCTGGAGAGCACACAAACATAATCACACTAGACACCTGGCTGGGGAGCACACAAATATACTCACACTAGACACCTGACTGGGGAGGACACAAATATACTCACACTAGACACGTGGCTGGGGAGCACACAAACATACTCACACTAGACACTTGGCTGGGGAGCACACAAATATACTCACACTAGACACTTGGCTGGGGAGCACACAAACATACTCACACTAGACACTTGACTGGGGAGCACACAAACATACTCATACTAGACATCTGGCTGGGGACCACACAAACATACTCACACTAGACACTTGACTGGGGAGCACACAAACATACTCACACTAGACACTTGGCTGGGGAGCACACAAACATACTCTCACTAGACACTTGTCAGGGGAGCACACAAACATACTCACACTAGACACTTGGCTGGGGAGCACACAAACATACTCACACTAGACACTTGGCTGGGGAGCACACAAACATACTCACACTAGACACTTGGCTGGGGACCACACAAATATACTCACACTAGACACTTGGCTGGGGAGCACACAAACATACTCACACTAGACACCTGGCTGGAGAGCACACAAACATACTCACACTAGACACCTGGCTGGGGAGCACACAAACATACTCACACTAGACACCTGGCTGGGGAGCACACAAACATACTCACACTAGACACCTGGCTGGGGAGCACACAAACATACTCACACTAGACACCTGGCTGGGGAGCACACAAACATAGATTGTCACAGTAGACACCTGACTGGGGATCACACAAATATACTCACACTAGACACCTGGCTGGGGGGGGGGGCACACTAACATACTCACACTAGACACCTGGCTGGGGAGCACACAAACATAGATTGTCACACTAGACACCTGACTGGGGAGCACACAAACATACTCACACTAGACACCTGGCTGGGGACCAGACAAATATACTCACACTAGACACTTGGCTGGGGAGCACACAAACATACTCACACTAGACACTTGGCTGGGGACCACACAAATATACTCACACTAGACACTTGACTGGGGAGCACACAAACATACTCACACTAGACACTTGACTGGGGACCACACAAATATACTCACACTAGACACTTGACTGTGGTGCACACAAATATACTCACACTAGATACTTTTCTTGGGAGCACACAAACATACTCACACTAGACACCTGGCTGGGGAGCACACAAACATACTTACACTAGACACCTGGCTGGGGAGCACACAAACATACTCACACTAGACACCTGGCTGGGGAGCACACAAACATAGATTGTCACAGTAGACACCTGACTGGGAACCACACAAATATACTCACACTAGACACCTGGCTGGGGGGCACACAAACATACTCACACTAGACACCTGGCTGGGGAGCACACAAACATAGATTGTCACACTAGACACCTGACTGGGGAGCACACAAACATACTCACACTAGACACCTGGCTGGGGACCACACAAATATACTCACACTAGACACTTGGCTGGGGACCACACAAACATACTCACACTAGACACTTGGCTGGTGAGCACACAAACATACTCACACTAGACACTTGGCTAGGGAGCACACACATATACTCACACTAGACACCTGGATGGGGACCACACAAACATACTCATACTAAACACTTTGCTGGCGAGCACACAAACATAGATTGTCACACTAGACACCTGACTGGGGAGCACACAAACATACTCACACTAGACACTTGACTGGGGAGCACACAAACATACTCACACTAGACACCTGGCTGGGGACCACAAATATACTCACACTAGACACTTGGCTGGGGAGCACACAAACATACTCACACTAGACACTTGGCTGGGGACCACACAAACATACCCACACTAGACACTTGGCTGGGGAGCACACAAACATACTCACACTAGACACTTGGCTGGGGACCACACAAATATACTCACACTAGACACTTGGCTGGGGAGCACACAAATATACTCACACTAAACACCTGGCTGGGGAGCACACAAACATACTCACACTAGACACCTGGCTGGCGAGCACACAAACATACTCACACTAGACACCTGGCTGGGGAGCACACAAACATACTCACACTAGACACTTGGCTGGGGACCACACAAACATACTCATACTAGACACTTGGCTGGGGAGCACACAAACATACTCACACTAGACACTTGGCTGGGGACCACACAAACATACTCACACTAGACACTTGGCTGGGGAGCACACAAACATACTCACACTAGACACTTGGCTGGGGACCACACAAATATACTCACACTAGACACTTGGCTGGGGACCACACAAAAATACTTATACTAGACACTTGGCTGGGGAGCACACAAATATACTCACACTAGACACCTGGCTGGCGAGCACACAAACATACTCACACTAGACACTTGGCTGGGAAGCACACAAATATACTCACACTAGATACCCGGCTGGCGATCACACAAACATACCCACACTAGACACCTGGCTGGGGAGCACACAAACATACTCACACTAGACACTTGGCTGGAGAGCACACAAACATAATCACACTAGACACCTGGCTGGGGAGCACACAAATATACTCACACTAGACACCTGACTGGGGAGGACACAAATATACTCACACTAGACACCTGGCTGGGGAGCACACAAACATACTCACACTAGACACTTGGCTGGGGAGCACACAAATATACTCACACTAGACACTTGGCTGGGGAGCACACAAACATACTCACACTAGACACTTGACTGGGGAGCACACAAACATACTCATACTAGACATCTGGCTGGGGACCACACAAACATACTCACACTAGACACTTGACTGGGGAGCACACAAACATACTCACACTAGACACTTGGCTGGGGAGCACACAAACATACTCACACTAGACACTTGGCTGGGGAGCACACAAACATACTCACACTAGACACTTGGCTGGGGACCACACAAATATACTCACACTAGACACTTGGCTGGGGAGCACACAAACATACTCACACTAGACACCTGGCTGGAGAGCACACAAACATACTCACACTAGACACCTGGCTGGGGAGCACACAAACATACTCACACTAGACACCTGGCTGGGGAGCACACAAACATACTCACACTAGACACCTGGCTGGGGAGCACACAAACATACTCACACTAGACACCTGGCTGGGGAGCACACAAACATAGATTGTCACAGTAGACACCTGACTGGGGATCACACAAATATACTCACACTAGACACCTGGCTGGGGGGGGGGCACACAAACATACTCACACTAGACACCTGGCTGGGGAGCACACAAACATAGATTGTCACACTAGACACCTGACTGGGGAGCACACAAACATACTCACACTAGACACCTGGCTGGGGACCAGACAAATATACTCACACTAGACACTTGGCTGGGGAGCACACAAACATACTCACACTAGACACTTGGCTGGGGACCACACAAATATACTCACACTAGACACTTGACTGGGGAGCACACAAACATACTCACACTAGACACTTGACTGGGGACCACACAAATATACTCACACTAGACACTTGACTGTGGTGCACACAAATATACTCACACTAGATACTTTTCTTTGGAGCACACAAACATACTCACACTAGACACCTGGCTGGGGAGCACACAAACATACTTACACTAGACACCTGGCTGGGGAGCACACAAACATACTCACACTAGACACCTGGCTGGGGAGCACACAAACATAGATTGTCACAGTAGACACCTGACTGGGAACCACACAAATATACTCACACTAGACACCTGGCTGGGGGGCACACAAACATACTCACACTAGACACCTGGCTGGGGAGCACACAAACATAGATTGTCACACTAGACACCTGACTGGGGAGCACACAAACATACTCACACTAGACACCTGGCTGGGGACCACACAAATATACTCACACTAGACACTTGGCTGGGGACCACACAAACATACTCACACTAGACACTTGGCTGGTGAGCACACAAACATACTCACACTAGACACTTGGCTAGGGAGCACACACATATACTCACACTAGACACCTGGATGGGGACCACACAAACATACTCATACTAAACACTTTGCTGGCGAGCACACAAACATAGATTGTCACACTAGACACCTGACTGGGGAGCACACAAACATACTCACACTAGACACTTGACTGGGGAGCACACAAACATACTCACACTAGACACCTGGCTGGGGACCACAAATATACTCACACTAGACACTTGGCTGGGGAGCACACAAACATACTCACACTAGACACTTGGCTGGGGACCACACAAACATACCCACACTAGACACTTGGCTGGGGAGCACACAAACATACTCACACTAGACACTTGGCTGGGGACCACACAAATATACTCACACTAGACACTTGGCTGGGGAGCACACAAATATACTCACACTAAACACCTGGCTGGGGAGCACACAAACATACTCACACTAGACACCTGGCTGGCGAGCACACAAACATACTCACACTAGACACCTGGCTGGGGAGCACACAAACATACTCACACTAGACACTTGGCTGGGGACCACACAAACATACTCATACTAGACACTTGGCTGGGGAGCACACAAACATACTCACACTAGACACTTGGCTGGGGACCACACAAACATACTCACACTAGACACTTGGCTGGGGAGCACACAAACATACTCACACTAGACACTTGGCTGGGGACCACACAAATATACTCACACTAGACACTTGGCTGGGGAGCACACAAACATACTTACACTAGACAGCTGGCTGGCGAGCACACAAATATACTCACACAAGACACCTGGCTGGGGAGCACACAAACATACTCACACTAGACACTTGGCTGGGGACCACACAAACATACTTATACTAGACACTTGGCTGGGGAGCACACAAATATACTCACACTAGACACCTGGCTGGCGAGCACACAAACATACTCACACTAGACACTTGGCTGGGAAGCACACAAATATACTCACACTAGACACCCGGCTGGCGATCACACAAACATACTCACACTAGACACCTGGCTGGGGAGCACACAAACATACTCACACTAGACACTTGGCTGGAGAGCACACAAACATAATCACACTAGACACCTGGCTGGGGAGCACACAAATATACTCACATTAGACACCTGACTGGGGAGGACACAAATATACTCACACTAGACACCTGGCTGGGGAGCACACAAACATACTCACACTAGACACTTGGCTGGGGAGCACACAAATATACTCACACTAGACACTTGGCTGGGGAGCACACAAACATACTCACACTAGACACTTGACTGGGGAGCACACAAACATACTCATACTAGACATCTGGCTGGGGACCACACAAACATACTCACACTAGACACTTGACTGGGGAGCACACAAACATACTCACACTAGACACTTGGCTGGGGAGCACACAAACATACTCTCACTAGACACTTGACAGGGGAGCACACAAACATACTCACACTAGACACTTGGCTGGGGAGCACACAAACATACTCACACTAGACACTTGGCTGGGGAGCACACAAACATACTCACACTAGACACTTGGCTGGGGACCACACAAATATACTCACACTAGACACTTGGCTGGGGAGCACACAAACATACTCACACTAGACACCTGGCTGGAGAGCACACAAACATACTCACACTAGACACCTGGCTGGGGAGCACACAAACATACTCACACTAGACACCTGGCTGGGGAGCACACAAACATACTCACACTAGACACCTGGCTGGGGAGCACACAAACATACTCACACTAGACACCTGGCTGGGGAGCACACAAACATAGATTGTCACAGTAGACACCTGACTGGGGATCACACAAATATACTCACACTAGACACCTGGCTGGGGGGGGGGGGCACACAAACATACTCACACTAGACACCTGGCTGGGGAGCACACAAACATAGATTGTCACACTAGACACCTGACTGGGGAGCACACAAACATACTCACACTAGACACCTGGCTGGGGACCAGACAAATATACTCACACTAGACACTTGGCTGGGGAGCACACAAACATACTCACACTAGACACTTGGCTGGGGACCACACAAATATACTCACACTAGACACTTGACTGGGGAGCACACAAACATACTCACACTAGACACTTGACTGGGGACCACACAAATATACTCACACTAGACACTTGACTGTGGTGCACACAAATATACTCACACTAGATACTTTTCTTGGGAGCACACAAACATACTCACACTAGACACCTGGCTGGGGAGCACACAAACATACTTACACTAGACACCTGGCTGGGGAGCACACAAACATACTCACACTAGACACCTGGCTGGGGAGCACACAAACATAGATTGTCACAGTAGACACCTGACTGGGAACCACACAAATATACTGACACTAGACACCTGGCTGGGGGGCACACAAACATACTCACACTAGACACCTGGCTGGGGAGCACACAAACATAGATTGTCACACTAGACACCTGACTGGGGAGCACACAAACATACTCACACTAGACACCTGGCTGGGGAGCACACAAATATACTCACACTAGACACTTGGCTGGGGACCACACAAACATACTCACACTAGACACTTGGCTGGTGAGCACACAAACATACTCACACTAGACACTTGGCTAGGGAGCACACACATATACTCACACTAGACACCTGGATGGGGACCACACAAACATACTCATACTAAACACTTTGCTGGCGAGCACACAAACATAGATTGTCACACTAGACACCTGACTGGGGAGCACACAAACATACTCACACTAGACACTTGACTGGGGAGCACACAAACATACTCACACTAGACACCTGGCTGGGGACCACAAATATACTCACACTAGACACTTGGCTGGGGAGCACACAAACATACTCACACTAGACACTTGGCTGGGGACCACACAAACATACCCACACTAGACACTTGGCTGGGGAGCACACAAACATACTCACACTAGACACTTGGCTGGGGACCACACAAATATACTCACACTAGACACTTGGCTGGGGAGCACACAAATATACTCACACTAAACACCTGGCTGGGGAGCACACAAACATACTCACACTAGACACCTGGCTGGCGAGCACACAAACATACTCACACTAGACACCTGGCTGGGGAGCACACAAACATACTCACACTAGACACTTGGCTGGGGACCACACAAACATACTCATACTAGACACTTGGCTGGGGAGCACACAAACATACTCACACTAGACACTTGGCTGGGGACCACACAAACATACTCACACTAGACACTTGGCTGGGGAGCACACAAACATACTCACACTAGACACTTGGCTGGGGACCACACAAATATACTCACACTAGACACTTGGCTGGGGAGCACACAAACATACTTACACTAGACAGCTGGCTGGCGAGCACACAAATATACTCACACTAGACACCTGGCTGGGGAGCACACAAACATACTCACACTAGACACTTGGCTGGGGACCACACAAACATACTTATACTAGACACTTGGCTGGGGAGCACACAAATATACTCACACTAGACACCTGGCTGGCGAGCACACAAACATACTCACACTAGACACTTGGCTGGGAAGCACACAAATATACTCACACTAGACACCCGGCTGGCGATCACACAAACATACTCACACTAGACACCTGGCTGGGGAGCACACAAACATACTCATACTAGACACTTAGCTGGCGAGCACACAAACATAGATTGTCACACTAGACACCTGACTGGGGAGCACACAAACATACTCACACTAGAAACTTGACTGGGGAGCACACAAACATACTCACACTAGACACTTGGCTGGGGACCACACAAATATACTCACACTAGACACTTGGCTGGGGAGCACACAAACATACTTACACTAGACAGCTGGCTGGCGAGCACACAAATATACTCACACTAGACACCTGGCTGGGGAGCACACAAACATACTCACACTAGACACTTGGCTGGGGACCACACAAACATACTTATACTAGACACTTGGCTGGGGAGCACACAAATATACTCACACTAGACACCTGGCTGGCGAGCACACAAACATACTCACACTAGACACTTGGCTGGGAAGCACACAAATATACTCACACTAGACACCCGGCTGGCGATCACACAAACATACTCACACTAGACACCTGGCTGGGGAGCACACAAACATACTCATACTAGACACTTAGCTGGCGAGCACACAAACATAGATTGTCACACTAGACACCTGACTGGGGAGCACACAAACATACTCACACTAGAAACTTGACTGGGGAGCACACAAACATACTCACACTAGACACCTGGCTGGGGAGCACACAAACATACTCACACTAGACACCTGGCTGGGGAGCACACAAACATACTCACACTAGACACTTGGCTGGGGAGCACACAAATATACTCACACTAGACACCTGGCTGTGGAGCACACAAACATACTCACACTAGACACTTGGCTGGGAAGCACACAAATATACTCACACTAGACACCCGGCTGGCGATCACACAAACATACTCACACTAGACACCTGGCTGGGGAGCACACAAACATACTCACACTAGACACTTGGCTGGAGAGCACACAAACATAATCACACTAGACACCTGGCTGGGGAGCACACAAATATACTCACACTAGACACCTGACTGGGGAGGACACAAATATACTCACACTAGACACCTGGCTGGGGAGCACACAAACATACTCACACTAGACACTTGGCTGGGGAGCACACAAATATACTCACACTAGACACCTGGCTGGGGAGCACACAAACATACTCACACTAGACACTTGACTGGGGAGCACACAAACATACTCATACTAGACATCTGGCTGGGGACCACACAAACATACTCACACTAGACACTTGACTGGGGAGCACACAAACATACTCACACTAGACACTTGGCTGGGGAGCACACAAACATACTCTCACTAGACACTTGACAGGGGAGCACACAAACATACTCACACTAGACACTTGGCTGGGGAGCACACAAACATACTCACACTAGACACTTGGCTGGGGAGCACACAAACATACTCACACTAGACACTTGGCTGGGGACCACACAAATATACTCACACTAGACACTTGGCTGGGGAGCACACAAACATACTCACACTAGACACCTGGCTGGAGAGCACACAAACATACTCACACTAGACACCTGGCTGGGGAGCACACAAACATACTCACACTAGACACCTGGCTGGGGAGCACACAAACATACTCACACTAGACACCTGGCTGGGGAGCACACAAACATACTCACACTAGACACCTGGCTGGGGAGCACACAAACATAGATTGTCACAGTAGACACCTGACTGGGGATCACACAAATATACTCACACTAGACACCTGGCTGGGGGGGGGCACACAAACATACTCACACTAGACACCTGGCTGGGGAGCACACAAACATAGATTGTCACACTAGACACCTGACTGGGGAGCACACAAACATACTCACACTAGACACCTGGCTGGGGACCAGACAAATATACTCACACTAGACACTTGGCTGGGGAGCACACAAACATACTCACACTAGACACTTGGCTGGGGACCACACAAATATACTCACACTAGACACTTGACTGGGGAGCACACAAACATACTCACACTAGACACTTGACTGGGGACCACACAAATATACTCACACTAGACACTTGACTGTGGTGCACACAAATATACTCACACTAGATACTTTTCTTGGGAGCACACAAACATACTCACACTAGACACCTGGCTGGGGAGCACACAAACATACTTACACTAGACACCTGGCTGGGGAGCACACAAACATACTCACACTAGACACCTGGCTGGGGAGCACACAAACATAGATTGTCACAGTAGACACCTGACTGGGAACCACACAAATATACTCACACTAGACACCTGGCTGGGGGGCACACAAACATACTCACACTAGACACCTGGCTGGGGAGCACACAAACATAGATTGTCACACTAGACACCTGACTGGGGAGCACACAAACATACTCACACTAGACACCTGGCTGGGGACCACACAAATATACTCACACTAGACACTTGGCTGGGGACAACACAAACATACTCACACTAGACACTTGGCTGGTGAGCACACAAACATACTCACACTAGACACTTGGCTAGGGAGCACACACATATACTCACACTAGACACCTGGATGGGGACCACACAAACATACTCATACTAAACACTTTGCTGGCGAGCACACAAACATAGATTGTCACACTAGACACCTGACTGGGGAGCACACAAACATACTCACACTAGACACTTGACTGGGGAGCACACAAACATACTCACACTAGACACCTGGCTGGGGACCACAAATATACTCACACTAGACACTTGGCTGGGGAGCACACAAACATACTCACACTAGACACTTGGCTGGGGACCACACAAACATACCCACACTAGACACTTGGCTGGGGAGCACACAAACATACTCACACTAGACACTTGGCTGGGGACCACACAAATATACTCACACTAGACACTTGGCTGGGGAGCACACAAATATACTCACACTAAACACCTGGCTGGGGAGCACACAAACATACTCACACTAGACACCTGGCTGGCGAGCACACAAACATACTCACACTAGACACCTGGCTGGGGAGCACACAAACATACTCACACTAGACACTTGGCTGGGGACCACACAAACATACTCATACTAGACACTTGGCTGGGGAGCACACAAACATAATCACACTAGACACTTGGCTGGGGACCACACAAACATACTCACACTAGACACTTGGCTGGGGAGCACACAAACATACTCACACTAGACACTTGGCTGGGGACCACACAAATATACTCACACTAGACACTTGGCTGGGGAGCACACAAACATACTTACACTAGACAGCTGGCTGGCGAGCACACAAATATACTCACACTCGACACCTGGCTGGGGAGCACACAAACATACTCACACTAGACACTTGGCTGGGGACCACACAAACATACTTATACTAGACACTTGGCTGGGGAGCACACAAATATACTCACACTAGACACCTGGCTGGCGAGCACACAAACATACTCACACTAGACACTTGGCTGGGAAGCACACAAATATACTCACACTAGACACCCGGCTGGCGATCACACAAACATACTCACACTAGACACCTGGCTGGGGAGCACACAAACATACTCATACTAGACACTTAGCTGGCGAGCACACAAACATAGATTGTCACACTAGACACCTGACTGGGGAGCACACAAACATACTCACACTAGAAACTTGACTGGGGAGCACACAAACATACTCACACTAGACACCTGGCTGGGGAGCACACAAACATACTCACACTAGACACCTGGCTGGGGAGCACACAAACATACTCACACTAGACACTTGGCTGGGGAGCACACAAATATACTCACACTAGACACCTGGCTGGGGAGCACACAAACATACTCACACTAGACACCTGGCTGGGGGGCACGCAAACATACTCACACTAGACACCTGGCTGGGGAGCACACAAACATACTCACACTAGACACTTGGCTGGGGAGCACACAAACATACTCACACTAGACACCTGGCTGGGGAGCACACAAATATACTCACACTAGACACCTGGCTGGGGGGCACGCAAACATACTCACACTAGACACCTGGCTGGGGAGCACACAAACATACTCACACTAGACACTTGGCTGGGGAGCACACAAACATACTCACACTAGACACCTGGCTGGGGAGCACACAAACATAGATTGACACACTAGACATCTCGCAGGGAAGTCCACGAACATAGATTGTCACATTAGACACCTGGCTGGGGAGCTCACAAACATAGATTGACAGATTAGACATGAGGCTGGGGAGTCCACACAAATAGATTGTTACACTAGACACTTGGCTGGGGAGTTCACAAACATAGATTGACACACTAGAAACCTGGCAGGGGAGTCCACAAACATTGAATGTCATTCTAAACACCTGGCTGGGGGGGGGGGGGGGGGCACACAAACATAGACTGACACACTAAACAACTGGTTAGGGAGCACACAAACATAGATTGATTGATTGACTGATTTAAGAACCGACATCACAGCATTCGGGGCATTCCCATAAGCGCTCCGTTCCCATCCTCAGCAGCCAGTGAAGAGTCCCAATCCCAACAGTGCCAGTAGCAATCTGATTAAATGTCCGTCTCGTCTTTCCGCTGTGCGTCGAGCGTCGGCCAGAACCCCTCGTCACTCCTTGCTGCCTCATTCTTGCCAGACCATGGTGATCCATTTGCTCCTCCGAGGTTTACACGTGGTCCCATAAGGCCACAACCACATCTGCCTTGTCATGCATCAATATTCCACCCAGTTTTGCAGAGCCAGCCAATCTGTCCGCCTGTTCATTCCCCAGCACACCGGCATGCCCCGGAGAAAAGATTCAGGCCACCCGTGATCTCCGAAGCGAAGCAAGCCACTCTGCCCGAAGCTTGCATGTCCTCACCTTCCTCAGCATGCTTTCTGAGTCAGTTACAATCACGATGTGTGTGTGTATCGTATTCTCCATCCAGCGGAAAGCTGCTGTGACCGCCTCCACCTCCATTCTAAAGCTAGATGTGGTGGTATCATATGCCAGGCTCTCCTGCACCAAACGTCGACCATTAGCTTTTGCTACGAACCCCTAGGCACTCTCCCTCCTAGCTCTTGACACCGAACCATCTCTCCCAGCCTTAACTTTCCCGTATTTAGAGATAAGGACTGAACATGGCATGTGATCACTCCCATGGTCATTCAAAACAGTCCACTTTACATCAAGGACAGATGACTGCGAGAAAAGTGACAAGTCAATAGCTGTGTCTGCATCACCAGGCCTCATTGACATTCTCGTCGGCCTCCCATCATTTATGCAGACCACATCAAAGTCCACCATGGCATCCGCAAGGGCAATTCCCAGTCGGTTTTCTCCACTACTGTCCCATTCTCTGTTCCTCGCATTGAAGTCTCCACATATGAGTAGCCTATCACCTCAACATAGATTGACAGACTAGACATGGGGTTTGGGAGTCCATAAACATAGATTGTCACACTAAACATCTGGCTTGGGAGCACACAAACGCAGATTGACACACTAGACACCTGGCTGGGGAGCACACAAACATAGATTGCCACTAGACACCTGGTTGGGGAGTCCACAAACATAGATTGACAGACTAAACACCTGGTTGGGGGATACACATACATTGATTGTTACCCTAGACATCTGGTTGGGGAACCCATGAACATAGATTGTCGCACTAGACATCTTGTTAATGAGTACACAATCATAGATTGTTACACTAAACACCTGATTAATGAGTACACAAACATAGATTGTCACACCAGACACCAGGTTGGTGAACCCACAAACATAGATTTTCACACTAGACACCTGGTTGGGGAACCCACGAACATAGATTATTACAACATACAATTGGTTAAGGAGTACACAAACATACATTGTCACAGTTTACACCTGGTAAAGGAACCCACAATCATAGATTATCACACTAAACACCTGGTTGGGGAGCACACAAACATAGATTGTCACACTAAACACCTGGTTGGGGAGCACACAAACATAGATTGACAGACTAGACATTGGGGCTTGAGAGTCCACTAACATAGGTTGTCACACTAGACATCTGGCTGGGGAGTCCACTAACATGGACTGATAGTCTAGAAATCAGTCTGGGGAGCAATCAAACATAGATCGACATAGATTCATTTGGGAGTCCACAAATATAGATAATCATTCTAAACACGTGGCTGGGGAGTCCACAAACACAGATTGTCATTCTAAATACCTGGCTGGGGAGTCCACAAACACAGATTGTCATTCTAAACACGTGGCTGGGGAGTCCACAAATATAGATTGTCATTCTAAATACCTGGCTGGGGAGTCCACAAACATAGATTGTCATTCTAAATACCTGGCTGGGGAGTCCACAAACAAAGATTGTCATTCCAAACACGTGGCTGGGGAGTCCACAAACAAAGATTGTCATTCTAAACACCTGGCTGGGGAGTGCACAAACACAGATTGTCATTCTAAACACCTGGCTGGGGAGTCCACAAGTATAGATTGTCATTCTAAATACCTGGCTGGGGAGTCCACAAATATAGATGATCATTCTAAATACCTGGCTGGGGAGTCCACAAACACAGATTGTCATTCTAAATACCTGGCTGGGGAGTCCACAAACACAGATTGTCATTCTAAATACCTGGCTGGGGAGTCCAAAAACACAGATTGTCATTCTAAACACGTGGCTGGGGAGTCCACAAATATAGATTGTCATTCTAAATACCTGGCTGGGGAGTCCACAAACATAGATTGTCATTCTAAATACCTGGCTGGGGAGTCCACAAACAAAGATTGTCATTCCAAACACGTGGCTGGGGAGTCCACAAACAAAGATTGTCATTCTAAACACCTGGCTGGGGAGTGCACAAACACAGATTGTCATTCTAAACACCTGGCTGGGGAGTCCACAAGTATAGATTGTCATTCCAAACACGTGGCTGGGGAGTCCACAAACAAAGATTGTCATTCTAAACACCTGGCTGGGGAGTGCACAAACACAGATTGTCATTCTAAACACCTGGCTGGGGAGTCCACAAGTATAGATTGTCATTCTAAATACCTGGCTGGGGAGTCCACAAACACAGATTGTCATTCTAAATACCTGGCTGGGGAGTCCACAAACACAGATTGTCATTCTAAATACCTGACTGGGGAGTCCACAAACACAGATTGTCATTCTAAATACCTGGATGGGGAGTCCACAAATATAGATTGACAGACTAAACACCTGGCTGGGGAGTCCACAAACACAGATTGTCATTCTAAATACCTGGCTGGGGAGTCCACAAACACAGATTGTCATTCTAAATACCTGGATGGGGAGTCCACAAATATAGATTGACAGACTAAACACCTGGCTGGGGAGTCCACAAACACAGATTGTCATTCTAAATACCTGGCTGGGGAGTCCACAAACACAGATTGTCATTCTAAATACCTGGCTGGGGAGTCCACAAACACAGATTGTCATTCTAAATACCTGGCTGGGGAGTCCACAAACACAGATTGTCATTCTAAATACCTGACTGGGGAGTCCACAAACACAGATTGTCATTCTAAATACCTGGATGGGGAGTCCACAAATATAGATTGACAGACTAAACACCTGGCTGGGGAGTCCACAAACACAGATTGTCATTCTAAATACCTGGCTGGGGAGTCCACAAACATAGATTGTCATTCTAAATACCTGGCTGGGGAGTCCACAAACATAGATTGCCACTAGACACCTGGTTGGGGAGTCCACAAACATAGATTGACAGACTAAACACCTGGTTGGGGGATACACATACATTGATTGTTACCCTAGACATCTGGTTGGGGAACCCATGAACATAGATTGTCGCACTAGACATCTTGTTAATGAGTACACAATCATAGATTGTTACACTAAACACCTGATTAATGAGTACACAAACATAGATTGTCACACCAGACACCAGGTTGGTGAACCCACAAACATAGATTTTCACACTAGACACCTGGTTGGGGAACCCACGAACATAGATTATTACAACATACAATTGGTTAAGGAGTACACAAACATACATTGTCACAGTTTACACCTGGTAAAGGAACCCACAATCATAGATTATCACACTAAACACCTGGTTGGGGAGCACACAAACATAGATTGTCACACTAAACACCTGGTTGGGGAGCACACAAACATAGATTGACAGACTAGACATTGGGGCTTGAGAGTCCACTAACATAGGTTGTCACACTAGACATCTGGCTGGGGAGTCCACTAACATGGACTGATAGTCTAGAAATCAGTCTGGGGAGCAATCAAACATAGATCGACATAGATTCATTTGGGAGTCCACAAATATAGATAATCATTCTAAACACGTGGCTGGGGAGTCCACAAACACAGATTGTCATTCTAAATACCTGGCTGGGGAGTCCACAAACACAGATTGTCATTCTAAACACGTGGCTGGGGAGTCCACAAATATAGATTGTCATTCTAAATACCTGGCTGGGGAGTCCACAAACATAGATTGTCATTCTAAATACCTGGCTGGGGAGTCCACAAACAAAGATTGTCATTCCAAACACGTGGCTGGGGAGTCCACAAACAAAGATTGCCATTCTAAACACCTGGCTGGGGAGTGCACAAACACAGATTGTCATTCTAAACACCTGGCTGGGGAGTCCACAAGTATAGATTGTCATTCTAAATACCTGGCTGGGGAGTCCACAAATATAGATGATCATTCTAAACACGTGGCTGGGGAGTCCACAAACACAGATTGTCATTCTAAATACCTGGCTGGGAAGTCCACAAACACAGATTGTCATTCTAAATACCTGGCTGGGGAGTCCACAAACACAGATTGTCATTCTAAATACCTGGCTGGGGAGTCCACAAACACAGATTGTCATTCTAAATACCTGGCTGGGGAGTCCACAAACACAGATTGTCATTCTAAATACCTGGCTGGGGAGTCCAAAAACACAGATTGTCATTCTAAACACGTGGCTGGGGAGTCCACAAATATAGATTGTCATTCTAAATACCTGGCTGGGGAGTCCACAAACATAGATTGTCATTCTAAATACCTGGCTGGGGAGTCCACAAACAAAGATTGTCATTCCAAACACGTGGCTGGGGAGTCCACAAACAAAGATTGTCATTCTAAACACCTGGCTGGGGAGTGCACAAACACAGATTGTCATTCTAAACACCTGGCTGGGGAGTCCACAAGTATAGATTGTCATTCTAAATACCTGGCTGGGGAGTCCACAAACACAGATTGTCATTCTAAATACCTGGCTGGGGAGTCCACAAACACAGATTGTCATTCTAAATACCTGACTGGGGAGTCCACAAACACAGATTGTCATTCTAAATACCTGGATGGGGAGTCCACAAATATAGATTGTCATTCTAAATACCTGGCTGGGGAGTCCAAAAACACAGATTGTCATTCTAAATACCTGGCTGGGGAGTCCAAAAACACAGATTGTCATTCTAAATACCTGGCTGGGGAGTCCACAAACACAGATTGTCATTCTAAATACCTGGCTGGGGAGTCCACAAACACAGATTGTCATTCTAAATACCTGGCTGGGGAGTCCACAAACACAGATTGCCATTATAAATACCTGGCTGGGGAGTCCACAAACACAGATTGTCATTCTAAACACGTGGCTGGGGAGTCCACAAACACAGATTGTCATTCTAAACACGTGGCTGGGGAGTCCACAAACACAGATTGTCATTCTAAACACGTGGCTGGGGAGTCCACAAACATAGATTGTCATTCTAAATACCTGGCTGGGGAGTCCACAAACATAGATTGCCACTAGACACCTGGTTGGGGAGTCCACAAACATAGATTGACAGACTAAACACCTGGTTGGGGGATACACATACATTGATTGTTACCCTAGACATCTGGTTGGGGAACCCATGAACATAGATTGTCGCACTAGACATCTTGTTAATGAGTACACAATCATAGATTGTTACACTAAACACCTGATTAATGAGTACACAAACATAGATTGTCACACCAGACACCAGGTTGGTGAACCCACAAACATAGATTTTCACACTAGACACCTGGTTGGGGAACCCACGAACATAGATTATTACAACATACAATTGGTTAAGGAGTACACAAACATACATTGTCACAGTTTACACCTGGTAAAGGAACCCACAATCATAGATTATCACACTAAACACCTGGTTGGGGAGCACACAAACATAGATTGTCACACTAAACACCTGGTTGGGGAGCACACAAACATAGATTGACAGACTAGACATTGGGGCTTGAGAGTCCACTAACATAGGTTGTCACACTAGACATCTGGCTGGGGAGTCCACTAACATGGACTGATAGTCTAGAAATCAGTCTGGGGAGCAATCAAACATAGATCGACATAGATTCATTTGGGAGTCCACAAATATAGATAATCATTCTAAACACGTGGCTGGGGAGTCCACAAACACAGATTGTCATTCTAAATACCTGGCTGGGGAGTCCACAAACACAGATTGTCATTCTAAACACGTGGCTGGGGAGTCCACAAATATAGATTGTCATTCTAAATACCTGGCTGGGGAGTCCACAAACATAGATTGTCATTCTAAATACCTGGCTGGGGAGTCCACAAACAAAGATTGTCATTCCAAACACGTGGCTGGGGAGTCCACAAACAAAGATTGCCATTCTAAACACCTGGCTGGGGAGTGCACAAACACAGATTGTCATTCTAAACACCTGGCTGGGGAGTCCACAAGTATAGATTGTCATTCTAAATACCTGGCTGGGGAGTCCACAAATATAGATGATCATTCTAAACACGTGGCTGGGGAGTCCACAAACACAGATTGTCATTCTAAATACCTGGCTGGGGAGTCCACAAACACAGATTGTCATTCTAAATACCTGGCTGGGGAGTCCACAAACACAGATTGTCATTCTAAATACCTGGCTGGGGAGTCCACAAACACAGATTGTCATTCTAAATACCTGGCTGGGGAGTCCACAAACACAGATTGTCATTCTAAATACCTGGCTGGGGAGTCCAAAAACACAGATTGTCATTCTAAACACGTGGCTGGGGAGTCCACAAATATAGATTGTCATTCTAAATACCTGGCTGGGGAGTCCACAAACATAGATTGTCATTCTAAATACCTGGCTGGGGAGTCCACAAACAAAGATTGTCATTCCAAACACGTGGCTGGGGAGTCCACAAACAAAGATTGTCATTCTAAACACCTGGCTGGGGAGTGCACAAACACAGATTGTCATTCTAAACACCTGGCTGGGGAGTCCACAAGTATAGATTGTCATTCTAAATACCTGGCTGGGGAGTCCACAAACACAGATTGTCATTCTAAATACCTGGCTGGGGAGTCCACAAACACAGATTGTCATTCTAAATACCTGACTGGGGAGTCCACAAACACAGATTGTCATTCTAAATACCTGGATGGGGAGTCCACAAATATAGATTGTCATTCTAAATACCTGGCTGGGGAGTCCAAAAACACAGATTGTCATTCTAAATACCTGGCTGGGGAGTCCAAAAACACAGATTGTCATTCTAAATACCTGGCTGGGGAGTCCACAAACACAGATTGTCATTCTAAATACCTGGCTGGGGAGTCCACAAACACAGATTGTCATTCTAAATACCTGGCTGGGGAGTCCACAAACACAGATTGCCATTATAAATACCTGGCTGGGGAGTCCACAAACACAGATTGTCATTCTAAACACGTGGCTGGGGAGTCCACAAACACAGATTGTCATTCTAAACACGTGGCTGGGGAGTCCACAAACACAGATTGTCATTCTAAACACGTGGCTGGGGAGTCCACAAACACAGATTGCCATTCTAAACACGTGGCTGGGGAGTCCACAAACACAGATTGTCATTCTAAACACGTGGCTGGGGAGTCCACAAACACAGATTGTCATTCTAAACACGTGGCTGGGGAGTCCACAAACACAGATTGTCATTCTAAATACCTGGCTGGGGAGTCCACAAACACAGATTGTCATTCTAAATACCTGGCTGGGGAGTCCACAAACACAGATTGTCATTCTAAATACCTGGCTGGGGAGTCCACAAACACAGATTGTCATTCTAAATACCTGGCTGGGGAGTCCACAAACACAGATTGTCATTCTAAATACCTGGCTGGGGAGTCCACAAACACAGATTGTCATTCTAAATACCTGGCTGGGGAGTCCACAAACACAGATTGTCATTCTAAATACCTGGCTGGGGAGTCCAAAAACACAGATTGTCATTCTAAATACCTGGCTTGGGAGTCCACAAACACAGATTGTCATTCTAAATACCTGGCTGGGGAGTCGACAAACACAGATTGTCATTCGAAATACCTGGCTGGGGAGTCCACAAACACAGATTGTCATTCTAAATACCTGGCTGGGGAGTCCACAAACACAGATTGTCATTCTAAATACCTGGCTGGGGAGTCTACAAACACAGATTGTCATTCTAAATACCTGGCTGGGGAGTCCACAAACACAGATTGTCATTCTAAACACGTGGCTGGGGAGTCCACAAACACAGATTGTCATTCTAAACACGTGGCTGGGGAGTCCACAAACACAGATTGTCATTCTAAACACGTGGCTGGGGAGTCCACAAACACTGATTGTCATTCTAAACACGTGGCTGGGGAGTCCACAAACACTGATTGTCATTCTAAACACGTGGCTGGGGAGTCCACAAACACAGATTGTCATTCTAAACACGTGGCTGGGGAGTCCACAAACAAAGATTGTCATTCTAAATATCTGGCTGGGGAGTCCACAAACACAGATTGTCATTCTAAATACCTGGCTGGGGAGTCCACAAACACAGATTGTCATTCTAAATACCTGGCTGGGGAGTCCACAAACAAAGATTGTCATTCTAAACACGTGGCTGGGGAGTCCACAAAAAAAGATTGTCATTCTAAATATCTGGCTGGGGAGTCCACAAACACAGATTGTCATTCTAAATGCCTGGCTGGGGAGTCCACAAACACAGATTGTCATTCTAAATACCTGGCTGGGGAGTCCACAAACACAGATTGTCATTCTAAATACCTGGCTGGGGAGTCCACAAACAAAGATTGTCATTCTAAACACCTGGCTTAGGAGTCCACAAACACAGATTGTCATTCTAAATACCTGGCTGGGGAGTCCACAAACACAGATTGTCATTCTAAATACATGACTGGGGAGTCCACAAACACAGATTGTCATTCTAAACACGTGGCTTTGGAGTCCACAAATATAGATTGTCATTCTAAATACCTGGCTGGGGAGTCCACAAACACAGATTGTCATTCTAAATACCTGGCTGGGGAGTCTACAAACAAAGATTGTCATTCCAAATACCTGGCTGGGGAGTCCACAAACAAAGATTGTCATTCCAAACACGTGGCTGGGGAGTCCACAAACACAGATTGTCATTCTAAATACCTGGCTGGGGAGTCCACAAATATAGATTGTCATTCTAAATACCTGGCTGGGGAGTCCACAAATATAGATTGTCATTCTAAATACCTGGCTGGGGAGTCCACAAACACAGATTGTCATTCTAATCACCTGGCTGGGGAGTCCACAAACACAGATTGTCATTCTAAATACCTGGCTGGGGAGTCCACAAATATAGATTGTCATTCTAAATACCTGGCTGGGGAGTCCACAAATATAGATTGTCATTCTAAATACCTGGCTGGGGAGTCCACAAACACAGATTGTCATTCTAAACACGTGGCTGGGGAGTCCACAAATATAGATTGTCATTCTAAATACCTGGCTGGGGAGTCCACAAACATAGATTGTCATTCTAAATACCTGGCTGGGGAGTTCACAAACAAAGATTGTCATTCCAAACACGTGGCTGGGGAGTCCACAAACACAGATTGTCATTCTAAACACCTGGCTGGGGAGTTCACAAATATAGATTGTCATTCTAAATACCTGGCTGGGGAGTCCACAAATATAGATTGTCATTCTAAATACCTGGCTGGGGAGTCCACAAACACAGATTGTCATTCTAAACACCTGGCTGGGGAGTCCACAAACATAGATTGTCATTCTAAATACCTGGCTGGAGAGTCCACAAACACAGATTGTCATTCTAAATACCTGGCTGGGGAGTCCACAAACACAGATTGTCATTCTAAATACCTGGCTGGGGAGTCCACAAACACAGATTGTCATTCTAAATACCTGGCTGGGGAGTCCACAAACACAGATTGTCATTCTAAATACCTGGCTGGGGAGTCCACAAACACAGATTGTCATTCTAAATACCTGGCTGGGGAGTCCACAAACACAGATTGTCATTCTAAATACCTGGCTGGGGAGTCCAAAAACACAGATTGTCATTCTAAATACCTGGCTTGGGAGTCCACAAACACAGATTGTCATTCTAAATACCTGGCTGGGGAGTCGACAAACACAGATTGTCATTCGAAATACCTGGCTGGGGAGTCCACAAACACAGATTGTCATTCTAAATACCTGGCTGGGGAGTCCACAAACACAGATTGTCATTCTAAATACCTGGCTGGGGAGTCTACAAACACAGATTGTCATTCTAAATACCTGGCTGGGGAGTCCACAAACACAGATTGTCATTCTAAACACGTGGCTGGGGAGTCCACAAACACAGATTGTCATTCTAAACACGTGGCTGGGGAGTCCACAAACACAGATTGTCATTCTAAATACCTGGCTGGGGAGTCCACAAACACAGATTGTCATTCTAAATACCTGACTGGGGAGTCCACAAACACAGATTGTCATTCTAAATACCTGGATGGGGAGTCCACAAATATAGATTGTCATTCTAAATACCTGGCTGGGGAGTCCAAAAACACAGATTGTCATTCTAAATACCTGGCTGGGGAGTCCAAAAACACAGATTGTCATTCTAAATACCTGGCTGGGGAGTCCACAAACACAGATTGTCATTCTAAATACCTGGCTGGGGAGTCCACAAACACAGATTGTCATTCTAAATACCTGGCTGGGGAGTCCACAAACACAGATTACCATTATAAATACCTGGCTGGGGAGTCCACAAACACAGATTGTCATTCTAAACACGTGGCTGGGGAGTCCACAAACACAGATTGTCATTCTAAACACGTGGCTGGGGAGTCCACAAACACAGATTGTCATTCTAAACACGTGGCTGGGGAGTCCACAAACACAGATTGCCATTCTAAACACGTGGCTGGGGAGTCCACAAACACAGATTGTCATTCTAAACACGTGGCTGGGGAGTCCACAAACACAGATTGTCATTCTAAACACGTGGCTGGGGAGTCCACAAACACAGATTGTCATTCTAAATACCTGGCTGGGGAGTCCACAAACACAGATTGTCATTCTAAATACCTGGCTGGGGAGTCCACAAACACAGATTGTCATTCTAAATACCTGGCTGGGGAGTCCACAAACACAGATTGTCATTCTAAATACCTGGCTGGGGAGTCCACAAACACAGATTGTCATTCTAAATACCTGGCTGGGGAGTCCACAAACACAGATTGTCATTCTAAATACCTGGCTGGGGAGTCCACAAACACAGATTGTCATTCTAAATACCTGGCTGGGGAGTCCAAAAACACAGATTGTCATTCTAAATACCTGGCTTGGGAGTCCACAAACACAGATTGTCATTCTAAATACCTGGCTGGGGAGTCGACAAACACAGATTGTCATTCGAAATACCTGGCTGGGGAGTCCACAAACACAGATTGTCATTCTAAATACCTGGCTGGGGAGTCCACAAACACAGATTGTCATTCTAAATACCTGGCTGGGGAGTCTACAAACACAGATTGTCATTCTAAATACCTGGCTGGGGAGTCCACAAACACAGATTGTCATTCTAAACACGTGGCTGGGGAGTCCACAAACACAGATTGTCATTCTAAACACGTGGCTGGGGAGTCCACAAACACAGATTGTCATTCTAAACACGTGGCTGGGGAGTCCACAAACACTGATTGTCATTCTAAACACGTGGCTGGGGAGTCCACAAACACTGATTGTCATTCTAAACACGTGGCTGGGGAGTCCACAAACACAGATTGTCATTCTAAACACGTGGCTGGGGAGTCCACAAACAAAGATTGTCATTCTAAATATCTGGCTGGGGAGTCCACAAACACAGATTGTCATTCTAAATACCTGGCTGGGGAGTCCACAAACACAGATTGTCATTCTAAATACCTGGCTGGGGAGTCCACAAACAAAGATTGTCATTCTAAACACGTGGCTGGGGAGTCCACAAAAAAAGATTGTCATTCTAAATATCTGGCTGGGGAGTCCACAAACACAGATTGTCATTCTAAATGCCTGGCTGGGGAGTCCACAAACACAGATTGTCATTCTAAATACCTGGCTGGGGAGTCCACAAACACAGATTGTCATTCTAAATACCTGGCTGGGGAGTCCACAAACAAAGATTGTCATTCTAAACACCTGGCTTAGGAGTCCACAAACACAGATTGTCATTCTAAATACCTGGCTGGGGAGTCCACAAACACAGATTGTCATTCTAAATACATGACTGGGGAGTCCACAAACACAGATTGTCATTCTAAACACGTGGCTTTGGAGTCCACAAATATAGATTGTCATTCTAAATACCTGGCTGGGGAGTCCACAAACACAGATTGTCATTCTAAATACCTGGCTGGGGAGTCTACAAACAAAGATTGTCATTCCAAATACCTGGCTGGGGAGTCCACAAACAAAGATTGTCATTCCAAACACGTGGCTGGGGAGTCCACAAACACAGATTGTCATTCTAAATACCTGGCTGGGGAGTCCACAAATATAGATTGTCATTCTAAATACCTGGCTGGGGAGTCAAAAATATAGATTGTCATTCTAAATACCTGGCTGGGGAGTCCACAAACACAGATTGTCATTCTAATCACCTGGCTGGGGAGTCCACAAACACAGATTGTCATTCTAAATACCTGGCTGGGGAGTCCACAAATATAGATTGTCATTCTAAATACCTGGCTGGGGAGTCCACAAATATAGATTGTCATTCTAAATACCTGGCTGGGGAGTCCACAAACACAGATTGTCATTCTAAACACGTGGCTGGGGAGTCCACAAATATAGATTGTCATTCTAAATACCTGGCTGGGGAGTCCACAAACATAGATTGTCATTCTAAATACCTGGCTGGGGAGTTCACAAACAAAGATTGTCATTCCAAACACGTGGCTGGGGAGTCCACAAACACAGATTGTCATTCTAAACACCTGGCTGGGGAGTTCACAAATATAGATTGTCATTCTAAATACCTGGCTGGGGAGTCCACAAATATAGATTGTCATTCTAAATACCTGGCTGGGGAGTCCACAAACACAGATTGTCATTCTAAACACCTGGCTGGGGAGTCCACAAACATAGATTGTCATTCTAAATACCTGGCTGGAGAGTCCACAAACACAGATTGTCATTCTAAATACCTGGCTGGGGAGTCCACAAACACAGATTGTCATTCTAAATACCTGGCTGGGGAGTCCACAAACACAGATTGTCATTCTAAATACCTGGCTGGGGAGTCCACAAACACAGATTGTCATTCTAAATACCTGGCTGGGGAGTCCACAAACACAGATTGTCATTCTAAATACCTGGCTGGGGAGTCCACAAACACAGATTGTCATTCTAAATACCTGGCTGGGGAGTCCAAAAACACAGATTGTCATTCTAAATACCTGGCTTGGGAGTCCACAAACACAGATTGTCATTCTAAATACCTGGCTGGGGAGTCGACAAACACAGATTGTCATTCGAAATACCTGGCTGGGGAGTCCACAAACACAGATTGTCATTCTAAATACCTGGCTGGGGAGTCCACAAACACAGATTGTCATTCTAAATACCTGGCTGGGGAGTCTACAAACACAGATTGTCATTCTAAATACCTGGCTGGGGAGTCCACAAACACAGATTGTCATTCTAAACACGTGGCTGGGGAGTCCACAAACACAGATTGTCATTCTAAACACGTGGCTGGGGAGTCCACAAACACAGATTGTCATTCTAAACACGTGGCTGGGGAGTCCACAAACACTGATTGTCATTCTAAACACGTGGCTGGGGAGTCCACAAACACTGATTGTCATTCTAAACACGTGGCTGGGGAGTCCACAAACACAGATTGTCATTCTAAACACGTGGCTGGGGAGTCCACAAACAAAGATTGTCATTCTAAATATCTGGCTGGGGAGTCCACAAACACAGATTGTCATTCTAAATACCTGGCTGGGGAGTCCACAAACACAGATTGTCATTCTAAATACCTGGCTGGGGAGTCCACAAACAAAGATTGTCATTCTAAACACGTGGCTGGGGAGTCCACAAAAAAAGATTGTCATTCTAAATATCTGGCTGGGGAGTCCACAAACACAGATTGTCATTCTAAATACCTGGCTGGGGAGTCCACAAACACAGATTGTCATTCTAAATACCTGGCTGGGGAGTCCACAAACACAGATTGTCATTCTAAATACCTGGCTGGGGAGTCCACAAACAAAGATTGTCATTCTAAACACCTGGCTTAGGAGTCCACAAACACAGATTGTCATTCTAAATACCTGGCTGGGGAGTCCACAAACACAGATTGTCATTCTAAATACATGACTGGGGAGTCCACAAACACAGATTGTCATTCTAAACACGTGGCTTTGGAGTCCACAAATATAGATTGTCATTCTAAATACCTGGCTGGGGAGTCCACAAACACAGATTGTCATTCTAAATACCTGGCTGGGGAGTCTACAAACAAAGATTGTCATTCCAAATACCTGGCTGGGGAGTCCACAAACAAAGATTGTCATTCCAAACACGTGGCTGGGGAGTCCACAAACACAGATTGTCATTCTAAATACCTGGCTGGGGAGTCCACAAATATAGATTGTCATTCTAAATACCTGGCTGGGGAGTCCACAAATATAGATTGTCATTCTAAATACCTGGCTGGGGAGTCCACAAACACAGATTGTCATTCTAATCACCTGGCTGGGGAGTCCACAAACACAGATTGTCATTCTAAATACCTGGCTGGGGAGTCCACAAATATAGATTGTCATTCTAAATACCTGGCTGGGGAGTCCACAAATATAGATTGTCATTCTAAATACCTGGCTGGGGAGTCCACAAACACAGATTGTCATTCTAAACACGTGGCTGGGGAGTCCACAAATATAGATTGTCATTCTAAATACCTGGCTGGGGAGTCCACAAACATAGATTGTCATTCTAAATACCTGGCTGGGGAGTTCACAAACAAAGATTGTCATTCCAAACACGTGGCTGGGGAGTCCACAAACACAGATTGTCATTCTAAACACCTGGCTGGGGAGTTCACAAATATAGATTGTCATTCTAAATACCTGGCTGGGGAGTCCACAAATATAGATTGTCATTCTAAATACCTGGCTGGGGAGTCCACAAACACAGATTGTCATTCTAAACACCTGGCTGGGGAGTCCACAAACATAGATTGTCATTCTAAATACCTGGCTGGAGAGTCCACAAACACAGATTGTCATTCTAAATACCTGGCTGGGGAGTCCACAAACACAGATTGTCATTCTAAGTACCTGGCTGGGGAGTCCACAAACACAGATTGTCATTCTAAATACCTGGCTGGGGACTCCACAAACACAGATTGTCATTCTAAATACCTGGCTGGGGAGTCCACAAACACAGATTGTCATTCTAAACACGTGGCTGGGGAGTCCACAAATATAGATTGTCATTCTAACTACCTGGCTGGGGAGTCCACAAACATAGATTGTCATTCTAAATACCTGGCTGGGGAGTCCACAAACAAAGATTGTCATTCCAAACACGTGGCTGGGGAGTCCACAAACAAAGATTGTCATTCTAAACACCTGGCTGGGGAGTGCACAAACACAGATTGTCATTCTAAACACCTAGCTGGGGAGTCCAAAAATATAGATTGTCATTCTAAATACCTGGCTGGGGAGTCCACAAATATAGATGATCATTCTAAACACGTGGCTGGGGAGTCCACAAACACAGATTGTCATTCTAAATACCTGGCTGGGGAGTCCACAAACACAGATTGTCATTCTAAATACCTGGCTGGGGAGTCCACAAACACAGATTGTCATTCTAAATACCTGGCTGGGGAGTCCACAAACACAGATTGTCATTCTAAATACCTGGCTGGGGAGTCCACAAACACAGATTGTCATTCTAAATACCTGGCTGGGGAGTCCACAAACACAGATTGTCATTCTAAATACCTGGCTGGGGAGTCCAAAAACACAGATTGTCATTCTAAATACCTGGCTGGGGAGTCCACAAACACAGATTGTCATTCTAAATACCTGGCTGGGGAGTCCACAAACATAGATTGTCATTCTAAATACCTGGCTGGGGAGTCCACAAACACAGATTGTCATTCCATACACGTGGCTGGGGAGTCCACAAACAAAGATTGTCATTCCAAACACGTGGCTGGGGAGTCCACAAACACAGAATGTCATTCTAAATACGTGGCTGGGGAGTCCACAAACATAGATTGTCATTCTAAATACCTGGCTGGGGAATCCACAAACACAGATTGTCATTCTAAATACCTGGCTGGGGAGTCCACAAACAAAGATTGTCATTCCAAACACGTGGCTGGGGAGTCCACAAACACAGATTGTCATTCTAAATACCTGGCTGGGGCGTCCACAAATATAGATTGTCATTCTAAATACCTGGCTGGGGAGTCCACAAATATAGATTGTCATTCTAAATACCTGGCTGGGGAGTCCACAAACACAGATTGTCATTCTAATCACCTGGCTGGGGAGTCCACAAACACAGATTGTCATTCTAAATACTTGGCTGGGGAGTCCACAAATATAGATTGTCATTCTAAATACCTGGCTGGGGAGTCCACAAACATAGATTGTCATTCTAAATACCTGGCTGGGGAGTTCACAAACAAAGATTGTCATTCCAAACACGTGGCTGGGGAGTCCACAAACACAGATTGTCATTCTAAACACCTGGCTGGGGAGTTCACAAATATAGATTGTCATTCTAAATACCTGGCTGGGGAGTCCACAAATATAGATTGTCATTCTAAATACCTGGCTGGGGAGTCCACAAACACAGATTGTCATTCTAAACACCTGGCTGGGGAGTCCACAAACATAGATTGTCATTCTAAATACCTGGCTGGGGAGTCCACAAACACAGATTGTCATTCTAAATACCTGGCTGGGGAGTCCACAAACACAGATTGTCATTCTAAATACCTGGCTGGGGAGTCCACAAACACAGATTGTCATTCTAAATACCTGGCTGGGGAGTCCACAAACACAGATTGTCATTCTAAATACCTGGCTGGGGAGTCCACAAACACAGATTGTCATTCTAAACACGTGGCTGGGGAGTCCACAAATATAGATTGTCATTCTAACTACCTGGCTGGGGAGTCCACAAACATAGATTGTCATTCTAAATACCTGGCTGGGGAGTCCACAAACAAAGATTGTCATTCCAAACACGTGGCTGGGGAGTCCACAAACAAAGATTGTCATTCTAAACACCTGGCTGGGGAGTGCACAAACACTGATTGTCATTCTAAACACCTAGCTGGGGAGTCCAAAAATATAGATTGTCATTCTAAATACCTGGCTGGGGAGTCCACAAATATAGATGATCATTCTAAACACGTGGCTGGGGAGTCCACAAATATAGATTGTCATTCTAACTACCTGGCTGGGGAGTCCACAAACATAGATTGTCATTCTAAATACCTGGCTGGGGAGTCCACAAACAAAGATTGTCATTCCAAACACGTGGCTGGGGAGTCCACACACAAAGATTGTCATTCTAAACACCTGGCTGGGGAGTGCACAAACACAGATTGTCATTCTAAACACCTAGCTGGGGAGTCCAAAAATATAGATTGTCATTCTAAATACCTGGCTGGGGAGTCCACAAATATAGATGATCATTCTAAACACGTGGCTGGGGAGTCCACAAACACAGATTGTCATTCTAAATACCTGGCTGGGGAGTCCACAAACACAGATTGTCATTCTAAATACCTGGCTGGGGAGTCCACAAACACAGATTGTCATTCTAAATACCTGGCTGGGGAGTCCACAAACACAGATTGTCATTCTAAATACCTGGCTGGGGAGTCCACAAACACAGATTGTCATTCTAAATACCTGGCTGGGGAGTCCACAAACACAGATTGTCATTCTAAATACCTGGCTGGGGAGTCCAAAAACACAGATTGTCATTCTAAATACCTGGCTGGGGAGTCCACAAACACAGATTGTCATTCTAAATACCTGGCTGGGGAGTCCACAAACATAGATTGTCATTCTAAATACCTGGCTGGGGAGTCCACAAACACAGATTGTCATTCCATACACGTGGCTGGGGAGTCCACAAACAAAGATTGTCATTCCAAACACGTGGCTGGGGAGTCCACAAACACAGATTGTCATTCTAAATACGTGGCTGGGGAGTCCACAAACATAGATTGTCATTCTAAATACCTGGCTGGGGAATCCACAAACACAGATTGTCATTCTAAATACCTGGCTGGGGAGTCCACAAACAAAGATTGTCATTCCAAACACGTGGCTGGGGAGTCCACAAACACAGATTGTCATTCTAAATACCTGGCTGGGGAGTCCACAAATATAGATTGTCATTCTAAATACCTGGCTGGGGAGTCCACAAATATAGATTGTCATTCTAAATACCTGGCTGGGGAGTCCACAAACACAGATTGTCATTCTAATCACCTGGCTGGGGAGTCCACAAACACAGATTGTCATTCTAAATACCTGGCTGGGGAGTCCACAAATATAGATTGTCATTCTAAATACCTGGCTGGGGAGTCCACAAATATAGATTGTCATTCTAAATACCTGGCTGGGGAGTCCACAAACACAGATTGTCATTCTAAACACGTGGCTGGGGAGTCCACAAATATAGATTGTCATTCTAAATACCTGGCTGGGGAGTCCACAAACATAGATTGTCATTCTAAATACCTGGCTGGGGAGTTCACAAACAAAGATTGTCATTCCAAACACGTGGCTGGGGAGTCCACAAACACAGATTGTCATTCTAAACACCTGGCTGGGGAGTTCACAAATATAGATTGTCATTCTAAATACCTGGCTGGGGAGTCCACAAATATAGATTGTCATTCTAAATACCTGGCTGGGGAGTCCACAAACACAGATTGTCATTCTAAACACCTGGCTGGGGAGTCCACAAACATAGATTGTCATTCTAAATACCTGGCTGGGGAGTCCACAAACACAGATTGTCATTCTAAATACCTGGCTGGGGAGTCCACAAACACAGATTGTCATTCTAAATACCTGGCTGGGGAGTCCACAAACACAGATTGTCATTCTAAATACCTGGCTGGGGAGTCCACAAACACAGATTGTCATTCTAAATACCTGGCTGGGGAGTCCACAAACACAGATTGTCATTCTAAACACGTGGCTGGGGAGTCCACAAATATAGATTGTCATTCTAACTACCTGGCTGGGGAGTCCACAAACATAGATTGTCATTCTAAATACCTGGCTGGGGAGTCCACAAACAAAGATTGTCATTCCAAACACGTGGCTGGGGAGTCCACAAACAAAGATTGTCATTCTAAACACCTGGCTGGGGAGTGCACAAACACTGATTGTCATTCTAAACACCTAGCTGGGGAGTCCAAAAATATAGATTGTCATTCTAAATACCTGGCTGGGGAGTCCACAAATATAGATCATCATTCTAAACACGTGGCTGGGGAGTCCACAAACACAGATTGTCATTCTAAATACCTGGCTGGGGAGTCCACAAACACAGATTGTCATTCTAAATACCTGGCTGGGGAGTCCACAAACACAGATTGTCATTCTAAATACCTGGCTGGGGAGTCCACAAACACAGATTGTCATTCTAAATACCTGGCTGGGGAGTCCACAAACACAGATTGTCATTCTAAATACCTGGCTGGGGAGTCCACAAACACAGATTGTCATTCTAAATACCTGGCTGGGGAGTCCAAAAACACAGATTGTCATTCTAAATACCTGGCTGGGGAGTCCACAAACACAGATTGTCATTCTAAATACCTGGCTGGGGAGTCCACAAACATAGATTGTCATTCTAAATACCTGGCTGGGGAGTCCACAAACACAGATTGTCATTCCATACACGTGGCTGGGGAGTCCACAAACAAAGATTGTCATTCCAAACACGTGGCTGGGGAGTCCACAAACACAGATTGTCATTCTAAATACCTGGCTGGGGAGTCCACAAACACAGATTGTCATTCTAAATACCTGGCTGGGGAGTCCACAAACACAGATTGTCATTCTAAATACCTGGCTGGGGAGTTCACAAACACAGATTGTCATTCTAAATACCTGGCTGGGGAGTCCACAAATATAGATTGTCATTCTAAATACCTGGCTGGGGAGTCCACAAATATAGATTGTCATTCTAAATACCTGGCTGGGGAGTCCACAAACACAGATTGTCATTCTAAACACGTGGCTGGGGAGTCAACAAACAAAGATTGTCATTCTAAATACCTGGCTGGGGAGTCCACAAACACAGATTGTCATTCTAAATACCTGGCTGGGGAGTCCACAAACACAGATTGTCATTCTAAATACCTGGCTGGGGAGTCCACAAACACAGATTGTCATTCTAAATACCTGGCTGGGGAGTTCACAAACACAGATTGTCATTCTAAATACCTGGCAGGGGAGTCCACAAATATAGATTGTCATTCTAAATACCTGGCTGGGGAGTCCACAAATATAGATTGTCATTCTAAATACCTGGCTGGGGAGTCCACAAACACAGATTGTCATTCTAAACACGTGGCTGGGGAGTCAACAAACAAAGATTGTCATTCTAAATACCTGGCTGGGGAGTCCACAAACACAGATTGTCATTCTAAATACCTGGCTGGGGAGTCCACAAACACAGATTGTCATTCTAAATACCTGGCTGGGGAGTCCACAAACACAGATTGTCATTCTAAATACCTGGCTGGGGAGTCCACAAACAAAGATTGTCATTCTAAACACCTGGCTGAGGAGTCCACAAACACAGATTGTCATTCTAAATACCTGGCTGGGGAGTCCACAAACACAGATTTTCATTCTAAATACATGGCTGGGGAGTCCACAAACACAGATTGTCATTCTAAATACCTGGCTGTGGAGTCCACAAACACAGATTGTCATTCTAAATACCTGGCTGGGGAGTCCACAAACACAGATTGTCATTCTAAATACTTAGCTGGGGAGTCCACAAACACAGATTGTCATTCCAAACACGTGGCTGGGGAGTCCACAAACAAAGATTGTCATTCCAAACACGTGGCTGGGGAGTCCACAAACACAGATTGTCATTCTAAATACGTGGCTGGGGAGTCCACAAACATAGATTGTCATTCTAAATACCTGGCTGGGGAGTCCACAAACACAGATTGTCATTCTAAATACCTGGCTGGGGAGTTCACAAACACAGATTGTCATTATAAATACCTGGCTGGGGAGTCCACAAATATAGATTGTCATTCTAAATACCTGGCTGGGGAGTCCACAAATATAGATTGTCATTCTAAATACCTGGCTGGGGAGTCTACAAACACAGATTGTCATTATAAACACCTGGCTGGGGAGTCCAAAAACATAGATTGTCATTCTAAATACCTGGCTGGGGAGTCCACAAATATAGATTGTCATTCTAAACACGTGGCTGGGGAGTCCACAAACACAGATTGTCATTCTAAACACCTGGCTGGGGAGTCCACAAACATAGATTGTCATTCTAAATACCTGGCTGGGGAGTCCACAAACACAGATTGTCATTCTAAATACCTGTCTGGGGAGTCCACAAACATAGATTGTCATTCTAAATACCTGGCTGGGGAGTCCACAAACACAGATTGTCATTCTAAATACCTGGCTGGGGAGTCCACAAACACAGATTGTCATTCTAAATACCTGGCTGGGGAGTCCACAAACACAGATTGTCATTCTAAATACCTGGCTGGGGAGTCCACAAACACAGATTGTCATTCTAAATACCTGGCAGGGGAGTCCAGAAACACAGATTGTCATTCTAAATACCTTGCTGGGGAGTCCACAAACACAGATTGGCATTCTAAATAACTGGCTGGGGAGTCCACAAACACAGATTGTCATTCTAAATACCTGGCTGGGGAGTCCACAAACACAGATTGTCATTCTAAATACCTGGCTGGGGAGTCCACAAACACAGATTGTCATTCTAAACACGTGGCTGGGGAGTCCACAAACACAGATTGTCATTCTAAACACGTTGCTGGGGAGTCCACAAACACAGATTATCATTCTAAACACGTTTCTGGGGAGTCCACAAACACAGATTGTCATTCTAAATACCTGGCTGGGGAGTCCACAAACACAGATTGTCATTCTAAATACCTGGCTGGGGAGTCCACAAACACAGATTGTCATTCTAAATATCTGGCTGGGGAGTCCACAAACACAGACTGTCATTCTAAACACGTGGCTGGGGAGTCCACAAACAAAGATTGTCATTCTAAATACCTGGCTGGGGAGTCCACAAACACAGATTGTCATTCTAAATACCTGGCTGGGGAGTCCACAAACACAGATTGTCTTTCTAAATACCTGGCTGGGGAGTCCACAAACACAGATTGTCATTCTAAATACCTGGCTGGGGAGTCCACAAACACAGATTGTCATTCCATACACGTGGCTGGGGAGTCCACAAACAAAGATTGTCATTCCAAACACGTGGCTGGGGAGTCCACAAACACAGATTGTCATTCTAAATACGTGGCTGGGGAGTCCACAAACATAGATTGTCATTCTAAATACCTGGCTGGGGAATCCACAAACACAGATTGTCATTCTAAATACCTGGCTGGGGAGTCCACAAACACAGATTGCCATTCTAAATACCTGGCTGGGGAGTCCACAAACACAGATTGTCATTCTAAATACCTGGCAGGGGAGTCCACAAATATAGATTGTCATTCTAAATACCTGGCTGGGGAGTCCACAAATATAGATTGTCATTCTAAATACCTAGCTGGGGAGTCCACAAACACAGATTGTCATTCTAAACACCTGGCTGGGGAGTCCACAAACATAGATTGTCATTCTAAATACCTGGCTGGGGAGTCCACAAATATAGATTGTCATTCTAAACACCTGACTGGGGAGTCCACAAACACAGATTGTCATTCTAAACACCTGGCTGGGGATTCCACAAACATAGATTGTCATTCTAAATACCTGGCTGGGGAGTCCACAAACACAGATTGTCAGTCTAAACACCTGGCTGGGGAGTCCACAAACACAGATTGTCATTCTAAATACCTGACTGGGGAGTCCACAAACACAGATTATCATTCCAAACACGTGGCTGGGGAGTCCACAAACACAGATTGTCATTCTAAACACCTGGCTGGGGAGTCCACAAACACAGATTGTCATTCTAAACACCTGGCTGGGGAGTCCACAAACACAGATTGTCATTCTAAATACCTGGCTGTGGAGTCCACAAACACAGATTGTCATTCTAAACACCTGGCTGGGGAGTCCACAAACATAGATTGTCATTCTAAATACCTGGCTGGGGAGTCCACAAACACAGATTGTCATTCTAAATACCTGGCTGGGGAGTCCACAAACACAGATTGTCATTCTAAATACCTGGCTGGGGAGTCCACAAACACAGATTGTCATTCCAAACACGTGGCTGGGGAGTCCACAAACAAAGATTGTCATTCCAAACACGTGGCTGGGGAGTCCACAAACACAGATTGTCATTCTAAACACCTGGCTGGGGAGTCCACAAACATAGATTGTCATTCTAAATACCTGGCTGGGGAGTCCACAAACACAGATTGTCATTCTAAATACCTGGTTGGGGAGTCCACAAACACAGATTGTCATTCTAAATACCTGGCTGGGGAGTCCACAATCACAGATTGTCATTCTAAATACCTGGCTGGGGAGTCCACAAACACAGATTGTCATTCTAACTACCTGGCTGGGGAGTCCACAAACACAGATTGTCATTCTAAACACATGGCTGGGGAGTCCACAAACACAGATTGTCATTCTAAATACCTGGCTGGGGAGTCCACAAACACAGATTGTCATTCTAAATACCTGGCTGGGGAGTCCACAAACACAGATTGTCATTCTAAACACCTGGCTGGGGAGTCCACAAACATAGATTGTCATTCTAAATACCTGGCTGGGGAGTCCACAAACACAGATTGTCATTCTAAATACCTGGCTGGGGAGTCCACAAACACAGATTGTCATTCTAAACACCTGGCTGGGGAGTCCACAAACACAGATTGTCATTCTAAATACCTGGCTGGGGAGTCCACAAATATAGATTATCATTCTAAATACCTGGCTGGGGAGTCCACAAATATAGATTATCATTCTAAATACCTGGCTGGGGAGTCCACAAATATAGATTGTCATTCTAAACACGTGGCTGGGAAGTCCACAAATATAGATTATCATTCTAAACACCTGGCTGGGGAGTCCACAAACACAGATTGTCATTCTAAACACGTGGCTGGGGAGTCCACAAATATAGATTATCATTCTAAACACCTGGCTGGGGAGTCCACAAACATAGATTGTTATTCTAAATACCTGGCTGGGGAGTCCACAAATATAGATTATCATTCTAAACACCTGGCTGGGGAGTCCAAAAAACACAAATTACTAGACACATGATTGATTGATTGATTGATTGATTGATTGATTGATTGATTGATTGATTGAAAGGAACAGATCAGACTGGTCACTTACTTCTTCTACTGTGTCTAAAGGAACAGACAAGGCTGGCCATTTACTTCTTCTACTGTGTCTAAAGGAACAGACAAGGCTGGTCACTTACTTCTTCTACTATGTCTAAAGGAACAGACAAGGCTGGTTACTTACTTCTTCTACTATGTCTAAAGGAACAGACAAGGCTGGTCACTTACTTCTTCTACTGTGTCTAAAGGAACAGACAAGGCTGGTCACTTACTTCTTCTACTGTGTCTGTCAAAGACTGGAATACGAGGCCAGAGGTCTGCCTCAAGATAGAACACCACCGGGATGTGGTCAACCTCATATAGATTAGAGAGGATACATTGCCCGGGATAAGGGCAGGGTAGGGGATAGAATGGAGAACTATTAACTAGTTCTCTCATGAGACACGGAGACGGTGACCAGATAGTTATAACTCTGGTCACGACAGAATCACGGCGCCTACATGATAGCCACGATTGCTAATCAACAGAAAATAGCTAATGTAAGCGTGCCAAACAGAACGGCACGCAGAAAGCCGAAGGACACCTCAAGTCCATCCGCGTAGTGTGTAACCACGGGAGGAAGCTAGTCAGACTGGGGACTGACTTTGTAGCGGGCACCTCGTTGTAGTATTGATAGGAGATTTGTGTAACCAAATAGATAGAATTAGCATTAGGGTTTAGAAACTAGGGATAGTAATTCTGTGGCTTTGTGTGTGGTTTTGATAGCGACTGTTATGTACTTGTAAAGAGCCAACGGCAATAAAATGTATCATTTATTTCCTCTCACACGACTTGCAAGTTTCTTGTGTGGTGCGAGAGAAGTAATCTGATGATGCCTTACACATGAGTTGTTGACAGGCAAAGATTAATGTGGTGTCAGAAGTGGTGCTTGGACGAAAGAGCCAAGCTAATACCCACATGAAAGATTAATGTGGTGTCAGAAGTGGTGCTTGGACGAAAGCGCCAAGCAAATATACTCATCCACGGCTCTAGACTAAGTTTACAAATAGTGAAGTAGTGATTTAATTTGTGTCAGTGACGGTTAACGTGTGCAGAACTAGGACAAGTGACGAAATAATGCTTATTTATGTTTAGTAAAATATTATATACTTAAATCATGTGTTTCTTCAAAGTTGTAAGTATTGATATTATTATTTTCTGTTATTTATTCATGTAATTATTGATTTATTTATGAATAACTATCAAAAATGATTCTTGGCGGAGCGATACACAGCCAGCAACAATATCGATTTTTGCAAGCTAAAAATAGCGCTGCGCCTCTGACGTAGCACGATTGACAAGCAGTTGGGTTACGCCATTGGCAATCAGCATCTGAATGTTTACAAATCGGTAAACTGCTGCCCGCCTGAATCAGTGCTTTATATTACCTATTATTTATTTATTTGAATTAGTAATTGAATATATTTGTTTATTTAAACAATATTAATATATTTTCATTTATTTCAAAGCAGTTATTGAATTTGTTTTTCGTACTTTTTCTTGTGTTTACCGTCACGATGGCACTATTTTCAGCCAGGTAAATTAGACTGGTCTGCACAACACTTGCATAGATTAAACTAGGTTAGTGACGAAAGGCATTTACAGTTAGAGCGAAGACAGGACATTGACAATTTAATATTAAGTAAACTATATTCTGTTTTGTTCGTGGGCATGTCATTGTCATTTTGTCAAATTGTCGAATAATATGTCGTTTGCTATTTGTTAATTGTTACTGCTCTGTAAACCAGGGTGAACAACAGCTGATTATAAGATTGGTGTGTATGCCGAAGTGCCAAACAGGTGACCTAGATAGAGAACTTGTGGCGATACTGAAGCGCCAAACAAGGTGACCTGTGTTACCGGAGTGTGTTCCTTGTTCTCGGGAACATTAAGTTGAGTAAAACCTACATATTTGGCATGCAATGTGATTAATAGTGCATCTCTTTTTCAGCTTGTGATGCATTAGCATACTTTTGTGCTCTGTTCTGTGCAGGACTAAATTTTTCAGGTTATACACAAAGAGTACAATTTGCAGTGCTCAGATATTAACAAATATAACATATCAAAGAAAAATAAGTGAATAAAAAGTTCAGTGTAGGTCAACGCTAGCTATTTACCTAACATCATGGCTACTTTAGCTGACTTCGTAAAAGCAGGCAAAGAAATGCAATACACAGGTAAACAGCTAGAAGAATATGCTGATAAGAAATTTAAAGAAGCAAAAGATGCTGAGAGAACTGAACGGGAACGAAAAGAAAATGCAGATAGAGATGAACGCGCTCGAGAAAGAGAGCATCAAAAAGAAATAGCACAACTAGCTGAGATAACAAAACAAAAAGAATTACAAATTAAGCAACAACAGTTAGAACATGATAAGGAAATTAAACAGAAAGAACTAGAATTAAAACAGAAGCAATTAGATCAAGAAAGAGAACTAAAGCAAAAAGAGATAGATGAAATGGCAAGAGTTAAGGAAAAACAAATACAAGTAGAATCAGAGACACAGTTAAAGATGAAAGAGATGGATGTAGACTCACACGCAGAGATCTCTGCCACTAAACTTAAAAGTCAACAAGAAGAAAATAAGTTCAACAAATACAAAAATATTATCAAACCATATTGTAAAGAAGATTCAATATCAGCCTGGACAGAAAATGTCGAGTATCAGTTTAAATATCACCAAGTTCCAATAGACATGTGGGCTATGATTTATATGAAGAACCTAAGTGGTGAGCCCCTTAAAGTGATAGAAGCTATACCAACCGATCTTAGATCTAACTATCAATACATCCATGATAGAATAATGCAACACTTTTTACTTGATGCCCCTGGGTATCAGGTTCAGTTCTCAAATTTAAAACCTAAACCTAGTGAGACTTTCATTGACTACGTCTCAAATGTTCAGAGTGTACTAAATAGATGGCTTAAGGCAGCTAACATAGGAAAAGACTTTGATAGACTTAAAAATTTAATAGCCATGGATAAAGTCATATCCACGATACCATCTCCTTTTGCTAAATTTCTACAGCAGTCAGACATTGAGAACATAGAGCAGTTCGAAAAGAAAGGGTCTGCATATTTTTCTTCTAACAGAGATATTTTTAAAACCTCAAATGACTCTGAAGTAGTTTCCTTTGTGAAAGACCAACCAAAAAAATTATCAAAGTAAGAGAAAACCCTTTCAGAAAATCGACACAAAAGATAGGAAAGTATCAAAATGTATTTATTGTCAACTTTTGCATGACACTTATTCCACGTGTGACAAATCGCCAAATTATCCGGCGCATCTTGAAAATGTTATCAAGAAGCAACAAAACAAAAGATCTGCATACAGGCGTGCAATCAAATGCTTCTTTTGTTCCAGCTACGGCCATTATTCAAATAAGTGTCTGGGCCGCCAACGTATGAAAGCCAACAATGCTATTTTGATTGATACATCTTCTGATAGTGGTAGTGAGACTGAGTGTGATGTTGAGAATGTATTACCTTTCAAGCAATCTGAAGATGTGTGTTGTGTGAACGATGTATTAAGCTTTGACAATTGTGTCCAATGTCACCAATTTCATGCAGACGGAAAATTAGAATGTGGGCATTTTGTAACATCCTCCTTAGAGAATGCAAACGAAGCTATAGCCTCCAGAGGCAATCTATTGTTTCACTCTGCGTTGGTCAATGAGAAGCCATGCCGATGTTTGCTAGACAGTGGGAGCTCTATTATTGGTGTGAAAAAGGAACTTGTTAATCCAAAGGATTATACTGGTGACTCTGTAAGATGCCGGACTTTTTCTGGTAATATAGAAACCTATCCTCTGGCAAGAGCCCGTATAAACACCCCGTTCCTTTCTGGTACCTTTACTTGTGCAATACTAGACAACCCTTGTGCTGAGTTAATTCTTGGGTGTCTGCCCCAGCTAAAGCACTGTACAGATGAAGAAATATCTGTCTGGGAGGAGAAGAATGGTTTCACTCCAGTAAACAGTGAAGATATCCTCGGACATCATAGTCCTAACAAAGGTGCTAGACCCATAACACTTGAAACTGGTCAATACATAATGGTGCTACTACCAGACAAGCATAATAAAATGTTAACTTCATGGCAAGGGCCTTTCAAAGTGATACAACAACTGTCAGATGTTGACTATGAAATATCAATAAACGGAAACTTAAAGATATTCCATGTCAACATGCTGAAACCTTACTTTTCACGACAACAGACAGAAGTAGAGACAGACGAACAAAGTGCACCCACATCTAGTGATCAGACGACAGACATACACAACGCAACTACACTAGTTAGCGAGACTGGCATATCTGACGATATCCATACATCTAGCGAGAATACAGAATACGCACTTAGTACCACCACCGTACTGAATCAGGTAGACGACGACGGAATGGAACTACCCGTTCCTATTGTGGACAAGACTGCCACATTGGATAGCATACACATAGAACAGGGACTAACAGACAGTCAACGACGACAATTAGTAGAATTAGTGACGGAATACAAAGACATATTTTCTGACATTCCAGGTAGGACGGACAGAATCGAACACTCCATCCTTCTTTCGGACTCTAAGCCTATTAAATGCAGGCCGTACTCAATCCCACTTAGCTATAGGGAAAATCTAAATAAGGACATTCTTAATTTAGAAGCTAGTGGGATCATCCAGAAATCCACTTCTGAGTACTCTTTTCCAATCGTCCTAGTTAAGAAAAAGGACTCTACAATTCGTCTCTGTGTGGACTATCGAAAACTCAACAACATCACTAAGATCGACGCAGAGCCAATTCCTTCCTGCGAAGATCTTATTCTTGACATGTCCACCTCCAAAATCTTTTCTAAATTAGACCTTACTAAGGGATATTGGCAGGTCCCTATGCAGTCTCAATCCATCCATCTTACTGCTTTTTCAACACCTTTAGGACTATACGAGTGGCGTTTTCTTCCTTTCGGACTTCGAAATGCTCCTGCCACTTTCGTACGCTTAACTAGAGATCTACTTCATGGAGTGACGAATACAGTGACTTATATAGATGATATATGTGTCCATACTGATGACTGGACAACACACTTACTGAAACTAAGACATGTCTTTGATAGGTTGCGACTCTTCGGTCTCACTGTCAAACCGAGCAAAGTCGAATTGGGCCTTAAAGAAATTGAGTTTTTGGGTCATGTCATTTCTCAAGGTCAACTAAAGACTGACAATAGAATTATTACCAAAATTATGAACCTGACCATGCCTACCACAAAGAAGCAGGTCAGAAGCCTTTTGGGGTTAGTAAATTACTATAGCAAATTCATACCAAATTTAGCGGAAATTACAAGTGTATTTTCCCATGTTTTAAAAGCATCTGTAAAATTAGATGTCAAAGATGCATTATTAATTTCTGCATTGTCAAAATTGAAAATCCTTTTTAGTAAAGTACCAATTCTCCGCTTGCCTAATCCTAGGCTCGTTTATTATCTTAGGACAGATGACAGCAGAATCTCCATCGCTGCAGTATTAGGCCAATTTTATGATGGCATCTTCCACCCGATTTGCTACGTGAGCCGTAAGATCACACCTGCGGAGTCCAGATATTCCATATCAGAGTTGGAAGCCCTAAGCGTCATCTATGCGGTGAGGAAGCTCCATCGATTTTTGGCAGGTGTTCACTTCATTGTCCAGACTGACTACTCCCCAATCACGGTCATACAGAGTGGTGTGCATCGGAATGACCGTATATACAGGTGGTCACTAATACTACAAAATTACACCTTTAGTATAGAACATATTAAGGGTAAGGATAACATCTTGGCTGATACCCTTAGTCGACCATCTGAGGTAGAAATACCAGAGATACCACATAAAAGTGTAGAGTAATAGATGTTAACTTAGTACAGTAAAATATTCTATGTTAAATATGTTATAAATACATAGACATTATGTGCTGAACTAGGTACTGAGAACATTGAATTATTATGTGTCCGTAGACATTAAAATTAAGAACTTTGCTCTGAGAACTAATATATCACTTTGTGAACGAGGACAGCTCATTACTTGCTAGGCTCCATATGTGTTCCAGTGAATCATTTGTGTTAAGCAGAGAAAAAACAGTGTCAGAACATTACATGAATACAGACACGAAAACAGTGGTCTACGACACAAGCGAACTCTACAGGTGCAATACCCATAAGACACAAGTGTGACTGTAATGTATTTCATATACCCAGGACAATTGTATAGATAGTATGCCAATGAAAGCATTTTCTGAACATTAAGGGCAACGACTAACCTGAGGTATTTAAATACCATGTATATAAATACTCATTGTGATATGTATTATAACGTTTTAAGATAGTCATAAATTATATGTAGATTATGTCATTTAATTTATATTTAGAGTTAGATAATATAATATTTTTCATTTTTTTGTTACTTTAGATAGATTATTCATTTACCCACTTAATTAGCTTAAAAGTAGAATAGGATAATAAGTTAAACATAACAACTAATTATAAACTACAATAATAAATTTAGATAGTAATAGTACCATTTAGTTTACTACATTTCACTTTGTTTCATTTCATTTGAGTTCATTCCATTTGAATCATCCAATCCAGTTAACAAACATTATCATTTAGTATTATAATTAGTTTACACCATAATAGGATAAATAGATTATACAAGTAAAAATACATCATCCACACCATTTAGATTAAGAATATCAATCATATAGTTTTCACTTAAAAACATTAGTTATAATTGTGTTAGATTTAACATCACCCATGTTAGAAAGGTACGTAACTTATTACATTTCACATTACCCATTTCACAAAGGTACATAACTCATCTCACATCAATTTCATTTTAAATACTTAGATTACATCCCTTAAATTAGATAAATATTAGGAGTAATGTAAGCTTGTTTGAGGATTAATGTCCACAGCTAAAGAGTAGTGTTTGAGGATTAATGGGACAGATAGATTAAAATAGGTAACACATTAAATATATATTTATATAACTAGTATTAGTATGTCAGTATTTAGAATATTATTGTAATAGAATATAGTGGTGAATAATACCAGGGTACAAACCATCAATTTTTTTTTCTTACATGTAAATATATTGTAAATACTTGACTTGTGCAGCAATTTACGCACAGTCATGAGGCTCAACTCTGTCAAACTGAGCCAAACTTGTACAGTGTCACTCCAAGGTTTTTAAATAACTATGAGGGTAAAAGATGTGTGACAGAAGTGATGGTAAAAGATGTGTGACAGAAGTGTGAAAGTGAAAGAGGGTTGACAGAAGTGTGAAAGTGAGAGCGAATGTAAATTATACAAGAGAGAGTGATATCGGTCAGCGGATGTTTCTGCCGCTCAACGCGATTTTTGATTTTTTGTCTGCGTCAAATGTGTGCTTTCTTTGTTGTGCTGTGATGAATGTGTTGTGTGTAGTTTAGTGTAGATCTTACAGAAAGTATTTTAAGTCTCATAAGACGGAGATGTAGTCACTAATTAGTGTGATACACTTCTTTGTGGCCACATTCAACCGAAATATGGCACTTGAAAACTTACTTACATACACATGATAGTTAGATGCACATGTTAGAGAGTAGATTATACTATTAATATAATCCAAACACGCAAACAACCACAAAAACAAACATATAAATTGCATACACTTTTTGTAGATCAAAGGGAGATAACTCCGGATCAGGGGACATAATAGACAACGAAACACTAACTTAACAGTGAAAGATAACTTTACACGCGGAAGCGAGATAGGTAAAGCCTGTCGCACACAGCTTGTGTAATGGTTGTTTAATATTATATGGGGGACATGAAGCAATTCATGTGTTGACCCTAAGAAAGTCAACTTTGTATGGGTAGTGAGTTAATTTACTATTTGAGGGCAGGTCTTATTAGACAACGGTCCGGTTCAGACATACCTCTAATTAATATAATATTGCGATTGAGAATAGGGCTCACGCCAACCAAACAAGTTTGTGGCGATTGCCAGTAACCAAGTAAAGTGATACGACATTGTAACATTAGGCAGTAGAAGTCTATTGAGTAGCCCAAAGCCAGGTTATCTACAGTCTTTGACAAAAATTAGATACACTAATTTTTTAGAAACCTCTTGCGTCACAACCAATGAGTCAAAGTTGATGACGCAACACAGGAGGGGAGGGTGTGTGTCAAAGACTGGAATACGAGGCCAGAGGTCTGCCTCAAGATAGAACACCACCGGGATGTGGTCAACCTCATATAGATTAGAGAGGATACATTGCCCGGGATAAGGGCAGGGTAGGGGATAGAATGGAGAACTATTAACTAGTTCTCTCATGAGACACGGAGACGGTGACCAGATAGTTATAACTCTGGTCACGACAGAATCACGGCGCCTACATGATAGCCACGATTGCTAATCAACAGAAAATAGCTAATGTAAGCGTGCCAAACAGAACGGCACGCAGAAAGCCGAAGGACACCTCAAGGTCCTTCCGCGTAGTGTGTAACCACGGGAGGAAGCTAGTCAGACTGGGGACTGACTTTGTAGCGGGCACCTCGTTGTAGTATTGATAGGAGATTTGTGTAACCAAATAGATAGAATTAGCATTAGGGTTTAGAAACTAGGGATAGTAATTCTGTGGCTTTGTGTGTGGTTTTGATAGCGACTGTTATGTACTTGTAAAGAGCCAACGGCAATAAAATGTATCATTTATTTCCTCTGACACGACTTGCAAGTTTCTTGTATGGTGTGAGAGAAGTAATCTGATGATGCCTTACACATGAGTTGTTGACAGTGTCTAAAGGATACAGACAGAGACTGGCTACTTACGTCTTCTACTGTGTCTATAGGAACAGTCAAGGCTTACTTCTTCTACTGTGTCTAGAGGATACAGACAGAGACTGGCTACTTACGTCTTCTACTGTGTCTATAGGAACAGTCAAGGCTTACTTCTTCTACTGTGTCTAGAGGATACAGACAGAGACTGGCTACTTACGTCTTCTACTGTGTCTATAGGAACAGTCAAGGCTTACTTCTTCTACTGTGTCTAGAGGATACAGACAGAGACTGGCTACTTACGTCTTCTACTGTGTCTATAGGAACAGTCAAGGCTTACTTCTTCTACTGTGTCTAGAGGATACAGACAGAGACTGGCTACTTACGTCTTCTACTGTGTCTATAGGAACAGTCAAGGCTTACTTCTTCTACTGTGTCTAGAGGATACAGACAGAGACTGGCTACTTACGTCTTCTACTGTGTCTAGAGGAACAGTCAAGGCTTACTTCTTCTACTGTGTCTAGAGGATACAGACAGAGACTGGCTACTTACGTCTTCTACTGTGTCTAGAGGAACAGTCAAGGCTTACTTCTTCTACTGTGTCTATAGGAACAGATTAGGATGGCTACTTACGTCTTCTACTGCGTCTAGAGGAATGTCCATGGGCTCTAGTTCCCAGTCGTAGACTCTTGTTCTGCGAAGAACTTTGTTGAAATCACTGAACCGTAACGATTTCTCTGAACCCGAGCGCGACCTGTTTTTGCCCAGTAAGTTATCCCTGGCCTCACAGGATGGACACGAGGATTTCTTTCTGTAGACGGGACAGTTGGTTAGTGCAGTCTCCACTGCTGTGCATGAGACCTCTTCTATCACACTTAAGTTGGCCCCATGTGGCTGCTGACTCTTGACAGATTTAGACTTTTTGTGGTCTTTCTTCTCCGTGATCTTCACACTATTTTTGCCTTTCTTTTTGATGCTGCCTTTCTTGCTGATGTTGGTGGTTATTACCTGCCCTTCCACAGTGTGCCTTACCTCGTATTTGGTTTTCACAGTTTTAGATGAACTGCCCCCCATAATTGTAGGAGAGTAAGCTAACAAGCACTGAGAGACTAACTACTCTTGTCAAAACCTGAAGTCCCTGCGCACAAATGTATGTTATACTCCAGGGCAATCCAATGTACGTGCTATAATTTTTGCCACTCCATGTACGTGCTATAATCTTTGCCACACAATGTATGTGCTATAATATTGGTCTCACAATATATATGCTACAATCTTGACCACATAATGTATTTGCTATAATTCTGAGACACACAATGTAAGTACTATAATTATTGATAACCCAATGTATATGCTATAATCTTGGCCACACAATGTATGTGCTATAATCTTGGAACACACAATATATGTGCAATAATCTTGGTCCACAAAATGTATGTGCTATAATCTTGGTCACACAATGTATGTACTATAATTCTTGGCCACACAATATATGTGCTATAATTCTTTCTGGGTAACCCAATGTATATGCTATAATTTCGACCACATGATGTATGCGCTATAATTCTAGGCAACACAATATATGTGCTATATTCTTGGTCACACAATATGTGTGATATAATCTTGACCACACAATGTATGTGCTATAATTCTGGGACACACAGTGTATGTGCTATAATATTGGTCACACAATGTATGTGCTATAATCCTGGACCACACAATGTTTGTGCTATAATCCTTGGCTACACAATTACGTGCTGTAACCCTAGGCAACCACTGTATGTGCTATAATCCGGGGCAACCCAATGCATGTGCTATAACCCGGGGCCACACAATGTATGGGATATAATCCCGAGCAGCTCTAGGACTGACACAAACTGCTCTCCCAGCGAACTCTCGGCGACTCTATGGACTGACACAAACTGTTCTTCCAACAAACTCTCGGCGACTCTATGGACTGACACAAACTGTTCTTCCAACAAACTCTCGGCGACTCTATGGACTGACACAAACTGTTCTTCCAACAAACTCTCGGCGACTCTATGGACTGACATAAACTGTTCTTCCAACAAACTCTCGGCGACTCTATGGACTGACACAATCTGTTTTCCCAATGAACTCTCGGCAGATCTGTGGACTGGACAGCCTGACTTCTTGCAGCATCCGCCCAGTGTGACAGGAAACGATGTCTGAAATCACATCACAATCTTGTATGACCTTGAGTAGTATCTTAGTTATGTGGCTCATAAAGCCAATTGTTCTGTAATACTCACAATCAACAGACCTTGGCTTATTCGGTAGTGTGATGAACATTGATGTTTTTCAAATCCTTGGGGATGTATGTACCCAGTATTATATTTTTTTTTTTTTTCCGCGTTTCCATCCTGTTTCAGGATATTGCGGTCAACACCAGCATTTTTCAGCTGTATGTTGATTCCTAGGCTAGATTACGCTCATCAGCACGCCACGACTTTCTGAGCGACCGGCTCCATACTCTCATAAGTCACTTTTTGCGATTCGAACCACTGCTAATTCTCGTCGCGTCACGTGACGAGAGTATTCGGGGTTAGCGGAGAAAGCTGCTAACACCTCGGCCACGAAGCCGGTCCAGTATTATATATATATATATATATATATATATATATATATATATATATATATATATATATATATATATATATATATATATATATATAATTCCGACCAAGTAAAAGACAACTCAAGCCATGGATTACATCAGGCACGTTAGAATTAATAAAACAACGAAGGGAACTGAAACAGAAAGGAGGTGAATCTGATAACAGCAGGATGAAGTACAAATCTTTAACTCGAGAAATAAGAAAGAACACAAGACAGGACAAAAACCAATATATACAAGATTGCTGTACCAAAATAGAACAATATCATGAGACTGGAAGAGATTACGAAATGTTCAAAGAAATGAAGTTATTGACAAGAAATGTTCAACCTCAATTGAGTGTTATCTGTGACAAGATGGGAAATACCTTAACAGAATCTAGACAAATTCTAGAAAGATGGCAGGAATACTGCAGTGGAATGTATGATATGAGTGACAGTGAGGATATGAATGAGATACATGAGCCAACGACAGCAGAGACATAACCTGAACTCTCATTAGATGAAATTGCATGGGCAATAAATAACCTGAAGAATGATAAATCACCTGGATGTGATGAGATACCAGCTGAACTAATTCAAGCCGGAGGAGAAGAAGGCATACAAATCTATCATGCAGTATGTAAAAAGATATGGAAATATGGTATATGGCCAAGAGATTGGAAGAGAACTATCTTCATTCCAATACCAAAAAAGGGCAACCTGAAATTATGCACCAACTATAGAACTGTTGCCCTGATCAGTCATGCAAGTAAAATTCTACTAAAAATCATAATGGGAAGACTTCGTTAGAAAATGGAAAAAGAAATTAACATGGTTCAAGCTGGATTTAGACAAGGAAGAGGAACAAGAGATCACATATTCAACATGTGTTTAATAATAGAGAAGTGCAGAGAATTTAATGTAAACATATTCTCATGTTTTGTGGATTATTCAAAGGCATTTGACTGTGTACGTCAGAAACTTTGGGAAATCATGAGGAATATGGGCTTTCCATCACATGTAGTAAAACTCATAAAAATGCTCTATCTAGACCAACAAGCAGCGGTTAGAATAGATGGCGAGACATCAAACTGGTTTGACATCAAGCAAGGAGTCTGTCAGTGATGTGTGCTGTCCCCTATTTGTTTAACCGAAAATATAATAAGAAATGTAAGAGATGATATAAACAGGGAGCTAGCTATGTGATGCCCTAAATATCGGTGGTCATGACATACCAGAGATTCGGTATGCTGATGATACAGTATTGCTATCCACAACACAGAATGGTATAGAAAACCGAATAAACTCAACCCAATTGAATAGTGAAAATCACAACTTATATCTTAACATAGCAAAAACAAAGGTAATGCATACAGATAAAATTACTATGGAGAAAGAAATATATGTTAATGAGGAAAAATTGTAGATGATGGAAAATTTTGAAAATCTCGGGTCATTGATTACCAACAACGGTGACACAATGAAAGAAATACGAAGACTATCAATTGCTCTTCAAAGACTAAAACAACTGAATACATTATGGAGTGGGACAGACAGAACTACAAAAATTAGATTTTTAAGAGCATGCATCTTTCCCATTGCAACATACGCATCTAATTCATTCAGTAGCATGTCCTTTGCAGAACCTCGTTCCCATAACAACCTTCCGGAAAACCTCTCGATCATTGGCAAGATGTCCAGCGTCTGATACACCCACCTGGAGATCATCCGCCACATCCTGCACCCATCTTCTCTTGGCCTTCCTCTTCCTCTCTTCCCAGGCATATACCCCTCCATTATTGCTCTCTCCAAACTTTCGTGACATTTCAAGTGACAAAAATATTTCAATTTTCTTTGTTTTATCGTCTTTAATAGCCAGCCTTCTTCAATATTCAGCTCTTGAAGTGTTTTTGTTGTTGTTGTTTGTCCATCAAGAATGATGATGACCATTCATTTCATCCAGTGGAGTTGAAGGTATGGAGCCGTGGGTTCTAAGATGGGATGAAGAATGACTTGCGCGATGATTTGGATTAAAGTGAGGAAGAGTTGCGCAATTCGTCGACCTCACTCTCTCGCCTGAGTCCATCTGAGTCCAGTGGCAAGACAAGTCTAGACGACTGGAGACGAATACAGGTGCAGTGGATGACCAGGGCGCTCTACGTGCCTTGCCGTGCTCATTACGTTTCCACAACGCTTTGCAGGTAAACGCCGTATTTCCCGTTGAATCAGGAATGATTTCTTCCGCGCAGTCTGCCGAATCCTGTCTTCACATGCTGGGTAGGCATACCCTAGTTTACCTCTTGGTTTGACACCAAATCGGCTACCCATGCCTGGTTTAGCCAGCCTCTCACAGCTGTTGCCCGGGGGGTGGCCGCTGTCGCATGCTGACAGCTACTAGGAGCCACAGGCGTGAGCTGGGTGTCAGACTTGGACCAGTGGGGGATGGGTCCTGAAAAGGACATGAGAGTCATCCTTACCAAAGGTGCTACCAATGCCTGACACCCCGTACCCCCCGGTCTTGGAGTATGAATGCATTTGTTCTTTTCTTTACCCAAGATATTCTTAGAACTCGTCTATAACATTTATATTCAAAGGCATTTATGCGCTGCTCAGCTTGTTTAGTAAGTGTCCAGGTCTCACAGGCGTATGTTGCAATGGGAAAGATGCATGCTCTTAAAAATCTAATTTTTGTTGTTCTGTCTGTCCCACTCCATAATTTATTCAGTTGTTTTAGTCTTTGAAGAGCAATTGATAGTCTTCGTATTTCTTTCATTGTGTCACCGTTGTTGGTAATCAATGACCCTAGATTTTCGAAATATATATATATATATATAATTACATAATTCTGTGATAGTTTCAATGCCAAAGCTGGATAAGGATTTTATCATCTCTGTTGTTATCGTGTCAGGATCTGCAGACTTTCCTTCTTTCATCTTTTAAATAGCCTTTTCTACTTCAGCCATTAGTATTTTTGGTCCATCTTGAGTATTATACAATGTTGGTCTATTGACCCTGTTGTCCCAGAATAAATCTTCTGTGTACTCTGTCCATCTTGTTATTATGTCGATGTTCTCAATTATAATTTCTCCATTTTCCCCTCTGATACAACCATTTCCTGTTATATTCTTCTTCTTCTTTGTAAATCTTCTTATATGTGCATGTAATTCTTTCGAGCTGTGTTTCGAGATCTGTGGAGAGCCATGAACGCCTACGCTAGCTGGCATGGTACTTGATGATGATGATGATGATGATGATGATGATGATGATGATGATGATATGTATATATATATATATATATATATATATATATATATATATATATAGAGAGAGAGAGAGAGAGAGAGAGAGAGAGAGAGAGAGAGAGAGAGAGCTGTCAATAGCTGTCTGCATCTCCAGGCCTCATTCCCATTCTCCTTGGTCTCCCATCGTTTATGCAGACTACTTCTGAATCCAACAGGGCTTGTGCAAGAGCATTTCCCTGTTGGCTGTCCACAGTATTGTCACACTCTCAGTTTCGTGCATTCAAGTCGCCACAAACGAGAAGCCGACTGCCCGGGGTCTCTCCCAGCTCCTTAAGCCAGTCCCATCGTTGCCTCTACACGCGTGTAAGTATTCTATCATGTTCTCCATCGTGCTGCCACAAGCTTTGTTTACAATGTCTAATGTATGATTGTTTTGTTTACTTTTTCTTGATATTTCATAGACATGAACAATGTGCTATATGCTGTGCTGTTGATATGAACAATGTGCTATATGCAGTGCTGTTGACATGAACAATGTGCTATATGCTGTGCTGTTGACATGAACAATGTGCTATATGCTGTGCTGTTGACATGAACAATGTGCAATATGCTGTGCTGTTGACATGAACAATGTGCTATATGCTGTGCTGTTGACATGAACAATGTGCTATTCTGTGCTGTTGACATAATTATACATATGAAAAATGTGCCATATGCTGTGCTGTTGATATGAACAGTCTACTATATTGTGTGCTGTTAACATGAACAATGTGTTATATGTTGAGCTGTTGTATTGTCGACTACAACATACAATACACAATAAACTTGTAGATTACAACACACAGTACACAATCAACGTATAGAGTACAACACACAGTACACAATGAACTTGTAGACTATAACACACAGTACACAATGAACTTGTAGATTACAACACACAGTACACAACCAACGTATAGAGTACAACACACAGTACACAATGAACTTGTAGATTACAACACACAGTACACAATGAACTTGTAGATTACACCACACAGTACACAATGAACTTGTAGACTACAACACACAGTACACAATCAACGTATAGAGTACAACACACAGTACACAATAAACTTGTAGATTACACCACACAGTACACAATCAACTTGTAGATTACAACACACAGTACACAATCAACGTATAGAGTACAACACACAGTACACAATAAACGTATAGAGTACAACACACAGTACACAATCAACTTGTACATTACACCACACAGTACACAATCAACTTGTAGATTACAACACACAGTACACAATCAACTTGTAGATTACAACACACAGTACACAATCAACGTATAGAGTACAACACACAGTACACAATCAACTTGTAGATTACACCATACAGTACACAATCAACTTGTAGATTACACCACACAGTGCACATTCAACTTGTAGATTACAACACACAGTACACAATCAACTTGTAGATTACAACACACAGTACACAATCAACTTGTAGATTACACCACACAGTACACAATCAACTTGTAGATTACAACACACAGTACACAATCGACGTATAGAGTACAACAAACAGTACACAATCAACTTGTAGATTACACCACACAGTACACAATCAACATGTAGACTACAACACACAGTACACAATCAACTTGTAGACTACAACACACAGTACACAATCAACGTATAGAGTACAACACACAGTACACAATCAACTTGTAGACTACAACACACAGTACACAATCAACTTGTAGACTACAATACACAGTACACAATCAACTTGTAGACTACAACACACAGTACACAATCAACTTGTATACTACAACACACAGTACACAATCAATTGTAGACTACACCACACAGTACACAATCAACGTATAGAGTACAACATACAGTACACAATGAACTTGTAGACTACAACACACAGTACACAATGAACGTATAGAGTACAACACACAGTACACAATCAACTTGTAGACTACAACACACAGTACACAATCAACTTGTAGACTACAACAGACAGTACACAATCAACTTGTAGACTACAACACACAGTACATAATCAACTTGTAGACTACAACACACAGTACATAATCAACGTGTAGACTACAACACACATTACACAATCAACTTGTAGACTACAACACAGTACATAATCAACTTGTAGACTACAACACACAGTACACAATTAACTTGTAGACTACAACATACAGTACATAATCAACTTGTAGACTACAACACACAGTACACAATCAACTTGTAGACTACAACACAGTACATAATCAACTTGTAGGCTACAACACAGTACATAATCAACTTGTAGACTACAACACACAGTACACAATCAACGTATAGAGTACAACACACAGTATACAATCAACATGTAGACTACAACACACAGTACACAATCAACTTGTAGACTACAACACACAGTACACAATCAACTTGTAGACTACAACACACAGTACACAATCAACTTGTATACTACAACACACAGTACACAATCAAATTGTAGACTACACCACACAGTACACAATCAACGTATAGAGTACAACATACAGTACACAATGAACTTGTAGACTACAACACACAGTACACAATGAACGTATAGAGTACAACACACAGTACACAATCAACTTGTAGACTACAACACACAGTACACAATCAACTTGTAGACTACAACACACAGTACACAATCAACTTGTAGACTACAACACACAGTACACAATCAACGTATAGACTACAACACACAATACACAATCAACTTGTAGACTACAGCACAGTACATAATCAACTTGTAGACTACAACACACAGTACACAATCAACTTGTAGACTACAACACACAGTACACAATCAACTTGTAGACTACAACACACAGTACATAATCAACTTGTAGACTACAACACACAGTACACAATCAACGTATAGACTACAACACACAGTACACAATCAACTTGTAGACTACAACACAGTACATAATCAACTTGTAGACTACAACACAGTACATAATCAACTTGTAGACTACAACACACAGTACACAATCAACGTATAGAGTACAACACACAGTACACAATCAACTTGTAGACTACAACACACAGTACACAATCAACTTGTAGACTACAGCACACAGTACACAATCAACTTGTAGACTACAACACAGTACACAATCAACTTGTATACTACAACACACATTACACAATCAACTTGTAGACTACACCACACAGTACACAATCAACGTATAGAGTACAACATACAGTACACAATGATCTTGTAGACTACAACACACAGTACACAATGAACGTATAGAGTACAACACACAGTACACAATCAACTTGTAGACTACAACACACAGTACACGATCAACTTGTAAACTACCACACACAGTACATAATCAACTTGTAGACTACAACACACAGTACACAATCAACTTGTAGACTACAACACAGTACATAATCAACTTGTAGACTACAACATAGTACATAATCAACTTATATACTACAACACACAGTACATAATCAACTTGTAGACTACAACACACAATACATAATCAACTTGTAGACTACAACACACAGTACATAATCAATTTGTAGACTACAACACACAGTACATAATCAACTTGTGTTGTTTGTCCATCAAGAATTATGATGACCATTCATTTCATCCAGTGGAGTTGAAGGTATGGAGCCGTGGGTTCTAAGATGACTGATAAGACCTATTTTGGCTCGAAATGTTCTTTAACAATGTGGGCAAAGAATGCTTGACGTTTCTGTAGGAGGATTTCCTGCAGTGGTTTCTCTGTCCTGCCTTTTCTTCACAGCTCTTGCAGTCCTGGTTGCCTAACATATGACTGCACCCTTGCGTAATGATGCACGCCACGAATTTCGGTCTCTGGCTGCAGCCTCTCAGGTGTCATGATGAATTCCAAAAGCATTCAGTGAAATTTTCAGAGTGTCTTTAAAGTGTTTCCTCTGGCCACCTTGGGAGCGTTTACCACAACGCAGTTCGCTGTAAAAAATTCGTTTAGGGAGCCTGTGATCTGGCATGCGAGTCAAGTGACCAGCCCAGCGAATCTGATTCTTTATCAGTAGAGTGTGGATACTGGGCATAGACGCTCTTTCTAGGACTTCAGTGTCTGGGATCTTGTCTTGCCATTTCATCTTCAGTAGCTCCCTTAGGCAGACTGTGTGGAAGTGGTTTAATTTCCCAGCGTGTCGCTGATAAACAGTCCAGGTTTCACAAGCATATAGCAGTGTGGATAATACAACTGCTTTGTAGACTTTTAGCTTTGTTTGCAGGCTTATTCCAGTTCTGTCCCATACATTCTTGTACAGTCTGCCAAAGGCCACACTGGCCTTGGAGATTCTTGCATTCACTTCGTCATCAATTGTGGCAGCTTGTGACACAGTGCTGCCAAGATAGGTGAATTTGTCCACAACACTTAGTCTATGACCATTCACTTTGATATTCAGCACAGTGTGATTATTCCCTGGAGCTGCTGATACATAACTACAGTCTTCTCCAAGTTGATATTGAGCCCAAAGTTGGCACAGGCATGTGAGAAAGCTGAAACATTATGTTGCATGTCCGCCTCTGAGTTGGCGTATAGAGCGCAATCATCAGCAAACTGGAGCTCTCTGACGGTGTCGCTGTCAATTTTGGTGTTAGCTTTCAGCCTTCTGAGATTGAATAACTTTCCATCCATACGGTAGTTGATGTCTATTCCAATGTCGTAGTTCTCGAAGGCATTCATCAGCATGGCTGAAAACATGAGGCTGAACAGTGTTGGTGCCAGGACACATCTTTGCTTCACTTCATTGGTGACAGGAAAGGGTTCAAACAGAACTGTGAATCAACTTGTAGACTACAACACACAGTACATAATCAACTTGTAGACTACAACACACAGTACATAATCAACTTGTAGACTACTACACACAGTACACAATCAACTTGTATACTACAACACACAGTACATAATCAACTTGTATACTACAACACACAGTACATAATCAACTTGTAGACTACTACACACAGTACATAATCAACTTGTATACTACAACACACAGTACATAATCAACTTGTAGACTACAACACAATGTACACAATCAACTTGTAGGTTACAACAAACATACACAATCAACTTGTAGGTAACAACACTCAGTACTTAATCAGCTTGAATGGTTACAATATATAGTACTTGTAGACTACAACACACAGTACATAATCAACTTGTAGACTAAAACACTCAGTACACAATCAACTTCTAGGTTACAACAAACATACACAATCAACTTGCAGGTAACAACACTCAGTACATAATCAGCTTGAATGGTTACAATATATAGTACTTGTAGACTACAACAAACAGGAGAACTCACTGTGGCGGTCCTGCACTAGTTAGAGAATGAACCCACGCGCCCAGATGGTCGTCACTTGTGTGGACCAGGCCTGGTAGCTAGATATAACTGTGATTACACGATCTCTGATGGCGAGCACGTGATCATCAGATGACAACGTCCTCGTTTCCCCTGACACTTGATGTTTGTGATCGCTGGACCAGGCAATGCGGCGACTGAGCGCTACAAGGCTGAGGGAAGTGTCTCACTTTCACCAGCACATAGCTCTGTAAGTGTTGAGCATGCCTAAGCCTAAGTTGTCCACTTAATACTGGGGCCACTTCAGACACGACAGCTTAGACAGGCCCGTGTTTTCTGGATGTCGTGACGTCTTCAAGTATTCAAGCTGCATTCATAGTGTATAATACAACACATTACTAGCATCAACAACACAAAGTATAGCACGTTCTTCAAGTCAGCAACACAAAATATAGCACATTGCTCATGCCAACAGCACAGTATATAGAACTTTGTTCATATCAATAGCACATCATATAAAACATTGTTCGTTTCAACGGCACAGTTTATAGCACATTGTTCATGTCAACAGCACATTATAGCATATGTTCATGTCAACAACACAGCATATAGCACATTGCTCGTGACAACAGCACAGCATATAGTACATTGTTCATGTCAACATTACAGAATATAGCACATTGTTCATGTCTATAGCGCATTGTTCATGTCAACAGCACATCATATAGCACATTGTTCATGTCAACAGCACAGAATATAGCACATTGCTCGTGACAACAGTACAACATATAGCACATTGTTCATGACTATAGCACATTGTTAATGTCAATAGCACATCGTTCATGTCAACAACACAGCATATAGCACATTGTTAATGTCAACAGCACAGAATATAGCACATTGTTCATGTCTATAAATTATGTCAACAACACAGAATATAGCACATTGCTCGTGTCTATAAATTATGTCAACATCACAGCATATAGCACATTGCTCGTGTCTATAAATTATGTCAACATCACAGCATATAGCACATTGTTCATGTCTATAAAATATCATATTATATATGCACCAGCTATTGACCTGGCATCTGTTACTACTCAGTCGGAAGTATTGGGTGTCAAATGGACTGGCCTGGGTGATCATGAGAGTGACCATTTACCCTGTTCATTATTGATCTCTACGTCCAAAAAGACCAAGACTGTGTGTGCAGATAAGCCCTATAAATATGAGAGGGAAAACACGCTTCTGGGACGCCTCAGACAGGGGGTATGCAGTGTCACTAGCAAACCTATTTGTGTGCATCCCCCATGGTGGACCTCCGAGGTGGAACGGACATGGAAATCCAAGAGACCGGCAGTCAAACAGCTACGGGGAGTATGGTGGACACTCCATGGCGGACACTCCATGATGGACACTCCATTGTGGACACTCCATGATGGACACTCCATGGTGGACACTCCATGGTGGACACTCCATGGTGGACACTCCATGGTGGACACTCCATGGTGGACACTCCATGGTGGACACTCCATGGTGGACACTCCATGGTGGACACTCCATAGCTGACAGGAGGAAATGGAGAAAGCTTCGACAGAAAAGACAGTTTATGTTGAGAAATTCAAGTGCTGTGCGATAGGGGTCGAAAGAGCGAAATGGGAACATTATGAATGAGATTGGAGGAGATATAACAATTGGAAAGATCTGTAAAGTGCGCGCACACACACACACAAACACACACACACAGTCAGTCACAGAGAGAGAGAGAGAGAGAGAGAGAGAGAGAGAGAGAGAGAGAGAGAGAGAGAGACAGAGAGAGACAGAGAGAGACAGAGACAGAGACAGAGACAGATAGACATTGTCAGCCACAGACAGAGAAACAGATTGCCACAGTCAGTCACAGACAGAGAGACAAAGGAACGAACGAACAATCTTTACTTTCAAAGGGTTAAGAATTGGGCACGCAGGCCCGTCTGACATTCTGCCCTTCTTCTCTATTTCCTCTCATACATTCTTTCATTCAAAATCACGTATGAAGATAATCTTTGACAACAGAAGAACAATAAGCATTAAAACGCATGAAAAATAATCAATAATACATGACTCACATAGGCAATGTTTAACATGGGCATTATAAATCCGTAAGGAAGGTGTAACTTGCCATACGTATGGGAATGTTTATTGGATAGTTGTCGTTTTAGATAATTTACCATTATTATTGTTTTCTTTTTAGGGGAGGGGGGGGGGGCTGTAGTCTGTACTAAAGTAGTGTTGAAACAGATTGCGACTGTATGTATAATGATTGGTGGTGTCTTTGATTTCTTGTGGGAGATTGTTCCACAACTGAGCTGCAGAGTATGCTAAGCTTGTTTTATATAAGTATATCCCTAGGTTTAGGGACATGAAGTATATTTAGTCGTTCGCAATGTCTTGCGTTATATTTGAACAATGGCCAAAGGTAGCTTGGAGCATTTTGAAATGGGATTTTGTGAATTAGTTTGGGCTTATTAAAAAGTAGGCATTTGTGGAGTGGCAGTATCTGAAGACGGTTATGTAGGTTAGAATTGTCGGTAAGCTTTTCACCATTAATTAAACGCACTTCCCTTTTCTGGAGTGAATAAAGGCGTTTTGCTATTGATTTGAAGCATCCATCCCAGATTGTGGAGCAGAAATCAATATGTGTTTGTATGTGGGAAGTATAGACTATCTGTCTTGCGTTTTCGTCGAGGAAATTTGTAATTTTGACAAGTTAGTATACTTTGTTTGGCTATTTGTTTAACTAGAGCATGAACATGGGAATTGAAGGATAGATTTTGATCTATGATAAGACCCAGTGCCTTGTGCTCGGTTACACTTTCTATAGGCGTGCTACCAATGTGCAGCTGAAGAGCTCTCTGCGAGTTTAGACTGTGAAGTCTTTGGCTGGTTGCTATTAACATAGATTTTGTTTTAGAAATCAATCAATCAATCATGTGCCATGCCGGAAAGCGTGGGCGGTCATGACTCGCCATTTCACTCGATCACCAGAGTCGTGGATCAGCTCAGTGTTCCTGGATTGGGGATGCAAGGGCGGGTGGGGAGAAGTGTATGGTATGTGGGTTTGAGATATGTGTGCGGTGTGTTGGTGGGGGATGTGTGCATGGTGTGTGGGTGGGGGTGTGGTGGTATGGGTGAGGATATGTGTGTGGGTGGGGAATAGTGTGTGGGTGGGGAATAGTGTGTGGTGTGGGGGATGTGTGTGATGGGTGCGGGGAATGTGTGTATGGGTGGGGTATATGTGTGGGTGAGTAGGGGATGTCTGGTGGTTGGGGGAAGTATGTGGGCGTGTGTGGGTGGGAGATGTGTGCGTGGATGGGGAATGTGTGGGTGGGGGTGTGTTAGTGGCTTAGGGATGTGTAGGTGGGTGAGGGATGTGCATGTGTCGGGGTGGGATGCGTGATTGGGTGGAGGATAAGTGTGGGTATGGGTATTGTGATCGAGAGATGTTTGGTTGGGGGTGGGTGGGTGGGGGTGTGTGGGTGCGTAGTGGAGGATGTGTGCGTGAGTGAGTGTGTGTTGGTGGACGGGTAGGGAATGCGTGTGTGGGTGGGGAGAGGTGTGTGGTGTGTTGGTTAGGGATATTGTGTGGGTGAGGTATGTGTGTGTGGATGGGGGATTTTTGTGGTGTGGGGGTGGGGGTATGTGGGGTGGATGGGTAAGGGTATCTGTGTGGGTGTGGGTGGGAATATTGTGTGGTATGTGGGTGGGGGATATGTGTGTGGTGTGTAGGTGGGGACGTGTGGTGGTATGTGGGTGTGGGATGTGTTGGTGAGGGATATGTGTGTGTGCGGTGCGTGGGTTGGGAATATTGCGTGGTAGGGGATGTATGTGATGTGCGGGTGGGGGATTGTGTAGTGGGGAATTGGGTTAAGGCATGTATGGGTGGGTGGTGGGGTGTGTGTGTGAGTGGATTGGGGATGTATGGGTGTTAGGGAGATGTGTGTGTGTGGGGGGAGGGGGGGGATTGTGTGCGTGGGTTGGAAATATGTGGTCAATGGAGATGTGGCTGGGGGATGGGTGGTTTGAGATGTGGATGGGGAGAGGATGTGTGGGTTAGGATGTGTATGTGGGTGGGATATGTGGGTTGGTGGGGGAGTGTTTGTGGGTGGCGAGTTTGTTTTGGTTGGGGGAACAGGTGAGGGGAGTGTGGGTGGGGGATGTGCGGGAGGGGGATTAGTCGGTTGGTGGGGTATGTATGTTTCCCTTGGTGTGCGTGTGTGTGGGTAGGTGGGGGTGTGTGTGGGTGGGGTGATGTATGGGTACGTGGGAGATGGGCCTCATAACATGGTAATTTGCCTTGTTTATGTTTACAACATTCATTTCACAATGTTTATTTTTCTTCCTATGTAAATGTATAATGCTCTTAATGAACGAAAGACGAGTGATTGGAAGGGCCGAATGTAAGACGGGCCTGCGCGCCCAATTTGTGACCCTAATAAAGTTGATTTGATTTGATTTTTGATTTGATTTGTCTCGTCCACGCCATGTGGCCAAGCCATCCAGGTATTTTTCTCTCGGTCTTCCTCTTGGTCTGTTCCCTTCGATCTTGCCAGTTGTAACTAAGTTCTCTAATCCATTTCTTCGCATAACATGTCCAAAAAAAATTGACTGTTGTAACTGATTTCTCTAATCAATTTAAGATTTTCATTTGTCTCCTGTAGTACTTGGTCATTGGTTTTTCTGTTTTTCCAGTTAACTACACTATTTATTTTCTCTTGCAAGGATGATTCTAGCACATTACAATCAATAGCGTCTGTATATACTGTGCAGTCGTCTGAAAATAGATTGCTGGACGACGAAAGATATAAGGGAAGATCATTTATATAAATGGAAAATAACAGAGGGCCAAGTATAGACCCCTGAGGTACTCCAATATTAATGGTAATGGCTTGAGATAAAGATATATTGTGTGATATTACTTGTTTTCTGTCTAATAAAAATAAATGATTTTATTACTGTCACTATATTAAAGCTTACTTTCATTGTTTCTAGTTATTTAATTAGAATAGTATGAACTATCATATCGAATGCTTTTCTAAAGTCTATAAACACCGCTCCACATAGAGTATTGTTGTTAAAATGTTGATGTCAGTTTTCTATCATGTTTGTTAGGGCCGTATGACAAGAATATTTTGGCTGAAATCCTGACTGACTGTCAACTATTAGTTTGTGAGACAGAGAAACACAATCAGTCACAGACTGAGAGACAGATAGACACAGTCAGCCACAGACAGAGAGAAAGATAAACACAGTCTGTCACAGAGAGACAGACAGGCTCAGTCAGTCACAGACAGAGAGACAGACAGACACAGAGATAAACAGACAGACAGAGAGACAGATAGACATAGTCAGTTACAGAGAGAGAGAGAGAGAGAGAGAGAGAGAGAGAGAGAGAGAGAAAGAGAAACATAGTCTGTCACAGAGAAAGCTAGACATACAGACACAGAGACCAATACCTAGAGCGAGAGACAATTAATCAGAGAGACCAACAGTCAGACAAAGAGACTGTTAGACAGTCAGTCACCCACAAAGAGATCTAAATTGACACAGTCAGTCACAAACAGAGAGACAGATAGACACAGTCAGCCACATATAGACAGACAGATAGACACTGAGTTAGTCACAGAGAGGCACACAGTCAGTTACACACACACACACACACACACACAACACACACACAGACAGAAAGATAGACACAGTCATGAATCAACAGTGGACGTGTCACCAGGACAAGAAGTCGACCAGGTGATGAGGACAGTGTTATTGGCCTGGCGCTGGTTTCTCCGTGACTCACTACAGTGTGTAGATGGGGTGTCCTAGGGCACCATGGCAGCAACCACTACCCTTGCAGCATATTGGTGGAGAAAAGCAGAACCAGACAAAACAAGTCAAAGGTCAAGATTTTCAAGTATGACAGTACAGGGCCTGATGTGGTGAATAAAATAAGGCGCGACAAGCGCAGAAATCATCATTGTAGGGGGGGGGGGGAAGCTGGGAGCAACCCCTTGGTGAAATTTTAAAATGGAAAAGGCCTAGGGGGAATAATCGTGGTGCTGTAAGAAAATGGCAAAACGCCAAAACGAACAAATCTACCCATCCTAGTCGTATCGTGCACATAGAAAACGACACGGACACAAAAGTTAGCTGTTAAAAAAAGAAGAAAAAAAACTGGTTAAAGTGGTAAAAGGTGAAAATGGGAGACGATCACTCCGATGATGTGTTAGTATATCGTCAGGTTAAGGATAGAGATTGGGTTGCTGTGGAACTATAAACAGAACTCAATCGCATACATAAGTGGTGTGTTGAAGTTGGTGCAATGGTCAACCTAACGAAGGCAGCAGTGGCATGGTTCTCCTTAAACAATCAATTTGCAACACCCAAACACCAACTGTACATATGTGCTCATAGATTCTGGAAAGAACGCAGGCAATGAAAGACATTGGAACATCATTTGATAAAAGCCTAGCTTATACTGAGCACATAGACCAGGTGATAACAAAGGCCAAGCGGGGTTTGGTTGCGATGCGGGTGATAGCGGCAGCAAACTGTGAGCAGCGCCATCTATGTCTTCTATACGAGGGTCTGGTCTTTTCAGTTTCTGAGCATGCGATGGCGATCCTGACTCTCAGCCATAAGCAGATAGAAAGGATGGAAAGGATACAGAACGATTATGTATTATTCTAGGATGTACAAAAGAAGCAGCATGCAGGGCGATGCGCTATTTTCTTGATTTTCCAACCATTGGGGATAGAATGCAAATTTGTAGAGCACGTGCCTACCTCAGAGTGAATGCAAACACACAACATCCACTGCATAGTGGATGAGATTAAACAAGTAAAGGCCGGCGGGTTAAAAAGAGGAAAGTCGTGGATGGGTCAAGCCGAAGACATTCTTCAATAGGTTTGTTCACTTGAAGACTTAGAATCTGGCGAGGAGTGGGTACAGGTGCCAGCAGATTTCTGTACGTCCTTTTCAGTGTGCATCCAATTAGACAGGAAATGCAGACAAGAAAATCCAGCTGCTGTGGAGGCAGAATTACAGGCTTTTATCTTCGAGCATTCGTTAGATGGTAATGCTGTCATTTACACGGATGGGTCGTTCGTTTGAGGAGTGAGAAGTTCATTGGCATTTACGGCTCAGGCCGGGGGGAAAATTGTGAAGGAAGATTCTGGTGCTTTTGCTTTGACCACAAGTAGCCTGACTATGGAAGTCATGGCAGTAAGTAAAGCAATAACATGGCTCGAGACACAGATATTCAAAAGGGCATGTTTCCCTAGTGTTTCAATGAGCATGCTCAGGGGGATAGAGATGGGGTTGATCTGAAGAGAGTGGCTGCTGTTTCTGGGGCGGTCTCGGCTGGCAAAGATTAGTTTCATTTTCGAGCCAGACATGCGGGTGTACAAGGAAATGAGCAGGCTGACAGGCTCGCAGGTAAAGCTTCTGTGGAGGGCGGACGAGCCATGGACCAGGTTGATATACTGAACGCTCTAAGAGATGTAAGTCGTTGGCAAGAACCAAGTGATTCCTGTGAAACTACAACTGTGCTCAGACTGCGAGAACGGCAAGTTAAAAGAGGTGTGGCCAAACAAGAACACCGCGCACGAAGCCAAAAAAGATTGATAAACCAACACAGAACTGGTGTCTTGAGACGCTACACGCAGCGATACGAGCACTTTTGGACTGAATGTTTCAATGTGCAATGAGGATGATCTGTCGACTAACTAACTATCTAATTAGACACAGTCTATCACAGACAGAGACAGATAAACACAGAGATTAATAATCAGACGGAGAGACAGACAGACACAGTCAGTCACAGACAGAGACAGACAGACAGTCAGTCACAGACAGAGACAGATAAACACAGAGATCAATAATCAGACGGAGAGACAGACAGACACAGTCAGTCACAGACAGAGACAGATAAACACATAGATCAATAATCAGACGGAGAGACAGAAAGACACAGTCAGTCACAGAAGAGACAAATAGACATAGTCATTTACACAGAGTGAGAGAGAGAGAGAGACAGATAGACGCAGTTAGTCAAAGACAGAGAGACAGAAAGACACAGTCAGTCACACAGAGAGACAGACAGACACACAGTCAGTCACACACACACACAGACAGAGAGAGAGAGAGAGAGAGAGAGAGAGAGATCAACAGTCAGAGAGTCAGATATACACAGTCAATCACACACACTGAGCCAGAAAGACACAATCAGTCACAGAGAGAGAGAGAGACAGATAGACACAGTAAATCACAGTCAGAGAGACAGTTAGACACACAGTCAGTCACAGAGACAAAGAGAGAGAGAGAGAGAGAGAGAGAGAGAGAGAGAGAGAGAGAGAGAGAGATGGACACAGAATCAGTCACAGAGGGAGGGAGAGATACAGACAGACAGACAGACAGACAGACAGACAGACAGACAGACAGACAGACAGACAGACAGACAGACAGATTCAGAGGCTAACAGTCAGACAAAGAGACAGACAGACACTTAGACTAACAATCTGAAAGAGAGACAGACACATAGATCAACAGTCAGATAGAGAAACAGATAGACATAGTGACAAATAGTAAGACAGATAGACAGAGAGTCAATGAATTGGATATAAAGACAGTTAGATCCAGAGACAAACAGTTGATTTTAGTCGGACACAACAAGTAGTGAGATAGAATGACATGTCTTGAGTGATAAGAGAGACAATCAAATAGGAGGCAGAGACACCATCAATGTCTAATCCTCCGTCTCAGGACAATAAATTGGTGAATAAAATAATGAATGGATGAAAGACATTTCTATACAGATGTGTAGACGCATGGACAGATTAACGGTGTTGGTTAGACATAGATTGGCTGATTCACAGACAGTTACACAGATGACTGAGATTCGATAAACGACGCATGACGCGTTGATCGGAGGACAAATCTGCAGCATCAAATGATCGATAATTTCATGTTCTCGTGGGCCAGAGTTGTCGTCTGCGTGACAGAAATGGAGGCAATAAAATCCGGATCGATTGTGTGATCACCGAGAGTGTCTGCACAATGGCAAACAGGTGATTGTCTAAAATCAAGAGGAGATAAGAACGTCAGGTTCTCCTTCGTGAGACCCGTGTTCACATACTCGGTAAATTGTGGATTTTTTTTCTGTCGGGGGCAAACATAAATTCCTATCCTGCACAGTCGCAGCGAATGCACTAGCCAGGTGGCCTTAATTCCTCAGGCTCAAGACTCCCCTGTCCTATGCCGCAAAGTACTATAGGCAGTATATGACAGTCTACGATCAACACAAGAACATATAAGTTTTGATTGTTAGAGATCAACTCAAGTACAGAGAAGTTTTGATAGTTGGAGATAAACACAAGGACAGGCAAATTTTGATAGTTATAGATCAACACAATCTATCTGTCCTTTATCTCTTACAACACCGAGAGAAGCTGTGGTAGAAACACCCACAGTATATCCATTATCCGGGCTGTTCCATACGTCTTCCATGTTTTCAATTATGGGATGTGCACTCACACACAGCAAGAGAAAACCCGTGGGTCACGCATCAGTGCCACAGAGCAAAATAATCTTGCTTCTCTGTGCCTGCCCATATCATGTGTATTACAACCCCAATAACACAATGCATTGGGCGATTTGATCCTATAATACGCGGTATAACGATCAACCTTACTGACCTTACTTCATAGAGAACAATATGAGTAAAGCCTCGTTTTTATAGACCTTCCTTCGACCATATCCATGTGGCATATGGCAAGTACTATACCAACCCCTCTCTCCCCTTCTCTCTCTGTCTCTCTCTGTCTCTGTCTCTGTCTCTGTCTCTGTCTCTGTCTCTCTCTCTGTCTCTCTCTCTCTCTCTCTCTCTCTCTCTCTCTCTCTCTCTCTCTCTCTCTCTCTCCTTCTCATATACATCATACACTTGTGTGTATACTATTGTATGAAAGAGTGTTGATGTGTGTAGATATATGTGCGCCTACACAGATCAGTCCACGCAGACTTCACGACTCGTTTCCTACACACATAAAAGAGCACATAAAATGCGTTTTGTTAGTATTACCATCATACTTCGGTGCACACGTCATTGCTCTTTAATATTAGTCCACTATGGCCGACCTATTCACTGACACCCACTCACGCATTGTACGTACATCCACTGGGACTCCTCAGTTCTCACTCTCGGATACCTATCACATCTCCATTGCTTCCAGTCTACCGCCTCACATCCGTGCTCCCCTTTTTTCACGTACCACTTCCTCTCATTTACCTGGGACTGTCAATGAACCGTGACCATTCACTATCATCCTATACCTCGATCCCTATGACCCACAGATTCTAACGGCCATGTATAAAAGAGGATAAAGAATACATCCGTGGTAGTAGTACATCCTGTGACTCTCAGATAAGTAGCAACAGTTGTTTTCATATTTTCACTTTCTCTTTATTGCTCTAATTTTTTCATCTTTGTATTCTTCTGATCCCGTCCTTATGCCTTAATTTAGTCACCGGAGGATCTTCTCCTGCGCTATATGTTGTGTTTCGTGCATGTATTTGTTTGCTGATGAAGGATAGTGGCCGCAACGTCCTGTATGTGACGTAATTGTGTTCTGTAAAGCTGCATTACTTTGTGTTATTTTATATTGTTTATAGATCAGCAAAAGTACAGAGAAGTTTTGATAGTTAGAGATAAACACAAGGACAGAGACGTTTTGATGGTTGGAGACAAACAAAAGGACAGAGAAGAGTTGATTGTCAGAGATAAACACAAGGACAGAGGATAATTGATTGTCAGAGATCAACACAAGAACAGAAAAGAGTTGGTTGTTAGAGATCAACACAAGGACATATAAGTTTTGATAGTTAGAGATTGTCATATATTTTTGAAGGGAGTGGGAAATCACTGTAGTGCATGCCCCATTTCTAACAAAAGAAGTTGGGCCCCATCCTCTTCTATCTTCAATAACCCCAGAATATGACCCTCGAGTTATCTGCAGGCCTCGTCTTATTTAATTTTGTCTAGGAGATATAGATTATGGCCCTGGTGAAAATAGAAAATACTAACTGGGAATCTGCCCCTTCTCCAAGAATTCTTATAGCTCTTGAGCCCCCCCCCCCCCCTCCCCTTTTTGTTTAATCAAATCTGAGGAAAGTCTGGAGAAGTCTCTCAGCTTGATTTATATGAAGAAAGCATGGATGTTGAGCAGTTGATAGACCTTTAGTCTTTCCTCTCCCCATTCAGTAATTCATCATAAGTTAAATTGTTTTTAAACAATTAAACACATCAACAAGTTTCAATAGATCTTGACAACAGGTGTACACACAAAAGATGGTGAATCACAGATAGGTTGAACCAATAATCACCATAAGATCAGTGACAGTTAATTATTTATTGAATGGGCCTGTGTCTTCTGGCCTGTTATTCATTTTCTATGTTGGTTTATACAAGATAATTTAGAAAAATGCGTATAGGACCAATATTACAAACCATCAATAAATAAGCATCAATATACATGATGTCAACAAGTGTGAAAACATGGTAAACAATTGAAATGTTGTACATGTTAAGTGTGGTGATAGTGAAATCAACATTTATGTATCAGTTCCTGAAACTGAGTGTTGTGTGTTCCTAAAAGAAAGGTACCCTTGTGATGGGAGACTTGGATAAGCCTGGGTCCATTGACTGATGGATCCACTCCAGTTCTGCCCATGACCAAGTCTTCTTCCATCTCAAGTGTGGGTCATCTCTTTCTCTCTCTGGGATCTGGTTTGGTTGGTTGGCCAGTTGGTTGCCAGCTGGTTGGTTGTGGGTTGCCAACTGGGTTGCCACCAAGATTTCACTGTGTAAGATTCACATAAACATATACAATCCCGTCAATGCAATATTCTAGAAGTAGGTCAGAAGAAACCTAAATTCCTGAAGTAGGAACTAGTTCCCCTCCCTCCTCTTTTTTCTCTAATCTAGTGTTGGGTTAATTTAGGGGTGGTCAGAGTTTATCACACTGTGTACGCCTTGTATCAACTGGTTCCTGCTGTATGTAAGTTCTCATTTGACCTGGGGTAAGTGAAACGTGTACAGTAAGACAGTGGCAAGAGTGAGGACGTGTCAAGTTGCATGTAAATAAATGACATACATTTATAACATTTCTATAGTGTGTATAAATAATTCTCTGTGTTTTCCCAATTAACCAACTTCTTCTTCTTCTGTGTATAATAACTCCTCTCCCATTATCTGTTGTTGTTGTGGTGTTGAGTGTTGAGTTGTGGGTGGTTATGTTTGTTAAGTTGTGTTGAGTAATGAGTTAAGTCAACTTCTGGTGGTGTTCCGCGAAGCACAACTTTCCTGATGTAATGCAGTTCATAAGTGCCCTTATCTAATTAAATTGTGACATAAATATAAATATTTATTCCATCAAACCCTATTTATTCAATAGATGAAGCAGAAAGGAAAGATTGATTTCTCTTTCAGCTTTCTAGTTTGTAAATAGGCATAGATAAGTCTGTTTTAGAACAAGGCACTTGTTCTAGTACACGAACTGTCATTTTAGCTGTAGATAGTGATAGCATTTTTAACAGTTTTTCTGCTGAAATGCACACGATTGCTTTATAATCATCACTTCGTACAGTTGTCTAGAATAGAATGTAGTATTATTATGCACTTCTTAAAGTTAATAATTATCTTTAAGAATATCAGAGATTGCAGTATTCGAAAAGAGTATTAGATTGTCAGTTTGCCCGGGAATCGGCTCTTCTCGTCAGAATGGAACAGTCAAACATTTTTTCACTTCAGAGGTTTTAATTTATAATAATATATTTCAATTGACATTACAAACACTGAATACCATTCCTGGGCCTTTGATACATCTGGTCATCAGTTCAATCTAAGGACTAACAAGCTCACCTGGGATCCAGACATTCTGCCTTCCCTATTTGAAAATCGGTCACACTAGCTTTGACGTCTGTTCATCAGGCATGTTTTAGGAAGAGTGGCGATTAACATATTTCTACGCGGGTTTCCGAATAGAGGCGGTGTCACATGTCTGTTTTGTCCAATGGTCTCCTGAGCTTTGGCTGATGAAATGTTTCTTAAAATTGACGTCATCTTCTGTCAATTGTTCAAGTTTCAGTTTGATGTGATGTTAATTTTGCAGTTCTGGTTTCAGTTTGCTCCTGTAGTCAATTGTTATATATTTTCTCCTTTCTTTTGCGTGCAGTCTTGTAAACTGAATAATGGTGGTTAGCGTTATGCCACATGGCCCCACCCCAGATTGTTCTACGGTATGGAACTATGTTTCCAACATTTTCAGTTATCAAGCTGTTCCCAGTTTTCCTCCCTTGTATTATCTTCTGCATCTGATTGACCTGGTTCATCCGGCACTGGGTGTCGACTCAGGAAGTCCGCTCCCACATTCATTTTCCCAGGAACGTATTCAACCTGGAACGAGTAAGGTTGAAGAAGCAGCGACCACCTCATAAGTCAGGCATTCAGAGTCTTAGATGCTGCGAGAAACATGAGTGGTTGATGGTCACATTGCACTGTGAAGTGTTTGCCATATAGGTATGCTTGAAATTTCTGTACACTCCATACGAGCGCAAGATATTCTCTCTCGATAGTACTGTAATTTCTCTCTGCTGCATTTAATTTCCTGCTAGCATAGGCTACAGGGAATAGCTCTGATGGTACATCTCCCTTTCTCTGCAACAACGTTGCCCCAATTCCTATGTTACTGGCATCGGTGCGCAGCACGAATGGTTGGTCGAGGTCTGGTAGATGTAAGACTGGATGAGCAGTTAATGCCTGCTTTAGTGCTGTGAAAGCTCTCTCACAGTCAGCTGACCAAGTGACTTTCTCTGGTTTCCCCTTTTTGGTAAGATCCGTTAAAGGTGCTGACAGAGTATTGAAGTCCTTGATGTATCTTTGATAGAATCCACATAAGGATACAAATGATCTTACATCCTTCTTTGTTTTTGGACGAGGTGCTCTCTGGAGTTTGTCCACATTTCCCTCTTGTGGAGTTATCAGTCCATGAGATATCTTATGACCTAGAAAGTCCAATTCTTGGAATCCTATTTGACACTTCTTTGGTCTAGCCGTCAATCCAGTTTCTCTGAGGCGCCTGAACAAAAGATTCAGTGTTTCTACATGCTCTTCAAATGTTTCAGTTGCGATCAGGATGTCATCCATGAAGTGACTGATGTCTGGATGCTGTAGTGGGTCAAGTAATTTTCTCATCATACGTGTGAAAACGCTGGGAGCATTACTTAATCCGAATGGAAGAACGTTGAACTCATAGTGTCCTCCAGGCGTGCTGAAAGCTAACCATGGTCTAACTTCCGGTTTTACAGGAATCTGATAATATCCCTTACTGAGATCAATCCTAGTAAAGTACTTAGCTCGGTTGAGTGCTGTGAAGAGTTTATTCTGATCAGGCAGAGGTTCTGCTTGGAATTCAGTAATAGCATTGAGCTGTCGATAATTGATGCACAATCTATGTTCTCCGCTTGGCTTTCTCAATAAGACGACGCTAGCACTGTAAGGTGATTCAGATGGTGAGATTATTCCTGCGGTGATCAGCTGTTGTATTTCTTCCTCTAAAGTCTTTTGCTTTGCATAAGGAACTGGGTAAGTCTTGACTCGCACAGGCACTGTGTCATTTAACTTCATGTCAAATTCCTCCAAATCAGTTCTTCCTGGCTTATCAGTAAGTACTTCTGCATATTTTGCCATAAGTTCCCTAATCTGCTTTTGCTGATCCTTTGTTAAGTTGGGATTGATTTCCACATCCTTAAAGGTCTCTTTGGCTTGCAGTGGGTACTCGACTCCCATTGTTGATCCTTCTTCGACTTCAGTAGCCACACTCATGGCCATCAGATGTGCAGGTTCGGTGGTTGAGGGTCTTTCATGAAACTTCTTCAAGAGGTTTATGTGAAATACTTTCATCTTGCCTTTGACTGAAATTCTGTAGTTGGTACGTGAGATCTTCTCCGTCACTACATAAGGTCCTCTCCATCCGATTTGCAGCTTATTCTGACTGGTTGGAAGCAGCAACATCACCTTCTCTCCTACCTCTAACTCTCTATCCTTTGCCTTGCGGTTGAAGTTACGAGCAATTCTTCGTCTGGCTTGACGTGGAATGACATTCGCTTGTTTCCAACTGTGTTGTAAACGATTTTTCAACTCGGCAACATATGTAGATGCAGTCACGACTGTATCATCTGTAGTATTATCGGTCCATGTTCGCAGTAACGCCTCCAGTGGTCCTTTGATCCGTCGTCCAAACAACAGTGTGGCTGGAGCAAAACCTGTTGAGTGATGGGGTACTTCCCTGTAAGCGAATAAAGCTGCGGGGAAATACAAGTCCCAATCCTCTGTCTTCTCCTGTGAAATTTTGCGCAGGATAATAATCAATGTCCCGTTCCACCTTCCACAAGTCCATTTGACTGAGGGTGATATGATGAACTGAAGATATGGCGTGCATGAAAAAGTCTGAAGGTCTCTTCCATGAGCTTACTACGAAACTGTGAACCGTTGTCCGTCAAGATCCTTTGTGGAAATCCTAGACGTGTAAATATTCCTAATAATGCATCAGTGACGTGTTTGGAGTCACAGCTGGGCATAGGAACTGCTTCGGCCCACATGGTTGTTGTGTCCACAAGCGTTAATATGAATCGGTTTCGCCTCTTCGTTGCTGAGAGAGGTCCGACTATGTCTACAGCCACTTTCTCAAATGGAATTCCAGTGATTGGCGATTCACCCAACATTGCCGGTGGTGTCCGGTGTTTTGGTGATCCTTTCTGACACCGTGGGCATGATTTTACAAACCGTTGTATGTCTGAATTCATCCCTGGCCAAAAGTAGTGAGTAGTAATCCGCTGTGTAGTAGCGTTGATACCCATATGCCCACTGAATGGTAGACTATGACCCATCTCCAGGATCTGAGTCCTGTATTGAGTTGGTACAACAAGTTGATTAAACTCTTGTCCAGCTCGTCCTGCTTTTCTGTAAAGAAGTGCTGACTTCATGAACAGATCACCTTTACGTAGAGGTAAATGTGATTTTGGTAGTTTTCTGAAGCAGGGATCCAAGGTGCTGTCGGCTTCTTGTGCCCTCTTCAGTTCCTCCGTTCGAGGGATTGGCGTAGTTGTTTCTGGAGTCTTTTTCGCCTGGGATCGAGTGGTCATGGTCGCCATCGCCACAGGTTGAACAGGTTCTCCTAGAACGATAAATCTACAGCCGAGGATTACAGGATATATTGGATCGTCCAAGACTGCTGCCTTGATTGTCCCAGTGACATACCGCGAGGCTATGTTCACTTTCCACTGGAAGAGACATATTCGTTGAACTCTTCAGTGGTCCCTGCAATTCCACTATTTCCTCTGTCACCTGTTCAGGGTGAACTAAGGATGATGAAACAACACAGTCATACGATAATCCAGTATCATATAAACAGGTCGTTTTGAATCCATTTAGCAAGATGGATTCCACAACCGGAATACGAGATGATGTGTCTTGATGAGGTGTCTGTTTGGACATTTCACCAGTGCTCACTTTTTTCTCTTTTCGGTTGGCAAAACAGACCGCTGTGTGTGGAGGTGGCTTCTTCCTGCAATTCTGAAATGTATGATCTCTAATTTTGCAATGGGTACAGAATGGTTTTTCCTCCTTCGGCGCTGTTTGGGCTGTGTTTTGAGTCTTTTTCTGGGATTTCCCATTTTTCTTGGTGGCTAAAGTGTTTTCACCCTCTTTTGGCTTGGGAGTTTTATCTTGAGAGGGGGTGTTGTTTGAACGTCCCTTACCTCCCATCTCCTTCTGAGATTTTTCAAATCTCTCTGCCAGGATGATTATAGTTTCTAGGCGGTCAGCCCCGTTTTGGGTTAAGAATGCCTTCATTTCGTTCTGCATTTTCCCCTTGATCTGATCAATGATGATCATTTCATGGAGTCCTTCAAAACTTTCCTCAAATCCTCCTAAGCAAGTCCATCTTTGTATGTATGACTTCAGTCTTTCTACTAGTTGCGCGTAGCTCTCACCCTGTTCCTTCCTTGCGGTTTTGAAACGAGCCTTGTAAGATTCCCCGTCCACTTCGAATCGGCTCAAGAGTGCCGTCTTTAGTGTTGCGTAGTTCTGCTGCTCCTCACGAGTGAGGCGGGAGAACACGTCATAAGCGGTAGATTTTAAGGCTTGCGCTAACTTCGTCGCCCATCTCCCTTCTTCAAGCCCACAGCTGACAGCCATTGCCTCGAAGCGTGATAAAAATCCTTCGATGTGGTCAGTCTGTTCATTAAAGGGTTCCAGAGGAAATGACATAGCTCCTGAATTAAGGTGAGAGACGTGAGAAGGTGGTTCTGTCACTGGCGATCCTGATGAGGTTGAGGGTGTAGGACCACTCCCTTTCTCTAGTCTCCGGATCTCCAATTCAGTCTCCATTCTCTTCAAATCCAGTTGGTGTTGACGCTCTCTCTCCTTATCTTCCATTTCAGCCTGTAGCCGTTTCTCTTTCTCCTCCAATTCTGCTTGAAATCGTTTCTCTTTCTCCTCTATTACTGCCTGAAGTCGTTTTTCCCTCTCCGCTAATTCAGCCTGAAGCTGTTTTTCTTTGAGGGCCAATTCCGCTTGCAGTCTTTCTCTTTTGTCGAATGCATCTGAAATATAGTTAGCTAGCTCAGGGCCATCTAACCCGTATTCCCTACCTGTTTCTGTTATTTGGGCTCTAAACTTTGCAGTTTCCGCCATGCCTAGAATTTATTGCTTTGTTTGCTCTACCTAAAAAAATATATTTGCGGTTGGTCTGATCCGCGTAAGCTTGTCAGTCTCCGGATCTGCAAATATACAGCAAAGCATGCACAATATTAAAAACACCCTATGTTATGTCTGTCTGTCAATGCTGGAAAAGCCAAAGACAGCAGGCATTAAAGTAACCAGAATTAATCCCTAGTGAAAGAAAAGAATCTGAAATTAGACAGAGATTTCCCTCCGGATAAGATTTTCCGATGGTTGATGAAATGCTGTTAAGTTCAGACTTCTAGGAAAAGAACACCTTCTCTGAAAGAGAAGTAGTGTTTGTATAGTAGATTCACACTCTATATTTCTCCTGGGGCACCTTTTTCTTTTCTGAAGTATACACCTATTTGAAAATGGCCCCCTTATTTAGGAGGAATGATCAGTCACCTACTCTTATTTATCTATAAATGTCATTCTCATCATGTGGCTGTCAATCAATACAAGAAAATGACAATGTTCAAAATCTAAAGATATCTGTGTTAATGTTTTATGTAATACAGTGTTTTATGTAACTGTTCAATTACACAATGTATTATGTAACCGTTTAATTACACACAATGTATTATTTAATTGTTTAATTTATTTATGGGAACCATCCAGGACGTAGCCATCCCAATATGTCATATATTTTTGAAGGGAGTGGGAAATCACTGTAGTGCATGCCCCATTTCTAACAAAAGAAGTTGGGCCCCATCCTCTTCTATCTTCAATAACCCCAGAATATGACCCTCGAGTTATCTGCAGGCCTCGTCTTATTTAATTTTGTCTAGGAGATATAGATTATGGCCCTGGTGAAAATAGAAAATACTAACTGGGAATCTGCCCCTTCTCCAAGAATTCTTATAGCTCTTTAGCCCCCCCCCCCCCCCTTTTTTTTTTGGTTTAATCAAATCTGAGGAAAGTCTGGAGAAGTCTCTCAGCTTGATTTATATGAAGAAAGCATGGATGTTGAGCAGTTGATAGACCTTTAGTCTTTCCTCTCCCCATTCAGTAATTCATCATAAGTTAAATTGTTTTTAAACAATTAAACACATCAACAAGTTTCAATAGATCTTGACAACAGGTGTACACACAAAAGATGGTGAATCACAGATAGGTTGAACCAATAATCACCATAAGATCAGTGACAGTTAATTATTTATTGAATGGGCCTGTGTCTTCTGGCCTGTTATTCATTTTCTATGTTGGTTTATACAAGATAATTTAGAAAAATGCATATAGGACCAATATTACAAACCATCAATAAATAAGCATCAATATACATGATGTCAACACATGTGAAAACATGGTAAACAATTGAAATGTTGTACATGCTAAGTGTAGTGATAGTGAAATCAACATTTATGTATCAGTTCCTGAAACTGAGTGTTGTGTGTTCCTAAAAGAAAGGTACCCTTGTGATGGGAGACTTGGATAAGCCTGGGTCCATTGACTGATGGATCCACTCCAGTTCTGCCCATGACCAAGTCTTCTTCCATCTCAAGTGTGGGTCATCTCTTTCTCTCTCTGGGATCTGGTTTGGTTGGTTAGCCAGTTGGTTGCCAGCTGGTTGGTTGTGGGTTGCCAACTGGGTTGCCACCAAGATTTCACTGTGTAAGATTCACATAAACATATACAATCCCATCAATGCAATATTCTAGAAGTAGGTCAGAAGAAACCTAAATTCCTGAAGTAGGAACTAGTTCCCCTCCCTCCTCTTTTTTCTCTAATCTAGTGTTGGGTTAATTTAGGGGTGGTCAGAGTTTAACACACTGTGTACGCCTTGTATCAACTGGTTCCTGCTGTATGTAAGTTCTCATTTGACCTGGGGTCAGTGAAACGTGTACAGTAAGACAGTGACAAGAGTGAGGAAGTGTCAAGATGCATGTAAATAAATGACATACATTTATAACATTTCTATAGTGTGTATAAATAATTCTCTGTTTTCCCAATTAACCAACTTCTTCTTCTTCTGTGTATAATAACTCCTTTCCCATTATCTGTTGTTGTTGTGGTGTTGAGTGTTGAGTTGTGGGTGGTTGTGTTTGTTAAGTTGTGTTGAGTAATGAGTTAAGTCAACTTTCCTGATGTAATGCAGTTCATAAGTGCCCTTATCTAATTAAATTGTGTCATAAATATAAATATTTATTCCATCAAACCCTATTTATTCAATAGATGAAGCAGAAAGGAAAGATTGATTTCTCTTTCAGCTTTCTAGTTTGTAAATAGGCATAGATAAGTCTGTTTTAGAACAAGGCACTTGTTCTAGTACACGAACTGTGATTTTAGCTGTAGATAGTGATAGCATTTTTAACAGTTTTTCTGCTGAAATGCACACGATTGCTTTAGAATCATCACTTCGTACAGTTGTCTAGAATAGAATGTAGTATTATTATGCACTTCTTAAAGTTAATAATTATCTTTAAGAATATCAGAGATTGCAGTATTCGAAAAGAGTATTAGATTGTCAGTTTGCCGGGAATCGGCTCTTCTCGTCAGAATGGAACAGTCAAACATTTTTTCACTTCAGAGGTTTTAATTTATAATAATATATTTCAATTGACATTACAAACACTGAATACCATTCCTGGGCCTTTGATACATCTGGTCATCAGTTCAATCTAAGGACTAACAAGCTCACCTGGGATCCAGACATTCTGCCTTCCCTATTTGAAAATCGATCACACTAGCTTTGACGTCTGTTCATCAGGCATGTTTTAGGAAGAGTGCGCGATTAACATATTTCTACGCGGGTTTCCGAATAGAGGCGGTGTCACATGTCTGTTTTGTCCAATGGTCTCCTGAGCTTTGGCTGATGAAATGTTTCTTAGAATTGACGTCATCTTCTGTTAATTGTTCAAGTTTCAGTTTGATGTGATGTTAATTTTGCAGTTCTGGTTTCAGTTTGCTCCTGTAGTCAATTGTTATATATTTTCTCCTTTCTTTTGCGTGCAGTCTTGTAAACTGAATAATGGTGGTTAGCGTTATGCCACAGAGATCAACACAAGGACAGAGAAGTTTTGATTGTTATAGATCAACACAAGGACAGACAAGGTTTGATGGTTGGAGACAAACAAAAGGACAGAGAAGAGTTGATTGTCAGAGATCAACACAAGGACAGAGAAGAATTGATTGTCAGAGATCAACACAAGGACAGAGAAGTTTTGATAGTTAGAGATCAACACAAGGACAGAGAAGTTTTGATAGCTAGAGATCAACACAAGGACAGAGAAGTTTTGATTTTTATAGATCAACACAAGGACAGACAAGATTTTATGGTTGGAGACAAACAAAAGGACAGAGAAGAGTTGATTGTCAGAGACCAACACAAGGACAGAGGATAATTGATTGTCAGAGATCAACACAAGGACAGAAAAGAGTTGATTGCTAGAGATCAAGAACAGAAAAGAGTTGGTTGTTAGAGATCAAGGACAGAGAAGAGTTGATTGCTAGAGATCAACACACGGACCGAGAAGAGTTGATTGTTAGAGATCAATACACGGACCGAGAAGAGTTGATTGTTAGAGATCAATACAATGACGGCGAAGTGTTGATTGTTAGAGATCAACACAAGGACAGATCAGATTTGATTGTCAGAGATTGACACAAGGGCAGAGAAGAGTTTATAGTTAGAGGTAAATTTATGGACAGAGAAGAATTGATTGCTAGATATCAAGGACAGAGGAAATTTGATTGTCAGAGATTAACACAAGGTCAGATTAGAGTTGATTGTTAGAGATTAACCCAAGGACAGAGACGAGTTTATTGTTAGAGGTCAACTCAAGGACAGAGAAGATTTTATTGTTAGAGATCAACACAAGGTCAGAAGAGAGTTAATAGTTACATGTCAAGGAAACAAAGAATTTGGGTAGTATACAATATCCTGTATCCATCATGTCCCCTTATACACATCTTTGTATCGTAGTAGAGGCCGACCCTGAGATCTCTTACCCATCTGTAATTCACCAAAAAAGATGTCCTTTAGTATTCTACCATCATCCATCCTCCTAAGATGTCCTATCCATCTAAGTCTACGAAGACCGAGCATGGAATAAACTGTCACACAACCTGATCTTTCCAATACTTCAGTATTTGTGATTTTGTCTTGCCACTTAATGCCAAGTATTCTTTGCAGACACCGCATATGAAAGCTGTTTAAACGTTTCTCTTGGTGTGAGTAAGTTGTCCAGGCTTCACTGCCATAAAGAAGAGTACTAAGGACACAGGCTTGATAGACAAGGACTTTAGTTTTGGCAGTAAGCTTCCTGTTCTCCCAGACTCTTTTTCTTAACCTGTTCATTGTTGTTGCTGTCATACCAATCCGGATGTTGATTTCCTGATCTAGGGATAATTTGCTATTTACCTCTGATCCTAGATATGTAAAATGGTCTACTGTCTCTAGTTCGGTGTCGGCAATAAAGATTGATGGCACCCCTTGTGAATCTTGTGACATAATCTGTGTCTTCTTTTTGCTAATTGTTAAACCAAAGTCAGAAAAAGCTTTGGAGAATGCAGATAGTAGACATTGCAATTCTTCCTCAGAGTGGGTCGTAACTGCAGCATCATCTGCAAAAAGCAACTCTCTGATCAGTACCCTCCTAATTTTGGTCTTGGCCTTCAATCTCTGAGCATTGTAGAGGCCGCCATCTGAGCGTGAGTGAATGTATATACCACCATCCTGATCACGAAAGGCATATTTCAGTAGAAGTGAAAAGTATATTCCAAAGAGGGTGGGAGCAAGTACACAACCTTGCTTGACTCCACTCTTGATTTCAAACTCTTCTGAAGTTGCACCATCAAACTTGATTATACCCTTCATGCCAGTGTGGAACGATTCCACAATGGACAGAAGAGTTGGTGGACAGCCAAATCAAATCAAATCAAATCAACTTTATTAGGGTCACAAATTGGGCGCGCAGGCCCGTCTTACATTCGGCCCTTCCAATCACTCGTCTTTCGTTCATCAAGAGCATTATACATTTACATAGGAAGATAAAATAAACATTGTGAAATGAATGTTGTAAACATAAACAAGGCTAATTACCATGTTATGAAGCCCATCTCCCACCTATCCATACATCACCCCACCCACACAACACCCCCACCTACCCACACACACGCGCACCAAGGGACACATACACACCCCCACCTACCGACACACACGCACACCAAGGGACACATACATACCCCACCAACCGATCCATCCCCCTCCCGCACATCCCCCACCCACACACACTGCCCTCGCCTGATCCCCCAACCAAAACACACTCGCCACCCACAAACATTCCCCCACCAACCCACACATCCTACGCCCATCCACATACACATACTACCCCACACATCCTCTCCCCACCCACACCTCAAACCACCCATCCCCCAGCCACATCTCCATCGACAACATATTCCCCACCCATGCACACAATCCCCCACCAACCCACACATCGCACATCCACTCACACATTCCCAAACCATACACACACATCCCCACCAACTGACATGTCCCTACCCCCACCCCACACACACACACACATCTCTCTAACCACCCATACATCCCCAATCCACTAACACACACCCCACCACCCACACATACAACTTCCACCCACCCACACATGCCTTAACCTAATCCCCCACCCGCACATCACATACACCTCCTATCATGCACTATTCCCAACCCACGCACCACACACACACATATCCCTCACCAACACATCCCCACTAACACACCACACACATATCCCCCACCCAGATACCACACAATATTCCCACCCACACCCACACAGATACCCTTACCCATCCACCCCACTTACCCCCACTCACACAACACAAAAACAAAACAAAACACAAAAATCCCCCACCCACACACACATACCTCACCCACACAATATCCCCAACCAACACACCACACACCTCTCCCCACCCACACACGCATTCCCTACCCGTCCACCAACACACACTCACTCACGCATACATTCTCCACTACGCACCCACACCCCCCCCCCCCCCAACCAAACATCTCTCGATCACAATACCCCTACCCCACACACATCCTCCACCCACTCACACATCCCACCCCGACACATACAACTCCCTCACCCACTTACACATCCCTAAGCCACTCACTCACACACCCCCACCCACACATTCCCCATCCAAACACACACATCTCCCACCAACACTCCCCCACATACTTCCCCCAACCACAGCCAGTCTTCTTTAGTGCCTTGAACAGACCCTCACGACTGACCAAATCAAATGCCTTTGTGAGGTCGATGAAGGCAATAAACAGTGGTTGATTCTGTTCACGGAATTTTTCTTGAATTTGTCGCAATGAGAATATATCATATCAATGATAGACCGGTTCTGTCGAAAGCCACCCTGTGATTCGGGGTAGACTTGATCTCCTAGGACTTGAAGTCTGCGCAGAACAATTCTGGCAAATACTTTTCCAACAATACACAGAAGTGACATACAACTATAATTGTTACAGTCGCTCCGATCGCCCTTGTTCATGTACAATGTTGTGATGCTTGAATCTTTGAAATCTTGTGGGACTTTTCCTTCTCGCCAGCATAGCTCTATTAGCTGGTGGATCTGTAGAGTGAGTGTATCTTGCCCACCCCTGATATCCTCTATTGGAATCCCATCCTTACCTGGAGCCTTGCCAGATGCAAGTTCATTTAGAGCACACTTAACTTCTGTTATGGTGGGAAGTGTGTCCAGGTGGTCAAGAGTTGGTAGAGCCTCTATGGCGCTGAGAGCATCATCCACTAATTTGGTCTCACTTGAGTAAAGCTCTAAATAGTGCTCTACCCATCTGTCCATCTGTTGTTTCTTATCAGTGATGATTTCTCCAGTCTTTTGATTATTGGACCACAGGCTTTCTTTATCCCTTCATGCATGCTTCTGATGTTTCCCTTGTCACTTGCATTTTGAATGGACTTACATAACTTTATCCAATAGTGATTTGCACACTGCCTGACAGCCTTTTGCACTTCTTTCCTTGCGTGCTTCAGTTCACTGAGAGTATTACGCGTTGTTCTTTCCTTGTTTCTTAAGAGAGCTATCTTCATTTTATCAATCAAGGGCTGCAGTGTCTGGCTGTTTGCCTCAAACCAGTCCTGCCTCTTATGATCCACAGTGCCGTAAACGCCTACCGCAGTTTTATAAAGAGTTTCCTTAAGTTTACCTTACTTTTCACTTACTGTACAATTTTCTGGTGTATCAGTGAAAGCGTCTTCAAGTTGATATTGGAACTCAAAGCACTTATCAGGATCGTGGGTGTTAATAATATTAATCCTGGGGCTAGATTTGTGTTTAGCTGCGTAGATTCTCTTTGGTCTCAGTCTAACCTTTGCAACAAACAAAGAATGATCCGTATCACAGTCAGCACTGTGGTAACTTCGAGTCAATGATATATGGTTCAGATGTTGTCTCCGTGTGATGTCGAAGTCCAGTGGCCAGAACTTGGATTTTCAATGTGACCTTATGTGGCTCTTTTGTTTTAAAAAAGGAGATTGTAATACATAGGTCATTTCTAGTGCAATGCTCCAGCAGCCTTTGCCCATTTTCATTCATGCGCCGGATGTTGTATTTTCCAAGGCACACTGGCCATGAACTCGACTCCTTGCCCACACGAGCATTGAAATCACCGAGCATATAAATGTAGTCGGATTTTGGAACTGCCTTGATCACAGAGTCTAACTCCTCATAGAACAAATCCTTCATATGATCAGCGGAAGTGAGTGTAGGTGCATATGCAGTGATAATTGTGGCAAAACCACACGAGGTAGGCAAGCGCAGGGATAATAGTCTTTCATTACCTCCAGCTGGAATTTCAATCTTTCTCAGTAGCGAATTCTTCACTGCAAAGCCCACACAATGTTGTCTTTTTTTTCTGCCTGCTCTCTACCCTTCCAAAACAGGTGTAATTATTTTCCCTGAGTGACCCTTCATCAACGAGGCGAGTCTCCTGCAGGCCAGCAATATCAATGTTAAGACGATTGAGTTCGGCATCAATCACAGCCGTTTTTCTCACATCGTCAATATTGGTCAAGTCAGTGGAAAATCCTGGACACATGGTTCTTACCTTCCAGGTTGCAAGCCATACCTTGAGGTTTCTATTTTTATTTTTAGTAATACCTCGTGCATTTCATTGGTATTACAGCCTGCGATTCAGATTTTGTCCTAGCCCCAAGAACTAATAGAAGCAAGCAGGCTGTGGTGGATCATCACCCAGTTGGCCGGGGGCTGCCCTGCTTGAGGCGGGCGGTAGCTGATCAGTGACACCTGTAGGTGTCTCCCACCGTCAGAGGCAACCCGTGGCGCCCCATGTCTACGCCAATCGACTTATAACCCGTAACTGCTACCTCTCGCTTTGATTCCGAGACCGGTTAAGACCAGGGATGGAGTTATTGCCTCTCCATAGCACAAAGCCTGTGCTAAAATATAGAGATCATGTGTTACCCATGCAGCATGATCCCTCTCTCGGCCTGTCTAGTTCACCCCAGAGGGGAAAGATAACAGCAATACATCTGGAACAAGACAAGCGGCAGAAGCTGTAGATCAGCAAAGCAATGCTCTATCTGTCCGCATGTCGGAGCTTCGATCCTAGACCATCTACCAAACAAGGCTTAGGGCCTGGTCTGCCCTGCCATGACATTTTGTCTTTAGGATGCATTTCCTCGCACCAGGATAAGGCTTGTACCTTCCCAATTACGCTCTTCAGCCCAAAGCCGTTTGCACAATGTGGGGTGTCGGGTTTGGTAAGCGCCTCCCAACATTCGGCGCTAACAGAAAGCAGGTAGTACCGTCAGCTGTCATTACGGTAGCTCAGTCATATCTGACTAAGACCTGACTACTAAGACCTGATTACAGTAAACACTCGGTACAATATCTTGTGCTGTGATTTACTGCTGTACCACACAGCTACAATACCTTGAGCTGTGATTTACAGCTGTAACACAGCTACAACATGGCTCATTGTGCCCTCTTCCGCTAAGTTAGCACATGCGTGCAGCCATCGACCTGGTCACTGAACACAATGACTGGCTGTCTGATGCAGAACTCATCTCATTCCTGACAACGGCTTCTCCTATATTATCATCTACCGCAAGTATTCCGGAAGTGTCATCAAGTTGCCATGACAAATGATATATTCCAACCAATTGTTCCACTTTAAATTCACTTCCCAGAGGTGATGGATGTGTCCAGATGTTCACGGATCGTTGGCCAAATCATGCATCTCCATTCTCTCATGTTCACGGATCGCTGGCCAAATTGTGCATCTCCATTCTCTCACGTTCACGGATAATTGGCCAAATCGTGCATCTCCATTCATTTATGTTCTGCTGGAGCATGGAAAGTCTGTCCCCTGCAATTCTTTTTCAGTGACAAGATTTTCTCCAACATACCTTCACACACACACACACAAATACACACACACACACACACACACACACACACGACACCACACACACAAACACACACACACGACACCACACCATACAATTCACCACACCACACACACGACACCACACACACAACACATAGACACGCACCACAAACAACACACACAGACACATCATACTCACACACCACGCACACAAAACACACACACGACACAACGCTACACAAACAAAACAAACACGACACAACACAACACGCACGACACCATAAACAACACTACACACGACACCACACACGACACCACACACGATACCACACACGACATCACAACACACACATGATACCACACACCACACACGACACCACAACACACACACGACACCACACACACGACACCACACACGATATTACACACGATACCACACACATGACACCACAACACACACATGATACCACACACCACACCACCACACATGACACCACACACAACACCACACACGACACCACACACACCACACCACACACAACACCACACACACGACACCACACATCACACACACGACAACACACACACGACACCACACACGACACAACACCACACACACGACACCACACACGACATCACACCACACACACGACACCACACACGAAACTACACCACACACACAACACCACACACACGACACCACACACGACACGACACCACACACACGACACCACACACGACACCACACACGACATTACACACACGACACGACACCACACACACGACACCACACACACGACACCACACACGACACAACATCACACCCACGACACCACACACGACACAACATCACACCCACGACACCACACACGACACCACACACGACACCACACCACACACACGACACCACGCACACGAAACTACACAACACACACGACACCACAAACGACACCAACCACACACACGACACCACACCACACACACGACACCACACCACACACACGACACCACACCACACACACGACACCACACCACACAGACACATCACAAACATACGACACCACATCACACACACACGACACCCCACAACATACGACACCACACACACACGACACCACACCCCACACACGACACCACACTCACCGACACCACACACACACGACACCACACCCCACACACGACACGACATCACACACACGACACTACACAGCACACACGACACGACACCACACACACTCATCACACACACCACACCACACCACAATCACAAGACATAACACACACGAAACCACACCACACACACACACACTACACCACACACACACACACACACGATACCACAGACAACACGACACCACACACCAAACCACACACACGACACACATACGACACCACACACACATGACACCACACACACCACACACACACGACACCACACACACGACACCACATACACACAACACCACACACCAAACCACACACACCACACACACGACACCACACCACACACATACATGACACCAATACCACACACCACACACCACACATACGACACCACACCACACACACATGACACCACACACACCAGACACACAATACACATCATACACACCACACACACACACTACTCACACCACACAAAACACACACTACACACACCATACACACCAGACACACACTACACACCGCACACACCACATACACACGACACGACACCACACACACACACTTGGCACCACACACACGACACCACACCATACACACGACACCACACCATACACACGACACCACACCATACACACCACATACACCACACACACTTGGCACCACACACACGACACCACACCATACACACGACACAACACCACACACGACACAACACCACACACACCACACCACATGCACGACACCACACCACTTCACTCCACACCACACACACATACACCACACCATACACACGACACAACACCACACACACCACACCACATACACGACACCACACCACTCCACACCACACACACATACACCATACTACATACGACACCACACCACACACATGACTCCACACCACACACATGACTCCACACCACACACGACACCACACACGACACCACACCACATACACACCATACTACACACGACACCACACCACATACACGACACAACACACATGACACACACACATGAGCACACACACATACGAGCACACACAAGTGGGCACACACACGTGAGCATACACACAAGTGAGCACGCACACACACGAGCACACACACACAAGCACACACACACACGAGCACACACACACAAGCACACACACACACGAGCATGTGATTGCATTATGCTATACTTTTTGTCCATCAAGAATGATCATGACCTTTCATTTCATCCTGTGAGGTTGAAAGTATGGAGCCGTGAGTTCTAAGATGGCTGATAAGGACTATTTTGGCTCGAAATGTTCTTTGACAATGTGGGCGAAGAATGCTTGACTTTCCAAGAGGAGGATCTTCTGCTGTGGTTTTTCTGTCCAGCCTTATCTTCACAGCTCTTGCAGTTCTGTTTACTTCACAAGTGACTGCACTCTTGCGCAATGACGTACGCCAAGAGTCATGATGAATTCCAATAGATTTCGGTGAGCTTTTCAGTGTCTTTAAAGCGTTTCCTCTGGCCGCCCTGGGAGTGTTTACGACAACGCAGTTCGCCGTATAAAAAAAAAAAAACATCGTTTAGGGAACCTATGATCTGACATGCGTGTTAAGTGACCAGCCCATCCAATCTGATTCTTCATTAGTAGAGTGTGGATACTGGGCATGGACGCTCTTTCTAGAACTTCAGTGTCTGAGATCTTGTCTTGCCATTTAATCTTCAGTAGCTTCCTTAGGCAGACTGTGTGGAAGTGGTTTAATTTCCTAGCGTGTCGCTGATAAACAGTCCAGGTTTCACAAGCATATGGCAGTGTGGATAATACAACTGCTTTGTAGACTTTCAGCTTTGTTTGCAGGCTTATTCCAGTTCTGTCCCATACATTCTTGTACAGTCTGCCAAAGGCCGCGCTGGCCTTGGAGATTCTTGCATTCACTTCATCATCAATTGTGACAGCTTGTGACACAGTGCTGCCAAGATAGGTGAATTTGTCCACAACACTTAGTCTATGACCATTCACCATGATATTCGGCACAGTGTGATTATTCCCTGGAGCTGGCTGATACATAACTACAGTCTTCTCCAAGTTGATATTGAGCCCAAAGTTGGCACAGGCATGTGAGAAAGCTGAAACATTATGTTGCATGTCCGCCTCTGAGTTGGCGTATAGAGCGCAATCATCAGCAAACAGGAGCTCTCTGACGGTATCGTTGTTAGCTTTGGTTTTAGCTTCCAGCCTTAATTAGTTAGTTAGTCGACAGATCATCCTCATTGCACATCAAACCACTCAGTCCATAAGTGCTCTGATCCCCTCCTCAGCAAATCCCGCAGCGTGTAGCGGCTAACGACGCCAGTTCTGTGTTGGTTTATCAATCTTCTTTGGCTTCCTGCGTAGTGTTCTTGTTTGGCCACCCCTCTTTTAGTTTGCTGTTCTTGCAGTCTGACTATGGTTGTAGATTCGCAGTCATCACTTGGTTCTTGCAAAAGTCTTACTTCTCGTAGAGCATTCAGAGTGTCAGCCTGTTTCCTCACAACCCTACCCCCCAGACATCAGCACCCCACTGCCCCTGTTTCCTCACCACCCTAACCCCCCCCCCCCCAGACAGCAGCACCCCACTGCCCCTGTTTCCCCACCCACCACCCCCTCCAGACAGCAGCACCCCGCTGCCCCTGTTTCTCCACCATCAACCCCCCCCCCCCCCCCAGACAGCAGCACCACACTGCCCCTGTTTCCCCACCATCCCGCAGACATCAGCACCACACTGCCCCTGTTTCCCCACCACCCCCACCAGACATCAGCACCCCACTGCCCCTTTTTCCTCACCACCCTCCCCCAGACAGCAGCACTCCAATGCTCCTGTTTCTCCACCACCCCCACCCCCAGACAGCAGTACACAAGGCGAGAGACAGATGTAGTTTCCATTAGCCCAGGCCGTGGAGTGAGATAGCTGGCTCTCACAGATGTAGTTTCCATTAGCCCAGGCCGTGGAGTGAGATATCTGGCTCTCACAGATGCTGCCCTCATCAAGTGAATCCTGGGATATCTCAGTTTGACCGCCGTTCACGGGAAGCCTTGCCACACCTGTCTATCACTTCGCTGCAGCGCGTGTTCCACATCTTGGGGTTGTACACCTGGCCATATCCAGTGTCGGTACACATCTGGGGCTTGTACACCTGGCCATATCCAGTGTCGGTACACATCTGGGGCTTGTACACCTGGCCATATCCAGTGTCGGTACACATCTGGGGCTTGTACACCTGGCCATATACAGTGACGGTACACATCTGGACCTTGTACACCTGGCCATATCCAGTGACGGTACACATCTGGGGCTTGTACACCTGGCCATATCCAGTAACGGTACACATCTGGACCTTGTACACCTGGCCATATCCAGTGACGGTACACATCTGGGGCTTGTACACCTGGCCATATCCAGTGACGGTACACATCTGGGGCTTGTACACCTGGTCATATCCAGTGACGGTACACATCTGGGGGTTGTACACCTGGCCATATCCAGTGACGGTACACATCTGGGGGTTGTACACCTGGCCATATCCAGTGACGGTACACATCTGGGGGTTGTACATCTGGCCATATCCAGTGACTGTACACATCTGGGGGTTGTACACCTAGCCATATCCAGTGACTGTACATATCTGTGGATGGTAGACCTATTCACATCCAGTGACTATACACATCTTTAATTTGTACACCTGGTCACACCAAGTGACTTTACACATCTGTGGTTTGTACACCTGGTCACACCAAGTGACTTTACACATCTTTAATTTGTACACCTGGTCACACCAAGTGACAGTACACATCTGTGGTTTGTACACCTGGTCACACCAAGTGACAGTACACATCTGTGATTTGTACACCTGGTCGCACTAAGTGACAGTACACATCTTTGATTTGTACAACTGGTCGATAGAGTTATCACCCCATAAGAAGCGACATGTAGACTTTCTAACTTAAAGACTATTCACTGCCTAAGAAAAGATCTAAGCTGTATGAAAGTATAGGCCCCAGATATAATCTAGCATTCTAAACAGTGACCAGGTGAAGGAAAGTAAGGCAACCATCAGCAACTAGAGTATAGGCCGTATGCCAAGGTATCCTGCTACACTTTGCCTGGGAAGTACGAGAGCCTCTTGTCATGCGCTTTCTCACAACTCGGAGCTAGGAAGACAATTATTTAGTACAACTTTCGCCCTTTCTCACTAGATCAATATTATAACAGTAATTACTAGTACAACAGAGTCATCTGTTGTAAATTTAAATATATTAACGTGATTTAGTACTTTACACACTGAAAGTTCTCCACAGGAGAAGCACCAACAGAGTTTGGAGGGGTTTTGTATATGTCTCTGAAGCTGGTATCGTAAGACTACTAATAGTTCTTTAGAGTCTGGTTGGTATGATTTATGAGCTAGTAAACCCTTTAAAAGTCCTAATCACAGACTGACAACTTTGGTTCTAGACCAAATGTTAACAGGTAGTTGAGGTGCTGTAGCAGACGAGAATTCTGCCACTTCCACATCCTGTCCTCGCAGCTGGCAGTCGTGGTTCTCAAAGTCTGGTTTTTCATCCTTCTTCTTATTCAGCGATGATTCCCACTGCTTTACACACCGGTTCGGTCTGCAGTTACCCTTGTGGTTTATACACTATTATTTATCAATATTAATTTACACATATATTAATACAACAGTATTCATTACAACAATATTTAACGTAAATATGTTAAACATACCCAGTCTTCCGGGCTCTTTTGCCCTCAACACCACAGCCTATATTAAACAACTAAGTGGTAACACTACAGGGAACCACGGAATATCCTTGTTTCAGTATCTATTCCATTTCAAAACGTCCACCTTTTGGACTCTACAGACAAAACGTCCACCTCATGGACTCTACAGTCAAAACGACCACCTTTTGAACTCTACAGACAAAACGTTCACCTTATGGACTCTACAGACAAAACGTTCACCTCTTAGACTCTACAGACAAAACGCGATCAGCTAGGATGAAATGCGTGAGCAAGAGAACCCGGAAGCTGTAGCCGATTTAGCACTACGACACTTCTGGCCACTTTGTCAGGGTGTTTCTGAGCGACCAATATATCTAACCAACTTGAGCCGAACCAAATTACGGGTCGGCCTATATGAATGTGTACAGGAAGTGTACGAGTACACTATAAATTTTGCGCTTAAGCAAGATGAGGCGGAGCAGGCTAGGGCTTTCGCCACAATATCAAATGACTGTATATATCTTTAGTTTGTATTCTTGGCCACGTCCAGTGACTGTACACATCGTTAGTTTGTACACATGGTCACATCAAGTAACTGTGCACATCTGGGGGTCGTACACCTGGTCACAACTAGTGACTGTAAATATCTGGGGGTCTTACACCTGGTCACACCTAGTGACTGTACACATCTGAGGGTCGTACACCTGGTCACAACTAGTGACTGTACACATCTGAGGGTCGTACACCTGTCACAACTAGTGACTGTACACATCTGGGGGTAGTAACCTGGTCACAACTAGTGACTGTACACATCTGGGGGTAGTAACCTGGTCACAACTAGTGACTGTACACATCTGGGGGTCGTAGGTCGTACACCTGGTCACAACTAGTGACTGTACACATCTGGGGGTCGTAACCTGGTCACAACTAGTAACTGTACACATCTGGGGGTAGTAACCTGGTCACAACTAGTGACTGTACACATCTGGGGGTCGTACACCTGGTCACAACTGGTGACTGTACACATCTGGGGGTCGTAACCTGGTCACAACTAGTGACTGTACACATCTGGGGGTCGTACACCTGGTCACAACTAGTGACAGTACACATCTGGGGGTCGTACACCTGGTCACAACTAGTGACTGTACACATCTGGGGGTCGTACACCTGGTCACAACTAGTAACTGTACACATCTGGGGGTCGTAACCTGGTCACAACTAGTGACTGTAAACATCTGGGGGTCGTACACCTGGTCACAACTAGTGACTGTACACATCTGGGGGTCGTAACCTGGTCACAACTAGTGACTGTACACATCTGGGGGTCGTACACCTGGTCACAACTAGTGACTGTACACATCTGGGGGTTATACACCTGGTAACAACTAGTGACTGTACACATCTGGGGGTCGTACACCTCGTCACAACTAGTAATTGTACACATCTGGGGGTCGTGACCTGGTCACAACTAGTGACTGTACACATCTGGGGGTCGTACACCTGGTCACAACTAGTGACTGTACACATCTGGGGGTCGTACACCTGGTCACAACTAGTGACTGTACACATCTGGGGTCGTACACCTGGTCACACCTAGTGACTGTACACATCTGAGGGTCGTACACCTGGTCACAACTAGTGACTGTACACATCTGGGGGTCGTACACCTGGTCACAACTAGTGACTGTACACATTTGGGGGTCGTACACCTGATCACAACTAGTGACTGTACACATCTGGGGGGTCGTACACCTGGTCACAACTAGTAACTACACATCTGGGGGTCGTAACCTGGTCACAACTAGTGACTGTACACATCTGGGGGTCGTACACCTGGTCACAACTAGTGACTGTACACATCTGGGGGTCGTACACCTGGTCACAACTAGTAACTGTACACATCTGGGGGTCGTAACCTGGTCACAACTAGTGACTGTACACATCTGGGGGTCGTACACCTGGTCACAACTAGTGACTGTACACATCTGGGGGTTGTACACCTGGTCACAACTAGTGACTGTACACATCTGGGGGTCGTACACCTGGTCACAACTAGTGACTGTACACATCTGGGGGCCGTACACCTGGTCACATCCATTGAGAGGGTCTCGGTGGTGAAGTGGTTACTCCGCATGCCCCACGCTTTGAAGGATGTGGGTTCGATTCTGGGCTAATTCGTTCGGTTCAAGAGTACAATATTCTCGGAGACTCCTTGGGGTCGTCGCTGGAGCTACGGAGTTCGTTCTTTGTGAGGCGCTGTCGGCAGACAGCTGTGCGGACAGAGACAGAGCCATATGGGATAGCGCTCGGTGCAACGACTCTCATCCTCTTGTCTTTGAAACATCCAGTGGCAGCTCTCGTCTCGTAAATTGTATACCTGGCAGGGCGGGTGTGTACACGTCTCGTAAATTGTACAGCTGACCGGGTCGGTGTGTACACGTCTCGTAAATTATACAGCTGACCGGGCGGGTGTGTACACGTCTCGTAAATTATACAGCTGACCGGGTCGGTGTGTACACGTCTCGTAAATTATACAGCTGACCGGGCGGGTGTGTACACGTCTCGTAAATTGTACAGCTGACCGGGCGGGTGTGTACACGTCTCGTAAATTGTACAGCTGACTGGGTCGGTATGTACACGTCTCGTAAATTATACAGCTGACCGGGCGGGTGTGTACACGTCTCGTAAATTGTACAGCTGACTGGGTCGGTATGTACACGTCTCGTAAATTGTACAGCTGACTGGGTCGGTATGTACACGTCTCGTAAATTATACAGCTGACCGGGCGGGTGTGTACACGTCTCGTAAATTGTACAGCTGACTGGGTCGGTATGTACACGTCTCGTAAATTGTACAGCTGACCGGGCGAGTGTGTACACGTCTCGTAAATTGTACAGTTGACGGGACGGGTGTGTACAAGTCTCGTAAATTGTACAGCTGGCCGGGCGGGTGTGTACACGTCTCGTAAATTGTACAGCTGACCGGGCGGGTGTGTACACGTCTCGTAAATTGTACAACTGAACGGGCGGGTTTGTACACGTCTCGTAAATCTACAGCTGACCGGGCCGGAGTGTACACGTCTCGTAAATTGTACAGCTGACCGGGCGGGTGTGTACATGTCTCGTAAATCGTAGAGCTGACTTGGCGGATATGGCTGCAGGTTCTCGTGTCCCCGTTTTGAAATGACCAGGATCGAATCCCAGGGTCCTAGTATCGTGTTCTATTATATACTCTGCAGGCTCCACCACACTTCTGTGTCACGTCCTGAGATGTACTCTGTTAAATTTACCACATGTCTGTGTCACATCATGGGATTTACTTTGTTAAATTCACCACACTTTTGTGTATCACGTTCCGGGGTGTACTTTGTTAAATTCACCACATGTCTGTGTATCAAGTTCTCGGGTGTACATTGTTAAATTCACCACACTTCTGTGTATCACGTTCTGGGGTGTACTTTGTTAAATTCACCACACTTCTGTGTATCACGTTCTCCGGTGTACATTGTTAAATTCATCACACTTCTGTGTATCACGTTCCGGGGTGTACATTGTTAAATTCACCACACTTCTGTGTATCATGTTCTCGGTTGTACTTTGTTAAATTCACCACACTTCTGTGTCAGGTTATGTCATCTACGTTAATGTACCTGATGTACAGCCGTGTCAGTTTTTGTCACTCCTTCCTGTCCCGTCACGTCAGACCGTGTTACGCCTGTTATGTCACACCTTCCTGTCCCATCACGTCAGGCTGTGTCCCACCTGTTATGTCACTCCTTCCTGTCCCGTCACGTCAGGCTGTGTCCCACCTGTTATGTCACACCTTCTTGTCCCGTCACGTCAGACTGCCACACCTGTTATGTCACACCTTCCTGTCCCATCACGTCAGGCTGTGTCCCACCTGTTATGTCACACCTTCCTGTCCTATCACGTCAGGCTGTGTCCCACCTGTTATGCCACACCTTCCTGTCCCATCACGTCAGGCTGTGTCCCACCTGTTATGCCACACCTTCCTGTCCCATCACGTCAGGCTGTGTCCCACCTGTTATGCCACACCTTCCTGTCCCGTCACGTGCAGTCAACCGTGCGGTATTGACCGACACTACTCAGGCCGACAGAACTGCGGAAACCGTTACAAGTTTACAAGTGGCAGCATCTTCCGAGAGGCTCACCTCGTCGACGCGCGCCCGCTCCCAGGGCGGCGCTCAATCAATGCAGACTGCGTGGCTCGGCACTCGTCGTCCTGCCAGTTGTGGCTGCCAGCCATTCGCACATTGCCCGTCTAGGCCAGGCCGGATTTGATTCTGAAGCAACATTTGGATAACAAGTGAAGGATACAACGTGTGAATTGGCTATGTGTTGGTCACGGATCTACCACACACACCAGCTAGCCACAGAGTGACCACACCAGGTATGTGTTTGTTCTTATTAAGTCAGCATAGGTAGATTCCGGCTTCTCATTCAAGTAGGTAGCAACAGCACAGCGGGGGGACGAGGGGATGGGGGATGTAAGACAGGTGTTTACACGGTTGTATGCGTGTGTATGTATGTGTAAGTGTGTGTGTGTGCATATATGTGTAAGTGGTTATCTGTGTGTGTATGCGTATGTATGTGTAAGTGTGTGTGTGTGCATATATGTGTAAGTGGTTATCTGTGTGTGTATGCGTATGTATGTGTAAGTGTGTGTGTGTGCATATATGTGTAAGTGGTTATCTGTGTGTGTATGCGTATGTATGTGTAAGTGTGTGTGTGTGCATATATGTGTAAGTGGTTATCTGTGTGTGTACGTGTATGTATGTGTGATTGTGTATGCATGTGTGTAATTGTTTGTGTGCATATAAGTGTTTATTTGAGTGTACATGTTTATGTGTGTTTGTGTATGTATACGTGTGTATGTGTAAGTGTTTGTGTATGCAGGAGTGTTTATGTAGACGTATTTGTGCTAGTGAGTGTGTGTGTGTGTGTGTGTGTGTTCGTGTTTGTGTTTGTGCGTTTGTGCGTTGTGTTCACAACGACTCAAACTGTGCTTTCGAACAAGTGTTGGCCAGGGTTCTGTCTACCGCACATTGCCCTTGTCGAGAGTTATACATTGCTGATCCCTGCCTACAGTGGACATGTCGCGCCCCCCCCCCCCTCCCCCGTGGATGTCGAGAGTTATACATTGCTTACTCCTACCTACAGTGGACATGTGTCAACTAGAAGTATCATACCTGACAACACAGTCAACATTCTAAGGTATATATATATATATATCATGCAACTGTCAGCTAGAAGTATCATACCTGAACACACAGTCAACATTCTAAGGTATATATATATATATATATATATATCCTACAACTGTCAGCTACTAGTATCATACCTGAACACACAGTCAACATTCTAAGGTATATATATATATCCTACAACTGTCAGCTACTAGTATCATACCTGACAACACAGTCAACATTCTAAGGTGTATATATATATATATATATATATATATATATATATATATATATATATATATATATATATATATATATATATATATATATCATGCAACTGTCAGCTAAAAGTATCATACCTGACTATTAACTATCGACCTGGACCGCTACTGTAAACAATGACATTTGACAGCTGCAATCATTCGTACATAGAAGACAGGTCTCGTCAACACTTATATCAACAACTACAGTAGACGTATATATACCAGCCTAGGCTATATGTACAGCCCCTGTATCATCTGGCTGAACACACTTACGCGTACTTATTTATACTCGTGTGTGTATCTGTACATTCTCTTATAATATAGCTAAACACATGTACTTATACTCTAGTGTGTATCTGTATAGTCTCAGAATGACCTAGCTAAACACACGTACTTATACTGTAGTGTGTAGCTGTATAGTCTCAGTATGATCTAGGTGAAAACAGATAAACCCAGACGGTGTAACCTAACATGCGTGTCCTAAGGAAAACAACAAGTAACGCTGTAACCTGTTATGCCTGTAGTCAGGAAAACAACATGTAACGCTGCAACCTTCATGCGTGTCCAAAGAGAAACAACAAGTAACGCTGTAACCTGTCGTCATGCGTGTAGTCAGGGAAACAACAAGTGACACTGTAACCTATCATGTGTGTAGTCATAGAAACAACAAGTAACGCTGTAACCTGTCACGTGTGTAGTCAGGGAAACAACAAGTAACACTGTAACCTGTTATGTGTGTAGTCAGGGAAACAACAAGTAACACTGTAACCTATCATGTGTGTAGTCAGGGAAACAATAAGTAACATTGTAACCTGTTATGTGTGTAGTCAGGGAAACAACAAGTAACACTGTAACCTGTCATGTGTGTAGTCAGGGAAACAATAAGTAACATTGTAACCTGTTATGTGTGTAGTCAGGGAAACAACAAGTAACACTGTAACCTGTCGTCGTGTGTGTAGTCATGGAAACAACAAGTAACACTGTAACCTATAATGTGTGTAGTCAGTGAAACAACAAGTAGCACTGTAACCTATCATGTGTGTAGTCAGGGAAATAACAAGTAACACTGTAACCTGTCATGCGTGTAGTCAGGGAAACAACAAGTAACACTGTAACCCAGTGTTTCCCAACCTTTTTTGTGCCATGCCCCACTTAAGCCTTTCTAAAATTCATATTTCCCCCCTCCCCCGCCCCATGCCCCCCCCCCTCAACATATACATTATTTTTAATATTCAAAAATTGAAATGTTCACTAAAGAAACTTGAATGATAGGTTTTAGGAAGAAATCACTAGGTAATTATTGAGCAAACACAGTAAGTAAATTTTCAAAACATATAATGGAGAACTGAAATTCAAGTACAAAATAATTTTAATGAAAGATTTTTCTATATTATTTTAATTATTAGTAATTATTTATTATTTAAATTTAGTGAGATCCTTGCGCTTGATGCTTGCTGCAAAGAGATCTTATGTCAGGTTCCAATTTAGTTAACTTCAGTCTCAAGTCTCCCCGTTTTGTTATATTCAGCTGATTTCTTCCATTTTCGAATTGCCCCCCTTAACAGTCAAATTGCCCCCCTGTGTGGCGAGGGCCCCACGTTGGGAAACACTGCTGTAACCTATCATGTGTGTAGTCATGGAAACAACAAGTAACACTGTAACCTGTCATGTGTGTAGTCAGGGAAACAACAAGTAACACTGTAACCTGTTATGTGTGTAGTCAGGGAAACAACAAGTAACACTGTAACCTGTCATGTGTGTAGTCAGGGAAACAACAAGTAACATTGTAACCTGTTATGTGTGTAGTCAGGGAAACAACAAGTAACACTGTAACCTGTTATGTGTGTAGTCAGGAAAACAACAAGTAACACTGTAACCTGTCATGTGTGTAGTCAGGGAAACAACAAGTAACATTGTAACCTATCATGTGTGCAGTCAGGGAAACAACAAGTAACACTGTAACCTGTCGTCGTGTGTGTAGTCATGGAAACAACAAGTAACACTGTAACCTATCATGTGTGTAGTCAGGGAAACAACAAGTACCACTGTAACCTGTCATGTGTGTAGTCAGGGAAACAACAAGTAACACTGTAACCTATAATGTGTGTAGTCAGGGAAACAACAAGTAACACTGTAACCTATCACGTGTGTAGTCATGGAAACAACAAGTAACAATGTAACCTGTCATGTGTGTAGTCAGGGAAACAACAAGTAACACTGTAACCTATCATGTGTGTAGTCAGGGAAACAACAAGTAACATTGTAACCCGTTATGTGTGTAGTCAGGGAAACAACAAGTAACACTGTAACCTATCATGTGTGTAGTCAGGGAAACAACAAGTAACACTGTAACCTGTCGTCGTGTGTGTAGTCATGGAAACAACAAGAAACACTGTAACCTATAATGTGTGTAGTCAGGGAAACAACAAGTAACACTGTAACCTATCATGTGTGTAGTCAGGGAAACAACAAGTAACACTGTAACCTGTCATGTGTGTAGTCAGGGAAACAACAAGTAACACTGTAACCTATCATGTGTGTAGTCAGGGAAACAACAAGTAACACTGTAACCTATCAACTGTGTAGTCATGGAAACAACAAGTAACACTGTAACCTGTCATGTGTGTAGTCAGGGAAACAACAAGTAACACTGTAACCTGTCATGTGTAGTCAGGGAAACAACAAGTAACATTGTAACCTGTTATGTGTGTAGTCAGGGAAACAACAAGTAACACTGTAACCTATCATGTGTGTAGTCAGGGAAACAACAAGTAACACTGTTACCTGTCGTCGTGTGTGTAGTCATGGAAACAACAAGTAACACTGTAACCTATAATGTGTGTAGTCAGGGAAACAACAAGTAACACTGTAACCTATCATGTGTGTAGTCATGGAAACAACAAGTAACACTGTAACCTGTCATGTGTGTAGTCAGGGAAACAACAAGTAACACTGTAACCTGTTATGTGTGTAGTCAGGGAAACAACAAGTAACACTGTAACCTGTCATGTGTGTAGTCAGGGAAACAACAAGTAACATTGTAACCTATCATGTGTGTAGTCAGGGAAACAACAAGTAACACTGTAACCTTTCGTCGTGTGTGAAGTCATGGAAACAACAAGTAACACTGTAACCTATAATGTGTGTAGTCAGGGAAACAACAAGTAACACTGTAACCTATCATGTGTGTAGTCAGGGAAACAACAAGTAACACTGTAACCTATCATGTGTGTAGTCAGGAAAACAACAAGTAACACTGTAACCTAGAATGTGTGTAGTCAGGGAAACAACAAGTAACACTGTAACCTATCATGTGTGTAGTCAGGGAAACAACAAGTAACACTGTAACCTATAATGTGTGTAGTCAGGGAAACAACAAGTAACACTGTAACCTATCACGTGTGTAGTCATGGAAACAACAACTAACACTGTAACCTGTCATGTGTGTCGTCAGGGAAACAACAAGAAACACTGTAACCTGTCATGTGTGTAGTCAGGGAAACAACAAGTAACATTGTAACCTGTTATGTGTGTAGTCAGGGAAACAACAAGTAACACTGTAACCTATCATGTGTGTAGTCAAGGAAACAACAAGTAACACTATAACCTGTCGTCGTGTGTGTAGTCATGGAAACAACAAGTAACACTGTAACCTATAATGTGTGTAGTCAGGGAAACAACAAGTAACACTGTAACCTATCATGTGTGTAGTCAAGGTAACAACAAGTAACACTGTAACCTGTCATGCGTGTAGTCAGGGAAACAGCAAGTAACACTGTAACCTATCATGTGTGTAGTCAGGGAAACAACAAGTAACACTGTAACCTGTCATGTGTGTAGTCAGGGAAACAACAAGTAACACTGTAACCTGTTATGTGTGTAGTCAGGGAAACAACAAGTAACACTGTAACCTGTCATGTGTGTAGTCAGGGAAACAACAAGTAACACTGTAACCTGTCGTTGTGTGTGTAGTCATGGAAACAACAAGTAACACTGTAACCTATCATGTGTGTAGTCAGGGAAACAACAAGTAACACTGTAACCTGTCGTCGTGTGTGTAGTCAGGGAAACAACAAGTAACACTGTAACCTATCATGTGTGTAGTCAGGGAAACAACAAGTAACACTGTAACCTGTCGTGTTGTGTGTAGTCATGGAAACAACAAGTAACACTGTAACCTATAATGTGTGTAGTCAGGGAAACAACAAGTAACACTGTAACCTGTCATGTGTGTAGTCAGGGAAACAACAAGTAACATTGTAACCTATCATGTGTGCAGTCAGGGAAACAACAAGTAACACTGTAACCTATCATGTGTGTAGTCAGGGAAACAACAAGTAACACTGTAACCTGTCGTCGTGTGTGTAGTCATGGAAACAACAAGTAACACTGTAACCTATCATGTGTGTAGTCAGGGAAACAACAAGTACCACTGTAACCTGTCATGTGTGAAGTCAGGGAAACAACAAGTAACACTGTAACCTATAATGTGTGTAGTCAGGGAAACAACAAGTAACACTGTAACCTATCACGTGTGTAGTCATGGAAACAACAAGTAACACTGTAACCTGTCATGTGTGTAGTCAGGGAAACAACAAGTAACACTGTAACCTATCATGTGTGTAGTCAGGGAAACAACAAGTAACATTGTAACCCGTTATGTGTGTAGTCAGGGAAACAACAAGTAACATTGAAACCTGTTATGTGTGTAGTCAGGGAAACAACAAGTAACACTGTAACCTATCATGTGTGTAGTCAGGGAAACAACAAGTAACACTGTTACCTGTCGTCGTGTGTGTAGTCATGGAAACAACAAGTAACACTGTAACCTATAATGTGTGTAGTCAGGGAAACAACAAGTAACACTGTAACCTATCATGTGTGTAGTCATGGAAACAACAAGTAACACTGTAACCTGTCATGTGTGTAGTCAGGGAAACAACAAGTAACACTGTAACCTGTTATGTGTGTAGTCAGGGAAACAACAAGTAACACTGTAACCTGTCATGTGTGTAGTCAGGGAAACAACAAGTAACATTGTAACCTATCATGTGTGTAGTCAGGGAAACAACAAGTAACACTGTAACCTTTCGTCGTGTGTGAAGTCATGGAAACAACAAGTAACACTGTAACCTATAATGTGTGTAGTCAGGGAAACAACAAGTAACACTGTAACCTATCATGTGTGTAGTCAGGGAAACAACAAGTAACACTGTAACCTATCATGTGTGTAGTCAGGGAAACAACAAGTAACACTGTAACCTAGAATGTGTGTAGTCAGGGAAACAACAAGTAACACTGTAACCTATCATGTGTGTAGTCAGGGAAACAACAAGTAACACTGTAACCTATAATGTGTGTAGTCAGGGAAACAACAAGTAACACTGTAACCTATCACGTGTGTAGTCATGGAAACAACAACTAACACTGTAACCTGTCATGTGTGTCGTCAGGGAAACAACAAGAAACACTGTAACCTGTCATGTGTGTAGTCAGGGAAACAACAAGTAACATTGTAACCTGTTATGTGTGTAGTCAGGGAAACAACAAGTAACACTGTAACCTATCATGTGTGTAGTCAGGGAAACAACAAGTAACAATATAACCTGTCGTCGTGTGTGTAGTCATGGAAACAACAAGTAACACTGTAACTTATAATGTGTGTAGTCAGGGAAACAACAAGTAACACTGTAACCTATCATGTGTGTAGTCAAGGTAACAACAAGTAACACTGTAACCTGTCATGCGTGTAGTCAGGGAAACAGCAAGTAACACTGTAACCTATCATGTGTCTAGTCAGGGAAACAACAAGTAACACTGTAACCTGTCATGTGTGTAGTCAGGGAAACAACAAGTAACACTGTAACCTGTTATGTGTGTAGTCAGGGAAACAACAAGTAACACTGTAACCTGTCATGTGTGTAGTCAGGGAAACAACAAGTAACACTGTAACCTGTCGTTGTGTGTGTAGTCATGGAAACAACAAGTAACACTGTAACCTATCATGTGTGTAGTCAGGGAAACAACAAGTAACACTGTAACCTGTCGTCGTGTGTGTAGTCAGGGAAACAACAAGTAACACTGTAACCTATCATGTGTGTAGTCAGGGAAACAACAAGTAACACTGTAACCTGTCGTCGTGTGTGTAGTCATGGAAACAACAAGTAACACTGTAACCTATAATGTGTGTAGTCAGGGAAACAACAAGTAACACTGTAACCTGTCATGTGTGTAGTCAGGGAAACAACAAGTAACATTGTAACCTATCATGTGTGCAGTCAGGGAAACAACAAGTAACACTGTAACCTATCATGTGTGTAGTCAGGGAAACAACAAGTAACACTGTAACCTGTCGTCGTGTGTGTAGTCATGGAAACAACAAGTAACACTGTAACCTATCATGTGTGTAGTCAGGGAAACAACAAGTACCACTGTAACCTGTCATGTGTGAAGTCAGGGAAACAACAAGTAACACTGTAACCTATAATGTGTGTAGTCAGGGAAACAACAAGTAACACTGTAACCTATCACGTGTGTAGTCATGGAAACAACAAGTAACACTGTAACCTGTCATGTGTGTAGTCAGGGAAACAACAAGTAACATTGTAACCCGTTATGTGTGTAGTCAGGGAAACAACAAGTAACACTGTAACCTATCATGTGTGTAGTCAGGGAAACAACAAGTAACACTGTAACCTGTCGTCGTGTGTGTAGTCATGGAAACAACAAGTAACACTGTAACCTATAATGTGTGTAGTCAGGGAAACAACAAGTAACACTGTAACCTATCATGTGTGTAGTCAGGGAAACAACAAGTAACACTGTAACCTGTCATGTGTGTAGTCAGGGAAACAACAAGTAACACTGTAACCTATCATGTGTGTAGTCAGGGAAACAACAAGTAACACTGTAACCTATCAACTGTGTAGTCATGGAAACAACAAGTAACACTGTAACCTGTCATGTGTGTAGTCAGGGAAACAACAAGTAACACTGTAACCTGTCATGTGTAGTCAGGGAAACAACAAGTAACATTGCAACCTGTTATGTGTGTAGTCAGGGAAACAACAAGTAACACTGTAACCTATCATGTGTGTAGTCAGGGAAACAACAAGTAACACTGTTACCTGTCGTCGTGTGTGTAGTCATGGAAACAACAAGTAACACTGTAACCTATAATGTGTGTAGTCAGGGAAACAACAAGTAACACTGTAACCTATCATGTGTGTAGTCATGGAAACAACAAGTAACACTGTAACCTGTCATGTGTGTAGTCAGGGAAACAACAAGTAACACTGTAACCTGTTATGTGTGTAGTCAGGGAAACAACAAGTAACACTGTAACCTGTCATGTGTGTAGTCAGGGAAACAACAAGTAACATTGTAACCTATCATGTGTGTAGTCAGGGAAACAACAAGTAACACTGTAACCTTTCGTCGTGTGTGAAGTCATGGAAACAACAAGTAACACTGTAACCTATAATGTGTGTAGTCAGGGAAACAACAAGTAACACTGTAACCTATCATGTGTGTAGTCAGGGAAACAACAAGTAACACTGTAACCTATCATGTGTGTAGTCAGGGAAACAACAAGTAACACTGTAACCTAGAATGTGTGTAGTCAGGGAAACAACAAGTAACACTGTAACCTATCATGTGTGTAGTCAGGGAAACAACAAGTAACACTGTAACCTATAATGTGTGTAGTCAGGGAAACAACAAGTAACACTGTAACCTATCACGTGTGTAGTCATGGAAACAACAACTAACACTGTAACCTGTCATGTGTGTCGTCAGGGAAACAACAAGAAACACTGTAACCTGTCATGTGTGTAGTCAGGGAAACAACAAGTAACATTGTAACCTGTTATGTGTGTAGTCAGGGAAACAACAAGTAACACTGTAACCTATCATGTGTGTAGTCAGGGAAACAACAAGTAACAATATAACCTGTCGTCGTGTGTGTAGTCATGGAAACAACAAGTAACACTGTAACCTATAATGTGTGTAGTCAGGGAAACAACAAGTAACACTGTAACCTATCATGTGTGTAGTCAAGGTAACAACAAGTAACACTGTAACCTGTCATGCGTGTAGTCAGGGAAACAGCAAGTAACACTGTAACCTATCATGTGTGTAGTCAGGGAAACAACAAGTAACACTGTAACCTGTCATGTGTGTAGTCAGGGAAACAACAAGTAACACTGTAACCTGTTATGTGTGTAGTCAGGGAAACAACAAGTAACACTGTAACCTGTCATGTGTGTAGTCAGGGAAACAACAAGTAACACTGTAACCTGTCGTTGTGTGTGTAGTCATGGAAACAACAAGTAACACTGTAACCTATCATGTGTGTAGTCAGGGAAACAACAAGTAACACTGTAACCTGTCGTCGTGTGTGTAGTCAGGGAAACAACAAGTAACACTGTAACCTATCATGTGTGTAGTCAGGGAAACAACAAGTAACACTGTAACCTGTCGTCGTGTGTGTAGTCATGGAAACAACAAGTAACACTGTAACCTATAATGTGTGTAGTCAGGGAAACAACAAGTAACACTGTAACCTGTCATGTGTGTAGTCAGGGAAACAACAAGTAACATTGTAACCTATCATGTGTGCAGTCAGGGAAACAACAAGTAACACTGTAACCTATCATGTGTGTAGTCAGGGAAACAACAAGTAACACTGTAACCTGTCGTCGTGTGTGTAGTCATGGAAACAACAAGTAACACTGTAACCTATCATGTGTGTAGTCAGGGAAACAACAAGTACCACTGTAACCTGTCATGTGTGAAGTCAGGGAAACAACAAGTAACACTGTAACCTATAATGTGTGTAGTCAGGGAAACAACAAGTAACACTGTAACCTATCACGTGTGTAGTCATGGAAACAACAAGTAACACTGTAACCTGTCATGTGTGTAGTCAGGGAAACAACAAGTAACACTGTAACCTATCATGTGTGTAGTCAGGGAAACAACAAGTAACATTGTAACCCGTTATGTGTGTAGTCAGGGAAACAACAAGTAACACTGTAACCTATCATGTGTGTAGTCAGGGAAACAACAAGTAACACTGTAACCTGTCGTCGTGTGTGTAGTCATGGAAACAACAAGTAACACTGTAACCTATAATGTGTGTAGTCAGGGAAACAACAAGTAACACTGTAACCTATCATGTGTGTAGTCAGGGAAACAACAAGTAACACTGTAACCTGTCATGTGTGTAGTCAGGGAAACAACAAGTAACACTGTAACCTATCATGTGTGTAGTCAGGGAAACAACAAGTAACACTGTAACCTATCAACTGTGTAGTCATGGAAACAACAAGTAACACTGTAACCTGTCATGTGTGTAGTCAGGGAAACAACAAGTAACACTGTAACCTGTCATGTGTAGTCAGGGAAACAACAAGTAACATTGAAACCTGTTATGTGTGTAGTCAGGGAAACAACAAGTAACACTGTAACCTATCATGTGTGTAGTCAGGGAAACAACAAGTAACACTGTTACCTGTCGTCGTGTGTGTAGTCATGGAAACAACAAGTAACACTGTAACCTATAATGTGTGTAGTCAGGGAAACAACAAGTAACACTGTAACCTATCATGTGTGTAGTCATGGAAACAACAAGTAACACTGTAACCTGTCATGTGTGTAGTCAGGGAAACAACAAGTAACACTGTAACCTGTTATGTGTGTAGTCAGGGAAACAACAAGTAACACTGTAACCTGTCATGTGTGTAGTCAGGGAAACAACAAGTAACATTGTAACCTATCATGTGTGTAGTCAGGGAAACAACAAGTAACACTGTAACCTTTCGTCGTGTGTGAAGTCATGGAAACAACAAGTAACACTGTAACCTATAATGTGTGTAGTCAGGGAAACAACAAGTAACACTGTAACCTATCATGTGTGTAGTCAGGGAAACAACAAGTAACACTGTAACCTATCATGTGTGTAGTCAGGGAAACAACAAGTAACACTGTAACCTAGAATGTGTGTAGTCAGGGAAACAACAAGTAACACTGTAACCTATCATGTGTGTAGTCAGGGAAACAACAAGTAACACTGTAACCTATAATGTGTGTAGTCAGGGAAACAACAAGTAACACTGTAACCTATCACGTGTGTAGTCATGGAAACAACAACTAACACTGTAACCTGTCATGTGTGTCGTCAGGGAAACAACAAGAAACACTGTAACCTGTCATGTGTGTAGTCAGGGAAACAACAAGTAACATTGTAACCTGTTATGTGTGTAGTCAGGGAAACAACAAGTAACACTGTAACCTATCATGTGTGTAGTCAGGGAAACAACAAGTAACACTATAACCTGTCGTCGTGTGTGTAGTCATGGAAACAACAAGTAACACTGTAACCTATAATGTGTGTAGTCAGGGAAACAACAAGTAACACTGTAACCTATCATGTGTGTAGTCAAGGTAACAACAAGTAACACTGTAACCTGTCATGCGTGTAGTCAGGGAAACAGCAAGTAACACTGTAACCTATCATGTGTGTAGTCAGGGAAACAACAAGTAACACTGTAACCTGTCATGTGTGTAGTCAGGGAAACAACAAGTAACACTGTAAACTGTTATGTGTGTAGTCAGGGAAACAACAAGTAACACTGTAACCTGTCATGTGTGTAGTCAGGGAAACAACAAGTAACACTGTAACCTGTCGTTGTGTGTGTAGTCATGGAAACAACAAGTAACACTGTAACCTATCATGTGTGTAGTCAGGGAAACAACAAGTAACACTGTAACCTGTCGTCGTGTGTGTAGTCATGGAAACAACAAGTAACACTGTAACCTATAATGTGTGTAGTCAGGGAAACAACAAGTAACACTGTAACCTATCGTGTGTGTAGTCAGGGAAACAACAAGTAACACTGTAACCTGTCATGCGTGTAGTCAGGGAAACAACAAGTAAAACTGTAACCTATCACGTGTGTAGTCATGGAAGCAACAAGTAACACTGTAACCTGTCATGTATGTAGTCAGGGAAACAACAAGTAACAATGTAACCTGTCATGTATGTAGTCAGGGAAACAACAAGTAACACTGTAACCTGTTATGTGTGTAGTCAGGAAAACAACAAGTAACACTGTAACCTGTCATGTGTGTAGTCAGGGAAACAACAAGTAACATTGTAACCTATCATGTGTGCAGTCAGGGAAACAACAAGTAACACTGTAACCTGTCGTCGTGTGTGTAGTCATGGAAACAACAAGTAACACTGTAACCTATAATGTGTGTAGTCAGGGAAACAACAAGTAACACTGTAACCTATCATGTGTGTAGTCAGGGAAACAACAAGTACCACTGTAACCTGTCATGTGTGTAGTCAGGGAAACAACAAGTAACACTGTAACCTATAATGTGTGTAGTCAGGGAAACAACAAGTAACACTGTAACCTATCACGTGTGTAGTCATGGAAACAACAAGTAACACTGTAACCTGTCATGTGTGTAGTCAGGGAAACAACAAGTAACACTGTAACCTATCATGTGTGTAGTCAGGGAAACAACAAGTAACATTGTAACCCGTTATGTGTGTAGTCAGGGAAACAACAAGTAACACTGTAACCTATCATGTGTGTAGTCAGGGAAACAACAAGTAACACTGTAACCTGTCGTCGTGTGTGTAGTCATGGAAACAACAAGTAACACTGTAACCTATAATGTGTGTAGTCAGGGAAACAACAAGTAACACTGTAACCTATCATGTGTGTAGTCAGGGAAACAACAAGTAACACTGTAACCTGCCATGTGTGTAGTCAGGGAAACAACAAGTAACACTGTAACCTATCAAGTGTGTAGTCAGGGAAACAACAAGTAACACTGTAACCTATCAACTGTGTAGTCATGGAAACAACAAGTAACACTGTAACCTGTCATGTGTGTAGTCAGGGAAACAACAAGTAACACTGTAACCTGTCATGTGTAGTCAGGGAAACAACAAGTAACATTGAAACCTGTTATGTGTGTAGTCAGGGAAACAACAAGTAACACTGTAACCTATCATGTGTGTAGTCAGGGAAACAACAAGTAACACTGTTACCTGTCGTCGTGTGTGTAGTCATGGAAACAACAAGTAACACTGTAACCTATAATGTGTGTAGTCAGGGAAACAACAAGTAACACTGTAACCTATCATGTGTGTAGTCAGGGAAACAACAAGTAACACTATAACCTGTCATGCGTGTAGTCAGGGAAACAACAAGTAACACTGTAACCTATCATGTGTGTAGTCATGGAAACAACAAGTAACACTGTAACCTGTCATGTGTGTAGTCAGGGAAACAACAAGTAAGACTGTAACCTGTTATGTGTGTAGTCAGGGAAACAACAAGTAACACTGCAACCTGTCATGTGTGTAGTCAGGGAAACAACAAGTAACATTGTAACCTGTTATGTGTGTAGTCAGGGAAACAACAAGTAACACTTTAACCTATCATGTGTGTAGTCAGGGAAACAACAAGTAACACTGTAACCTGTCGTCGTGTGTGTAGTCATGGAAACAACAAGTAACACTGTAACCTATAATGTGTGTAGTCAGGGAAACAACAAGTACCACTGTAACCTATCATGTGTGTAGTCAGGGAAACAACAAGTAACACTGTAACTTGTCATGCATGTCGAAGGGAAAAAACAAGTAACGCTGTAACCTATCATGTGTTTATTCATGGAAACAACAAGTAACACTGTAACCTGTCATGTGTGTAGTCAGGGAAACAACAAGTAACACTGTAACCTGTTATGTGTGTAGTCAGGGAAACAACAAGTAACACTGTAACCTGTCATGTGTGTAGTCAGGGAAACAACAAGTAACATTGTAACCTGTCATGTGTGTAGTCAGGGAAACAACAAGTAACACTGTAACCTTTCGTCGTGTGTGAAGTCATGGAAACAACAAGTAACACTGTAACCTATAATGTGTGTAGTCAGGGAAACAACAAGTAACACTGTAACCTATCATGTGTGTAGTCAGGGAAACAACAAGTAACACTGTAACCTATCATGTGTGTAGTCAGGGAAACAACAAGTAACACTGTAACCTAGAATGTGTGTAGTCAGGGAAACAACAAGTAACACTGTAACCTATAATGTGTGTAGTCAGGGAAACAACAAGTAACACTGTAACCTATCATGTGTGTAGTCAAGGTAACAACAAGTAACACTGTAACCTGTCATGCGTGTAGTCAGGGAAACAGCAAGTAACACTGTAACCTATCATGTGTGTAGTCAGGGAAACAACAAGTAACACTGTAACCTGTCATGTGTGTAGTCAGGGAAACAACAAGTAACACTGTAACCTGTTATGTGTGTAGTCAGGGAAACAACAAGTAACACTGTAACCTGTCATGTGTGTAGTCAGGGAAACAACAAGTAACACTGTAACCTGTCGTTGTGTGTGTAGTCATGGAAACAACAAGTAACACTGTAACCTATCATGTGTGTAGTCAGGGAAACAACAAGTAACACTGTAACCTGTCGTCGTGTGTGTAGTCATGGAAACAACAAGTAACACTGTAACCTATAATGTGTGTAGTCAGGGAAACAACAAGTAACACTGTAACCTATCGTGTGTGTAGTCAGGGAAACAACAAGTAACACTGTAACCTGTCATGCGTGTAGTCAGGGAAACAACAAGTAAAACTGTAACATATCACGTGTGTAGTCATGGAAGCAACAAGTAACACTGTAACCTGTCATGTATGTAGTCGGGGAAACAACAAGTAACAATGTAACCTGTCATGTATGTAGTCAGGGAAACAACAAGTAACACTGTAACCTGTTATGTGTGTAGTCAGGAAAACAACAAGTAACACTGTAACCTGTCATGTGTGTAGTCAGGGAAACAACAAGTAACATTGTAACCTATCATGTGTGCAGTCAGGGAAACAACAAGTAACACTGTAACCTGTCGTCGTGTGTGTAGTCATGGAAACAACAAGTAACACTGTAACCTATAATGTGTGTAGTCAGGGAAACAACAAGTAACACTGTAACCTATCATGTGTGTAGTCAGGGAAACAACAAGTACCACTGTAACCTATCATGTGTGTAGTCAGGGAAACAACAAGTAACACTGTAACCTATAATGTGTGTAGTCAGGGAAACAACAAGTAACACTGTAACCTATCAACTGTGTAGTCATGGAAACAACAAGTAACACTGTAACCTGTCATGTGTGTAGTCAGGGAAACAACAAGTAACACTGTAACCTATCATGTGTGTAGTCAGGGAAACAACAAGTAACATTGTAACCCGTTATGTGTGTAGTCAGGGAAACAACAAGTAACACTGTAACCTATCATGTGTGTAGTCAGGGAAACAACAAGTAACACTGTAACCTGTCGTCGTGTGTGTAGTCATGGAAACAACAAGTAACACTGTAACCTATAATGTGTGTAGTCAGGGAAACAACAAGTAACACTGTAACCTATCATGTGTGTAGTCAGGGAAACAACAAGTAACACTGTAACCTGTCATGCGTGTAGTCAGGGAAACAACAAGTAACACTGTAACCTATCATGTGTGTAGTCATGGAAACAACAAGTAACACTGTAACCTGTCATGTGTGTAGTCAGGGAAACAACAAGTAACACTGTAACCTGTTATGTGTGTAGTCAGGGAAACAACAAGTAACACTGCAACCTGTCATGTGTGTAGTCAGGGAAACAACAAGTAACATTGTAACCTGTTATGTGTGTAGTCAGGGAAACAACAAGTAACACTTTAACCTATCATGTGTGTAGTCAGGGAAACAACAAGTAACACTGTAACCTGTCGTCGTGTGTGTAGTCATGGAAACAACAAGTAACACTGTAACCTATAATGTGTGTAGTCAGGGAAACAACAAGTACCACTGTAACCTATCATGTGTGTAGTCAGGGAAACAACAAGTAACACTGTAACTTGTCATGCATGTCGAAGGGAAAAAACAAGTAACGCTGTAACCTATCATGTGTTTAGTCATGGAAACAACAAGTAACACTGTAACCTGTCATGTGTGTAGTCAGGGAAACAACAAGTAACACTGTAACCTGTTATGTGTGTAGTCAGGGAAACAACAAGTAACACTGTAACCTGTCATGTGTGTAGTCAGGGAAACAACAAGTAACATTGTAACCTATCATGTGTGTAGTCAGGGAAACAACAAGTAACACTGTAACCTTTCGTCGTGTGTGAAGTCATGGAAACAACAAGTAACACTGTAACCTATAATGTGTGTAGTCAGGGAAACAACAAGTAACACTGTAACCTATCATGTGTGTAGTCAGGGAAACAACAAGTAACACTGTAACCTATCATGTGTGTAGTCAGGGAAACAACAAGTAACACTGTAACCTAGAATGTGTGTAGTCAGGGAAACAACAAGTAACACTGTAACCTATCATGTGTGTAGTCAGGGAAACAACAAGTAACACTGTAACCTATAATGTGTGTAGTCAGGGAAACAACAAGTAACACTGTAACCTATCACGTGTGTAGTCATGGAAACAACAAGTAACACTGTAACCTGTCATGTGTGTCGTCAGGGAAACAACAAGAAACACTGTAACCTGTCATGTGTGTAGTCAGGGAAACAACAAGTAGCATTGTAACCTGTTATGTGTGTAGTCAGGGAAACAACAAGTAACACTGTAACCTATCATGTGTGTAGTCAGGGAAACAACAAGTAACACTATAACCTGTCGTGTTGTGTGTAGTCATGGAAACAACAAGTAACACTGTAACCTATAATGTGTGTAGTCAGGGAAACAACAAGTAACACTGTAACCTATCATGTGTGTAGTCAAGGTAACAACAAGTAACACTGTAACCTGTCATGCGTGTAGTCAGGGAAACAGCAAGTAACACTGTAACCTATCATGTGTGTAGTCAGGGAAACAACAAGTAACACTGTAACCTGTCATGTGTGTAGTCAGGGAAACAACAAGTAACACTGTAACCTGTTATGTGTGTAGTCAGGGAAACAACAAGTAACACTGTAACCTGTCATGTGTGTAGTCAGGGAAACAACAAGTAACATTGTAACCTGTTATGTGTGTAGTCAGGGAAACAACAAGTAACACTGTAACCTATCATGTGTGTAGTCAGGGAAACAACAAGTAACACTGTAACCTGTCGTCGTGTGTGTAGTCATGGAAACAACAAGTAACACTGTAACCTATAATGTGTGTAGTCAGTGAAACAACAAGTAACACTGTAACCTATCATGTGTGTAGTCAGGGAAACAACAAGTAACAATGTAACCTGTCATGCATGTCGAAGGGAAACAACAAGTAACGCTGTAACCTATCATGTGTTTAGTCATGGAAACAACGAGTAACACTGTAACCTGTCATGTGTGTAGTCAGGGAAACAACAAGTAACACTGTAACCTGTCATGTGTGTAGTCAGGGAAACAACAAGTAACACTGTAACCTATCATGTGTGTAGTCATGGAAACAACAAGTAACACTGTAACCTGTCGTCGTGTGTGTAGTCATGGAAACAACAAGTAACACTGTAACCTATAATGTGTGTAGTCAGTGAAACAACAAGTAACACTGTAACCTATCATGTGTGTAGTCAGGGAAACAACAAGTAACAATGTAACCTGTCATGCATGTCGAAGGGAAACAACAAGTAACGCTGTAACCTATCATGTGTTTAGTCATGGAAACAACAAGTAACACTGTAACCTGTCATGTGTGTAGTCAGGGAAACAACAAGTAACACTGTAACCTGTCATGTGTGTAGTCAGGGAAACAACAAGTAACACTGTAACCTATCACGTGTGTAGTCATGGAAACAACAAGTAACACTGTAACCTGTCATGTGTGTAGTCAGGGAAACAACAAGTAACACTGTAACCTGTCATGTGTGTAGTCAGGGAAACAACAAGTAACATTGTAACCTATCATGTGTGTAGTCAGGGAAACAACAAGTAACACTGTAACCTGTCGTCGTGTGTGTAGTCATGGAAACAACAAGTAACACTGTAACCTATAATGTGTGTAGTCAGGGAAACAACAAGTAACACTGTAACCTATAATGTGTGTAGTCAGGGAAACAACAAGTAACACTGTAACCTGTCATGTGTGTAGTCAGGGAAACAACAAGTAACACTGTAACCTATAATGTGTGTAGTCAGGGAAACAACAAGTAACACTGTAACCTATCACGTGTGTAGTCATGGAAACAACAAGTAACACTGTAACCTATCATGTGTGTAGTCAGGGAAACAACAAGTAACACTGTAACCTGTCGTCGTGTGTGTAATCATGGAAACAACAAGTAACACTGTAACCTATAATGTGTGTAGTCAGGGAAACAACAAGTAACACTGTAACCTATCATGTGTGTAGTCAGGGAAACAACAAGTAACACTGTAACCTGTCATGTGTGTAGTCAGGGAAACAACAAGTAACACTGTAACCTATAATGTGTGTAGTCAGGGAAACAACAAGTAACACTGTAACCTATCATGTGTGTAGTCATGGAAACAACAGGTAACACTGTAACCTGTCATGTGTGAAGTCAGGGAAAGAACAAGTAACGCTGTAACCTGCCTTTCGTGTCGTAAGAGGAAACCAATGATGACTGGGCTTGAGGCTGGCTTCCACATCCCATAGACAATCTTAGCTAAATAAATTCAGCCAACTATAAGTAAATGTCCAGAGGAAGAAATACAGAACATGCCACCAAGCAAGAGGAAAGAACTCTCTTACAGAAGAAGCACAACAAGATGCGGAGCAAGCCGCGAGTAGTCTGGATTGCCGATTACCTCCCCGACATCTAAGTAAATCTACAGACTGAGCAGCTTGAGCGGGAGCATTGTGTATGACGTAGGCAAGACAGCGCAGGTGATAGCAGAGATGAAGTATTATAGTATTAGCATCTAGGCATCATGCCAAACAAGATGGGGGATGAAAAGCATCAAAGCACATTTGAAACAGTGCTGTTCTAAAGCCATACAAAGGGACATACCCTTGGTATAACTAAGTTGAAGTTCAAAAGATATACAGCACATCTTACACAGGGCAGTCTGCACGTACTGTCTGGGGTGTCTCAGAGATGGAGACCGTTGATGGCCTCAGTTACAGCACATCTTACACAGGGCAGTCTGCACGTACTGTCTGGGGTGTCTCAGAGATGGAGACCGTTGATGGTCTCAGTTACAGCACATCTTACACAGGGCAGTCTGCACGTACTGTCTGGGGTGTCTCAGAGATGGAGACCGTTGATGGTCTCAGTTACAGCACATCTTACACAGGGCAGTCTGCACGTACTGTCTGGGGTGTCTCAGAGATGGAGACCGTTGATGGTCTCAGTTACAGCACATCTTACACAGGGCAGTCTGCACGTACTGTCTGGGGTGTCTCAGAGATGGAGACTGTTGATGGTCTCAGTTACAGCACATCTTACACAGGGCAGTCTGCACGTACTGTCTGGGGTGTCTCAGAGATGGAGACTGTTGATGGTCTCAGTTACAGCACATCTTACACAGGGCAGTCTGCACGTACTGTCTGGGGTGTCTCAGAGATGGAGACTGTTGATGGTCTCAGTTACAGCACATCTTACACAGGGCAGTCTGCACGTACTGTCTGGGGTGTCTCAGAGATGGAGACTGTTGATGGTCTCAGTTACAGCACATCTTACACAGGGCAGTCTGCACGTACTGTCTGGGGTGTCTCAGAGATGGAGACTGTTGATGGTCTCAGTTACAGCACATCTTTCACAGGGCAGTCTGCACGTACTGTCTAGGGTGTCTCAGAGATGGAGACTGTTGATGGTCTCAGTTACAGCACATCTTACACAGGGCAGTCTGCACGTACTGTCTGGGGTGTCTCAGAGATGGAGACTGTTGATGGTCTCAGTTACAGCACATCTTACACAGGGCAGTCTGCACGTACTGTCTAGGGTGTCTCAGAGATGGAGACTGTTGATGGTCTCAGTTACAGCACATCTTACACAGGGCAGTCTGCACGTACTGTCTGGGGTGACTCAGAGATGGAGACCGTTGATGGTCTCAGTTACAGCACATCTTACACAGGGCAGTCTGCACGTACTGTCTGGGGTGTCTCAGAGATGGAGACCGTTGATGGTCTCAGTTACAGCACATCTTACACAGGGCAGTCTGCACGTACTGTCTGGGGTGACTCAGAGATGGAGACTGTTGATGGTCTCAGTTACAGCACATCTTACACAGGGCAGTCTGCACGTACTGTCTGGGGTGACTCAGAGATGGAGACCGTTGATGGTCTCAGTTACAGCACATCTTACACAGGGCAGTCTGCACGTACTGTCTGGGGTGACTCAGAGATGGAGACCGTTGATGGTCTCAGTTACAGCACATCTTACACAGGGCAGTCTGCACGTACTGTCTGGGGTGACTCAGAGATGGAGACCGTTGATGGTCTCAGTTACAGCACATCTTACACAGGGCAGTCTGCACGTACTGTCTGGGGTGTCTCAGAGATGGAGTCCGTTGATGGTCTCAGTTACAGCACATCTTACACATGGTAGTCTGCACGTACTGTCTGGGGTGTCTCAGAGATGGAGACTGTTGATGGTCTCAGTTACAGCACATCTTACACATGGCAGTCTGCACGTACTGTCTTGGGTGTCTCAGAGATGGAGACCGTTGATGGTCTCAGTTACAGCACATCTTACACATGGCAGTCTGCACGTACTGTCTGGGGTGTCTCAGAGATGGAGACCGTTGATGGCCTCAGTGTCCAACCAACACCAGATCTTGAAGCAGTCAGCTCGGAGGACCGCTCGCGGCAGGTCAAACATCCGCTCCCTAATCGACCCAATTCTAATAGGGTAATGGCTTACACATATATGTTGATGACATCAGCCGTCGGCCACAGAATGGTTTACACATATGTTGATGACATCAGCCGTCGGCCACAGAATGGTTTACATTTATATGTTGATGACATCAGCCGTCGGGCACAGAATGGTTTACACATATGTTGATGACATCAGTAGTCGGCCACAGAATGGTTTACACATATGTTGATGACATCAGTAGTCGGCCACAGAATGGTTTACACATATGTTGATGACATCAGTAGTCGGCCACAGAATGGTTTACATTTATATGTTGATGACATCAGCCGTCGGGCACAGAATGGTTTACATTTATATGTTGATGACATCAGCCGTCGGGCACAGAATGGTTTACACATATGTTGATGACATCAGCCGTCGGCCACAGAATGGTTTACACATATGTTGATGACATCAGTAGTCGGCCACAGAATGGTTTACATTTATATGTTGATGACATCAGCCGTCGGGCACAGAATGGTTTACATTTATATGTTGATGACATCAGTAGTCGGCCACAGAATGGTTTACATTTATATGTTGATGACATCAGTAGTCGGCCACAGAATGGTTTACATTTATATGTTGATGACATCAGTAGTCGGCCACAGAATGGTTTACATTTATATGTTGATGACATCAGTAGTCGGCCACAGAATGGTTTACATTTATATGTTGATGACATCAGTAGTCGGCCACAGAATGGTTTACATTTATATGTTGATGACATCAGTAGTCGGCCACAGAATGGTTTACATTTATATGTTGATGACATCAGTAGTCGGCCACAGAATGGTTTACACATATGTTGATGACATCAGTAGTCGGCCACAGAATTATTTACACATATGTTGATGACATCAGCCGTCGGCCACAGAATGGTTTACACATATGTTGATGACATCAGTAGTCGGCCACAGAATGGTTTACATTTATATGTTGATGACATCAGCCGTCGGGCACAGAATGGTTTACACATATGTTGATGACATCAGTAGTCGGCCACAGAATGGTTTACACATATGTTGATGACATCAGCCGTCGGGCACAGAATGGTTTACACATATGTTGATGACATCAGTAGTCGGCCACAGAATGGTTTACATTTATATGTTGATGACATCAGCCGTCGGGCACAGAATGGTTTACACATATGTTGATGACATCAGTAGTCGGCCACAGAATGGTTTACATTTATATGTTGATGACATCAGTAGTCGGCCACAGAATGGTTTACATTTATATGTTGATGACATCAGCCGTCGGGCACAGAATGGTTTACACATATGTTGATGACATCAGCCGTCGGCCACAGAATGGTTTACACATATGTTGATGACATCAGTAGTCGGCCACAGAATGGTTTACATTTATATGTTGATGACATCAGCCGTCGGGCACAGAATGGTTTACATTTATATGTTGATGACATCAGTAGTCGGCCACAGAATGGTTTACATTTATATGTTGATGACATCAGTAGTCGGCCACAGAATGGTTTACATTTATATGTTGATGACATCAGTAGTCGGCCACAGAATGGTTTACATTTATATGTTGATGACATCAGTAGTCGGCCACAGAATGGTTTACATTTATATGTTGATGACATCAGTAGTCGGCCACAGAATGGTTTACATTTATATGTTGATGACATCAGTAGTCGGCCACAGAATGGTTTACATTTATATGTTGATGACATCAGTAGTCGGCCACAGAATGGTTTACACATATGTTGATGACATCAGTAGTCGGCCACAGAATGGTTTACACATATGTTGATGACATCAGCCGTCGGCCACAGAATGGTTTACACATATGTTGATGACATCAGTAGTCGGCCACAGAATGGTTTACATTTATATGTTGATGACATCAGCCGTCGGGCACAGAATGGTTTACACATATGTTGATGACATCAGTAGTCGGCCACAGAATGGTTTACACATATGTTGATGACATCAGCCGTCGGGCACAGAATGGTTTACACATATGTTGATGACATCAGTAGTCGGCCACAGAATGGTTTACATTTATATGTTGATGACATCAGCCGTCGGGCACAGAATGGTTTACACATATGTTGATGACATCAGTAGTCGGCCACAGAATGGTTTACATTTATATGTTGATGACATCAGTAGTCGGCCACAGAATGGTTTACATTTATATGTTGATGACATCAGCCGTCGGGCACAGTGTCATAGTGTGGACAAGACAGGTTAAGCACGTGATCGTATAGACCCAAGTCTCCGCGTTGTTTTAAACATACTTTATTGGGCGAATAGTTATACTACAGCATACATGATGGTAGACTCCCTGCCCGGTGTTGACATGTCTTCTCGCTGGCCCCAAGTGACGTGTGTGTTCTCCTAGATACACTTCTTCATTCGTGCACACACGTTCACTATGGTTTTCCCCCTAGTCAAGGAATGCGCAGCATTCCTTAACTCTTTACTCCTAACCTAATTCCCTCACTGTTACAATGCCTCCCCTTCTTCAAAGAGAATTTTTCCTTGAAAAAATCTCAACCCCAACTTTTAATTAGTTAACTTTACATCTCTATTCTACAATAACAACAATTCCATATATTTCCTAACTCAATTCTCCTATCTCCTCATAGCCAATTGCTAACCAGAGACAATAATATCGAAACTCTCTACAAAACTCGTTATAAAGTTCTCTAGAAAACTCTCTACAAAACTCTCCATAAAATTCCCCACAATACAAAAGTCTCCATAAGCGAACCGCTTTTACTTTAAAATGTCCATCCAAATTATGATTGACAAAACTGAAGATATTCCCTTATCCTTTATTTCCCCCTTATTCACATTCTCACACTCTCAGGATTCTAGGATAGACAGAAAAAATATAGTTAGATTAGATTTGGGTTGGTGCGCACCAAAAAAAAATAAGAAAGAAAAAGTAAGGAAAAAGTAAGAAGTAATCACCTTTCTCTTCCCATACATTCTCAAAACTTTATCAAAAAATAAAGTTTCCAAATTTATCTTCAGTTTCCGTCAATAATAATTGTTATTATCAAAAAAAAATATGTTAATCCAAAACTGCCAGCCTTTGTACTATTCAGGTCATCAATTTCCCGTTTACCATTCCTTCAACAAAAAAAAACCTCCTAACTATTATTATACTGTTAAGTACAGTCTTCTTCTTCCAATATCCAGTTATTTAAATGCCAAAACTCAACCTGGCATTCCCCCCATATTCTCCCATTAAACGCTGTTCAACCCAGCTCCTATTATAAACCTTGTCTATACATTGCATACCCCACATGTAATAACAACATACCCCTCCATTACTACATATTGAGTCACTTCACTAACCACCACTTTAATTCATCTTCTAACTGAACTTCAAGTAATAATCATTTTAAACACACTCAATAAAACCAAAACATTGTAAAAATAACCATCTAAGTTAACTTATTTTTCACATTTCATAAAACACAATTGCAGTCCCAACAATTGAGCAAACCATATCAATCCCCTCATCATATTTATCCCCACACATTAATCAATTTACACATACATTATGAATTTCAAGACCATATTATGAGTACCCAATAATAATTTTCCGTTTTAGAAAAAACTCCACCAAGTACCTTCTTTGTAAACACAAAAATATCGTGTCTAACTTCTTCTTCTATCTGCCATCTGCAGAATATTCTACCAAGCTATTTATCTATCTCTTCTCCATTTTCTTAATAACCTCAAATTTTTTTCTATAATTGCAATATCTACATCAATGTCGCTATCCTCCCGAGGAGAGCTATCTTCTTTCATACCAGCTTCTTCATCAGTTTCTGACTTTTCATCCATTTCTTCTTCCCCGTCTGTATATCCATTACTAGCAAGCGCTAATTTCTTCCTTTCTAAATCCAATCTAATTTTCCTGTCTTGCCGTCTCAACAAATTTTCAAATACTGGCATATCTTCACCACTTGAAGAACTCACTCTAAGTTTCCTTTGCCTCTTAATTTCTTTTTCTTTCTGTCTATCCAACTTTCTTTTTACTGCCTGTCTTGTATTCATAAATGGAGGTTCGATATTTTCCCTGACCAACTCTTCACTAATATAATCGTCATACATGTTATTTTCCTCTGTCATGACTGTTTTTGGTACCGTTTCTTCTTGTTCAGCTGTTGTTACTTGTTTTCCATTCTTTATAGGCATTGGATATACCGTTTGTCTGACAAACTGTCCACCTGACAATATTTCTTCGGAACAATAATTATTATTATTATTCTCTGCATTCCTTTCTTCATTATCCCGCCTTAAGTGTTCTACATGTGAACGTGCAACATGCCCTGAAATTTGATTCTTAATAGTATATGACACTGGACCTTTTTTTTCTAGAATATAGTATCCCGGGACCCAATGAGCATCAAACTTAGAGTTTTTTCTATGTTTTTTATAATATACTCTATCACCTACGTTAAACTCTTGTAAGTGTGCATTTTTATTTGCGTAATTCTTCTGTCTTTCTCTAGCCTTAATTATATTATTTCTTAAACGTACATGTGCTTTATGCATCTCTTGCAACCTTGTTTCTTGAAAATCTTCCCCCAGATATTTTCTCCTAGGCTTTAATAAATTATCAATTGGCAATATTGGTTCTCTTCCATGTACTAAGTAAAATGGTGAGAAACCTGTTCCTTCATTTTCGTGTGTACGTATCGCCGCTAATGCTATCCCCAAATAAAGATCCCAATCCATATCGTGTTCTTCTACATTTTTCGCTAGAATATTGTATAGTGTTCTGTGTTGTCTCTCATTTTTAGCATTAGAAGTTGATCTGTAATATGAAGTCCTAATGTGTTTTATATTCCAATCTTTTAGCAATTTCTCAAACTTTTTATTTACAAATTCTTTCCCATTATCTGTAAGTATTATTTGTGGACACCCAAACCTTGGTATAAATTCTTGTAAAAGCATATTTATAACTGAATCGGCACTCTTGTCTGGAATTGGATAAACTTCTGGCCAGAGACTATATGAATCAACTATATGTAGTAGGTATACATTTCCCGATAATGTTTTTGGATGAGGACCTGAAATATCCAAACTTACTTTCTGCATTGGAAATTGAGGAATATCGGTATCTTGTAAAGGACATTTGATTATCTTCATGTTTCTTAACCTACACTTTTCACACGCTTCAACATATTCATATACACTTTTGAATAAATTCGGCCAGTAATATTTACTGCTAATAGCCTTCACTAACTTATCTCGTCCAAAATGACCATTATTATCGTGATATGCCTTTAAGACTTCTTGTTCTAAATGTTTCGGAATATATTTTCTTACTCCTTCACCTTTTTCACTGATATAATATAATTGATTGTCTTCTTGTAACTCTACAAACTTTCTTTTAAAACTATTTTCCCCTGTTTCTTTCAGTTTTCTTTTTATCTGTACTATTTTTTGATCTAGTTCTTGTTCTGTTTTCATATCAAACTGTTCTAAATGTGGGTCTTCTGTTCTAGGTTCAGACTCTTGATCCGATGGTAAACTCTCAAATTTTCCCTATTTATTATGGCAGAATCTAATATATTTACTTGCCAGTTTCGATCGTCTATGTCTGGTTCAACTTCATCTTCCGTGTTTCCTGATGACTGTGGGTACGGGATTCTAGACAAAAGATCGGCGCACGTATTATGTTTCCCTGACACATATTCAACCCTAGCATTGTACCCTTGTAAATTCAATGCCCAGGTTTGTATTTTCCTATTTTGTATTGGTGCTTCTAATATCGACTTTAATGGCATGTGGTCAGTTCTAATAATGAAATTGGCGTTATGTAAATAGTAATTTAATTTTTGAAGAGCGTAGTGTATAGCATATGCTTCTTTCTCAATAATCGGCCATTTCTTTTGAGTCTTGCTGAGTTTATGAGACAAGAAATAGATTGGTCTTTCATTTTTAACCCCTGGTATTCCAGATTCTTCTCCTTCATATGGTTGAACCAAACATGCTCCTATTGCGTTGTCTGAAGCATCTGTGTATAATATTAGCTGTTTATTCAAGTCTGGATGTGTCAATAATGGTACCACTGTTAAGCTATCTTTTAAAAGTTCAAACGCTTTTTGACACTCATCATCCCACTTAAACCTAGCGTATTTTCCCGTTAAATTCGTAATAGGTATTGCTATCCTTGAAAAGGCTGGTACAAACCGTCTATAATACGCACACGTTCCTATAAAAGCACGCACTTCCTTAACATTAGTGGGAGGAGGTAACTCTTTAATAACTTTTATCTTTTCCTGGTCTGGTTTAATACCTTCCCTATTTATTATATAACCTAAATATTTTGTTTCTGTCTTTAAAAACTGGCACTTACTAAGCTTTAATTTAACTTCATGCTTTCTTAATCTGTCAAATACTAGTCTAACATGTTTCAAATGATTCTCTACATCTCCTTTCGTAAAAATCAATACGTCATCAATATATGCCAGGGCAAAACTTTGCATACCGTCTAGTACTTCATTTATTAAGAACATATAGTGAGATGGTGCATTTTTGAGACCGAATGGCATACGTAAGAATTCGTAAGAACCCATATGAGTACAAAAGGCACTTTTCCTTTGCGCGTCCTTCGACATCGGAATGCACCAAAATCCTGCCCTTGCATCCAGCGTTGTGAAATATGTAGAGCCATTAAGTAACCCCAAAATATCATCAATCACCGGCAATGGGTACGCTACATTCTTAGTAATTTTATTTAACGCCCTATAGTCACAGCAGAACCTGTTCGAACCATCAGATTTGGCTACTATGACGACCGGAGATGACCATTCTGATTTTGACCTTGTTATTATGCCTGCTTTCAACATATCTTCTATTGCCTTTTCTACGACTTCTCTATTTCTTAATGGAGTTCTGTATGGTTTTAAACTAATTGGTGGATGATCTCCCGTGTCTATTTCCATCGTAACTGTTTGTGTCTTACCCAATTCTAAATCATTTATCGCAAACACATCTTGATTTTGCTTTATAAGTTTTTCTAACACTTCCTTATTTTCTGGCGAAGTTTTTAATTGTGCTAACAATTCTTTTTCTCTTGTTACTTTGTCTAGTGAATGTATTTGTGCTGTATTTCTTCTATATGGATGGATCAATTCATCCATTCTTACGTTCCCTTTTCTTCTGCATCCGCGTCTATTATTAATTCTTTCACTAGAGGTTTCTGAATAACTTATACCTGCCATATTTACTCTATCTGTTGCCAATATGTCACTAACGTTATGTTCTAGCTTGGCTATTACACATCCTCTGTATAATTTAATTTCTCTACCTGTGTTATTTATAACCATTACTGGAAATGTTAAACTTTTATCTAATTCTATTATTCCATCCGGAACTTCTAAACCTGGCTCATCAATTATTTCATTTTGCAATTCCGTGATTCTGACTATGTTTCCTGCTACATAATACGGGTTTCTCTTCAGTCTTGCTTGTATTAAATTAACTGACTGTGGTTTTAAATTCATGGTCGTTTTAACTCTAACTAGTGTCGACACATGCATATCTTCTTCTAGATCTACGTAAACATCTTGGAATTTTAATTTATGCAAATCAAATAAAAGTCTCAACCCATTTTCCAATAAAAAATCTCGTCCCAATATCATATTTCTATTTAATTCTTTAACCACATGAAACATATGCCTGACATTTATCCCTCCTAATTTCAAATTTATCATCGTTTGTCCTAGCACTTCTAACTTTTGTCCCGTTACCGAATGAAGATTCTCCTGAATTCTAAATATTTTACAATTTTTTAACATTCGATATAAAAATGCTTCTTTAATCACGCTAACTTGTGCTCCCGAATCCACTAATGTTCTAACTTTATATTTTCCTATCTGTACTATACATGAGCTAGGATCTACCATATTTAATGACAATTGTTTTACCTCGTCTTGTTTTTTATTTCTAAATATTCTATTATACTCATCCTTTGGGTTTTTAATATATTGATGCCCTTTTTGGATCTTACTATCTTCCCTCCTACTGCCGACCCTATTCAGTAAGCGGGATGCCCATTTTCCTGATTTCCTGACCTTCTAAAATTTCTCTGTATTTCTCCAGAATTCCAATTTACTGGTCTGCCATTTGCAATTCTATTCTGTATACTCGACTGAACACCTCTACTATTTTGCGTATTCGATGGGCCACTTCTGTTACCACAAAAGCGAAAAATGTGCCCCCGTTTATGACACCCCCAACAAACCACATTCGAGTTATTTGTGTTTCCTTCCATGTTTCTTACAGTATTTCTCACTTGTCCTCTTCTATCTTGATTATATGCGTTCTCGTTTCTTTGTACCATCTGTATTTCTCCTCGTCTTCCTCTCCATCCATGTCTATACTGTCCTATTTCCATAGGTTCTTCAATTCTATCTTCTGAACTACTACCTAACTCTCGTCCTACTCTTAACCTAAACCTCCTCCTCAAGCTTTCCTCTTGTATAGCGATATCTACCGCTTGTGACAATCTTGCAGGATTCTCTCTTAATAATTTAAATTTCAATCCATCTGACCTAATCCCATCAACAAAAATCCCTACTAACATCCGTTCCACCTCTTCAGCTCGTACATTCTGTCCTAAAAATGACTCTTCAGCCAAATTGATTAACCTGTCACTATATAACTGGACACTTTCTGTGCTGCTTTGTCTAGTCTGTCGCAATACTGAGAATGCGTGTTGTGGATCAGTAATTTCAGCATATTTTCTTGCGAGATCATCTTTAAATTCTTCCCAGGTTTCACCTCCTGCTGCTTCTAATTTTCTTCTTATATGGTCAGAAACTGGACTTGTACTTGTTCTGTATGCCAAATTCTTTTTCTCCCCATCTGTAGCGTTTATTAAATATGCATGTTTCTCAATAGAAATGATCCATTTCTTAAACTGATTTGCTTGACCACTAAATCTTTCAATATCACTGTTTACATTTTGTTGTCTTAACACTGCATCCAACCTTGATATTGCCCCGCCAACTCCAGTCAGTACCTGTGAAAAATCTTGGGATTCCATCCTAAAATCTATAATTATCAAGCAATATACAAATATTTCAAACAATGTTAATTTCAAATTCAGCAACAATACATAATCTGTTAATTACTCTAATATTATCTAATTAACTTAACTAAGGCCTCCAATCGAAGATCCTGACGAAGAATATTCCTGTTTCAATCCTGAATTTTGATAAAAGAATTTAAATGAGCTACTGATTCGGAATTACCTACACCACATTAACAAAGGACTCTAATCAAGCTCGTTGAAATGAGCAGAACAAAGAAGAGCCTCCGGATTTCTTTCCATAATAATTTAATCGAAGTCGAAGTCAGTTCTTTCCAATTAATTCCTGACGAAGATTATGCTCGATACCAGGCTCGCAACAAGACTGCTTGTTTACTTGCTCGATTAACTGTAGATTCCCTTCAAGTAAGGTCACCTTCACGCAAACGACAACTGCTCACGACTTCAGCAACAAAAAACTCAGTTTCCAACAGCCATCTGGGTTTTTCATATATATATATTTCAGCGCAAACGTAATCCAGTCAACAACAATTTGATTTAAAGCTGATGCTATCCAATCTCTTATTTTCATGTGGGACTCTCGCCATGGTCAGTTTAAAGTGCTTTATCTTATAAGTTGAGACAAATTTTATCAATGCCTTCTAAATGTGAAGTGACTGTAGAAAGTATTGCAGATCTTGATTTCATAATTATGAAACTTGCACCATAACCTTGACTTCACCTTCAACAGTCCCACGGGTTAAACTTCATAATTTGTACTGATTTTTGATGCAGAACGGCATTACTTGATCAATTTTTCAATTAGCGTTGGTCAATTCTCCAGTTAATTTATAGGATTAAATATGTAATAACATCAGTCTTTCAAAAAAATAAGTTTATCAATCAAACCTTTTTGAGCGCTGTCCTTGAAAATGGAACTCCTTGTTAAACAGGTATACAATAACTATCAACAGGCGGCTTTCATCTGTTACGTTTCTCAATATTTACAAACTTCCTTCTCCAGACGCCCAGACACAACAATTTTCCATAGCGGATGACTCTCTCCACGACCTCCCATGTTTCAGACTTTCACGGCACCAAATCAACCTGCTGTCATAGTGTGGACAAGACAGGTTAAGCACGTGATCGTATAGACCCAAGTCTCCGCGTTGTTTTAAACATACTTTATTGGGCGAATAGTTATACTACAGCATACATGATGGTAGACTCCCTGCCCGGTGTTGACATGTCTTCTCGCTGGCCCCAAGTGACGTGTGTGTTCTCCTAGATACACTTCTTCATTCGTGCACACACGTTCACTATGGTTTTCCCCCTAGTCAAGGAATGCGCAGCATTCCTTAACTCTTTACTCCTAACCTAATTCCCTCACTGTTACAACAGAATGGCTTACACATATATAGGGTGGGGCAAAATGATCTGACACATGTGTAATTTAATAAAACTAAATTAGAATAAATGAACAAAGAAGTATTTTTATTTATCAAATGTACACATAATGCCATTTTGTCTTATGTTGTTTGAATAATGAAAAAAAGTATTTTTATTTCCTTTATACGGTCGTTACGGTCACTGTAACATTGTCTTCTTCAAAAAAGGACGTAGCCAAAATGCCAAATTCTGCTATCGCACAACATACAGTTACATGAGGACTGTGCAAGGGGCGTTCGTGTAACTCATGAGGATTGTTTTGGGACCAACAGCGGAAATTTTGCTTATTTACGCTTCCACACAAATGAAAATGGGCCTCGTCACTGAAAATAACCACAGCAGTACGGGGAACCTGTTGTTCAATTTCCCCACACAAATCATTATTCAAACAACACAAAACCAAAATGGCATCATGTGTACAGTTGATAAATAAAAATACTTTTTTGTTCATTTATTCTAATTTAGTTTTATTAAAGTTACAAATGTGTCAGATCATTTTGATCCACCCTGTATGTTGATGACATCAGTCGTCGGCTACCGAATGGCTTACACATATATGTTGATGACATCAGTCGTCGGCCACCGAATGGCTTACACATATGTTGATGACATCAGTCGTCGGGCACCGAATGGTTTACACATATATCAGGCTGGCACCGTATAGCCAACACGCCCCACGATGGTCCATCGCTATGTTTCCAATCCACACAAGGCCCTGAGCCCTATAAGCCCCATGGTGTGAAGCCGACCCATTGAATGTTTCTGTTTGTTTGTTTAGTCGATGGATCAACATCACGGCACACGGGTGCAACCCATAAGTGCTCCGTTCTCCTCCTAACTCAAATCTGAGTCTGGAGAAACTCAGCCCAGTGCACGAACTCCGTAGCACCGCCGAGGATCCTGAAAATACTTTGGGTAGATTTTTAACTCGAAATTTTGCAATTTTGAATGTTTCTAATCCACACATCGTCCTGACCGATCACATGGCGTCGCTACCCGTTATATTACCTACAAACTCTTATATTCTGTATACTAAATGCATAACCAACCGTTATTTCAACTACAAGCTGTTATATTATGTATGCTAAATACACAACGAACTGTTATTTCCATTACAATCTGTTATATTATATACACTGAATGCACAACGAACCGTTACTTCAACTATGAACTGTTATATTATGTATGCTAAATACACAACGAACTGTTATTTCCACTACAATCTGTTATATTATATACACTGAATGCACAACGAACTGTTACTTCAACTACAAGCTGTTATATTATGTATGCTATATGCACAACGAACCGTTATTTCCACTACAATCTGTTATATTATATATACTGAATGCACAACGAACCGTTATTTCAGCTATGAACTGTTATATTATGGATACTGAATGCACAAGTCACCACTAAACGTTTTGCATGGAGGGCAACTATCAGAAATGGAATAAAGACAAAGGAGAAAATGATTGCAGATAAAGCATACACAGTGCGTGAGAGACGTAAGATGGTGCGTGATGGTGAAAATGACCATGTTCTAACATACATCCACTGTGGACAAACATTTTCAGCACGAATTGGCCTTATCAGCCACATCGCCACACCATGGGTCGTAGTTATTAAGCCTTTTTGAAGCACAATGTACCAAACTATCGATTGTCAAGACGGAAAGGTGCCAATGTAAGAATGCACAACTAACCGTTATTTCAACCACAAGCTGTTATATTATGTATACAGAATGCACAACGAACCGTTATTTCAACTGCGAACTGTTATATTGTGTATACTGAATGTTCTGTTATATTCTGTACTGTGAATACACACCTAATCTTTATTTCAAACTCATTCATTCAGTCATTCATTCATTCATTCATTCGTTCATTCAGTAGCATGTCCTTTGCAGAACCTCGCTCCCATAACAAGAACCTTTCGGAAAACCTATCTATAAAAAGCAAGATGTCCCGCGTCCGATACATCCATCTGGAGATCATCCGCCACATCCTGCACCCATCTTCTCTTTGGCCTTCCTCGTCCTCTCTTCCCAGGCATATCATCATCATCAAGTGCCGTGCCGTCTTGCGTAGGCGTTCATGGCTCTCCACAGATCTCGGTCTTTGGTGTTCTGGATCAACTCTGCTGATGATATTCCTCCATGCTACCGTCTCAATCTGTCCAACATAATTTCTCTTGGTCTGCCTCTGCCTCTCTTCCCCTCGATCTTTCCAGTTGTCATGATGTTCTCCAATGCCTCTCTTCTCATCACATGACCAAAGAAGCTATTTGTCTCTTTCTTATTGTTGTATATAATGTTCTAGTTTCATTAGCCTCTTTCAGGCAATCGTTGTTAGTTATTCTGGCAGTCCAAGGAATTCGCAACATTCGTCTTAAAAACCACATCTCTGTTGCTTCTACGTTCTTCCTAATTTGTTCATTTACATTCCAAGATTCGCTGCCATACAGAAAAACTGGTTCTATATAGCATTTTACCACTCTCTTTCTTACTTTCATTGATAGCGACTTATTGCATAAGATACTCTTCATTTTCTGAAGTGCGGCTTTTGCCTGCCCTATTTAACTCTTAATCCCTGTTGTACATCGTCCATCTGATGTTATAAGTGCCCCTAGGTATTTAAAATTATCCACTTGGTTGAGAATTTCCCCTTCTATTTCTATGTCACATTTTGGTGTCCCCATTTTCTTTGATATCCCCATTGTTACTGTGTTCTTGATATTCAAGAAGAGTCCTTTCTGTGCACTCTCTGATACAACAATGTCCAATAATTGTTGTAGGCCTGTTGTATTATCCGCCACCAATACTGTGTCATCTGCATAGAGTATATTGTTTATATTATATCCCCCGATTAGTATTCTTGGCTTCTCTTTGATCTCTCTCATTATTACTTCGCTATACAGGGAGAAAAGATCGGGTGACAAGACACACCCCTGTCGTACTCCTAGCTTTATCTGTTCGTAATTACCCTTTTTATTTCCCATTTTAATTGCTTCTACTTGGTTCCAGTATATATTCTTTATTATTCTTAAATCTTTCCCATCAATGTTGATATCTTCCAACATTTTAATCAGCTCATCCTGTTTTACTTTATCAAATGCCTTAGTATAATCTATGAAGCATAAATATATGTCTCTCTGTTTCTCTATTGACCTTTCTATTAGTGTTCGTATTGCATTGTTTGTACCCTTTCCTTCCTGTCATGAAATGCAGCCTTTACATCCGAGAACAATTTTCGGTTCACTTTTGATGGGCCACGTAGAGTTATAGAAAATCAACAGAAGAACGGTTTTCTCTATATTCAAGGCTATACAGTCTTGACGTAAGCTTGCAAAGCCTGCAAGTAAACAAACCACCAGGGAAGGCTTTCTATCTGAGAAGTGTAATTTGACACCAGTCAAGCTACCCAGCCAGTCCAGCTTCAATGTGTTACATGTCAAACTGATAATTACACCCACTGGAGGGCAGACTCCGTGGACTGTGTAATTAAAACCGACCAGGCATGACACAAGCACCCCAGGTTTACCAACAGAGTTGTAAACTGGCAGCTGACCACGAGAACCTAATTGTTATTTTGACATGACACCTGATAAGCAGAGCTAGGAAATCGCCCAACCGCGATGGCTGACCTCCATCTGAAACAGACTAGAGGTGCAAGGTGTGAAATCACTGATAAGACTCGGGGGGCTAATAATTGTCAGACTCACAGGTGTGAGGGCTAGTGTGCATGCAGAAAGATTGATGACTGACATGCTGGGAGATAATGTGTCTGCCCGGTAGGAATGTGTGAAAAAGATCTGATAAGGCAATTAGATAAGGGCTAGAGGAATGTTATTGGCATTTGGGATACTAGTTAAATAGGCTTGTAAGTTTCAAGTCAGAAAATATTTGACTTCAGAACAGGTGAGGCAACCAGCTCAGTGTTTTGTAGGCATATGTATGATTCCGATGTTGCTAAACTCCACTAGGAAAGTTATTTCTTAGTAACTAGTCAAGTCTTTTAGAAGTATGTACTGATTTTCAGTCTATATCTGATCTAGGTTATTGCAAGAACTATCATTGTCGTAGGTTACTTGAGTGTTCTTTCTAAGTTCTGAGTTCAATATCATTGTGCTTCATGTATTACTCTTCTGAGAAGTAGGAACCTTATGTAAGACAGATCTTGTCTATATATACTTGAGGTGTCGGGGTAGATGCTTGTTAGTTCTTTGTAAACTAGCCTAGTTGCCTGTTGGTGTGTGCATTTGTTGTACAGAATATAGTCAACTGCCTATTCCCTTAATTCTTACCACAGCAGTGGCTAAGTAGGAACTGCTCTGAGTATTGTTTCTATGTCTCATATTTATGTAAACAATATTGTTACTAACTTTGCATAATGCTATTATGTTAAAGTATTGGAGGTTTGATATATTTGAATTGCCATGCATCAGTGTTATTATACTCTGGATATGCACTCGGCAAACATTTATTTAGTCTGTAACGTATATGGAAACTATGTTTCCCAGTTTGTTGTAGATAAGGATATTACTTACTTTTTTGCATTATACAATGTAGGTAAGAATAGCCTTATATGTCATTTTGTATTTGCATACCTTAGGATTATTTGATGTGATTTGTTATATGGTAACTCGCTAAGAATAAATTGGTGTTATGCTATTGTGTGCGCATTGGCACATTGGCCATCGATTGCAGTGGAAGCAGAGGTGTAATGGTACAGATATTACCCACAATTGGTATAGGGTATAAGTTGCTAAACTTTTTCAGTGTATTGTGGGCGTGCGTTCACGGTAATTCACGAAAACCTGGCACAGGTACTGGTCACGGCTTGTAAGCCCAGATGATCATGAACTATTATGATACCATTACCGACCCTGTGAGCTGCTAAACCAACTTTGGACCGAGCGGCTGTACGTCTCAGAATTTCGGTATTGGTGTCAAGATCCCCAATAAGGCCTTACAAAGGCAATAGGAGTTAATACTAGGCTAGTAGGGAGACACCAGACAGGAGAGACACCGAGCGCTATTAATTGCCTCACAAGGAGACACAATTGTGTCAGACCAGAGGTCGAGGAGTACAGCTGAGCGAGGGCTTTCCCCAAGCAATTGGGAAGCTTGTCCTTGCGAGTACAGTGAAGGTCCCGGTTACTCGTACTCACAGGCCAGCGTGCTGGCGAGACCATGCACGCAATAATAGCTACTGCACGGAGAAGAGTGCTGGTCCACGCAATGTGTAGCGTGTGGACAGACTGACTGGAGACTGTAGAGAGAGCAGGCGTATCCTTGACCAATACTATAGTTTCTAGGCAATAGGTAAACATAGGGCTGTTCATTTAGATTGTGAAATACTAGCATCATCTATCATTACGTCAATGCATTCATGTTGTATAATGATGATGAAGTATAACGCTCGTAGAGCCATTCAAATGTCGGCTCTGAATAAATTGCATTCCTTTCGCAAATGTCACGAGTTGTTATTTCGTGCAGTGCGAAAGTAGGGGAGTCCGATAATCTGCAGTGCACAAGTCGCTGACAGGCAAGACCCCGAATTAGTGTCAGAACACAGTGAACCAACGCCAGCAGCACAATTGCCAGATTACAGTGAGGCAAGACCCCGAATTGGTGTCAGAACACAGTGAACCAACGCCAGCAGCACAATTGCCAGATGACAGTGAGGCAAGACCCCGATTGGTGTCAGAACACAGTGAACCAACGCCAGCAGCACAATTGCTGTCAGATTACAGTGAAGCAACGCTTCTGAGCAGTCATAGCAGGCATTTGTTGTAATATTCAACGAACAGTTAACGCCAGCAGGCAAGTGGTATTATGAACCACTGAACGAACGCTAGCTATTGATTGATATTACAAAATTCTGAACCAGCATCAGTTCATTGCACGATTCGACATCATTGCTGTGTGATATATTTCAGAGTAATGCAAATTTGTTTCTATACATGCCATAGATAATTTTCTTTGGTAAATTATACGATCACCAAGTTGTGGAGTGTGAACCACAATTGAGCCAAATTAAATCGCTTAAGTGTGAAATTCTACAAATATTAATTTGAAAGTGTGTTATTATACTAAAAGCAATTGAAATGTATACAATCATCAGTGAACATTACCATCGTAACCACCGTGTACATTTCATTGCGTGTGATACATCCATCAATGTCACCATTCTACGAAGTCAGTAAATAGATTAGCGACGAACTACAGCCTAGAACGAAGGTACGCCAGAGTCAAACAGCGAGGACAAGACGACATCGACGGCCATACGACTAATCATCTCACTTATCATCTAACAATCATTCAGACGATCATATCATTCATCCATTAATACCATTTATCACTATCTATCACATTTTCATTCATCATTCGCATGAAATATGAGCTTGTTATGACAACTTATTGAAATATGAAATATTTGATGAAATATGATGAAATATGAGCTTGTATTGACAACTTAAGCTTGTGTCTAATTTTTGCTGCTCTACTAACCAGAAGCAGTCCTTGTGTTATCAAGTCAAACCATTGTGTAAGTGTGAAAGACAGCGGTGGAACACCCCAAGTACCGTACTTTCCAAAGAATTAGATGAGTATATTTTCCGAATATTTTGGTATGCTCTAACTTAATCATGCATCTTCTTTTTCAGTAAAAGATGTACACTTACTAACACATTATTATAAACTATTGTGTGAATATTATTGTATTATCATTGTGAACTAACATTACGCCACAAAATGGCGTCACTAAATGAATGTATCCAGGCGGGCATCGCAATGGGCCACACTGGAGATAAGTTAGAAAAATGGGCGGATCAAAAGTATAAAGAAGAAATAGCTCGTCAGAGAGAAGAAACAGAAAGAAAAGCTGCTCATGACAGGGATGAAAGAGCATTAGAAAGACTACATCAAAAAGAAATGAAAGAGGTCGAAGAAGTTACCAAACAGAAACAATTAGAATTACTGGGGTTAAGGAGAGAACTTGCTAGACCAAAAGATTATACGGGTGAATTTGTCAAATGCCGTACTTTCTCTGGAACCATCGAGAAATATCCACTGGCAAAGGCGCATATCAATACCCCGTTCCTTACCGGCACATTTACGTGCGCTATCCTCCAAGATCCATGTACGGATCTTATTTTGGGATGCCTAGATGCATTGAAAGAATGTACAGACGACAACATAAAAGCCTGGAAAGAGACACACATGGCAAACGCTGTAACTAAGTCAGATACAGAAACAAACTATACTGACTTACAAAATGAAATGCTACAGCTATTAACACCAAGTGGTGCAGATACCAACACTACTCGACAAAAGTTGATCGAGGCACAAAGCACCGACCAAACAATCACACCATATTTTAACTTGTTGTGTGAGGGAAAGAAAGTGTCTAAAAATTCTTCCTGGTACTTTAAAAAGGTTAACGGAATTCTCATGCGTTATTATACATATAATAACCATGAAATTCAGCAGACGGTGTTATCTGTAACATACCGACAAAATGTGCTAAAAAGCGCACATGAATTACCGTTTGCTGGACATTTGGCCTACCATAAAACGCGAGCCAGAATTCTATCACAATTTTACTGGCCGAAATTCTGTTCGGACATAAAATCTTTCTGTCGCTCTTGTACTGTTTGTCAACATCGTGTACGAAAGAAAAAGCATGTAAAGACCGAAGTGCAACGGTCAGTAATAGCATCTAGACCACTTGAGAGTATAGCGGTCAATATTGCTGGACCCCTAATGCAGGTGTCGAGTAATGGAAACCACAACTATCCAAACAAGGGTACTAAAACGATTCACCTTAAACCAAACCAGAAGGTTGTGATTCGACTACCTGATAAACATAATATGGTACTAACATCTTGCCAAGGGCCTCTCAACGTTGAACGCAAAATATCAGATGCGGATCATGAAATATCGATAAAAGGACACTTAGAGATATTTCATATCAACATACTGAAACCATACTTTTTACGACAAGAACAACAGACAGACGAACAAATTGCACCAACACCAAGCAATGAGACGACAGACATACACAACTCAACTTCACTAGGTAGGGCGACACAAGACAGCGACAACGCAAACACACTTAGCCAGGTAACAACACACACAGCTAGCAGCACAACAGTATTGGACGAGATGGAACTACCAGTTCCTACAATAAACGCGACTGCGACCAGTATTTCGACTTATAGAGATAACATATGCAGTCATACGGAAGACGGGACAAAACACCTACTGAAACGTCGACAAGTCTTCGACAGGTTGATAATGTTTGGGCTCACAGCGAAGCCGTCCAAAGTAGAGTTGGGCATGGAACAAATTGACTTCCTGGGTCATACCATCTGCAGGGGCCAATTGAAAACTGATGACAGAATCGTCACTAAGATTCTGAATTTGACAATGCCAACGACCAAGAAACAGGTCCGAAGTTTACTCGGTCTAGTGAACTACTATAGTAAATTCATTCCAAATCTGGCGGAAATCACCAGTGGTTTTTCTAACATCTTAAAAGCTTCGGCTAAGTTATCTGTAAAAGATGCAGGATTAATTAGTGCGTTATCAAAATTGAAACATCTTTTCCACCTATCCTTCGTATGCCTAATCCAAAACTAACTTATTTCTTACGCACAGATGCGAGTGCCATATCCATATCTGGGATACTAGGACAGTTCTACGACGGGACGTTCCACCCCGTAATGTACGTAAGTCGCAAGATTACTCCTGCTGAATCAACATACTCAGCATCAGAATTGGAGGGCCTCAGTTTGATCTATTGCGTCAGAAAGTTTCATAGATTTTTGGCAGGAGCACAGTTTGTAATCCAATCCGATAACTCTCCGTTGTCTGTGATGCAGTCTGGACTTCCTACCAACAATAGAATTTACAGGTGGGCTTTGATTCTCCAAAATTACACATTTACCATCCAACACTTAAAAGGGAGATTAAATACGGTTGCAGACATTTTGAGTCGTCCATCATCCATTCAAATACCTGAGTTGCAGGAAGGGATCGACCATACACCACCAGAAACAGTGACACTGTAATGTTAGATAACTCAGTGCCGTATGTGGTGATTAAGACACATCGTAAGTGCGTTATCATCGCCAAATATATAACCTGTGTGGATATAACAGTGCTATAGGAAGTGTAACAAACAGACGCAGAATTAACATGCGCTGACACACACATAAGCTAGAGGAACATTCAAGTGTTAGCTATAAACCTACATAACGTAGGAGGGAACTATATTAATACACTATCCTTGAAGGAGAGCATAAGAGACTTTGTCGAAATGAACTATGTTAGAATAGTCTACAAAGAGTATTGCTCCATCTTCACAACGCAGAGGAGGACGTCGACTTAGTGTAATTAGATATAGAAAGGTAACTGTGATATATGTATATTATTATTTTATTAACAGTACCTATAACTTCATTTTTTTGTTAATCATTCAATTCCACATTGTGTAAATGCATATATAACTTTATTTTCTTATTTGGTAGTTAGAAATCACCATCATTTAATTAATAACCCATGTAGTAGAACACCAATTATAGGAATACAAGTGTTAGATCTTATATTAGTTTATTACCATATAATCATAATCATTTATACCTCCATCTATCTAAAATATCATTTCCAAACTAACCCAATCATGTAGGAATTAATATCATTTTTTTCACAAGTAACTTTAAGGTAATTAACCCAATTCACTTAAATGAAAGTACTTATTAGATTATTTCCCTTGAGGGTAATTTAGGTCAGCACACCAAATTACGGAAGTTACTACGACAGGATCGGTAACAACCCATCCTCATAACTATGTATATTATGTATAGACATGACACGTGCAAACAAAACGCACAGTCATTTGGCGTGATTACTGTTGAAATACAGCCAATCGTTTTTGTATATATATATAATATTTATCTATTTGATGCTATTAAATATATTTTAATGACGAGAGAATGGTTGAGTGAAAGAACAGTATGAAAATGAATGAAAGAGGTATGCAAGAAGGATAAATGCGAGGGGAGAATGCAAAAACTTAGTAAACATTGAATGAAAGAGAGCGAGAGAGAAAAACAGCGGACATTTTTTTTTTCTTTCCACCGCTGCAAACGTCTTATTTGACTTGTCTGTGTCATCTGTGTAACCAGTGTGTTGTCGGGTTTTTATGTGTGTTACTGCCACACTGTAATAGAGTATATAGAGAACGTACTTTGAGCTTCAGAAAGCGGAGTTGTGGTCACAAATAATAATAACGAACGGTTGTGACCACAATATACCGATTTCCGGCGCTCGAAGGAACACACACATTTAGTACACTAACGCATACACATGTTAGAGAGTTAAGTACACTATAGTTTATTAGAAAACACGCAAACAAACAGGAACACAAACACATAAAAGTTGCACACACCATTCATCTCAAAGAACAACAACTCTAAATTCAGGGGACACAATAACTATTAGAAACCTAAATTTAACAGTGAATATAGCTTTTCACATGCGGAAGCGAGAAGGTGAACAGTAGAACTGTGTGTATAGAGTTGGAGGGGATATTAATGGGAACATGAACACTTGGTGCTCATGTGTTGTACTCAGAATAGAGTCAACTTGTGTGTGGGTTGTCATTTTGGGCAATTTGAGGACAGGTCGAGACAGAAGTCATTAGGTGAAAGTCAAAAGACATAGGGTCAAACGACAGAAGCCAGGACATAAGTCATAAGACAACGGGTTCCGGTTCACTACCAATCCCAAAGATATCTATAGAACCAACTATACTGATACATAGGCTACTGAATTAGCCAAGTGAAAAGATAAAACACTGTGAGTGAAGGAAGAAGACAGTTGTTCTATCCCCAAACTAGAAAGTCATAACTTATTGGAGATTTGACAAAATTGGAGCAACCAATTTTTCTTTGTGACCAGAAGTGTTACAAATATGAGTGAAAGGGAAGTAACACTTCACAGAGAGGAGGGGACCCTGTCAAGATCCCCAATAAGGCCTTACAACGGCAATAGGAGTTAATACTAGGCTAGTAGGGAGACACCAGACAGGAGAGACACCGAGTGCTATTAATAGCCTCACAAGGAGACACAATTGTGTCAGACCAGAGGTCGAGGAGTACAGCTGAGCGAGGGCTTTCCCCAAGCAATTGGGAAGCTTGTCCTTGCGAGTACCGTGAAGGGCCCGGTTACTCGTACTCACAGGCCAGCGTGCTGGCGAGACCATGCACGCAATAATAGCTACTGCACGGAGAAGAGTGCTGGTCCACGCAATGTGTAGCGTGTGGACAGACTGACTGGAGACGGTAGAGAGAGCAGACGTATCCTTGACCAATACTATAGTTTCTAGGCAATAGGCAAACATAGGGCTGTTCATTTAGATTGTGAAATACTAGCATCATCTATCATTACGTCAATGCATTCATGTTGTATAATGATGATGAAGTATAACGCTCGTAGAGCCATTCAAATGTCGGCTCTGAATAAATTGCATTCCTTTCGCAAATGTCACGAGTTGTTATTTCGTCTAGTGCGAAAGTAGGGGAGTCCAATAATCTGCAGCGCACAAGTCGCTGACAATTAGCGACATGGACATGGGACGACAGAAATGTAATAATTACAGGCGTGTGAGACAATTGAAAAGCCCGTCCCAGACTAAGACCGTAGGACAGAGATATGGAGGGAGAAGGAGGATGGTGAACACAGTAGAGCTGGAAGATAAACTTGGCCAGACTGGTTATTGTATTTGTGTGTGCTAGGATATGTTTTACTTAAGATTGCACTGATGTAGAACTAGATATAACACATTCTTGACTTTCTTTCAAGCTCTCACAAAGAGCGCCTATGTTTAGATCTCAACTGGAGATGACTAGGTAGTGCCAGGACTGACAGGCGTCAGAATACCAGCAAGCTGTTTTGTTTCTACTGGAGAGTGGAGATCTGGACCACAGATCCAGATAGTTCAAGTAACAGTAAAGTTACGTAATGTTTCTCATCACAATATGTTATATGATTTCATCATCATCATATTGGAAACCATCAGATGTCTACGATTATGATTAGTAAATAAATGTTGTAGTATTGTAACTCATAGTTCTGTCATTATATTAATTCCAATTGTGCATACGTGGTGTGTGTGTGCATTGGTGGGGGTTCACTTAAACATCAAGGAAGGGAGCAGTCAGGGAGAAAAACCTGTACTGGGATAGTTGTCAATTACACTTCAATTTAGACTTAAAAATCTATCCTAGCTAACCTTCTCTTTCCTATTCCTTGGCGAATATTCAGCACAGTTCATTTCAATTTTGTAACGAGCCACTTGGAGCTGTACGTTGGATATTCAGGGCTTAATCTATAGTTCAGCCATATAGATTTTGTCCCTAGTCAGTTTCTGACTATTTGGGGTTGCTCGCCAGTGAATAATACTTTCATCTAGGCGGTGGGCACTCCGACTTCTGACACTTCCATAAAACCATACTGTGCTTCACTAATTTCCATTTTTATTTACTTTCTTGTTCTTCTCATTATAATTCTGAGTAGAAGCTTAGTGACTTGGTTTATGATGTTAATTGTACAAAAATCTTCACATTCAATTGCTCCTGGTCTCTTTGGTATTGCTATAAATACAGATTTTAGCATATTGCTCAGTAAATATCCACTGTTGTAAATATCATTCAGCATTTTGGTTAATATATCTTCCCCAAATTCTCCTAATACTTCTAATTCTTCTACTGTGATTTCATCTGGCCCAGCTGTTTTTCCTTTCTTCATATGTTTCATAGATTCAGCGACTTCTTCTTTTTGAATAGATGGGCCTTCTAAGTTACTTTCTTCTGTTAATTCTTCCCTTTCTTCTTTATATAATTCTCTTATATACTCATTCCACCTCTTCATTATAGCACCTTCCTCCAATAATATCTTTCCTGTTTTTGATTTCAAACACCCTGTATTTATTCTTATTTTCCTTCCTGTGAGCTCACTGATTTGTCAGTGCATACTTTTTTGATCTTTAATGGAATTTAATTCTTTTTTTTTTTTTTTTTTTTTTTTTTTTTTGCATTGCTCGTTTAACCAACTTTCTTTTGCCTTAACACATTTATGTCTTATTTCTTTCTTTATCTTAGCATACTCTTGTTTGTCATTTTTATTCTGTTTCCTTTTGTCCATCAGCATTAAGATTTCTTCATTCATCCATTTTTTCTTAGCTTTTTGGCTTCTCTCCGGTAATATTTCTTTGCTAGTTTGATGAATGGAGTCCCTTAACATTTCCCATTGTTCATTTATACTCTGTATTTTAGCTATTTCATTTTACTTATTTTTCACAGTCACTCTGTATTGTTCTTGAATTTCTTTATCTACTTTCAGAACCTCTTTATTAAGTCTCAAGTTCTTAACCATTTTTTCCCTCTCTTTAATCTTAATTTTATTTGTCCACATAGTGGTACATGATCACTATTACAGTCAGCACCAGGCATTGTCTTTACATTAATTAATGCATTTCTAAATCTTTTATTAATAAGTATGTAGTCAATTTGGTTGCGTATTTTCATATCAGGGCTTTTCCATGCGTATAGTCGTCTTTTATGGTGTTTACCATGTGTTTCCAATTATCATATAATTAATATTTGCCCATTGTATTAGTTTTTCTCCTCGTTCATTTCTTGTACCTAAACCGTAATTCCCCACTATATCCTCTATTTTTCCCTTTCCTACTTTTTCATTAAAATCTCCCAGTATTATTTTTATTTCTTGTGATCCAATTTGAGCTATTGCCATTTCTATTTCATCGTAAAAGTGTTGTATTTCTTCATCACTACTGCTTGTTGTTGGTGCATATACTTGTATAATAATTATATCTATTGGTTTGACTTTGATTTTGACCATTAAAACTCTATCTGAAATACACCAGAATCCATTCATAGATTTGGCTGTTTTTTCATCACATATTATTCCTACACCTTTTTCATGTGTGTCCCCTCCAGAATAAATTATTGTGCGTTTGTCGGTTATCATTTTGCCAGATCCCTTCCATCTCATCTCACTTATGCCTAGTATATTCATATTCATTTTGCCTTTACACATTTATTGTCCACATAGTGGCACATGATCACTATTACCGTCAGCGCCAGGCATTGTTTTACATTTTGTTTTGTGTGATATTCACATGGTTCATCTCCCGTGTGTTGCCGGGGCCCATAAGGGAAGCAAAGAATAGCAACACTGTAGCCTACCATGCATGTCGTAAGAGGCGACTAAGGAGGCTTGATGGTTCCGTCGCCCTGCTACTGAGTGAGTGCGTGGCGCGACACTGTGAGCTGTGGGTTTCGTGTGAAATGCTTTTGAATCTGCCCGAGGTTTTTTGGAACGTGACTGCATGTTCAGAGCGATGGCAGCTGGCTATGTCCCAGAGTTGACCGGTTTTTGCCTTATGCAGAAATGCGTGGCTGCTGGGCTTCTGGTTGACTGCCACTACCATCGACGATGAACTGTATTTTTGTGGACTGTGTAGGTGAACATCTAGGAAACATCCAGATGAGAAAATGACTGCCGATTCCATCAGAGATGAACTGGATGTTTCGTGGGGGACTATTGTGTTAACATTCTGGCCCCGGCATTATGCACAGTGTATCTGTGCGGGCTGTTGTTTGTCGAGACTCCTGTCTTTTCCACTTTTCACATTGGGCAGTGGGGAGCGTTTTGTGTGATATTCACTGGCACAGGAACGGAGCATAATGGGGGTGAACCGTTGCTGTGAAGTTGGAACCGCGACTAACTAACTAACTAACTAATTCATATTCATGTTTTCCATTTCTCTTAGACCATTGTTTAACCCAGGCATATACCCCTCCATTATTGTTCTCTCCAAACTTTCGTGACGTTTCAAGTGACCAAAATATTTCAATTTTCTTTGTTTTATCGTCTTTAATAGCCAACCTTCTTCAATATTCAACTCTTGAAGTGTGGATGCATTTGTTCTTTTCTTTACCCAAGATATTCTTAGAACTCGTCTATAACATTTATATTCATTTATGCGATGTTCACCTTGTTTAGTAAGTGTCCATGTCTCACAGGCGTATGTTGCAATGGGAAAGATGCATGCTCTTAAAAATCTAATTTGTGTAGTTCTGTATGTCCCACTCCATAATTTATTCAGTTGTTTTAGTCTTTGAAGAGCAATTGATAGTCGCCGTTTAATTTCTTTCATTGTGTCACCGTTGTTGGTAATCAATGACCCATGATATTCAAAATTTTCCACCACCTCCAATTTTTCCTCATTAACATATATTTCTTTCTCCATAGTAGTTTTATCTGTATGCATTAGCTTAGTTTTTGCTATGTTAAGATATAAGTTGTGATTTTCACTATTCAATTGTGTTGAGGCTATTAGGTTTTCTATACCATTCTGTGTTGTGGATAGCAATACTGTATCATCAGCATACCGAATCTCTGTTATATACTGTATAGTGTGGGGAGGGTGGATGAGTGGTCTCGATGTATGGTGTCCGACTCGAGTGCTGGAGGTCCTGTGTTCAAGTCCCGGTGAGAACCGGGAGTTTTTCACATGAAACTTGTAGTAACAAAATTTCTCGTGGTCTCTGGGTAGTGAGATCGGACACCCGTGTGTATTGTTGCGCGCGTTAAAAATCCCTTGGCAGTTGGAAATCGAAAAAGAGTAGCCTAACGGCGCTGCCCGGGCAAAATTTCGAGTTTTAAAATCTACCCAAAATATTTCAGGATCCTCGCCGGTGCTACGGAGTTCGTGTACTGAGCAGAGATTCTCCGGACTCAGGCTTGAGTTAGGAGTCGAACGGAGCATTTATGGGTTACACCCGTGTGCCGTGATGTTGATCGGACGACTAAACAAAACTAAACTAAACAAAACTAAAGGAAACTAAACTAAACTATATTCTGTATAGTGAATGCACAATTGAAGAATCGACGTCACTGAGCTCGGTATATTCCCACCATCCTCAGTTCCCCTCTTCAACAGCCAGCGAGGAGTATCCATGCTGATTACTCCACTAGCAGCTTGATTACAGTTTCGCTGGACTTTCTTCTGGTTATATAAAGTCAGCAGCTGTTATTTTCTATCAACAACTGCTTTCTAAAATTAACTGTTATAATTGATAACAAATGATTATATTCGATGCCACATTCCTTCACTAATTGTTACGTGACGTCATCAACGATTGTCCCTCATTGACAGCCGTCTTGCAGGTCACGCAGTTAGACCCCTTTCTCCCCCCCCCCCACACACACACACACCCAACTCGCCCTTTTCGCCCCCTGAATCAACAGTTACGTTAGATTACTGTTATATTTCAGCATTACAAATTATGTACTATCGCTAAATGTTATAATCATTCACTAATAGTTATACTTCAATAACATTACAAAATGTAACATTCCGTCAGTGATAGTAATGGCATCGTGAATCCTTGTGTAATGCCAGTACAATGAATACGTCAACACAAACAATTGTATTCTGTAGGAAACAAAACACATGTAATCACGCGTCACTGTAAGCGCAGCATCAACCCCCTGCCCCGTGGCTGGCCCAGTGTTTACGTGTATCAGTGCTTACACGCAGCTGGAGGGCTGCCAGGGCTGATACAGCGCCACAGATCTCGTAAACCTGAGATTTACTTTAATGATTTCAACTTAAACAGACGGAATGGACGGTGGCTGGGTGCGAGGGCCCAGGTGCTTCCTGCCTACAGGTAGATGTCTGTGCTGACTGATGGCAAATGCAAGGCCCGGGAGCTGTTGTTTGTTTGTGACACCCCGTCCATCAGCTGCTGCCTCCACACATGGCTCACCTGAACGCAGACAACATCCATCAACGTCAGTCACTTGAGCACTCATCAACATTTCTTTATACAACATTCAATAACGTCAGACAGTTGAGCACTCATCAACATTTGTTTATACAACATTCAACAACGTCTGACAGACGAGCACTCATCAACAGTTCTTTGTGCAACATCCATCAAAGTCAGACATTTGAGCACTCATCAACATTTGTTTGTACAACATCCAACAACGTCACATAGTTCAATCAATTAATCAGGTGCCGTCTCCACAATGAAGGTTGGCTGCAATGGATCTCCTACACTGTCTGTCTATCGCCGTGACTGTACATTCTGTCAGGCTGATGTTCGTCCATCTGATGTTATCTTCCCATTTGAATCGTTGTCTACCTCTTGCTCGCTTGCCCTCAACCTTGCCTTCCAGTATGGTTGTTATAAGAGTGTTATGTCTTTTAACGTGGCCGAAATATTTCACTTGCTTCTTTTTTTTATTTCTTTCATCAACTATCTTTTCATTCCCAGTTTTTCTAGAAACTCTGCATTTGATTGTTTTTGTTTCCATGAAGTACGACATATTCGTCTGTATATCCACATCTCCAGGGCTTCTATGCGACTTTCTAGTTGCTTGTTCAATGTCCAGGCTTCCGCGCCATACAAAAGCGTTGAATATACGTACCGTTTGACACTTCTCATTTTTAATGCGTTGTTAATCTCTCTGGAGAATAATACTGATTTCATGCTGTTGAAAGCATTTTTGGCCATTCCTATTCTCTTTTTGATTTCCATTTCACTTCTGCCATCATCTGTTATTACATATCCAAGATAGGAGCAACTTGTTATTTGTTCTAATAACTCCCCGTTTACTGTGATGTTCATTGATGACCTTTCCTAATTATCACAGTTTTGGTTTTTAGGATGTTAATATCTAGGCCACTTTCTGCACTGTGCCTGTTTACTTGTTCCGCTTGGTTTTGTAACTCTTGCTCACTGTCTGCTAGTAACACGGTATCGTCAACATATCTAAGATTGTTTATGATTCTTCCATTGATGTTAAGTCCAAACATTTCTGCTTGTTTAAAAATTCTTTCTGTGCATAGGTTGAAAGCCGGTCTCCCTGGTCTAGGGGTTACACGACTTTCTCCGTAATCCCGTATACTCTCGTGAGAAGCGTGATGTGCGCGAGAATCGTTAGCGGTTCTCCCCGCGTCGGTAACTTACGGGGTATGTGAGCCGGTCGCTCAGAAAGCAATGGCAAACTACTGAGCGTAATCTTGCCAAGAAATCAACAATCAGCTGACAGATGCTGATGTTGACAGCGATGTCCTATATAGGATATACGAGAAAAAAATAGGTTGAAGAGGCTCGGGGACAAACGCATTCCAAATGTATTGCCATGTCGTGAAGTTTAACTCATGGCATAGGGAAGGAGTGTCACACGAAAGGACGTGACACGCGTGACTTTAGATCATGAACCGGCACGCCGAGATTGTTACCGGAGCGAACCCACGTGATCGCGAAGGTGACAAGGGCATTCTAGCCGTGGACGCGGTTCCGTGCGGACGCATCACGGAGAGAAGATGGCTGTGGCTTAACATAATGCCGCCATTTTATTCAGTGTTTAGCAGTGTTATATATTGTGTATTGTAGCATATGTGAATATGATGATGTCTACACTAGAGTGTTGATTATAGATGAAAACCTACACTTGTGTCCGAGTCACATCTGTGTCTGAGTGCAGAGTTGTATTCAGTCGTAAGCTGATCCAGTTGGTAGAGAATGGCAGAGCTTACAATTTGTCAGTTAAGGTGTTAAACGATGAGTAGAAAGCGAAGATGAATACTTAAGTAACAGAGCCTGTCTCTTGGTGTGGACGACGAAGCCGAGAGAGAAGTAACCACGGTGATGATATGGACGGGAGGCGAGCAGTCATAACTAATATTCCTAGGCATCTGTGAATTCGCATAAGCCCACCATTCGCACCTTGGCACGTACTCCTCTTTCTATCTCTTTGGGCGACGAATAATTATTTCCGCATCTAATTGACGCCACTTGTTCCCAGTACAAGTTACTAATAAGTCTTATGTCCTTTCTGTTTACTCCTATATATTGAAGGCACGTAATTAGTCGTTCATGTTGTACTCTACTAAAAGCTTTCTTGTAGTCTATAAAACAAACATATATATTTTTCTGAACTTCTATATATTTTTCAATTAACATCGTCAAACAAATTATTATTTCCCTGGTGCCGCTGTTTTTGCGGAACCCAAATTGTTCTTCAGCTACTTCCTCGTCTATTTTATTTTGAATTCTTTCTTGTATTACCTTGAGTAGTATCTTAGTCATATGGCCCATTAAGCTAATAGTTCTGTAATCCTCACAATCAACAACTCTTGGCTTCTTGGGTAGTGTAATGTAAACGGATGTTTTCAAATCCTTGGGAATATACTTAGTATTTTATATATCATTACATAATTCGCTGATAGTATCAATGCCAAAGCTGGATAAGGATTTTATCATCTCTGTTGTTATCTTGTCAGGACCTGCAGCCTTACCTTCTTTCATCTTTTTAATACTTCTCTACTTCAGCATTTAATATGTTTGGTCCATCTTGAGTATGATACAAGGTTGGGATATTAACCCTTCTGTCCCAAAATAACTCTTCTGTGTATTCTGTCCATATGTTTATTATGTCGGTGTTATGAAATCAAATTTCTGCATCTTTTCCTCTGATGCAACCATTTCCTGTTATATTATGTTTCTTTTTTTTGTAAATAATTTCATATTTCCATGCAATTCTTTAGAGTTGTGTTGTATTTCTAGTTCCTCTATTTCTTTGCATTTTTTTTTCTGAAACCACTCTTCCTTGGCAACTCTACACATGTGGCGTAGTCACACATCTGAGTATTCAATCAACATTTGTTTGTACAACATCCAACAACGTCAGTCACTTGCGCACTCATCAACATTTGTTTGTGCAACACCCAACAACGCTAGCTAAACTAAAAGATCCAACAACGTCAGAGGTAAAGAACAGCTCTGATGCATTGACTTATGTGGAAATTCCTGTTCAAAATTTTGGTGACCAATGGGAAATATTCATAACGTTAGTCAGCCAGGCCGAAAAAAAAAAAAAAAAAAAATTAAATTGATTGGATGTAAGAAATGGATGGCGGAAGAAATCTTAAATCTAATTGAAATAAGAAGAAATAACAAAAATAACCATAAAAATATTAAGAGATTCACGTTAAAATTATGAAATTGTACAGACACAAAAGAAGCATGGCTTGAGGAAAATTTCAGGGAAGTTGATACCAACGCAACAACCAGAATATCAAATTAATGCACAAATAATCAAACTGAACATTTAGATGGTATCTTGAAATAATCAAACTAAACATATAATGTAGGCTTGAAATAATCAAAACTAAACATTTAAATGTTAGCTTGAAATAATCAAACTAAACAATGTTAGAAGGAAGCGCACATGTACACAGAGTGAGAAGAAAGTGCGCATGTACACAAATGGAGCAAGAAGCACGCATGTACACAGAGTTAGAAGAAAGCACACACAGCGAAGAGTGAGAAGAAAGTGCACATGTACACAGAGTGAGAAGAAAGTGCACATGTACACAGAGTGAGAAGAAAGTTCACATGTACACAGCTTCTGCAGCTTGACTTGTTCCAGGTGTATTGGTGTTACCTTTCCTCTGGAGTAGTAAGTAGTAAGTAAGTAAGTAAGTAAGTAAGTTAGTAAGTAAGTAAGTCAGTCAGTCAGTCAGTCAGTCAGTCAGTCAGTCAGTAAGTAAGTCAGTCAGTAAATCTTTATTTTCCAAGGGTTAAGAATCGGGCACGCAGGCCCGTCTGACATTCTCCCTTTCTGCGCTTCTTCTCTATTTCCTCTCATACATTCTTTCATTCAACATCACTTATGAAGCAATTCTTTAACAACAAAAGAACAATAAGAATTAAAACGCATGAAAAATAATCAATAATACATGACTCGTTGAGGCAAAGTTTAACATGGGCATCATGAATACCCAAGGTGGGTGTAATGTGCCATACACATGAGAATGTTGTTGTTGTTGTTTTGTTTTGTTTTTTGCTAGTTGCCGTTCGAGATAATTTACCATTATTATTGTCTTTGTTGCTTTTTGTTTTTGTTTTTGGAGTGAACTAGGCAGGCCGAGAGAGGTATCATGTTGCATGGGCAAGACATGGTCTCGATATTGTAGGCCAGGTTTTGTGGCATGGAGGGGCAATAACTCCATCCCTGGTCTTAACTGGTCTCGGAATCGAAGCAAGAGGTTACATTTTCAGGTTATAAGTCTCTGTCAATTGGCGTAGACATGGGGCGCCACGGATTGCCTCTGACGGTGGGAGACACCTACAGTTGTCATTGATCAGCTACCGCCTGGTACAAGCTGGGCAGCCCCCACCCCCCCCCCCACGTCCAATTGGGTGCTGATCCGCCACATCCTGCCTGCTTCAATGGGTGCTTGGGGCTAGGACAAAATCTGAATCGCAGGCTGTAAAACCAATACCCCAGGTACTACTTAAAAAAAAAAATAGAAACCTCAAGGTACGGCTTGCTACCTGGAACGTAAGAACCGTGTGTCCACGATTGTCCAATGACCTGACGAATATTGGCGATGTGAGAAAAATGGCTGTGATTGATGCCGAACTCAATCGTCTTAACATTGCTGGCCTGCAGGAGACTCGCCTCTCTGAAGAAGGGTCACTCAGGGAAAACAATTGCACCTTTTTTGGAACGGTAGAGGACAGACAGAAAAGAGCAACACGGTGTGGGCTTTGCAGTGAAGAATTCGCTACTGGGAATGATTGAAATTCCAGCTGGAGGTATTGAAAGACTATTATCCCTGCGCTTGGCAACTGTCAGGGTCTTAAACCTGGCTCGTTATACCTAACACATGTGAGACAAGTACAAGTACAACATGATTGGACTTGAGACACAACGACACGAAGTTCAATGGATTTATTTACAATTCACATGCAATACGATCTAGTTTGGCATGTGATGATCATTACAATACACATACTATACATCGATACACTTACAGACAACCCACAACTTTACAGTCTATCTCACACGATGTACAAGCACTCGACTTTCGGGCACAGAACTACACAAAGCCTTTCTCTACCCACACGTCCTGTCTGGTCCGAGTACCCAAGCTGTCTGTCTGTTTCTCGCAAAGCGCTTGCCCTCTGTGGATTGGCTTCACGAGGACTGCGTGCGTCTTGCTTTGTCCTTGCCTGACCGCTGGCTATCGCGTCAGCCAGCAACCTGCGGGCAGGTAACTAATACTCGCCTGGCGGGCGTAACGATGTTACTGCATCCCGGTTGGGGACTATTCGCCTGGCGGGCGTAACGATGTTCCTGCATCTCGGGTGGAGACATTCGAGATTCTGACACGCTCCCCCGGGGCTTCTTCATGAAAGATCTCATCTTTCATGTATACTCTCTATATACATACGGGGTTAATATTTTAACCATGTCAGAATCGACCTTTGTGTTGTTATATACATTGGTATAGAAATGCATAAGGATACATATATTGGCATAGAAATACATAAGAAATGCAAGTTGTATTTTAAGACATGTGGTGTTCAATCTTTACCACTTGCCAAGTTTCATCCTCTCGATGAATGATCACCTGAGTTGCAATATTGACCCAGTCAGATCGGTAGCACCAGCTTTCAAATCAACTACCTCGCAACCTCTAAAAACAAAAGTAATAATATGCTCTTTGTAACAAAAAAACATCGGGTAAGACTGTAATACGCCTTTATATAAGCCGTATTCAACGCTCGAGCTCCGACCTCATTTGGCCGGGAGCTCTTCCGTCGGTCTACAACGTCGGTAACCCTATACCATGCCCAGTTGATGACTTCTTGGAGTGTTAACAATCTGGCAACACCATGGCTATTTATATACAACACATATTCGAATACATTTCAATTTACCGCCCTTGGTGTAATAATGTAACAACAATTAAATGAAAGGGACATAATTTCAAAATATCTTAAATCTAATATATTACAATTATTCTTCTATTTCTCAGCGTCATAGCTTGATGCTTTTCCATACTAGCGAAAAAATGTCGATAGTATGAATAAGTTAATCAAGATATGATTCTAAGATTACACTAATTGAAAAAATATTAATACACAATTCGTGCATTCGAAATTGATGATTCCTAAATATTTTAGAAGCGTCATACCTTTTTAAGGTTTTGTTTGTCGTCTGCTAATTTTGGACTAAATTTATAAATTATCCGGAAGTACACACGAACAGCTGATGTTGAAAATTCTATAACACACTTGTTCCGGTCTGATGTAACAATTCGGAATGTCAACTGTTCTGATCGTTCATGTGTTCGTTGTTTCGCTGGAAAACTTCTGGATTTCGATTAACTGCAGTGGTGTAAATGTCAAAGTTCAGTTCACTCTTGCATACACGGATTAAAATATCACTGGATATGTTCCACTCGCAGATACCACTGATAAATTGGATAGTTCGCTTGAGGTAAGTTTAGAGCGAATGTGGCACTGTTCTTGTTTCGTAATATATATACAATTAATATTGTTCGCTTTCTACCACACGCTACACGATTATTCAAGACACTTACTACAGTAATAATAAAATAAGAAAACTATATATAGTGGGAATGAACCCTATCACATAACATAGTAGACATACACAGCTTTCGTGCAAAAAATTTCACTGATGGCTGTGTTGGTCTGAGTGTATTTAACACACTGCACTCAGACATTAGTGCTTACTGGGTCGGTCGGACAACGGGACAAAAGATCAGCAATCGTGTTGGTTCTGCCTGCGATATGTCGACCTTCAAAGCTGTAATCTTGAAGCTTAAGAGACCAGCGCGCTATCATTTGATTGGTAGGTACTCCTGTAGTAATAAATTTTAATGGGCTATTGTCGGACTCTACAATAAAATGACGTCCCAGGAGGAATCTGGACAATTTTGTTATACCCACCACTAGAGCAAGGGCTTCCAACTGTGGTGTCGACCAAGCACGTTCTCTTAGTTTCAATTTTCTAGAGACGTAGTATACAGGATGTAGAATGTTATCATGTTCCTGTAACAGAACTGCTTCAATCGCCACGGAGCTCGCGTCTGTGCGTAATCTGAAAGGAATAAGTAAATTTGGCAATTTGAGAATGGGATTCTTTAAACTATTCTCAGAAAAATAAGATAACACTTTCTGGAATGCAAATTTTAGGCATTCATTGTATACAATATTTTCAGGTTGGTCTTTCGTTAGTAGGTTAGTAAATTTGTCAGTCAGTTCAGCAAAATCAGGTATGAACTGCCTATAATAATTTAATAGTCCTAACACACTTCTGACTTGCTTTTTCGTAGTCGGAAGTGAGAGTTTCAGTATTTTGGACACGATGTTATCGTCTGTCGTGACAAAGCCATTAGATATTTTGTACCCCAAGAAGGAGATTTCCTGATAGGCTATGTCTACTTTTGTAGGCTTTACCGTCAGTCCGTGCTGTCTGATCCGTTCAAATGTCTGCTGTAATGTCTTTATGTGGTCTGTCATTGTCTTTGTGTAAACACAAATGTCGTCCATGTAACAGATAATGTTTGGTATGTCCACTAGTAAAAGTCGTGTCATACGTACGAATGTCGCTAAGGCATTGACAAGCCCAAATAGACGTTTGCACCATTCGTACAGTCCCCAAGGTGTGGCAAATGCTGTCAGGTGTCTGCTCTGTTCGTCTACCGTTATCTGCCAGTAACCTTTCGTCATATCTAACTTCGTAAAGAATCTAGAGTCTGTCAGTTCTGTCAGTAGATCTTCAGAGTTGGACATTGGTTCTAGATCTAGAAGTGTTATTTTATTTAATTTTCTATAGTCGACACAGAGTCTTATCGTGTTGTCCTTTTTGCGTACCATGACCATTGGAGATGAAAAATGTGATTGGGATCGTCTAATGATGTTGTTTTTCTCTAAACTAATGATTTCCTGATGTAAGTTTTCTTTTTAATGCAATGGAATGGTGTACGGTCTGCATTTTATGGGTGTGTTTGAAGTGAGTGTGATGTGATGCTGTACTAATTCTGTTTGTCCTGGGTTGTTGGAGAAGATGGTGTTGTACTGTTGTATGAGATGTTTGCAGCTGTCTGTTTCTGCTTGAGTTAAGTTTGGGTTTATTTGATTTCTTTCAAGCAGTTTGTCGTGTCTAAAGCAGGTGTTGGAATTTCGTCACTATCTTCGTCATCTTCATGGTCTATTATCACTGTACAAGCTGTTGTATCGTCCTGTTCATTGTCTCTGTTGTAGTATGGTCTTAGCATATTAATGTGGAATATTTTATGTTTGTCTTTTATTTGAATCTCATAGTCTACAGCTGAAATCTGTCTTATTACTTTAAATGGTCCTTGCCAAGACTCAGTCAATAAGTGTCGGTCACTAGGTAAGAGAAGAAGTACGTCCTGTCCAGGTATCAACGTTATTGTCCTGTTACCTTTGTCTGCATATTGTCTATGTGTAGCACCAGATAATTTTAGTGCTTCTTTTGCAATTATACAAGATTTGATGATTCTTTCACGCAATGATGTAACGTATACGTATGATGATATGGGTTTAAGTAAAGGAGTGGCTTCAGTTAACATTTGATGATAGATACTCAATGGGCCACGTGGTTTGGCACCATAGATAAGTTCAAAAGGAGAGAATCCAGTACTAGAATGTGGCACTTCGCGATAAGCAAAAAGTATAGCAGGCAAATATATGTCCCAGTTGTTGGGATGTTCTTTCGTGACTTTAGCAAGCATATGCTTTAAATCACCGTTAAACTTCTCTATGATTCCAGTTGAGTGAGGGTGATATGGAGAATTGAAACATTGTTTCACCCCTAACATTTTGGTGAAAGCTTGAGTAGATGCGGCAATGAACTGACTTCCCCTATCTGATAGGATAGTGTCTGGAAATCCTATCCGTGAAAATATATGGAAGAAAACTTCCATTATATCATTGGCAGTTATGTTCTTTAACGGAATCGCTTCAGGCCAGCGGCTACATAAATCAATGATGGTAATAATATATTTATTCCCTCTGGTTGTTATCTGATTAAGAGGGCCCACTATGTCGACAGATATTTTCTCAAAAGGTCGACTGGCTAAGTCAGTAATTTGTAATTTTGCCTGTGGGTGTTTACCTTTCTTCACTAGTTTTTGGCAGATGTCACAACTTCTGCAATATTGCTTAATGTCATTGCAGAATTTGGGGCAATAAAACTGTGTTAGTAATCTTGATCTGGTATTAGAGTATGCCATATACCCTGCAAGAGGTATATCATGGGCAAGATGTAAGGCTTGCATACGGTATTCCATCGGCAAAACAGTTTGCTCTGTTGTGCTGTCACCTCTGGTATAGTACCTGGTGAGGATGCAATTTTTCAAAGCAAAATGCCATCTTGCATTTTTGGTTACCTTTGGCTTTTGGCCGATCAGATTAAAATATTTAGACAATGAAGGATCAGCCTTTTGGGCTGTTACAAAAGTCTCCTTCATGGTTTTAGGAGGTAGTACCACTGGGCTAAGCATTTCTATAGCCTCAGTTTGATTAATTTCATCTTGCACTCTAGCAGTAGATCTGGTTACTGCGTTCACACATTCAATGATATCAGATGGTGATGAAACAGTTTGATCAATGATGTCATGAGATCTTAGTGCTACATTAGCTACCATACATTCATTTGGTGCTACAACATTATCAATGATGACATGTGATGGTGATGATGTTATGTTCTCATCAATGCACACAGATGTTATATCATGAGGCATATCATTCACCTCTGCTAAATTTCCAATGATAATATCACACACAGGGTTAGTTAATGCTGCGCATTTTACTTTCCCAGTGAGGAAAGGTGTCTGAATATATGCCCATGCTAATGGGTACTTTTCAATATTTCCAGAGAATGTTCTGCATGTTACGTGCCTGCCTGTATAGTCTGTAGGCATTATGAACTTTCTCTTTAGTCCAATAAGTGAACTGCCGGTGTCCCGAAGGACTGTAGCAGGCTTACCGTTCACATATCCCTGGTGGATGTTTATTCTGCCTTTGGAATCTATTACCAAATTAGCTTCTTCATTGGCAATAGAAATGGAGTGGCCGCATGTCAAAATGCCATCTTCATAAAAGGTATTACAAACAGTACATTTATTTGCGTTAAACATGTCAAAAGCCTGTGCTGAGTTCACAGGATGTTTCTCTGATTGTTCTTCATCTGACGATGAACTATCAAATAAGGCGGCATTTGCTTTCTTGGTCATTTGCCTTCCTTTACAAGCATGACGCCAATGCCCGTACGCCTTACAGAGGAAACATTTACGTGCATTTTTGAAGGATTTACGTTCCTTATCTTGGCTATTTATGATGTTCTGTAGATATGTAAGATATGCTGGGTTCTTGTCACACATCTCACCTTGGTGGTGTGAAAAGTTACAATATCTACAATGATTGTATTTCTCAGAAGTAGGCTTATATGGTTTTTGCCTATTATAGGGTTCTGATCGAGGTTTTTCATAGTTAGCCGATGCTACAAAGTTTGTATCAGTAGCTTCACTAGCAAAACAATGTTTATTGGCTGTATAGTAAGCCGAACCACGTCTCTCAATCTGATATACACTCGTACATTCATTCTCTTGCAAATATTTTGAAAATGCTGATGGAAGGGATGAGATGACTTTATCCTTGATGATGAGATCTTCTAATTTCTGATAATCTTTATCTATTTTAGCTGCTGAAGTCCATTTTGTAAATATGTCTCGGACTAAGCAGAGGTAGTCAGAGAACGTTTGAGTCGGTTTTGGACTCAACTTGCTGAATTGTTCTCTGTAACCTGCCTCATCTAGCATAAAATGTGCCATAATCTTTGATTTTAGATAATGGTAATCTTTTCTGAGGTCTTTGGGGATAGTCTCTATGACTTTCAGAGGCTCCCCTGACAAACTCCTCATATAAATAATATTCCATTCAGAAAGTGGGATCTGGTAATGGTCCATTGAGGTTTCAAAATTCTGGGTGAAGGCTGCAATGCAGTCACCTGAGGTATAATTTCTTACAATACCTTGATACTTTTTGTACTGGTTTTCTTTCTCCAGTCTTTGAGATTTCTTAGACTCTTTGTCTATGGCAGTATCAGTTTCAAGTTGTTTAATTTTTAATTGTAACTCAAGCTCTTCTCTTTTACTCTGAGCTGAGATTTCTGCCATCCTCAATTCATTATCTAACTCTGCTTGTTTTGTTTTTGCAGATAGTTCTGGCTCTGCTTGTTTTAATGCTGTTGCTGCCTCTGACTGCTTTAAGGCTGTTTCTGCCTCTACTTGCTTGGCAGCTCTTTCAGCTGCTCTCTCTTTGCGTTCGTGCGCTTTCTCTCGAAGGTGTTCAGAATATTTTCTTTCACTCCACTTTGTTAACTCATCACCAGTTAACTTTAACTTTAAACCCATCTCGATGAAGTCGTTTAATGAAGACATGATGGAAAATGTAAATGCAAAGGAGTTGTCAGACACACAATTAGTTACACGGTGTTAGTAATGTGAAAAATTTATAATTTTTGTTCAACTTACAATTTGTGCCCAAATTTGCATCCGAAAGTATATAGAAAGAAAAATATATTCAAGTGTACTGGATGCGGTGGAGAACGGTTCAAACCAGGGCTAGGAACTGTAGGGTCGCTACTTCAAAACACAAATGACCTCTACGGGCAAGGGTTTCAGATGGCACAGAAAACCTGCTTTGTTTTTGAAGGAAATAAATTAGCGTCTATCTGATGTGGTGTGTATGCTTGTCACTAAGTTTTGATTAGGTTTGTATGGCGTTGAGTGTAATTGTAGGTCGTAATGTCGTCAGTCAACAATTTTTTTTTCAAAACCACAAGTCACTTTCTTTCCGAAACTTTCTGCTTTCCACAACTAACTTCACAAAGACAATCTAACTATATCTCAACACTCTACAACACTGATGACACATCACTTACATCAAGATGACATTCAGTAAGGACATAGACATCAAGTTTACAAGATGGCGACAAGGTCACAATGGCGACAACTTCACAATGTCGACAAGGTCAAAATGGCGACAAGTTACACAATCACTGATGTTTTACACGTTTACATGATCAAACAAATGTATGTACTTTACGTTCACATCTAGCCTCCATATTCAAACAAATGTAATACTATATATGAGGATGAGCCTTTAATTAATTTAAAGCCGGACGAGCCCCCACGTTCACACATGTCAGGGTCTTAAACCTGGCTCGTTATACCTAACACATGTGAGACAAGTACAAGTACAACATGATTGGACTTGAGACACAACGACACGAAGTTCAATGGATTTATTTACAATTCACATGCAATACGATCTAGTTTGGCATGTGATGATCATTACAATACATATACTATACATCGATACACTTACAGACAACCCACAGCTTTACAGTCTATCTCACACGATGTACAAGCACTCGACTTTCGGGCACAGAACTACACAAAGCCTTTCTCTACCCACACGTCCTGTCTGGTCCGAGTACCCAAGCTGTCTGTTTCTCGCAAAGCGCTTGCTCTCTGTGGATTGGCTTCACGAGGACTGCGTGCGTCTTGCTTTGTCCTTGCCTGACCGCTGGCTATCGCGTCAGCCAGCAACCTGCGGGCAGGTAACTAATACTCGCCTGGCGGGCGTAACGATGTTACTGCATCCCGGTTGGGGACTATTCGCCTGGCGGGCGTAACGATGTTCCTGCATCTCGGTTGGAGACATTCGAGATTCTGACAGCAACCACGTGTTGTTTTGCCACCATTATCACTGCATATGCGCCAACATTCACTTCCTCAAATGATGTGAAGATTTTGTTTTATGAGGAGTTAGACTCTGTGATTAAGGCAGTTCCAAAATCCAATTACATTTATATGCTCGGTGATTTCAATACTCGTATGGGCACGGACTCGAGTTCATGGCCAATGTGCCTTGGAAAATACAACATCGGTCCGATGAATGGAAATGGGCAAAGGCTGCTGGAGCATTGCACCAGAAATGACCTATGTATTACAAACTTCTTTTTTAAACAAAAGTGCTGCATAAGGTCACATGGGAAATCCAAGATCCGGCCATTGGCAACAGCTGGACTTCATCATCAACGGAGACAACATCTGAACCAAACATCATTAACTCGAAATTACCACAATGCTGACTGTGATACGGATCATTCTTTGGTTTTTGCAAGGGTTACATTGAGACCAAAGAGAATCTACACAACTAAACACAAATCTAGCCCCAGTATTAATTTTATTAACACCCACGATCCTGATAAGTGCTTTGAGTTCCAACAGCAACTTGAAGACGCTTTCATTGATACATCAGAAAATTGTACATCAAGTGAAAAGTGGGTAAACTTAAGGAAACTCTTTATAAAACAGCGGTAGGGGTTCACAGCACTGTCGATCATAAGAGGCAGGACTGGTTTGCAGCAAACTGCCAGATACTGCAGCCCGTGATTGATAAAAAGAAGATAGCTCTCTTAAGAAAAAGGAAAGAACAACCCGTAACACTCTCAGTGAGCTGAGGCAAGCTAGAAAGCATGTGCAAAAGGCTGCCAGGCAGTGTGCAAATGACTATTGGATCAAGTTATGTGAGTCCATTCAAAATACAAGTGATAAGGGAAACATCAGAAGCATGCATGAAGGGATAAAGAAAGCCTATGGCCCAATGATAAAAAGAAGTGCACCACTGAAAACCTTGACTGGATAAATCATCACTGATAAGAAACAGCAGATGGGTAGAGCACTATTTGGAGCTTTACTCAAGTGAGACAAAACTAGTGGATGATGCCCTCAATGCCATAGAGGCCCTGCCAACTCTTGACCACCTGGACACACTTCCTACCATAACAGACGTTAAGTGTGCTATAAATGAACTTGCATCTGGCAAGGCTCCAGGTAGGATGGGATTCCAATAGAGGTAATCAGGAGTGGGCAAGACACACTCACTCTACAGATCCACCAGCTAATAGAGCTATGCTGGCGAGAAGGAAAAGTCCCACAGGATTTAAAAGATTCAAGCATCATAACACTGTACAAGAACAAGGGTGATCGGAGCGACTGTAACAGCTATAGGGGTGTTTCACTCTGTGTACTGTTGGGAAAGTATTTGCCAGAATTGTTCTGCGCAGACTTTAAGTCCTGGGAGATTATTCTGAACGTTTTGCATGGAGGGCAAATATCAGAAATGGAATAAAGACAAAGGAGAAAATGATTGCAAATAGGACACATACTGAGATTTGAGACGTAAGATGGTACGTGATGGTGAAAATGACTGTGTGTTCACATGCATCCACTGTGGACGAACATTTACAGCGCGAATAGGCCTTATCAGCCACATTTGCTACCGTCATGGGTTGTAGTTATTCTGCCTTTCTGAAGCACAATGTAACAAACTATCGTCTGTCAAGACGGCAAGGTGCCAATGGATGGATGTCTAACTGGTGTCTGTTAGATAAATACATGATGTTTGACTGGTGTCTAGTAGATTTATAATATTTGATTGATCTCGCGATATAATATCTGACTGAGGTCTTATAGATACCTGATGTATGACTGATGTCTAGTAGATTTATAATATTTGATTGATCTCGCGATATAATATCTGACTGAGGTCTTATAGATACCTGATGTATGACTGATGTCTAGTAGATTTATAATATTTGATTGATCTCGCGATATAATATCTGACTGAGGTCTTATAGATACCTGATGTATGACTGATGTCTAGTAGATTTATAATATTTGATTGATCTCGCGATATAATATCTGACTGAGGTCTTATAGATACCTGATGTATGACTGATGTCTAGTAGATTTATAATATTTGATTGATCTCGCGATATAATATCTGACTGAGGTCTTATAGATACCTGATGTTTGACTGGTGTCTAGTAGATTTATAATATTTGATTGATCTCGCGATATAATATCTGACTGAGGTCTTATAGATACCTGATGTATGACTGATGTCTAGTAGATTTATAATATTTGATTGATCTCGCGATATAATATCTGACTGAGGTCTTATAGATACATGATGTATGACTGATGTCTAGTAGATTTATAATATTTGATTGATCTCGCGATATAATATCTGACTGAGGTCTTATAGATACCTGATGTATGACTGATGTCTAGTAGATTTATAATATTTGATTGATCTCGCGATATAATATCTGACTGAGGTCTTATAGATACCTGATGTATGACTGATGTCTAGTAGATTTATAATATTTGATTGACCTCGCGATATAATATCTGACTGAGGTCTTATAGATACCTGATGTATGACTGATGTCTAGTAGATTTATAATATTTGATTGATCTCGCGATATAATATCTGACTGAGGTCTTATAGATACCTGATGTATGACTGATGTCTAGTAGATTTATAATATTTGATTGATCTCGCGATATAATATCTGACTGAGGTCTTATAGATACCTGATGTATGACTGATGTCTAGTAGATTTATAATATTTGATTGATCTCGCGATATAATATCTGACTGAGGTCTTATAGATACCTGATGTATGACTGGTGTCTAGTAGATTTATAATATTTGATTGATCTCGCGATATAATATCTGACTGAGGTCTTATGGATACCTGATGTATGACTGGTGTCTAGTAGATTTATAATATTTGATTGATCTCGCGATATAATATCTGACTGAGGTCTTATAGATACCTGATGTATGACTGATGTCTAGTAGATTTATAATATTTGATTGATCTCGCGATATAATATCTGACTGAGGTCTTATAGATACCTGATGTATGACTGGTGTCTAGTAGATTTATAATATTTGATTGATCTCGCGATATAATATCTGACTAAGGTCTTATAGATACCTGATGTATGACTGATGTCTAGTAGATTTATAATATTTGATTGATCTCGCGATATAATATCTGACTGAGGTCTTATAGATACCTGATGTATGACTGATGTCTAGTAGATTTATAATATTTGATTGATCTCGCGATATAATATCTGACTGAGGTCTTATAGATACCTGATGTATGACTGATGTCTAGTAGATTTATAATATTTGATTGATCTCGCGATATAATATCTGACTGAGGTCTTATAGATACCTGATGTATGACTGATGTCTAGTAGATTTATAATATTTGATTGATCTCGCGATATAATATCTGACTGAGGTCTTATAGATACCTGATGTATGACTGATGTCTAGTAGATTTATAATATTTGATTGATCTCGCGATATAATATCTGACTGAGGTCTTATAGATACCTGATGTATGACTGATGTCTAGTAGATTTATAATATTTGATTTATCTCGCGATATAATATCTGACTGAGGTCTTATAGATACCTGATGTATGACTGATGTCTAGTAGATTTATAATATTTGATTTATCTCGCTCTATAATATCTGACTGAGGTCTTATAGATACATGATGTATGACTGGTGTCTAGTAGATTTATAATATTTGATTGATCTCGCGATATAATATCTGACTAAGGTCTTATAGATACCTGATGTATGACTGGTGTCTAGTAGATTTATAATATTTGATTGATCTCGCGATATAATATCTGACTGAGGTCTTATAGATACCTGATGTATGACTGATGTCTAGTAGATTTATAATATTTGATTGATCTCGCGATATAATATCTGACTGAGGTCTTATAGATACCTGATGTATGACTGGTGTCTAGTATATTTATAATATTTGATTGATCTCGCGATATAATATCTGACTGAGGTCTTATAGATACCTGATGTATGACTGGTGTCTAGTAGATTTATAATATTTGATTGATCTCGCGATATAATATCTGACTGAGGTCTTATAGATACCTGATGTATGACTGATGTCTAGCAGAGACATGATGTTTAATGAGCAACTAGACGAGATGGAGTGTTTCCGTGCACTGCTCCAGTGATCAAATATGGCGGGAAACTCACAAGTAGAGCCTGTCCCTGATTGCTGCCTGCCTCGGGCACGTGCCTCACCGCGGGTACATGGGTCAGAGATAAGCGCCGCCTAGCGGCTGAAGAATGTTGTACACCTGGAATGTGGGGCATGCTGGCTGGCGGCTCAAGAATGTTGTACACCTGGAATGTAGTGTGTGCAGACATCACCGCGGCGACCCAGCCTCCTTGCGGAGATAAGGGTCCCGGCGCTAACATTCCACCGGGTGATCAGCCTGGCGAGTCCACATTCTCTGCTTTGATAAATATCTGCAGGCACAATGTTACCTAGTGGATGTATGTTGGCGCATTGGCGGTAGGTGTACATGCGTGCTTCCTGCTCACTCTGTGTACATGCGCACTTTCTTCTCATTCTGTGTACATGCGCACTTTCTTCTCACTCTGTGTACATGCGCACTTTCTTCTCACTCTGTGTAGATGCGTGCTTCCTGTTCACTCTGTGTTAGTTAGTTAGTCGCAGTGCCAACTTCACAGCAACGGGTCGTCCCCATTATGCTCCGTTCCTGTGCCAGTGAATATCACACAACATGCTCCCCACTGCCCAATGTGAAAAGTGGAAAAGACAGGAGTCTCGACAAACAACAGCCCGCACAGATACACTGTGCATAATGCCGCCGCCAGAATGTCAACACACCAGTCCCCCACGAAACACCCAGTTCATCTCTGATGGAATCGGCTGTCATTTTCCTATCTGAATGTTTCCTAGATGTTCACCCACACAGTCCATGAAAATACAGTTCATCGTCGATGTTAGTGGCAGTCAACCAGAAGCCCAGCAGCCACGCATTTCTGCATAAGGCAAAAACCGGTCAACTCTGGGACATAGCCACCTGCCATCGCTCCGAACATGCAGTCACGTTCCAAAAAACCTCGGGCAGATTCAAAAGCATTTCACACGAAACTCACAGCTCACAGTGTCGCGCCACGCACTCACTCAGTAGCAGGGCGACGGAACCATCAAGCCTCCTTAGTCGCCTCTTACGACATGCGTGGTAGGCTACAGTGTTGCTATTCTTTGCTTCCCTTATGGGCCCCGGCAACACACTCTGTGTATATGCTTGCTTCCTGCTCACTCTGTGTACATGTGCGCTTCCTGCTCACACTGTGTACATGCGCACTTTCTTCTCACTCTGTGTACATGCGTACTTTCTGCTCACTCTGTATACATGTGCACTTTCTTTTCACTTTGTGTGATTTCTTCTAACTCTGTGCACATGCGTGCTTCCTGCTCACTCTGTGTACATGCGCACTTTTTTCTCACTCTGTGTACATGTGCGCTTCCTTCTAACTTTGTTTAGTTTGATTATTTCAAGCCAACATTTAAATGTTTAGTTTGATTATTTCCCACCAACATCTAAATGTTTAGTTTGATTATATTAAGCCTCCATCTAAATGTTTAGTTTGATTATTTCCCACCAACATCTAAATGTTTAGTTGTATCATTTTAAGCTTACATCTAAGTGTTTAGTTAATTATTTCAAGGCTTCATCTAAATGTTTAGTTTGATCATTTCCCACCAACATCTAAATATTTAGTTTGATTATTTCCCACCAACATCTAAATATTTAGTTTGTTTATTTCCCACCAACATCTAAATATTTAGTTTGATTATTTCAATCCTACATCAAAATGTTCAGTTTGATTATTTCAAGCCAACATCTAAGTGTTTAGTTTGATTATTTCAACCCGACTTCTACATGTTTATTTTGAGTAAACAACCTGAGAATGTTTAGTGTGATTCAAGCAAGTGCAAATTTGAATGTTTAATATAAGTAAAATAAGCCAACATTTTAATACTTAGTCGGATGTTGTCTAGCAAATATTTACTTGACTATAACGTCTATCTCTGTTTCAGACATTGCCCCACCGACAGCAGCCATCGGCCTCTGAGACCAGGGGTGGGATCTAGCATAGCAACATCTCCATGAGCATCTCCGGCTGGGGTGAGATCTAGCATAGCAACATCTCCATGAGCATCTCCGGCTGGGGTGAGATCTAGCACAGCGACATCTCCATGAGCATCTCCGGCTGGGCACTCTTGTTCAACGATCACAGGCTCTCGTTTGTCCATGGAACACACCCTCGGAGCGGAGGCGGCAGGTGACGATGGCCGTATAGAACCTACAAGGAGGCTTGTCGATGCCCAGCAACAATCTGCTCCAGACAGTCCTGGCAGCCAGCAGGAACGACTCCTACATCCCGAAAAAGTCAACAAATGCCGCCCTGAGTTTGATGAGCAGGCAGACGTTCCAGTACAGATGGACCAGCCTGCATGTTGGCCACCCACAGTAGAATATTTCCACAAGAGTGGACAGTTAGATTCGTGTCCCTTGAAGTCTCCCAACGCCTGTGACGACTTAACACGGAGGTCCGGTAAGCTCAAGATGCCCGTGGGCAGCCATGATGAGCATTCCTGTAGAGTATCACTTGACCCAGTACATGCACCTTGTTCCACACGTACTGGCGGAAGTGACGTGCTTTCGCCTGCTCACAGAGACCAGGTTGAGATGCCAGACACAGTGAACGCCCTGAATGGTTGCCCGTCTCCAGTCACTGATGGCGTTCTGTGTGACACTGTCGTCACACTGGACCTCAGTTCGGACACTGGACAGACACAGACACGAGCCATCGATGAACTATCTCAGATGACCGTCTGTGGTTCTGCTGGTCAACATTCCTACATGTCCACCTTCTCGGACAGTCCATCTGTGAGCCTCGCAGTGAGCGAGACGTTTCCCCAGCCATCTTGCCACCACTCGCACCATCAGGAGATCAACATCCGATGTAACACCCCCCACCTCCTCCACCACAAAGAAAACAACAACGACTGCAGCAAAGACATTTGTGTGTTGGGATGCCCCAAGTGTATGTCCTCTTCCAGCTGTGTTGTCTCCACTAAGGCACACTCGACTGACTCCACGGATATGCCAGCAGGCCTCGGCAACGGGTGGATCCCCACAGATACCAGTGAGGAAAACGACCCACTTCTGTACACCTTGCCAGCCCCGTCCATGCAGGACAAATATCGGTATCACGTGTTCTTCTCCCATTGCCCACAAGACCGGGAGTGGGTGGAGCATGTTGTAGAACACTTGGAGTCCGCGCCTTACAACTATCGATGTGCATACACCTCTCTACAAGACGTCACTCAACATGGCGGCCTGCAGGAGAACGCCCAGTGCATCGCCATGTTGAGTCAGCGGGTTGTGCTAGTACTCAGCAGAGAATACCTCCAAGTCACGTGGCCATTATTAGAGAATACCCTGGGGCAGCTGACACGGATGAGTGTCCACCACCAGACGGTGTTTGGAGTGTTGCTGGAAGACTGCGACATCCCCGAGTCCATGGGCAACCTATACTTCCTGGACGCTTGTGCCCCGGACTTCTTGCACACGTTCACTACAAGGTTAAAGTCCAGTAAGTCACAGTTCTCTCCATATCTGTAGACGACCCACTCCAGGTGGCGTGTCACCGGGTAATGAGTTGATTATGTTAACCTTGCACTGATGTGTGTAGTCTCTCAGGTAATGACTTGATGATGTTAACCTTGCACTGATGTTGTAGTCTCTCGGATAATGAGTTGATGATGTTACAATTGCACTGATGTTGTAGTCTCCTAGGTAATGAGTTGATGATGTTAACCTTGCACTGATGTTGTAGTCTTCTAGGTAATGAGTTGATGATGTTAACCTTGCACTGATGTTGTAGTCTCCTAGGTAATGAGTTGATGATGTTACAATTGCACTGATGTTTGTAGTCTCCTAGGTAATGAGTTGATGATGTTAACATTGCACTGAAGTTAGTCTCTGACGTAATCAGTTGATGATGTTACCCTTGCACTGATGTTTGTAGTCTCATAATTCAACACCTGATGATATCACCACACAAGTTAACACATAACATCAAACTACCGCACAATTCAACACCTGATAATAAAACCCCACATTACAACACTCCACTTTACAACACCCCATATTACAACACCCCACATTACAACACCCACATTAAAACACCCCATATACAACACCCCACATTACAACACTCAACATTATAACACCCCACGTTACAACACCCCACATTGCAACACCCCACATGATAACAATTCACACTATACATCAAATGTCCCAAAACAAGCACATTATAGCAATACACACTAGCATATTATAGCAACAGACACTGGCAAATTATGGCAACAGATATTAGCACAGTATAGCAACACTCACTAGTATATTATCATCGTCATTACCAATATTATTATGAACAATTCATCAGTCTGGAGAGAATGGAGCGACAGGCACTGACTAGACAATCTACCAACAATCAGTACTCCTAGGAGAGATCAGACAGACAGTGATCAGACAATCTGCAAACAATCAGTACTCCCAGGAGAGATCAGAGAGACATTGATCAGACAATCTATCAACAATCAGTACTCCCTGGAGAGATCAGACGGACATTGATCAGACAATCTACCAACAATCAGTACTCCCAGGAGAGATCAGACAGACATTGATCAGACAATCTACCAACAATCAGTACTCCCAGGAGAGATTAGACAGACAGTGATAAGAAATCTACCAACAATCAGTACTCCCAGGAGAGATCAGACAGACAGTGATCAGACAATCTACCAACAATCAGTACTCCCAGGAGAGATCAGTCAGACAGTGATCAGACAATCTACCAACAATCAGTACTACCAGGAGAGATCAGTCAGACAGTGATCAGACAATCTACCAACAATCAGTACTCCCAGGAGAGATCAGTCAGACACAAAATAAGACTTCAGCTGGTACAATTAGTATCGAGATTCTTCGCTGCCAAATGAAGATGAGGACGGGGCACGTATGGCAATGTCTGGAGTGCTGTAGGACGGGGCACGTATGGTAGTGTCTGGAGTGCTGTAGGACGAAGCACGTATGGTAATGTCTGGAGTGCTGTAGGACGGAGCACGTATGGTAATGTCTGGATTGCTGTGATGTCGGCTCTTGATAAAACTCAGCTATCCCTTGAAAAAAAAAATTAGTATGTGACATCTGGTTATTCCACAGGTGAGAGGCTGCGCAATAGTTGCTCTCTAGCCAGTAATCTAGATCAAGAAGACGAACCATGTACCGGTGAGTAGCTCAAACTCCTACAGTAATGTGTGTTCAGTTAGTAGTCCAATATCTCAACCTCCTACAGTTATATAGTCGCTTAAAAGTCGACAGGGTCGACTTCATTGCACCGGGTATTCTCCCATATGGCTCGGTCTCTTTCCGCAGCACGGAAAGCGTCGCAGAAAGCACGAACTCCGTAGCTTTTAGCCTCCTCCTCCTAATCCCTCCTCCTCCCTCCTATTCCTCCCTACTCCTCCTGTCTCCTCCTCCCTCCTCTTCCCTCCTCCACCTCCCTCTTCCTCCTCCCTCCTCCATTTACCCAAGACAGACAGACAGACAGATAGTCGGGAACGGGAGCTTATATGACTACTTATATGATTTAAATGAGATGCTCTCCACCATGGGCTGGGCCGGGTCAGACAGACAGACAGACAGACAGACAGACAGACAGACAGACAGACAGACAGACAGACAGACAGACAGACAGACAGACAGACAGACAGACAGACAGACAGACAGACAGATAGATAGATAGATAGATAGATAGATAGATAGATAGATAGATAGATAGATAGATAGATAGATAGATAGATAGATAGATAGATAGATAGATAGATAGATAGATAGATAGATAGATAGATAGATAGATAGATAGATAGATAGATAGATAGATAGATAGTCGGGAACGGGAACGGGAGCTTATATGACTACTTATATGAATTAAATGAGATGCTCCCCACCAGGGACTGGGCGAAGCTGGGCCGGGTCAGACAGACAGACAGACAGACAGACAGACAGACAGACAGACAGACAGACAGATAGACAGTCGGGAACGGGAACTTATATGACTACTTATATGAATTAAATTAGATGCTCCCCATCAGGGTCTGGGCGAAGCCGGGCCGGGTCAGACAGACAGACAGACAGATAGACAGACAGACAGACAGACAGATAGATAGATAGTCGGGAACGGGAACGGGAGCTTATATGACTACTTAAATGAATTAAATGAGATGCTCCCCACCAGAGTCTGGGCGAAGCCGGGCCGGGTCAGCTAGTGTTATATAAATACTAGCTGACACGGCCCGGCTTCGCCCAGACTCTGGTGGGGAGCATCTCATTTAATTCATATAAGTAGTCATATAAGCTCCCGTTCCCGACTGTCTGTCTATCTGTCTGTCTGTCTATCTGTCTGTCTGTCTGTCTGTCTGTCTGACCCGGCCCAGCCCATGGTGGAGAGCATCTCATTTAAATCATATAAGTAGTCATATAAGGTCCCGTTCCCGACTATCTGTATGTCTGTCTGTCTTGGGTAAATGGAGGAGGGAGGAGGAAGAGGGAGGTGGAGGAGGGAAGAGGAGGGAGGAGGAGGGAGGAGGAGACAGGAGGAATAGGAGGGAGGAGGAGGGATTAGGAAGAGGAGGGAGGAGTAGGGTGGAGGAGGAGGGGGAGGAGGAGGGAGGAGGAAGAGGGAGAAGGAGGGAGGAGGAGATCGCAGGAGGAGGAGGAGGAGAGGGAGGAGGAGGAGGGAGAGGGAGGAGGAGGGAGGAGGAGGAGAGAGTAGGCGGAGGGAGGAGGCGGAGGGAGCAGGAAGAGGGAGGAAGAGGGAGGAGGAGGGAGGAGAAGGAGTAGGGAGGAGAAGGAGGAGGGAGGAGTAGAGAGTGGGAGGAGGGAGGAGGCGGAGGGAGGAAGAGGGAGGAGGAAGAGGGAGAAGGAGGAAGGAGGAGAAGGAGGGAAGAGGATGAGAGGGAGGAGGAGGAAGAGGGAGGAGGAGGAATGTGAAGGGAGGAGGAGGGAGGAGGTAGAGAGAGGAGGAGGAGGGAGGAGGAGAATGGAGGAGGAGGGATGAGGAGGAGAGGGAGGAGGAGGGGGAGGAGGGGGGAGGAGGAGGGAGGAAGAAGGAGGAGGGAGGAAGACGGATGAGGGGGAGGAGGGAGGGGGAGGAGGGGGAGGAGGAGAAGGGAGGAGAAGGGAGGAGGAGGAGGGAGCAGGAGGAAGGAGGAGGGAGGAGGAGGAGGAAGAGGGAGGAGGAGGGAGGAGGAAGAGAGAGGAGGGAGGAGGAAGAGAGAGGAGGGAGGAGGAGGGAGGAAGAGATAGGCGGAGAGAGGAGGAGGAGGGAGGAGGAGTAGGGATGAATAGGAGGGAGGAGAAGGGAGGAGGATTGATTAAGAGAAAGAGGGGGGAAAGGGGAGAAGGAGGAGTGAGGAGGGAGGAGGAGGAGGAAGAGGGATGAGGAGGGAGGAGGAGGGAGGAGGAGGGAGGATGAGGAGGAGGGAGGAGGAGGAGGGAGGATGGTGAAGGAGGTGGAGGAGGAGGGGGGAGGAGGGTGAAGGAGGGGAGGAGGAGGGAGGAGGAGGGAGAAGGAGGAGGAGGGAGGAGGGAGGAGGAGAACGTAGGTGGGGGAGGATGAGAAGGGAGGAGGGAGAGGGAGGAGGAGGGAGGAGGAGGAGAGAGGAGGAGGGAGAAGGAGGAGGGAGGAAGAGGTAGAAGGAGGAGGGAGGAGGAGGGAGGAGGAATAGGAGGGAGGAGGAGGGATTAGGAAGAGGAGGGAGGAGTAGGGTGGAGGAGGAGGGGGAGGAGGAGGGAGGAGGAAGAGGGAGAAGGAGGGAGGAGGAGAGAGGAGGAGGAGGAGGAGAAGGGAGTAGGAGGAGGGAGAGGGAGGAGGAGGGAGGAGGAGGAGAGAGTAGGCGGAGGGAGGAGGCGGAGGGAGCAGGAAGAGGGAGGAAGAGGGAGGAGGAAGAGGGAGGAGGAGGATGGAGGAGGAAGAGGAGGGAGAGGGAGGAGGGGAAGAGGAAGAGGGTAGGAGGAGGAGGAGAGAGGAGGAGGAGAAGAAGGGAGGGAGGAGGGAGGAGGTAGTAGGATGATTGATTGCCATCCCACCAGGGTAATATGTTATCGCGGACCTCAGAGAGAAGTGTCTATGTAGAAGGCCATTTCCTGGACGTACGTATTTTGGGAGGGGGAGGAGGGAGGAGGGAGGAGGAGGAAGAAGAAAAAAAAACTACGACAGTTGGCTGCTCTGGACTGAAAGGAAGGCGTGTAGAAAATTTCATCTCAATCGGATGGGCCGTTCGCGAACGTATAAAGGACATACATACATACAGAGATACGGACGCACATCCTAATTTATATATAAGACTAGCTGAGGAGGAGGAGGGATGAGGAGGAGAGGGAGGAGGAGGGGGAGGAGGGGGAGGAGGAGGGAGGAAGAAGGAGCATCTCATTTAATTCATATAAGTAGTCATATAAGCTCCCGTTCCGACTGTCTGTCTGTCTGTCTGTCTGTCTATCTGTCTGTCTGTCTGTCTGTCTGTCTGACCCGGCCCAGCCCATGGTGGAGAGCATCTCATTTAAATCATATAAGTAGTCATATAAGATCCCGTTCCCGACTATCTGTATGTCTGTCTGTCTTGGGTAAATGGAGGAGGGAGGAGGAAGAGGGAGGTGGAGGAGGGAAGAGGAGGGAGGAGGAGGGAGGAGGAGACAGGAGGAATAGGAGGGAGGAGGAGGGATTAGGAAGAGGAGGGAGGAGTAGGGTGGAGGAGGAGGGGGAGGAGGAGGGAGGAGGAAGAGGGAGAAGGAGGGAGGAGGAGATCGCAGGAGGAGGAGGAGGAGAGGGAGGAGGAGGAGGAGAGGGAGGAGGAGGAGGGAGAGGGAGGAGGAGGGAGGAGGAGGAGAGAGTAGGCGGAGGGAGGAGGCGGAGGGAGCAGGAAGAGGGAGGAAGAGGGAGGAGGAGGAGGAGGAGAAGGAGGAGGGAGGAGTAGAGAGTGGGAGGAGGGAGGAGGCGGAGGGAGGAAGAGGGAGGAGGAAGAGGGAGGAGAAGGAGGGAAGAGGATGAGAGGGAGGAGGAGGAAGAGGGAGGAGGAGGAATGTGAAGGGAGGAGGAGGGAGGAGGTAGAGGGGGGAGGAGGATAGAGGAGGAGGAGGGATGAGGAGGAAGAGGGAGGAGGAGGAATGTGAAGGGAGGAGGAGGGAGGAGGTAGAGAGAGGAGGAGGAGGAGGAGGAGAATGGAGGGAGGAGGAGAATGGAGGAGGAGGGATGAGGAGGAGAGGGAGGAGGAGGGGGAGGAGGGGGAGGAGGAGGGAGGAAGAAGGAGGAGGGAGGAAGACGGATGAGGGGGAGGAGGGAGGGGTAGGAGGGGGAGGAGGAGAAGGGAGGAGAAGGGAGGAGGAGGAGGGAGCAGGAGGAAGGAGGAGGGAGGAGGAGGAGGAGGAGGGAGGAGGAAGAGAGAGGAGGGAGGAGGAAGAGAGAGGAGGGAGGAGGAGGGAGGAAGAGATAGGCGGAGAGAGGAGGAGGAGGGAGGAGGAGGAGTAGGGATGAATAGGAGGGAGGAGAAGGGAGGAGGAGGGATTAAGAGAAAGAGGGGGGAAAGGGGAGAAGGAGGAGGGAGGAGGGAGGAGGAGGAGGAAGAGGGATGAGGAGGGAGGAGGAGGGAGGAGGGAGGATGAGGAGGAGGGAGGAGGAGGAGGGAGGATGGTGAAGGAGGAGGAGGAGGAGGGAGGAGGGTGAAGGAGGAGGAGGAGGGGGAGGAGGGAGGGGGAGGAGGAGGGAGAAGGAGGAGGAGGGAGGAGGGAGGAGGAGAACGTAGGTGGGGGAGGATGAGAAGGGAGGAGGGAGAGGGAGGAGGAGGGAGGAGGAGGAGAGAGGAGGAGGGAGGATGTGGAGGGAGAAGGAGGAGGGAGGAAGAGGTAGAAGGAGGAGGGAGAAGGAGGGAGGAGGAGACAGGAGGAATAGGAGGGAGGAGGAGGGATTAGGAAGAGGAGGGAGGAGTAGGGTGGAGGAGGAGGGGGAGGAGGAGGAGGAGGAAGAGGGAGAAGGAGGGAGGAGGAGAGAGGAGGAGGAGGAGGAGGGGGAGGAGGAGGGAGGAGGAAGAGGGAGAAGGAGGGAGGAGGAGAGAGGAGGAGGAGGAGGAGAAGGGAGTAGGAGGAGGGAGAGGGAGGAGGAGGGAGGAGGAGGAGAGAGTAGGCGGAGGGAGGAGGCGGAGGGAGCAGGAAGAGGGAGGAAGAGGGAGGAGGAAGAGGGAGAAGGAGGGAGGAGAAGGAGGAGGGAGGAGGAAGGAGGAGTAGAGAGTGGGAGGAGGGAGGAGGCGGAGGGAGGAAGAGGGAGGAGGAAGAGGGAGAAGGGAGGAGGAGGGAGGAGGTAGTAGGATGATTGATTGCCATCCCACCAGGTTAATATGTTATCGCGGACCTCAGAGAGAAGTGTCTATGTAGAAGACCATTTCCTGGACGTACGTATTTTGGGAGGGGGAGGAGGGAGGAGGAGGAAGAAGAAAAAAAAAACTACGACAGTTGGCATCTCTGGAATGAAAGGAAGGCGTGTTGAAAATTTCATCTCAATCGGATGGGCCGTTCGCGAGCGTATAAAGGACATACATACAGACAGACATACAGACAGAGATACGGACATCCTAATTTTATATATAAGACTAGCTGACACGGCCCGGCTTCGCCCAGACTCTGGTGGGGAGCATCTCATTTAATTCATATAAGTAGTCATATAAGCTCCCGTTCCCGACTGTCTGTCTGTCTGTCTGTCTATCTATCTGTCTGTCTGTCTGTCTGTCTGTCTGTCTGACCCGGCCCAGCCCATGGTGGAGAGCATCTCATTTAAATCATATAAGTAGTCATATAAGATCCCGTTCCCGACTATCTGTATGTCTGTCTGTCTTGGTAAATGGAGGAGGGAGGAGGAAGAGGGAGGTGGAGGAGGGAAGAGGAGGGAGGAGGAGGGAGGAGGAGACAGGAGGACTAGGAGGGAGGAGGAGGGATTAGGAAGAGGAGGGAGGAGTAGGGTGGAGGAGGAGGGGGAGGAGGAGGGAGGAGGAAGAGGGAGAAGGAGGGAGGAGGAGATCGCAGGAGGAGGAGGAGGAGGAGAGGGAGGAGGAGGAGGAGGAGAGGGAGGAGGAGGGAGGAGGAGGAGAGAGTAGGCGGAGGGAGGAGCGGAGGGAGCAGGAAGAGGGAGGAAGAGGGAGGAGGAGGAGGGAGGAGAAGGAGGAGGGAGGAGTAGAGAGTGGGAGGAGGGAGGAGGCGGAGGGAGGAAGAGGGAGGAGGAAGAGGAAGAAGGAGGAGGGAGGAGAAGGAGGGAAGAGGATGAGAGGGAGGAGGAGGAAGAGGGAGGAGGAGGAATGTGAAGGGAGGAGGAGGGAGGAGGTAGAGGGAGGAGGAGGAGGAGGAGGAGGATAGAGGAGGAGGAGGGATGAGGAGGAAGAGGGAGGAGGAGGAATGTGAAGGGAGGAGGAGGGAGGAGGTAGAGAGAGGAGGAGGAGGGAGGAGGAGAATGGAGGAGGAGGGATGAGGAGGAGAGGGAGGAGGAGGGGGAGGAGGGGGAGGAGGAGGGAGGAAGAAGGAGGAGGGAGGAAGACGGATGAGGGGGAGGAGGGAGGGGTAGGAGGGGGAGGAGGAGAAGGGAGGTGAAGGGAGGAGGAGGGAGCAGGAGGAAGGAGGAGGGAGGAGGAGGAGGAAGAGGGAGGAGGAGGGAGGAGGAAGAGAGAGGAGGGAGGAGGAAGAGAGAGGAGGGAGGAGGAGGGAGGAAGAGATAGGCGGAGAGAGGAGGAGGAGGGAGGAGGAGGAGTAGGGATGAATAGGAGGGAGGAGAAGGGAGGAGGAGGGATTAAGAGAAAGAGGGGGGAAAGGGGAGAAGGAGGAGGGAGGAGGGAGGAGGAGGAGGAAGAGGGATGAGGAGGGAGGAGGAGGGAGGAGGGAGGATGAGGAGGAGGGAGGAGGAGGAGGGAGGATGGTGAAGGAGGAGGAGGAGGAGGGTGAAGGAGGAGGGGGAGGAGGAGGAGAAGGAGGAGGAGGGAGGAGGGAGGAGGAGAACGTAGGTGGGGGAGGATGAGAAGGGAGGAGGGAGAGGGAGGAGGAGGGAGGAGGAGGAGAGAGGAGGAGGGAGGAGGTGGAGGGAGAAGGAGGAGGGAGGAAGAGGTAGAAGGAGGAGGGAGAAGGAGGGAGGAGGAGACAGGAGGAATAGGAGGGAGGAGGAGGGATTAGGAAGAGGAGGGAGGAGTAGGGTGGAGGAGGAGGGGGAGGAGGAGGGAGGAGGAAGAGGGAGAAGGAGGGAGGAGGAGAGAGGAGGAGGAGGAGGAGGAGAAGGGAGTAGGAGGAGGGAGAGGGAGGAGGAGGGAGGAGGATTAGAGAGTAGGCGGAGGGAGGAGGAAGAGGGAGGAAGAGGGAGGAGGAAGAGGGAGAAGGAGGGAGGAGAAGGAGGAGGGAGGAGGAAGGAGGAGTAGAGAGTGGGAGGAGGGAGGAGGCGGAGGGAGGAAGAGGGAGGAGGAAGAGGGAGAAGGGAGAAGGAGGGAGGAGGTAGTAGGATGATTGATTGCCATCCCACCAGGTTAATATGTTATCGCGGACCTCAGAGAGAAGTGTCTATGTAGAAGACCATTTCCTGGACGTACGTATTTTGGGAGGGGGAGGAGGGAGGAGGGAGGAGGAGGAGGAAGAAAAAAAAACTACGACAGTTGGCTGCTCTGGACTGAAAGGAAGGCGTGTAGAAAATTTCATCTCAATCGGATGGGCCGTTCGCGAACGTATAAAGGACATACATACATACAGAGATACGGACGCACATCCTAATTTATATATAAGATATAGTTATATAAATGACAATTAATAGTCCAGTATCTCAACTCCCTACAGTTATGTGTGTCAAGTTAGTAGTCAATATCTCAATGTCCTACAGTAGTAGTAGTAGTAGTAGTAGTAGTAGTAGTAGTAGTAGTAGTAGTAGTAGTAGTAGTAGTAGTAGTAGTAGTAGTTGTAGTAGTAGTAGTAGTAGTAGTAGTAGTAGTAGTTGTTGTAGTAGTAGTAGTAGTAGTAGTAGTAGTAGTAGTAGTAGTAGTAGTAGTAGTTGTTGTAGTAGTAGTAGTAGTAGTAGTAGTAGTAGTAGTAGTAGTAGTAGTAGTAGTAGTAGTAGTAGTAGTAGTAGTAGTAGTAGTAGTTGTTGTAGTAGTAGTAGTAGTAGTAGTAGTAGTAGTAGTAGTAGTAGCAGCAGCAGCAGCAGCAGCAGCAGCAGCAGCAGCAGTAGTAGTAGTAGTAGTAGTAGTAGTAGTAGTTATTGTAGTAGTAGTAGTAGTAGTAGTAGTAGTAGTAGTAGTAGTAGTAGTAGCAGCAGCAGTAGTAGTAGTAGTAGGAGTAGTAGTAGTAGTAGTAGTAGTAGTTGTTGTAGTAGTAGTAGTAGTAGTAGTAGTAGTAGTAGTAGTAGTAGTAGCAGCAGCAGCAGCAGCAGCAGCAGCAGCAGCAGCAGTAGTAGTAGTAGTAGTAGTAGTAGTAGCAGCAGCAGCAGCAGCAGCAGCAGCAGCAGCAGCAGCAGCAGCAGCAGCAGCAGCAGTAGTAGTAGTAGTAGTAGTAGTAGTAGTAGCAGCAGCAGCAGCAGCAGCAGTAATAGTAGTAGTAGTAGTAGTAGTAGTAGTAGTAGTAGTAGTAGTAGTAGTAGTAGTATTAGTAGTAGTAGTAGTAGTAGTAGTAGTTATGATGGTGGTGGTAGTGTTGTTGGTGGTGGTAGCAGTTTCAGTAGTAGTAGTTGTGGTGGTGGTGGTATTTGTTATTGTTTGTGTCGTTGTTATTGTTTGTGTTGTTGGCTGTTGTTGTTGGTATTGTATGACTAATAGTAATATTGTCCGTATTATGCTGCCACCCCTCAGATATAAGCAATGGAACCATCCTGACCGTGTGCCGTCTCCGCGTTCAGGTGGGCTGGCACTCATACCTGCTCCCTCTTGACGGATCCTGTCTAGACACTGCGCCATCTTTGTCTGCCCATGGTATAGGGGTAAGTGCAGATATCGTCGTCGTCGTCGTCATCATCTTCACTAACATCATCATCACCATCACCATCATCACCATCATCACCATCATTGTCGTCGTTGTTGTTGCTGTTGTTGTTGCTATGATGTTGTTGTAACAATCCCATTGTTCAAGCTGCTTGTTGATCGCACCATGTGAATGTCATGATTGAAGGACATGTCATGTAGATGGTAACCGTATGACGAGACTATTGTCGGAACAAAGGTGCTGTAAATGGTGACCAGGTGACGAGACACTCGGCACACAGATGCTGTAAATGGTGACCAGGTGACGAGACACTCGGCACACAGATGCTGTAAATGGTGACCAGGTGACGAGACACTCGGCACACAGATGCTGTAAATGGTGATCAGGTGATGAGGCACTCGGCACACAGATGCTGTAAATGGTGATTATGTGATGAGACACTCGGCATACAAGTGCTGTAAATGGTAACCAGGTGACAAGACTATTGTCGGCACACACGTGCTGTAAATGATAACCATGTGACAAGACTATTGTCGTCACACATATGCTGTAATATCAATACACCGCAACTACGTCTGAAAAAATACTCCGGATGAACGCAGAAGAAGAAGAAGAAATATCTGACCTGTTGACTGCTGTATTTTCTACATCCACAACCCTAGATGTTGTATTTCCAACATCCCCAGCCATAGATGGTGTATTTTCTACATCATCCCCAACCACAGGTGCTGTAATTTCTACATCCCCAACCACAGATGTTGTATTTTCTACATCATTAACCACAGATGTTGTATGTTCACAGTTAGTCAGGTCTTAGTCAGATATGACTGAGCTACCGTATGACAGTAGACGGTACTACCTGCTTTCTGTCAGCGCCGAATGTTGGGCGGCGCTTACCAAACCCGACACCCCACATTGTGCCAACGGCTTCGGGCGGAAGAGCGCAATTGGGAGGGTACTAGCCTTATCCTGGTGTGAGGAAATGCAACCCAAAGACAAAATAAGTCATGGCAGGGCAGACCAGGCCCTAAGCCTTGGTTGGCAGCTGGTCTAGGATCGAAGCTCCGACAGGCAGACAGTTAGAGCATTGCTTTGCTGATCCGGCAGCTTCTGCAGCTTGTCTTGTTCCAGATTATAGGTGTCAACTTTCCTCTGGAGTGAACTAGGCAGTCCGAGAGAGGGATCATGCTGCATGGGCAACACATGGTTTCTTTATTTAAGCCCTGGCTTTGTGCTATGGAGGGGCAATAACTCCATCCCTGGTCTTAACCGGTCTCGGAATCAAAGCGAGAGGCAACTGTTACGGGTTATAAGTCCTTGTCAGTTGGCGTAGACATGGGGCGCCACGCGTTGCCTCTGACGGTGGGAGACACTAACATGTGTCACTGATCAGCTACCGCCCGCCTCAAGCTGAGCAGTCCCCAGCCAATTGGGTGCTGATCCGCCACAGCCTGCCTGCTTCAATGGGTGCTTGGGGCTAGGACAAAATCTGAATCGCAGGCTGTAAAACCAATGCACCAGGTACTAATAAAAAGAATAGAAACCTCAAGCTACGGCTTGCAACCTGGAACGTGAGAACCATGTGTCCAGGATTTTCCACTGACTTGACAAATATTGACGATGTGAGAAAAACGGCTGTGATTGATGCTGAACTCAATCGTCTTAACATTGATATTGCTGGCCTGCAGGAGACTCGCCTCGCTGAGGAAGGGTCACTCAGGGAAAACAATTACACCTTTTATTGGAAGGGAAGAGGGCAGGCAGAAAAAAGGCAACATGGTGTGGGCTTTGCAGTGAAGAATTCGCTACTGGGAATGGTTGATATCCCAGCTGGAGGTAATGAAAGATTATTATCACTACGCTTGGCAACCTCTTGTGGATTTGCCACCATTCTCACTGCATATGCACCCACACTCGCTTCCTCTGATGATGTGAAGGATACGTTCTATGAGCAGCTAGACTCTGCGATCAAGGCAGTTCCAAAATCCGACTACATTTATATGCTCGGTGATTTTAGTGCTCGTGTGGGCAAGGACTCGAGTTCATGGCCAGTGTGCCTTGGAAAATACAACATCGGTCGCATGAATGATAATGGGCAAAGGCTGCTGGAGCATTGCACTAGAAATGACCTATATATTACAAACTCCTTTTTTAAAACAAAAGAGATGCATAAGGTCACATGGAAACATCCAAGATCCAGCCATTGTCATCAGCTGGTCTTCATTATCACACGGAGACAACATCTGAACCATACATCATTAACTCGAAGTTACCACAGTGCTGAATGTGATACAGATCATTCTTTGGTTGTTGCAAGGGTTAGACTGAGACCAAAGTGAATCTACACAGCTAAACACAAGTCTAGCCCCAGGATTAATATTACTAACACTCACGATCCTGGAAAGTGCTTTGAATTTCAACAGCAACTTGAAGACGCTTTCAATGATACATCAGAAAATTGTATAGTAAATGATAAATGGAGTAAACTTAAGGAAACTATTTATAAAACAGCGGTAGGGGTTTACAACACTGTGGATCATAAGAGGCAGGACTGGTTTGCGGCAAACAGCCAGATACTGCAGCCCTTGATTGATAAAAAGAAGATAGCTCTCTTAAGAAACAAGGAAAGACCAACGCGTAACACTCTGAGTGAGCTGAAGCAAGCGAGGAAGGATGTACAAAAGGCTGCCAGGCAGTGTGCGAATGACTATTGGATCAAGTTATGTGAGTCCATTCAAAATGCAAGTGATAAGGGAAACATCAGAAGCATGTATGAAGGGATAATGAAAGCCTGTGGTCCAATGATAAAAAGAAGTGCACCGCTAAAAACCTTGACTGGAGAAATCATCACTGATAAGAAACAGCAGATGGATAGATGGGTCGAGCACTATTTAGAGCTTTACTCAAGTGAGACCAAGCTAGCGGATGATGCCCTCAACGCCATAGAGGCCCTGCCAACTCTTGACCACCTGGACACACTTCCCACTATAACAGAAGTTAAGTGTGCTATAAATGAGCTTGCATTTGGCAAGGCTCCAGGTAAGGATGGGATTCCAATAGAGGTAATCAGGAGTGGGCAAGACACACTCGCTCTACAGATCCACCAGCTAATGGAGCTATGCTGGCGAGAAGGACAAGTCCCACAGGATTTCAAAGATTCAAACATCATAACGCTGTACAAGAACAAGGGAGATCGGAGCGACTGTAACAACTATAGGGGTATCTCACTTCTGTTTATTGTTGGGAAAGTTGTCAAAGAGCTGCACGTAGGCAAATAGAGAAGAGATGAATAGAACTAAGGAATAGAGCTAAGACAGGATAGAGAGCACATCCCTATATAGGAAATAGGGAATAGAAGGGACAGTAGCAGTGAGGAGAACTGTGAACAGTTCTCCGACTGGACACATACGTGTCCTAAAACGGGACACGGTAGGACATGATCAGGAGTTACCCAGAATAGAGTGGGGATACCAGTACCACGTGGAGTATCCCTTAATAGTGGTTACTCTAGAAGAGTGACAATTGACAAGCCACTAAACGCGTGCTAGACTACCGAGCACGCAAACCTGCTGACGCACGAAGGGTCACCGGCGCGTGGCTGGACACGCCACGAAAGTCGGGCAGACGGGGACTTGACAGCGTAGAAGACGGATCGTAGTATTCGCCCAGAATACTTTGTTTGTTTACAGGACAGTAGCAATAGTGATAGACTTAGGCTTAAACTAGTGCAGTGATATTACCGTAGATAATGTTATAACGTAATATTGCCATGATGTATGTGATCGATATAATTGTCAGCTCTCGGAGCTAGTATGTAACTCGTCCCGAATAAATTGATATCCTTTTGTACGACGTACGAGTTATCATTCGTGTGGTGCAAAAGAAGAATCCATGTGTGCCTATCAAAGTTAGGTTGTTGACAGGCAGGATTATAATTGGTGTCAGATGGTGGGGCTTGAACCACGTTCAAGCTACTATTATCAACCAGTAACCCACGTAAATTGCAAATTATATTGATCCAAATTTAAGTATTTAAATTATGTGTGGTGCAAATTTGTAAAATGTTGACTCACCAAAACCACGAGTGTGCTGTTATCGATTTTTGAGGTCGTGAAATTGACCTATAAAAATGACGCACCGTGCTCAATTTAAAAGCGTCGTGTAAGAGCAGGGCGATCATTATTTGGTATATTTCTTTGTCATTATTTATTATTGACTCAATGAGAGTGCCCACAGGAAGTATGTTGGGATTATTTATCTTATATTGATTATTTTCATTATTTTGACGATTGTTTTTTCAAGATCTTATATTTTTTTTCCAAATTATTCAGGAAACTTACCCACGAAATTAGATGTCAGTAGTACAGTTAGTACAGGGAAAAGTCGAGTAATATACAGATTACGATCAGGAAAAAGTTAGCTCAGTCAGAAATAGCAGAAAGCGAAGACAAGACGACAGAGACAGACATTTGACGATTCATTCATTCAAACATATCATTCATATCATCCATATCAATCATATCACATTTGTGTGTTCCATTTCGTAAAAATTAAGTGATTCAAGCTATCTTGTATTATGTAACATATGCAATGTATTAATTGTTGCTGCTCTACGCAACAGGAACATCGATCAAATCAAATCAAATCAAATCAACTTTATTAGGGTCACAAATTGGGCGCGCAGGCCCGTCTTACATTCGACCCTTCCAATCACTCGTCTTCCGTTCATCAAGAGCATTATACATTTACATAGGAAGAAAAATCGATCGTAGTAGCGAGCCGATTTATTTTGTGTACGAGCTGATCTATCTTGTGTACGAACTGATCTATCTTGTGTAGCGAGCGATCTATCTGGTGTACGAGAAAGAGGTGTGACATCCCAAGCGTTCAAAGTGTCATAAGATCAGATGAGTATATTTACATATTTTGATGATCTCAATTAATGAAAGCATCTTATTTTTTCAGAGCGAGACTGTAAATTGTAATACTTATTGACTGTAAAGTTGTGTATATTACCAGTGGTGTGTGAACTAAAAGTTATACAATGTCAACACTAGCAGAATGTATCCAAGTGGGGACAGATCTAGGCCATAGCGGGGAGAAATTAGAACAATGGGCAGAACGTAAATACAAAGAGGAAGTAGAAAGAAAGGCGGCAGCTGAAAGAGGTGAACGGGCGCGTGAAAGACAACGCCAAAAAGAAATGTTAGAATTAGGAGAAGCCACTAAACAGAAAGAATTAGAACTAAGGCAAAAACAAATGGAATTAGACTCACAGACACAGATAAGTATAAAAGAAATGGAGATTGATTCACGTGTTCAGATAGCTGCCACTAAGCAAAAGAGTCAGGAGGAGCAAAACAAATTTACTAAGTATAAAGGGATTGTGAAGCCCTACTGCCAAGGAGATTCCATCTCCGCCTGGACCGAGAATATCGAGTTCCAGCTTAAATTTCAGAAAATACCTTTGGAAGATTGGGCAATGATTTACATGAAGAATCTCTCTGGGGAGCCCTTAAAAGTAATTGAATCTATTCCAGCAGAGTTAAGAACTAACTACCAATATATTCATGATAGAATTATGCAGCATTTTCTACTCGATGCTCCTGGATATCAGATCCAGTATTCTCAGATTAAACCAAAATCAAATGAAACGTTCATTGATTATGTATCTAATGTTCAAATTGTCTTCAGTAAATGGCTTAAGGCAGCAAAAATAGGGAAAAGTTTTGACAAGTTACAAGACTTAATGGTCATGGACAAAGTCATATCTACAGTTCCATCTCCCTTCGCTAAGTTCCTGCAACAAGCAGACATTGAGTCACTGGAACAATTAGAAAAACGAGGTTCGGCTTATTTCTCTTCAAACAGAGACATTTTTAAAACATCCATAAATGAATCTGAAATTGCGGCTTTTGCCAACAACCAGCCTAAAAAATCTTTCCATCAGACATCGTACCAAAAGAAAGATAGGCAAAACCAAAAGCCACCTCTATGTATGTACTGTCATGTAAATCACCAACAATATTCTATGTGTGACAAAAACCCGTCATACCCTGCACATCTTGAAATGATGATTAAAAAGCAGGAGAGTAAGAGAAGTGCATACAAACTGGCAGTTAAATGTTTTTTTTTTGTTCCTCTTACGGCCATTATAGCAGTAGGTGATTGGGGCGTCAAAGAATGAAAGCCAGCAATGCTGTACTGATTGACACATCGTCCGATAGTGGCAGTGAGACTGAGTGTGAGAATGAAAATGTGTTACCATTCAATGAGTGTGAGGATGTGGCTGCTGTTACAAATATTTTAAACTTTGAAAGATGTGATACTTGTCACCGGTTCCATGCGGATGGGAAACTCAAATGTGGACATATTGTACTATCCTCTATTGAAAATGGAAACGCAGCTATAGCCTCCAGAGGCAATCTAATGTTCCACAATGCACTGGTCAACGATAAACCATGCCAATGTTTACTTGATAGTGGAAGTACTTTAATCGGGTTCAAGAGAGAACTAGTTAATCCAGAGGATTATACGGGCAATTTTGTGAAATGCCGTACCTTTCCGGGTAATATTGAGAAATACCCACTGGCAACAGCTCGTATAAACACACCGTTCTTTCCGGCATATTTACGTGCGCGATTTTAAACAACCCGTGTACGGACCTAATTCTTGGCTGCCTACCAAGATTAAATCACTGCACTGCTGATGAAATATCAGCCTGGAAGGAAACTAACACGGCCAATGCAGTAACCAGGTCACAAACACAAATACACCTCGAACCTGAACAGGAGGTGCTACTTCTATTACCAGATAAACGTAATTTATTGCTAACTTCATGGCAAGGGCCATTCAAAGTGGTACGAAAGATATCAGATGTCGATTATGAAATATCGATAAACCAAAAATTAAAGATATTTCATATCAACATGCTGAAGCCTTACTTTTCACGACAAGAAGAACAGATGACAGACGAACAGAATGCATCTACACCAAGCAACCAGACGACAGACGCACACAACGCAACTACACTAGTTAGTGCGACAGAAGACGACGACACCGCATACACACATAGTCAGCAAACATAACACGCACTTAGTACCACCACAGTACTGAATCAGACAGAGGACGACGACATGGAACTACCAGTTCCGACAGTAGACACGACTACGACAATTGATAGCATACGAATAGAACCAATACTTACAGACAAGCAAAGACGACAGATGATAGCGTTAGTAACAGAATACAGGGACATTTTTTCCGACATTCCAGGTAGGACTGACAGAATCGAACACTCCATTATTCTGTCTGATAACACCCCTATCAAATGCCGACCTTATTCCATCCTTTTAAGTTACAGGGAAAAACTCGACAAGGAAATCCTTAGTCTTGAGTCGAGTGGAATAATACAAAAGTCGCAGTCAGAATATTCTTTTCCAATTGTCTTGGTGAGGAAAAAGGACTCAACCATTCGCCTCTGTGTCTATTATCGTAAGTTAAATAATGTTACCAAGGTAGACGCAGAGCCAATCCCATCTTGTGAAGATCTTATTCTCAATATGTCAACTTCTAGGATCTTTTCCCAACTCGACCTAACGAAGGGATATTGGCAGGTCCCGATGCACAAACTTTCTATTCATCTGACTGCATTCTCAACACCCTTAGGTCTCTATGAGTGGCGATTCCTTCCTTTTGGCCTTCGTAATGCTCCAGCCACTTTTGTTCGACTCACTAGGGATCTTCTTCATGGAGTGACGAATACGGAGACGTACATTGACGATATATGTGTTCATACGGCAGACTGGACAACACATCTACAGAAACTGCGACACGTCTTCGATAGATTGAGACTTTTCGGTCTTACTGTAAAACCAACAAAAGTTGAGTTGGGTCTGGAAGAAATTGATTTCCTTGGTCATACCATCACGAGAGGCCAACTTAAAACAGACGATAAAATTGTTACCAAAATTTTTAATCTAACAATGCCAACGACCAAGAAGCAAGTTAGAAGCTTACTTGGTCTAGTTAATTATTACAACAAGTTCATACCTAATTTAGCTGAAATTACAAGCGTTTTTTCCAATGTATTGATATCATCTGTAAAACTCAATGTAAAAGATGCAAATTTAATTGATGCATTATCAAAAATAAAGCAAATGTTTAGCGTTGTACCAATCTTACGCTTACCTAATCCAAGCCTTACGTATTTTCTCCGTACAGACGCAAGCGCTATTTCCATCGCCGGCGTACTAGGCCAGTTCTATGAGGGAATCTTCCACCCAATCATTTATGTAAGCGGGAAAATCACACCTGCTGAGTCGAGGTATGGAGTATCTGAATTAGAGGCCTTAAGCGTCATCTATTGTGTCCGTAAGCTCCATCGATTCTTAGCGGGTACTCATTTTGTCATCGAATCTGATAATTCCCCTCTGACAGTTATGCAAACTGGGGCCCACAACAATAACATAATTTACAGGTGGTCTTTGATACTCCAGAACTATTCGTTCACTATTAGACATATAAAGGGAAAGATGAACTTGCTTGCAGACACGCTCAGCCGACCTACTCAGATTGAGATACCTGAGGTACCTGAGAGGAGCGATTAGACAGCACCTCATTCATTGACACTGTAAATAATCTGTGCCTAGAATGTTAAATGATAGACATTCTGGTGCTCTTAAAAGTGTGAATCGCCTGAAAGTTACTAGCACGAACTGTGTCATTATAAGTAAGAAAGGACATACACATTAGAAGATGTCTACGCCATCATCATTCCCATATGTAACCAGTGAGTAGAACTGTATTCGAACTTTACCCAGGACGAGCGCGTATATATCAGACATTGTCTATTTTATTCTATCTCATCGAGATTCAACTGAGGACGCGACTTCAAGAACACACCTGGAAATAATTAGTTTAATTAATGTATAATTAAAATTATTTGTGATATGTATCATAACATGTTTTTATTACAGTTGCATTTAATATCATAGTTGTAATAGAATGTTCAAAACCATCCCTATATAATTTTTGTTTAATAGCAAACTATTACCATTTAGGAGTTAAACTTCATCTATACTCAGTTAGAAATTCATATAGGTCAAACCATTAGATAGTACTCTTTAACTTAGTAAACACAACATTAATACATCATCATTTAAACACATTTCTCATATAGTTTAGTTAAATGAAACATTATTTAAATTTGTACCTTCATTTGCAATTCATAACATCATATTTAGAAACACACATTAAGGTAACTAACCCACATCACCTCATTTTATTCATTTAGTTAGATTATTTCCCTTAGTTAGCGTAGATCAGCACACCAACTTAGATTAGAGTAAATATAGTAATCAGTACTCTAGGGATTGTTAATAAACAATCCTCATAATCATGTAAATTTTTTTTGCAGAAATACGGCACAGTCATTTGGCTCAAAAGCTGGTGTAAACCGAGCCAACCATCTAATATAAATAGAGTTGACATTTATTTTATTTTCTACAAAAATATTTTAATGACATAACGCCTTTTAAACCAATGTGGTATGAAAGCGGGAATGAAAGAAGTGTGAAAGGGAATGAGTGAAAGAAATATACAGAAGAGTGAAACATTTGCGGAGTTGTTGTAATTCGTCCGAGTCAATTTGTGTAACATAGTGTGCTGTTCGTTTTTATCCGTGGTGTTGCCATACTTACATGATAGAGATAGGAAACATATTTTGAGCTTCTTAAACCGGCCAAGTAGTCATAAATCAGCATTACACACTCATTTGTGACTACAGTAAACCGTTTTATGGCGCTCGAAAGACAACATACACGTAAATTATAGACATATACACATGTTAGTAATTTAAGCACACATTAGTTAAATACAAACACGCAGCCAATCAAGAAAACTAACAGATAAATGTGCAAACATCAGTACTTGCAAAGGGGCATAACTACTCTCAACAGGGGACACTACAAACTTTGAAACCCTAGTTTAACACTGAAAGATTTCTTCACGAGCGGAAGCTAGATAGGTGAACAAAGCATGTATACAAGTTGGAGTATATATTATATGGGAGCATGAATATTATTCATGTTTTGTACCTTTAATAGGCACAATTTGTTTGGGTCGTCAGTAAATTTACGATTTGAGGGGTAGGTCTTATAAGGCAACGGCTCCGGTTCACGCAACTCCCAACAAGTATAATGTGAGATGATCAAGGGCTCTAGCCAACTGTACTAGTGTGGTGTGATAATCAATAGCCAAGTGAAGTGATACAACAGTGTGAACAAGGGAAAGTAGAGGTTTTGTGCTATACCCAGAACAGAGTTAACAAGCTCATGCAGCCTTTGACAAAATTAGACATACCTAATTTTTTTTTAGATATCCATTTGTGTTACACCCATAAGCTAAAAGCTTGTAACACAACACAGAGGGAGGGAGAACCTGTCAAAGAGCTGCACGTAGGCAAATAGAGAAGAGATGAATAGAACTAAGGAATAGAGCTAAGACAGGATAGAGAGCACATCCCTATATAGGAAATAGGGAATAGAAGAGACAGTAGCAGTGAGGAGAACTGTGAACACACACGTGTCCTAAAAGGGGACACGGTAGGACATGATCCGGAGTTACCCACAATAGAGTGGGGATACCAGTACCACGTGGAGTATCCCTTAATAGTGGTTACTCTAGAAGAGTGACAATTGAAAAGCCACTAAACGCGTGCTAGACTACCGAACACGCAAACCTGCTGACGCACGAAGGGTCACCGGCGCGTGGCTGGACACGCCACGAAAGTCGGGCAGACGGGGACTTGACAACGTAGAAGACGGATCGTAGTATTCGCCCAGAATACTTTGTTTGTTTACAGGACAGTAGCAATAGTGATAGACTTAGGCTTAGACTAGTGCAGTGATATTACCGTAGATAATGTTATAACGTAATATTGCCATGATGTATGTGATCGGTATAATTGTCAGCTCTCGGAGCTAGTATGTAACTCGTCCCGAATAAATTGATATCCTTTTGTACGACGTACGAGTTATCATTCGTGTGGTGCAAAAGAAGAATCCATGTGTGCCTGTCAAAGTTAGGTTGTTGACACAAGTATTTTCCAGAATTGTCCTGCACAGACTTCCAGTCCTGGGAGATCAAGTCTACCTCGAATCACAGTGTGGCTTCCGTCAGAACCGGTCTACCATTGATATGATATTCTCATTGCGACAAATGCAAGAAAAATGCCGGGAACAAAATCAGCCACTGTTTATTGCCTTCATCGACCTCACAAAAGCATTCGATTTGGTCAGTCGTGAGGGTCTGTTCAAAGCACTAAAGAAGATTGGCTGCCCACCAACTCTTCTGTCCATTGTGGAATCGTTCCACACAGGCATGAAGGGTATAATCAAGTTTGATGGCTCAACTTCAGAAGAGTTTGAAATCAAGAGTGGAGTTAAGCAAGGTTGTGTTCTATCCCCCACCCTCTTTGGGATATACTTTTCACTTCTACTGAAATATGCCTTTCGTGATCAGGATGACGGTATATACATTCACTCACGCTCAGATGGTGGCCTCTATAATGCTCAGAGATTGAAGACCAAGACCAAAATTAGCAGGGTACTAATCAGAGAGTTGCTTTTTGCGGATGATGCTGCGATTACGACCCACTCTGAGGACGAATTACAACATCTACTATCTGCATTCTCCAATGCTTGTTCTGAATTTGGTTTAACAATTAACAAGGAGAAGACATAGATTATGTCACAAGGTGCACATGGTGTACCATCAATCTTTATTGACGACGCCGAACTGGAGATAGTAGACCACTTTACATATCTAGGATCAGAGGTAAATAGCAAATTATCCCTCGATCAGGAAATCAACATCAGGATTGGCAAGGCAGCAACAACAATGAACATGTTAGCAAAAAGAGTCTGGGAGAATAGGAAGCTTACTGCCAAAACAAAAGTCCTCGTCTACCAAGCCTGTGTCATTAGTACTCTTCTTTATGGCAGTGAAACCTGGACAACTTACTCACGCCAAGAGAAACGTTTAAACAGCTTTCATATGCGGTGTCTGCGAAGAATACTTGGTATTAAGTGGCAAGACAAAATCACAAATACTGAAGTATTGGAAAGATCAGGTTGTGTGACGGTGTATTCCATGCTTAGTCTTCGTAGACTTAGATGGATAGGACACGTTAGGAGGATGGATGATGGTAGAATACCAAAGGACATCTTTTTGGGGGAATTACAGATGGGTAAGAGATCTCAGGGTCGGCCTCTACTACGATACAAAGATGTATGTAAGCGGGACATGATTGATACAGGCATTGATAATGCACATTGGGAGCACGTCGCCGCTGAACGTGTTGCAAGGAGGGCAACTATCCGAAATGGAATAAAGACAAAGGAGAAAATGATTGCAGATAAAGCACACATAGAGCGTGAGAGACGTAAGATGGTGCAAAATGGTGGAAGTGACCATGTTTTCACATGCTCCTACTGTGGGCAAACATTTGCAACAAGAATTGGCCTTACCAGCCACACTCGCCACCGCCATGGATCGTAGTTATTAAGCCTTTTTGAAGCACAATGTACCAAACTATCGTCTGTCAAGACGGAAAGGTGCCAATGAATGTATGTTCACAGATGTTGTATGTTAACAGATGTTGAATGTTCACAGATGTATGTCCACACATGTTGTATGGTCACAGATATTGTATGTTCTATAGATGTTGTATGTCCACAGATGGGGGACACCGAGTTCGCAGAGATCGTGTCCAAAGTCTCGGGGATAGTGCACGGCAGCAACCGGTTGCCATGGATACTGTCGGCCCAGCCCCTGGCCGCGCTGTTGCTGGCCCTGCTGCTGTGGCTGCCGGCGTTTATCGCCATACTGGTCATCCATGTTGATGACGACAGCGGAAGTGAGTCGGTGGTCTTGCTGTCAGGGGTTGATAGAGAATCGAGAGAGAGAGAGAGAGAGAGAGAGAGAGAGAGAGAGAGAGAGAGAGAGAGAGAATGAGAAAGAGAATGAGAAAGAGAGAGAGAATGAGAAAGAGAATGAGAAAGAGAGAGAGAGAGACAGACAGACAGACAGACAGACAGACAGACAGACAGACAGACAGACAGACAGACAGACAGACAGACAGACAGATGAAAGAGAGAGACAGATGAAAGGGAGACAGATGGAAGTATATATATATATATATATATATATATATATATATATATATATATATATATATATATATATATATATATATATATGAAAGAGATAGAAAAGAGAGAGGGAGAGAGAGAAGAGAGAGAGGGAGTGTCGTGAGTCATACGACGGAAATACATTTATTGATCTGTCACAGACAGGACAGGGGTGAAGACACCAGAAACTGTCTGGCGTGGTGAAACAACACCATCATCATCATCATCATGATTGACAAACCATCCGGAACAACACTTGAAGTCTGTGACCTACATACGACCTCTGGAAGCATCTGACATGGAAACTCACTCGTGCAACCCCGGGTTTCGAATGAAAGAGGGAGCTTGTACAGCCGTAGTGCAAGACTAGGTCCAGTCATGTGAAAAGAGTTAATCATTCTGCAGGAGTCCCCATGCAGTCGACAGGTCATATACCTTCGAACTCGACCATCGAAGGAACATTTGCAGATTAGCAATCAGAGAATTCATCAGCAAGTCGCATGTTGTATCCTGTATTCGACGACAATCATTGATTGGTCAAATATATCGATGCATTATATGTTAATCGATTCCAGCCGTGACTATGTAAACAGAAGGACTTGCTGCTTAGTGTTAGACTTCCGTGGGTATAACGTTCAACATATACGTGGAATGTACATCATATTTCGCTAAAGTGTCATATACAGTTTCACATAACATGATATCTAACTTGTTGGTCTGTACATGTATTATCTCTCCACCGCCTTCTTGGTCTACCTCGGGGTCTACGGTCATTTATGTCCTGAGTGTAAGCGAGTTTTGTTTCCCTATTATCTTCCATTCTTTCTATATGCCCCAGCCATTGTAATCTATTAGCCTTCATGATACCAGTGATTAGCGGGGACTTAAACAGATCATAAATGTCTTTGTTACTTCTTCTTTTCCACTCTCCACTTTGTGTATCCCTAATGGGTCCAAAGATGCGTCTTAAAATTTTGTTCTCAAAGGTTTGTAACAAGGCTTCGTCTCCTTTCGTTGTACTCCAGGTTTCAGAGCCATACATCACAACTGGTCTGATCAGTGTTTTGTATATTGTGATTTTGGTGTTACGAGATAGCACCTTTGATTTTAGTAGATGTTGTAGTGCATAGTATATCTTATTTCCAGAGTTGATTCTAGTTTGTATTTCTTCCCTTATGATGTTGGAGCAGTTGAAGATTGTACCAAGGTATTTGTATGTTTCCGTTCTTTTAATGGTCATATTATCTATTTGTATGTGGCCAGAGTTTTTAGCCATTCCGTCTCTTGAAATTACCATATATTCTGTCTTATCTTGGTTGATAACCAGCCCCATCTGTTGGGCTTTTTCCTTTAAGTGAGTCAATATTTCCAATGTCTTTTGTTCACTTTGCCCTATAATATCTATATCATCTGCATAACCAAGCAGCTTGGATGTTCCTCCAATATCACATTCCTCCTTTATCTTCCTTACAACTTTCTCTAGAGCCAGATTGAAGAGTAGCGGCGATAGTGCATCACCCTGTTTCAAGCCAGATGTTATTTGGAAGGGGTCTGATTTCCTGCCTTTATATGTTACTATATTATAAGTATCTTCCATGCATAGTCTGGTCATGTTGTTTAACTTCCTTGGTATTCCAAATTCCTGCATAGCATTCCATAGACTATTCCTATGGACACTATCATAAGCCTTTTTAAAATCCACAAAAATGTTATGGAGATCTCTTTTATATTCCCAATGTTTCTCGGCTATTTGTCGTAAGATAAATATCTGATCTATTGTTGATCTGTTTTGTCTAAAACCCGCCTGGTAGTCACCTAATATGTCTTCTGAATATGGTTTTAGTCTATTTAGTAATACTGCGATATATGCCAGGCAAGAAATCGTGCAATATTTGATTGACGGCGTGTGTGTTTATATGTACTTAAGGGAATAGATTGCTTAGAATGTGTATGAGACCAAACAAACAAACAAACTTTATTTTCAAAGGGTTAAGAATTGGGCACGCAGGCCCGTCTAACATTCTGCCCTTCTATCACTCTCTTTCATACATTATTTCATTCACACATAATTCAAGGCTAACTGAAAACAGCAACATTATAAAAAATATGCATTATAAAGGCATGTGGAAAATGAAAAATAAATACTACGCGTCTCAGTAATAGTAATGACTGGTGTGGCACTTGTTATTAATTATGTGGAATATACTGGCCTACCAAAAGGGGACTGGCTATTATACTAGGGTATTATTATTATTATTATTATTATTATTATTATTATTATTATTATTATTATTATTATTATTATTATTATTTCTATTATTAAGGGGGAAGGTAATCCGTACTGAGATAGTTTTCAAATAATTTGCGATTATAAGTATAGGGATTAGTGATGTCTTTTATTTCTTGCGGAAGATTGTTCCACAGCTGAGCTGCAGAGTACGTTAAGCTTGTTTTGTATAAGTCTATCCTAGGCTTCGGAATGTGTAATATATTTAATCGTTTACTGTGTCTAGCATTATATTTAAACAACGGCCAAAGGTAATTTGGGGCATTCCGATGTAGGATTTGTGAATTAGTTGTCCCAAAGCTGAAGGCATCACATCAGACTCTGAACGAGCAGTGCAACCAGTTTGAATGTAATGCTATTAAAGAAACAACAAATATGGATAAGCAAATCAACGAGGTCAAAGGAAGAAACACAAGAGTAAACACCGGCTGTTTGAAATCAAAAACAAGAAAGGTAGTATTAGAAGAAGGTGCCAACACAAGCAGGTGACATTAATACGTTGGAGAATTGTTTGATGATGATAGAGAAGAATTAACAAGAGAAAGTCACTTATAATGCATATCTGTGCTAAAGGAAGTTATCAGCGCTGTCAAATATATGAGGAAAGGATTCAGCTGGACCAGACTGACTCACTACTAACAGAATTAGAAATACTGGGAGAAGTTGGAGTAGAAATACAAACCAAAAGGTTGAATGACATTTACAACAGTGAACATATACCTAATGATATGCTGAAATCTGTATTGATAGCTCTACCAAAAAGACCAGGAGCAATGGAATGCGAAGGTTTTTGTACAGTCAACTTCATAAATCACGTCACTAAACTTCTACTCGAAAGTTTCACGAGAAGAACAAGACAGAAGGAAGCATGAACACGGTGAAGAATCGGCATGGACTGATTGAAAGGACAGTTACAAAATAATGCTATATAAACATTACAAACATAAATATAAAGACACATATTTGTGCTGTATAGATTATAGGACATTTCATAAAGTGAAACATGACGAAATGATCAATAGAGTATAGAAACATTTGATAAAGTGAAAACATGAACAAATGATCAATTGAGTAGAGGGACATTTGACAAAGTGAAACATGACGAAATGATCAATAGAGTATAGAGGCATTTGACAAAGTGAAAACATGAACAAATGATCAATTGAGTAGAGGGACATTTGACAAAGTGAAACATGACGAAATGATCAATAGAGTATAGAAACATTTGATAAAGTGAAAACATGAACAAATGATCAATTGAGTAGAGGGACATTTGACAAAGTGAAACATGACGAAATGATCAATAGAGTATAGAGGCATTTGACAAAGTGAAAACATGAACAAATGATCAATTGAGTAGAGGGACATTTGACAAAGTGAAACATGACGAAATGATCAATAGAGTATAGAAACATTTGATAAAGTGAAAACATGAACAAATGATCAATTGAGTAGAGGGACATTTGACAAAGTGAAACATGACGAAATGATCAATAGAGTATAGAAACATTTGACAAAGTGACATATGACGAAATGATGAATAGATTACAGAAACATTTGATAACTGTACTACCCTATATTACAGTTGCCCTGCCCATGTTCCCCTTTCCCCTGACCACGACACTAAACCTCTACCCTATATTACAATTGCCCTGCCGTGTTCAGCTTACCTCTGACCACGACACTAAACCTGTACCCTATATTACAGTTGCCCTGCCCTTGTTCCACTTGCCCCTGACCACTAGCCACGACTCTAACTATGCTACCCTATATTACAGTTGCCCTGCCCGTGCGTCTGACCGTGTTCCTCTTCCCGCTGGGACTGGTGGCCGCAGGCTACCTGATCAAGTGGCGCAGGTCCTACTGGATGACCAAGGTATAGTCCACCTGTCGGACAAGTCAGTTGATAGTTTGGTGCTTAACTGACAGAAGCCACAAGCTGGTTCATGGATGGGTCGACCCATTGCTAATACAGCAACGTGGGTTAGAATGTGGATTCTAGAGGTGTGATGTGTGGAACAGTCAAGTGGAGTGGGAGGAGTGGTAGAGATGTGAGGAGTAAGAGAGATGTGAGGAATGGGGGAGATTTGTGGAGATGTGAGGAGTGGGGGAGATGTGAGGAATGGGGGAGATTTGTGGAGATGTGAGGAGTGGGGGAGATGTGAGGAGTGAGGGAGATGTGAGGAGTGGGGGAGATGTGAGGAGTAAGGGAGATGTGAGGAGTAAGAGAGATGTGAGGAGTAAGAGAGATGTGAGGAATGGGGGAGATTTGTGGAGATGTGAGGAGTAAGAGAGATGTGAGGAATGGGGGAGATTTGTGGAGATGTGAGGAGTGGGGGAGATGTGAGGAGTGAGGGAGATGTGAGGAGTGGGGGAGATGTGAGGAGTAGGGGAGATTGGGGGAGATGTGAGGAGTGGGGGAGATTGGGGAAGATGTAATGATTGGGGGAGATGTGAGGAGTGGGAGAGTAATGCCATGATCCGAAAAGAGCCCTGTAGAGAGGTAAAGTAAGAAACGACGGTGATACGACAAACTCACAAAACCAGAGAGAGTTAAACGACGAGTAACGAGTATTGGTAACTGAAAACAGTTCAGTAGAGCCTGGTCAATGAATCAATACGAACAGTGATAAGCCCACAAGAGACAGGTCAAGGACGATCATATGACAAGGCTGAATTCATACAGTGAATTCGGATTTAACCTCATTTGGCCGGGAAGCTTAGTAGCAGTAACACTTAAGCTACAAAATGACTTTGTATTTCTGCCCACATTTTTGAAAGAAGGGGCTAGGAGAGCCGACTAAGTCATCGCATGAATTGTCGACAGTCCGACAGAGACTCACGTCAGACTGGATAGCATCAGAAACGACGTGTAAACATCGACAGCTCGATCAAGAGAAGTCAGCATTGTATATGTGTAGCTTGTGTGTTCATTCTTGGGGACAATTTCTAAGTAGTGTCTGTTTCATATTTGATTCTTAGACATTTGAGTGTTGACAGTGAGAGGGTGGCGCTAATGCTCATGACGACAGGGCCACATTCTAACTGTAGACTTCGGGTCGGATGGCCATGCATGTCAACACGTTACAATGTGGAGTCACACAATGAGGCGGGGCGAGACATTGGTGGTGTGTGGCATCTGGATCACCGTTGGTCATCATTAAAGTTGAAGTGAACTTTGACGCAAGCAAGTCATTTCTTCTCAGCTGTGCCACAGTCAGTATTGTATGGTGTTGTTCTCTATGTGACGAGCCAGTATATCTACTTCTACATACAATACCACTGTGGCGGAGGTGTGGAGGAGATGTGAGGAGTGAGGGAGATGTAATGATTGGGGGAAATGTGAGGAATGGGGGAGATGTAAGATTTGGGGGAGATGTGAGGAGTGAGGGAGATGTGAGAAGTGGGGGGGGGGGGGCTGTGAGGAGTGGAGGAGATGTGAGGAGTGGAGGAGATGTGAGGAGTGGGGGGAGATGTGAGCAGTGGGGGAGATGTGAGCAGTGGGAGAGAAGTGAGGAGTGTGGGGGATGTGAGCAGTGGGAGAGCTGTGAGCAGTGGCGGAGATGTAAGGAGTGAAAGAGATGTTAGGAGTGGGTGAGATGTGAGCAGTGGGGGAAATGTGAGGAGTGGAGAAGATGTGAGGAGTGTGGGAGATGTGAGGAGCGTGGGAGATTTGAGCAGTGGGAGAGATGTGCGCATTAGTAGGTACATGCATGTACGGCATTCTCTGCCAGGTGGTGCGGCTGTTGGTACAGAACTGTGTGGAGGTCAACCAGGCATTCTACTTCCAGGGCAGGCCGCTGTTTGTGACAGCCGCGCACCTCAAGGCCAACATGTTCTCCGTATCCTTGCTGCTGTGTGGGTCTGTGTGTCTGTGTGTGTGTGTGCATGTCTGTCTGTATGTGTCTGTCTGTGTGTGTCTGTCTGTGTGTGTCTGTGTATATGTCTGTTTGTGTATGTATGTGTGTGTGTGTGTGTATGTCTCTGTGTGCCTGTGTGTCTGTGTGTCTGTGTATGTGTATGTTTGTGTATGTATGTGTGTGTGTCTGTGTGTATGTGTATATGTCTGTTTGTGTATGTATGTGTGTGTGTCTGTGTGTATGTGTATATGTCTGTTTGTGTATGTATGTGTGTGTGTCTGTGTGTATGTGTATATGTCTGTTTGTGTATGTATGTGTGTGTGGGTATTGCCACAACGCAACTCCCGCAATTATCAAATTGGCAACGTTAACGTTGAAGCAATAATAAGCTCACGTGAATTATCGAACTGTAATACGAAGAATCAACCGACGCCATCCTAAACAACAGTACTCACACATTCTTTTAATGATGCGCTGGATCAATACAATGGATTAATCGAGAAAATGAATGGTTCCTTTTAACACAGGAACGGCATTCACACAAAATATTTACGACTCTATCCCGGTAATGTCCGACTGTAGTTAGGAGCTCAATCTATCTCGCTGTTCTCATTTTCACAGGTTTGTCTAGGTGTTCCATGCCTTCAGGTCCTCTGCTCAGTATTGAGACTTTCTTCGTTAGACATCCTCCACCTGATAGTCCTCAGCCAAGCCTTTGCCTTCTCACAACCAACTCTCCAAACGAACACGGGCTTCACACAATATGTCCCGCCTCAGCCGAATCACACAAGGTCCTCTTCGTTGTCCTTCCTTGTTGTCGTCTGACGTTCCCTGTTTCTAAGTTTCCTTAGTTTCTTGTGGTGTTTTCCCTATATCATTTACTACCGCATTTTCCGATGACGTCATTCTGTCTAAACGCCATGTGGCAGGTATGTCTCTGTGTGCCTGTGTGTGTGTGTCTGTGTATGTGTCTGTTTGTGTATGTATGTGCGTGTGTGTCTCCGTGTGTGTCTGTGTGTGTATCGCTCTGTGTGTGTCTATGTGTGTGTTTCTGTGTGTATTTATGTCTGTGCCTGTGAGCGTTTGTCTGTGTGTGTGTGTGTGTGTGTGTTCTGTCTGAGTGTCTGTGTGTGTATGTGTGTGTCGGTTTGTCTGTGTGTGTGTGTGTGTGTGTGTGTGTGTGTCTGTGTATGTGTGTCTCTGTGTGTTTGTGTCTGAGTATGTGCTCCCTGTAGTGAAATGTCCGACCATTGTTTACATGGAAAGAAGTCAGACACCACGTCCTTGACATTGTGACCAGATATATTTCGTCTACTTTGATGCTACGAACTGTGTGGTAAGTAGATCCCGGATACTGCAGTGTTTGCGTGGCTGTGTGATGTCTGTGTACTAGACTTTAGGTCTGTGAGTGCATATATATTGTGGGTGAGTGAGTGATCGTGAATTATGAACTTAAAGGTCTACATACATATACACATACAATCGCATACCTCACGCTGCTCACACACCAGTACCTTCGTGCATGTGTGTCTGCTATTATAAAGACGTGAACGTAACAAGATGATACAGAGATGGAATGAATATTATACCACAGCTATATGACGGAGTCAGTGTACATTTACCAGAAGAGAGGACCAAGAGAGAGAGAGAGAGAGAGAGAGAGAGAGAGAGAGAGAGAGAGAGAGAGAGAGAGAGAGAGAGAGAGAGAGAGAGAGAGAGAGAGAGAACGAACGAACGAACGAACGAACAGACTTTATTTTCAAAGGGTAACAAATTGGGCCTCCCCCGATGGTGTTTCCACCTTGTCGTGGTGGGGGAGCTTGAGTTTCTCAATGACCCTGAGAGCTATGCCGGCGGTAGCGTAGCTACCAGCAGGGCCTCCCAAGCCGGACAGGTCAAATGGTAGAGAACAGACAAAGAGAAACACCCTGGTCCTCCAGGTTGGGGGTTGAAGCGTGGGGTTAACATCCCCACCTTTGTAAAAACCTTTCTTTGTTACGAAACAAATACATGAGCCTCGATATCGGACTGACTTATCTGGACAACGACCTTGGAACGTTAAAGGACTTTTGAGATTTGGAACATGGAATGTACGGACACTATATCGAGCTGGAGCGGCCGAAGAACTAACCCGGGAGCTGATTGAATATCAAATGGATATAACAGCAATTCAAGAAATAAGGTGGCCAGGAGAGGGTACTTTAGAGCAAAATGGAATGATTATAATATATGGAGGAAACACCCAAAATAAACATGAATTAGGAACAGGATTTGTCATCAAAAAAGAGTTATGGGGGAACGTTTTAAACTTTAAAGCTTTTAATGACAGGATTAGTAAATTACGAATAAAAGGTAAATGGAAAAATATAACGATGATTAATGTACATGCACCTACTGAAGAGAAAGAAGATGATATTAAAGAAGACTTTTATAATGATCTGGAAGATGTCATAGAAGAAACCCCCAAACAGGACATCCTGATTGTGCTGGGAGACTTCAATGCAAAAATAGGTAGAGAGCAAACTAATAAAAAAGTGGCCGGTATGGAAAGCCTACATACAACTTCAAATGATAATGGATGGAGAGTCATCAACCTGGCAGAAGCCAAAGGACTGCAGGTTAGCAGTACCAGACTACAAAGAAAGGATATACACAAACAAACTTGGAAATCATGTGACAAGAGAACCTATAATCAAATAGATCACATTTTAATTAACAACAGAAATGCATCAAACATACAGCAAGTCAGAAGTTATAGAGGAGCTGAGTGCCACAGTGACCACTTCCTCGTTGGAGCAAAATTTAAAATAAAACTTAAGAGAGCTTTCTATACTAAATTACAAAGATTACACCCAACATATAACAGAGAAAAACTGCAAGACATTACAGTCAAAGAGAAATTTACAGATGAAATAAAATGTAAACTTGAAACTCTGCAAAACCCTTTGGAGGAAAGCATTGACCAAACTTGGTTGAACATCAAAAATACAATTCAGTCTACCGCAGAAGAATGTCTCGGTGTGTTAACTACGCATAGAAAGAACAGATGGTTCAATCAAAAATGTGAAGAAGCAGTCATTAGGAAGAAGAATGCCAGACTTGTATGGTTAAATGACATCAATAACATCCAAAAGGAAGAGCATTATAGAAATGAATGTAAAGAGGCTACAAAAATAGTCAGACAGCAGAAGCGAGAATATATGAGTAATATAATCAAAGATATGGAAACTAATCACCAGAAAAATGAATCCAGAAAATTTTTTAAAGAACTGAAGTCAATGAAACGAGGGCACCAACAAAACACATATGGTTTAAAAGACAAAAATGGGAATATGATAAATACCAATGAGGAAATGTGCAACACATGGAAAGAATATTTTATTGAATTACTAAATTGTGAAGCTCCAAGTAACATTTTCTCACAAGAAGAGGTTCTAACATGCGAACCACAAATTGAAGAACCTACATTTGAAGAAATCCTATATGTAATCACACGACTTAAAAACAATAAGGCAACTGGGACTGATGGAATTGCTGCTGAATTTATAAAGGCAGGTGGCCATGCATTACATCTAAAGCTATACGAACTAATAATAAAAATCTGGAGGACAGAAGAATTACCCCATGACTGGAAAGAGTCATTATTGATACCTATCTTTAAGAAAGGAGACAAGTTCCAATGTGGAAATTATAGAGGAATATCACTACTGTCCACAAGCTATAAGATACTATCCGCAGTATTACTAAATAGACTAAAACCATATTCAGAAGACATATTAGGTGACTACCAGGCGGGTTTTAGACAAAACAGATCAACAATAGATCAGATATTTATCTTACGACAAATAGCCGAGAAACATTGGGAATATAAAAGAGATCTCCATAACATTTTTGTGGATTTTAAAAAGGCTTATGATAGTGTCCATAGGAATAGTCTATGGAATGCTATGCAGGAATTTGGAATACCAAGGAAGTTAATCAACATGACCAGACTATGCATGGAAGATACTTATAATATAGTAACATATAAAGGCAGGAAATCAGACCCCTTCCAAATAACATCTGGCTTGAAACAGGGTGATGCACTATCGCCGCTACTCTTCAATCTGGCTCTAGAGAAAGTTGTAAGGAAGGTAAAGGAGGAATGTGATATTGGAGGAACATCCAAGCTGCTTGGTTATGCAGATGATATAGATATTATAGGGCAAAGTGAACAAAAGACATTGGAAATATTGACTCACTTAAAGGAAAAAGCCCAACAGATGGGGCTGGTTATCAACCAAGATAAGACAGAATATATGGTAATTTCAAGAGACGGAATGGCTAGAAACTCTGGCCACATACAAATAGATAATATGACCATTAAAAGAACGGAAACATACAAATACCTGGGTACGATCTTCAACTGCTCCAACATCATAAGGGAAGAAATACAAACTAGAATCAACTCTGGAAATAAGATATACTATGCACTACAACATCTACTAAAATCAAAGGCGCTATCTCGTAACACCAAAATCACAATATACAAAACACTGATCAGACCAGTTGTGCTGTATGGCTCTGAAACCTGGAGTACAACGAAAGGAGACGAAGCCTTGTTACAAACCTTTGAGAACAAAATTTTAAGACGTATCTTTGGACCCATTAGGGATACACAAAGTGGAGAGTGGAAAAGAAGAAGTAACAAAGACATTTATGATCTGTTTAAGTCCCCGCTAATCACTGGTATCATGAAGGCTAATAGACTACAATGGCTGGGGCATATAGAAAGAATGGAAGATAATAGGGAAACAAAACTCGCTTACACTCAGGAAATAAATGACCGTAGACCCCGAGGTAGACCAAGAAGGCGGTGGAGAGATAATACATGTACAGACCTACAAGCACTTGGAATCAACGACTGGCAAGAGAAGGTCCACCAGAGAGACGAATGGAGACGGATTGTATTTGCAGCAAAGAACCTCAATGGCTCGGAACGCTGAAGAAGAAGAAGAACAAATTGGGCACGCAGGTCCGTCTTACATTCGGCCCTTCCACTCACTCAGTTTTCTTTCATCAACAGTGCATAGGAAAAAAACATTGTCACATGAATTTTGTAAACATAAACAATGCATATTACTATGTTATGAGACACATCCACCACCCACCCACACATCCCCCATTCACTCCAACTCCCCCACCCATCCACACATATAACCCACACACACATACATTCCCCCCACCCATCCACCACATCCCTACACCTACACATCTCCCCACCCACACACACCTCTCACCCACCACACATCCCATCCACCCACACCCCAAGCACACATACATTCAATAACCCACACATCCCCCACCTACACACATCTCCCCACCCACTCACATATCCTCTACTCGTCCCATTACCCACCAACAATCACTCACCCACATATCCTCCTCTCCACCCACACACCTCCACCCACCCAGCCAAACACACATTCCTCAGCCACACACACATCTCCCCGTCAACTCACATATTCCGCACCTACCCACACACAAATTCCGCACCCACCCACATAATCTCCCATCTCCCCCAGCCCACTCACAGATCCCGAGCCCACACCTACAAACATCCCCCACCATCTCCTAACCTGCACACACTCACCCACCCACATATCCTCTACCCACCCACACATGCTCTACCCACCCATCCCCCAACCAAACATCCCTTAACCACACACCCTTACTCATATACAATCACCCACCCACACATCCTCTACCCAACCACACATCCTCCACCCACCCATCCCCCAGCCACACATCCCTTAACCACACACCCCTACCCATATACACACACATCCCCACCCACGCACAATCTCCCCACCTATACACACATCCCTCCCACACATCCCCACCCACCAACACATCCCCCATTCACAAACACACACCTCCCATCCACGTACACACAACCCACACACACATCCCCAACTCATACACTCATCCCCAGACACACGTACTTATCCCTCAACCACTAACACCCACACATCCCTTACCCACTCATCAACACATACATCTCCTATCTACCCACCCACACTCACACACCCCAACCACCCATCTAAGCACACATCCCCACTCTCACACACATCCTTCACCCACCCGAAAACCCAACCACACCTTCACCCACCCACACACCATTTATCCACAACCAGCTCCCCTCCCACACAACACCACACCCACACACATCCCAAAGACACATCCCTCACCCACACACACATCTGCCCACACATCTCCTACCCATCCACACATCCCCCAACTACAATCACCCTCACTACCCACACATACATCCTCCATCCAACCACACACCCCCACCCAGCCAGACATATCCCCCACCCACACACACATCTCCAAATCCATCACCCACACCCATCATGCACCCCTCCCCAACCCACATACACCCCCCACACATATCTCACCCACACACACTCCCCACCCATCCACCCAAACATCCCACACCCATACACATCCCTCACCCACACCCCCAAACCCACAACCACCCCCACATGCACACATCTCCCACCCACCACATATCCCCACACCCACATCTCCCCACCCATACATATACCCCACCCATTCCATAACCCATCATCAATTATCCACCAACATATCCTCCTCCACCCACTCACCCACAACCACCTAGCCAAACACACATCCCCACCCACACACACATCTCCCCGCCAACCCATACATCCCGCACGTACCCACACACAAATCCCCCACCCACCCACACAATCCCACCCGCCCACCCACACACACATCCCACCCGCCCACCCACACACACATCCCCCCATCCCCCAACCTACTATTATGATCAAACTCCCACACTTTATTGTCGTGAGCATTGTCGCAAAATTGTAAAGAAAATGGAGAAAAATTGTACATATACATTTTGTAACTTAAAAATTAGTGATGCAATTCAACTCTCTCTCTCTCTCTCTCTCTCTCTCTCTCTCTCTCTCTCTCTCTCTCTCTCTCTCTCTCTCTGTATCTCTCTCTCTCTCTCTCTCTCTCTCTCTCTCTCTCTCTCTCTCTCATACTCTCTAATTCTCTCACCCACTCTACAGTGATGTACATGTGTTCATGTTATAAATTATAACATCAGTTGGCATTCAAAATGGTAATATGAACATGAGAATACACAACATATATGGAATAGCATGTTACATGATATGCGTGCGCTTAAATCTCTCTCTCTCTCTCTCTCTCTCTCTCTCTCTTGCTCTCTCTCTCTCTCTCTCTCTCTCTCTCTCTCTCTCTCTCTCACACACATCACAGTAATGTTATATTATACATGATAAAATCAAATGGCATACAAAATGATAAGATGAGAATAAACCCCCCCCCCCCCCAAAAAAAAAATATATATGTATATATATATATATATATATATATATATATATATATATATATATATATATATATATATATATATATATATATATATGGAATGGCATGTTACAGGACAATCAAGTGGCATTAAACGATACCTCGTAATATGAAAGATGAGAATGCATTAAAAAATATGGAATAGCATGTTACATGAAATGCGTGCGCTCAACTCTCTCTCTCTCTCTCTCTCTCTCTCTCTCTCTCTCTCTCTTCTCTCACACACATGTACATTCACACACCCACACACATCCATATACTTACTCACACGTACTCACATAACACCCGAATATACACTCCCTCGCATACACTGCATGCATGCACACTTACACATACAAATATATACGATACATACACGAGCACACACACACACACACACACACTCATCCATGCACACATATGCACACGCTCATGCATATAAACGCATATAAACACATGAACTCACACCTTAACACACGTACAGACATACACACGGAGGCACACGCAGATACACACATGTACACACACATGTACACCCATCCAGACATGCACACACATACATCACACTTCCTCATGCACTCTCTCATTCACCCACGCTCTCTCTTTTACACACTCACTCGCTCTCACACTCACTCATTCGAGCACATACACGCATACCCACAAATTCTCTCTCACTCACTCACGCTTCCTTACTCACTCATTTACTCGCTGACTCTCTAACTCACACTCACTCACTAACTTTCACACTCTATCACACAGACAGGCAGACACACAACACACCCACTCTCTCAGATTCACTCATTCTCTAACTAAATCTCTCACACATATGTCCACACACACCCACTCACTTTTACACTCACTCAGGCACACGCGCATGTATACTCACTCACTCTCACTCATGAAAAATGATACTAGTAGGTGACTTATGGAGGCATATAGTCAGTATGAAGTAAGTATTGAAAGAGTTTTCGGTTGAATGTGTAGGGACTCATTGGTGTTTTCAGTTCTGGTGGAAGGCTATTCCACAAGTGAGCACCAGAATATGCGAAACAATTTTTGTATAAGTCCAATCTAGGCTTAGGAAGCTGTAATAAATTTAAGCGCTTACTGTTCATTGCATTAGATTGAATTAACGGTAGAAGATACTCTGGGGTATTTTCAGATATAATTTTATTCACTAATTTGGCTTTGTTAAAAAGGAAGCGCTTTTGAAGTGGTAGACGTCTTAGATGGCTGTATAATTTATTACTTTCAACGTGCTTTATGCTAGAAACCAGACGTATAGCGCGGTTTTGAAGCGAACACAATCGTTTCATATTAGATTTAGGGCAACCATCCCAGACTGTGGAACAATAATCGAGAGGTGATTGGATATAGGATGCATAGAATATTTTTCGTGTGCTTTCATCCAAAAAGTGTTGAATTTTAGCAAGTTGGTAAACTTTTTGTGCTATTCTCTTGGTAAGGACGTGAACATGAGGGCTCCAGTTTAAATGTCTGTCAATGAACAGACCTAATGTTTTATGTTCATTTACATTAATTATAGGTAACGTGTCAACGTGGAGCTCGAGCGGTGTCCCAGTTATGGCTAGGGTCTGTAGTTTTTGTCTGGTCGTTATTAGCATGGATTTGGTTTTGTCGATGTTAATTAACATGCGATTTTCATTGCTCCATCTACTAAGGTTGTCAAGTTCGTTTTGTAAAGAGCTCTCTAAGTCACAAAGGCTCTCTTGACTTGTGTAAATAGTACAGTCGTCCGCAAATAGGTCACACGAAGTATTGAGGTATAAAGGAAGATCGTTAATATACACTGCAAAAAGCAGCGGACCTAGTATTGAGCCCTGAGGCACCCCAAAATTAAGTTGTGTGGGTCTTGATAGACAGTTATTGAAGGACACTACTTGTTGTCTGTCAGATAAAAATGACGTAATTAGGTTCAACATGTTGGTGCTAGTCTTCATGTGTTTTAATTTTCTAATTAAAATATCATGATCTACCATATCAAAGGCTTTTTTAAAGTCTACAAATACTGCTCCACAAATGTTGCCAATGTTGATACAAAGATGCCAGTTATCGGTCATTTTTGTAAGGGCACTATGGCAAGAATATTTAGGTCGAAACCCAGATTGACTGTCAATTATTAGATCGTTGTTAATTAAATGATGTAGTGTTATTTTATGCATGTGTATTTTTACACAGAGAGAGATAGGACCAAAAGAGAGAGAGAATAAGTGAGATAGACAGACTGATACTTGTTCTCTATAGATCACATGAAACATGATGATATGAACCAAATGTTGAAGGATATTGCAATATGATGACATGACATGATCCAAATGTTACAGGATATTGCAATATTATGACATTATCAACATGTTTAAGGATATTACAACATTATGACATGATCCAAATGTTGTTGGATATTACAACATGATGACATGATCCAAATTGTGTGGGATATTACAACATGATGACATGATCTAAATGTTGTTGGATATTACAACATGATGACATTATCCAAATGTTGTTGGATATTACAACATGATGACATGATCCAAATGTTGTTGGATATTACAAAAGGTGAGGAAGATCTCACAATTACGACTTCTCTTCACCGGAAGAGGCGGCAGCAATTGACTGGAAAATAAACAGGGAATTAATGAACAGAGGCGCAGACCAAATATGTGTGACAGACTGTTGAATGCTGGTGTTATGTGTGACAGACTGTTGAATGCTGGTGTTATGTGTGACAGACTGTTGAATGCCGGTGTTCTGAGTGACAGACAGTTAAATGATGGTGGTCTGAGTGACAGACTGGTTTAGTTTAGTCGTTTAGTCGTTGGATCAACATCACGGCACACGGTTTAACCCATAAGTGCTCCGTTTTCCTCCTAACTCAAACCTGAGTTTGGAGAAACTCAGCTCAGTGCACGAACTCCGTTGCATCGGCGAGGATCCTGAAATACTTTGGGTAGATTTTTAACTCGAAATTTTGCCCGGGCAGCGCCGTTAGGCTACTCTTTTTCGATTTCCAACTGCCAAGGGATTTTTTACGTGCGCAACAATACACACGGGCGTCCGATCTCACTACCCAGAGACAACAATACACACGGGCGTCCGATCTCACTACCCAGAGACAACAATACACACGGGCGACCGATCTCACTACCCAGAGACAACAATACACACGGGCGTCCGATCTCACTACCCAGAGACAACAATACACACGGGCGTCCGATCTCACTACCCAGAGACAACAATACACACGGGCGTCCGATCTCACTACCCAGAGACAACAATACACACGGGCGTCCGATCTCACTACCCAGAGACAACAATACACACGGGCGTCCGATCTCACTACCCAGAGACAACAATACACACGGGCGTCCGATCTCACTACCCAGAGACAACAATACACACGGGCGTCCGATCTCACTACCCAGAGACAACAATACACACGGGCGTCCGATCTCACTACCCAGAGACAACAATACACACGGGCGTCAGATCTCACTACCCAGAGACAACAATACACACGGGCGTCAGATCTCACTACCCAGAGACAACAATACACACGGGCGTCCGATCTCACTACCCAGAGACAACAATACACACGGGCGTCCGATCTCACTACCCAGAGACAACAATACACACGGGTGTCCGATCTCACTACCCAGAGACAACAATACACACGGGCGTCCGATCTCACTACCCAGAGACAACAATACACACGGGCGTCCGATCTCACTACCCAGAGACAACAATACACACGGGCGTCCGATCTCACTACCCAGAGACAACAATACACACGGGCGTCCGATCTCACTACCCAGAGACAACAATACACACGGGCGACCGATCTCACTACCCAGAGACAACAATACACACGGGCGTCCGATCTCACTACCCAGAGACAACAATACACACGGGCGTCCGATCTCACTACCCAGAGACCAGGGGAAATTTTATTACTGGAAGTCCAGGTGGATTTTTTAAATAAATCCCGGTCCTCTCCGGGGCCTGAACCCGGGACCTCCATCACTCGAGACGGACACCATACCTCGAGACCACTCAGCCCCCTTCAGACTGTTGAATGGTGGTGGTCTGAGTGACAGACTGTTAAATGGTGGTGGTCTGAGTGACAGACTGTTAAATGGTGGTGGTCTGAGTGACAGACTGTTAAATGGTGGTGGTCTGAGTGACAGACTGTTAAATGGTGGTGGTCTGAGTGACAGACTGTTAAATGGTGGTGGTCTGAGTGACAGAATGTTAAATGGTGGTGTTATGAGTGACAGACTGTTAAATGGTGGTGTTATGAGTGACAGACTGTTAAATGGTGGTGTTATGAGTGACAGACTGTTAAATGGTGGTGTTATGAGTGACAGAATGTTAAATGGTGGTGTTATGAGTGACAGACTGTTAAATGGTGGTGTTATGAGTGACAGACTGTTGAATGGTGGTGTTATGAGTGACAGACTGTTAAATGGTGGTGTTATGAGTGACAGAATGTTAAATGGTGGTGTTATGAGTGACAGACTGTTAAATGGTGGTGTTATGAGTGACAGAATGTTAAATGGTGGTGTTATGAGTGACAGACTGTTAAATGGTGGTGTTATGAGTGACAGACTGTTGAATGGTGGTGTTATGAGTGACATATTTGTTAATGTTGGTGTACTACGTGACAGAATGTCGAGTGTTTATTTTCAGTGTGACAGAATGTCGAGTGTTTATTTTCAGTGTGACAGAATGTCGAGTGTTTATTTTCAGTGTGACAGAATGTCGAGTGTTTATTTTCAGTGTGACAGAATGTCGAGTGTTTATTTTCAGTGTGACAGAATGTCGAGTGTAGATGTTCTGTTTGACAGGATATTTGATATTGATATTGAATGTAGCAAGAGACTTTAGAATGTTGACTTATCTCTGAACATGGATATGCTTTCCCAAACATCTTCTTGAGTTTGTATGACATTCTTTGTTGTCTTCCACTATTTGGAACTACAGCGCAACGTTGACCTACTTCTCTTCACCTGCATGGAGAAGGACTGGGAGAAACTGGCCAAACTCATCGCCTTCTATACCAGGGACGCCAACTATCTCAGCCGGGTCAGTGTTCACCTGCATATGTCACCTGTCTGTCTCCGTGAGGTCATGTTACCACATATGTCACCTGTCTGTCTCCGTGAGGTCATGTTACCACATATGTCACCTGTCTGTCTCCGTGAGGTCATGTTATCACATATATCACCTGTCTATCTCAGTTAGATCATGTTATCACATATACCACCTGTCTATCTTAGTGAGGTCGTGTTATCACATATATCACCTGTCTATCTCAGTTAGATCATGTTATCACATATATCACCTGTCTATCTTAGTGAGGTCGTGTTATCACATATATCACCTGTCTATCTCAGTTAGATCATGTTATCACATATATCACCTGTCTATCTTAGTGAGGTCGTGTTATCACATATCACCTGTCTGTCTCATTGTTTTGTTATGGTAAGATATAAGTTGTGATTTTCACTATTCAAGTGGGTCGAGAATATTAAGTTTTCTATACCAGTCTGTGTTGTCGATGGCAATATTGTGTCATCAGCATAACGAATTTCTGGCATTTCATGACCACCAATATTTAGGGCATCATATGGCTCCCTGTTTCAGTTGGGTACATACTCCATATATATATATGTATGTATATTTATCTCAGTCGGGTACATACTACACACACACACGCACGCACGCACGCACACACACACACATATATATATATACGTGTGCAAGGTGTGGACTGCGCCTGGCCCTGCAGCCAGCAGGGTTAGGATCGGCTAGCCTCTCCAAGGAGGAGTGAAAAGCGAAAATTAGTAGCCTGCCGATGACCCGCAGACTACACAAGTCAACCCCCACCTCCACGTGGTGCAGACCGGGCAACCATGACCGCGAGGTCATGGGCTAACGGGGCTATGGCTCGCCATAGGGGATGGACTCCCTGTGGCTAGATTAGTGTCCTAAACCTGCGACTGGCCTAGCAAGCCGGCAGGGGATCTTCATACTGCTCGTAGAAAAACTAAGAACTATAAACGGACTGACCCAAACGGCTATCGACCCGGCAATGTTAATGGACTACAAGATAGATCAGCGATTCAAAAAATAGGCACAATGAACGTCTGTGGTTTCAATTGTAAAGAAGAAGAGCTTATAGAAACAATGGAGGAGAGGAAAATTGGACTGATGGGAATAGCGGACACCAGAACAAAGGGGAAAGGATGCAAGTAGATCCACCGCAGTTACACGTTTGTCTACTCTGGAGTAGAACAGCAAGAAAGGGCAAGACACGGTGTGGGAATAGTCATCGAACCACGGCTAGCAAGAGGAATACTAGAAATAAAATATATATCAGAAAGAATCATAACAGTGAGAATAAAATTAAAAAAACAATTACAATATATGTACAAATATACTCACCATGTAATACAAACAAGAATGAGCAAGAATGCGAGGAATTCTTCGAAGACATACATGATGTGCTAAATAAAATAGATAAGCAGGACAACAGTTGTGGGAGATGTTCAGCGTTGTTCACACAGCTGGACACTGAACCACTAAGGAGAGTTGTTCACACAGCTGGGCACTGAATCACTAAGGAGAGTTGTTCACACAGCTGGACACTGAACTAATAAGGAGCGTTGTTCCCACAGTTGGACACTGAACCAACAAGGAGCGTTGTTCACACAGCTGGACACTGACCTAATAAGGAGCGTTGTTTAAACAGCTGGACACTGAACCAATAAGGAGCGTTGTTCATACAGCTGGACACTGAATCAATACGGAGCGTTGTTCACACAGCTGGACACTCAACCATCAAGGAGAGTTGTTCAAACAGCTGGACACTCAACCACTAAGGAGAGTTGTTCACACAGCTGGACACTGAACCAATACGGAGCGTTGTTCACTCAGCTGGACACTCAACCAACAAGGAGCGTTGTTCACACAGCTGGACGCTGTACTAATAAGGAGAGTTGTTCACACAGCTGGACACTGAACTAATAAGGAGAGTTGTTCACACAGCTGGACACTCAACCATCAAGGAGAGTTGTTCACACAGCTGGACACTGACCTAATAAGGAGAGTTGTTCAAACAGCTGGACACTGACCTAATAAGGAGAGTTGTTCACACAGCTGGACACTGAACCAATAAGGAGCGTTGTTCACACAGCTGGACACTGACCTAATAAGGAGAGTTGTTCACACAGCTGGACACTGAATCAATACGGAGCGTTGTTCACACAGCTGGACACTCAACCATCAAGGAGAGTTGTTCACACAGCTGGATACTCAACCAACAAGGAGTGTTGTTCACACAGCTGGACACTCAACCAACAAGGAGTGTTGTTCACACAGCTGGACACTCAACCAACAAGGAGTGTTGTTCACACAGCTGGACACTCAACCAACAAGGAGTGTTGTTCACACAGCTGGACACTCAACCAACAAGGAGTGTTGTTCACACAGCTGGAAACTGTACTAATAAGGAGATTTGTTCACACAGCTGGACACTGAACTAATAAAGAGAGTTGTTCACACAGTTGGACACTGAACCATCAAGGTGCATTGTTCACACAGCTGGACACTCAACCATCAAGGAGAGTTGTTCACACAGCTGGACACTCAACCAACAAGGAGCGTTGTTCACACAGCTGGACACTGAACCACTAAGGAGAGTTGTTCACACAGCTGGACACTGAACTAATAAGGAGAGTTGTTCACACAGCTGGACACTGAACTAATAAGGAGAGTTGTTCACACAGCTGGACACTGAACTAATAAGGAGAGTTGTTCACACAGCTGGACACTAAACCAACAAGGAGCGTTGTTCACACAGCTGGACACTGTACTAATAAGGAGAGTTGTTCACACAGCTGGACGCTGTACTAATAAGGAGAGTTGTTCACACAGCTGGACACTCAACCATCAAGGAGAGTTGTTCACACAGCTGGACACTGACCTAATAAGGAGAGTTGTTCACACAGCTGGATACTGAACCAACAAGGAGCGTTGTTCACACAGTTGGACACTGAACCACTAAGGAGAGTTGTTCACACAGCTGGACACTTAACCACCAAGGAGAGTTGTTCACACAGCTGGACACTGAACTAATAAGGAGAGTTGTTCACACAGCTGGACACTGAATTAATAAGGAGAGTTGCTCACACAGCTGGACGCTGTACTAATAAGGAGAGTTGTTCACACAGCTGGACACTCAACCATCAAGGAGAGTTGTTCACACAGCTGGACGCTGTACTAATAAGGAGAGTTGTTCACACAGCTGGACGCTGTACTAATAAGGAGAGTTGTTCACACAGCTGGACACTCAACCATCAAGGAGAGTTGTTCACACAGCTGGACACTGACCTAATAAGGAGAGTTGTTCACACAGCTGGATACTGAACCAACAAGGAGCGTTGTTCACACAGTTGGACACTGAACCACTAAGGAGAGTTGTTCACACAGCTGGACACTTAACCACCAAGGAGAGTTGTTCACACAGCTGGACACTGAACTAATAAGGAGAGTTGTTCACACAGCTGGACACTGAATTAATAAGGAGAGTTGCTCACACAGCTGGACGCTGTACTAATAAGGAGAGTTGTTCACACAGCTGGACACTCAACCATCAAGGAGAGTTGTTCACACAGCTGGACGCTGTACTAATAAGGAGAGTTGTTCACACAGCTGGACACTCAACCATCAAGGAGAGTTGTTCACACAGCTGGACACTGACCTAATAAGGAGAGTTGTTCACACAGCTGGATACTGAACCAACAAGGAGCGTTGTTCACACAGTTGGACACTGAACCACTAAGGAGAGTTGTTCACACAGCTGGACACTTAACCACCAAGGAGAGTTGTTCACACAGCTGGACACTGAACTAATAAGGAGGGTTGTTCACACAGCTGGACACTGAACCACTAACGACAGTTGTTCACACAGCTGGACACTGAACCACTAAGGAGAGTTGTTCACACAGCTGGACACTGAACCACTAAGGAGAGTTGTTCACACAGCTGGACACTGAAACACTAAGGACAGTTGTTCACACAGCTGGACACTGAACTAATTAGGAGCGTTGTTCACACAGCTGGACACTGAACCAACAAGGAGCGTTGTTCACACAGCTGGACACTGAACCCCTAAGAAGAGTTGTTCACACAGCTGGACACTGAACTAATAAGGAGCATTGTTCACACAGTTGGACACTGGACCAATAAGGAGCGTTGTTCACACAGTTGGACATTGAACCAACAAAGAGATTTGTTCACACAGCTGGACACTCAACCAACAAGGAGATTTGTTCACATAGCTGAACACAGCCAACGAGGAAGGTTGTTCACACAGCTGGACACTTAACTAATACAGAGCGTTGTTCACACAGCTGAACACTCAACCAATAATGAGCGTTGTTCACACAGTTGGACACTCAAACTACAAGGAACATTGTTCACACAACTGGACACTCAAACTACAAGGAGCGTTGTTCACACACCTGGACACTCATACTACAAGGAACCTTGTTCACACAACTGGACACTCAAACTACAAGGAGTGTTGTTCACAGCTGTACACTCAACCAATAAAGAGCGTTGTTAAATCAGCTGGACACAACCAACAAGGAGCATTGAGTACACACAGCTGGACACAACCAACAAGGAGCGGTGAGTACACACAGCTGGACACAAACAATAAGGAGCGGTGAGTACACACAGCTGGACACAAACAACAAGGAGCGTTAGACACATATGTGGCCACTTAACCAACTATTAACCAACTATTAACCAACTATTAACCAACTATTAACCAACTATTAACCAACTATTAACCAACTATTAACCAACTATTAACCAACTATTAACCAACTATTAACCAACTATTAACCAACTATTAACCAACTATTAACCAACTATTAACCAACTATTAACCAACTAGGTGCGTTGTAGACACAGCTTGACCATTGCTGGGCCACCCCTGCAGAACCTTGTCCCCCCCCCCCCGGCACATAGTGTAATCTTCGAGCTGACGTAGTACACATAGTGTAATCTTCGAGCTGACGTAGTACACATAGTGTAATCTTCGAGCTGACGTAGTACACATAGTGTAATCTTCGAGCTGACGTAGTACACATAGTGTAATCTTCGAGCTGACGTAGTACACATAGTGTAATCTTCGAGCTGACGTAGTACACATAGTGTAATCTTCGAGCTGACGTAGTACACATAGTGTAATCTTCGAGCTGACGTAGTACACATAGTGTAATCTTCGAGCTGACGTAGTACACATAGTGTAATCTTCGAGCTGACGTAGTACACATAGTGTAATCTTCGAGCTGACGTAGTACACATAGTGTAATCTTCGAGCTGACGTAGTACACATAGTGTAATCTTCGAGCTGACGTAGTACACATAGTGTAATCTTCGAGCTGACGTAGTACACATAGTGTAATCTTCGAGCTGACGTAGTACACATAGTGTAATCTTCGAGCTGACGTAGTACACATAGTGTAATCTTCGAGCTGACGTAGTACACATAGTGTAATCTTCGAGCTGACGTAGTACACATAGTGTAATCTTCGAGCTGACGTAGTACACATAGTGTAATCTTCGAGCTGACGTAGTACACATAGTGTAATCTTCGAGCTGACGTAGTACACATAGTGTAATCTTCGAGCTGACGTAGTACACATAGTGTAATCTTCGAGCTGACGTAGTACACATAGTGTAATCTTCGAGCTGACGTAGTACACATAGTGTAATCTTCGAGCTGACGTAGTACACATAGTGTAATCTTCGAGCTGACGTAGTACACATAGTGTAATCTTCGAGCTGACGTAGTACACATAGTGTAATCTTCGAGCTGACGTAGTACACATAGTGTAATCTTCGAGCTGACGTAGTACACATAGTGTAATCTTCGAGCTGACGTAGTACACATAGTGTAATCTTCGAGCTGACGTAGTACACATAGTGTAATCTTCGAGCTGACGTAGTACACATAGTGTAATCTTCGAGCTGACGTAGTACACATAGTGTAATCTTCGAGCTGACATAGTACACATAGTGTAATCTTCGAGATGACGTAGTACACATAGTGTAATCTTCGAGCTGACGTAGTACACATAGTGTAATCTTCGAGCTGACGTAGTACACATAGTGTAATCTTCGAGCTGACGTGGTACACATAGTGTAATCTTCGAGCTGACGTAGTACACATAGTGTAATCTTCGAGCTGACGTAGTACACATAGTGTAATCTTCGAGCTGACGTGGTACACATAGTGTAATCTTCGAGCTGACGTGGTACACATAGTGTAATCTTCGAGCTGACGTAGTACACATAGTGTAATCTTCGAGCTGACGTAATACACATAGTGTAATCTTCGAGCTGACGTAGTACACATAGTGTAATCTTCGAACTGACGTAGTACACATAGTGTAATCTTCGAGCTGACGTGGTACACATAGTGTAATCTTCGAGCTGACGTAGTACACATAGTGTAATCTTCGAGCTGACGTAGTACACATAGTGTAATCTTCGAGCTGACGTAGTACACATAGTGTAATCTTCGAGCTGACGTAATACACATAGTGTAATCTTCGAGCTGACGTAGTACACATAGTGTAATCTTCGAGCTGACGTAGTACACATAGTGTAATCTTCGAGCTGACGTAGTACACATAGTGTAATCTTCGAGCTGACGTAGTACACATAGTGTAATCTTCGAGCTGACGTAGTACACATAGTGTAATCTTCGAGCTGCCGTGGTACACATAGTGTAATCTTCGAGCTGCCGTATTACACATTGTGTAATCTTCGAGCTGACGTAGTACACATAGTGTAATCTTCGAGCTGACGTAGTACACATAGTGTAATCTTCGAGCTGACGTAGTACACATAGTGTAATCTTCGAGCTGACGTAGTACACATAGTGTAATCTTCGAGCTGACGTAGTACACATAGTGTAATCTTCGAGCTGACGTGGTACACATAGTGTAATCTTCGAGCTGACGTGGTACACATAGTGTAATCTTCGAGCTGACGTAGTACACATAGTGTAATCTTCGAGCTGACGTGGTACACATAGTGTAATCTTCGAGCTGACGTGGTACACATAGTGTAATCTTCGAGCTGACGTGGTACACATAGTGTAATCTTCGAGCTGACGTGGTACACATAGTGTAATCTTCGAACTGACGTGGTACACATAGTGTAATCTTCGAGCTGACGTAGTACACATAGTGTAATCTTCGAGCTGACGTGGTACACATAGTGTAATCTTCGAGCTGACGTAGTACACATAGTGTAATCTTCGAGCTGACGTAGTACACATAGTGTAATCTTCGAGCTGACGTAGTACACATAGTGTAATCTTCGAGCTGACGTAGTACACATAGTGTAATCTTCGAGCTGACGTGGTACACATAGTGTAATCTTCGAGCTGACGTAGTACACATAGTGTAATCTTCGAGCTGACGTGGTACACATAGTGTAATCTTCGAGCTGACGTGGTACACATAGTGTAATCTTCGAGCTGACGTAGTACACGTATTGTAATCTTCGAGCTGACGTAGTACACATAGTGTAATCTTCGAGCTGACGTAGTACACATAGTGTAATCTTCGAGCTGACGTGGTACACATAGTGTAATCTTCGAGCTGACGTGGTACACATAGTGTAATCTTCGAGCTGACGTGGTACACATAGTGTAATCTTCGAGCTGACGTAGTACACATAGTGTAATCTTCGAGCTGACGTGGTACACATAGTGTAATCTTCGAGCTGACGTGGTACACATAGTGTAATCTTCGAGCTGACGTGGTACACATAGTGTAATCTTCGAGCTGACGTGGTACACATAGTGTAATCTTCGAGCTGACGTGGTACACATAGTGTAATCTTCGAGCTGACGTAGTACACATAGTGTAATCTTCGAGCTGACGTGGTACACATAGTGTAATCTTCGAGCTGACGTGGTACACATAGTGTAATCTTCGAGCTGACGTAGTACACATAGTGTAATCTTCGTGCTGACGTGGTACACATAGTGTAATCTTCGAGCTGACGTGGTACACATAGTGTAATCTTCGAGCTGACGTGGTACATGTCAGGATCTTATAATTGGCTCGTTAGCTAACACGTGTGAGACAGTACAAGTATAACGTGATTCGACGTAAGACACAGCAACACAAGTTCTATGGATTTATTGCCACATTAAATACAGAACGATAATTACAACAATCTACAATATATAACTCACGACGCTCACAACCACAATACAGCTCATAGGTCTGACGCTCAAGATATCAGTCGTTCGGCTTTCAATCACGGAGATTCACACAAACGCCTTGCTCTCATCGCACATGTCCGTCCAGTCTCCGGTCCCAGCTCGGTCTGAGCTTAGCACGCCAACTGCCCACTGCCTCTAGTGGTGTCACGTGTCCTGCGTGCGTCTGTCGTCAGCCTGACCGCTGGTCGCGTGTCAGGTAACAATCTTGTCAGCCGACAATTCTTGTCCGCCGGGTGTCGCAACGATGTTGCTGCACAGCTATACCATGTTAGGCTCTGACATTCTCCCCGGGTACCTCAATGAAAGATGTCATCTTTCATTCATGATGTCTGTATATACTGGGGTAGTGTTAACTTCATGTCAGAGACTACTCTTTCCCAGTGTTATGCATGAAAATACATATATGGCATGGAAATATATACAAAAAATGTAAGTTGCATTGAAATGACAAATGAAGTACAACTTTTAACATAACTCGGGTTTCATCCCCCTGATGGCTGGTTACCTCCATTGCAATAATACCCAGTCAGATCAGTAGTACCAGCTTCACGCATCTACCTCGCAGCAATTTGAAAAAAACGTAATAATATGGTTGTTTTGCAACAGCCATCTAGCCAGACTGAAATACGACTTTACATAAGTCGCATTAAACACTCAAACTCTGACCTCATTTGGCCAGGAGCTCTTATGTTGGTTTGCAATGTTGGCAGCTCTCTGCCATGCTTGGTGGACGCCTACCCGGTGTGTTAACCATTTGAGCAACAAAATGTCTATTTATACAATACACATTAATGAATATGTTTCAAATTATGGCCCTTGGTGTAATTCGTAAATGCAAGGGAAGTAATTTTGACAATCAAGAAATTCAATAAATTACAATAATTATTTAATTTCTTAGCGTCATTGCTTGACGTTTCTTCATATTAACGAGAAAAAGTCGGTAATATGAATACATTAATCAAGGTATGATTCTAAGATTACACTAATCAAAATAAATAAGTACCCAATTGGTGTATTATATTTTATACATTCAAAAGGATTTTACAATCGTCATAAGTTTTTGAATATTTGTATATCGTCTGCTAATTTTGCTATACTTTTTAAATTACACAGGAAGTACACACGAAACGCAAAATTTAGTTGCTGTTACACGGTTTGAACACAAATGCTCCCGTTTTATTTTGTAACGGATAGTTAAATGTTCTCAAAGTTCGTGTTTGATGTTCTAGTATCACAACTATCGGATTATGATGGAATGTTCTTATTTCCGATGTGTTCACAACTTCTGGATAAAGATTGAATGTTCTTATTTCCGATGTTCAACTGTCGAACATTTTGGATTAAATTCGATGCAGAGGTGGTGTAGAAGTCACTGTTCAGTCCACATTTGCACACGTCGTTAAAATATCACGGTGAAGAAAGTCACTCACAGCTGTCACTGTTAACTGGTAAAGTTCGCTTCTGGTAAGTGGTTAAGCGTCTGTGACACTGTTCTTGGTGTATATTTACAATTAATAATGTTCTCTTTCTAACACACACTACACAATTATACTACACTCATTACATGGCTTGATTAAAATAAGTATATTATACATGTCGGTTTTTAACCGTATCACAATTACAATTATAGACCTTACACAGTAGGTGAATAGAAACAACATTCACTCATTGGTGGCTGTGTTGTTCTGAGTGTATTAGTACACTCTGCACTCAGACATTGCTTACTGGGTCGGTTGGACAACGGGATAAAAGATCGGCAATTGTATTGATTCTGCCTGAAATATGACGAACCTCGAAACTGTAATTTTGAAGCTTCAAGGACCAGCGAGCAATCATATTGTTGGATGGTACTCCGGCATTTATATACCGTAATGGACTGTTGTCAGTTTCGATGATAAAGTGACGTCCTAGAAGGTATCTGGATAGTTTCGTCACACTTTCTACTAAGGCAAGTGCCTCTAATTGCGGAATGGACCATGTCCGTTCTCGAGGCCTTAGTTTTCTTGATATAAAATAAATAGGATGCAGGATGTTGTTGTATTCCTGCAACAGGACTGCCCCAATAGCAACGGAGCTAGCATCTGTTCTCAATCTGAAAGGTAAACGAATGTTGGGCAATTTAAGGATGAGATTATTCGAATTCTTATCAGAAAAGTATGCCAAAACTTTATGAAATGCATTTCGTAGGCATTCATCGTGTACAACTTTTTCAGGCTTATCCTTGGTTAGTAGGTTAGAAAAAACTTCGGTCAGTTCTGAAAAATCAGGAATGAATTGCCTGTAATAATTGATCAGTCCCAACAAACTCCGGACTTGTTTCTTATTAGTCGGGAGTGACAGTTTTAGAATTTTGGAGACAATTTTGTTGTCTGTCATGACAAAGCCATTGGATATTCTGTACCCCAAAAATGATATCTCTTGGTAAGCCATGCTCACCTTTGAAGGCTTCACTGTCAGTCCGTGCTGTCTGATACGTTCTAGTGTCTGTTCTAGTGTCTTTATATGTTCCGTCATTGTCTCTGTATGGACACAGATGTCGTCAATATAGCAAATGATATTAGGAATGTCAGATAGGAGGAGTCGTGTCATGCGTACGAATGTGGCTGGGGCATTGACTAGCCCAAATGGAAGTTTGCACCATTCGTACAGTCCCCAAGGTGTGGCAAAAGCTGTTAGATGTCTGCTGTCTTCATGTACAGCTATCTGCCAGTAACCTTTAGACATGTCAAGCGTCGTAAAGAACTTAGCGTCAGTCAGTTCTGTCAGAAGATCGTCAGTGTTTGCCATTGGTTCAAGATCTAAAACAGTTATTTTGTTCAGTTTTCTGTAGTCGATGCAAAGTCGTATTGTCTTGTCCTTTTTGCGTACAATGACCATGGGTGAAGAGAAGTCTGATAAGGATCGTCTGATGATGTTGTTTTTTTCTAAGTTGGTGATCTCTTGATGTAACTTTTCTTTGTAATGTAATGGTATTGTGTATGGTCTGCATCTTATTGGTGTGTTTGATGTGAGTGTGATGTGATGCTGTACTAATTCTGTTTGTCCTGGGTTGTCTGAAAAGATGGTGTTGTACTGTTGTATCAACTGTTTGAAACTGTTTGTCTCTGCTTGACTTAAGTTTGGATTGATCTTGATCTCCTTCAAGCAGTTTGTCGTGTCTAATGTAGGTGTTGGAATCTCGTCACTAGAATCGTCATCTTCGTGATCTATTATCACGGTGCAAGCTGTCGTATCGTCTTGTTCGTAGTTTCTGTTGTGGTATGGTCTTAGCATATTTATGTGAAATATTTTGTGTTTGTCTTTTATTAGGATTTCGTAGTCTACAGGTGAGATTTGTCTTGTCACTTTAAAAGGTCCCTGCCAAGAATCAGTCAGTAGCTGTCTGTCACTAGGTAGTAGTAGTAGAACGTCCTGTCCAGGTGTCAATGTTATAGTCCTGTTACCTTTGTCTGCGTACTGTCTGTAAGTAGCACCAGATAGTTTAAGTGCATTTTTAGCAATTTCACATGATTTAATAATCCTTTCACGCAATGATGTTACATACACAAATGATGATATGGGTTTCAGTATTGGAGTAGAATCAGTTAACATTTGGTGATAAATTGTTAATGGGCCTCGTGGTTTGGCACCATAGATTAGTTCAAAAGGAGAGAAACCGGTACTAGAATGTGGTACCTCGCGATAAGCAAAAAGGACAGCTGGTAAGTATACATCCCAGTTGTTGGGGTGATCTTGAGTTACTTTGGCAAGCATGTGCTTCAGGTCCCCATTAAGCTTTTCTATAATCCCGCTAGAGTGAGGATGATAGGGGCTATTGAAAACTTGCTTCACTCCTAACATTTTAGTGAAAGCTTGGGTGGATGCGGCAATAAACTGAGTGCCTCTATCAGACTGGATAGTATCTGGAAATCCAATTCGGGAGAAAATATGGAAGAACACTTCCATGATGTCGTTGGCAGTAATGTTCTTTAGCGGAATCGCTTCTGGCCAGCGACTACATTGATCAATAAAAGTTAGAATATATTTATTCCCTCTAGTAGTTGTATGACTAAGAGGGCCCACAATGTCAACTGATAATTTTTCAAAAGGTCGACTGGCTAAGTCAGTGACTTGTAACTTTGCCTGTGGGTGTTTACCTTTTTTTTACTAGTTTCTGGCATGTATCACAACTTCTGCAATATGTTCTTATGTCATTGCAAAATTTTGGCCAATGAAACTGTGTCAAAAGTCTTGACCTGGTTTTAACATATGCCATATGACCTGCAAAAGGTATATCGTGAGCAAGATGTAAAGCTTGCTTGCGATAAGTAGTTGGCAAAACAGTTTGCTTTGTTGTAATGTCACCTCTGGTGTAATACCTGGTGAGTATATCATTGTGTAAAGCAAAATGCCATTTCGCATTTTTGGTTACTCTTGCCTTTTTGCCGATCAGGTCAAAGTACTTTGACAGTGAAGGATCAGCTTTTTGAGCTGTTATGAATGTTTCCTTCATAGAGTCACTAGGTGGTAATTCTGGGCTAAGCATTTGTATAGCCTCAGTTTGGTTACTTTCATCTTGCACTCTAGCAGTAGCTCTTGTTACTGCGTTCACACACTCAATGACATCAGATGATGATGGAATGATATCGTCAATGATGTGATGAGAACTTAGTGCTGCATTAGCTAACATACATTCAATAGGTGATATGACATTTTCTGTGGTGACATTTGGTGGTGATGTGTTATCATCAATACATAGTGATGTTATGTCATGATTATGAGGTTTGTCATTCACCTCAGGTAAATTTCCTATGATTATATCGCACACTGGGTTTGTAAGTGCCGCGACCTTTACTTTCCCGGTGAGGAATGGTGTTTCAATGTATGCCCATGCTAATGGATATTTTTCAATATTGCCTGAGAATGTTCTACATGTGATGTGTCTGCCTGTATAGTCTGTAGGCGTTATGAATGTTGTTTTCAGGCCAATAAGTGTACTTCCGGTGTCGCGAAGTACTGTAGCAAACTTGCCATTAACATACCCGTGATGGATGTCTAATCTGCCTTTTGAGTCTATTACCAAGTTAGCTTCCTCATTGGCAATAGGGATGGCGTGCCCGCATGTTAAGATACCATCTTCATAGAAGGTGTTACAGACAGTGCATTTATTAGCACTAAATACATCACAAGCCTGTGCTGCATTCACAGGATGTTTCTCTGGATTTTCGTCTTCTGACGCTGAGCTATCGAACAAGGCGGCATTGGCTTTGTTGGTCATATGCCTGCCTCTACAATCCATGCGATGGTGCCCGAAAGCCTTGCAGAGAAAACATTTACGTAAACTTTTGAACGATTTACGCTCTCTGTCTTGTCTGTTTACCATATTTTGCAAGTATGTTTGGTACCCTGGGTTTTTATCGCACATCTCGTTCAAATGGTGAGAAAATTTACAATGAATGCAATGTCTAAATTTCTCAGAGGTAGGCCTGTTTGGTTTTTGCCTACTATAGTTTTTCTCATAGTTGGCTGCTGCTACCCAGTTACTGTCAGTAGCTTCAGTGGCAAAGCATTGTTTGTTGGCCGTGTAATAGGCCGACCCACGTCTTTCAATTTCTTCCACACTTGTGCATTCATTCTCCTGTAAGAACTTAGAAAACGATGATGGGATAGAAGAAATGATTTTATCTCGAATGATGAGATCTTCTAATCTATCATAACTTTTATTAATTTTGGCTGCTGAAGTCCATTTGCTGAAAACATCTCGGAATAAACAGAGGTAGTCAGAGAACGTTTGAGTTGATTTTGGACTCAATTTACTGAATTGTTCTCTGTAACCTGCCTCGTCTAACATGAAATGTGCCATTATCTTAGATTTAATATAATGGTACTCTTTCCTTAGGTCTTTGGGGATGGTTTCAATGACTTTAAGAGGTTCCCCAGATAGACTCCTCATATAAAGAATATTCCATTCAGAAAGTGGAACTTGGTAATGTTCCATTAAAGTCTCAAAATTTTGGGTAAAGGCTGCTATGCAGTCACCCGAGGTATAGTTACGTACGATACCTTGATACTTCTTATACTGGTTTTCTTTTTCCAGTCTTTCGGATTTCTTTGATTCTTTATTCATCGCAGTCTCAGTGTCAAGTTGTTTCATTTTCAACTGTAACTCTAGTTCTTCTTTCTTACTCTGAGCTGCTATTTCTGCTTTCTTAAGTTCACTGTCTATCTCAGCTTGTTTTAGAGCTGTTTCAATCTCTGCCTGTTTTAAGGCTGTTTCTGCCTCTGCTTGCTTGGCAGCTCTCTCCGCTGCTCTTTCTTCGCGTTCATTATTTTTCTCCTGTACCAGCAGGTATTCAGAGTATTTGTCCTCGCTCCATTTTGTTAATTCATCACCTGTTAGATGTAATTTAATACCCATATCGATGAAATCAAATAATGACGACATGATGGGGAAAATACGTCAATGAAAATCAACCACACAAAATATGTTATAAATGGTTAGTAATAAACAATTTACAATTTATTTTACTATACGATGCGTGCCTACTATTGCATACGTAAAGTTAAAGTATAGAAAAATATACTCAAGTGCCCTGGATACGGTGAAGAATGGTTGGACACTCGGGCTAGAAAACTGTAGGGTCGTTACTTCGGAACCACTAATGACCTCTACGGCAAGGTTATGGAAGGTACGAAAAAACCTGCTTTGTTTTTGGAAGAAAATAAGTTAGCGTCTATTTGTTGGTGTGTGCCTGCAAGTCACTAAGTGTTGACTAGGTTTGGATGGCGTCGAGTGTAATTGTATGTCGTAAATTTGTCGTCAACAGTGTTTCTTTCAACAGAAGTTACACTCTTTCCAAAACTCTTTGCGTTCCACAAACTCAATGCACAAAGACAATCTATCTGTATTTGAACACTCAATAACATTGATGACACATCACTTACATCAAGATGACATTCAGTAAGGACATAGACATCAAGTTTACAAGATGGCGACAAGGTCAAAATGGCGACAAAATAACAATGTCGACAAGGTCAAACGGTGACAAGTTTCACAAATCACAAATGTTTTACACGTTTACAGGATCAAACAATATGTACTGCACATTTACTAATGGTTTTACACATATTTAAACAATGTAATAATGGATCATACTGAGACTTTCACGATCACATTTACATAGCTATAACCTTGACAAATTTCACAAGTTCAAGAATTATAGTTTTAAATACCAAAGACGAGCAACACACGTCTACATATATTAGGTTCTTAAACAAGGACGAGCAACCCACGTCCACACATGTCAGGATCTTATAATTGGCTCGTTAGCTAACACGTGTGAGACAGTACAAGTATAACGTGATTCGACGTAAGACACAGCAACACAAGTTCTATGGATTTATTGCCACATTAAATACAGAACGATAATTACAACAATCTACAATATATAACTCACGACGCTCACAACCACAATACAGCTCATAGGTCTGACGCTCAAGATATCAGTCGTTCGGCTTTCAATCACGGAGATTCACACAAACGCCTTGCTCTCATCGCACATGTCCGTCCAGTCTCCGGTCCCAGCTCGGTCTGAGCTTAGCACGCCAACTGCCCACTGCCTCTAGTGGTGTCACGTGTCCTGCGTGCGTCTGTCGTCAGCCTGACCGCTGGTCGCGTGTCAGGTAACAATCTTGTCAGCCGACAATTCTTGTCCGCCGGGTGTCGCAACGATGTTGCTGCACAGCTATACCATGTTAGGCTCTGACAGTACACATAGTGTAATCTTCGAGCTGACGTGGTACACATAGTGTAATCTTCGAGCTGACGTGGTACACATAGTGTAATCTTCGAGCTGACGTAGTGCACATAGTGTAATCTTCGAGCTGACGTAGTACACATAGTGTAATCTTCGAGCTGACGTGGTACACATAGTGTAATCTTCGAGCTGACGTAGTACACATAGTGTAATCTTCGAGCTGACGTAGTACACATAGTGTAATCTTCGAGCTGACGTAGTACACATAGAGTAATCTTCGAGCTGACGTGGTACACATAGTGTAATCTTCGAGCTGACGTAGTACACATAGTGTAATCTTCGAGCTGACGTGGTACACATAGTGTAATCTTCGAGCTGACGTGGTACACATAGTGTAATCTTCGAGCTGACGTAGTACACATAGTGTAATCTTCGAGCTGACGTAGTACACATAGTGTAATCTTCGAGCTGACGTAGTACACATAGTGTAATCTTCGAGCTGACGTAATACACATAGTGTAATCTTCGAGCTGACGTAGTACACATAGTGTAATCTTCGAGCTGACGTAGTACACATAGTGTAATCTTCGAGCTGACGTAGTACACATAGTGTAATCTTCGAGCTGACGTAGTACACATAGTGTAATCTTCGAGCTGACGTAGTACACATAGTGTAATCTTCGAGCTGCCGTGGTACACATAGTGTAATCTTCGAGCTGCCGTAGTACACATAGTGTAATCTTCGAGCTGACGTAGTACACATAGTGTAATCTTCGAGCTGACGTAGTACACATAGTGTAATCTTCGAGCTGACGTAGTACACAGTGTAATCTTCGAGCTGACGTAGTACACATAGTGTAATCTTCGAGCTGACGTAGTACACATAGTGTAATCTTCGAGCTGACGTAGTACACATAGTGTAATCTTCGAGCTGACGTAGTACACATAGTGTAATCTTCGAGCTGACGTAGTACACATAGTGTAATCTTCGAGCTGACGTAGTACACATAGTGTAATCTTCGAGCTGACGTGGTACACATAGTGTAATCTTCGAGCTGACGTGGTACACATAGTGTAATCTTCGAGCTGACGTGGTACACATAGTGTAATCTTCGAGCTGACGTGGTACACATAGTGTAATCTTCGAGCTGACGTGGTACACATAGTGTAATCTTCGAGCTGACGTGGTACACATAGTGTAATCTTCGAGCTGACGTGGTACACATAGTGTAATCTTCGAGCTGACGTGGTACACATAGTGTAATCTTCGAGCTGACGTAGTACACATAGTGTAATCTTCGAGCTGACGTAGTACACATAGTGTAATCTTCGAGCTGACGTAGTACACATAGTGTAATCTTCGAGCTGACGTAGTACACATAGTGTAATCTTCGAGCTGACGTAGTACACATAGTGTAATCTTCGAGCTGACGTGGTACACATAGTGTAATCTTCGAGCTGACGTAGTACACATAGTGTAATCTTCGAGCTGACGTGGTACACATAGTGTAATCTTCGAGCTGACGTGGTACACATAGTGTAATCTTCGAGCTGACGTGGTACACGTATTGTAATCTTCGAGCTGACGTGGTACACATAGTGTAATCTTCGAGCTGACGTAGTACACGTATTGTAATCTTCGAGCTGACGTAGTACACATAGTGTAATCTTCGAGCTGACGTAGTACACATAGTGTAATCTTCGAGCTGACGTGGTACACATAGTGTAATCTTCGAGCTGACGTAGTACACATAGTGTAATCTTCGAGCTGACGTAGTACACATAGTGTAATCTTCGAGCTGACGTAGTACACATAGTGTAATCTTCGAGCTGACGTAGTACACACAGTGTAATCTTCGAGCTGACGTAGTACACATAGTGTATTCTTTGAGCTGACGTAGTACACATAGTGTAATCTTCGAGCTGACGTAGTACACAAAGTGTAATCTTCGAGCTGACGTAGTACACAAAGTGTAATCTTCGAGCTGACGTAGTACACATAGTGTAATCTTCGAGCTGACGTAGTACACATAGTGTAATCTTCGAGCTGACGTAGTACACATAGTGTAATCTTCGAGCTGACGTGGTACACATAGTGTAATCTTCGAGCTGACGTAGTACACATAGTGTAATCTTCGAGCTGACGTGGTACACATAGTGTAATCTTCGAGCTGACGTGGTACACATAGTGTAATCTTCGAGCTGACGTGGTACACATAGTGGAATCTTCGAGCTGACGTGGTACACATAGTGTAATCTTCGAGCTGACGTAGTACACATAGTGTAATCTTCGAGCTGACGTAATACACATAGTGTAATTTTCGAGCTGACGTAGTACACATAGTGTAATCTTCGAGCTGACGTAATACACATAGTGTAATCTTCGAGCTGACGTAGTACACATAGTGTAATCTTCGAGCTGACGTAGTACACATAGTGTAATCTTCGAGCTGACGTAGTACACATAGTGTAATCTTCGAGCTGACGTAGTACACATAGTGTAATCTTCGAGCTGACGTAGTACACATAGTGTAATCTTCGAGCTGCCGTAGTACACATAGTGTAATCTTCGAGCTGACGTAGTACACATAGTGTAATCTTCGAGCTGACGTAGTACACATAGTGTAATCTTCGAGCTGACGTAGTACACATAGTGTAATCTTCGAGCTGACGTAGTACACATAGTGTAATCTTCGAGCTGACGTAGTACACATAGTGTAATCTTCGAGCTGACGTAGTACACATAGTGTAATCTTCGAGCTGACGTGGTACACATAGTGTAATCTTCGAGCTGACGTGGTACACATAGTGTAATCTTCGAGCTGACGTGGTACACATAGTGTAATCTTCGAGCTGACGTGGTACACATAGTGTAATCTTCGAGCTGACATGGTACACATAGTGTAATCTTCGAGCTGACGTGGTACACATAGTGTAATCTTCGAGCTGACGTGGTACACATAGTGTAATCTTCGAGCTGACGTGGTACACATAGTGTAATCTTCGAGCTGACGTGGTACACATAGTGTAATCTTCGAGCTGACGTAGTACACATAGTGTAATCTTCGAGCTGACGTAGTACACATAGTGTAATCTTCGAGCTGACGTAGTACACATAGTGTAATCTTCGATCTGACGTAGTACACATAGTGTAATCTTCGAGCTGACGTGGTACACATAGTGTAATCTTCGAGCTGACGTAGTACACATAGTGTAATCTTCGAGCTGACGTGGTACACATAGTGTAATCTTCGAGCTGACGTAGTACACATAGTGTAATCTTCGAGCTGACGTGGTACACGTAGTGTAATCTTCGAGCTGACGTAGTACACGTATTGTAATCTTCGAGCTGACGTAGTACACGTAGTGTAATCTTTGAGCAGACGTAGTACACATAGTGTAATCTTCGAGCTGACGTAGTACACATAGTGTAATCTTCGAGCTGACGTAGTACACATAGTGTAATCTTCGAGCTGACGTAGTACACATAGTGTAATCTTCGAGCTGACGTAGTACACATAGTGTAATCTTCGAGCTGACGTAGTACACATAGTGTAATCTTCGAGCTGACGTAGTACACATAGTGTAATCTTCGAGCTGACGTAGTACACATAGTGTAATCTTCGAGCTGCCGTGGTACACATAGTGTAATCTTCGAGCTGCCGTAGTACACATAGTGTAATCTTCGAGCTGCCGTAGTACACATAGTGTAATCTTCGAGCTGACGTAGTACACATAGTGTAATCTTCGAGCTGACGTAGTACACATAGTGTAATCTTCGAGCTGACGTAGTACACATAGTGTAATCTTCGAGCTGACGTAGTACACATAGTGTAATCTTCGAGCTGACGTAGTACACATAGTGTAATCTTCGAGCTGACGTAGTACACATAGTGTAATCTTCGAGCTGACGTAGTACACATAGTGTAATCTTCGAGCTGACGTAGTACACATAGTGTAATCTTCGAGCTGACGTGGTACACATAGTGTAATCTTCGAGCTGACGTGGTACACATAGTGTAATCTTCGAGCTGACGTGGTACACATAGTGTAATCTTCGAGCTGACGTGGTACACATAGTGTAATCTTCGAGCTGACGTGGTACACATAGTGTAATCTTCGAGCTGACGTGGTACACATAGTGTAATCTTCGAGCTGACGTGGTACACATAGTGTAATCTTCGAGCTGACGTAGTACACATAGTGTAATCTTCAAGCTGACGTGGTACACATAGTGTAATCTTCGAGCTGACGTAGTACACATAGTGTAATCTTCGAGCTGACGTAGTACACATAGTGTAATCTTCGAGCTGACGTAGTACACATAGTGTAATCTTCGAGCTGACGTAGTACACATAGTGTAATCTTCGAGCTGACGTGGTACACATAGTGTAATCTTCGAGCTGACGTAGTACACATAGTGTAATCTTCGAGCTGACGTGGTACACATAGTGTAATCTTCGAGCTGACGTGGTACACTTAGTGTAATCTTCGAGCTGACGTGGTACACATAGTGTAATCTTCGAGCTGACGTGGTACACATAGTGTAATCTTCGAGCTGACGTAGTACACGTATTGTAATCTTCGAGCTGACGTAGTACACATAGTGTAATCTTCGAGCTGACGTAGTACACATAGTGTAATCTTCGAGCTGACGTGGTACACATAGTGTAATCTTCGAGCTGACGTAGTACACATAGTGTAATCTTCGAGCTGACGTAGTACACATAGTGTAATCTTCGAGCTGACGTAGTACACATAGTGTAATCTTCAAGCTGACGTAGTACACACAGTGTAATCTTCGAGCTGACGTAGTACACATAGTGTATTCTTTGAGCTGACGTAGTACACATAGTGTAATCTTCGAGCTGACGTAGTACACAAAGTGTAATCTTCGAGCTGACGTAGTACACAAAGTGTAATCTTCGAGCTGACGTAGTACACATAGTGTAATCTTCAAGCTGACGTAGTACACATAGTGTAATCTTCGAGCTGACGTAGTACACATAGTGTAATCTTCGAGCTGACGTAGTACACATAGTGTAATCTTCGAGCTGACGTAGTACACATAGTGTAATCTTCGAGCTGACGTGGTACACATAGTGTAATCTTCGAGCTGACGTGGTACACATAGTGTAATCTTCGAGCTGACGTGGTACACATAGTGTAATCTTCGAGCTGACGTGGTACACATAGTGTAATCTTCGAGCTGACGTGGTACACATAGTGTAATCTTCGAGCTGACGTGGTACACATAGTGTAATCTTCGAGCTGACGTGGTACACATAGTGTAATCTTCGAGCTGACGTGGTACACATAGTGTAATCTTCGAGCTGACGTAGTACACATAGTGTAATCTTCGAGCTGACGTAGTACACATAGTGTAATCTTCGAGCTGACGTAGTACACATAGTGTAATCTTCGAGCTGACGTAGTACACATAGTGTAATCTTCGAGCTGACGTAGTACACATAGTGTAATCTTCGAGCTGACGTGGTACACATAGTGTAATCTTCGAGCTGACGTAGTACACATAGTGTAATCTTCGAGCTGACGTGGTACACATAGTGTAATCTTCGAGCTGACGTGGTACACATAGTGTAATCTTCGAGCTGACGTGGTACACGTATTGTAATCTTCGAGCTGACGTGGTACACATAGTGTAATCTTCGAGCTGACGTAGTACACGTATTGTAATCTTCGAGCTGACGTAGTACACATAGTGTAATCTTCGAGCTGACGTAGTACACATAGTGTAATCTTCGAGCTGACGTGGTACACATAGTGTAATCTTCGAGCTGACGTAGTACACATAGTGTAATCTTCGAGCTGACGTAGTACACATAGTGTAATCTTCGAGCTGACGTAGTACACATAGTGTAATCTTCGAGCTGACGTAGTACACACAGTGTAATCTTCGAGCTGACGTAGTACACATAGTGTATTCTTTGAGCTGACGTAGTACACATAGTGTAATCTTCGAGCTGACGTAGTACACAAAGTGTAATCTTCGAGCTGACGTAGTACACAAAGTGTAATCTTCGAGCTGACGTAGTACACATAGTGTAATCTTCGAGCTGACGTAGTACACATAGTGTAATCTTCGAGCTGACGTAGTACACATAGTGTAATCTTCGAGCTGACGTGGTACACATAGTGTAATCTTCGAGCTGACGTAGTACACATAGTGTAATCTTCGAGCTGACGTGGTACACATAGTGTAATCTTCGAGCTGACGTGGTACACATAGTGTAATCTTCGAGCTGACGTGGTACACATAGTGGAATCTTCGAGCTGACGTGGTACACATAGTGTAATCTTCGAGCTGACGTAGTACACATAGTGTAATCTTCGAGCTGACGTAATACACATAGTGTAATTTTCGAGCTGACGTAGTACACATAGTGTAATCTTCGAGCTGACGTAATACACATAGTGTAATCTTCGAGCTGACGTAGTACACATAGTGTAATCTTCGAGCTGACGTAGTACACATAGTGTAATCTTCGAGCTGACGTAGTACACATAGTGTAATCTTCGAGCTGACGTAGTACACATAGTGTAATCTTCGAGCTGACGTAGTACACATAGTGTAATCTTCGAGCTGCCGTAGTACACATAGTGTAATCTTCGAGCTGACGTAGTACACATAGTGTAATCTTCGAGCTGACGTAGTACACATAGTGTAATCTTCGAGCTGACGTAGTACACATAGTGTAATCTTCGAGCTGACGTAGTACACATAGTGTAATCTTCGAGCTGACGTAGTACACATAGTGTAATCTTCGAGCTGACGTAGTACACATAGTGTAATCTTCGAGCTGACGTGGTACACATAGTGTAATCTTCGAGCTGACGTGGTACACATAGTGTAATCTTCGAGCTGACGTGGTACACATAGTGTAATCTTCGAGCTGACGTGGTACACATAGTGTAATCTTCGAGCTGACATGGTACACATAGTGTAATCTTCGAGCTGACGTGGTACACATAGTGTAATCTTCGAGCTGACGTGGTACACATAGTGTAATCTTCGAGCTGACGTGGTACACATAGTGTAATCTTCGAGCTGACGTGGTACACATAGTGTAATCTTCGAGCTGACGTAGTACACATAGTGTAATCTTCGAGCTGACGTAGTACACATAGTGTAATCTTCGAGCTGACGTAGTACACATAGTGTAATCTTCGATCTGACGTAGTACACATAGTGTAATCTTCGAGCTGACGTGGTACACATAGTGTAATCTTCGAGCTGACGTAGTACACATAGTGTAATCTTCGAGCTGACGTGGTACACATAGTGTAATCTTCGAGCTGACGTAGTACACATAGTGTAATCTTCGAGCTGACGTGGTACACGTAGTGTAATCTTCGAGCTGACGTAGTACACGTATTGTAATCTTCGAGCTGACGTAGTACACGTAGTGTAATCTTTGAGCAGACGTAGTACACATAGTGTAATCTTCGAGCTGACGTAGTACACATAGTGTAATCTTCGAGCTGACGTAGTACACATAGTGTAATCTTCGAGCTGACGTAGTACACATAGTGTAATCTTCGAGCTGACGTAGTACACATAGTGTAATCTTCGAGCTGACGTAGTACACATAGTGTAATCTTCGAGCTGACGTAGTACACATAGTGTAATCTTCGAGCTGACGTAGTACACATAGTGTAATCTTCGAGCTGCCGTGGTACACATAGTGTAATCTTCGAGCTGCCGTAGTACACATAGTGTAATCTTCGAGCTGCCGTAGTACACATAGTGTAATCTTCGAGCTGACGTAGTACACATAGTGTAATCTTCGAGCTGACGTAGTACACATAGTGTAATCTTCGAGCTGACGTAGTACACATAGTGTAATCTTCGAGCTGACGTAGTACACATAGTGTAATCTTCGAGCTGACGTAGTACACATAGTGTAATCTTCGAGCTGACGTAGTACACATAGTGTAATCTTCGAGCTGACGTAGTACACATAGTGTAATCTTCGAGCTGACGTAGTACACATAGTGTAATCTTCGAGCTGACGTGGTACACATAGTGTAATCTTCGAGCTGACGTGGTACACATAGTGTAATCTTCGAGCTGACGTGGTACACATAGTGTAATCTTCGAGCTGACGTGGTACACATAGTGTAATCTTCGAGCTGACGTGGTACACATAGTGTAATCTTCGAGCTGACGTGGTACACATAGTGTAATCTTCGAGCTGACGTGGTACACATAGTGTAATCTTCGAGCTGACGTAGTACACATAGTGTAATCTTCAAGCTGACGTGGTACACATAGTGTAATCTTCGAGCTGACGTAGTACACATAGTGTAATCTTCGAGCTGACGTAGTACACATAGTGTAATCTTCGAGCTGACGTAGTACACATAGTGTAATCTTCGAGCTGACGTAGTACACATAGTGTAATCTTCGAGCTGACGTGGTACACATAGTGTAATCTTCGAGCTGACGTAGTACACATAGTGTAATCTTCGAGCTGACGTGGTACACATAGTGTAATCTTCGAGCTGACGTGGTACACTTAGTGTAATCTTCGAGCTGACGTGGTACACATAGTGTAATCTTCGAGCTGACGTGGTACACATAGTGTAATCTTCGAGCTGACGTAGTACACGTATTGTAATCTTCGAGCTGACGTAGTACACATAGTGTAATCTTCGAGCTGACGTAGTACACATAGTGTAATCTTCGAGCTGACGTGGTACACATAGTGTAATCTTCGAGCTGACGTAGTACACATAGTGTAATCTTCGAGCTGACGTAGTACACATAGTGTAATCTTCGAGCTGACGTAGTACACATAGTGTAATCTTCAAGCTGACGTAGTACACACAGTGTAATCTTCGAGCTGACGTAGTACACATAGTGTATTCTTTGAGCTGACGTAGTACACATAGTGTAATCTTCGAGCTGACGTAGTACACAAAGTGTAATCTTCGAGCTGACGTAGTACACAAAGTGTAATCTTCGAGCTGACGTAGTACACATAGTGTAATCTTCAAGCTGACGTAGTACACATAGTGTAATCTTCGAGCTGACGTAGTACACATAGTGTAATCTTCGAGCTGACGTGGTACACATAGTGTAATCTTCGAGCTGACGTAGTACACATAGTGTAATCTTCGAGCTGACGTGGTACACATAGTGTAATCTTCGAGCTGACGTGGTACACATAGTGTAATCTTCGAGCTGACGTAGTACACATAGTGTAATCTTCGAGCTGACGTAGTACACATAGTGTAATCTTCGAGCTGACGTGGTACACATAGTGTAATCTTTGAGCTGACGTGGTACACATAGTGTAATCTTCGAGCTGACGTAGTACACATAGTGTAATCTTCGAGCTGACGTAGTACACATAGTGTAATCTTCGAGCTGACGTAATACACATAGTGTAATCTTCGAGCTGACGTAGTACACATAGTGTAATCTTCGAGCTGACGTAGTACACATAGTGTAATCTTCGAGCTGACGTAGTACACATAGTGTAATCTTCGAGCTGACGTAGTACACATAGTGTAATCTTCGAGCTGACGTAGTACACATAGTGTAATCTTCGAGCTGCCGTGGTACACATAGTGTAATCTTCGAGCTGCCGTAGTACACATAGTGTAATCTTCGAGCTGACGTAGTACACATAGTGTAATCTTCGAGCTGACGTAGTACACATAGTGTAATCTTCGAGCTGACGTAGTACACATAGTGTAATCTTCGAGCTGACGTAGTACACATAGTGTAATCTTCGAGCTGACGTAGTACACATAGTGTAATCTTCGAGCTGACGTAGTACACATAGTGTAATCTTCGAGCTGACGTAGTACACATAGTGTAATCTTCGAGCTGACGTAGTACACATAGTGTAATCTTCGAGCTGACGTAGTACACATAGTGTAATCTTCGAGCTGACGTGGTACACATAGTGTAATCTTCGAGCTGACGTGGTACACATAGTGTAATCTTCGAGCTGACATGGTACACATAGTGTAATCTTCGAGCTGACGTGGTACACATAGTGTAATCTTCGAGCTGACGTGGTACACATAGTGTAATCTTCGAGCTGACGTGGTACACATAGTGTAATCTTCGAGCTGACGTGGTACACATAGTGTAATCTTCGAGCTGACGTGGTACACATAGTGTAATCTTCGAGCTGACGTGGTACACATAGTGTAATCTTCGAGCTGACGTAGTACACATAGTGTAATCTTCGAGCTGACGTAGTACACATAGTGTAATCTTCGAGCTGACGTAGTACACATAGTGTAATCTTCGAGCTGACGTAGTACACATAGTGTAATCTTCGAGCTGACGTGGTACACATAGTGTAATCTTCGAGCTGACGTAGTACACATAGTGTAATCTTCGAGCTGACGTGGTACACATAGTGTAATCTTCGAGCTGACGTGGTACACATAGTGTAATCTTCGAGCTGACGTGGTACACGTATTGTAATCTTCGAGCTGACGTGGTACACATAGTGTAATCTTCGAGCTGACGTAGTACACGTATTGTAATCTTCGAGCTGACGTAGTACACATAGTGTAATCTTCGAGCTGACGTAGTACACATAGTGTAATCTTCGAGCTGACGTGGTACACATAGTGTAATCTTCGAGCTGACGTAGTACACATAGTGTAATCTTCGAGCTGACGTAGTACACATAGTGTAATCTTCGAGCTGACGTAGTACACATAGTGTAATCTTCGAGCTGACGTAGTACACACAGTGTAATCTTCGAGCTGACGTAGTACACATAGTGTAATCTTCGAGCTGACGTAATACACATAGTGTAATCTTCGAGCTGACGTAGTACACATAGTGTAATCTTCGAGTTGACGTAGTACACATAGTGTAATCTTCGAGCTGACGTAGTACACATAGTGTAATCTTCGAGCTGACGTAGTACACATAGTGTAATCTTCGAGCTGACGTAGTACACATAGTGTAATCTTCGAGCTGCCGTAGTACACATAGTGTAATCTTCGAGCTGACGTAGTACACATAGTGTAATCTTCGAGCTGACGTAGTACACATAGTGTAATCTTCGAGCTGACGTAGTACACATAGTGTAATCTTCGAGCTGACGTAGTACACATAGTGTAATCTTCGAGCTGACGTAGTACACATAGTGTAATCTTCGAGCTGACGTGGTACACATAGTGTAATCTTCGAGCTGACGTGGTACACATAGTGTAATCTTCGAGCTGACGTGGTACACATAGTGTAATCTTCGAGCTGACGTGGTACACATAGTGTAATCTTCGAGCTGACGTGGTACACATAGTGTAATCTTCGAGCTGACGTGGTACACATAGTGTAATCTTCGAGCTGACGTGGTACACATAGTGTAATCTTCGAGCTGACGTGGTACACATAGTGTAATCTTCGAGCTGACGTGGTACACATAGTGTAATCTTCGAGCTGACGTGGTACACATAGTGTAATCTTCGAGCTGACGTGGTACACATAGTGTAATCTTCGAGCTGACGTGGTACACATAGTGTAATCTTCGAGCTGACGTAGTACACATAGTGTAATCTTCGAGCTGACGTAGTACACATAGTGTAATCTTCGAGCTGACGTAGTACACATAGTGTAATTTTCGAGCTGACGTAGTACACATAGTGTAATCTTCGAGCTGACGTAGTACACATAGTGTAATCTTCGAGCTGACGTTGTACACATAGTGTAATCTTCGAGCTGACGTAGTACACATAGTGTAATCTTCGAGCTGACGTGGTACACATAGTGTAATCTTCGAGCTGACGTAGTACACATAGTGTAATCTTCGAGCTGACGTGGTACACGTAGTGTAATCTTCGAGCTGACGTAGTACACATATTGTAATCTTCGAGCTGACGTAGTACACGTAGTGTAATCTTTGAGCAGACGTAGTACACATAGTGTAATCTTCGAGCTGACATAGTACACATAGTGTAATCTTCGAGCTGACGTAGTACACATAGTGTAATCTTCGAGCTGACGTAGTACACATAGTGTAATCTTCGAGCTGACGTAGTACACATAGTGTAATCTTCGAGCTGACGTAGTACACATAGTGTAATCTTCGAGCTGACGTAGTACACATAGTGTAATCTTCGAGCTGACGTAGTACACATAGTGTAATCTTCGAGCTGCCGTGGTACACATAGTGTAATCTTCGAGCTGCCGTAGTACACATAGTGTAATCTTCGAGCTGCCGTAGTACACATAGTGTAATCTTCGAGCTGACGTAGTACACATAGTGTAATCTTCGAGCTGACGTAGTACACATAGTGTAATCTTCGAGCTGACGTAGTACACATAGTGTAATCTTCGAGCTGACGTAGTACACATAGTGTAATCTTCGAGCTGATGTAGTACACATAGTGTAATCTTCGAGCTGACGTAGTACACATAGTGTAATCTTCGAGCTGACGTAGTACACATAGTGTAATCTTCGAGCTGACGTAGTACACATAGTGTAATCTTCGAGCTGACGTGGTACACATAGTGTAATCTTCGAGCTGACGTGGTACACATAGTGTAATCTTCGAGCTGACGTGGTACACATAGTGTAATCTTCGAGCTGACGTGGTACACATAGTGTAATCTTCGAGCTGACGTGGTACACATAGTGTAATCTTCGAGCTGACGTGGTACACATAGTGTAATCTTCGAGCTGACGTGGTACACATAGTGTAATCTTCGAGCTGACGTAGTACACATAGTGTAATCTTCGAGCTGACGTGGTACACATAGTGTAATCTTCGAGCTGACGTGGTACACATAGTGTAATCTTCGAGCTGACGTAGTACACATAGTGTAATCTTCGAGCTGACGTAGTACACATAGTGTAATCTTCGAGCTGACGTAGTACACATAGTGTAATCTTCGAGCTGACGTAGTACACATAGTGTAATCTTCGAGCTGACGTGGTACACATAGTGTAATCTTCGAGCTGACGTAGTACACATAGTGTAATCTTCGAGCTGACGTGGTACACATAGTGTAATCTTCGAGCTGACGTGGTACACTTAGTGTAATCTTCGAGCTGACGTGGTACACATAGTGTAATCTTCGAGCTGACGTAGTACACATAGTGTAATCTTCGAGCTGACGTAGTACACATAGTGTAATCTTCGAGCTGACGTAGTACACATAGTGTAATCTTCGAGCTGACGTAATACACATAGTGTAATTTTCGAGCTGACGTAGTACACATAGTGTAATCTTCGAGCTGACGTAGTACACATTGTGTAATCTTCGAGCTGACGTGGTACACATAGTGTAATCTTCGAGCTGACGTGGTACACATAGTGTAATCTTCGAGCTGACGTGGTACACATAGTGTAATCTTCGAGCTGACGTGGTACACATAGTGTAATCTTCGAGCTGACGTGGTACACATAGTGGAATCTTCGAGCTGACGTGGTACACATAGTGTAATCTTCGAGCTGACGTAGTACACATAGTGTAATCTTCGAGCTGACGTAATACACATAGTGTAATTTTCGAGCTGACGTAGTACACATAGTGTAATCTTCGAGCTGACGTAATACACATAGTGTAATCTTCGAGCTGACGTAGTACTATGCCATGAGTCAGATTACTTAAGACCTGGTTAACAGCAACATAGATTGTTGAAACATTAATAGTGATAAATAATCACGAAGAGTGATAAGGAAAAAGACACCGGTAAGGGGCTAAAGATAGTGGCCAATCGAGCGGCAGGACTGAGGGCACGTGATGTGGTTTGAACACAGTGGGCGGACATTGAAGAAGGGAGTTGGTCCGGGAAACACAGCCAGGTTGACATCGTGGAAATTGACAAGACCAGCGGTATCAGATGAAGATGGAGAGTGTTCAAAGGTGAAGAGGAAAGCCTACGAATAAGGCGGCATGAACAGCGTTAGAGTGTGGTAGAATCGGTGTTACAGCGAGCGCGACGACTGGTACACATCAGGCCTGTAAACACACGGCAGTGCAGAAAACTGGGGGAGCCGTGTTGCTCGCTGGAGTGAGGGGCCGGTAATGACTGTAAGTTGATAAATTGTTCTAATGTATTATGAATTAATGGTGCTGTGAATAAAGTTATTTATTCGTTCGGTCGGCTTGTGGAACTGCTAGTCTTTGTGCTATTGGATGTGTTCATTCTAAAGTTGTCAGGGTGCACACAACATAACCCCTAGTAACACTCTGGCAATCATGGGGGCCGTCACGGAGCCTGAATCCAGGGAATGGAGGACGATACGAAATTGAACGATTCTCACGGAAAAAGTAATCAGCTTGGGAAGTTCTAGTAACAGATCGAAGTTAAGGAAAAAATATGAGAACACGACTAGTGGAAAGCCGGCAACAGGATGAAGCTACAAAGATACCAGTGTATTAATTGTGAACTATAATATGATTTGTGATAGCAAAGATTGGTGTGGTATAAGGAATAGGTGCAACAATGAGCGATGCTCAATAATAGCGTAGAAAGAGTTATGATTAAAAACCAGAATAGAAGCTTACGAATTGTGAATCATGGCTAGTGGTAGAGCATTGCACGGTTGAACATAGCAACACGATTAGCAAGAAATTGATTCGCACTGAGCAATACTCAGCAACTCAGGAAAGTGATTAATATCAAATAACATAGAAAATGAAAGGTGAAAAGCAAAAGTAATAATGTGTGCCGACTTGATTCAGGTTAGAGTTGCAAAGTGAGTTTGAACAATAGGACTATCACAACGATATGAGGGTGCTTGGGAAGGTGTTGGTTAACAGCAGGAGTGAAAACATTGTGTGAATACTGCTATCAACCACAGCAGTGGAACCCACATAGAGTGGCAACAGCAATGTTGGTGGCGAATTGAGCAGGGTGCCATAAAGTGCAATATTTCAAGTTCTACAAAATTTCAAAATAAGGGGCGCAGCCACATAAATAACATTAATAGGCGGTCTACATGTGCCCAGGCACTGGAGTGATTTCAAGAACTAATCGCGTTATCAACATTGAGTATTCATTCCAGGTTTGTTGCACATGGTTTGGCAAGAGGTATCATAGGTGGTATCTACACCACGTTTGGGGACCCACCAGTTCACCTGACGACCCAGTTGAGCAAGTCCAGGCCAATTGAACCGAGTTGTAGCCAGGCTGATCCTTACCAAGTCCTGAAACAAGCGGAGCTGGAGCCGAGCAGTTGGACCAAGTCACCAGGGACACCAGCGCTAGAGATACAAGGTCAAGTTTTCTTATTGATTACTGTGTATATTCTGCTGTAGTGGTCCAGAGTCATGGGACACATTTCATGAGTATATATATATCTGTACCATCATTATTAATAGGGTTGCTCACTCCACAGGTATTCAGTTTGTCAAACGGTTGATAAGTGCCGTTGGTTGTCCGGCAAAGAATTAGTGGTTTGAACAGTGTTACAGCAGGGTCAACACTGTGTCGATGTTATCATAACAAGACAAGCAGCGACACTTGAGTGGTCTGCGTGTACAGATAGGAATAGATATACCACGCAGTAGTTACATCATATAACCATGCCTACATGGTCGGACTTCATAGGTTTAGGTGTGAGGGGTGGGTTGACAGTGACAGAGCTCAAGACAGAACTGCAGAAACGGAACAATAACCAAGGTAACGACCAGCAGAATAGACCCAAGAGTAAAGATCACCGAGCAGATGTCATAGCTTTAGGTGGAAGATGTGGGTTGACAGTGAAAGATCTTAGGACAGAACTCCAGAAACGTAAGGAGAACCAAGGTAAGGACCAGCAGAATAGACCCAAGAGTGGAGAACACCGAACTACTCAATATAGACCGGCCCTACAGAGACCAGCTAAGGTAGCTCGATCAGAGCCAGTAAGTGAATGGACATATTGTAGTCGCCAACAAGAGTCTCTTAAAATAGGCGACAGAAACCCTAAGCACGACGCGGACATCAGAAACCGTCCTTCCAATAGAGTTGATAGGTACACAGACTACATAAGCAGTCGAAAATGCTGGGTCTGTAACAGCTTGGACCACGTAGCCAGAGAGTGTAGACTGAGACGAGTGACTAAAGAAGAACATGACCAAAAGACAAACTTAGGACACATAGCAACAGACAGACATAAAAGACAACGGATCGGTAACCCTGCGTGTAGTCAAGTAGTGCCTACACGGAAGTCGAATGCGATCAGTATTCATAGCGGGACCTTAAAATCCCACAAAGCACTCGTGAACGGGAAGTTGACCACCTGCGTTAGGAATACAGGGTCGTCAATAGCGGGTGTAGATCAAAGCCTGATAAGGAGTAGCGATTACACGGGAGAGAGCGTGACGTGCAGTACCTTCGGTGGTACAAAGGAAAAGTATTTTATAGCGTGGGTGCATATATCCTGCCCGTACTATGAAGGGAGAATACGAGTAGCAGTGTTGCCTAGTCCACTTGCAGGACTAATGATAGGTAACATACCGGGAGTGACAGAGTGTACAGAAGATGAAGCCCAAAGATGGAATGGTAAAATGACACGGGAGAATACAGACTCCAGACAGCATATTAAGAAAGAAGATAACGTGGTCATACCTCGGGCTGACCAGACAGACACTAGACGGGTACTAGACATTCAAACCGAAGACCGTGCAAAGCAACAAAGAGACGACAAGACACTGCGAAACTGCGAACTTGTTTTCAGCGGGCAAACTGCCCACCTAAACAATCGAAATTAGGCAAGTGGTCATTTGTAATGAGGAATGAAATTCTCATGAGAGAATACACGAAAGGTGCAACAGGTATCTTACAAAGGGTACTGCCAGTGAGAGAGCGCAGTAACGCTCTGGAACGAGCACACATCGCCCCGAGTGCAGACCATATGAGTTTGGCCAAGACTAGAAAGAGATTATTATCCGGGTTCTACTGGCCAGGCTGTGAGAAGGACATCAGAAGCCATGTCCGATCATGTAAATTGTGCAAACGAACAGATGTAAGAGCCTCAGACATACAGATAGGAAAAAGCAACAAACAACAGATAGAAAACACTTGTGAGAAACACTGTCAACAAGATGAAAAGAAATCAAAAACTCACCACATAGAACAGGTCACTGACAAAGAGACAGACCAACCACTGACACATGAACAGCCAACAGTCACACCGATAGCATGTGGCTTATTAGAGTGGCAGCGTCGTCAGAAATGTGCAGAATGCATCAAACTTAGGGTTACATTATTCTTAACTCTGATGAATACTATAGTTATGGGAAAGGAAATACGTCATCGGATGGTGAAAACAGTAAATACAAGAAAAACACATACAGTTAGAAAACAACAGTATACCCCAAGATATACAAAAAACTCAAGACTCACCGCTTACACTATACCACCAGGCAAATCACATCAAAAACTGGTAACAGCATATACTTACTGGGTTCGGCAGGCAGTGTCAAAGCTATTAGCATCAAACAGAAATTGCAAATTTAAGAATAATAAAACATCAATATTACCACTCACAGGATAACATCACAGGTCTCAATTTCAAACACTATTATCTTGTGATATATATGTATATATATATATATATATATATATATGTATGTATATATGTGTGTATAGTGTAGATACTTTATAGAGTATATAAAAGCTATATGGATGTGATTGGTATAGATAGAATTGTTGTAGTAGAATAAATGCATTGATAGTTATAAGGTTGATGAGGTAACATGATGATGTGGTAAAGTCATCAGAGGGAAAAAAAAATACAAACAGTACAGAGGTGTAATAGTGTGGTTAAAATATATACATGAAGTCTGTGAATGCTAGACATGACATGGCCTAAGAAACGTTACACCAACTATATGACAAAAGGATCTGGTCAGAAGAGGGACAGAATCCCGATAGTACAATATGGCATACGGTAATAGAAGAGGGACAGAATCCCGATAGTACAATATGGCATACGGTTATACTATCATTTAGGAAACCATGCGTTCAGACAAGGTGACTGGGCGAGTGGGTAGCACGTTGTGTTACTGACAATGATAACATGTCAATGTAGGAATTGTGATATGATTGCGGTAATATAATATGCAATTGTGAATGTAAATATGCATATGTATGTATGGATATATATACACCCAAGGCTGTTATTAATTTCAGATAGTTAAAGGGTGTAAATGACTGAGCAGAAGAGATAGTGTCGAAGGTACCTCAAAGATGTTACCTCACTAGCGGACTGAAGAGGCTGAGACAGACAGACGCAAGTGAAGATTGGGAATCTGATTGGTAGAAGATACAGTCAGCGAAGACAGATACCAGCCAGAACCAACCAAGGGAGTAATAGTTAATAACATTCACTATCATTCAATAAACAAAACTCATAATACATATAGTCAGATAAATAATATCAGGTTAATGGCTGATAAGTACATATATAAACATCAATACATTCTTACGATCATAATCATCATGCCATGTATATTCATAAACAGTATGCATGTAATTGTAACAGTGTTGATTGTACTAGTACCTGATGGGAACACAGGACAGGTAAGATGAGAGGTTGGTAGAAACGACATCTGCGAAAGCAGGAAGGTTGACAGTGGGTCTAAAACCACGATACATCACAGAGGAAACCCACAACTTAAAAGCAAAAAGAAGAAGAAGGTAACTGAGACACTACTACCAATGATACATATTGATGTCACAAAAATGATAATGATGGGCGAGTGAAAGTTTGACTAGTGCTTGCAATATTACATGTGAGTCCAATTGTATATATTATTTAGGTTTTATGACAATATTGTATATTGGAGAGACAGACATGTACAATTGGTAGGAGAAATTTAGCTGATGGTGGTAACATGTACATAACATAAGAATAGGTTGAGTGACAGTGAAGTGAGAGAAAGGGGACGAGAAGACTGAGAGTAGGAACTTGTGCGAATGAGAATCAATTTGAACACAACCTGGATATGTGCACAATAGTATACAGGAAGCGTATAGGCATAGATGGAGCATTTGTATAGTAGTATGTAGTATTGTAGTATGCGGTTTGGGAGACAGAGTACATAATAAAAAATTAAACACTATTGTTTAAAAAAAAAAAAAAAAAAAAAAAAAAAAAAAAAAACAAAAGAGAGAGAGAGAGAGAAAGACAAACGATGAAAGGATGGAGAGAGGGAATGAGAGAGAGAGAACAGAGTGCAAGTGAAATTGAAGAAAAGGATACAAGGATAGTGTAGTAGGATTATTAGTAGTACCATTGATAATAGTACCAAGTGGTAGTACTGTGTACAGATAAGATTTCAACATGTAGCACTTCAGCAGGGCAGTAGGTGGATATAGAGGTATATAAGGGTCATGGTATTAGGAACACTACAAGGGAAAAGGTGGTAGTAAGAACACCAGGCATAAACATAAGGCAAATGAAGGGAATAGATAGCCATAGAGCACAAGTAACTAATGGCAGCCGACCACGCACACACGTTGACAAGACAAATACAAGAGTCATAGGTACTCGCACCAAAGAGATCCACAGTCGTAGCATAGACTACTCAGGAGCAAGATAGAGCTTAAACAAAAGATGGGTGAAATTGATATGTCTGCAATACACACGTTCCTGCACCCAGGGCTTAAGGGCTGGGGAGGGTGTCAGTTGCTTGTACCGAGGTATAAATGAGGAACCTTATGGGAATGTCCGGGGTGGGACATTGGGACTCATAGTAGGTTGGTCCTCAACTTGCCGAATACAAAGGGGGTTGAGGCCACACGAGGTCTATTTGGGAATAGACGGATATTCGTGTCCGACATTATAATTTGTGTGAAGGTATGGCAGAATATCAACGTAACACAGAGGGAAGTTAAAGGGAACTGAGAAGCAAGCTCAAAGGCATGAGGCAGTAGACAGATATGTGCGACCAGGGACAGGCATGTGCGACCAAGCTGACTCATGTCAAGTGTAGAGATAAGGAAGAACCCAAAAATGTAGAACATTTTTGAAATTGCGGGGGGCATATGCCATGAGTCAGATTACTTAAGACCTGGTTAACAGCAACATAGATTGTTGAAACATTAATAGTGATAAATAATCACGAAGAGTGATAAGGAAAAAGACACCGTTAAGGGGCTAAAGATAGTGGCCAATCGAGCGGCAGGACTGAGGGCACGTGATGTGGTTTGAACACAGTGGGCGGACATTGAAGAAGGGAGTTGGTCCGGGAAACACAGCCAGGTTGACATCGTGGAAATTGACAAGACCAGCGGTATCAGATGAAGATGGAGAGTGTTCAAAGGTGAAGAGGAAAGCCTACGAATAAGGCGGCATGAACAGCGTTAGAGTGTGGTAGAATCGGTGTTACAGCGAGCGCGACGACTGGTACACATCAGGCCTGTAAACACACGGCAGTGCAGAAAACTGGGGGAGCCGTGTTGCTCGCTGGAGTGAGGGGCCGGTAATGACTGTAAGTTGATAAATTGTTCTAATGTATTATGAATTAATGGTGCTGTGAATAAAGTTATTTATTCGTTCGGTCGGCTTGTGGAACTGCTAGTCTTTGTGCTATTGGATGTGTTCATTCTAAAGTTGTCAGGGTGCACACAACATAACCCCTAGTAACACTCTGGCATACACATAGTGTAATCTTCGAGCTGACGTAGTACACATAGTGTAATCTTCGATCTGACGTAGTACACATAGTGTAATCTTCGAGCTGACGTGGTACACATAGTGTAATCTTCGAGCTGACGTAGTACACATAGTGTAATCTTCGAGCTGACGTGGTACACATAGTGTAATCTTCGAGCTGACGTAGTACACATAGTGTAATCTTCGAGCTGACGTGGTACACGTAGTGTAATCTTCGAGCTGACGTAGTACACGTATTGTAATCTTCGAGCTGACGTAGTACACGTAGTGTAATCTTTGAGCAGACGTAGTACACATAGTGTAATCTTCGAGCTGACGTAGTACACATAGTGTAATCTTCGAGCTGACGTAGTACACATAGTGTAATCTTCGAGCTGACGTAGTACACATAGTGTAATCTTCGAGCTGACGTAGTACACATAGTGTAATCTTCGAGCTGACGTAGTACACATAGTGTAATCTTCGAGCTGACGTAGTACACATAGTGTAATCTTCGAGCTGACGTAGTACACATAGTGTAATCTTCGAGCTGACGTAGTACACATAGTGTAATCTTCGAGCTGCCGTGGTACACATAGTGTAATCTTCGAGCTGCCGTAGTACACATAGTGTAATCTTCGAGCTGCCGTAGTACACATAGTGTAATCTTCGAGCTGACGTAGTACACATAGTGTAATCTTCGAGCTGACGTAGTACACATAGTGTAATCTTCGAGCTGACGTAGTACACATAGTGTAATCTTCGAGCTGACGTAGTACACATAGTGTAATCTTCGAGCTGACGTAGTACACATAGTGTAATCTTCGAGCTGACGTAGTACACATAGTGTAATCTTCGAGCTGACGTAGTACACATAGTGTAATCTTCGAGCTGACGTAGTACACATAGTGTAATCTTCGAGCTGACGTGGTACACATAGTGTAATCTTCGAGCTGACGTGGTACACATAGTGTAATCTTCGAGCTGACGTGGTACACATAGTGTAATCTTCGAGCTGACGTGGTACACATAGTGTAATCTTCGAGCTGACGTGGTACACATAGTGTAATCTTCGAGCTGACGTGGTACACATAGTGTAATCTTCGAGCTGACGTGGTACACATAGTGTAATCTTCGAGCTGACGTAGTACACATAGTGTAATCTTCAAGCTGACGTGGTACACATAGTGTAATCTTCGAGCTGACGTAGTACACATAGTGTAATCTTCGAGCTGACGTAGTACACATAGTGTAATCTTCGAGCTGACGTAGTACACATAGTGTAATCTTCGAGCTGACGTGGTACACATAGTGTAATCTTCGAGCTGACGTAGTACACATAGTGTAATCTTCGAGCTGACGTGGTACACATAGTGTAATCTTCGAGCTGACGTGGTACACTTAGTGTAATCTTCGAGCTGACGTGGTACACATAGTGTAATCTTCGAGCTGACGTGGTACACATAGTGTAATCTTCGAGCTGACGTAGTACACGTATTGTAATCTTCGAGCTGACGTAGTACACATAGTGTAATCTTCGAGCTGACGTGGTACACTTAGTGTAATCTTCGAGCTGACGTGGTACACATAGTGTAATCTTCGAGCTGACGTAGTACACATAGTGTAATCTTCGAGCTGACGTAGTACACATAGTGTAATCTTCGAGCTGACGTAGTACACATAGTGTAATCTTCGAGCTGACGTAATACACATAGTGTAATTTTCGAGCTGACGTAGTACACATAGTGTAATCTTCGAGCTGACGTAGTACACATTGTGTAATCTTCGAGCTGACGTGGTACACATAGTGTAATCTTCGAGCTGACGTAGTACACATAGTGTAATCTTCGAGCTGACGTGGTACACATAGTGTAATCTTCGAGCTGACGTGGTACACATAGTGTAATCTTCGAGCTGACGTGGTACACATAGTGGAATCTTCGAGCTGACGTGGTACACATAGTGTAATCTTCGAGCTGACGTAGTACACATAGTGTAATCTTCGAGCTGACGTAATACACATAGTGTAATTTTCGAGCTGACGTAGTACACATAGTGTAATCTTCGAGCTGACGTAATACACATAGTGTAATCTTCGAGCTGACGTAGTACACATAGTGTAATCTTCGAGCTGACGTAGTACACATAGTGTAATCTTCGAGCTGACGTAGTACACATAGTGTAATCTTCGAGCTGACGTAGTACACATAGTGTAATCTTCGAGCTGACGTAGTACACATAGTGTAATCTTCGAGCTGCCGTAGTACACATAGTGTAATCTTCGAGCTGACGTAGTACACAAAGTGTAATCTTCGAGCTGACGTAGTACACAAAGTGTAATCTTCGAGCTGACGTAGTACACATAGTGTAATCTTCGAGCTGACGTAGTACACATAGTGTAATCTTCGAGCTGACGTAGTACACATAGTGTAATCTTCGAGCTGACGTGGTACACATAGTGTAATCTTCGAGCTGACGTAGTACACATAGTGTAATCTTCGAGCTGACGTGGTACACATAGTGTAATCTTCGAGCTGACGTGGTACACATAGTGTAATCTTCGAGCTGACGTGGTACACATAGTGGAATCTTCGAGCTGACGTGGTACACATAGTGTAATCTTCGAGCTGACGTAGTACACATAGTGTAATCTTCGAGCTGACGTAATACACATAGTGTAATTTTCGAGCTGACGTAGTACACATAGTGTAATCTTCGAGCTGACGTAATACACATAGTGTAATCTTCGAGCTGACGTAGTACACATAGTGTAATCTTCGAGCTGACGTAGTACACATAGTGTAATCTTCGAGCTGACGTAGTACACATAGTGTAATCTTCGAGCTGACGTAGTACACATAGTGTAATCTTCGAGCTGACGTAGTACACATAGTGTAATCTTCGAGCTGCCGTAGTACACATAGTGTAATCTTCGAGCTGACGTAGTACACATAGTGTAATCTTCGAGCTGACGTAGTACACATAGTGTAATCTTCGAGCTGACGTAGTACACATAGTGTAATCTTCGAGCTGACGTAGTACACATAGTGTAATCTTCGAGCTGACGTAGTACACATAGTGTAATCTTCGAGCTGACGTAGTACACATAGTGTAATCTTCGAGCTGACGTGGTACACATAGTGTAATCTTCGAGCTGACGTGGTACACATAGTGTAATCTTCGAGCTGACGTGGTACACATAGTGTAATCTTCGAGCTGACGTGGTACACATAGTGTAATCTTCGAGCTGACATGGTACACATAGTGTAATCTTCGAGCTGACGTGGTACACATAGTGTAATCTTCGAGCTGACGTGGTACACATAGTGTAATCTTCGAGCTGACGTGGTACACATAGTGTAATCTTCGAGCTGACGTGGTACACATAGTGTAATCTTCGAGCTGACGTAGTACACATAGTGTAATCTTCGAGCTGACGTAGTACACATAGTGTAATCTTCGAGCTGACGTAGTACACATAGTGTAATCTTCGATCTGACGTAGTACACATAGTGTAAACTTCGAGCTGACGTGGTACACATAGTGTAATCTTCGAGCTGACGTAGTACACATAGTGTAATCTTCGAGCTGACGTGGTACACATAGTGTAATCTTCGAGCTGACGTAGTACACATAGTGTAATCTTCGAGCTGACGTGGTACACGTAGTGTAATCTTCGAGCTGACGTAGTACACGTATTGTAATCTTCGAGCTGACGTAGTACACATAGTGTAATCTTTGAGCAGACGTAGTACACATAGTGTAATCTTCGAGCTGACGTAGTACACATAGTGTAATCTTCGAGCTGACGTAGTACACATAGTGTAATCTTCGAGCTGACGTAGTACACATAGTGTAATCTTCGAGCTGACGTAGTACACATAGTGTAATCTTCGAGCTGACGTAGTACACATAGTGTAATCTTCGAGCTGACGTAGTACACATAGTGTAATCTTCGAGCTGACGTAGTACACATAGTGTAATCTTCGAGCTGCCGTGGTACACATAGTGTAATCTTCGAGCTGCCGTAGTACACATAGTGTAATCTTCGAGCTGCCGTAGTACACATAGTGTAATCTTCGAGCTGACGTAGTACACATAGTGTAATCTTCGAGCTGACGTAGTACACATAGTGTAATCTTCGAGCTGACGTAGTACACATAGTGTAATCTTCGAGCTGACGTAGTACACATAGTGTAATCTTCGAGCTGACGTAGTACACATAGTGTAATCTTCGAGCTGACGTAGTACACATAGTGTAATCTTCGAGCTGACGTAGTACACATAGTGTAATCTTCGAGCTGACGTAGTACACATAGTGTAATCTTCGAGCTGACGTGGTACACATAGTGTAATCTTCGAGCTGACGTGGTACACATAGTGTAATCTTCGAGCTGACGTGGTACACATAGTGTAATCTTCGAGCTGACGTGGTACACATAGTGTAATCTTCGAGCTGACGTGGTACACATAGTGTAATCTTCGAGCTGACGTGGTACACATAGTGTAATCTTCGAGCTGACGTGGTACACATAGTGTAATCTTCGAGCTGACGTGGTACACATAGTGTAATCTTCAAGCTGACGTGGTACACATAGTGTAATCTTCGAGCTGACGTAGTACACATAGTGTAATCTTCGAGCTGACGTAGTACACATAGTGTAATCTTCGAGCTGACGTAGTACACATAGTGTAATCTTCGAGCTGACGTAGTACACATAGTGTAATCTTCGAGCTGACGTGGTACACATAGTGTAATCTTCGAGCTGACGTAGTACACATAGTGTAATCTTCGAGCTGACGTGGTACACATAGTGTAATCTTCGAGCTGACGTGGTACACTTAGTGTAATCTTCGAGCTGACGTGGTACACATAGTGTAATCTTCGAGCTGACGTGGTACACATAGTGTAATCTTCGAGCTGACGTAGTACACGTATTGTAATCTTCGAGCTGACGTAGTACACATAGTGTAATCTTCGAGCTGACGTAGTACACATAGTGTAATCTTCGAGCTGACGTGGTACACATAGTGTAATCTTCGAGCTGACGTAGTACACATAGTGTAATCTTCGAGCTGACGTAGTACACATAGTGTAATCTTCGAGCTGACGTAGTACACATAGTGTAATCTTCAAGCTGACGTAGTACACACAGTGTAATCTTCGAGCTGACGTAGTACACATAGTGTATTCTTTGAGCTGACGTAGTACACATAGTGTAATCTTCGAGCTGACGTAGTACACAAAGTGTAATCTTCGAGCTGACGTAGTACACAAAGTGTAATCTTCGAGCTGACGTAGTACACATAGTGTAATCTTCAAGCTGACGTAGTACACATAGTGTAATCTTCGAGCTGACGTAGTACACATAGTGTAATCTTCGAGCTGACGTGGTACACATAGTGTAATCTTCGAGCTGACGTAGTACACATAGTGTAATCTTCGAGCTGACGTGGTACACATAGTGTAATCTTCGAGCTGACGTGGTACACATAGTGTAATCTTCGAGCTGACGTAGTACACATAGTGTAATCTTCGAGCTGACGTAGTACACATAGTGTAATCTTCGAGCTGACGTGGTACACATAGTGTAATCTTTGAGCTGACGTGGTACACATAGTGTAATCTTCGAGCTGACGTAGTACACATAGTGTAATCTTCGAGCTGACGTAGTACACATAGTGTAATCTTCGAGCTGACGTAATACACATAGTGTAATCTTCGAGCTGACGTAGTACACATAGTGTAATCTTCGAGCTGACGTAGTACACATAGTGTAATCTTCGAGCTGACGTAGTACACATAGTGTAATCTTCGAGCTGACGTAGTACACATAGTGTAATCTTCGAGCTGACGTAGTACACATAGTGTAATCTTCGAGCTGCCGTGGTACACATAGTGTAATCTTCGAGCTGCCGTAGTACACATAGTGTAATCTTCGAGCTGACGTAGTACACATAGTGTAATCTTCGAGCTGACGTAGTACACATAGTGTAATCTTCGAGCTGACGTAGTACACATAGTGTAATCTTCGAGCTGACGTAGTACACATAGTGTAATCTTCGAGCTGACGTAGTACACATAGTGTAATCTTCGAGCTGACGTAGTACACATAGTGTAATCTTCGAGCTGACGTAGTACACATAGTGTAATCTTCGAGCTGACGTAGTACACATAGTGTAATCTTCGAGCTGACGTAGTACACATAGTGTAATCTTCGAGCTGACGTGGTACACATAGTGTAATCTTCGAGCTGACGTGGTACACATAGTGTAATCTTCGAGCTGACATGGTACACATAGTGTAATCTTCGAGCTGACGTGGTACACATAGTGTAATCTTCGAGCTGACGTGGTACACATAGTGTAATCTTCGAGCTGACGTGGTACACATAGTGTAATCTTCGAGCTGACGTGGTACACATAGTGTAATCTTCGAGCTGACGTGGTACACATAGTGTAATCTTCGAGCTGACGTGGTACACATAGTGTAATCTTCGAGCTGACGTAGTACACATAGTGTAATCTTCGAGCTGACGTAGTACACATAGTGTAATCTTCGAGCTGACGTAGTACACATAGTGTAATCTTCGAGCTGACGTAGTACACATAGTGTAATCTTCGAGCTGACGTGGTACACATAGTGTAATCTTCGAGCTGACGTAGTACACATAGTGTAATCTTCGAGCTGACGTGGTACACATAGTGTAATCTTCGAGCTGACGTGGTACACATAGTGTAATCTTCGAGCTGACGTGGTACACGTATTGTAATCTTCGAGCTGACGTGGTACACATAGTGTAATCTTCGAGCTGACGTAGTACACGTATTGTAATCTTCGAGCTGACGTAGTACACATAGTGTAATCTTCGAGCTGACGTAGTACACATAGTGTAATCTTCGAGCTGACGTGGTACACATAGTGTAATCTTCGAGCTGACGTAGTACACATAGTGTAATCTTCGAGCTGACGTAGTACACATAGTGTAATCTTCGAGCTGACGTAGTACACATAGTGTAATCTTCGAGCTGACGTAGTACACACAGTGTAATCTTCGAGCTGACGTAGTACACATAGTGTAATCTTCGAGCTGACGTAATACACATAGTGTAATCTTCGAGCTGACGTAGTACACATAGTGTAATCTTCGAGTTGACGTAGTACACATAGTGTAATCTTCGAGCTGACGTAGTACACATAGTGTAATCTTCGAGCTGACGTAGTACACATAGTGTAATCTTCGAGCTGACGTAGTACACATAGTGTAATCTTCGAGCTGCCGTAGTACACATAGTGTAATCTTCGAGCTGACGTAGTACACATAGTGTAATCTTCGAGCTGACGTAGTACACATAGTGTAATCTTCGAGCTGACGTAGTACACATAGTGTAATCTTCGAGCTGACGTAGTACACATAGTGTAATCTTCGAGCTGACGTAGTACACATAGTGTAATCTTCGAGCTGACGTAGTACACATAGTGTAATCTTCGAGCTGACGTGGTACACATAGTGTAATCTTCGAGCTGACGTGGTACACATAGTGTAATCTTCGAGCTGACGTGGTACACATAGTGTAATCTTCGAGCTGACGTGGTACACATAGTGTAATCTTCGAGCTGACGTGGTACATGTCAGGATCTTATAATTGGCTCGTTAGCTAACACGTGTGAGACAGTACAAGTATAACGTGATTCGACGTAAGACACAGCAACACAAGTTCTATGGATTTATTGCCACATTAAATACAGAACGATAATTACAACAATCTACAATATATAACTCACGACGCTCACAACCACAATACAGCTCATAGGTCTGACGCTCAAGATATCAGTCGTTCGGCTTTCAATCACGGAGATTCACACAAACGCCTTGCTCTCATCGCACATGTCCGTCCAGTCTCCGGTCCCAGCTCGGTCTGAGCTTAGCACGCCAACTGCCCACTGCCTCTAGTGGTGTCACGTGTCCTGCGTGCGTCTGTCGTCAGCCTGACCGCTGGTCGCGTGTCAGGTAACAATCTTGTCAGCCGACAATTCTTGTCCGCCGGGTGTCGCAACGATGTTGCTGCACAGCTATACCATGTTAGGCTCTGACATTCTCCCCGGGTACCTCAATGAAAGATGTCATCTTTCATTCATGATGTCTGTATATACTGGGGTAGTGTTAACTTCATGTCAGAGACTACTCTTTCCCAGTGTTATGCATGAAAATACATATATGGCATGGAAATATATACAAAAAATGTAAGTTGCATTGAAATGACAAATGAAGTACAACTTTTAACATAACTCGGGTTTCATCCCCCTGATGGCTGGTTACCTCCATTGCAATAATACCCAGTCAGATCAGTAGTACCAGCTTCACGCATCTACCTCGCAGCAATTTGAAAAAAAACGTAATAATATGGTTGTTTTGCAACAGCCATCTAGCCAGACTGAAATACGACTTTACATAAGTCGCATTAAACACTCAAACTCTGACCTCATTTGGCCAGGAGCTCTTATGTTGGTTTGCAATGTTGGCAGCTCTCTGCCATGCTTGGTGGACGCCTACCCGGTGTGTTAACCATTTGAGCAACAAAATGTCTATTTATACAATACACATTAATGAATATGTTTCAAATTATGGCCCTTGGTGTAATTCGTAAATGCAAGGGAAGTAATTTTGACAATCAAGAAATTCAATAAATTACAATAATTATTTAATTTCTTAGCGTCATTGCTTGACGTTTCTTCATATTAACGAGAAAAAGTCGGTAATATGAATACATTAATCAAGGTATGATTCTAAGATTACACTAATCAAAATAAATAAGTACCCAATTGGTGTATTATATTTTATACATTCAAAAGGATTTTACAATCGTCATAAGTTTTTGAATATTTGTATATCGTCTGCTAATTTTGCTATACTTTTTAAATTACACAGGAAGTACACACGAAACGCAAAATTTAGTTGCTGTTACACGGTTTGAACACAAATGCTCCCGTTTTATTTTGTAACGGATAGTTAAATGTTCTCAAAGTTCGTGTTTGATGTTCTAGTATCACAACTATCGGATTATGATGGAATGTTCTTATTTCCGATGTGTTCACAACTTCTGGATAAAGATTGAATGTTCTTATTTCCGATGTTCAACTGTCGAACATTTTGGATTAAATTCGATGCAGAGGTGGTGTAGAAGTCACTGTTCAGTCCACATTTGCACACGTCGTTAAAATATCACGGTGAAGAAAGTCACTCACAGCTGTCACTGTTAACTGGTAAAGTTCGCTTCTGGTAAGTGGTTAAGCGTCTGTGACACTGTTCTTGGTGTATATTTACAATTAATAATGTTCTCTTTCTAACACACACTACACAATTATACTACACTCATTACATGGCTTGATTAAAATAAGTATATTATACATGTCGGTTTTTAACCGTATCACAATTACAATTATAGACCTTACACAGTAGGTGAATAGAAACAACATTCACTCATTGGTGGCTGTGTTGTTCTGAGTGTATTAGTACACTCTGCACTCAGACATTGCTTACTGGGTCGGTTGGACAACGGGATAAAAGATCGGCAATTGTATTGATTCTGCCTGAAATATGACGAACCTCGAAACTGTAATTTTGAAGCTTCAAGGACCAGCGAGCAATCATATTGTTGGATGGTACTCCGGCATTTATATACCGTAATGGACTGTTGTCAGTTTCGATGATAAAGTGACGTCCTAGAAGGTATCTGGATAGTTTCGTCACACTTTCTACTAAGGCAAGTGCCTCTAATTGCGGAATGGACCATGTCCGTTCTCGAGGCCTTAGTTTTCTTGATATAAAATAAATAGGATGCAGGATGTTGTTGTATTCCTGCAACAGGACTGCCCCAATAGCAACGGAGCTAGCATCTGTTCTCAATCTGAAAGGTAAACGAATGTTGGGCAATTTAAGGATGAGATTATTCGAATTCTTATCAGAAAAGTATGCCAAAACTTTATGAAATGCATTTCGTAGGCATTCATCGTGTACAACTTTTTCAGGCTTATCCTTGGTTAGTAGGTTAGAAAAAACTTCGGTCAGTTCTGAAAAATCAGGAATGAATTGCCTGTAATAATTGATCAGTCCCAACAAACTCCGGACTTGTTTCTTATTAGTCGGGAGTGACAGTTTTAGAATTTTGGAGACAATTTTGTTGTCTGTCATGACAAAGCCATTGGATATTCTGTACCCCAAAAATGATATCTCTTGGTAAGCCATGCTCACCTTTGAAGGCTTCACTGTCAGTCCGTGCTGTCTGATACGTTCTAGTGTCTGTTCTAGTGTCTTTATATGTTCCGTCATTGTCTCTGTATGGACACAGATGTCGTCAATATAGCAAATGATATTAGGAATGTCAGATAGGAGGAGTCGTGTCATGCGTACGAATGTGGCTGGGGCATTGACTAGCCCAAATGGAAGTTTGCACCATTCGTACAGTCCCCAAGGTGTGGCAAAAGCTGTTAGATGTCTGCTGTCTTCATGTACAGCTATCTGCCAGTAACCTTTAGACATGTCAAGCGTCGTAAAGAACTTAGCGTCAGTCAGTTCTGTCAGAAGATCGTCAGTGTTTGCCATTGGTTCAAGATCTAAAACAGTTATTTTGTTCAGTTTTCTGTAGTCGATGCAAAGTCGTATTGTCTTGTCCTTTTTGCGTACAATGACCATGGGTGAAGAGAAGTCTGATAAGGATCGTCTGATGATGTTGTTTTTTTCTAAGTTGGTGATCTCTTGATGTAACTTTTCTTTGTAATGTAATGGTATTGTGTATGGTCTGCATCTTATTGGTGTGTTTGATGTGAGTGTGATGTGATGCTGTACTAATTCTGTTTGTCCTGGGTTGTCTGAAAAGATGGTGTTGTACTGTTGTATCAACTGTTTGCAACTGTTTGTCTCTGCTTGACTTAAGTTTGGATTGATCTTGATCTCCTTCAAGCAGTTTGTCGTGTCTAATGTAGGTGTTGGAATCTCGTCACTAGAATCGTCATCTTCGTGATCTATTATCACGGTGCAAGCTGTCGTATCGTCTTGTTCGTAGTTTCTGTTGTGGTATGGTCTTAGCATATTTATGTGAAATATTTTGTGTTTGTCTTTTATTAGGATTTCGTAGTCTACAGGTGAGATTTGTCTTGTCACTTTAAAAGGTCCCTGCCAAGAATCAGTCAGTAGCTGTCTGTCACTAGGTAGTAGTAGTAGAACGTCCTGTCCAGGTGTCAATGTTATAGTCCTGTTACCTTTGTCTGCGTACTGTCTGTAAGTAGCACCAGATAGTTTAAGTGCATTTTTAGCAATTTCACATGATTTAATAATCCTTTCACGCAATGATGTTACATACACAAATGATGATATGGGTTTCAGTATTGGAGTAGAATCAGTTAACATTTGGTGATAAATTGTTAATGGGCCTCGTGGTTTGGCACCATAGATTAGTTCAAAAGGAGAGAAACCGGTACTAGAATGTGGTACCTCGCGATAAGCAAAAAGGACAGCTGGTAAGTATACATCCCAGTTGTTGGGGTGATCTTGAGTTACTTTGGCAAGCATGTGCTTCAGGTCCCCATTAAGCTTTTCTATAATCCCGCTAGAGTGAGGATGATAGGGGCTATTGAAAACTTGCTTCACTCCTAACATTTTAGTGAAAGCTTGGGTGGATGCGGCAATAAACTGAGTGCCTCTATCAGACTGGATAGTATCTGGAAATCCAATTCGGGAGAAAATATGGAAGAACACTTCCATGATGTCGTTGGCAGTAATGTTCTTTAGCGGAATCGCTTCTGGCCAGCGACTACATTGATCAATAAAAGTTAGAATATATTTATTCCCTCTAGTAGTTGTATGACTAAGAGGGCCCACAATGTCAACTGATAATTTTTCAAAAGGTCGACTGGCTAAGTCAGTGACTTGTAACTTTGCCTGTGGGTGTTTACCTTTTTTTTACTAGTTTCTGGCATGTATCACAACTTCTGCAATATGTTCTTATGTCATTGCAAAATTTTGGCCAATGAAACTGTGTCAAAAGTCTTGACCTGGTTTTAACATATGCCATATGACCTGCAAAAGGTATATCGTGAGCAAGATGTAAAGCTTGCTTGCGATAAGTAGTTGGCAAAACAGTTTGCTTTGTTGTAATGTCACCTCTGGTGTAATACCTGGTGAGTATATCATTGTGTAAAGCAAAATGCCATTTCGCATTTTTGGTTACTCTTGCCTTTTTGCCGATCAGGTCAAAGTACTTTGACAGTGAAGGATCAGCTTTTTGAGCTGTTATGAATGTTTCCTTCATAGAGTCACTAGGTGGTAATTCTGGGCTAAGCATTTGTATAGCCTCAGTTTGGTTACTTTCATCTTGCACTCTAGCAGTAGCTCTTGTTACTGCGTTCACACACTCAATGACATCAGATGATGATGGAATGATATCGTCAATGATGTGATGAGAACTTAGTGCTGCATTAGCTAACATACATTCAATAGGTGATATGACATTTTCTGTGGTGACATTTGGTGGTGATGTGTTATCATCAATACATAGTGATGTTATGTCATGATTATGAGGTTTGTCATTCACCTCAGGTAAATTTCCTATGATTATATCGCACACTGGGTTTGTAAGTGCCGCGACCTTTACTTTCCCGGTGAGGAATGGTGTTTCAATGTATGCCCATGCTAATGGATATTTTTCAATATTGCCTGAGAATGTTCTACATGTGATGTGTCTGCCTGTATAGTCTGTAGGCGTTATGAATGTTGTTTTCAGGCCAATAAGTGTACTTCCGGTGTCGCGAAGTACTGTAGCAAACTTGCCATTAACATACCCGTGATGGATGTCTAATCTGCCTTTTGAGTCTATTACCAAGTTAGCTTCCTCATTGGCAATAGGGATGGCGTGCCCGCATGTTAAGATACCATCTTCATAGAAGGTGTTACAGACAGTGCATTTATTAGCACTAAATACATCACAAGCCTGTGCTGCATTCACAGGATGTTTCTCTGGATTTTCGTCTTCTGACGCTGAGCTATCGAACAAGGCGGCATTGGCTTTGTTGGTCATATGCCTGCCTCTACAATCCATGCGATGGTGCCCGAAAGCCTTGCAGAGAAAACATTTACGTAAACTTTTGAACGATTTACGCTCTCTGTCTTGTCTGTTTACCATATTTTGCAAGTATGTTTGGTACCCTGGGTTTTTATCGCACATCTCGTTCAAATGGTGAGAAAATTTACAATGAATGCAATGTCTAAATTTCTCAGAGGTAGGCCTGTTTGGTTTTTGCCTACTATAGTTTTTCTCATAGTTGGCTGCTGCTACCCAGTTACTGTCAGTGGCTTCAGTGGCAAAGCATTGTTTGTTGGCCGTGTAATAGGCCGACCCACGTCTTTCAATTTCTTCCACACTTGTGCATTCATTCTCCTGTAAGAACTTAGAAAACGATGATGGGATAGAAGAAATGATTTTATCTCGAATGATGAGATCTTCTAATCTATCATAACTTTTATTAATTTTGGCTGCTGAAGTCCATTTGCTGAAAACATCTCGGAATAAACAGAGGTAGTCAGAGAACGTTTGAGTTGATTTTGGACTCAATTTACTGAATTGTTCTCTGTAACCTGCCTCGTCTAACATGAAATGTGCCATTATCTTAGATTTAATATAATGGTACTCTTTCCTTAGGTCTTTGGGGATGGTTTCAATGACTTTAAGAGGTTCCCCAGATAGACTCCTCATATAAAGAATATTCCATTCAGAAAGTGGAACTTGGTAATGTTCCATTAAAGTCTCAAAATTTTGGGTAAAGGCTGCTATGCAGTCACCCGAGGTATAGTTACGTACGATACCTTGATACTTCTTATACTGGTTTTCTTTTTCCAGTCTTTCGGATTTCTTTGATTCTTTATTCATCGCAGTCTCAGTGTCAAGTTGTTTCATTTTCAACTGTAACTCTAGTTCTTCTTTCTTACTCTGAGCTGCTATTTCTGCTTTCTTAAGTTCACTGTCTATCTCAGCTTGTTTTAGAGCTGTTTCAATCTCTGCCTGTTTTAAGGCTGTTTCTGCCTCTGCTTGCTTGGCAGCTCTCTCCGCTGCTCTTTCTTCGCGTTCATTATTTTTCTCCTGTACCAGCAGGTATTCAGAGTATTTGTCCTCGCTCCATTTTGTTAATTCATCACCTGTTAGATGTAATTTAATACCCATATCGATGAAATCAAATAATGACGACATGATGGGGAAAATACGTCAATGAAAATCAACCACACAAAATATGTTATAAATGGTTAGTAATAAACAATTTACAATTTATTTTACTATACGATGCGTGCCTACTATTGCATACGTAAAGTTAAAGTATAGAAAAATATACTCAAGTGCCCTGGATACGGTGAAGAATGGTTGGACACTCGGGCTAGAAAACTGTAGGGTCGTTACTTCGGAACCACTAATGACCTCTACGGCAAGGTTATGGAAGGTACGAAAAAACCTGCTTTGTTTTTGGAAGAAAATAAGTTAGCGTCTATTTGTTGGTGTGTGCCTGCAAGTCACTAAGTGTTGACTAGGTTTGGATGGCGTCGAGTGTAATTGTATGTCGTAAATTTGTCGTCAACAGTGTTTCTTTCAACAGAAGTTACACTCTTTCCAAAACTCTTTGCGTTCCACAAACTCAATGCACAAAGACAATCTATCTGTATTTGAACACTCAATAACATTGATGACACATCACTTACATCAAGATGACATTCAGTAAGGACATAGACATCAAGTTTACAAGATGGCGACAAGGTCAAAATGGCGACAAAATAACAATGTCGACAAGGTCAAACGGTGACAAGTTTCACAAATCACAAATGTTTTACACGTTTACAGGATCAAACAATATGTACTGCACATTTACTAATGGTTTTACACATATTTAAACAATGTAATAATGGATCATACTGAGACTTTCACGATCACATTTACATAGCTATAACCTTGACAAATTTCACAAGTTCAAGAATTATAGTTTTAAATACCAAAGACGAGCAACACACGTCTACATATATTAGGTTCTTAAACAAGGACGAGCAACCCACGTCCACACATGTCAGGATCTTATAATTGGCTCGTTAGCTAACACGTGTGAGACAGTACAAGTATAACGTGATTCGACGTAAGACACAGCAACACAAGTTCTATGGATTTATTGCCACATTAAATACAGAACGATAATTACAACAATCTACAATATATAACTCACGACGCTCACAACCACAATACAGCTCATAGGTCTGACGCTCAAGATATCAGTCGTTCGGCTTTCAATCACGGAGATTCACACAAACGCCTTGCTCTCATCGCACATGTCCGTCCAGTCTCCGGTCCCAGCTCGGTCTGAGCTTAGCACGCCAACTGCCCACTGCCTCTAGTGGTGTCACGTGTCCTGCGTGCGTCTGTCGTCAGCCTGACCGCTGGTCGCGTGTCAGGTAACAATCTTGTCAGCCGACAATTCTTGTCCGCCGGGTGTCGCAACGATGTTGCTGCACAGCTATACCATGTTAGGCTCTGACAGTACACATAGTGTAATCTTCGAGCTGACGTGGTACACATAGTGTAATCTTCGAGCTGACGTGGTACACATAGTGTAATCTTCGAGCTGACGTAGTGCACATAGTGTAATCTTCGAGCTGACGTAGTACACATAGTGTAATCTTCGAGCTGACGTGGTACACATAGTGTAATCTTCGAGCTGACGTAGTACACATAGTGTAATCTTCGAGCTGACGTAGTACACATAGTGTAATCTTCGAGCTGACGTAGTACACATAGAGTAATCTTCGAGCTGACGTGGTACACATAGTGTAATCTTCGAGCTGACGTAGTACACATAGTGTAATCTTCGAGCTGACGTGGTACACATAGTGTAATCTTCGAGCTGACGTGGTACACATAGTGTAATCTTCGAGCTGACGTAGTACACATAGTGTAATCTTCGAGCTGACGTAGTACACATAGTGTAATCTTCGAGCTGACGTAGTACACATAGTGTAATCTTCGAGCTGACGTAATACACATAGTGTAATCTTCGAGCTGACGTAGTACACATAGTGTAATCTTCGAGCTGACGTAGTACACATAGTGTAATCTTCGAGCTGACGTAGTACACATAGTGTAATCTTCGAGCTGACGTAGTACACATAGTGTAATCTTCGAGCTGACGTAGTACAAATAGTGTAATCTTCGAGCTGCCGTGGTACACATAGTGTAATCTTCGAGCTGCCGTAGTACACATAGTGTAATCTTCGAGCTGACGTAGTACACATAGTGTAATCTTCGAGCTGACGTAGTACACATAGTGTAATCTTCGAGCTGACGTAGTACACAGTGTAATCTTCGAGCTGACGTAGTACACATAGTGTAATCTTCGAGCTGACGTAGTACACATAGTGTAATCTTCGAGCTGACGTAGTACACATAGTGTAATCTTCGAGCTGACGTAGTACACATAGTGTAATCTTCGAGCTGACGTAGTACACATAGTGTAATCTTCGAGCTGACGTAGTACACATAGTGTAATCTTCGAGCTGACGTGGTACACATAGTGTAATCTTCGAGCTGACGTGGTACACATAGTGTAATCTTCGAGCTGACGTGGTACACATAGTGTAATCTTCGAGCTGACGTGGTACACATAGTGTAATCTTCGAGCTGACGTGGTACACATAGTGTAATCTTCGAGCTGACGTGGTACACATAGTGTAATCTTCGAGCTGACGTGGTACACATAGTGTAATCTTCGAGCTGACGTGGTACACATAGTGTAATCTTCGAGCTGACGTAGTACACATAGTGTAATCTTCGAGCTGACGTAGTACACATAGTGTAATCTTCGAGCTGACGTAGTACACATAGTGTAATCTTCGAGCTGACGTAGTACACATAGTGTAATCTTCGAGCTGACGTAGTACACATAGTGTAATCTTCGAGCTGACGTGGTACACATAGTGTAATCTTCGAGCTGACGTAGTACACATAGTGTAATCTTCGAGCTGACGTGGTACACATAGTGTAATCTTCGAGCTGACGTGGTACACATAGTGTAATCTTCGAGCTGACGTGGTACACGTATTGTAATCTTCGAGCTGACGTGGTACACATAGTGTAATCTTCGAGCTGACGTAGTACACGTATTGTAATCTTCGAGCTGACGTAGTACACATAGTGTAATCTTCGAGCTGACGTAGTACACATAGTGTAATCTTCGAGCTGACGTGGTACACATAGTGTAATCTTCGAGCTGACGTAGTACACATAGTGTAATCTTCGAGCTGACGTAGTACACATAGTGTAATCTTCGAGCTGACGTAGTACACATAGTGTAATCTTCGAGCTGACGTAGTACACACAGTGTAATCTTCGAGCTGACGTAGTACACATAGTGTATTCTTTGAGCTGACGTAGTACACATAGTGTAATCTTCGAGCTGACGTAGTACACAAAGTGTAATCTTCGAGCTGACGTAGTACACAAAGTGTAATCTTCGAGCTGACGTAGTACACATAGTGTAATCTTCGAGCTGACGTAGTACACATAGTGTAATCTTCGAGCTGACAGTACACATAGTGTAATCTTCGAGCTGACGTGGTACACATAGTGTAATCTTCGAGCTGACGTAGTACACATAGTGTAATCTTCGAGCTGACGTGGTACACATAGTGTAATCTTCGAGCTGACGTGGTACACATAGTAATATCTTCGAGCTGACGTGGTACACATAGTGGAATCTTCGAGCTGACGTGGTACACATAGTGTAATCTTCGAGCTGACGTAGTACACATAGTGTAATCTTCGAGCTGACGTAATACACATAGTGTAATTTTCGAGCTGACGTAATACACATAGTGTAATTTTCGAGCTGACGTAGTACACATAGTGTAATCTTCGAGCTGACGTAATACACATAGTGTAATCTTCGAGCTGACGTAGTACACATAGTGTAATCTTCGAGCTGACGTAGTACACATAGTGTAATCTTCGAGCTGACGTAGTACACATAGTGTAATCTTCGAGCTGACGTAGTACACATAGTGTAATCTTCGAGCTGACGTAGTACACATAGTGTAATCTTCGAGCTGCCGTAGTACACATAGTGTAATCTTCGAGCTGACGTAGTACACATAGTGTAATCTTCGAGCTGACGTAGTACACATAGTGTAATCTTCGAGCTGACGTAGTACACATAGTGTAATCTTCGAGCTGACGTAGTACACATAGTGTAATCTTCGAGCTGACGTAGTACACATAGTGTAATCTTCGAGCTAACGTAGTACACATAGTGTAATCTTCGAGCTGACGTGGTACACATAGTGTAATCTTCGAGCTGACGTGGTACACATAGTGTAATCTTCGAGCTGACGTGGTACACATAGTGTAATCTTCGAGCTGACGTGGTACACATAGTGTAATCTTCGAGCTGACGTGGTACACATAGTGTAATCTTCGAGCTGACGTGGTACACATAGTGTAATCTTCGAGCTGACGTGGTACACATAGTGTAATCTTCGAGCTGACGTGGTACACATAGTGTAATCTTCGAGCTGACGTGGTACACATAGTGTAATCTTCGAGCTGACGTAGTACACATAGTGTAATCTTCGAGCTGACGTAGTACACATAGTGTAATCTTCGAGCTGACGTAGTACACATAGTGTAATCTTCGAGCTGACGTAGTACACATAGTGTAATCTTCGATCTGACGTAGTACACATAGTGTAATCTTCGAGCTGACGTGGTACACATAGTGTAATCTTCGAGCTGACGTAGTACACATAGTGTAATCTTCGAGCTGACGTGGTACACATAGTGTAATCTTCGAGCTGACGTAGTACACATAGTGTAATCTTCGAGCTGACGTGGTACACGTAGTGTAATCTTCGAGCTGACGTAGTACACGTATTGTAATCTTCGAGCTGACGTAGTACACGTAGTGTAATCTTTGAGCAGACGTAGTACACATAGTGTAATCTTCGAGCTGACGTAGTACACATAGTGTAATCTTCGAGCTGACGTAGTACACATAGTGTAATCTTCGAGCTGACGTAGTACACATAGTGTAATCTTCGAGCTGACGTAGTACACATAGTGTAATCTTCGAGCTGACGTAGTACACATAGTGTAATCTTCGAGCTGACGTAGTACACATAGTGTAATCTTCGAGCTGACGTAGTACACATAGTGTAATCTTCGAGCTGACGTAGTACACATAGTGTAATCTTCGAGCTGCCGTGGTACACATAGTGTAATCTTCGAGCTGCCGTAGTACACATAGTGTAATCTTCGAGCTGCCGTAGTACACATAGTGTAATCTTCGAGCTGACGTAGTACACATAGTGTAATCTTCGAGCTGACGTAGTACACATAGTGTAATCTTCGAGCTGACGTAGTACACATAGTGTAATCTTCGAGCTGACGTAGTACACATAGTGTAATCTTCGAGCTGACGTAGTACACATAGTGTAATCTTCGAGCTGACGTAGTACACATAGTGTAATCTTCGAGCTGACGTAGTACACATAGTGTAATCTTCGAGCTGACGTAGTACACATAGTGTAATCTTCGAGCTGACGTGGTACACATAGTGTAATCTTCGAGCTGACGTGGTACACATAGTGTAATCTTCGAGCTGACGTGGTACACATAGTGTAATCTTCGAGCTGACGTGGTACACATAGTGTAATCTTCGAGCTGACGTGGTACACATAGTGTAATCTTCGAGCTGACGTGGTACACATAGTGTAATCTTCGAGCTGACGTGGTACACATAGTGTAATCTTCGAGCTGACGTAGTACACATAGTGTAATCTTCGAGCTGACGTGGTACACATAGTGTAATCTTCGAGCTGACGTAGAACACATAGTGTAATCTTCGAGCTGACGTAGTACACATAGTGTAATCTTCGAGCTGACGTAGTACACATAGTGTAATCTTCGAGCTGACGTAGTACACATAGTGTAATCTTCGAGCTGACGTGGTACACATAGTGTAATCTTCGAGCTGACGTAGTACACATAGTGTAATCTTCGAGCTGACGTGGTACACATAGTGTAATCTTCGAGCTGACGTGGTACACTTAGTGTAATCTTCGAGCTGACGTGGTACACATAGTGTAATCTTCGAGCTGACGTGGTACACATAGTGTAATCTTCGAGCTGACGTAGTACACGTATTGTAATCTTCGAGCTGACGTAGTACACATAGTGTAATCTTCGAGCTGACGTAGTACACATAGTGTAATCTTCGAGCTGACGTGGTACACATAGTGTAATCTTCGAGCTGACGTAGTACACATAGTGTAATCTTCGAGCTGACGTAGTACACATAGTGTAATCTTCGAGCTGACGTAGTACACATAGTGTAATCTTCAAGCTGACGTAGTACACACAGTGTAATCTTCGAGCTGACGTAGTACACATAGTGTATTCTTTGAGCTGACGTAGTACACATAGTGTAATCTTCGAGCTGACGTAGTACACAAAGTGTAATCTTCGAGCTGACGTAGTACACAAAGTGTAATCTTCGAGCTGACGTAGTACACATAGTGTAATCTTCAAGCTGACGTAGTACACATAGTGTAATCTTCGAGCTGAGGTAGTACACATAGTGTAATCTTCGAGCTGACGTGGTACACATAGTGTAATCTTCGAGCTGACGTAGTACACATAGTGTAATCTTCGAGCTCACGTGGTACACATAGTGTAATCTTCGAGCTGACGTGGTACACATAGTGTAATCTTCAAGCTGACGTAGTACACATAGTGTAATCTTCGAGCTGACGTAGTACACATAGTGTAATCTTCGAGCTGACGTGGTACACATAGTGTAATCTTCGAGCTGACGTGGTACACATAGTGTAATCTTCGAGCTGACGTAGTACACATAGTGTAATCTTCGAGCTGACGTAGTACACATAGTGTAATCTTCGAGCTGACGTAATACACATAGTGTAATCTTCGAGCTGACGTAGTACACATAGTGTAATCTTCGAGCTGACGTAGTACACATAGTGTAATCTTCGAGCTGACGTAGTACACATAGTGTAATCTTCGAGCTGACGTAGTACACATAGTGTAATCTTCGAGCTGACGTAGTACACATAGTGTAATCTTCGAGCTGCCGTGGTACACATAGTGTAATCTTCGAGCTGCCGTAGTACACATAGTGTAATCTTCGAGCTGACGTAGTACACATAGTGTAATCTTCGAGCTGACGTAGTACACATAGTGTAATCTTCGAGCTGACGTAGTACACATAGTGTAATCTTCGAGCTGACGTAGTACACATAGTGTAATCTTCGAGCTGACGTAGTACACATAGTGTAATCTTCGAGCTGACGTAGTACACATAGTGTAATCTTCGAGCTGACGTAGTACACATAGTGTAATCTTCGAGCTGACGTAGTACACATAGTGTAATCTTCGAGCTGACGTAGTACACATAGTGTAATCTTCGAGCTGACGTGGTACACATAGTGTAATCTTCGAGCTGACGTGGTACACATAGTGTAATCTTCGAGCTGACATGGTACACATAGTGTAATCTTCGAGCTGACGTGGTACACATAGTGTAATCTTCGAGCTGACGTGGTACACATAGTGTAATCTTCGAGCTGACGTGGTACACATAGTGTAATCTTCGAGCTGACGTGGTACACATAGTGTAATCTTCGAGCTGACGTGGTACACATAGTGTAATCTTCGAGCTGACGTGGTACACATAGTGTAATCTTCGAGCTGACGTAGTACACATAGTGTAATCTTCGAGCTGACGTAGTACACATAGTGTAACCTTCGAGCTGACGTAGTACACATAGTGTAATCTTCGAGCTGACGTAGTACACATAGTGTAATCTTCGAGCTGACGTGGTACACATAGTGTAATCTTCGAGCTGACGTAGTACACATAGTGTAATCTTCGAGCTGACGTGGTACACATAGTGTAATCTTCGAGCTGACGTGGTACACATAGTGTAATCTTCGAGCTGACGTGGTACACGTATTGTAATCTTCGAGCTGACGTGGTACACATAGTGTAATCTTCGAGCTGACGTAGTACACGTATTGTAATCTTCGAGCTGACGTAGTACACATAGTGTAATCTTCGAGCTGACGTAGTACACATAGTGTAATCTTCGAGCTGACGTGGTACACATAGTGTAATCTTCGAGCTGACGTAGTACACATAGTGTAATCTTCGAGCTGACGTAGTACACATAGTGTAATCTTCGAGCTGACGTAGTACACATAGTGTAATCTTCGAGCTGACATAGTACACACAGTGTAATCTTCGAGCTGACGTAGTACACATAGTGTAATCTTCGAGCTGACGTAATACACATAGTGTAATCTTCGAGCTGACGTAGTACACATAGTGTAATCTTCGAGCTGACGTGGTACACATAGTGTAATCTTCGAGCTGACGTGGTACACATAGTGTAATCTTCGAGCTGACGTAGTACACATAGTGTAATCTTCGAGCTGACGTAGTACACATAGTGTAATCTTCGAGCTGACGTAGTACACATAGTGTAATCTTCGATCTGATGTAGTACACATAGTGTAATCTTCGAGCTGACGTGGTACACATAGTGTAATCTTCGAGCTGACGTGGTACACATAGTGTAATCTTCGAGCTGACGTAGTACACATAGTGTAATCTTCGAGCTGACGTAGTACACATAGTGTAATCTTCGAGCTGACGTAGTACACATAGTGTAATCTTCGATCTGACGTAGTACACATAGTGTAATCTTCGAGCTGACGTGGTACACATAGTGTAATCTTCGAGCTGACGTAGTACACATAGTGTAATCTTCGAGCTGACGTGGTACACATAGTGTAATCTTCGAGCTGACGTAGTACACATAGTGTAATCTTCGAGCTGACGTGGTACACATAGTGTAATCTTCGAGCTGACGTGGTACACATAGTGTAATCTTCGAGCTGACGTAGTACACATAGTGTAATCTTCGAGCTGACGTGGTACACATAGTGTAATCTTCGAGCTGACGTGGTACACATAGTGTAATCTTCGAGCTGACGTGGTACACATAGTGTAATCTTCGAGCTGACGTGGTACACATAGTGTAATCTTCGAGCTGACGTGGTACACATAGTGTAATCTTCGAGCTGACGTAGTACACATAGTGTAATCTTCGAGCTGACGTGGTACACATAGTGTAATCTTCGAGCTGACGTAGTACACATAGTGTAATCTTCGAGCTGACGTGGTACACATAGTGTAATCTTCGAGCTGACGTGGTACACTTAGTGTAATCTTCGAGCTGACGTGGTACACATAGTGTAATCTTCGAGCTGACGTGGTACACATAGTGTAATCTTCGAGCTGACGTAGTACACGTATTGTAATCTTCAAGCTGACGTAGTACACATAGTGTAATCTTCGAGCTGACGTAGTACACATAGTGTAATCTTCGAGCTGACGTGGTACACATAGTGTAATCTTCGAGCTGACGTAGTACACATAGTGTAATCTTCGAGCTGACGTAGTACACATAGTGTAATCTTCGAGCTGACGTAGTACACATAGTGTAATCTTCAAGCTGACGTAGTACACACAGTGTAATCTTCGAGCTGACGTAGTACACATAGTGTATTCTTTGAGCTGACGTAGTACACATAGTGTAATCTTCGAGCTGACGTAGTACACAAAGTGTAATCTTCGAGCTGACGTAGTACACAAAGTGTAATCTTCGAGCTGACGTAGTACACATAGTGTAATCTTCAAGCTGACGTAGTACACATAGTGTAATCTTCGAGCTGACGTAGTACACATAGTGTAATCTTCGAGCTGACGTGGTACACATAGTGTAATCTTCGAGCTGACGTAGTACACATAGTGTAATCTTCGAGCTGACGTGGTACACATAGTGTAATCTTCGAGCTGACGTGGTACACATAGTGTAATTTTCGAGCTGACGTAGTACACATAGTGTAATCTTCGAGCTGACGTAGTACACATAGTGTAATCTTCGAGCTGACGTGGTACACATAGTGTAATCTTCGAGCTGACGTGGTACACATAGTGTAATCTTCGAGCTGACGTAGTACACATAGTGTAATCTTCGAGCTGACGTAGTACACATAGTGTAATCTTCGAGCTGACGTAATACACATAGTGTAATCTTCGAGCTGACGTAGTACACATAGTGTAATCTTCGAGCTGACGTAGTACACATAGTGTAATCTTCGAGCTGACGTAGTACACATAGTGTAATCTTCGAGCTGACGTAGTACACATAGTGTAATCTTCGAGCTGACGTAGTACACATAGTGTAATCTTCGAGCTGCCGTGGTACACATAGTGTAATCTTCGAGCTGCCGTAGTACACATAGTGTAATCTTCGAGCTGACGTAGTACACATAGTGTAATCTTCGAGCTGACGTAGTACACATAGTGTAATCTTCGAGCTGACGTAGTACACATAGTGTAATCTTCGAGCTGACGTAGTACACATAGTGTAATCTTCGAGCTGACGTAGTACACATAGTGTAATCTTCGAGCTGACGTAGTACACATAGTGTAATCTTCGAGCTGACGTAGTACACATAGTGTAATCTTCGAGCTGACGTAGTACACATAGTGTAATCTTCGAGCTGACGTAGTACACATAGTGTAATCTTCGAGCTGACGTGGTACACATAGTGTAATCTTCGAGCTGACGTGGTACACATAGTGTAATCTTCGAGCTGACATGGTACACATAGTGTAATCTTCGAGCTGACGTGGTACACATAGTGTAATCTTCGAGCTGACGTGGTACACATAGTGTAATCTTCGAGCTGACGTGGTACACATAGTGTAATCTTCGAGCTGACGTGGTACACATAGTGTAATCTTCGAGCTGACGTGGTACACATAGTGTAATCTTCGAGCTGACGTGGTACACATAGTGTAATCTTCGAGCTGACGTAGTACACATAGTGTAATCTTCGAGCTGACGTAGTACACATAGTGTAACCTTCGAGCTGACGTAGTACACATAGTGTAATCTTCGAGCTGACGTAGTACACATAGTGTAATCTTCGAGCTGACGTGGTACACATAGTGTAATCTTCGAGCTGACGTAGTACACATAGTGTAATCTTCGAGCTGACGTGGTACACATAGTGTAATCTTCGAGCTGACGTGGTACACATAGTGTAATCTTCGAGCTGACGTGGTACACGTATTGTAATCTTCGAGCTGACGTGGTACACATAGTGTAATCTTCGAGCTGACGTAGTACACGTATTGTAATCTTCGAGCTGACGTAGTACACATAGTGTAATCTTCGAGCTGACGTAGTACACATAGTGTAATCTTCGAGCTGACGTGGTACACATAGTGTAATCTTCGAGCTGACGTAGTACACATAGTGTAATCTTCGAGCTGACGTAGTACACATAGTGTAATCTTCGAGCTGACGTAGTACACATAGTGTAATCTTCGAGCTGACATAGTACACACAGTGTAATCTTCGAGCTGACGTAGTACACATAGTGTAATCTTCGAGCTGACGTAATACACATAGTGTAATCTTCGAGCTGACGTAGTACACATAGTGTAATCTTCGAGCTGACGTAGTACACATAGTGTAATCTTCAAGCTGACGTAGTACACATAGTGTAATCTTCGAGCTGACGTAGTACACATAGTGTAATCTTCGAGCTGACGTGGTACACATAGTGTAATCTTCGAGCTGACGTAGTACACATAGTGTAATCTTCGAGCTGACGTGGTACACATAGTGTAATCTTCGAGCTGACGTGGTACACATAGTGTAATCTTCGAGCTGACGTAGTACACATAGTGTAATCTTCGAGCTGACGTAGTACACATAGTGTAATCTTCGAGCTGACGTGGTACACATAGTGTAATCTTCGAGCTGACGTGGTACACATAGTGTAATCTTCGAGCTGACGTAGTACACATAGTGTAATCTTCGAGCTGACGTAGTACACATAGTGTAATCTTCGAGCTGACGTAATACACATAGTGTAATCTTCGAGCTGACGTAGTACACATAGTGTAATCTTCGAGCTGACGTAGTACACATAGTGTAATCTTCGAGCTGACGTAGTACACATAGTGTAATCTTCGAGCTGACGTAGTACACATAGTGTAATCTTCGAGCTGACGTAGTACACATAGTGTAATCTTCGAGCTGCCGTGGTACACATAGTGTAATCTTCGAGCTGCCGTAGTACACATAGTGTAATCTTCGAGCTGACGTAGTACACATAGTGTAATCTTCGAGCTGACGTAGTACACATAGTGTAATCTTCGAGCTGACGTAGTACACATAGTGTAATCTTCGAGCTGACGTAGTACACATAGTGTAATCTTCGAGCTGACGTAGTACACATAGTGTAATCTTCGAGCTGACGTAGTACACATAGTGTAATCTTCGAGCTGACGTAGTACACATAGTGTAATCTTCGAGCTGACGTAGTACACATAGTGTAATCTTCGAGCTGACGTAGTACACATAGTGTAATCTTCGAGCTGACGTGGTACACATAGTGTAATCTTCGAGCTGACGTGGTACACATAGTGTAATCTTCGAGCTGACATGGTACACATAGTGTAATCTTCGAGCTGACGTGGTACACATAGTGTAATCTTCGAGCTGACGTGGTACACATAGTGTAATCTTCGAGCTGACGTGGTACACATAGTGTAATCTTCGAGCTGACGTGGTACACATAGTGTAATCTTCGAGCTGACGTGGTACACATAGTGTAATCTTCGAGCTGACGTGGTACACATAGTGTAATCTTCGAGCTGACGTAGTACACATAGTGTAATCTTCGAGCTGACGTAGTACACATAGTGTAACCTTCGAGCTGACGTAGTACACATAGTGTAATCTTCGAGCTGACGTAGTACACATAGTGTAATCTTCGAGCTGACGTGGTACACATAGTGTAATCTTCGAGCTGACGTGGTACACATAGTGTAATCTTCGAGCTGACGTGGTACACATAGTGTAATCTTCGAGCTGACGTGGTACACATAGTGTAATCTTCGAGCTGACGTGGTACACGTATTGTAATCTTCGAGCTGACGTGGTACACATAGTGTAATCTTCGAGCTGACGTAGTACACGTATTGTAATCTTCGAGCTGACGTAGTACACATAGTGTAATCTTCGAGCTGACGTAGTACACATAGTGTAATCTTCGAGCTGACGTGGTACACATAGTGTAATCTTCGAGCTGACGTAGTACACATAGTGTAATCTTCGAGCTGACGTAGTACACATAGTGTAATCTTCGAGCTGACGTAGTACACATAGTGTAATCTTCGAGCTGACATAGTACACACAGTGTAATCTTCGAGCTGACGTAGTACACATAGTGTAATCTTCGAGCTGACGTAATACACATAGTGTAATCTTCGAGCTGACGTAGTACACATAGTGTAATCTTCGAGCTGACGTAGTACACATAGTGTAATCTTCGAGCTGACGTAGTACACATAGTGTAATCTTCGAGCTGACGTAGTACACATAGTGTAATCTTCGAGCTGACGTAGTACACATAGTGTAATCTTCGAGCTGCCGTAGTACACATAGTGTAATCTTCGAGCTGACGTAGTACACATAGTGTAATCTTCGAGCTGACGTAGTACACATAGTGTAATCTTCGAGCTGACGTAGTACACATAGTGTAATCTTCGAGCTGACGTAGTACACATAGTGTAATCTTCGAGCTGACGTAGTACACATAGTGTAATCTTCGAGCTGACGTAGTACACATAGTGTAATCTTCGAGCTGACGTGGTACACATAGTGTAATCTTCGAGCTGACGTGGTACACATAGTGTAATCTTCGAGCTGACGTGGTACACATAGTGTAATCTTCGAGCTGACGTGGTACACATAGTGTAATCTTCGAGCTGACGTGGTACACATAGTGTAATCTTCGAGCTGACGTGGTACACATAGTGTAATCTTCGAGCTGACGTGGTACACATAGTGTAATCTTCGAGCTGACGTGGTACACATAGTGTAATCTTCGAGCTGACGTGGTACACATAGTGTAATCTTCGAGCTGACGTGGTACACATAGTGTAATCTTCGAGCTGACGTAGTACACATAGTGTAATCTTCGAGCTGACGTAGTACACATAGTGTAATCTTCGAGCTGACGTGGTACACATAGTGTAATCTTCGAGCTGACGTAGTACACATAGTGTAATCTTCGAGCTGACGTGGTACACATAGTGTAATCTTCGAGCTGACGTAGTACACATAGTGTAATCTTCGAGCTGACGTAGTACACATAGTGTAATCTTCGAGCTGACGTGGTACACATAGTGTAATCTTCGAGCTGACGTGGTACACATAGTGTAATCTTCGAGCTGACGTGGTACACATAGTGTAATCTTCGAGCTGACGTGGTACACATAGTGTAATCTTCGAGCTGACGTGGTACACATAGTGTAATCTTCGAGCTGACGTAGTACACATAGTGTAATCTTCGATCTGACGTAGTACACATAGTGTAATCTTCGAGCTGACGTGGTACACATAGTGTAATCTTCGAGCTGACGTGGTACACATAGTGTAATCTTCGAGCTGACGTAGTACACATAGTGTAATCTTCGAGCTGACGTAGTACACATAGTGTAATCTTCGAGCTGACGTAGTACACATAGTGTAATCTTCGATCTGACGTAGTACACATAGTGTAATCTTCGAGCTGACGTGGTACACATAGTGTAATCTTCGAGCTGACGTAGTACACATAGTGTAATCTTCGAGCTGACGTGGTACACATAGTGTAATCTTCGAGCTGACGTAGTACACATAGTGTAATCTTCGAGCTGACGTGGTACACGTAGTGTAATCTTCGAGCTGACGTAGTACACATAGTGTATTCTTCGAGCTGACGTAGTACACATAGTGTAATCTTCGAGCTGACGTAGTACACAAAGTGTAATCTTCGAGCTGACGTAGTACACAAAGTGTAATCTTCGAGCTGACGTAGTACACATAGTGTAATCTTCAAGCTGACGTAGTACACACAGTGTAATCTTCGAGCTGACGTAGTACACATAGTGTAATCTTCAAGCTGACGTAGTACACACAGTGTAATCTTCGAGCTGACGTAGTACACAAAGTGTAATCTTCGAGCTGACGTAGTACACAAAGTGTAATCTTCGAGCTGACGTAGTACACATAGTGTAATCTTCGAGCTGACGTGGTACACATAGTGTAATCTTCGAGCTGACGTAGTACACATAGTGTAATCTTCGAGCTGACGTGGTACACATAGTGTAATCTTCGAGCTGACGTAGTACACATAGTGTAATCTTCGAGCTGACGTGGTACACGTAGTGTAATCTTCGAGCTGACGTAGTACACATAGTGTATTCTTTGAGCTGACGTAGTACACATAGTGTAATCTTCGAGCTGACGTAGTACACAAAGTGTAATCTTCGAGCTGACATAGTACACAAAGTGTAATCTTCGAGCTGACGTAGTACACATAGTGTAATCTTCAAGCTGACGTAGTACACACAGTGTAATCTTCGAGCTGACGTAGTACACATAGTGTATTCTTTGAGCTGACGTAGTACACATAGTGTAATCTTCGAGCTGACGTAGTACACAAAGTGTAATCTTCGAGCTGACGTAGTACACAAAGTGTAATCTTCGAGCTGACGTAGTACACATAGTGTAATCTTCAAGCTGACGTAGTACACATAGTGTAATCTTCGAGCTGACGTAGTACACATAGTGTAATCTTCGAGCTGACGTGGTACACATAGTGTAATCTTCGAGCTGACGTAGTACACATAGTGTAATCTTCGAGCTGACGTGGTACACATAGTGTAATCTTCGAGCTGACGTGGTACACATAGTGTAATCTTCGAGCTGACGTAGTACACATAGTGTAATCTTCGAGCTGACGTAGTACACATAGTGTAATCTTCGAGCTGACGTGGTACACATAGTGTAATCTTCGAGCTGACGTGGTACACATAGTGTAATCTTCGAGCTGACGTAGTACACATAGTGTAATCTTCGAGCTGACGTAGTACACATAGTGTAATCTTCGAGCTGACGTAATACACATAGTGTAATCTTCGAGCTGACGTAGTACACATAGTGTAATCTTCGAGCTGACGTAGTACACATAGTGTAATCTTCGAGCTGACGTAGTACACATAGTGTAATCTTCGAGCTGACGTAGTACACATAGTGTAATCTTCGAGCTGACGTAGTACACATAGTGTAATCTTCGAGCTGCCGTGGTACACATAGTGTAATCTTCGAGCTGCCGTAGTACACATAGTGTAATCTTCGAGCTGACGTAGTACACATAGTGTAATCTTCGAGCTGACGTAGTACACATAGTGTAATCTTCGAGCTGACGTAGTACACATAGTGTAATCTTCGAGCTGACGTAGTACACATAGTGTAATCTTCGAGCTGACGTAGTACACATAGTGTAATCTTCGAGCTGACGTAGTACACATAGTGTAATCTTCGAGCTGACGTAGTACACATAGTGTAATCTTCGAGCTGCCGTGGTACACATAGTGTAATCTTCGAGCTGCCGTAGTACACATAGTGTAATCTTCGAGCTGACGTAGTACACATAGTGTAATCTTCGAGCTGACGTAGTACACATAGTGTAATCTTCGAGCTGACGTAGTACACATAGTGTAATCTTCGAGCTGACGTAGTACACATAGTGTAATCTTCGAGCTGACGTAGTACACATAGTGTAATCTTCGAGCTGACGTAGTACACATAGTGTAATCTTCGAGCTGACGTAGTACACATAGTGTAATCTTCGAGCTGACGTAGTACACATAGTGTAATCTTCGAGCTGACGTAGTACACATAGTGTAATCTTCGAGCTGACGTGGTACACATAGTGTAATCTTCGAGCTGACGTGGTACACATAGTGTAATCTTCGAGCTGACATGGTACACATAGTGTAATCTTCGAGCTGACGTGGTACACATAGTGTAATCTTCGAGCTGACGTGGTACACATAGTGTAATCTTCGAGCTGACGTGGTACACATAGTGTAATCTTCGAGCTGACGTGGTACACATAGTGTAATCTTCGAGCTGACGTGGTACACATAGTGTAATCTTCGAGCTGACGTGGTACACATAGTGTAATCTTCGAGCTGACGTAGTACACATAGTGTAATCTTCGAGCTGACGTAGTACACATAGTGTAACCTTCGAGCTGACGTAGTACACATAGTGTAATCTTCGAGCTGACGTAGTACACATAGTGTAATCTTCGAGCTGACGTGGTACACATAGTGTAATCTTCGAGCTGACGTAGTACACATAGTGTAATCTTCGAGCTGACGTGGTACACATAGTGTAATCTTCGAGCTGACGTGGTACACATAGTGTTATCTTCGAGCTGACGTGGTACACGTATTGTAATCTTCGAGCTGACGTGGTACACATAGTGTAATCTTCGAGCTGACGTAGTACACGTATTGTAATCTTCTAGCTGACGTAGTACACATAGTGTAATCTTCGAGCTGACGTAGTACACATAGTGTAATCTTCGAGCTGACGTGGTACACATAGTGTAATCTTCGAGCTGACGTAGTACACATAGTGTAATCTTCGAGCTGACGTAGTACACATAGTGTAATCTTCGAGCTGACGTAGTACACATAGTGTAATCTTCGAGCTGACATAGTACACACAGTGTAATCTTCGAGCTGACGTAGTACACATAGTGTAATCTTCGAGCTGACGTAATACACATAGTGTAATCTTCGAGCTGACGTAGTACACATAGTGTAATCTTCGAGCTGACGTAGTACACATAGTGTAATCTTCAAGCTGACGTAGTACACATAGTGTAATCTTCGAGCTGACGTAGTACACATAGTGTAATCTTCGAGCTGACGTGGTACACATAGTGTAATCTTCGAGCTGACGTAGTACACATAGTGTAATCTTCGAGCTGACGTGGTACACATAGTGTAATCTTCGAGCTGACGTGGTACACATAGTGTAATCTTCGAGCTGACGTAGTACACATAGTGTAATCTTCGAGCTGACGTAGTACACATAGTGTAATCTTCGAGCTGACGTGGTACACATAGTGTAATCTTCGAGCTGACGTGGTACACATAGTGTAATCTTCGAGCTGACGTAGTACACATAGTGTAATCTTCGAGCTGACGTAGTACACATAGTGTAATCTTCGAGCTGACGTAATACACATAGTGTAATCTTCGAGCTGACGTAGTACACATAGTGTAATCTTCGAGCTGACGTAGTACACATAGTGTAATCTTCGAGCTGACGTAGTACACATAGTGTAATCTTCGAGCTGACGTAGTACACATAGTGTAATCTTCGAGCTGACGTAGTACACATAGTGTAATCTTCGAGCTGCCGTGGTACACATAGTGTAATCTTCGAGCTGCCGTAGTACACATAGTGTAATCTTCGAGCTGACGTAGTACACATAGTGTAATCTTCGAGCTGACGTAGTACACATAGTGTAATCTTCGAGCTGACGTAGTACACATAGTGTAATCTTCGAGCTGACGTAGTACACATAGTGTAATCTTCGAGCTGACGTAGTACACATAGTGTAATCTTCGAGCTGACGTAGTACACATAGTGTAATCTTCGAGCTGACGTAGTACACATAGTGTAATCTTCGAGCTGACGTAGTACACATAGTGTAATCTTCGAGCTGACGTAGTACACATAGTGTAATCTTCGAGCTGACGTGGTACACATAGTGTAATCTTCGAGCTGACGTGGTACACATAGTGTAATCTTCGAGCTGACATGGTACACATAGTGTAATCTTCGAGCTGACGTGGTACACATAGTGTAATCTTCGAGCTGACGTGGTACACATAGTGTAATCTTCGAGCTGACGTGGTACACATAGTGTAATCTTCGAGCTGACGTGGTACACATAGTGTAATCTTCGAGCTGACGTGGTACACATAGTGTAATCTTCGAGCTGACGTGGTACACATAGTGTAATCTTCGAGCTGACGTAGTACACATAGTGTAATCTTCGAGCTGACGTAGTACACATAGTGTAACCTTCGAGCTGACGTAGTACACATAGTGTAATCTTCGAGCTGACGTAGTACACATAGTGTAATCTTCGAGCTGACGTGGTACACATAGTGTAATCTTCGAGCTGACGTAGTACACATAGTGTAATCTTCGAGCTGACGTGGTACACATAGTGTAATCTTCGAGCTGACGTGGTACACATAGTGTAATCTTCGAGCTGACGTGGTACACGTATTGTAATCTTCGAGCTGACGTGGTACACATAGTGTAATCTTCGAGCTGACGTAGTACACGTATTGTAATCTTCGAGCTGACGTAGTACACATAGTGTAATCTTCGAGCTGACGTAGTACACATAGTGTAATCTTCGAGCTGACGTGGTACACATAGTGTAATCTTCGAGCTGACGTAGTACACATAGTGTAATCTTCGAGCTGACGTAGTACACATAGTGTAATCTTCGAGCTGACGTAGTACACATAGTGTAATCTTCGAGCTGACATAGTACACACAGTGTAATCTTCGAGCTGACGTAGTACACATAGTGTAATCTTCGAGCTGACGTAATACACATAGTGTAATCTTCGAGCTGACGTAGTACACATAGTGTAATCTTCGAGCTGACGTAGTACACATAGTGTAATCTTCGAGCTGACGTAGTACACATAGTGTAATCTTCGAGCTGACGTAGTACACATAGTGTAATCTTCGAGCTGACGTAGTACACATAGTGTAATCTTCGAGCTGCCGTAGTACACATAGTGTAATCTTCGAGCTGACGTAGTACACATAGTGTAATCTTCGAGCTGACGTAGTACACATAGTGTAATCTTCGAGCTGACGTAGTACACATAGTGTAATCTTCGAGCTGTCGTAGTACACATAGTGTAATCTTCGAGCTGACGTAGTACACATAGTGTAATCTTCGAGCTGACGTAGTACACATAGTGTAATCTTCGAGCTGACGTGGTACACATAGTGTAATCTTCGAGCTGACGTGGTACACATAGTGTAATCTTCGAGCTGACGTGGTACACATAGTGTAATCTTCGAGCTGACGTGGTACACATAGTGTAATCTTCGAGCTGACGTGGTACACATAGTGTAATCTTCGAGCTGACGTGGTACACATAGTGTAATCTTCGAGCTGACGTGGTACACATAGTGTAATCTTCGAGCTGACGTGGTACACATAGTGTAATCTTCGAGCTGACGTGGTACACATAGTGTAATCTTCGAGCTGACGTGGTACACATAGTGTAATCTTCGAGCTGACGTAGTACACATAGTGTAATCTTCGAGCTGACGTAGTACACATAGTGTAATCTTCGAGCTGACGTGGTACACATAGTGTAATCTTCGAGCTGACGTAGTACACATAGTGTAATCTTCGAGCTGACGTAGTACACATAGTGTAATCTTCGAGCTGACGTGGTACACATAGTGTAATCTTCGAGCTGACGTAGTACACATAGTGTAATCTTCGAGCTGACGTAGTACACATAGTGTAATCTTCGAGCTGACGTGGTACACATAGTGTAATCTTCGAGCTGACGTGGTACACATAGTGTAATCTTCGAGCTGACGTGGTACACATAGTGTAATCTTCGAGCTGACGTGGTACACATAGTGTAATCTTCGAGCTGACGTGGTACACATAGTGTAATCTTCGAGCTGACGTAGTACACATAGTGTAATCTTCGATCTGACGTAGTACACATAGTGTAATCTTCGAGCTGACGTGGTACACATAGTGTAATCTTCGAGCTGACGTGGTACACATAGTGTAATCTTCGAGCTGACGTAGTACACATAGTGTAATCTTCGAGCTGACGTAGTACACATAGTGTAATCTTCGAGCTGACGTAGTACACATAGTGTAATCTTCGATCTGACGTAGTACACATAGTGTAATCTTCGAGCTGACGTGGTACACATAGTGTAATCTTCGAGCTGACGTAGTACACATAGTGTAATCTTCGAGCTGACGTGGTACACATAGTGTAATCTTCGAGCTGACGTAGTACACATAGTGTAATCTTCGAGCTGACGTGGTACACGTAGTGTAATCTTCGAGCTGACGTAGTACACGTATTGTAATCTTCGAGCTGACGTAGTACACGTAGTGTAATCTTTGAGCAGACGTAGTACACATAGTGTAATCTTCGAGCTGACGTAGTACACATAGTGTAATCTTCGAGCTGACGTAGTACACATAGTGTAATCTTCGAGCTGACGTAGTACACATAGTGTAATCTTCGAGCTGACGTAGTACACATAGTGTAATCTTCGAGCTGACGTAGTACACATAGTGTAATCTTCGAGCTGACGTAGTACACATAGTGTAATCTTCGAGCTGACGTAGTACACATAGTGTAATCTTCGAGCTGACGTAGTACACATAGTGTAATCTTCGAGCTGCCGTGGTACACATAGTGTAATCTTCGAGCTGCCGTAGTACACATAGTGTAATCTTCGAGCTGCCGTAGTACACATAGTGTAATCTTCGAGCTGACGTAGTACACATAGTGTAATCTTCGAGCTGACGTAGTACACATAGTGTAATCTTCGAGCTGACGTAGTACACATAGTGTAATCTTCGAGCTGACGTAGTACACATAGTGTAATCTTCGAGCTGACGTAGTACACATAGTGTAATCTTCGAGCTGACGTAGTACACATAGTGTAATCTTCGAGCTGACGTAGTACACATAGTGTAATCTTCGAGCTGACGTAGTACACATAGTGTAATCTTCGAGCTGACGTGGTACACATAGTGTAATCTTCGAGCTGACGTGGTACACATAGTGTAATCTTCGAGCTGACGTGGTACACATAGTGTAATCTTCGAGCTGACGTGGTACACATAGTGTAATCTTCGAGCTGACGTGGTACACATAGTGTAATCTTCGAGCTGACGTAGTACACATAGTGTAATCTTCGAGCTGATGTGGTACACATAGTGTAATCTTCGAGCTGACGTAGTACACATAGTGTAATCTTCGAGCTGACGTGGTACACATAGTGTAATCTTCGAGCTGACGTGGTACACTTAGTGTAATCTTCGAGCTGACGTGGTACACATAGTGTAATCTTCGAGCTGACGTGGTACACATAGTGTAATCTTCGAGCTGACGTAGTACACGTATTGTAATCTTCGAGCTGACGTAGTACACATAGTGTAATCTTCGAGCTGACGTAGTACACATAGTGTAATCTTCGAGCTGACGTGGTACACATAGTGTAATCTTCGAGCTGACGTAGTACACATAGTGTAATCTTCGAGCTGACGTAGTACACATAGTGTAATCTTCGAGCTGACGTAGTACACATAGTGTAATCTTCGAGCTGACGTAGTACACATAGTGTAATCTTCGAGCTGACGTAGTACACATAGTGTAATCTTCGAGCTGACGTAGTACACATAGTGTAATCTTCGAGCTGTCGTAGTACACATAGTGTAATCTTCGAGCTGACGTAGTACACATAGTGTAATCTTCGAGCTGACGTAGTACACATAGTGTAATCTTCGAGCTGACGTGGTACACATAGTGTAATCTTCGAGCTGACGTGGTACACATAGTGTAATCTTCGAGCTGACGTGGTACACATAGTGTAATCTTCGAGCTGACGTGGTACACATAGTGTAATCTTCGAGCTGACGTGGTACACATAGTGTAATCTTCGAGCTGACGTGGTACACATAGTGTAATCTTCGAGCTGACGTGGTACACATAGTGTAATCTTCGAGCTGACGTGGTACACATAGTGTAATCTTCGAGCTGACGTGGTACACATAGTGTAATCTTCGAGCTGACGTGGTACACATAGTGTAATCTTCGAGCTGACGTAGTACACATAGTGTAATCTTCGAGCTGACGTAGTACACATAGTGTAATCTTCGAGCTGACGTGGTACACATAGTGTAATCTTCGAGCTGACGTAGTACACATAGTGTAATCTTCGAGCTGACGTAGTACACATAGTGTAATCTTCGAGCTGACGTGGTACACATAGTGTAATCTTCGAGCTGACGTAGTACACATAGTGTAATCTTCGAGCTGACGTAGTACACATAGTGTAATCTTCGAGCTGACGTGGTACACATAGTGTAATCTTCGAGCTGACGTGGTACACATAGTGTAATCTTCGAGCTGACGTGGTACACATAGTGTAATCTTCGAGCTGACGTGGTACACATAGTGTAATCTTCGAGCTGACGTGGTACACATAGTGTAATCTTCGAGCTGACGTAGTACACATAGTGTAATCTTCGATCTGACGTAGTACACATAGTGTAATCTTCGAGCTGACGTGGTACACATAGTGTAATCTTCGAGCTGACGTGGTACACATAGTGTAATCTTCGAGCTGACGTAGTACACATAGTGTAATCTTCGAGCTGACGTAGTACACATAGTGTAATCTTCGAGCTGACGTAGTACACATAGTGTAATCTTCGATCTGACGTAGTACACATAGTGTAATCTTCGAGCTGACGTGGTACACATAGTGTAATCTTCGAGCTGACGTAGTACACATAGTGTAATCTTCGAGCTGACGTGGTACACATAGTGTAATCTTCGAGCTGACGTAGTACACATAGTGTAATCTTCGAGCTGACGTGGTACACGTAGTGTAATCTTCGAGCTGACGTAGTACACGTATTGTAATCTTCGAGCTGACGTAGTACACGTAGTGTAATCTTTGAGCAGACGTAGTACACATAGTGTAATCTTCGAGCTGACGTAGTACACATAGTGTAATCTTCGAGCTGACGTAGTACACATAGTGTAATCTTCGAGCTGACGTAGTACACATAGTGTAATCTTCGAGCTGACGTAGTACACATAGTGTAATCTTCGAGCTGACGTAGTACACATAGTGTAATCTTCGAGCTGACGTAGTACACATAGTGTAATCTTCGAGCTGACGTAGTACACATAGTGTAATCTTCGAGCTGACGTAGTACACATAGTGTAATCTTCGAGCTGCCGTGGTACACATAGTGTAATCTTCGAGCTGCCGTAGTACACATAGTGTAATCTTCGAGCTGCCGTAGTACACATAGTGTAATCTTCGAGCTGACGTAGTACACATAGTGTAATCTTCGAGCTGACGTAGTACACATAGTGTAATCTTCGAGCTGACGTAGTACACATAGTGTAATCTTCGAGCTGACGTAGTACACATAGTGTAATCTTCGAGCTGACGTAGTACACATAGTGTAATCTTCGAGCTGACGTAGTACACATAGTGTAATCTTCGAGCTGACGTAGTACACATAGTGTAATCTTCGAGCTGACGTAGTACACATAGTGTAATCTTCGAGCTGACGTGGTACACATAGTGTAATCTTCGAGCTGACGTGGTACACATAGTGTAATCTTCGAGCTGACGTGGTACACATAGTGTAATCTTCGAGCTGACGTGGTACACATAGTGTAATCTTCGAGCTGACGTGGTACACATAGTGTAATCTTCGAGCTGACGTAGTACACATAGTGTAATCTTCGAGCTGATGTGGTACACATAGTGTAATCTTCGAGCTGACGTAGTACACATAGTGTAATCTTCGAGCTGACGTGGTACACATAGTGTAATCTTCGAGCTGACGTGGTACACTTAGTGTAATCTTCGAGCTGACGTGGTACACATAGTGTAATCTTCGAGCTGACGTGGTACACATAGTGTAATCTTCGAGCTGACGTAGTACACGTATTGTAATCTTCGAGCTGACGTAGTACACATAGTGTAATCTTCGAGCTGACGTAGTACACATAGTGTAATCTTCGAGCTGACGTGGTACACATAGTGTAATCTTCGAGCTGACGTAGTACACATAGTGTAATCTTCGAGCTGACGTAGTACACATAGTGTAATCTTCGAGCTGACGTAGTACACATAGTGTAATCTTCAAGCTGACGTAGTACACACAGTGTAATCTTCGAGCTGACGTAGTACACATAGTGTATTCTTTGAGCTGACGTAGTACACATAGTGTAATCTTCGAGCTGACGTAGTACACAAAGTGTAATCTTCGAGCTGACGTAGTACACAAAGTGTAATCTTCGAGCTGACGTAGTACACATAGTGTAATCTTCAAGCTGACGTAGTACACATAGTGTAATCTTCGAGCTGACGTAGTACACATAGTGTAATCTTCGAGCTGACGTGGTACACATAGTGTAATCTTCGAGCTGACGTAGTACACATAGTGTAATCTTCGAGCTGACGTGGTACACATAGTGTAATCTTCGAGCTGACGTGGTACACATAGTGTAATCTTCGAGCTGACGTAGTACACATAGTGTAATCTTCGAGCTGACGTAGTACACATAGTGTAATCTTCGAGCTGACGTGGTACACATAGTGTTATCTTCGAGCTGACGTGGTACACATAGTGTAATCTTCGAGCTGACGTAGTACACATAGTGTAATCTTCGAGCTGACGTAGTACACATAGTGTAATCTTCGAGCTGACGTAATACACATAGTGTAATCTTCGAGCTGACGTAGTACACATAGTGTAATCTTCGAGCTGACGTAGTACACATAGTGTAATCTTCGAGCTGACGTAGTACACATAGTGTAATCTTCGAGCTGACGTAGTACACATAGTGTAATCTTCGAGCTGACGTAGTACACATAGTGTAATCTTCGAGCTGCCGTGGTACACATAGTGTAATCTTCGAGCTGCCGTAGTACACATAGTGTAATCTTCGAGCTGACGTAGTACACATAGTGTAATCTTCGAGCTGACGTAGTACACATAGTGTAATCTTCGAGCTGACGTAGTACACATAGTGTAATCTTCGAGCTGACGTAGTACACATAGTGTAATCTTCGAGCTGACGTAGTACACATAGTGTAATCTTCGAGCTGACGTAGTACACATAGTGTAATCTTCGAGCTGACGTAGTACACATAGTGTAATCTTCGAGCTGACGTAGTACACATAGTGTAATCTTCGAGCTGACGTAGTACACATAGTGTAATCTTCGAGCTGACGTGGTACACATAGTGTAATCTTCGAGCTGACGTGGTACACATAGTGTAATCTTCGAGCTGACATGGTACACATAGTGTAATCTTCGAGCTGACGTGGTACACATAGTGTAATCTTCGAGCTGACGTGGTACACATAGTGTAATCTTCGAGCTGACGTGGTACACATAGTGTAATCTTCGAGCTGACGTGGTACACATAGTGTAATCTTCGAGCTGACGTGGTACACATAGTGTAATCTTCGAGCTGACGTGGTACACATAGTGTAATCTTCGAGCTGACGTAGTACACATAGTGTAATCTTCGAGCTGACGTAGTACACATAGTGTAACCTTCGAGCTGACGTAGTACACATAGTGTAATCTTCGAGCTGACGTAGTACACATAGTGTAATCTTCGAGCTGACGTGGTACACATAGTGTAATCTTCGAGCTGACGTAGTACACATAGTGTAATCTTCGAGCTGACGTGGTACACATAGTGTAATCTTCGAGCTGACGTGGTACACATAGTGTAATCTTCGAGCTGACGTGGTACACGTATTGTAATCTTCGAGCTGACGTGGTACACATAGTGTAATCTTCGAGCTGACGTAGTACACGTATTGTAATCTTCGAGCTGACGTAGTACACATAGTGTAATCTTCGAGCTGACGTAGTACACATAGTGTAATCTTCGAGCTGACGTGGTACACATAGTGTAATCTTCGAGCTGACGTAGTACACATAGTGTAATCTTCGAGCTGACGTAGTACACATAGTGTAATCTTCGAGCTGACGTAGTACACATAGTGTAATCTTCGAGCTGACATAGTACACACAGTGTAATCTTCGAGCTGACGTAGTACACATAGTGTAATCTTCGAGCTGACGTAATACACATAGTGTAATCTTCGAGCTGACGTAGTACACATAGTGTAATCTTCGAGCTGACGTAGTACACATAGTGTAATCTTCAAGCTGACGTAGTACACATAGTGTAATCTTCGAGCTGACGTAGTACACATAGTGTAATCTTCGAGCTGACGTGGTACACATAGTGTAATCTTCGAGCTGACGTAGTACACATAGTGTAATCTTCGAGCTGACGTGGTACACATAGTGTAATCTTCGAGCTGACGTGGTACACATAGTGTAATCTTCGAGCTGACGTAGTACACATAGTGTAATCTTCGAGCTGACGTAGTACACATAGTGTAATCTTCGAGCTGACGTGGTACACATAGTGTAATCTTCGAGCTGACGTGGTACACATAGTGTAATCTTCGAGCTGACGTAGTACACATAGTGTAATCTTCGAGCTGACGTAGTACACATAGTGTAATCTTCGAGCTGACGTAATACACATAGTGTAATCTTCGAGCTGACGTAGTACACATAGTGTAATCTTCGAGCTGACGTAGTACACATAGTGTAATCTTCGAGCTGACGTAGTATACATAGTGTAATCTTCGAGCTGACGTAGTACACATAGTGTAATCTTCGAGCTGCCGTGGTACACATAGTGTAATCTTCGAGCTGCCGTAGTACACATAGTGTAATCTTCGAGCTGACGTAGTACACATAGTGTAATCTTCGAGCTGACGTAGTACACATAGTGTAATCTTCGAGCTGACGTAGTACACATAGTGTAATCTTCGAGCTGACGTAGTACACATAGTGTAATCTTCGAGCTGACGTAGTACACATAGTGTAATCTTCGAGCTGACGTAGTACACATAGTGTAATCTTCGAGCTGACGTAGTACACATAGTGTAATCTTCGAGCTGACGTAGTACACATAGTGTAATCTTCGAGCTGACGTAGTACACATAGTGTAATCTTCGAGCTGACGTGGTACACATAGTGTAATCTTCGAGCTGACGTGGTACACATAGTGTAATCTTCGAGCTGACATGGTACACATAGTGTAATCTTCGAGCTGACGTGGTACACATAGTGTAATCTTCGAGCTGACGTGGTACACATAGTGTAATCTTCGAGCTGACGTGGTACACATAGTGTAATCTTCGAGCTGACGTGGTACACATAGTGTAATCTTCGAGCTGACGTGGTACACATAGTGTAATCTTCGAGCTGACGTGGTACACATAGTGTAATCTTCGAGCTGACGTAGTACACATAGTGTAATCTTCGAGCTGACGTAGTACACATAGTGTAACCTTCGAGCTGACGTAGTACACATAGTGTAATCTTCGAGCTGACGTAGTACACATAGTGTAATCTTCGAGCTGACGTGGTACACATAGTGTAATCTTCGAGCTGACGTAGTACACATAGTGTAATCTTCGAGCTGACGTGGTACACATAGTGTAATCTTCGAGCTGACGTGGTACACATAGTGTAATCTTCGAGCTGACGTGGTACACGTATTGTAATCTTCGAGCTGACGTGGTACACATAGTGTAATCTTCGAGCTGACGTAGTACACGTATTGTAATCTTCGAGCTGACGTAGTACACATAGTGTAATCTTCGAGCTGACGTAGTACACATAGTGTAATCTTCGAGCTGACGTGGTACACATAGTGTAATCTTCGAGCTGACGTAGTACACATAGTGTAATCTTCGAGCTGACGTAGTACACATAGTGTAATCTTCGAGCTGACGTAGTACACATAGTGTAATCTTCGAGCTGACATAGTACACACAGTGTAATCTTCGAGCTGACGTAGTACACATAGTGTAATCTTCGAGCTGACGTAATACACATAGTGTAATCTTCGAGCTGACGTAGTACACATAGTGTAATCTTCGAGCTGACGTAGTACACATAGTGTAATCTTCGAGCTGACGTAGTACACATAGTGTAATCTTCGAGCTGACGTAGTACACATAGTGTAATCTTCGAGCTGACGTAGTACACATAGTGTAATCTTCGAGCTGCCGTAGTACACATAGTGTAATCTTCGAGCTGACGTAGTACACATAGTGTAATCTTCGAGCTGACGTAGTACACATAGTGTAATCTTCGAGCTGACGTAGTACACATAGTGTAATCTTCGAGCTGACGTAGTACACATAGTGTAATCTTCGAGCTGACGTAGTACACATAGTGTAATCTTCGAGCTGACGTAGTACACATAGTGTAATCTTCGAGCTGACGTGGTACACATAGTGTAATCTTCGAGCTGACGTGGTACACATAGTGTAATCTTCGAGCTGACGTGGTACACATAGTGTAATCTTCGAGCTGACGTGGTACACATAGTGTAATCTTCGAGCTGACGTGGTACACATAGTGTAATCTTCGAGCTGACGTGGTACACATAGTGTAATCTTCGAGCTGACGTGGTACACATAGTGTAATCTTCGAGCTGACGTGGTACACATAGTGTAATCTTCGAGCTGACGTGGTACACATAGTGTAATCTTCGAGCTGACGTGGTACACATAGTGTAATCTTCGAGCTGACGTAGTACACATAGTGTAATCTTCGAGCTGACGTAGTACACATAGTGTAATCTTCGAGCTGACGTGGTACACATAGTGTAATCTTCGAGCTGACGTAGTACACATAGTGTAATCTTCGAGCTGACGTAGTACACATAGTGTAATCTTCGAGCTGACGTGGTACACATAGTGTAATCTTCGAGCTGACGTAGTACACATAGTGTAATCTTCGAGCTGACGTGGTACACATAGTGTAATCTTCGAGCTGACGTAGTACACATAGTGTAATCTTCGAGCTGACGTGGTACACGTAGTGTAATCTTCGAGCTGACGTAGTACACATATTGTAATCTTCGAGCTGACGTAGTACACGTAGTGTAATCTTTGAGCAGACGTAGTACACATAGTGTAATCTTCGAGCTGACGTAGTACACATAGTGTAATCTTCGAGCTGACGTAGTACACATAGTGTAATCTTCGAGCTGACGTAGTACACATAGTGTAATCTTCGAGCTGACGTAGTACACATAGTGTAATCTTCGAGCTGACGTAGTACACATAGTGTAATCTTCGAGCTGACGTAGTACACATAGTGTAATCTTCGAGCTGACGTAGTACACATAGTGTAATCTTCGAGCTGCCGTGGTACACATAGTGTAATCTTCGAGCTGCCGTAGTACACATAGTGTAATCTTCGAGCTGCCGTAGTACACATAGTGTAATCTTCGAGCTGACGTAGTACACATAGTGTAATCTTCGAGCTGACGTAGTACACATAGTGTAATCTTCGAGCTGACGTAGTACACATAGTGTAATCTTCGAGCTGACGTAGTACACATAGTGTAATCTTCGAGCTGACGTGGTACACATAGTGTAATCTTCGAGCTGACGTGGTACACATAGTGTAATCTTCGAGCTGACATGGTACACATAGTGTAATCTTCGAGCTGACGTGGTACACATAGTGTAATCTTCGAGCTGACGTGGTACACATAGTGTAATCTTCGAGCTGACGTGGTACACATAGTGTAATCTTCGAGCTGACGTGGTACACATAGTGTAATCTTCGAGCTGACGTGGTACACATAGTGTAATCTTCGAGCTGACGTGGTACACATAGTGTAATCTTCGAGCTGACGTAGTACACATAGTGTAATCTTCGAGCTGACGTAGTACACATAGTGTAACCTTCGAGCTGACGTAGTACACATAGTGTAATCTTCGAGCTGACGTAGTACACATAGTGTAATCTTCGAGCTGACGTGGTACACATAGTGTAATCTTCGAGCTGACGTAGTACACATAGTGTAATCTTCGAGCTGACGTGGTACACATAGTGTAATCTTCGAGCTGACGTGGTACACATAGTGTAATCTTCGAGCTGACGTGGTACACGTATTGTAATCTTCGAGCTGACGTGGTACACATAGTGTAATCTTCGAGCTGACGTAGTACACGTATTGTAATCTTCGAGCTGACGTAGTACACATAGTGTAATCTTCGAGCTGACGTAGTACACATAGTGTAATCTTCGAGCTGACGTGGTACACATAGTGTAATCTTCGAGCTGACGTAGTACACATAGTGTAATCTTCGAGCTGACGTAGTACACATAGTGTAATCTTCGAGCTGACGTAGTACACATAGTGTAATCTTCGAGCTGACATAGTACACACAGTGTAATCTTCGAGCTGACGTAGTACACATAGTGTAATCTTCGAGCTGACGTAATACACATAGTGTAATCTTCGAGCTGACGTAGTACACATAGTGTAATCTTCGAGCTGACGTAGTACACATAGTGTAATCTTCGAGCTGACGTAGTACACATAGTGTAATCTTCGAGCTGACGTAGTACACATAGTGTAATCTTCGAGCTGACGTAGTACACATAGTGTAATCTTCGAGCTGCCGTAGTAACATAGTGTAATCTTCGAGCTGACGTAGTACACATAGTGTAATCTTCGAGCTGACGTAGTACACATAGTGTAATCTTCGAGCTGACGTAGTACACATAGTGTAATCTTCGAGCTGACGTAGTACACATAGTGTAATCTTCGAGCTGACGTAGTACACATAGTGTAATCTTCGAGCTGACGTAGTACACATAGTGTAATCTTCGAGCTGACGTGGTACACATAGTGTAATCTTCGAGCTGACGTGGTACACATAGTGTAATCTTCGAGCTGACGTGGTACACATAGTGTAATCTTCGAGCTGACGTGGTACACATAGTGTAATCTTCGAGCTGACGTGGTACACATAGTGTAATCTTCGAGCTGACGTGGTACACATAGTGTAATCTTCGAGCTGGACGTGGTACACATAGTGTAATCTTCGAGCTGACGTGGTACACATAGTGTAATCTTCGAGCTGACGTGGTACACATAGTGTAATCTTCGAGCTGACGTGTACACATAGTGTAATCTTCGAGCTGACGTAGTACACATAGTGTAATCTTCGAGCTGACGTAGTACACATAGTGTAATCTTCGAGCTGACGTGGTACACATAGTGTAATCTTCGAGCTGACGTAGTACACATAGTGTAATCTTCGAGCTGACGTAGTACACATAGTGTAATCTTCGAGCTGACGTGGTACACATAGTGTAATCTTCGAGCTGACGTAGTACACATAGTGTAATCTTCGAGCTGACGTGGTACACATAGTGTAATCTTCGAGCTGACGTAGTACACATAGTGTAATCTTCGAGCTGACGTGGTACACGTAGTGTAATCTTCGAGCTGACGTAGTACACATATTGTAATCTTCGAGCTGACGTAGTACACGTAGTGTAATCTTGAGCAGACGTAGTACACATAGTGTAATCTTCGAGCTGACGTAGTACACATAGTGTAATCTTCGAGCTGACGTAGTACACATAGTGTAATCTTCGAGCTGACGTAGTACACATAGTGTAATCTTCGAGCTGACGTAGTACACATAGTGTAATCTTCGAGCTGACGTAGTACACATAGTGTAATCTTCGAGCTGACGTAGTACACATAGTGTAATCTTCGAGCTGACGTAGTACACATAGTGTAATCTTCGAGCTGACGTGGTACACATAGTGTAATCTTCGAGCTGCCGTAGTACACATAGTGTAATCTTCGAGCTGCCGTAGTACACATAGTGTAATCTTCGAGCTGACGTAGTACACATAGTGTAATCTTCGAGCTGACGTAGTACACATAGTGTAATCTTCGAGCTGACGTAGTACACATAGTGTAATCTTCGAGCTGACGTAGTACACATAGTGTAATCTTCGAGCTGACGTAGTACACATAGTGTAATCTTCGAGCTGACGTAGTACACATAGTGTAATCTTCGAGCTGACGTAGTACACATAGTGTAATCTTCGAGCTGACGTAGTACACATAGTGTAATCTTCGAGCTGACGTGGTACACATAGTGTAATCTTTCGAGCTGACGTGGTACACATAGTGTAATCTTCGAGCTGACGTGGTACACATAGTGTAATCTTCGAGCTGACGTGGTACACATAGTGTAATCTTCGAGCTGACGTGGTACACATAGTGTAATCTTCGAGCTGACGTGGTACACATAGTGTAATCTTCGAGCTGACGTGGTACACATAGTGTAATCTTCGAGCTGACGTAGTACACATAGTGTAATCTTCGAGCTGACGTGGTACACATAGTGTAATCTTCGAGCTGACGTGGTACACATAGTGTAATCTTCGAGCTGACGTAGTACACATAGTGTAATCTTCGAGCTGACGTAGTACACATAGTGTAATCTTCGAGCTGACGTAATACACATAGTGTAATTTTCGAGCTGACGTAGTACACATAGTGTAATCTTCGAGCTGACGTAGTACACATTGTTTAATCTTCGAGCTGACGTGGTACACATAGTGTAATCTTCGAGCTGACGTAGTACACATAGTGTAATCTTCGAGCTGACGTGGTACACATAGTGTAATCTTCGAGCTGACGTGGTACACATAGTGTAATCTTCGAGCTGACGTGGTACACATAGTGGAATCTTCGAGCTGACGTGGTACACATAGTGTAATCTTCGAGCTGACGTAGTACACATAGTGTAATCTTCGAGCTGACGTAATACACATAGTGTAATTTTCGAGCTGACGTAGTACACATAGTGTAATCTTCGAGCTGACGTAATACACATAGTGTAATCTTCGAGCTGACGTAGTACACATAGTGTAATCTTCGAGCTGACGTAGTACACATAGTGTAATCTTCGAGCTGACGTGGTACACATAGTGTAATCTTCGAGCTGACGTGGTACACATAGTGTAATCTTCGAGCTGACGTGGTACACATAGTGTAATCTTCGAGCTGACGTGGTACACATAGTGTAATCTTCGAGCTGACGTGGTACACATAGTGTAATCTTCGAGCTGACGTAGTACACATAGTGTAATCTTCGAGCTGACGTAGTACACATAGTGTAATCTTCGAGCTGACGTAGTACACATAGTGTAATCTTCGAGCTGACGTAGTACACATAGTGTAATCTTCGAGCTGACGTGGTACACATAGTGTAATCTTCGAGCTGACGTAGTACACATAGTGTAATCTTCGAGCTGACGTAGTACACATAGTGTAATCTTCGAGCTGACGTAGTACACGTAGTGTAATCTTCGAGCTGACGTGGTACACGTAGTGTAATCTTCGAGCTGACGTAGTACACATATTGTAATCTTCGAGCTGACGTAGTACACGTAGTGTAATCTTTGAGCAGACGTAGTACACATAGTGTAATCTTCGAGCTGACGTAGTACACATAGTGTAATCTTCGAGCTGACGTAGTACACATAGTGTAATCTTCGAGCTGACGTAGTACACATAGTGTAATCTTCGAGCTGACGTAGTACACATAGTGTAATCTTCGAGCTGACGTAGTACACATAGTGTAATCTTCGAGCTGACGTAGTACACATAGTGTAATCTTCGAGCTGACGTAGTACACATAGTGTAATCTTCGAGCTGCCGTGGTACACATAGTGTAATCTTCGAGCTGCCGTAGTACACATAGTGTAATCTTCGAGCTGCCGTAGTACACATAGTGTAATCTTCGAGCTGACGTAGTACACATAGTGTAATCTTCGAGCTGACGTAGTACACATAGTGTAATCTTCGAGCTGACGTAGTACACATAGTGTAATCTTCGAGCTGACGTAGTACACATAGTGTAATCTTCGAGCTGACGTAGTACACATAGTGTAATCTTCGAGCTGACGTAGTACACATAGTGTAATCTTCGAGCTGACGTAGTACACATAGTGTAATCTTCGAGCTGACGTGGTACACATAGTGTAATCTTCGAGCTGACGTGGTACACATAGTGTAATCTTCGAGCTGACGTGGTACACATAGTGTAATCTTCGAGCTGACGTGGTACACATAGTGTAATCTTCGAGCTGACGTGGTACACATAGTGTAATCTTCGAGCTGACGTGGTACACATAGTGTAATCTTCGAGCTGACGTGGTACACATAGTGTAATCTTCGAGCTGACGTGGTACACATAGTGTAATCTTCGAGCTGACGTAGTACACATAGTGTAATCTTCGAGCTGACGTGGTACACATAGTGTAATCTTCGAGCTGACGTGGTACACATAGTGTAATCTTCGAGCTGACGTGGTACACATAGTGTAATCTTCGAGCTGACGTGGTACACATAGTGTAATCTTCGAGCTGACGTAGTACACATAGTGTAATCTTCGAGCTGACGTAGTACACATAGTGTAATCTTCGAGCTGACGTAGTACACATAGTGTAATCTTCGAGCTGACGTAATACACATAGTGTAATTTCGAGCTGACGTAGTACACATAGTGTAATCTTCGAGCTGACGTAGTACACATAGTGTAATCTTCGAGCTGACGTGGTACACATAGTGTAATCTTCGAGCTGACGTAGTACACATAGTGTAATCTTCGAGCTGACGTGGTACACATAGTGTAATCTTCGAGCTGACGTGGTACACATAGTGTAATCTTCGAGCTGACGTGGTACACACATAGTGGAATCTTCGAGCTGACGTGGTACACATAGTGTAATCTTCGAGCTGACGTAGTACACATAGTGTAATCTTCGAGCTGACGTAATACACATAGTGTAATTTTCGAGCTGACGTAGTACACATAGTGTAATCTTCGAGCTGACGTAATACACATAGTGTAATCTTCGAGCTGACGTAGTACACATAGTGTAATCTTCGAGCTGACGTAGTACACATAGTGTAATCTTCGAGCTGACGTAGTACACATAGTGTAATCTTCGAGCTGACGTAGTACACATAGTGTAATCTTCGAGCTGACGTAGTACACATAGTGTAATCTTCGAGCTGCCGTAGTACACATAGTGTAATCTTCGAGCTGACGTAGTACACATAGTGTAATCTTCGAGCTGACGTAGTACACATAGTGTAATCTTCGAGCTGACGTAGTACACATAGTGTAATCTTCGAGCTGACGTAGTACACATAGTGTAATCTTCGAGCTGACGTAGTACACATAGTGTAATCTTCGAGCTGACGTAGTACACATAGTGTAATCTTCGAGCTGACGTGGTACACATAGTGTAATCTTCGAGCTGACGTGGTACACATAGTGTAATCTTCGAGCTGACGTGGTACACATAGTGTAATCTTCGAGCTGACGTGGTACACATAGTGTAATCTTCGAGCTGACGTGGTACACATAGTGTAATCTTCGAGCTGACGTGGTACACATAGTGTAATCTTCGAGCTGACGTGGTACACATAGTGTAATCTTCGAGCTGACGTGGTACACATAGTGTAATCTTCGAGCTGACGTGGTACACATAGTGTAATCTTCGAGCTGACGTGGTACACATAGTGTAATCTTCGAGCTGACGTGGTACACATAGTGTAATCTTCGAGCTGACGTAGTACACATAGTGTAATCTTCGAGCTGACGTAGTACACATAGTGTAATCTTCGAGCTGACGTAGTACACATAGTGTAATCTTCGAGCTGACGTAGTACACATAGTGTAATCTTCGAGCTGACGTGGTACACATAGTGTAATCTTCGAGCTGACGTAGTACACATAGTGTAATCTTCGAGCTGACGTGGTACACATAGTGTAATCTTCGAGCTGACGTAGTACACATAGTGTAATCTTCGAGCTGACGTGGTACACGTAGTGGAATCTTCGAGCTGACGTAGTACACATATTGTAATCTTCGAGCTGACGTAGTACACGTAGTGTAATCTTTGAGCAGACGTAGTACACATAGTGTAATCTTCGAGCTGACGTAGTACACATAGTGTAATCTTCGAGCTGACGTAGTACACATAGTGTAATCTTCGAGCTGACGTAGTACACATAGTGTAATCTTCGAGCTGACGTAGTACACATAGTGTAATCTTCGAGCTGACGTAGTACACATAGTGTAATCTTCGAGCTGACGTAGTACACATAGTGTAATCTTCGAGCTGACGTAGTACACATAGTGTAATCTTCGAGCTGCCGTGGTACACATAGTGTAATCTTCGAGCTGCCGTAGTACACATAGTGTAATGTTCGAGCTGCCGTAGTACACATAGTGTAATCTTCGAGCTGACGTAGTACACATAGTGTAATCTTCGAGCTGACGTAGTACACATAGTGTAATCTTCGAGCTGACGTAGTACACATAGTGTAATCTTCGAGCTGACGTAGTACACATAGTGTAATCTTCGAGCTGACGTAGTACACATAGTGTAATCTTCGAGCTGACGTAGTACACATAGTGTAATCTTCGAGCTGACGTAGTACACATAGTGTAATCTTCGAGCTGACGTGGTACACATAGTGTAATCTTCGAGCTGACGTGGTACACATAGTGTAATCTTCGAGCTGACGTGGTACACATAGTGTAATCTTCGAGCTGACGTGGTACACATAGTGTAATCTTCGAGCTGACGTGGTACACATAGTGTAATCTTCGAGCTGACGTGGTACACATAGTGTAATCTTCGAGCTGACGTGGTACACATAGTGTAATCTTCGAGCTGACGTGGTACACATAGTGTAATCTTCGAGCTGACGTAGTACACATAGTGTAATCTTCGAGCTGACGTGGTACACATAGTGTAATCTTCGAGCTGACGTGGTACACATAGTGTAATCTTCGAGCTGACGTAGTACACATAGTGTAATCTTCGAGCTGACGTAGTACACATAGTGTAATCTTCGAGCTGACGTAGTACACATAGTGTAATCTTCGAGCTGACGTAGTACACATAGTGTAATCTTCGAGCTGACGTGGTACACATAGTGTAATCTTCGAGCTGACGTAGTACACATAGTGTAATCTTCGAGCTGACGTGGTACACATAGTGTAATCTTCGAGCTGACGTGGTACACTTAGTGTAATCTTCGAGCTGACGTGGTACACATAGTGTAATCTTCGAGCTGACGTAGTACACATAGTGTAATCTTCGAGCTGACGTAGTACACATAGTGTAATCTTCGAGCTGACGTAGTACACATAGTGTAATCTTCGAGCTGACGTAGTACACATAGTGTAATCTTCGAGCTGACGTGGTACACATAGTGTAATCTTCGAGCTGACGTAGTACACATAGTGTAATCTTCGAGCTGACGTGGTACACATAGTGTAATCTTCGAGCTGACGTGGTACACATAGTGTAATCTTCGAGCTGACGTGGTACACATAGTGTAATCTTCGAGCTGACGTGGTACACATAGTGTAATCTTCGAGCTGACGTGGTACACATAGTGTAATCTTCGAGCTGACGTGGTACACATAGTGTAATCTTCGAGCTGACGTAGTACACATAGTGTAATCTTCGAGCTGACGTGGTACACATAGTGTAATCTTCGAGCTGACGTGGTACACATAGTGTAATCTTCGAGCTGACGTAGTACACATAGTGTAATCTTCGAGCTGACGTAGTACACATAGTGTAATCTTCGAGCTGACGTAGTACACATAGTGTAATCTTCGAGCTGACGTAGTACACATAGTGTAATCTTCGAGCTGACGTGGTACACATAGTGTAATCTTCGAGCTGACGTAGTACACATAGTGTAATCTTCGAGCTGACGTGGTACACATAGTGTAATCTTCGAGCTGACGTGGTACACTTAGTGTAATCTTCGAGCTGACGTGGTACACATAGTGTAATCTTCGAGCTGACGTGGTACACATAGTGTAATCTTCGAGCTGACGTAGTACACGTATTGTAATCTTCGAGCTGACGTAGTACACATAGTGTAATCTTCGAGCTGACATAGTACACATAGTGTAATCTTCGAGCTGACGTGGTACACATAGTGTAATCTTCGAGCTGACGTAGTACACATAGTGTAATCTTCGAGCTGACGTAGTACACATAGTGTAATCTTCGAGCTGACGTAGTACACATAGTGTAATCTTCAAGCTGACGTAGTACACACAGTGTAATCTTCGAGCTGACGTAGTACACATAGTGTATTCTTTGAGCTGACGTAGTACACATAGTGTAATCTTCGAGCTGACGTAGTACACAAAGTGTAATCTTCGAGCTGACGTAGTACACAAAGTGTAATCTTCGAGCTGACGTAGTACACATAGTGTAATCTTCAAGCTGACGTAGTACACATAGTGTAATCTTCGAGCTGACGTAGTACACATAGTGTAATCTTCGAGCTGACGTGGTACACATAGTGTAATCTTCGAGCTGACGTAGTACACATAGTGTAATCTTCGAGCTGACGTGGTACACATAGTGTAATCTTCGAGCTGACGTGGTACACATAGTGTAATCTTCGAGCTGACGTAGTACACATAGTGTAATCTTCGAGCTGACGTAGTACACATAGTGTAATCTTCGAGCTGACGTGGTACACATAGTGTAATCTTCGAGCTGACGTGGTACACATAGTGTAATCTTCGAGCTGACGTAGTACACATAGTGTAATCTTCGAGCTGACGTAGTACACATAGTGTAATCTTCGAGCTGACGTAATACACATAGTGTAATCTTCGAGCTGACGTAGTACACATAGTGTAATCTTCGAGCTGACGTAGTACACATAGTGTAATCTTCGAGCTGACGTAGTACACATAGTGTAATCTTCGAGCTGACGTAGTACACATAGTGTAATCTTCGAGCTGACGTAGTACACATAGTGTAATCTTCGAGCTGCCGTGGTACACATAGTGTAATCTTCGAGCCTGCCGTAGTACACATAGTGTAATCTTCGAGCTGACGTAGTACACATAGTGTAATCTTCGAGCTGACGTAGTACACATAGTGTAATCTTTCGAGCTGACGTAGTACACATAGTGTAATCTTCCAGCTGACGTAGTACACATAGTGTAATCTTCGAGCTGACGTAGTACACATAGTGTAATCTTCGAGCTGACGTAGTACACATAGTGTAATCTTCGAGCTGACGTAGTACACATAGTGTAATCTTCGAGCTGAAGTAGTACACATAGTGTAATCTTCAAGCTGACGTAGTACACATAGTGTAATCTTCGAGCTGACGTGGTACACATAGTGTAATCTTCGAGCTGACGTGGTACACATAGTGTAATCTTCGAGCTGACGTGGTACACATAGTGTAATCTTCGAGCTGACGTGGTACACATAGTGTAATCTTCGAGCTGACGTGGTACACATAGTGTAATCTTCGAGCTGACGTGGTACACATAGTGTAATCTTCGAGCTGACGTGGTACACATAGTGTAATCTTCGAGCTGACGTGGTACACATAGTGTAATCTTCGAGCTGACGTAGTACACATAGTGTAATCTTCGAGCTGACGTAGTACACATAGTGTAATCTTCGAGCTGACGTAGTACACCATAGTGTAATCTTCGAGCTGACGTAGTACACATAGTGTAATCTTCGAGCTGACGTAGTACACATAGTGTAATCTTCGAGCTGACGTGGTACACATAGTGTAATCTTCGAGCTGACGTAGTACACATAGTGTAATCTTCGAGCTGACGTGGTACACATAGTGTAATCTTCGAGCTGACGTGGTACACATAGTGTAATCTTCGAGCTGACGTGGTACACGTATTGTAATCTTCGAGCTGACGTGGTACACATAGTGTAATCTTCGAGCTGACGTAGTACACGTATTGTAATCTTCGAGCTGACGTAGTACACATAGTGTAATCTTCGAGCTGACGTAGTACACATAGTGTAATCTTCGAGCTGACGTGGTACACATAGTGTAATCTTCGAGCTGACGTAGTACACATAGTGTAATCTTCGAGCTGACGTAGTACACATAGTGTAATCTTCGAGCTGACGTAGTACACATAGTGTAATCTTCGAGCTGACGTAGTACACACAGTGTAATCTTCGAGCTGACGTAGTACACATAGTGTATTCTTTGAGCTGACGTAGTACACATAGTGTAATCTTCGAGCTGACGTAGTACACAAAGTGTAATCTTCGAGCTGACGTAGTACACAAAGTGTAATCTTCGAGCTGACGTAGTACACATAGTGTAATCTTCGAGCTGACGTAGTACACATAGTGTAATCTTCGAGCTGACGTAGTACACATAGTGTAATCTTCGAGCTGACGTGGTACACATAGTGTAATCTTCGAGCTGACGTGGTACACATAGTGTAATCTTCGAGCTGACGTGGTACACATAGTGGAATCTTCGAGCTGACGTGGTACACATAGTGTAATCTTCGAGCTGACGTAGTACACATAGTGTAATCTTCGAGCTGACGTGGTACACATAGTGTAATCTTCGAGCTGACGTAGTAACATAGTGTAATCTTCGAGCTGACGTAATACACATAGTGTAATCTTCGAGCTGACGTAGTACACATAGTGTAATCTTCGAGCTGACGTAGTACACATAGTGTAATCTTCGAGCTGACGTAGTACACATAGTGTAATCTTCGAGCTGACGTAGTACACATAGTGTAATCTTCGAGCTGACGTAGTACACATAGTGTAATCTTCGAGCTGCCGTAGTACACATAGTGTAATCTTCGAGCTGACGTAGTACACATAGTGTAATCTTCGAGCTGACGTAGTACACATAGTGTAATCTTCGAGCTGACATAGTACACATAGTGTAATCTTCGAGCTGACGTAGTACACATAGTGTAATCTTCGAGCTGACGTAGTACACATAGTGTAATCTTCGAGCTGACGTAGTACACATAGTGTAATCTTCGAGCTGACGTGGTACACATAGTGTAATCTTCGAGCTGACGTGGTTACACATAGTGTAATCTTCGAGCTGACGTGGTACACATAGTGTAATCTTCGAGCTGACGTGGTACACATAGTGTAATCTTCGAGCTGACGTGGTACACATAGTGTAATCTTCGAGCTGACGTGGTACACATAGTGTAATCTTCGAGCTGACGTGGTACCACATAGTGTAATCTTCTAGCTGACATGGTACACATAGTGTAATCTTCGAGCTGACGTGGTACACATAGTGTAATCTTCGAGCTGACGTGGTACACATAGTGTAATCTTCGAGCTGACGTAGTACACATAGTGTAATCTTCGAGCTGACGTAGTACACATAGTGTAATCTTCGAGCTGACGTAGTACACATAGTGTAATCTTCGAGCTGACGTAGTACACATAGTGTAATCTTCGAGCTGACGTAGTACACATAGTGTAATCTTCGAGCTGACGTGGTACACATAGTGTAATCTTCGAGCTGACGTAGTACACATAGTGTAATCTTCGAGCTGACGTGGTACACATAGTGTAATCTTCGAGCTGACGTAGTACACATAGTGTAATCTTCGAGCTGACGTGGTACACGTAGTGTAATCTTCGAGCTGACGTAGTACACATAGTGTAATCTTCGAGCTGACGTGGTACACGTAGGTGTAATCTTTGAGCAGACGTAGTACACATAGTGTAATCTTCGAGCTGACGTAGTACACATAGTGTAATCTTCGAGCTGACGTAGTACACATAGTGTAATCTTCGAGCTGACGTAGTACACATAGTGTAATCTTCGAGCTGACGTAGTACACATAGTGTAATCTTCGAGCTGACGTAGTACACATAGTGTAATCTTCGAGCTGACGTGGTACACATAGTGTAATCTTCGAGCTGCCGTAGTACACATAGTGTAATCTTCGAGCTGCCGTAGTACACATAGTGTAATCTTCGAGCTGACGTAGTACACATAGTGTAATCTTCGAGCTGACGTAGTACACATAGTGTAATCTTCGAGCTGACGTAGTACACATAGTGTAATCTTCGAGCTGACGTGGTACACGTAGTGTAATCTTCGAGCTGACGTAGTACACATAGTGTAATCTTCGAGCTGACGTGGTACACGTAGTGTAATCTTTGAGCAGACGTAGTACACATAGTGTAATCTTCGAGCTGACGTAGTACACATAGTGTAATCTTCGAGCTGACGTAGTACACATAGTGTAATCTTCGAGCTGACGTAGTACACATAGTGTAATCTTCGAGCTGACGTAGTACACATAGTGTAATCTTCGAGCTGACGTAGTACACATAGTGTAATCTTCGAGCTGCCGTGGTACACATAGTGTAATCTTCGAGCTGCCGTAGTACACATAGTGTAATCTTCGAGCTGCCGTAGTACACATAGTGTAATCTTCGAGCTGACGTAGTACACATAGTGTAATCTTCGAGCTGACGTAGTACACATAGTGTAATCTTCGAGCTGACGTAGTACACATAGTGTAATCTTCGAGCTGACGTAGTACACATAGTGTAATCTTCGAGCTGACGTAGTACACATAGTGTAATCTTCGAGCTGACGTAGTACACATAGTGTAATCTTCGAGCTGACGTAGTACACATAGTGTAATCTTCGAGCTGACGTGGTACACATAGTGTAATCTTCGAGCTGACGTGGTACACATAGTGTAATCTTCGAGCTGACGTGGTACACATAGTGTAATCTTCGAGCTGACGTGGTACACATAGTGTAATCTTCGAGCTGACGTGGTACACATAGTGTAATCTTCGAGCTGACGTGGTACACATAGTGTAATCTTCGAGCTGACGTGGTACACATAGTGTAATCTTCGAGCTGACGTGGTACACATAGTGTAATCTTCGAGCTGACGTGGTACACATAGTGTAATCTTCGAGCTGACGTGGTACACATAGTGTAATCTTCGAGCTGACGTGGTACACATAGTGTAATCTTCGAGCTGACGTAGTACACATAGTGTAATCTTCGAGCTGACGTAGTACACATAGTGTAATCTTCGAGCTGACGTAGTACACATAGTGTAATCTTCGAGCTGACGTGGTACACATAGTGTAATCTTCGAGCTGACGTAGTACACATAGTGTAATCTTCGAGCTGACGTGGTACACATAGTGTAATCTTCGAGCTGACGTGGTACACTTAGTGTAATCTTCGAGCTGACGTGGTACACATAGTGTAATCTTCGAGCTGACGTGGTACACATAGTGTAATCTTCGAGCTGACGTAGTACACGTATTGTAATCTTCGAGCTGACGTAGTACACATAGTGTAATCTTCGAGCTGACGTAGTACACATAGTGTAATCTTCGAGCTGACGTGGTACACATAGTGTAATCTTCGAGCTGACGTAGTACACATAGTGTAATCTTCGAGCTGACGTAGTACACATAGTGTAATCTTCGAGCTGACGTAGTACACATAGTGTAATCTTCAAGCTGACGTAGTACACACAGTGTAATCTTCGAGCTGACGTAGTACACATAGTGTATTCTTTGAGCTGACATAGTACACATAGTGTAATCTTCGAGCTGACGTAGTACACAAAGTGTAATCTTCGAGCTGACGTAGTACACAAAGTGTAATCTTCGAGCTGACGTAGTACACATAGTGTAATCTTCGAGCTGACGTAGTACACATAGTGTAATCTTCGAGCTGACGTAGTACACATAGTGTAATCTTCGAGCTGACGTGGTACACATAGTGTAATCTTCGAGCTGACGTAGTACACATAGTGTAATCTTCGAGCTGACGTGGTACACATAGTGTAATCTTCGAGCTGACGTGGTACACATAGTGTAATCTTCGAGCTGACGTAGTACACATAGTGTAATCTTCGAGCTGACGTAGTACACATAGTGTAATTTTCGAGCTGACGTAGTACACATAGTGTAATCTTCGAGCTGACGTAATACACATAGTGTAATCTTCGAGCTGACGTAGTACACATAGTGTAATCTTCGAGCTGACGTAGTACACATAGTGTAATCTTCGAGCTGACGTAGTACACATAGTGTAATCTTCGAGCTGACGTAGTACACATAGTGTAATCTTCGAGCTGACGTAGTACACATAGTGTAATCTTCGAGCTGCCGTAGTACACATAGTGTAATCTTCGAGCTGACGTAGTACACATAGTGTAATCTTCGAGCTGACGTAGTACACATAGTGTAATCTTCGAGCTGACGTAGTACACATAGTGTAATCTTCGAGCTGACGTAGTACACATAGTGTAATCTTCGAGCTGACGTAGTACACATAGTGTAATCTTCGAGCTGACGTAGTACACATAGTGTAATCTTCGAGCTGACGTAGTACACATAGTGTAATCTTCGAGCTGACGTAGTACACATAGTGTAATCTTCGAGCTGACGTAGTACACATAGTGTAATCTTCGAGTTGACGTGGTACACATAGTGTAATCTTCGAGCTGACGTGGTATACATAGTGTAATCTTCGAGCTGACGTGGTACACATAGTGTAATCTTCGAGCTGAAGTGGTACACATAGTGTAATCTTCGAGCTGACATGGTACACATAGTGTAATCTTCGAGCTGACGTGGTACACATAGTGTAATCTTCGAGCTGACGTGGTACACATAGTGTAATCTTCGAGCTGACGTGGTACACATAGTGTAATCTTCGAGCTGACGTAGTACACATAGTGTAATCTTCGAGCTGACGTAGTACACATAGTGTAATCTTCGAGCTGACGTAGTACACATAGTGTAATCTTCGAGCTGACGTAGTACACATAGTGTAATCTTCGAGCTGACGTAGTACACATAATGTAATCTTCGAGCTGACGTAGTACACATAGTGTAATCTTCGAGCTGACGTAGTACACATAGTGTAATCTTCGAGCTGACGTAGTACACATAGTGTAATCTTCGAGCTGACGTGGTACACATAGTGTAATCTTCGAGCTGACGTAGTACACATAGTGTAATCTTCGAGCTGACGTGGTACACATAGTGTAATCTTCGAGCTGACGTAGTACACATATTGCAATCTTCGAGCTGACGTAGTACACGTAGTGTAATCTTCGAGCAGACGTAGTACACATAGTGTAATCTTCGAGCTGATGTAGTACACATAGTGTAATCTTCGAGCTGACGTAGTACGCATAGTGTAATCTTCGAGCTGACGTAGTACACATAGTGTAATCTTCGAGCTGACGTAGTACGCATAGTGTAATCTTTGAGCTGACGTAATACACATAGTGTAATCTTCGAGCTGACGTAGTACACATAGTGTAATCTTCGAGCTGACGTAGTACACACAGTGTAATCTTCGAGCTGACGTAGTACACATAGTGTATTCTTCGAGCTGACGTAGTACGCACAGTGTAATCTTCGAGCTGACGTAGTACACATAGTGTAATCTTCGAGCTGACGTAGTACACATAGTGTAATCTTCGAGCTGACGTAGTACACATAGTGTAATCTTCGAGCTGACGTAGTACACATAGTGTAATCTTCGAGCTGACGTAGTACACATAGTGTAATCTTCGAGCTGACGTGGTACACATAGTGTAATCTTCGAGCTGACGTGGTACACATAGTGTAATCTTCGAGCTGACGTGGTACACATAGTGTAATCTTCGAGCTGACGTAGTACACATAGTGTAATCTTCGAGCTGACGTGGTACACATAGTGTAATCTTCGAGCTGACGTAGTACACATAGTGTAATCTTCGAGCTGACGTGGTACACATAGTGTAATCTTCGAGCTGACGTGGTACACATAGTGTAATCTTCGAGCTGACGTAGTACACATAGTGTAATCTTCGAGCTGACGTAGTACACATAGTGTAATCTTCGAACTGACGTAGTACACATAGTGTAATCTTCGAGCTGACGTAGTACACATAGTGTAATCTTCGAGCTGACGTAGTACACATAGTGTAATCTTCGAGCTGACATAGTACACATAGTGTAATCTTCGAGCTGACGTAGTACACATAGTGTAATCTTCGAGCTGACGTAGTACACATAGTGTAATCTTCGAGCTGACGTAGTACACATAGTGTAATCTTCGAGCTGACGTGGTACACATAGTGTAATCTTCGAGCTGACGTGGTACACATAGTGTAATCTTCGAGCTGACGTGGTACACATAGTGTAATCTTCGAGCTGACGTGGTACACATAGTGTAATCTTCGAGCTGACGTGGTACACATAGTGTAATCTTCGAGCTGACGTGGTACACATAGTGTAATCTTCGAGCTGACGTGGTACACATAGTGTAATCTTCGAGCTGACGTGGTACACATAGTGTAATCTTCGAGCTGACGTGGTACACATAGTGTAATCTTCGAGCTGACGTAGTACACATAGTGTAATCTTCGAGCTGACGTAGTACACATAGTGTAATCTTCGAGCTGACGTAGTACACATAGTGTAATCTTCGAGCTGACGTAGTACACATAGTGTAATCTTCGAGCTGACGTAGTACACATAGTGTAATCTTCGAGCTGACATGGTACACATAGTGTAATCTTCGAGCTGACGTAGTACACATAGTGTAATCTTCGAGCTGACGTGGTACACATAGTGTAATCTTCGAGCTGACGTGGTACACATAGTGTAATCTTCGAGCTGACGTGGTACACGTATTGTAATCTTCGAGCTGACGTGGTACACATAGTGTAATCTTCGAGCTGACGTAGTACACGTATTGTAATCTTCGAGCTGACGTAGTACACATAGTGTAATCTTCGAGCTGACGTAGTACACATAGTGTAATCTTCGAGCTGACGTGGTACACATAGTGTAATCTTCGAGCTGATGTAGTACACATAGTGTAATCTTCGAGCTGACGTAGTACACATAGTGTAATCTTCGAGCTGACGTAGTACACATAGTGTAATCTTCGAGCTGACGTAGTACACACAGTGTAATCTTCGAGCTGACGTAGTACACATAGTGTATTCTTTGAGCTGACGTAGTACACATAGTGTAATCTTCGAGCTGACGTAGTACACAAAGTGTAATCTTCGAGCTGACGTAATACACAAAGTGTAATCTTCGAGCTGACGTAGTACACATAGTGTAATCTTCGAGCTGACGTAGTACACATAGTGTAATCTTCGAGCTGACGTAGTACACATAGTGTAATCTTCGAGCTGACGTGGTACACATAGTGTAATCTTCGAGCTGACGTAGTACACATAGTGTAATCTTCGAGCTGACGTGGTACACATAGTGTAATCTTCGAGCTGACGTGGTACACATAGTGTAATCTTCGAGCTGACGTGGTACACATAGTGGAATCTTCGAGCTGACGTGGTACACATAGTGTAATCTTCGAGCTGACGTAGTACACATAGTGTAATCTTCGAGCTGACGTAATACACATAGTGTAATTTTCGAGCTGACGTAGTACACATAGTGTAATCTTCGAGCTGACGTAATACACATAGTGTAATCTTCGAGCTGACGTAGTACACATAGTGTAATCTTCGAGCTGACGTAGTACACATAGTGTAATCTTCGAGCTGACGTAGTACACATAGTGTAATCTTCGAGCTGACGTAGTACACATAGTGTAATCTTCGAGCTGACGTAGTACACATAGTGTAATCTTCGAGCTGCCGTAGTACACATAGTGTAATCTTCGAGCTGACGTAGTACACATAGTGTAATCTTCGAGCTGACGTAGTACACATAGTGTAATCTTCGAGCTGACGTAGTACACATAGTGTAATCTTCGAGCTGACGTAGTACACATAGTGTAATCTTCGAGCTGACGTAGTACACATAGTGTAATCTTCGAGCTGACGTAGTACACATAGTGTAATCTTCGAGCTGACGTAGTACACATAGTGTAATCTTCGAGCTGACGTGGTACACATAGTGTAATCTTCGAGCTGACGTGGTACACATAGTGTAATCTTCGAGCTGACGTGGTACACATTGTGTAATCTTCGAGCTGACGTGGTACACATAGTGTAATCTTCGAGCTGACGTGGTACACATAGTGTAATCTTCGAGATGACGTGGTACACATAGTGTAATCTTCGAGCTGACGTGGTACACATAGTGTAATCTTCGAGCTGACGTGGTACACATAGTGTAATCTTCGAGCTGACGTGGTACACATAGTGTAATCTTCGAGCTGACGTGGTACACATAGTGTAATCTTCGAGCTGACGTAGTACACATAGTGTAATCTTCGAGCTGACGTAGTACACATAGTGTAATCTTCGAGCTGACGTAGTACACATAGTGTAATCTTCGAGCTGACGTAGTACACATAGTGTAATCTTCGAGCTGACGTAGTACACATAGTGTAATCTTCGAGCTGACGTGGTACACATAGTGTAATCTTCGAGCTGACGTAGTACACATAGTGTAATCTTCGAGCTGACGTGGTACACATAGTGTAATCTTCGAGCTGACGTAGTACACATAGTGTAATCTTCGAGCTGACGTGGTACACGTAGTGTAATCTTCGAGCTGACGTAGTACACATATTGTAATCTTCGAGCTGACGTAGTACACGTAGTGTAATCTTTGAGCAGACGTAGTACACATAGTGTAATCTTCGAGCTGACGTAGTACACATAGTGTAATCTTCGAGCTGACGTAGTACACATAGTGTAATCTTCGAGCTGACGTAGTACACATAGTGTAATCTTCGAGCTGACGTAGTACACATAGTGTAATCTTCGAGCTGACGTAGTACACATAGTGTAATCTTCGAGCTGACGTAGTACACATAGTGTAATCTTCGAGCTGACGTAGTACACATAGTGTAATCTTCGAGCTGCCGTGGTACACATAGTGTAATCTTCGAGCTGCCGTAGTACACATAGTGTAATCTTCGAGCTGCCGTAGTACACATAGTGTAATCTTCGAGCTGACGTAGTACACATAGTGTAATCTTCGAGCTGATGTAGTACACATAGTGTAATCTTCGAGCTGACGTAGTACACATAGTGTAATCTTCGAGCTGACGTAGTACACATAGTGTAATCTTCGAGCTGACGTAGTACACATAGTGTAATCTTCGAGCTGACGTAGTACACATAGTGTAATCTTCGAGCTGACGTAGTACACATAGTGTAATCTTCGAGCTGACGTAGTACACATAGTGTAATCTTCGAGCTGACGTGGTACACATAGTGTAATCTTCGAGCTGACGTGGTACACATAGTGTAATCTTCGAGCTGACGTGGTACACATAGTGTAATCTTCGAGCTGACGTGGTACACATAGTGTAATCTTCGAGCTGACGTGGTACACATAGTGTAATCTTCGAGCTGACGTGGTACACATAGTGTAATCTTCGAGCTGACGTGGTACACATAGTGTAATCTTCGAGCTGACGTAGTGCACATAGTGTAATCTTCGAGCTGACGTGGTACACATAGTGTAATCTTCGAGCTGACGTGGTACACATAGTGTAATCTTCGAGCTGACGTAGTACACATAGTGTAATCTTCGAGCTGACGTAGTACACATAGTGTAATCTTCGAGCTGACGTAGTACACATAGTGTAATCTTCGAGCTGACGTAGTACACATAGTGTAATCTTCGAGCTGACGTGGTACACATAGTGTAATCTTCGAGCTGACGTAGTACACATAGTGTAATCTTCGAGCTGACGTGGTACACATAGTGTAATCTTCGAGCTGACGTGGTACACTTAGTGTAATCTTCGAGCTGACGTGGTACACATAGTGTAATCTTCGAGCTGACGTGGTACACATAGTGTAATCTTCGAGCTGACGTAGTACACGTATTGTAATCTTCGAGCTGACGTAGTACACATAGTGTAATCTTCGAGCTGACGTAGTACACATAGTGTAATCTTCGAGCTGACGTGGTACACATAGTGTAATCTTCGAGCTGACGTAGTACACATAGTGTAATCTTCGAGCTGACGTAGTACACATAGTGTAATCTTCGAGCTGACGTAGTACACATAGTGTAATCTTCAAGCTGACGTAGTACACACAGTGTAATCTTCGAGCTGACATAGTACACATAGTGTATTCTTTGAGCTGACGTAGTACACATAGTGTAATCTTCGAGCTGACGTAGTACACAAAGTGTAATCTTCGAGCTGACGTAGTACACAAAGTGTAATCTTCGAGCTGACGTAGTACACATAGTGTAATCTTCGAGCTGACGTAGTACACATAGTGTAATCTTCGAGCTGACGTAGTACACATAGTGTAATCTTCGAGCTGACGTGGTACACATAGTGTAATCTTCGAGCTGACGTAGTACACATAGTGTAATCTTCGAGCTGACGTGGTACACATAGTGTAATCTTCGAGCTGACGTGGTACACATAGTGTAATCTTCGAGCTGACGTAGTACACATAGTGTAATCTTCGAGCTGACGTAGTACACATAGTGTAATTTTCGAGCTGACGTAGTACACATAGTGTAATCTTCGAGCTGACGTAATACACATAGTGTAATCTTCGAGCTGACGTAGTACACATAGTGTAATCTTCGAGCTGACGTAGTACACATAGTGTAATCTTCGAGCTGACGTAGTACACATAGTGTAATCTTCGAGCTGACGTAGTACACATAGTGTAATCTTCGAGCTGACGTAGTACACATAGTGTAATCTTCGAGCTGCCGTAGTACACATAGTGTAATCTTCGAGCTGACGTAGTACACATAGTGTAATCTTCGAGCTGACGTAGTACACATAGTGTAATCTTCGAGCTGACATAGTACACATAGTGTAATCTTCGAGCTGACGTAGTACACATAGTGTAATCTTCGAGCTGACGTAGTACACATAGTGTAATCTTCGAGCTGACGTAGTACACATAGTGTAATCTTCGAGCTGACGTAGTACACATAGTGTAATCTTCGAGCTGACGTAGTACACATAGTGTAATCTTCGAGCTGACGTAGTACACATAGTGTAATCTTCGAGTTGACGTGGTACACATAGTGTAATCTTCGAGCTGACGTGGTATACATAGTGTAATCTTCGAGCTGACGTGGTACACATAGTGTAATCTTCGAGCTGACGTGGTACACATAGTGTAATCTTCGAGCTGACGTGGTACACATAGTGTAATCTTCGAGCTGACGTGGTACACATAGTGTAATCTTCGAGCTGACGTGGTACACATAGTGTAATCTTCGAGCTGACGTGGTACACATAGTGTAATCTTCGAGCTGACGTAGTACACATAGTGTAATCTTCGAGCTGACGTAATACACATAGTGTAATCTTCAAGCTGACGTAGTACACATAGTGTAATCTTCGAGCTGACGTAGTACACATAATGTAATCTTCGAGCTGACGTAGTACACATAGTGTAATCTTCGAGCTGACGTAGTACACATAGTGTAATCTTCGAGCTGACGTAGTACACATAGTGTAATGTTCGAGCTGACGTGGTACACATAGTGTAATCTTCGAGCTGACGTAGTACACATAGTGTAATCTTCGAGCTGACGTGGTACACATAGTGTAATCTTCGAGCTGACGTAGTACACATATTGTAATCTTCGAGCTGACGTGGTACACATAGTGTAATCTTCGAGCTGACGTGGTACACATAGTGTAATCTTCGAGCTGACGTGGTACACATAGTGTAATCTTCGAGCTGACGTGGTACACATAGTGTAATCTTCGAGCTGACGTGGTACACATAGTGTAATCTTCGAGCTGACGTGGTACACATAGTGTAATCTTCGAGCTGACGTAGTACACATAGTGTAATCTTCGAGCTGACGTGGTACACATAGTGTAATCTTCGAGCTGACGTAGTACACGTATTGTAATCTTCGAGCTGACGTAGTACACGTAGTGTAATCTTCGAGCAGACGTAGTACACATAGTGTAATCTTCGAGCTGATGTAGTACGCATAGTGTAATCTTCGAGCTGACGTAGTACACATAGTGTAATCTTCGAGCTGACGTAGTACGCATAGTGTAATCTTCGAGCTGACGTAATACACATAGTGTAATCTTCGAGCTGACGTAGTACACATAGTGTAATCTTCGAGCTGACGTAGTACACACAGTGTAATCTTCGAGCTGACGTAGTACGCATAGTGTATTCTTCGAGCCGACGTAGTACGCACAGTGTAATCTTCGAGCTGACGTAGTACACATAGTGTAATCTTCGAGCTGACGTAGTACACATAGTGTAATCTTCGAGCTGACGTAGTACACATAGTGTAATCTTCGAGCTGACGTAGTACACATAGTGTAATCTTCGAGCTGACGTGGTACACATAGTGTAATCTTCGAGCTGACGTGGTACACATAGTGTAATCTTCGAGCTGACGTGGTACACATAGTGTAATCTTCGAGCTGACGTGGTACACATAGTGTAATCTTCGAGCTGACGTAGTACACATAGTGTAATCTTCGAGCTGACGTGGTACACATAGTGTAATCTTCGAGCTGACGTAGTACACATAGTGTAATCTTCGAGCTGACGTGGTACACATAGTGTAATCTTCGAGCTGACGTGGTACACATAGTGTAATCTTCGAGCTGACGTGGTACACATAGTGTAATCTTCGAGCTGACGTGGTACACATAGTGTAATCTTCGAGCTGACGTGGTACACATAGTGTAATCTTCGAGCTGACGTGGTACACATAGTGTAATCTTCGAGCTGACGTGGTACACATAGTGTAATCTTCGAGCTGACGTGGTACACATAGTGTAATCTTCGAGCTGACGTGGTACACATAGTGTAATCTTCGAGCTGACGTAGTACACATAGTGTAATCTTCGAGCTGACGTAGTACACATAGTGTAATCTTCGAGCTGACATAGTACACATAGTGTAATCTTCGAGCTGACGTAGTACACATAGTGTAATCTTCGAGCTGACGTGGTACACATAGTGTAATCTTCGAACTGACGTAGTACACATAGTGTAATCTTCCAGCTGACGTGGTACACATAGTGTAATCTTCGAGCTGACGTAGTACACATAGTGTAATCTTCGAGCTGACGTGGTACACATAGTGTAATCTTAGCTGACGTAGTACACATAGTGTAATCTTCGAGCTGACGTAGTACACATAGTGTAATCTTCGAGCTGACGTAGTACACATAGTGTAATCTTCGAGCTGACGTAGTACACATAGTGTAATCTTCGAGCTGACGTAGTACACATAGTGTAATCTTCGAGCTGACGTAGTACACATAGTGTAATCTTCGAGCTGACGTAAAACACATAGTGTAATCTTCGAGCTGACGTAGTACACATAGTGTAATCTTCGAGCTGACGTAGTACACATAGTGTAATCTTCGAGCTGACGTAGTACACATAGTGTAATCTTCGAGCTGACGTAGTACACATAGTGTAATCTTCGAGCTGACGTAGTACACATAGTGTAATCTTCGAGCTGACGTAGTACACATAGTGTAATCTTCGAGCTGACGTAGTACACATAGTGTAATCTTCGAGCTGACGTAGTACACATAGTGTAATCTTCGAGCTGACGTAGTACACATAGTGTAATCTTCGAGCTGACGTAGTACACATAGTGTAATCTTCGAGCTGACGTGGTACACATAGTGTAATCTTCGAGCTGACGTGGTACACATAGTGTAATCTTCGAGCTGACGTGGTACACATAGTGTAATCTTCGAGCTGACGTGGTACACATAGTGTAATATTCGAGCTGACGTAGTACACATAGTGTAATCTTCGAGCTGACGTGGTACACATAGTGTAATCTTCGAGCTGACGTAGTACACATAGTGTAATCTTCGAGCTGACGTGGTACACATAGTGTAATCTTCGAGCTGACGTGGTACACATAGTGTAATCTTCGAGCTGACGTGGTACACATAGTGTAATCTTCGAGCTGACGTGGTACACATAGTGTAATCTTCGAGCTGACGTAGTACACATAGTGTAATCTTCGAGCTGACGTGGTACACATAGTGTAATCTTCGAGCTGACGTAGTACACATAGTGTAATCTTCGAGCTGACGTGGTACACATAGTGTAATCTTCGAGCTGACGTGGTACACATAGTGTAATCTTCGAGCTGACGTAGTACACATAGTGTAATCTTCGAGCTGACGTGGTACACATAGTGTAATCTTCGAGCTGACGTAGTACACACAGTGTAATCTTCGAGCTGACGTAGTACACATAGTGTAATCTTCGAGCTGACGTAGTACACATAGTGTAATCTTCGAGCTGACGTAGTACACATAGTGTAATCTTCGAGCTGACGTAGTACACATAATGTAATCTTCGAGTTCACGTAGTACACATAGTGTAATCTTCGAGCTGACGTAGTACACATAGTGTAATCTTCGAGCTGACGTAATACACATAGTGTAATCTTCGAGCTGACGTAGTACACATAGTGTAATCTTCGAGCTGACGTAGTACACATAGTGTAATCTTCGAGCTGACGTGGTACACATAGTGTAATCTTCGAGCTGACGTAGTACACATAGTGTAATCTTCGAGCTGACGTAGTACACATAGTGTAATCTTCGAGCTGACATAGTACACATAGTGTAATCTTCGAGCTGACGTAGTACACATAGTGTAATCTTCGAGCTGACGTAGTACACATAGTGTAATCTTCGAGCTGACGTAGTACACATAGTGTAATCTTCGAGCTGACGTAGTACACATAGTGTAATCTTCGAGCTGACGTAGTACACATAGTGTAATCTTCGAGCTGACGTAGTACACATAGTGTAATCTTCGAGCTGACGTGGTACACATAGTGTAATCTTCGAGCTGACGTAGTACACATAGTGTAGTCTTCGAGCTGACGTGGTACACATAGTGTAATCTTCGAGCTGACGTGGTACACATAGTGTAATCTTCGAGCTGACGTAGTACACATAGTGTAATCTTCGAGCTGACGTGGTACACATAGTGTAATCTTCGAGCTGACGTGGTACACATAGTGTAATCTTCGAGCTGACGTGGTACACATAGTGTAATCTTCGAGCTGACGTGGTACACATAGTGTAATCTTCGAGCTGACGTAGTACACATAGTGTTATCTTCGAGCTGACGTGGTACGCATAGTGTAATCTTCGAGCTGACGTAGAACACATAGTGTTATCTTCGAGCTGACGTGGTACACATAGTGTAATCTTCGAGCTGACGTGGTACACATAGTGTAATCTTCGAGCTGACGTGGTACACATAGTGTAATCTTCGAGCTGACGTGGTACACATAGTGTAATCTTCGAGCTGACGTGGTATACATAGTGTAATCTTCGAGCTGACGTGGTACACATAGTGTAATCTTCGAGCTGACGTAGTACACATAGTGTAATCTTCGAGCTGACGTAGTACACATAGTGTAATCTTCGAGCTGACATAGTACACATAGTGTAATCTTCGAGCTGACGTAGTACACATAGTGTAATCTTCGAGCTGACGTGGTACACATAGTGTAATCTTCGAACTGACGTAGTACACATAGTGTAATCTTCCAGCTGACGTGGTACACATAGTGTAATCTTCGAGCTGACGTAGTACACATAGTGTAATCTTCGAGCTGACGTGGTACACATAGTGTAATCTTCGAGCTGACGTGGTACACATAGTGTAATCTTCGAGCTGACGTGGTACACATAGTGTAATCTTCGAGCTGACGTGGTACACATAGTGTAATCTTCGAGCTGACGTGGTACACATAGTGTAATCTTCGAGCTGACGTGGTACACATAGTGTAATCTTCGAGCTGACGTGGTACACATAGTGTAAACTTCGAGCTGACGTGGTACACATAGTGTAATCTTCGAGCTGACGTGGTACACATAGTGTAATCTTCGAGCTGACGTGGTACACATAGTGTAATCTTCGAGCTGACGTGGTACACATAGTGTAATCTTCGAGCTGACGTAGTACTCATAGTGTAATCTTCGAGCTGACGTAGTACACATAGTGTAATCTTCGAGCTGACATAGTACACATAGTGTAATCTTCGAGCTGACGTAGTACACATAGTGTAATCTTCGAGCTGACGTAGTACACATAGTGTAATCTTCGAGCTGACGTAGTACACATAGTGTAATCTTCGAGCTGACGTAGTACACATAGTGTAATCTTCGAGCTGACGTAGTACACATAGTGTAATCTTCGAGCTGACGTAGTACACATAGTGTAATCTTCGAGCTGACGTAGTACACATAGTGTAATCTTCGAGCTGACGTAGTACACATAGTGTAATCTTCGAGCTGACGTAGTACACATAGTGTAATCTTCGAGCTGACGTAGTACACATAGTGTAATCTTCGAGCTGACGTAGTACACATAGTGTAATCTTCGAGCTGACGTAGTACACATAGTGTAATCTTCGAGCTGACGTAGTACACATAGTGTAATCTTCGAGCTGACGTAGTACACATAGTGTAATCTTCGAGCTGACTTAGTACACATAGTGTAATCTTCGAGCTGACGTAGTACACATAGTGTAATCTTCGAGCTGACGTAAAACACATAGTGTAATCTTCGAGCTGACGTAGTACACATAGTGTAATCTTCGAGCTGACGTAGTACACATAGTGTAATCTTCGAGCTGACGTAGTACACATAGTGTAATCTTCGAGCTGACGTAGTACACATAGTGTAATCTTCGAGCTGACGTAGTACACATAGTGTAATCTTCGAGCTGACGTAGTACACATAGTGTAATCTTCGAGCTGACGTAGTACACATAGTGTAATCTTCGAGCTGACGTAGTACACATAGTGTAATCTTCGAGCTGACGTAGTACACATAGTGTAATCTTCGAGCTGACGTAGTACACATAGTGTAATCTTCGAGCTGACGTAGTACACATAGTGTAATCTTCGAGCTGACGTGGTACACATAGTGTAATCTTCGAGCTGACGTGGTACACATAGTGTAATCTTCGAGCTGACGTGGTACACATAGTGTAATCTTCGAGCTGACGTGGTACACATAGTGTAATATTCGAGCTGACGTAGTACACATAGTGTAATCTTCGAGCTGACGTGGTACACATAGTGTAATCTTCGAGCTGACGTAGTACACATAGTGTAATCTTCGAGCTGACGTGGTACACATAGTGTAATCTTCGAGCTGACGTGGTACACATAGTGTAATCTTCGAGCTGACGTGGTACACATAGTGTAATCTTCGAGCTGACGTGGTACACATAGTGTAATCTTCGAGCTGACGTAGTACACATAGTGTAATCTTCGAGCTGACGTGGTACACATAGTGTAATCTTCGAGCTGACGTAGTACACATAGTGTAATCTTCGAGCTGACGTGGTACACATAGTGTAATCTTCGAGCTGACGTGGTACACATAGTGTAATCTTCGAGCTGACGTAGTACACATAGTGTAATCTTCGAGCTGACGTGGTACACATAGTGTAATCTTCGAGCTGACGTAGTACACATAGTGTAATCTTCGAGCTGACGTAGTACACATAGTGTAATTTTCGAGCTGACGTAGTACACATAGTGTAATCTTCGAGCTGACGTAGTACACATAGTGTAATCTTCGAGCTGACGTAGTACACATAATGTAATCTTCGAGTTCACGTAGTACACATAGTGTAATCTTCGAGCTGACGTAGTACACATAGTGTAATCTTCGAGCTGACGTAATACACATAGTGTAATCTTCGAGCTGACGTAGTACACATAGTGTAATCTTCGAGCTGACGTAGTACACATCGTGTAATCTTCGAGCTGACGTGGTACACATAGTGTAATCTTCGAGCTGACGTAGTACACATAGTGTAATCTTCGAGCTGACGTAGTACACATAGTGTAATCTTCGAGCTGACATAGTACACATAGTGTAATCTTCGAGCTGACGTAGTACACATAGTGTAATCTTCGAGCTGACGTAGTACACATAGTGTAATCTTCGAGCTGACGTAGTACACATAGTGTAATCTTCGAGCTGACGTAGTACACATAGTGTAATCTTCGAGCTGACGTAGTACACATAGTGTAATCTTCGAGCTGACGTAGTACACATAGTGTAATCTTCGAGCTGACGTGGTACACATAGTGTAATCTTCGAGCTGACGTAGTACACATAGTGTAGTCTTCGAGCTGACGTGGTACACATAGTGTAATCTTCGAGCTGACGTGGTACACATAGTGTAATCTTCGAGCTGACGTAGTACACATAGTGTAATCTTCGAGCTGACGTGGTACACATAGTGTAATCTTCGAGCTGACGTGGTACACATAGTGTAATCTTCGAGCTGACGTGGTACACATAGTGTAATCTTCGAGCTGACGTGGTACACATAGTGTAATCTTCGAGCTGACGTAGTACACATAGTGTTATCTTCGAGCTGACGTGGTACGCATAGTGTAATCTTCGAGCTGACGTAGAACACATAGTGTTATCTTCGAGCTGACGTGGTACACATAGTGTAATCTTCGAGCTGACGTGGTACACATAGTGTAATCTTCGAGCTGACGTGGTACACATAGTGTAATCTTCGAGCTGACGTGGTACACATAGTGTAATCTTCGAGCTGACGTGGTACACATAGTGTAATCTTCGAGCTGACGTAGTACACATAGTGTAATCTTCGAGCTGACGTGGTACACATAGTGTAATCTTCGAGCTGACGTAATACACATAGTGTAATCTTCGAGCTGACGTGGTACACATAGTGTAATCTTCGAGCTGACGTAGTACACATAGTGTAATCTTCGAGCTGACGTGGTACACATAGTGTAATCTTCGAGCTGACGTAGTACACATAGTGTAATCTTCGAGCTGACGGGGTACACATAGTGTAATCTTCGAGCTGACGTAGTACACATAGTGTAATCTTCGAGCTGACGTGGTACACATTGTGTAATCTTCGAGCTGACGTGGTACACATTGTGTAATCTTCGAGCTGACGTGGTACACATAGTGTAATCTTCGAGCTGACGTGGTACACATAGTGTAATCTTCGAGCTGACGTGGTACACATAGTGTAATCTTCGAGCTGACGTGGTACACATAGTGTAATCTTCGAGCTGACGTAGTACACATAGTGTAATCTTCGAGCTGACGTAGTACACATAGTGTAATCTTCGTGCTGACGTAGTACACATAGTGTAATCTTCGAGCTGACGTGGTACACATAGTGTAATCTTCGAGCTGACGTAGTACACATAGTGTAATCTTCGAGCTGACGGGGTACACATAGTGTAATCTTCGAGCTGACGTAGTACACATAGTGTAATCTTCGAGCTGACGTAGTACACATAGTGTAATCTTCGAGCTGACGTAGTACACATAGTGTAATCTTCGAGCTGACGTGGTACACATAGTGTAATCTTCGAGCTGACGTGGTACACATAGTGTAATCTTCGAGCTGACGTGGTACACATAGTGTAATCTTCGAGCTGACGTGGTACACATAGTGTAATCTTCGAGCTGACGTAGTACACATAGTGTAATCTTCGAGCTGACGTAGTACACATAGTGTAATCTTCGAGCTGACGTAGTACACATAGTGTAATCTTCGAGCTGACGTAGTACACATGGTGTAATCTTCGAGCTGACGTAGTACACATCGTGTAATCTTCGAGCTGACGTAGTACACATAGTGTAATCTTCGAGCTGACGTAGTACACATAGTGTAATCTTCGAGCTGACGTAGTACACATAGTGTAATCTTCGAGCTGACGTAGTACACATAGTGTAATCTTCGAGCTGACGTAGTACACATAGTGTAATCTTCGAGCTGACGTAGTACACATAGTGTAATCTTCGAGCTGACGTAGTACACATAGTGTAATCTTCGAGCTGACGTAGTACACATAGTGTAATCTTCGAGCTGACGTAGTACACATAGTGTAATCTTCGAGCTGACGTAGTACACATAGTGTAATCTTCGAGCTGACGTAGTACACATAGTGTAATCTTCGAGCTGACGTAGTACACATAGTGTAATCTTCGAGCTGACGTAGTACACATCGTGTAATCTTCGAGCTGACGTAGTACACATAGTGTAATCTTCGAGCTGACGTAGTACACATAGTGTAATCTTCGAGCTGACGTAGTACACATAGTGTAATCTTCGAGCTGACGTAGTACACATAGTGTAATCTTCGAGCTGACGTAGTACACATAGTGTAATCTTCGAGCTGACGTAGTACACATAGTGTAATCTTCGAGCTGACGTGGTACACATTGTGTAATCTTCGAGCTGACGTGGTACACATAGTGTAATCTTCGAGCTGACGTAGTACACATAGTGTAATCTTCGAGCTGACGTAGTACACATAGTGTAATCTTCGAGCTGACGTGGTACACATAGTGTAATCTTCGAGCTGACGTGGTACACATAGTGTAATCTTCGAGCTGACGTGGTACACATAGTGTAATCTTCGAGCTGACGTGGTACACATAGTGTAATCTTCGAGCTGTCGTGGTACACATAGTGTAATCTTCGAGCTGACGTGGTACACATAGTGTAATCTTCGAGCTGTCGTGGTACACATAGTGTAATCTTCGAGCTGACGTGGTACACATAGTGTAATCTTCGAGCTGACGTAGTACACATAGTGTAATCTTCGAGCTGACGTGGTACACATAGTGTAATCTTCGAGCTGACGTAGTACACATAGTGTAATCTTCGAGCTGACGTAGTACACATAGTGTAATCTTCGAGCTGACGTAGTACACATAGTGTAATCTTCGAGCTGACGTAGTACACATAGTGTAATCTTCGAGCTGACGTAGTACACATAGTGTAATCTTCGAGCTGACGTAGTACACATAGTGTAATCTTCGAGCTGACGTAGTACACATAGTGTAATCTTCGAGCTGACGTAGTACACATAGTGTAATCTTCGAGCTGACGTAGTACACATAGTGTAATCTTCGAGCTGACGTAGTACACATAGTGTAATCTTCGAGCTGACGTAGTACACATAGTGTAATCTTCGAGCTGACGTAGTACACATAGTGTAATCTTCGAGCTGACGTAGTACACATAGTGTAATCTTCGAGCTGACGTAGTACACATAGTGTAATCTTCGAGCTGACGTAGTACACATAGTGTAATCTTCGAGCTGACGTGGTACACATAGTGTAATCTTCGAGCTGACGTGGTACACATAGTGTAATCTTCGAGCTGACGTAGTACACATAGTGTAATCTTCGAGCTGACGTGGTACACATAGTGTAATCTTCGAGCTGACGTAGTACACATAGTGTAATCTTCGAGCTGACGTGGTACACATAGTGTAATCTTCGAGCTGACGTAGTACACATAGTGTAATCTTCGAGCTGACGTAGTACACATAGTGTAATCTTCGAGCTGACGTGGTCCACATAGTGTAATCTTCGAGCTGACGTAGTACACATAGTGTAATCTTCGAGCTGACGTAGTACACATAATGAGTAGCTCTAGCAGCATGCAATCTCGGAGCTGACGTGGTACACTCTTTATCTTTATCTTTATTTTCAAAGGGTTAAGAATTGGGCACTCAGGCCCGTCTGACATTCTGCCCTTCTTCTCTAATTCCTCTCATACATTATTTCATTCAACATTACTTATGAAGGTAATCTTAGACAACAAACGAACAATAAGCATTAATACGCATGAAAAATAATCAATAATACATGACTCACTGGGGCAATGTTTACCATGGGCATGATAAATACCTAAGGAAGGGTGTAACGTGCCATACATATGGGAATGTTTATTAACTACCAACATCGTTTGAGATAATTTACCATTATTATTTTTAGGGGGGCATGTAGTCTGTACTGAGGTAGTGTTCAAACAGGTTACGACTGTATGTATAATGATTGGTGGTGTCTTTCATTTCTTATGGAAGATTGTTCCACAACTGAGCGGCAGAGTATGCTAAGCTTGTTTCATATAAGTCTATCCTAAGTTTAGCGACATGAAGTATATTTAGTCGTTTGCTATGTCCTGCGTTATATTTAAAAAATAGCCAAAGATAGCTTGGAGCATTTTGAAATAGGATTTTGTGAATTAGTTTAGCCTTATTAAAAAGTAGGCATTTGTGGAGTGGCAGAAACTGAAGACGTTCATGTAGGTTAGAATTGTCTGTAAGCTAATCATCATTGATTAAACGCACTGCCCTTTTTTGGAGTGAATAAAGGCGTTTTGTTATTGATTTGGAGCATCCATCCCAGATTGTGGAGCAATAATCAATATGTGTTTGTATGTGGGAAATATAGAATATCTTTCTTGCGTTTTTGTTGAGGAAAGTTTTAATTTTGGCAAGTTGGTATACTTTTTGTCTGTTTGTTTAACTAAAGCATGAACATGGGAATTAAAGTTTAGATTTTGATCTATGAGAAGACCCAGTGCCTTGTGCTCGGTTACACTTTCTATAGGCGTGCTACCAATGTGCAGCTGAAGAGTTCTCTGCAAGTGTGAAGTCTTTGCCTGGTTCCTATTAATATAGATTTTGTTTTAGAAATGTTAACTCCAACTAATTACATTATTTATTTCCTGTTGCAAGGATAATTCTAGCACATTACAAATAATTGCGTTTGTATATACTGTGCAGTTGTGTGCAAATAGTTCGCAGGACGACGACAGATATAAGGGAAGATCATTTATATAAATGGCAAATAACAGAGGGCCAAGTATAGACCCCTGAGGTACTCCAGTATTAATGGTAATGGCTTGAGATAAAGATTTATTGTGTGATACTACTTGTTTTCTGTCTAATAAAAATGATGTTATTAATGTCACGATATTAAATCTTACTTCCATTATTTCTAGTTTTTTTTTTTTTAAATTAGAATAGTATGATCTATCATATCGAATGCTTTTCTAAAGTCTATAAACACCGCTCCACATAGAGTATTGTTGTTAATATGTTGATGCCAGTTTTCTATCATGTTTGTTAGGGCCGTATGACAAGAATATTTTGGCCGAAATAAATGACCAGGCTGACAGGCTTACAGTTAAAGCTACTGTGGAGGGCGGACGCGCCATGGACCAGGCTGACAGGCTTACAGTTAAAGCTACTGTGGAGGGCGGACGCGCCATGGACCAGGCTGACAGGCTTACAGTTAAAGCTACTGTGGAGGGCGGACGCGCCATGGACCAGGCTGACAGGCTTACAGTTAAAGCTACTGTGGAGGGCGGACGCGCCATGGACCAGGCTGACAGGCTTACAGTTAAAGCTACTGTGGAGGGCGGACGCGCCATGGACCAGGCTGACAGGCTTACAGTTAAAGCTACTGTGGAGGGCGGACGAGCCATGGACCAGGCTGACATTCTGAATACTCTACGAGAAGTGAGACTTTTGCGAGAAGCAAGTGATGACTGTGAATCTACAACCATGGTCAGACTGTGAGAACAGCAAATTAAATGAAGTGTGGCCAAACAAGAACACTACGCTGGAAGCCAAAGAAGATTAATAAACCAACACAGAACTGGTGTCATGAGCCGCTACACGCTGCGGGATTTGCTGAGGAGGGGATCCGAGCACTTATGGACTGAATGGTTCGATGTGCAGTGAGAATGATCTGTCGACTAACTAACTAACTAATGAGTCGCTCTAGCAGCATGTAGTTTCCGAGCTCACGCGGTACAGACAGGTCTGTAGAGTATTGGCTTCAGTTTAGAAAACTGTTGGTCTAACTCTGAATGTTGACTTTTCTGTCAGGAATTGTTGGCCTGCCTTTGAATGTTGACTTTTCTGTCGGGAACTGATGGCGTGCCTCTCAATGTTGACTTGTCTGTCGGGAACTGTTGGCCTGCCTCTCAATGTTGACTTGTCTGTCGGCAACTGTTGGCCTGCCTCTGAACGTTGACTTGTCTGTCGGCAACTGTTGGTCTGCCTGTTCACAGATGTCCCTGTCGGAGCGACTGACGGTGATGATGAGCGCCCCCTACCTGGTCAAGCTGGTCAAGCAGATGTTGCCCCAACCTCCGCAAGAGCGACACGTCTCACGTCTGCTGTGTCTGTGCCAGTTCACAGAGGAGTGCATCTCCAGGTGAGATCACCCTCTTCTAATGTCAGTGTGGTTACCGTGGAAACAATCAATAGCAGTGACAGGTTGCACTGATCTTCCCCCGCCCATGGTGAGGTTTCCATTGCTGGCGAGGTGTCTCCAGTACGACTCTGCTTCAGGTCTGTACTATCACGCAGATGTGATGTCTCCAGTATTATCATCGTGTTATGTCTCAAGTCTTTCAAAAGTCTTTAAAGTCGAGAGTATCGACTTAATTACCCCGGGTTTTATCCCATATGGCTCTGTCTCTTTCAGCAAGGTGGCCGGCTGAAAGTGTCGAACGAAGCACGAACTCCGTAGCTCCAGCGACGACCCCTAGGAGTCTCCGAAAACATGCGCCTGTGAACCGAAAAACGTATCCCGGATCTGATCCCACAACCTTTGGAGTGCAAGGAAGACGACTTGACCATTTCCCCACAGAGAATCTCATGTCAGAGAGATGTCATTTCACCATGTCTTTGTTGTTCTGTCCCAAGTGTCACACAATGTCTTCTATATATCGCTGGTGTCATGACTCCCTGTATGGGTGGTGTCATGTCTCCCGTGTATGTGTGGGGTCATGTCTCCCGTGTATCGTTGGTGTCATGTCTCCCGAGTATGGATGGTATCATATCTCCCGTGTATGGATGGTTTCATGTCTCCTGTGTATGGGTGGTGTCATGTCTCCCGTGTATAGGTGGTGTCATGTCTCCCGTGTATGGGTGGTGTCATATTTCCCATGTATGGGTGGTGTCATGTCTCCCGTAATTGTGTGGTGTCATGTCTCCCGTGTATGGGTGGTGTCATGTCTCCCGTGTATGGGTGGTGTCATGTCTCCCATGTATGTGTGGTGTCATGTCTCCCGTGTATGGGTGGTGTCATGTCTCCCGTGTATGGGTGGTGTCATGTCTCCCCTGTATGGGTGGTGTCATGTCTCCCATGTATGGGTGGTGTCATGTCTCCCGTGTATGGATGGTGTCTTGTCTCCTGTGTATGGGTGGTGTCATGTCTCCCGTAAATAGGTGGTGTCATGACTCCCGTTTATGGGTGGTGTCATGTCTCCCATGTATGGGTGGTGTCATGTCTCCCATGGGTGGTGTCATGTCTCCCATGTATAGGTGGTGTCATGTCTCCCATGTATGGGTGGTGTCATGTCTCCCATGTATGGGTGGTGTCATGTCTCCCGTGTATGTGTGGTGTCATGTCTCACGTGTATGGGTGGTGTCATGTCTCCCATGTATGGGTGGTGACATGTCTCACGTGTATGTGTGGTGTCATGTCTCCCATGTATGGGTGGTGTCATGTCTCACGTGTATGGGTGGCGTCATGTCTCCCATGTATGGGTGGTGTCATGTCTCCTGTGTATGGGTGGTGTCATGTCTCCCGTGTATGGGTGGTGTCATGTCTCCCATGTATGGGTGGTGTCATGTCTCACGTGTATGGGTGGTGTCATGTCTCCATGTATCGTTGATGTCATGTCGCCCGTGTATCATTTGTGTCATGTCTCCCGTGTATGTGTGGTGTCATGTCTCCCGTGTATGTGTGGTGTCATGTCTCCCGTGTATGGGTGGTGTCATGTCTCCCGTGTATGTGTGGTGTCATGTCTCCCGTGTATGTGTGGTGTCATGTCTCCCATGTATGTGTGGTGTCATGTCTCCCGTGTATGTGTGGTGTCATGTCTCCCGTGTATGTGTGGTGTCATGTCTCCCGTGTATGGGTGGTGTCATGTCTCCCGTGTATGGGTGGTGTCATGTCTCCCGTGTATGGGTGGTGTCATGTCTCCCGTGTATGTGTGGTGTCATGTCTCCCGTGTATGTGTGGTGTCATGTCTCCCGTGTATCGGTGGTGTCATGTCTCCCGTGTATCGGTGGTGTCATGATTCCTACGCATCGCTGGTGTCATGTCTCCCGTGTATGGGTGGTGTCATGTCTCCCATGTGTGGTGTCATGTCGCCCGTGTATCGGTGGTGTCATGTCTCCCATGTGTGGTGTCATGTCTCCTATGTATCGGTGGTGTCATGTCTCACGTGTATCGGTGGTGTCATGTCTCCCATGTGTGGTGTCATGTCTCCCGTGTATGTGTGGTGTCATGTCTCCCGTGTATGGGTGGTGTCATGTCTCCCGTGTATGGGTGGTGTCATGTCTCCCGTGTATGTGTGGTGTCATGTCTCCCGTGTATGGGTGGTGTCATGTCTCCCGTGTATGGGTGGTGTCATGTCTCCTGTGTATGGGTGGGGTCATGTCTCCCATGTATGGGTGGTGTCATGTCTCCCGTGGATAGGTGGTTCTTCTTCTTCTTCTTCTTCTTTCGTTCGCTTGAAATATGTCTATATCTGCAATGTCGTCTCTTGCATGAATTGAACTGTTTTTTTTCAGTTCACACAGTGGTCCATAGAGTTTATCTTCCACTGTCGTCTCTCTAGGCCAGAAAGTTTGCCTAGATATGTTATATTTTGGGCAGTCTTGGAGTATGTGCTCTGCTGTCTGCGATGCCAATCCACATGTGCACATGGCTGTTTCACCAATCTTGAATTTTGTATACATGTGGTTGCGTAATCTATTGTGTCCTGTTCTGAGGCGCAGAATAATGACTTGTTCTGGTCTGTCCATAATGTGGTAGTCATCTTGAGCAGGTTTTGGTGGCTTTCTGACTGATTTGATCATTCTTTTCTTTTGGTGGTATGTAACGGGCACATCAGGCTGTTCCTCTTTGGCTCCTTCCTTAGCCAATTGATCAGCTCTGTCGTTTCCGGGTACTCCACAGTGGGATGGTATCCACTGTATGGTGACTTTATGCTGACTGCTAAGTTCAGAAAGTAGTGTCCTTAGTACTGGCAATTTCCCAGAGAGGAGCGCCTCGAGTACTGATTTTGCATCTGTTAGTAGCACCACAGGTTGTGTACCATTGCTGTTATTTAGTAATTTCTCTGTTGCTATCTTGATTGCCTCAATTTCGGCATCATAGTTATGGCAGTACTTTCCTGTTGGTACTCTGGCTGTGTCCCTAGTATTATTTGGGTATTCTATGTACACTCCCGCTCCTCCATTTCGAACAGCATTTTGTGCTGACCCATCTGTGTAGACTCGGATCCAGAGGTCCTGTGGGTATTCTTCATCAAGGAAGCTGAGAGTGGCTGTTCTGCGCTGCACACTGTTCTGTTCTTCCTTGTCAAATATTCCTCTCACTTTTGTCTGGATTTGCAACGATAGTCTATGCTCATCTTTCCATGGAGTTCGCTCTGGAATAGTTGTTAGGGGGATACCAACTGTGGGCAGATCAGTGGTTTCTCTGCAGAGTCGTTTGGCCTGGTGGATAAAACTACTTCTTTTCAACCGCCCCATAGCTAGGTTTTCAAATCTGTTCTTCATAGGGTGGCCTGGCAAGCTGAGGAACTTTTCTGCTTGTATTAGCGTTTTCGTATCTCTGCGCTCACTCAGTGCCTGTGTCCTCCCCATCTTCTCCATTTCCACTATAGGGGTTGATCTCATCCCTCCTGTGGTGACTCTAAGTGCTTGATTTTGCACCTTGTCCAGCTCTTGTAGTGTGGTATTTGATGCTGAACACCACGCAGTTGACCCATATTCCAGGTGTGGTCGTATGCTCTGTTGGTAAACTTTGCTAAGTATTTTCGTAATGGCTCCCCATGTGGTTCCACTTAGCTTTCTCAGGATGGCTATTTTCCTTCTGGCTTTTGCTACTGCTTTGTTGATGTGCTTTCTCCATGTCAGCTTGCCATCAAATGTTACTCCAAGGTATGTTGGTTCTTTATCTTCTCTTAGGGGTGTTCCATTCATCTGGATGATCCCTGCCTTTTGTTTTGGAGAGAGGGTGAATAGGGTGGTGCTGCACTTGTCAGTGTTTATGCTGACACACCATCTATTTGCCCATGCAGCAAATGTATCTACAGCTCTTTGTAGCAATCTGGTGGCCACTGATGCATATTCATTTGTGCTCCATAGAACCAGGTCATCGGCGTACATTGCCGCTTTAATTCCATGCGGTAGGTGAGCAACAAGATCATTGATGAAGATTAGAAAAAGTGTGGGGACAAGACTCCGCCCTGGGGGACACCGTGACGCAGTAGTACTTTCTTGCTCTTGAGTCCGTCTATCTGTACTCGGGCTCTTCTGTTGTGCAAGTATGCTTTCACCCATTTGTACATTCTTCCATTGACTTTGCAGTTTCTCAGTTTCTTCATCAGACCTTCTTTCCAGACTTTGTCAAAGGCTTTCTTCAGATCTATCCATGCCGCAAGCACCAGCTTCTTCTCTTGGAATGCATCCTCAATTTCTTGAGAGAGGTAGGTTGTCTGATCTTCCGTAGAGTAGCACTGCCTAAAGCCAGCCTGCTGTGGCACAAGGATGTTTTTACTTTCAATGTACCACTGCAGTCTGTGATTGATGATGCGCTCCAGTGTTTTGCAGAGACAGCTGGTGAGGCTAATTGGTCTGTAGCTAGAGGCAATGGAACCATCTTTCCCTGATTTTAGGAGGGGTATCATGATTGCTTCTCTCCAGGCTTGTGGAACACTGCCTAAGGTCCAGCTGTTATTGAAGATCTGCAACAGCTTTGTTTTGGCCTCTGTTCCTAGGTTCCTGATCATTTCATTGGAGATACCATCAGCTCCTGGTGACTTTCTCATTTTCAGTTTTGATATGGCTAGCTCCAGTTCGCTGATTGTGATGGGTGCCTCCAGAACCTCATGTACTATTTCCTTCTGTCCTGTATGTTGTCGTTTCTCTCGAATCTCTTGTTGTTTCTCTGGACTAATTTTGATATTGCTATCTTGTGCGAACGAGTCCGCAAAATGGTCAGCTGCTTGCTTTCTTGTTAAGATTTTTCCATCTTTATGTAGTGCAATTTTTGAGTTTCTCCCTGTGCTCTCGTCATTAAGCTGTTTTATTAGCTTCCACAATTTCCTTGTGTCTCTTTCAAAGTTCAGAGACTCCGTTTTCTCCTGCCAGCTTTTCCGTCTAGCCTGCAGCTTGGCCCTTTGAAATTTGGCTTTTGCATGCTGGAATTTATTGTGGTGCTCTTGGCTGGGTGTGGCCTCTGCTTGCTTTCTACACACTTCAACATCATTATGCAACTGTTCCAGTTCACTACTCCAGTAGGGTTTATATTGTTTACGGGCTCCTCTTGGTACTGTTTCTCGCGCTGCCTGTAGTATGCATTTCCCAAACTCTTCAACTGCTTTATTTATGTCTTTCTCAGTGTTCAGGTTTCTAACCAGTATGCTGGTGCGATGCTTGTACATTGCCCAGTCTGCTTTCTTGTAGTTCCACCTCGAGAGGGTGCTGCTTTCACTTACAAGCTCATTTTCTACGGTTAGAAAGACTGGCCGATGGTCACTGCCACTAAGTTGTTTCCCAACAGTTCGTGTAATGTTCCACTCCAGGTCTGGTGAATGAAAAGCCAGGTCAGGTGTAGTTGTAGAGTGCCATGATCTCGAGTAGAAAGTATGTGGGTCGGACGGCTTGTTAATCAACATGAATCTATTCTCATCTTGCCAGTCTTCCAGTCTCTCTCCTCTCTGGTCCATGTGATCATAGCCCCAGCTCTGCGAGTGGCTGTTGAAATCGCCACACACAATCATTTTTTCTTTTAGTGGTAGAGTGTCCAGTGCCTGTGGGCGGTCACTTGGACAGTAGTAATTGATCAGATGTAGATTTGTATTACCTGTCTTAAGTTTAAGTGTCTGATACTCAGCCCCTTCCATGTAGACTTTGATTTGGGAAGCCATGATGTTATTTCTTACAAGGGTCAGTATCCCACCTTTTCGCCTGTTCTTTCGGTCAGATCGGTAACACTGGTAGCCTCTGATTTTGAAGGCTATATTTTCATTGAGGTGAGTTTCTTGCAAGCAACATATGCTTACTTTTTCTTGGTCCAAGATTTTTTCTAATTCTATTTTTTTTGTTGCTGACTCCCTCCGCATTCCAGTGCATTATTTTAAGTCTTCATTTAGTATGGCCAGTCGTCCTATTCTCATGTCCCCTGGCTCCACAGGACATCTGAGAAGGACCTCCAGTAGTTGGGGTTGGACCCTTTCGAGACATTGGGCCCGGCACTGCACCTGCCTGGGGGTCCAAAGCAGGGCGAGCACCATAACGATTAGCAGTAGTCGACATATTCCATTTTGCGTGATTGCGTGGCATCCTGATTTCTGTGGTGCGCCTCTTGGCTGGTTGCCTCCGTCTTCAGCACCTTTCTTTGCTAGAGCAGACTGTGGTCTCACTCGAGTGTAGATGTGTACGCGCGCACACACCTGTCTGCGCATGCATGTACGTGCATACACATCTAGAGCATACTGGTTATTTTCCGGCGCCAGAGACTCGCCGTCGCCCCTTCTCCTGTTAGTTTAAACAGGTCCGCCACGTGAAGGCCAGGAGTTGGACTTTTGCTGCATAGGTTATGTATTCACGAGCCATTGAGGTATTTGAGCAATGTTGGGCGATCACCCCAACACCGCGCCTCGGCTACATACAGCAACATTTGGAACCCTGTATAGGTGGTGTCATGTCTCCCGTGTATGGGTGGTGTCATGTCTCCCATGTACGAGTGGGGTCATGTCTCCCGTGTATGGGTGGTGTCATGTCCCCCGTGTATCGGTGGTGTCATTTCTCCCGTGTATGGGTTGGGTCATGACTCCCGTGTATGGGTGGTGTCATGTCTCCCGTGTATGGGTGGTGTCATGTCTCCCGTGTATGGATGGTGTCATGTCTCCCATGTGTGGTGTCATGTCTCCCGTGTATCGGTGGTGTCATGTCTCCCATGTGTGGTGTCATGTCTCCCGTGTATCGGTGGTGTCATGTCTCCCATGTGTGGTGTTATGTCTCCCGTGTATCCGTGGTGTCATGTCTCCCGTGTATCGGTGGTGTCATGTCTCCCGTGTATGGGTGGTGTCATGTCTCCCGTGTATCGGTGGTGTCATGTCTCCCATTATCGGTGGTGTCATGTCTCCCATGTGTGGTGTCATGTCGCCCGTGTATCGGTGGTGTCATGTCTCCCATGTGTGGTGTCATGTCTCCTATGTATCGGTGGTGTCATGTCTCCCGTGTATCGGTGGTGTCATGTCTCCCGTGTATGGGTGGTGTCATGTCTCCCAGGTATCGGTGGTGTCATGTCTCCCAGGTATCGGTGGTGTCATGTCTCCCATGGGTGGTGTCATGTCTCCCGTGTATAGGTGGTGTCATGTCTCCCATGTGTGGTGTCATGTCTCCCGTGTATGGGTGGTGTCATGTCTACCGTGTATCGGTGGTGTCATGTCTCCCGTGTATCGGTGGTGTCAGGTCTCCCGTGTATGGGTGGTGTCATGTCTCCCGTGTATCGGTGGTGTCATGTCTCCCAGGTATCGGTGGTGTCATGTCTCCCATGGGTGGTGTCATGTCTCCCATGTATAGGTGGTTTCATGTCTCCCATGTATAGGTGGTGTCATGTCTCCCATGTATGGGTGGTGTCATATCTCCCGTGTATGTGTGGTGTCATGTCTCCCGTGTATGGGTGGTGTCATGTCTCCCGTGTATGGGTGGTGTCATGTCTCCCGTGTATGGGTGGTGTCATGTATCCTGTGTATGGGTGGGGTCATGTCTCCCATGTATGTGTGGTGTCATGTCTCCCGTGTATGTGTGGTGTCATGTCTCCCGTGTATGTGTGGTGTCATGTCTCCCGTGTATGGGTGGTATCATGTCTACCGTGTATCGGTGGTGTCATGTCTCCCGTGTATCGGTGGTGTCAGGTCTCCCGTGTATGGGTGGTGTCATGTCTCCCGTGTATGGGTGGTGTCATGTCTCCCGTGTATCGGTGGTGTCATGTCTCCCAGGTATCGGTGGTGTCATGTCTTCCATGGGTGGTGTCAAGTCTCCCATGTATAGGTGGTGTCATGTCTCCCATGTATGGGTGGTGTCATGTCTCCCATGTATGGGTGGTGTCATGTCTCCCGTGTATGTGTGGTGTCATGTCTCCCGTGTATGGGTGGTGTCATGTCTCCCGTGTATGGGTGGTGTCATGTCTCCCGTGTATGGGTGGTGTCATGTATCCTGTGTATGGGTGGGGTCATGTCTCCCATGTATGTGTGGTGTCATGTCTCCCGTGTATGTGTGGTGTCATGTCTCCCGTGTATGTGTGGTGTCATGTCTCCCGTGTATCGGTGGTGTCATGTCTCCCGTGTATGGGTGGTGTCATGTCTCCCGTGTATTTGTGGTGTCATGTCTCCCGTGTATGTGTGGTGTCATGTCTCCCGTGTATGTGTGGTGTCATGTCTCCCGTGTATCGGTGGTGTCATGTCTCCCGTGTATCGGTGGTGTCATGATTCCTACGCATCGCTGGTGTAATGTCTCCCGTGTATGGGTGGTGTCATGTCTCCCATGTGTGGTGTCATGTCTCCCGTGTATCGGTGGTGTCATGTCTCCCATGTGTGGTGTCATGTCGCGCGTGTATCGGTGGTGTCATGTCTCCCATGTGTGGTGTCATGTCTCCTATGTATCGGTGGTGTCATGTCTCACGTGTATCGGTGGTGTCATGTCTCCCATGTGTGGTGTCATGTCTCCCGTGTATGTGTGGTATCATGTCTCCCGTGTATGGGTGGTGTCATGTCTCCCGTGTATGTGTGGTGTCGTGTCTCCCGTGTATGGGTGGTGTCATGTCTCCCGTGTATGGGTGGTGTCATGTCTCCCATGTATGGGTGGTGTCATGTCTCCCGTGTATGGATGGTGTCATGTCTCCCTATATGGATGGTGTCATGTCTCCTGTGTATGGATGGTGTCATGTCTCCCGTGTATGGGTGGTGTCATGTCTCCCGTGTATGGGTGGTGTCATGTCTCCCGTGTATCGGTGGTGTCATGTCTCCCGTGTATGGGTGGTGTCATGTCTCCCGTGTATGGGTGGTGTCATGTCTCCTGTGTATGGGTGGGGTCATGTATCCCATGTATGGGTGGTGTCATGTCTCCCGTGTATAGGTGGTGTCATGTTTCCCATGTATGAGTGGGGTCATGTCTCCCGTGTATGGGTGGTGTCATGTCTCCCGTGTATCGGTGGTGTCATTTCTCCCGTGTATGGGTTGGGTCATGACTCCCGTTTATGTGTGGTGTCATGTCTCCCGTGTATCGGTGGTGTCATGTCTCCTATGTGTGGTGTCATGTCTCCCGTGTATCGGTGGTGTCATGTCTCCCATGTGTGGTGTCATGTCTCCCGTGTATCGGTGGTGTCATGTCTCCCGTGTATCGGTGGTGTCATGTCTCCCGTGTATGGGTGGTGTCATGTCTCCCGTGTATCGGTGGTGTCATGTCTCCCATGTATCGGTGGTGTCATGTCTCCCATGGGTGGTGTCATGTCTCCCGTGTATAGGTTGTGTCATGTATCCCGTGTATGGGTGGTGTCATGTCTCACGTGTATGGGTGGTGTCATGTCTCACGTGTATGGGTGGTGTCATGTCTCCGTGTATCGTTGTTGTCATGTCTCCCGTGTATGTGTGGTGTAATGTCTCCCATGTATCGGTGGTGTCATGCCTCCCATGTATCGGTGGTGTCATGTCTCCAGTGTATCGGTGGTGTCATGTCTCCCATGTGTGGTGTCATGTCTCCTGTGTATCGGTGGTGTCATGACTCCCACGTGTGGTGTCATGCCTCCCGTGTATCGGTGGTGTCATGTCTCCCGTGTATCGGTGGTGTCATGTCTCCCATGTGTGGTGTCATGTCTCCTGTGTATGGGTGGTGTCATGTCTCCCGTGTATGTGTGGTGTCATGTCTCCCGTGTATGGGTGGTGTCATGTCTCCCATATATGGGTGATGTCATGTCTCACGTGTATGGGTGGTGTCATGTCTCCCGTGTATAGGTGGTGTCATGTCTCCCGTGTATGGGTGGTGTCATGTCTCCCATGAATCGGTGGTGTCATGTCTCCCGTGTATGTGTGGTGTCATGTCTCCCGTGTATGGGTGGTGTCATGTCTCCCATGTATGGGTGGTGTCATGTCTCCCATATATGGGTGGTGTCATGTCTCCCGTGTATGGGTGGTGTCATGTCTCCCATGTGTGGTATCATGTCTCCCGTGTATCGGTGGTGTCATGTCTCCCAAGTGTGATATCATGTCTCCCGTGTATCGGTGGTGTCATGTCTCCCATGTGTGGTGTCATGTCTCCCGTGTATCGGTGGCGTCATGTCTCCCATGGGTGGTGTCATGTCTCCCGTGTATGTGTGGTGTCATGTTTCCCTTGTATGGGTGGTGTCATGTCTCCCGTGTATGGGTGGTGTCATGTCTCCCATGTATGGGTGGTGTCATGTCTCCCGTGTATGGATGGTGTCATGTCTCCCTATATGGATGGTGTCATGTCTCCTGTGTATGGGTGGTGTCATGTCTCCGGTGTATGGGTGGTGTCATGTCTCCCGTGTATGGGTGGTGTCATGTCTCCCGTGTATCGGTGGTGTCATGTCACCCATGTATCGGTGGTGTCATGTCTCCCATGGGTGGTGTCATGTCTCCCGTGTATCGGTGGTGTCATGTCACCCATGTATCGGTGGTGTCATGTCTCCCATGTGTGGTGTCATGTCGCCCGTGTATCGGTGGTGTCATGTCTCCCATGTGTGGTGTCATGTCTCCTATGTATCGGTGGTGTCATGTCTCCCGTGTATCGGTGGTGTCATGTCTCCCGTGTATGGGTGGTGTCATGTCTCCCAGGTATCGGTGGTGTCATGTCTCCCAGGTATCGGTGGTGTCATGTCTCCCATGGGTGGTGTCATGTCTCCCGTGTATAGGTGGTGTCATGTCTCCCATGTGTGGTGTCATGTCTCCCGTGTATGGGTGGTGTCATGTCTACCGTGTATCGGTGGTGTCATGTCTCCCGTGTATCGGTGGTGTCAGGTCTCCCGTGTATGGGTGGTGTCATGTCTCCCGTGTATCGGTGGTGTCATGTCTCCCAGGTATCGGTGGTGTCATGTCTCCCATGGGTGGTGTCATGTCTCCCATGTATAGGTGGTTTCATGTCTCCCATGTATAGGTGGTGTCATGTCTCCCATGTATGGGTGGTGTCATATCTCCCGTGTATGTGTGGTGTCATGTCTCCCGTGTATGGGTGGTGTCATGTCTCCCGTGTATGGGTGGTGTCATGTCTCCCGTGTATGGGTGGTGTCATGTATCCTGTGTATGGGTGGGGTCATGTCTCCCATGTATGTGTGGTGTCATGTCTCCCGTGTATGTGTGGTGTCATGTCTCCCGTGTATGTGTGGTGTCATGTCTCCCGTGTATGGGTGGTGTCATGTCTACCGTGTATCGGTGGTGTCATGTCTCCCGTGTATCGGTGGTGTCAGGTCTCCCGTGTATGGGTGGTGTCATGTCTCCCGTGTATGGGTGGTGTCATGTCTCCCGTGTATCGGTGGTGTCATGTCTCCCAGGTATCGGTGGTGTCATGTCTTCCATGGGTGGTGTCATGTCTCCCATGTATAGGTGGTGTCATGTCTCCCATGTATGGGTGGTGTCATGTCTCCCATGTATGGGTGGTGTCATGTCTCCCGTGTATGTGTGGTGTCATGTCTCCCGTGTATGGGTGGTGTCATGTCTCCCGTGTATGGGTGGTGTCATGTCTCCCGTGTATGGGTGGTGTCATGTTTCCCGTGTATGGGTGGGGTCATGTCTCCCATGTATGTGTGGTGTCATGTCTCCCGTGTATGTGTGGTGTCATGTCTCCCGTGTATCGGTGGTGTCATGTCTCCCGTGTATGGGTGGTGTCATGTCTCCCGTGTATTTGTGGTGTCATGTCTCCCGTGTATGTGTGGTGTCATGTCTCCCGTGTATGTGTGGTGTCATGTCTCCCGTGTATCGGTGGTGTCATGTCTCCCGTGTATCGGTGGTGTCATGATTCCTACGCATCGCTGGTGTAATGTCTCCCGTGTATGGGTGGTGTCATGTCTCCCATGTGTGGTGTCATGTCTCCCGTGTATCGGTGGTGTCATGTCTCCCATGTGTGGTGTCATGTCGCGCGTGTATCGGTGGTGTCATGTCTCCCATGTGTGGTGTCATGTCTCCTATGTATCGGTGGTGTCATGTCTCACGTGTATCGGTGGTGTCATGTCTCCCATGTGTGGTGTCATGTCTCCCGTGTATGTGTGGTATCATGTCTCCCGTGTATGGGTGGTGTCATGTCTCCCGTGTATGTGTGGTGTCGTGTCTCCCGTGTATGGGTGGTGTCATGTCTCCCGTGTATGGGTGGTGTCATGTCTCCCATGTATGGGTGGTGTCATGTCTCCCGTGTATGGATGGTGTCATGTCTCCCTATATGGATGGTGTCATGTCTCCTGTGTATGGATGGTGTCATGTCTCCCGTGTATGGGTGGTGTCATGTCTCCCGTGTATGGGTGGTGTCATGTCTCCCGTGTATCGGTGGTGTCATGTCTCCCGTGTATGGGTGGTGTCATGTCTCCCGTGTATGGGTGGTGTCATGTCTCCTGTGTATGGGTGGGGTCATGTATCCCATGTATGGGTGGTGTCATGTCTCCCGTGTATAGGTGGTGTCATGTTTCCCATGTATGAGTGGGGTCATGTCTCCCGTGTATGGGTGGTGTCATGTCTCCCGTGTATCGGTGGTGTCATTTCTCCCGTGTATGGGTTGGGTCATGACTCCCGTTTATGTGTGGTGTCATGTCTCCCGTGTATCGGTGGTGTCATGTCTCCTATGTGTGGTGTCATGTCTCCCGTGTATCGGTGGTGTCATGTCTCCCATGTGTGGTGTCATGTCTCCCGTGTATCGGTGGTGTCATGTCTCCCGTGTATCGGTGGTGTCATGTCTCCCGTGTATGGGTGGTGTCATGTCTCCCGTGTATCGGTGGTGTCATGTCTCCCATGTATCGGTGGTGTCATGTCTCCCATGGGTGGTGTCATGTCTCCCGTGTATAGGTTGTGTCATGTATCCCGTGTATGGGTGGTGTCATGTCTCACGTGTATGGGTGGTGTCATGTCTCACGTGTATGGGTGGTGTCATGTCTCCGTGTATCGTTGTTGTCATGTCTCCCGTGTATGTGTGGTGTAATGTCTCCCATGTATCGGTGGTGTCATGCCTCCCATGTATCGGTGGTGTCATGTCTCCAGTGTATCGGTGGTGTCATGTCTCCCATGTGTGGTGTCATGTCTCCTGTGTATCGGTGGTGTCATGACTCCCACGTGTGGTGTCATGCCTCCCGTGTATCGGTGGTGTCATGTCTCCCGTGTATCGGTGGTGTCATGTCTCCCATGTGTGGTGTCATGTCTCCTGTGTATGGGTGGTGTCATGTCTCCCGTGTATGTGTGGTGTCATGTCTCCCGTGTATGGGTGGTGTCATGTCTCCCATATATGGGTGATGTCATGTCTCACGTGTATGGGTGGTGTCATGTCTCCCGTGTATAGGTGGTGTCATGTCTCCCGTGTATGGGTGGTGTCATGTCTCCCATGAATCGGTGGTGTCATGTCTCCCGTGTATGTGTGGTGTCATGTCTCCCGTGTATGGGTGGTGTCATGTCTCCCATGTATGGGTGGTGTCATGTCTCCCGTATATGGGTGGTGTCATGTCTCCCGTGTATGGGTGGTGTCATGTCTCCCATGTGTGGTATCATGTCTCCCGTGTATCGGTGGTGTCATGTCTCCCAAGTGTGATATCATGTCTCCCGTGTATCGGTGGTGTCATGTCTCCCATGTGTGGTGTCATGTCTCCCGTGTATCGGTGGCGTCATGTCTCCCATGGGTGGTGTCATGTCTCCCGTGTATGTGTGGTGTCATGTTTCCCTTGTATGGGTGGTGTCATGTCTCCCGTGTATGGGTGGTGTCATGTCTCCCATGTATGGGTGGTGTCATGTCTCCCGTGTATGGATGGTGTCATGTCTCCCTATATGGATGGTGTCATGTCTCCTGTGTATGGGTGGTGTCATGTCTCCGGTGTATGGGTGGTGTCATGTCTCCCGTGTATGGGTGGTGTCATGTCTCCCGTGTATCGGTGGTGTCATGTCACCCATGTATCGGTGGTGTCATGTCTCCCATGGGTGGTGTCATGTCTCCCGTGTATAGGTTGTGTCATGTCTCCCGTGTATGGGTGGTGTCATGTCTCACGTGTATGGGTGGTGTCATGTCTCACGTGTATGGGTGGTGTCATGTCTCCGTGTATCGTTGTTGTCATGTCTCCCGTGTATGTGTGGTGTAATGTCTCCCATGTATCGGTGGTGTCATGCCTCCCATGTATCGGTGGTGTCATGTCTCCAGTGTATCGGTGGTGTCATGTCTCCCATGTGTGGTGTCATGTCTCCTGTGTATCGGTGGTGTCATGACTCCCACGTGTGGTGTCATGTCTCCCGTGTATCGGTGGTGTCATGTCTCCCGTGTATCGGTGGTGTCATGTCTCCCATGTGTGGTGTCATGTCTCCTGTGTATGGGTGGTGTCATGACTCCCGTGTATTGTGGTGTCATGTCTCCCGTGTATGGGTGGTGTCATGTCTCCCATATATGGGTGGTGTCATGTCTCCCGTGTATGGGTGGTGTCATGTCTCCCGTGTATAGGTGGTGTCATGTCTCCCGTGTATGGGTGGTGTCATGTCTCCCATGTATGGGTGGTGTCATGTCTCCCGTGTATGTGTGGTGTCATGTCTCCCGTGTATGGGTGGTGTCATGTCTACCGTGTATGGGTGGTGTCATGTCTCCCGTGTATGGGTGGTGTCATGTCTCCCGTGTATGGGTGGTGTCATGTCTCCCATGTGTGGTATCATGTCTCCCGTGTATCGGTGATGTCATGTCTCCCATGTGTGATGTCATGTCTCCCGTGTATCGGTGGTGTCATGTCTCCCATGTGTGGTGTCATGTCTCCCGTGTATCGGTGGTGTCATGTCTCCCGTGTATCGGTGGTGTCATGTCTCCCTTGTATGGGTGGTGTCATGTCTCCCAGGTATCGGTGGTGTCATGTCTCCCAGGTATCGGTGGTGTCATGTCTCCCATGGGTGGTGTCATGTCTCCCGTGTATAGGTGGTGTCATGTCTCCCATGTGTGGTGTCATGTCTCCCGTGTATGGGTGGTGTCATGTCTACCGTGTATCGGTGGTGTCATGTCTCCCATGTGTGGTGTCATGTCTCCCGTGTATCGGTGGCGTCATGTCTCCCATGGGTGGTGTCATGTCTCCCGTGTATGTGTGGTGTCATGTTTCCCTTGTATGGGTGGTGTCATGTCTCCCGTGTATGGGTGGTGTCATGTCTCCCATGTATGGGTGGTGTCATGTCTCCCGTGTATGGATGGTGTCATGTCTCCCTATATGGATGGTGTCATGTCTCCTGTGTATGGGTGGTGTCATGTCTCCGGTGTATGGGTGGTGTCATGTCTCCCGTGTATGGGTGGTGTCATGTCTCCCGTGTATCGGTGGTGTCATGTCTCCCATGGGTGGTGTCATGTCTCCCGTGTATGTGTGGTGTCATGTTTCCCTTGTATGGGTGGTGTCATGTCTCCCGTGTATGGGTGGTGTCATGTCTCCCATGTATGGGTGGTGTCATGTCTCCCGTGTATGGATGGTGTCATGTCTCCCTATATGGATGGTGTCATGTCTCCTGTGTATGGGTGGTGTCATGTCTCCGGTGTATGGGTGGTGTCATGTCTCCCGTGTATGGGTGGTGTCATGTCTCCCGTGTATCGGTGGTGTCATGTCACCCATGTATCGGTGGTGTCATGTCTCCCATGGGTGGTGTCATGTCTCCCGTGTATCGGTGGTGTCATGTCACCCATGTATCGGTGGTGTCATGTCTCCCATGTGTGGTGTCATGTCGCCCGTGTATCGGTGGTGTCATGTCTCCCATGTGTGGTGTCATGTCTCCTATGTATCGGTGGTGTCATGTCTCCCGTGTATCGGTGGTGTCATGTCTCCCGTGTATGGGTGGTGTCATGTCTCCCAGGTATCGGTGGTGTCATGTCTCCCAGGTATCGGTGGTGTCATGTCTCCCATGGGTGGTGTCATGTCTCCCGTGTATAGGTGGTGTCATGTCTCCCATGTGTGGTTTCATGTCTCCCGTGTATGGGTGGTGTCATGTCTACCGTGTATCGGTGGTGTCATGTCTCCCGTGTATCGGTGGTGTCAGGTCTCCCGTGTATGGGTGGTGTCATGTCTCCCGTGTATCGGTGGTGTCATGTCTCCCAGGTATCGGTGGTGTCATGTCTCCCATGGGTGGTGTCATGTCTCCCATGTATAGGTGGTTTCATGTCTCCTATGTATAGGTGGTGTCATGTCTCCCATGTATGGGTGGTGTCATATCTCCCGTGTATGTGTGGTGTCATGTCTCCCGTGTATGGGTGGTGTCATGTCTCCCGTGTATGGGTGGTGTCATGTCTCCCGTGTATGGGTGGTGTCATGTATCCTGTGTATGGGTGGGGTCATGTCTCCCATGTATGTGTGGTGTCATGTCTCCCGTGTATGTGTGGTGTCATGTCTCCCGTGTATGTGTGGTGTCATGTCTCCCGTGTATGGGTGGTGTCATGTCTACCGTGTATCGGTGGTGTCATGTCTCCCGTGTATCGGTGGTGTCAGGTCTCCCGTGTATGGGTGGTGTCATGTCTCCCGTGTATGGGTGGTGTCATGTCTCCCGTGTATCGGTGGTGTCATGTCTCCCAGGTATCGGTGGTGTCATGTCTTCCATGGGTGGTGTCATGTCTCCCATGTATAGGTGGTGTCATGTCTCCCATGTATGGGTGGTGTCATGTCTCCCATGTATGGGTGGTGTCATGTCTCCCGTGTATGTGTGGTGTCATGTCTCCCGTGTATGGGTGGTGTCATGTCTCCCGTGTATGGGTGGTGTCATGTCTCCCGTGTATGGGTGGTGTCATGTATCCTGTGTATGGGTGGGGTCATGTCTCCCATGTATGTGTGGTGTCATGTCTCCCGTGTATGTGTGGTGTCATGTCTCCCGTGTATGTGTGGTGTCATGTCTCCCGTGTATCGGTGGTGTCATGTCTCCCGTGTATGGGTGGTGTCATGTCTCCCGTGTATTTGTGGTGTCATGTCTCCCGTGTATGTGTGGTGTCATGTCTCCCGTGTATGTGTGGTGTCATGTCTCCCGTGTATCGGTGGTGTCATGTCTCCCGTGTATCGGTGGTGTCATGATTCCTACGCATCGCTGGTGTAATGTCTCCCGTGTATGGGTGGTGTCATGTCTCCCATGTGTGGTGTCATGTCTCCCGTGTATCGGTGGTGTCATGTCTCCCATGTGTGGTGTCATGTCGCGCGTGTATCGGTGGTGTCATGTCTCCCATGTGTGGTGTCATGTCTCCTATGTATCGGTGGTGTCATGTCTCACGTGTATCGGTGGTGTCATGTCTCCCATGTGTGGTGTCATGTCTCCCGTGTATGTGTGGTATCATGTCTCCCGTGTATGGGTGGTGTCATGTCTCCCGTGTATGTGTGGTGTCGTGTCTCCCGTGTATGGGTGGTGTCATGTCTCCCGTGTATGGGTGGTGTCATGTCTCCCATGTATGGGTGGTGTCATGTCTCCCGTGTATGGATGGTGTCATGTCTCCCTATATGGATGGTGTCATGTCTCCTGTGTATGGATGGTGTCATGTCTCCCGTGTATGGGTGGTGTCATGTCTCCCGTGTATGGGTGGTGTCATGTCTCCCGTGTATCGGTGGTGTCATGTCTCCCGTGTATGGGTGGTGTCATGTCTCCCGTGTATGGGTGGTGTCATGTCTCCTGTGTATGGGTGGGGTCATGTATCCCATGTATGGGTGGTGTCATGTCTCCCGTGTATAGGTGGTGTCATGTTTCCCATGTATGAGTGGGGTCATGTCTCCCGTGTATGGGTGGTGTCATGTCTCCCGTGTATCGGTGGTGTCATTTCTCCCGTGTATGGGTTGGGTCATGACTCCCGTTTATGTGTGGTGTCATGTCTCCCGTGTATCGGTGGTGTCATGTCTCCTATGTGTGGTGTCATGTCTCCCGTGTATCGGTGGTGTCATGTCTCCCATGTGTGGTGTCATGTCTCCCGTGTATCGGTGGTGTCATGTCTCCCGTGTATCGGTGGTGTCATGTCTCCCGTGTATGGGTGGTGTCATGTCTCCCGTGTATCGGTGGTGTCATGTCTCCCATGTATCGGTGGTGTCATGTCTCCCATGGGTGGTGTCATGTCTCCCGTGTATAGGTTGTGTCATGTATCCCGTGTATGGGTGGTGTCATGTCTCACGTGTATGGGTGGTGTCATGTCTCACGTGTATGGGTGGTGTCATGTCTCCGTGTATCGTTGTTGTCATGTCTCCCGTGTATGTGTGGTGTAATGTCTCCCATGTATCGGTGGTGTCATGCCTCCCATGTATCGGTGGTGTCATGTCTCCAGTGTATCGGTGGTGTCATGTCTCCCATGTGTGGTGTCATGTCTCCTGTGTATCGGTGGTGTCATGACTCCCACGTGTGGTGTCATGCCTCCCGTGTATCGGTGGTGTCATGTCTCCCGTGTATCGGTGGTGTCATGTCTCCCATGTGTGGTGTCATGTCTCCTGTGTATGGGTGGTGTCATGTCTCCCGTGTATGTGTGGTGTCATGTCTCCCGTGTATGGGTGGTGTCATGTCTCCCATATATGGGTGATGTCATGTCTCACGTGTATGGGTGGTGTCATGTCTCCCGTGTATAGGTGGTGTCATGTCTCCCGTGTATGGGTGGTGTCATGTCTCCCATGAATCGGTGGTGTCATGTCTCCCGTGTATGTGTGGTGTCATGTCTCCCGTGTATGGGTGGTGTCATGTCTCCCATGTATGGGTGGTGTCATGTCTCCCGTATATGGGTGGTGTCATGTCTCCCGTGTATGGGTGGTGTCATGTCTCCCATGTGTGGTATCATGTCTCCCGTGTATCGGTGGTGTCATGTCTCCCAAGTGTGATATCATGTCTCCCGTGTATCGGTGGTGTCATGTCTCCCATGTGTGGTGTCATGTCTCCCGTGTATCGGTGGCGTCATGTCTCCCATGGGTGGTGTCATGTCTCCCGTGTATGTGTGGTGTCATGTTTCCCTTGTATGGGTGGTGTCATGTCTCCCGTGTATGGGTGGTGTCATGTCTCCCATGTATGGGTGGTGTCATGTCTCCCGTGTATGGATGGTGTCATGTCTCCCTATATGGATGGTGTCATGTCTCCTGTGTATGGGTGGTGTCATGTCTCCGGTGTATGGGTGGTGTCATGTCTCCCGTGTATGGGTGGTGTCATGTCTCCCGTGTATCGGTGGTGTCATGTCACCCATGTATCGGTGGTGTCATGTCTCCCATGGGTGGTGTCATGTCTCCCGTGTATCGGTGGTGTCATGTCACCCATGTATCGGTGGTGTCATGTCTCCCATGTGTGGTGTCATGTCGCCCGTGTATCGGTGGTGTCATGTCTCCCATGTGTGGTGTCATGTCTCCTATGTATCGGTGGTGTCATGTCTCCCGTGTATCGGTGGTGTCATGTCTCCCGTGTATGGGTGGTGTCATGTCTCCCAGGTATCGGTGGTGTCATGTCTCCCAGGTATCGGTGGTGTCATGTCTCCCATGGGTGGTGTCATGTCTCCCGTGTATAGGTGGTGTCATGTCTCCCATGTGTGGTGTCATGTCTCCCGTGTATGGGTGGTGTCATGTCTACCGTTTATCGGTGGTGTCATGTCTCCCGTGTATCGGTGGTGTCAGGTCTCCCGTGTATGGGTGGTGTCATGTCTCCCGTGTATCGGTGGTGTCATGTCTCCCAGGTATCGGTGGTGTCATGTCTCCCATGGGTGGTGTCATGTCTCCCATGTATAGGTGGTTTCATGTCTCCCATGTATAGGTGGTGTCATGTCTCCCATGTATGGGTGGTGTCATATCTCCCGTGTATGTGTGGTGTCATGTCTCCCGTGTATGGGTGGTGTCATGTCTCCCGTGTATGGGTGGTGTCATGTCTCCCGTGTATGGGTGGTGTCATGTATCCTGTGTATGGGTGGGGTCATGTCTCCCATGTATGTGTGGTGTCATGTCTCCCGTGTATGTGTGGTGTCATGTCTCCCGTGTATGTGTGGTGTCATGTCTCCCGTGTATGGGTGGTGTCATGTCTACCGTGTATCGGTGGTGTCATGTCTCCCGTGTATCGGTGGTGTCAGGGCTCCCGTGTATGGGTGGTGTCATGTCTCCCGTGTATGGGTGGTGTCATGTCTCCCGTGTATCGGTGGTGTCATGTCTCCCAGGTATCGGTGGTGTCATGTCTTCCATGGGTGGTGTCATGTCTCCCATGTATAGGTGGTGTCATGTCTCCCATGTATGGGTGGTGTCATGTCTCCCATGTATGGGTGGTGTCATGTCTCCCGTGTATGTGTGGTGTCATGTCTCCCGTGTATGGGTGGTGTCATGTCTCCCGTGTATGGGTGGTGTCATGTCTCCCGTGTATGGGTGGTGTCATGTTTCCTGTGTATGGGTGGGGTCATGTCTCCCATGTATGTGTGGTGTCATGTCTCCCGTGTATGTGTGGTGTCATGTCTCCCGTGTATGTGTGGTGTCATGTCTCCCGTGTATCGGTGGTGTCATGTCTCCCGTGTATGGGTGGTGTCATGTCTCCCGTGTATTTGTGGTGTCATGTCTCCCGTGTATGTGTGGTGTCATGTCTCCCGTGTATGTGTGGTGTCATGTCTCCCGTGTATCGGTGGTGTCATGTCTCCCGTGTATCGGTGGTGTCATGATTCCTACGTATCGCTGGTGTAATGTCTCCCGTGTATGGGTGGTGTCATGTCTCCCATGTGTGGTGTCATGTCTCCCGTGTATCGGTGGTGTCATGTCTCCCATGTGTGGTGTCATGTCGCGCGTGTATCGGTGGTGTCATGTCTCCCATGTGTGGTGTCATGTCTCCTATGTATCGGTGGTGTCATGTCTCACGTGTATCGGTGGTGTCATGTCTCCCATGTGTGGTGTCATGTCTCCCGTGTATGTGTGGTATCATGTCTCCCGTGTATGGGTGGTGTCATGTCTCCCGTGTATGTGTGGTGTCGTGTCTCCCGTGTATGGGTGGTGTCATGTCTCCCGTGTATGGGTGGTGTCATGTCTCCCATGTATGGGTGGTGTCATGTCTCCCGTGTATGGATGGTGTCATGTCTCCCTATATGGATGGTGTCATGTCTCCTGTGTATGGATGGTGTCATGTCTCCCGTGTATGGGTGGTGTCATGTCTCCCGTGTATGGGTGGTGTCATGTCTCCCGTGTATCGGTGGTGTCATGTCTCCCGTGTATGGGTGGTGTCATGTCTCCCGTGTATGGGTGGTGTCATGTCTCCTGTGTATGGGTGGGGTCATGTATCCCATGTATGGGTGGTGTCATGTCTCCCGTGTATAGGTGGTGTCATGTTTCCCATGTATGAGTGGGGTCATGTCTCCCGTGTATGGGTGGTGTCATGTCTCCCGTGTATCGGTGGTGTCATTTCTCCCGTGTATGGGTTGGGTCATGACTCCCGTTTATGTGTGGTGTCATGTCTCCCGTGTATCGGTGGTGTCATGTCTCCTATGTGTGGTGTCATGTCTCCCGTGTATCGGTGGTGTCATGTCTCCCATGTGTGGTGTCATGTCTCCCGTGTATCGGTGGTGTCATGTCTCCCGTGTATCGGTGGTGTCATGTCTCCCGTGTATGGGTGGTGTCATGTCTCCCGTGTATCGGTGGTGTCATGTCACCCATGTATCGGTGGTGTCATGTCTCCCATGGGTGGTGTCATGTCTCCCGTGTATAGGTTGTGTCATGTATCCCGTGTATGGGTGGTGTCATGTCTCACGTGTATGGGTGGTGTCATGTCTCACGTGTATGGGTGGTGTCATGTCTCCGTGTATCGTTGTTGTCATGTCTCCCGTGTATGTGTGGTGTAATGTCTCCCATGTATCGGTGGTGTCATGCCTCCCATGTATCGGTGGTGTCATGTCTCCAGTGTATCGGTGGTGTCATGTCTCCCATGTGTGGTGTCATGTCTCCTGTGTATCGGTGGTGTCATGACTCCCACGTGTGGTGTCATGCCTCCCGTGTATCGGTGGTGTCATGTCTCCCGTGTATCGGTGGTGTCATGTCTCCCATGTGTGGTGTCATGTCTCCTGTGTATGGGTGGTGTCATGTCTCCCGTGTATGTGTGGTGTCATGTCTCCCGTGTATGGGTGGTGTCATGTCTCCCATATATGGGTGATGTCATGTCTCACGTGTATGGGTGGTGTCATGTCTCCCGTGTATAGGTGGTGTCATGTCTCCCGTGTATGGGTGGTGTCATGTCTCCCATGAATCGGTGGTGTCATGTCTCCCGTGTATGTGTGGTGTCATGTCTCCCGTGTATGGGTGGTGTCATGTCTCCCATGTATGGGTGGTGTCATGTCTCCCGTATATGGGTGGTGTCATGTCTCCCGTGTATGGGTGGTGTCATGTCTCCCATGTGTGGTATCATGTCTCCCGTGTATCGGTGGTGTCATGTCTCCCAAGTGTGATATCATGTCTCCCGTGTATCGGTGGTGTCATGTCTCCCATGTGTGGTGTCATGTCTCCCGTGTATCGGTGGCGTCATGTCTCCCATGGGTGGTGTCATGTCTCCCGTGTATGTGTGGTGTCATGTTTCCCTTGTATGGGTGGTGTCATGTCTCCCGTGTATGGGTGGTGTCATGTCTCCCATGTATGGGTGGTGTCATGTCTCCCGTGTATGGATGGTGTCATGTCTCCCTATATGGATGGTGTCATGTCTCCTGTGTATGGGTGGTGTCATGTCTCCGGTGTATGGGTGGTGTCATGTCTCCCGTGTATGGGTGGTGTCATGTCTCCCGTGTATCGGTGGTGTCATGTCACCCATGTATCGGTGGTGTCATGTCTCCCATGGGTGGTGTCATGTCTCCCGTGTATAGGTTGTGTCATGTCTCCCGTGTATGGGTGGTGTCATGTCTCACGTGTATGGGTGGTGTCATGTCTCACGTGTATGGGTGGTGTCATGTCTCCGTGTATCGTTGTTGTCATGTCTCCCGTGTATGTGTGGTGTAATGTCTCCCATGTATCGGTGGTGTCATGCCTCCCATGTATCGGTGGTGTCATGTCTCCAGTGTATCGGTGGTGTCATGTCTCCCATGTGTGGTGTCATGTCTCCTGTGTATCGGTGGTGTCATGACTCCCACGTGTGGTGTCATGTCTCCCGTGTATCGGTGGTGTCATGTCTCCCGTGTATCGGTGGTGTCATGTCTCCCATGTGTGGTGTCATGTCTCCTGTGTATGGGTGGTGTCATGACTCCCGTGTATTGTGGTGTCATGTCTCCCGTGTATGGGTGGTGTCATGTCTCCCATATATGGGTGGTGTCATGTCTCCCGTGTATGGGTGGTGTCATGTCTCCCGTGTATAGGTGGTGTCATGTCTCCCGTGTATGGGTGGTGTCATGTCTCCCATGTATGGGTGGTGTCATGTCTCCCGTGTATGTGTGGTGTCATGTCTCCCGTGTATGGGTGGTGTCATGTCTACCGTGTATGGGTGGTGTCATGTCTCCCGTGTATGGGTGGTGTCATGTCTCCCGTGTATGGGTGGTGTCATGTCTCCCATGTGTGGTATCATGTCTCCCGTGTATCGGTGATGTCATGTCTCCCATGTGTGATGTCATGTCTCCCGTGTATCGGTGGTGTCATGTCTCCCATGTGTGGTGTCATGTCTCCCGTGTATCGGTGGTGTCATGTCTCCCGTGTATCGGTGGTGTCATGTCTCCCTTGTATGGGTGGTGTCATGTCTCCCAGGTATCGGTGGTGTCATGTCTCCCAGGTATCGGTGGTGTCATGTCTCCCATGGGTGGTGTCATGTCTCCCGTGTATAGGTGGTGTCATGTCTCCCATGTGTGGTGTCATGTCTCCCGTGTATCGGTGGTGTCATGTCTCCCATGTGTGGTGTCATGTCTCCCGTGTATCGGTGGTGTCATGTCTCCCGTGTATGGGTGGTGTCATGTCTCCCGTGTATCGGTGGTGTCATGTCTCCCAGGTATCGGTGGTGTCATGTCTCCCATGGGTTGTGTCATGTCTCCCGTGTATATGTGGTGTCATGTCTCCCGTGTATGGGTGGTGTCATGTCTCCCATGTATGGGTGGTGTCATGTCTCCCGTGTATGTGTTGTGTCATGTCTCCCGTGTATGGGTGGTGTCATGTCTCCCATGTATGGTTGGTGTCATGTCTCCCGTGTATCGGTGGTGTCATGTCTCCCAGGTATCGGTGGTGTCATGTCTCCCATGGGTGGTGTCATGTCTCCAGTGTATAGGTGGTGTCATGTCTCCCGTGTATGGGTGGTGTCATGTCTCCCATGTATGGGTGGTGTCATGTCTCCCGTGTATGTGTGGTGTCATGTCTCCTGTGTATGGGTGGTGTCATGTCTCCCGTGTATGTGTGGTGTCGTGTTTCCCGTGTATGGGTGGTGTCATGTCTCCCGTGTATGGGTGGTGTCATGTCTACCATGTATGGGTGGTGTCATGTCTCCCGTGTATGGATGGTGTCATGTCTCCCTATATGGATGGTGTCATGTCTCCTGTGTATGGGTGGTGTCATGTCTCCCGTGTATGGGTGGTGTCATGTCTCCCGTGTATGGGTGGTGTCATGTCCCCCGTGTATGGGTGGTGTCATGTCTCCCGTGTATGGGTGGTGTCATGTCTCCCGTGTATGGGTGGTGTCATGTCTCCTGTGTATGGGTGGGGTCATGTCTCCCATGTATGGGTGGTGTCATGTCTCCCGTGTATAGGTGGTGTCATGTTTCCCATGTATGAGTGGGGTCATGTCTCCCGTGTATGGGTGGTGTCATGTCTCCCGTGTATCGGTGGTGTCATTTCTCCCGTGTATGGGTTGGGTCATGACTCCCGTTTATGGGTGGTGTCATGTCTCCCGTGTATATGTGGTGTCATGTCTCTCATGTGTGGTGTCATTTCTCCCGTGTATCGGTGGTGTCATGTCTCCTATGTGTGGTGTCATGTCTCCCGTGTATCGGTGGTGTCATGTCTCCCATGTGTGGTGTCATGTCTCCCGTGTATCGGTGGTGTCATGTCTCCCGTGTATCGGTGGTGTCATGTCTCCCGTGTATGGGTGGTGTCATGTCTCCCGTGTATCGGTGGTGTCATGTCTCCCATGTATCGGTGGTGTCATGTCTCCCATGAGTGGTGTCATGTCTCCCGTGTATAGGTTGTGTCATGTCTCCCGTGTATGGGTGGTGTCATGTCTCACGTGTATGGGTGGTGTCATGTCTCACGTGTATGGGTGGTGTCATGTCTCCGTGTATCGTTGTTGTCATGTCTCCCGTGTATGTGTGGTGTAATGTCTCCCATGTATCGGTGGTGTCATGCCTCCCATGTATCGGTGGTGTCATGTCTCCAGTGTATCGGTGGTGTCATGTCTCCCATGTGTGGTGTCATGTCTCCTGTGTATCGGTGGTGTCATGACTCCCACGTGTGGTGTCATGCCTCCCGTGTATCGGTGGTGTCATGTCTCCCGTGTATCGGTGGTGTCATGTCTCCCATGTGTGGTGTCATGTCTCCTGTGTATGGGTGGTGTCATGTCTCCCGTGTATGTGTGGTGTCATGTCTCCCGTGTATGGGTGGTGTCATGTCTCCCATATATGGGTGATGTCATGTCTCCCGTGTATGGGTGGTGTCATGTCTCCCATGAATGGGTGGTGTCATGTCTCCCGTGTATGTGTGGTGTCATGTCTCCCGTGTATGGGTGGTGTCATGTCTCCCGTGTATGGGTGGTGTCATGTCTCCCGTGTATGGGTGGTGTCATGTCTCCCGTGTATGGGTGGTGTCATGTCTCCCATGTGTGGTATCATGTCTCCCGTGTATCGGTGGTGTCATGTCTCCCATGTGTGATGTCATGTCTCCCGTGTATCGGTGGTGTCATGTCACCCATGTGTGGTGTCATGTCTCCCGTGTATCGGTGGTGTCATGTCTCCCATGGGTGGTGTCATGTCTCCCGTGTATGTGTGGTGTCATGTTTCCCTTGTATGGGTGGTGTCATGTCTCCCGTGTATGGGTGGTGTCATGTCTCCCATGTATGGGTGGTGTCATGTCTCCCGTGTATGGATGGTGTCATGTCTCCCTATATGGATGGTGTCATGTCTCCTGTGTATGGGTGGTGTCATGTCTCCCGTGTATGGGTGGTGTCATGTCTCCCGTGTATGGGTGGTGTCATGTCTCCCGTGTATGGGTGGTGTCATGTCTCCCGTGTATGGGTGGTGTCATGTCTCCCGTGTATGGGTGGTGTCATGTCTCCTGTGTATGGGTGGGGTCATGTCTCCCATGTATGGGTGGTGTCATGTCTCCCGTGTATCGGTGGTGTCATGTCTCCCATGTGTGGTGTCATGTCTCCCGTGTATCGGTGGTGTCATGTCTCCCGTGTATCGGTGGTGTCATGTCTCCCGTGTATGGGTGGTGTCATGTCTCCCGTGTATCGGTGGTGTCATGTCTCCCATGTATCGGTGGTGTCATGTCTCCCATGAGTGGTGTCATGTCTCCCGTGTATAGGTTGTGTCATGTCTCCCGTGTATGGGTGGTGTCATGTCTCACGTGTATGGGTGGTGTCATGTCTCACGTGTATGGGTGGTGTCATGTCTCCGTGTATCGTTGTTGTCATGTCTCCCGTGTATGTGTGGTGTAATGTCTCCCATGTATCGGTGGTGTCATGCCTCCCATGTATCGGTGGTGTCATGTCTCCAGTGTATCGGTGGTGTCATGTCTCCCATGTGTGGTGTCATGTCTCCTGTGTATCGGTGGTGTCATGACTCCCACGTGTGGTGTCATGCCTCCCGTGTATCGGTGGTGTCATGTCTCCCGTGTATCGGTGGTGTCATGTCTCCCATGTGTGGTGTCATGTCTCCTGTGTATGGGTGGTGTCATGTCTCCCGTGTATGTGTGGTGTCAAGACTCCCGTGTATGGGTGGTGTCATGTCTCCCATATATGGGTGATGTCATGTCTCCCGTGTATGGGTGGTGTCATGTCTCCCATGAATGGGTGGTGTCATGTCTCCCGTGTATGTGTGGTGTCATGTCTCCCGTGTATGGGTCGTGTCATGTCTCCCGTGTATGGGTGGTGTCATGTCTCCCGTGTATGGGTGGTGTCATGTCTCCCGTGTATGGGTGGTGTCATGTCTCCCATGTGTGGTATCATGTCTCCCGTGTATCGGTGGTGTCATGTCTCCCATGTGTGATGTCATGTCTCCCGTGTATCGGTGGTGTCATGTCACCCATGTGTGGTGTCATGTCTCCCGTGTATCGGTGGTGTCATGTCTCCCATGGGTGGTGTCATGTCTCCCGTGTATGTGTGGTGTCATGTTTCCCTTGTATGGGTGGTGTCATGTCTCCCGTGTATGGGTGGTGTCATGTCTCCCATGTATGGGTGGTGTCATGTCTCCCGTGTATGGATGGTGTCATGTCTCCCTATATGGATGGTGTCATGTCTCCTGTGTATGGGTGGTGTCATGTCTCCCGTGTATGGGTGGTGTCATGTCTCCCGTGTATGGGTGGTGTCATGTCTCCCGTGTATGGGTGGTGTCATGTCTCCCGTGTATGGGTGGTGTCATGTCTCCCGTGTATGGGTGGTGTCATGTCTCCTGTGTATGGGTGGGGTCATGTCTCCCATGTATGGGTGGTGTCATGTCTCCCGTGTATAGGTGGTGTCATGTTTCCCATGTATGAGTGGGGTCATGTCTCCCGTGTATGGGTGGTGTCATGTCTCCCGTGTATCGGTGGTGTCATTTCTCCCGTGTATGGGTTGGGTCATGACTCCCGTGTATCGGTGGTGTCATGTCTCCCGTGTATCGGTGGTGTCATGTCTCCCGTGTATGGGTGGTGTCATGTCTCCCGTGTATCGGTGGTGTCATGTCACCCATGTATCGGTGGTGTCATGTCTCCCATGGGTAGTGTCATGTCTCCCGTGTATAGGTTGTGTCATGTCTCCCGTGTATGGGTGGTGTCATGTCTCACGTGTATGGGTGGTGTCATGTCTCACGTGTATGGGTGGTGTCATGTCTCCGTGTATCGTTGTTGTCATGTCTCCCGTGTATGTGTGGTGTCATGCCTCCCATGTATCGGTGGTGTCATGTCTCCAGTGTATCGGTGGTGTCATGTCTCCCATGTGTGGTGTCATGTCTCCTGTGTATCGGTGGTGTCATGACTCCCACGTGTGGTGTCATGTCTCCCGTGTATGGATGGTGTCATGTCTCCCTATATGGATGGTGTCATGTCTCCTGTGTATGGATGGTGTCATGTCTCCCGTGTATGGGTGGTGTCATGTCTCCCGTGTATGGGTTGTGTCATGTCTCCCGTGTATCGGTGGTGTCATGTCTCCCGTGTATGGGTGGTGTCATGTCTCCCGTGTATGGGTGGTGTCATGTCTCCTGTGTATGGGTGGGGTCATGTCTCCCATGTATGGGTGGTGTCATGTCTCCCGTGTATAGGTGGTGTCATGTTTCCCATGTATGAGTGGGGTCATGTCTCCCGTGTATGGGTGGTGTCATGTCTCCCGTGTATCGGTGGTGTCATTTCTCCCGTGTATGGGTTGGGTCATGGCTCCCGTTTATGTGTGGTGTCATGTCTCCCGTGTATCGGTGGTGTCATGTCTCCTATGTGTGGTGTCATGTCTCCCGTGTATCGGTGGTGTCATGTCTCCCATGTGTGGTGTCATGTCTCCCGTGTATCGGTGGTGTCATGTCTCCCGTGTATCGGTGGTGTCATGTCTCCCGTGTATGGGTGGTGTCATGTCTCCCGTGTATCGGTGGTGTCATGTCTCCCATGTATCGGTGGTGTCATGTCTCCCATGGGTGGTGTCATGTCTCCCGTGTATAGGTTGTGTCATGTATCCCGTGTATGGGTGGTGTCATGTCTCACGTGTATGGGTGGTGTCATGTCTCACGTGTATGGGTGGTGTCATGTCTCCGTGTATCGTTGTTGTCATGTCTCCCGTGTATGTGTGGTGTAATGTCTCCCATGTATCGGTGGTGTCATGCCTCCCATGTATCGGTGGTGTCATGTCTCCAGTGTATCGGTGGTGTCATGTCTCCCATGTGTGGTGTCATGTCTCCTGTGTATCGGTGGTGTCATGACTCCCACGTGTGGTGTCATGCCTCCCGTGTATCGGTGGTGTCATGTCTCCCGTGTATCGGTGGTGTCATGTCTCCCATGTGTGGTGTCATGTCTCCTGTGTATGGGTGGTGTCATGTCTCCCGTGTATGTGTGGTGTCATGTCTCCCGTGTATGGGTGGTGTCATGTCTCCCATATATGGGTGTTGTCATGTCTCACGTGTATGGGTGGTGTCATGTCTCCCGTGTATAGGTGGTGTCATGTCTCCCGTGTATCGGTGGTGTCATTTCTCCCGTGTATGGGTTGGGTCATGACTCCCGTGTATCGGTGGTGTCATGTCTCCCGTGTATCGGTGGTGTCATGTCTCCCGTGTATGGGTGGTGTCATGTCTCCCGTGTATCGGTGGTGTCATGTCACCCATGTATCGGTGGTGTCATGTCTCCCATGGGTGGTGTCATGTCTCCCGTGTATAGGTTGTGTCATGTCTCCCGTGTATGGGTGGTGTCATGTCTCACGTGTATGGGTGGTGTCATGTCTCACGTGTATGGGTGGTGTCATGTCTCCGTGTATCGTTGTTGTCATGTCTCCCGTGTATGTGTGGTGTAATGTCTCCCATGTATCGGTGGTGTCATGCCTCCCATGTATCGGTGGTGTCATGTCTCCAGTGTATCGGTGGTGTCATGTCTCCCATGTGTGGTGTCATGTCTCCTGTGTATCGGTGGTGTCATGACTCCCACGTGTGGTGTCATGTCTCCCGTGTATCGGTGGTGTCATGTCTCCCGTGTATCGGTGGTGTCATGTCTCCCATGTGTGGTGTCATGTCTCCTGTGTATGGGTGGTGTCATGACTCCCGTGTATTGTGGTGTCATGTCTCCCGTGTATGGGTGGTGTCATGTCTCCCATATATGGGTGGTGTCATGTCTCCCGTGTATGGGTGGTGTCATGTCTCCCGTGTATAGGTGGTGTCATGTCTCCCGTGTATGGGTGGTGTCATGTCTCCCATGTATGGGTGGTGTCATGTCTCCCGTGTATGTGTGGTGTCATGTCTCCCGTGTATGGGTGGTGTCATGTCTACCGTGTGTGGGTGGTGTCATGTCTCCCGTGTATGGGTGGTGTCATGTCTCCCGTGTATGGGTGGTGTCATGTCTCCCATGTGTGGTATCATGTCTCCCGTGTATCGGTGATGTCATGTCTCCCATGTGTGATGTCATGTCTCCCGTGTATCGGTGGTGTCATGTCTCCCATGTGTGGTGTCATGTATCCCGTGTATCGGTGGTGTCATGTCTCCCGTGTATCGGTGGTGTCATGTCTCCCTTGTATGGGTGGTGTCATGTCTCCCAGGTATCGGTGGTGTCATGTCTCCCAGGTATCGGTGGTGTCATGTCTCCCATGGGTGGTGTCATGTCTCCCGTGTATAGGTGGTGTCATGTCTCCCATGTGTGGTGTCATGTCTCCCGTGTATCGGTGGTGTCATGTCTCCCATGTGTGGTATCATGTCTCCCGTGTATCGGTGGTGTCATGTCTCCCGTGTATGGGTGGTGTCATGTCTCCCGTGTATCGGTGGTGTCATGTCTCCCAGGTATCGGTGTTGTCATGTCTCCCATGGGTTGTGTCATGTCTCCCGTGTATATGTGGTGTCATGTCTCCCGTGTATGGGTGGTGTCATGTCTCCCATGTATGGGTGGTGTCATGTCTCCCGTGTATGTGTTGTGTCATGTCTCCCGTGTATGGGTGGTGTCATGTCTCCCATGTATGGTTGGTGTCATGTCTCCCGTGTATCGGTGGTGTCATGTCTCCCAGGTATCGGTGGTGTCATGTCTCCCATGGGTGGTGTCATGTCTCCAGTGTATAGGTGGTGTCATGTCTCCCGTGTATGGGTGGTGTCATGTCTCCCATTTATGGGTGGTGTCATGTCTCCCGTGTATGTGTGGTGTCATGTCTCCTGTGTATGGGTGGTGTCATGTCTCCCGTGTATGTGTGGTGTCGTGTTTCCCGTGTATGGGTGGTGTCATGTCTCCCGTGTATGGGTGGTGTCATGTCTCCCATGTATGGGTGGTGTCATGTCTCCCGTGTATGGATGGTGTCATGTCTCCCTATATGGATGGTGTCATGTCTCCTGTGTATGGGTGGTGTCATGTCTCCCGTGTATGGGTGGTGTCATGTCTCCCGTGTATGGGTGGTGTCATGTCCCCCGTGTATGGGTGGTGTCATGTCTCCCGTGTATGGGTGGTGTCATGTCTCCCGTGTATGGGTGGTGTCATGTCTCCTGTGTATGGGTGGGGTCATGTCTCCCATGTATGGGTGGTGTCATGTCTCCCGTGTATAGGTGGTGTCATGTTTCCCATGTATGAGTGGGGTCATGTCTCCCGTGTATGGGGGGTGTCATGTCTCCCGTGTATCGGTGGTGTCATTTCTCCCGTGTATGGGTTGGGTCATGACTCTCGTTTATGGGTGGTGTCATGTCTCCCGTGTATATGTGGTGTCATGTCTCTCATGTGTGGTGTCATTTCTCCCGTGTATCGGTGGTGTCATGTCTCCTATGTGTGGTGTCATGTCTCCCGTGTATCGGTGGTGTCATGTCTCCCGTGTATCGGTTGTGTCATGTCTCCCGTGTATGGGTGGTGTCATGTCTCCCGTGTATCGGTGGTGTCATGTCTCCCATGTATCGGTGGTGTCATGTCTCCCATGAGTGGTGTCATGTCTCCCGTGTATAGGTTGTGTCATGTCTCCCGTCTATGGGTGGTGTCATGTCTCACGTGTATGGGTGGTGTCATGTCTCACGTGTATGGGTGGTGTCATGTCTCCGTGTATCGTTGTTGTCATGTCTCCCGTGTATGTGTGGTGTAATGTCTCCCATGTATCGGTGGTGTCATGCCTCCCATGTATCGGTGGTGTCATGTCTCCAGTGTATCGGTGGTGTCATGTCTCCCATGTGTATCGGTGGTGTCATGTCTCCCATGTGTGGTGTCATGTCTCCTGTGTATGGGTGGTGTCATGTCTCCCGTGTATGTGTGGTGTCATGTCTCCCGTGTATGGGTGGTGTCATGTCTCCCATATATGGGTGATGTCATGTCTCCCGTGTATGGGTGGTGTCATGTCTCCCGTGTATAGGTGGTGTCATGTCTCCCGTGTATGGGTGGTGTCATGTCTCCCATGAATGGGTGGTGTCATGTCTCCCGTGTATCGGTGGTGTCATGTCTCCCATGTATAGGTGGTGTCATGTCTCCCGTGTATGGGTGGTGTCATGTCTCCCGTGTATGGGTGGTGTCATGTCTCCCGTGTATCGGTGGTGTCATGTCACCCATGTGTGGTGTCATGTCTCCCGTGTATCGGTGGTGTCATGTCACCCATGGGTGGTGTCATGTCTCCCGTGTATGTGTGGTGTCATGTTTCCCTTGTATGGGTGGTGTCATGTCTCCCGTGTATGGGTGGTGTCATGTCTCCCATGTATGGGTGGTGTCATGTCTCCCGTGTATGGATGGTGTCATGTCTCCCTATATGGATGGTGTCATGTCTCCTGTGTATGGGTGGTGTCATGTCTCCCGTGTATGGGTGGTGTCATGTCTCCCGTGTATGGGTGGTGTCATGTCTCCCGTGTATGGGTGGTGTCATGTCTCCCGTGTATGAGTGGTGTCATGTCTCCCGTGTATGGGTGGTGTCATGTCTCCTGTGTATGGGTGGGGTCATGTCTCCCATGTATGGGTGGTGTCATGTCTCCCGTGTATAGGTGGTGTCATGTTTCCCATGTATGAGTGGGGTCATGTCTCCCGTGTATGGGTGGTGTCATGTCTCCCGTGTATGGGTGGTGTCATGTCTCCCGTGTATCGGTGGTGTCATTTCTCCCGTGTATGGGTTGGGTCATGACTCCCGTGTATCGGTGGTGTCATGTCTCCCGTGTATCGGTGGTGTCATGTCTCCCGTGTATGGGTGGTGTCATGTCTCCCGTGTATCGGTGGTGTCATGTCACCCATGTATCGGTGGTGTCATGTCTCCCATGGGTGGTGTCATGTCTCCCGTGTATAGGTTGTGTCATGTCTCCCGTGTATGGGTGGTGTCATGTCTCACGTGTATGGGTGGTGTCATGTCTCACGTGTATGGGTGGTGTCATGTCTCCGTGTATCGTTGTTGTCATGTCTCCCGTGTATGTGTGGTGTAATGTCTCCCATGTATCGGTGGTGTCATGCCTCCCATGTATCGGTGGTGTCATGTCTCCAGTGTATCGGTGGTGTCATGTCTCCCATGTGTGGTGTCATGTCTCCTGTGTATCGGTGGTGTCATGACTCCCACGTGTGGTGTCATGTCTCCCGTGTATCGGTGGTGTCATGTCTCCCGTGTATCGGTGGTGTCATGTCTCCCATGTGTGGTGTCATGTCTCCTGTGTATGGGTGGTGTCATGACTCCCGTGTATTGTGGTGTCATGTCTCCCGTGTATGGGTGGTGTCATGTCTCCCATATATGGGTGGTGTCATGTCTCCCGTGTATGGGTGGTGTCATGTCTCCCGTGTATAGGTGGTGTCATGTCTCCCGTGTATGGGTGGTGTCATGTCTCCCATGTATGGGTGGTGTCATGTCTCCCGTGTATGTGTGGTGTCATGTCTCCCGTGTATGGGTGGTGTCATGTCTACCGTGTATGGGTGGTGTCATGTCTCCCGTGTATGGGTGGTGTCATGTCTCCCGTGTATGGGTGGTGTCATGTCTCCCATGTGTGGTATCATGTCTCCCGTGTATCGGTGATGTCATGTCTCCCATGTGTGATGTCATGTCTCCCGTGTATCGGTGGTGTCATGTCTCCCATGTGTGGTGTCATGTCTCCCGTGTATCGGTGGTGTCATGTCTCCCGTGTATCGGTGGTGTCATGTCTCCCTTGTATGGGTGGTGTCATGTCTCCCAGGTATCGGTGGTGTCATGTCTCCCAGGTATCGGTGGTGTCATGTCTCCCATGGGTGGTGTCATGTCTCCCGTGTATAGGTGGTGTCATGTCTCCCATGTGTGGTGTCATGTCTCCCGTGTATCGGTGGTGTCATGTCTCCCATGTGTGGTGTCATGTCTCCCGTGTATCGGTGGTGTCATGTCTCCCGTGTATGGGTGGTGTCATGTCTCCCGTGTATCGGTGGTGTCATGTCTCCCAGGTATCGGTGGTGTCATGTCTCCCATGGGTTGTGTCATGTCTCCCGTGTATATGTGGTGTCATGTCTCCCGTGTATGGGTGGTGTCATGTCTCCCATGTATGGGTGGTGTCATGTCTCCCGTGTATGTGTTGTGTCATGTCTCCCGTGTATGGGTGGTGTCATGTCTCCCATGTATGGTTGGTGTCATGTCTCCCGTGTATCGGTGGTGTCATGTCTCCCAGGTATCGGTGGTGTCATGTCTCCCATGGGTGGTGTCATGTCTCCAGTGTATAGGTGGTGTCATGTCTCCCGTGTATGGGTGGTGTCATGTCTCCCATGTATGGGTGGTGTCATGTCTCCCGTGTATGTGTGGTGTCATGTCTCCTGTGTATGGGTGGTGTCATGTCTCCCGTGTATGTGTGGTGTCGTGTTTCCCGTGTATGGGTGGTGTCATGTCTCCCGTGTATGGGTGGTGTCATGTCTACCATGTATGGGTGGTGTCATGTCTCCCGTGTATGGATGGTGTCATGTCTCCCTATATGGATGGTGTCATGTCTCCTGTGTATGGGTGGTGTCATGTCTCCCGTGTATGGGTGGTGTCATGTCTCCCGTGTATGGGTGGTGTCATGTCCCCCGTGTATGGGTGGTGTCATGTCTCCCGTGTATGGGTGGTGTCATGTCTCCCGTGTATGGGTGGTGTCATGTCTCCTGTGTATGGGTGGGGTCATGTCTCCCATGTATGGGTGGTGTCATGTCTCCCGTGTATAGGTGGTGTCATGTTTCCCATGTATGAGTGGGGTCATGTCTCCCGTGTATGGGTGGTGTCATGTCTCCCGTGTATCGGTGGTGTCATTTCTCCCGTGTATGGGTTGGGTCATGACTCCCGTTTATGGGTGGTGTCATGTCTCCCGTGTATATGTGGTGTCATGTCTCTCATGTGTGGTGTCATTTCTCCCGTGTATCGGTGGTGTCATGTCTCCTATGTGTGGTGTCATGTCTCCCGTGTATCGGTGGTGTCATGTCTCCCATGTGTGGTGTCATGTCTCCCGTGTATCGGTGGTGTCATGTCTCCCGTGTATCGGTGGTGTCATGTCTCCCGTGTATGGGTGGTGTCATGTCTCCCGTGTATCGGTGGTGTCATGTCTCCCATGTATCGGTGGTGTCATGTCTCCCATGAGTGGTGTCATGTCTCCCGTGTATAGGTTGTGTCATGTCTCCCGTGTATGGGTGGTGTCATGTCTCACGTGTATGGGTGGTGTCATGTCTCACGTGTATGGGTGGTGTCATGTCTCCGTGTATCGTTGTTGTCATGTCTCCCGTGTATGTGTGGTGTAATGTCTCCCATGTATCGGTGGTGTCATGCCTCCCATGTATCGGTGGTGTCATGTCTCCAGTGTATCGGTGGTGTCATGTCTCCCATGTGTGGTGTCATGTCTCCTGTGTATCGGTGGTGTCATGACTCCCACGTGTGGTGTCATGCCTCCCGTGTATCGGTGGTGTCATGTCTCCCGTGTATCGGTGGTGTCATGTCTCCCATGTGTGGTGTCATGTCTCCTGTGTATGGGTGGTGTCATGTCTCCCGTGTATGTGTGGTGTCATGTCTCCCGTGTATGGGTGGTGTCATGTCTCCCATATATGGGTGATGTCATGTCTCCCGTGTATGGGTGGTGTCATGTCTCCCATGAATGGGTGGTGTCATGTCTCCCGTGTATGTGTGGTGTCATGTCTCCCGTGTATGGGTGGTGTCATGTCTCCCGTGTATGGGTGGTGTCATGTCTCCCGTGTATGGGTGGTGTCATGTCTCCCGTGTATGGGTGGTGTCATGTCTCCCATGTGTGGTATCATGTCTCCCGTGTATCGGTGGTGTCATGTCTCCCATGTGTGATGTCATGTCTCCCGTGTATCGGTGGTGTCATGTCACCCATGTGTGGTGTCATGTCTCCCGTGTATCGGTGGTGTCATGTCTCCCATGGGTGGTGTCATGTCTCCCGTGTATGTGTGGTGTCATGTTTCCCTTGTATGGGTGGTGTCATGTCTCCCGTGTATGGGTGGTGTCATGTCTCCCATGTATGGGTGGTGTCATGTCTCCCGTGTATGGATGGTGTCATGTCTCCCTATATGGATGGTGTCATGTCTCCTGTGTATGGGTGGTGTCATGTCTCCCGTGTATGGGTGGTGTCATGTCTCCCGTGTATGGGTGGTGTCATGTCTCCCGTGTATGGGTGGTGTCATGTCTCCCGTGTATGGGTGGTGTCATGTCTCCCGTGTATGGGTGGTGTCATGTCTCCTGTGTATGGGTGGGGTCATGTCTCCCATGTATGGGTGGTGTCATGTCTCCCGTGTATCGGTGGTGTCATGTCTCCCATGTGTGGTGTCATGTCTCCCGTGTATCGGTGGTGTCATGTCTCCCGTGTATCGGTGGTGTCATGTCTCCCGTGTATGGGTGGTGTCATGTCTCCCGTGTATCGGTGGTGTCATGTCTCCCATGTATCGGTGGTGTCATGTCTCCCATGAGTGGTGTCATGTCTCCCGTGTATAGGTTGTGTCATGTCTCCCGTGTATGGGTGGTGTCATTTCTCACGTGTATGGGTGGTGTCATGTCTCACGTGTATGGGTGGTGTCATGTCTCCGTGTATCGTTGTTGTCATGTCTCCCGTGTATGTGTGGTGTAATGTCTCCCATGTATCGGTGGTGTCATGCCTCCCATGTATCGGTGGTGTCATGTCTCCAGTGTATCGGTGGTGTCATGTCTCCCATGTGTGGTGTCATGTCTCCTGTGTATCGGTGGTGTCATGACTCCCACGTGTGGTGTCATGCCTCCCGTGTATCGGTGGTGTCATGTCTCCCGTGTATCGGTGGTGTCATGTCTCCCATGTGTGGTGTCATGTCTCCTGTGTATGGGTGGTGTCATGTCTCCCGTGTATGTGTGGTGTCAAGACTCCCGTGTATGGGTGGTGTCATGTCTCCCATATATGGGTGATGTCATGTCTCCCGTGTATGGGTGGTGTCATGTCTCCCATGAATGGGTGGTGTCATGTCTCCCGTGTATGTGTGGTGTCATGTCTCCCGTGTATGGGTCGTGTCATGTCTCCCGTGTATGGGTGGTGTCATGTCTCCCGTGTATGGGTGGTGTCATGTCTCCCGTGTATGGGTGGTGTCATGTCTCCCATGTGTGGTATCATGTCTCCCGTGTATCGGTGGTGTCATGTCTCCCATGTGTGATGTCATGTCTCCCGTGTATCGGTGGTGTCATGTCACCCATGTGTGGTGTCATGTCTCCCGTGTATCGGTGGTGTCATGTCTCCCATGGGTGGTGTCATGTCTCCCGTGTATGTGTGGTGTCATGTTTCCCTTGTATGGGTGGTGTCATGTCTCCCGTGTATGGGTGGTGTCATGTCTCCCATGTATGGGTGGTGTCATGTCTCCCGTGTATGGATGGTGTCATGTCTCCCTATATGGATGGTGTCATGTCTCCTGTGTATGGGTGGTGTCATGTCTCCCGTGTATGGGTGGTGTCATGTCTCCCGTGTATGGGTGGTGTCATGTCTCCCGTGTATGGGTGGTGTCATGTCTCCCGTGTATGGGTGGTGTCATGTCTCCCGTGTATGGGTGGTGTCATGTCTCCTGTGTATGGGTGGGGTCATGTCTCCCATGTATGGGTGGTGTCATGTCTCCCGTGTATAGGTGGTGTCATGTTTCCCATGTATGAGTGGGGTCATGTCTCCCGTGTATGGGTGGTGTCATGTCTCCCGTGTATCGGTGGTGTCATTTCTCCCGTGTATGGGTTGGGTCATGACTCCCGTGTATCGGTGGTGTCATGTCTCCCGTGTATCGGTGGTGTCATGTCTCCCGTGTATGGGTGGTGTCATGTCTCCCGTGTATCGGTGGTGTCATGTCACCCATGTATCGGTGGTGTCATGTCTCCCATGGGTAGTGTCATGTCTCCCGTGTATAGGTTGTGTCATGTCTCCCGTGTATGGGTGGTGTCATGTCTCACGTGTATGGGTGGTGTCATGTCTCACGTGTATGGGTGGTGTCATGTCTCCGTGTATCGTTGTTGTCATGTCTCCCGTGTATGTGTGGTGTCATGCCTCCCATGTATCGGTGGTGTCATGTCTCCAGTGTATCGGTGGTGTCATGTCTCCCATGTGTGGTGTCATGTCTCCTGTGTATCGGTGGTGTCATGACTCCCACGTGTGGTGTCATGTCTCCCGTGTATGGATGGTGTCATGTCTCCCTATATGGATGGTGTCATGTCTCCTGTGTATGGATGGTGTCATGTCTCCCGTGTATGGGTGGTGTCATGTCTCCCGTGTATGGGTTGTGTCATGTCTCCCGTGTATCGGTGGTGTCATGTCTCCCGTGTATGGGTGGTGTCATGTCTCCCGTGTATGGGTGGTGTCATGTCTCCTGTGTATGGGTGGGGTCATGTCTCCCATGTATGGGTGGTGTCATGTCTCCCGTGTATAGGTGGTGTCATGTTTCCCATGTATGAGTGGGGTCATGTCTCCCGTGTATGGGTGGTGTCATGTCTCCCGTGTATCGGTGGTGTCATTTCTCCCGTGTATGGGTTGGGTCATGGCTCCCGTTTATGTGTGGTGTCATGTCTCCCGTGTATCGGTGGTGTCATGTCTCCTATGTGTGGTGTCATGTCTCCCGTGTATCGGTGGTGTCATGTCTCCCATGTGTGGTGTCATGTCTCCCGTGTATCGGTGGTGTCATGTCTCCCGTGTATCGGTGGTGTCATGTCTCCCGTGTATGGGTGGTGTCATGTCTCCCATGGGTGGTGTCATGTCTCCCGTGTATAGGTTGTGTCATGTATCCCGTGTATGGGTGGTGTCATGTCTCACGTGTATGGGTGGTGTCATGTCTCACGTGTATGGGTGGTGTCATGTCTCCGTGTATCGTTGTTGTCATGTCTCCCGTGTATGTGTGGTGTAATGTCTCCCATGTATCGGTGGTGTCATGCCTCCCATGTATCGGTGGTGTCATGTCTCCAGTGTATCGGTGGTGTCATGTCTCCCATGTGTGGTGTCATGTCTCCTGTGTATCGGTGGTGTCATGACTCCCACGTGTGGTGTCATGCCTCCCGTGTATCGGTGGTGTCATGTCTCCCGTGTATCGGTGGTGTCATGTCTCCCATGTGTGGTGTCATGTCTCCTGTGTATGGGTGGTGTCATGTCTCCCGTGTATGTGTGGTGTCATGTCTCCCGTGTATGGGTGGTGTCATGTCTCCCATATATGGGTGTTGTCATGTCTCACGTGTATGGGTGGTGTCATGTCTCCCGTGTATAGGTGGTGTCATGTCTCCCGTGTATCGGTGGTGTCATTTCTCCCGTGTATGGGTTGGGTCATGACTCCCGTGTATCGGTGGTGTCATGTCTCCCGTGTATCGGTGGTGTCATGTCTCCCGTGTATGGGTGGTGTCATGTCTCCCGTGTATCGGTGGTGTCATGTCACCCATGTATCGGTGGTGTCATGTCTCCCATGGGTGGTGTCATGTCTCCCGTGTATAGGTTGTGTCATGTCTCCCGTGTATGGGTGGTGTCATGTCTCACGTGTATGGGTGGTGTCATGTCTCACGTGTATGGGTGGTGTCATGTCTCCGTGTATCGTTGTTGTCATGTCTCCCGTGTATGTGTGGTGTAATGTCTCCCATGTATCGGTGGTGTCATGCCTCCCATGTATCGGTGGTGTCATGTCTCCAGTGTATCGGTGGTGTCATGTCTCCCATGTGTGGTGTCATGTCTCCTGTGTATCGGTGGTGTCATGACTCCCACGTGTGGTGTCATGTCTCCCGTGTATCGGTGGTGTCATGTCTCCCGTGTATCGGTGGTGTCATGTCTCCCATGTGTGGTGTCATGTCTCCTGTGTATGGGTGGTGTCATGACTCCCGTGTATTGTGGTGTCATGTCTCCCGTGTATGGGTGGTGTCATGTCTCCCATATATGGGTGGTGTCATGTCTCCCGTGTATGGGTGGTGTCATGTCTCCCGTGTATAGGTGGTGTCATGTCTCCCGTGTATGGGTGGTGTCATGTCTCCCATGTATGGGTGGTGTCATGTCTCCCGTGTATGTGTGGTGTCATGTCTCCCGTGTATGGGTGGTGTCATGTCTACCGTGTATGGGTGGTGTCATGTCTCCCGTGTATGGGTGGTGTCATGTCTCCCGTGTATGGGTGGTGTCATGTCTCCCATGTGTGGTATCATGTCTCCCGTGTATCGGTGATGTCATGTCTCCCATGTGTGATGTCATGTCTCCCGTGTATCGGTGGTGTCATGTCTCCCATGTGTGGTGTCATGTATCCCGTGTATCGGTGGTGTCATGTCTCCCGTGTATCGGTGGTGTCATGTCTCCCTTGTATGGGTGGTGTCATGTCTCCCAGGTATCGGTGGTGTCATGTCTCCCAGGTATCGGTGGTGTCATGTCTCCCATGGGTGGTGTCATGTCTCCCGTGTATAGGTGGTGTCATGTCTCCCATGTGTGGTGTCATGTCTCCCGTGTATCGGTGGTGTCATGTCTCCCATGTGTGGTATCATGTCTCCCGTGTATCGGTGGTGTCATGTCTCCCGTGTATGGGTGGTGTCATGTCTCCCGTGTATCGGTGGTGTCATGTCTCCCAGGTATCGGTGGTGTCATGTCTCCCATGGGTTGTGTCATGTCTCCCGTGTATATGTGGTGTCATGTCTCCCGTGTATGGGTGGTGTCATGTCTCCCATGTATGGGTGGTGTCATGTCTCCCGTGTATGTGTTGTGTCATGTCTCCCGTGTATGGGTGGTGTCATGTCTCCCATGTATGGTTGGTGTCATGTCTCCCGTGTATCGGTGGTGTCATGTCTCCCAGGTATCGGTGGTGTCATGTCTCCCATGGGTGGTGTCATGTCTCCAGTGTATAGGTGGTGTCATGTCTCCCGTGTATGGGTGGTGTCATGTCTCCCATTTATGGGTGGTGTCATGTCTCCCGTGTATGTGTGGTGTCATGTCTCCTGTGTATGGGTGGTGTCATGTCTCCCGTGTATGTGTGGTGTCGTGTTTCCCGTGTATGGGTGGTGTCATGTCTCCCGTGTATGGGTGGTGTCATGTCTCCCATGTATGGGTGGTGTCATGTCTCCCGTGTATGGATGGTGTCATGTCTCCCTATATGGATGGTGTCATGTCTCCTGTGTATGGGTGGTGTCATGTCTCCCGTGTATGGGTGGTGTCATGTCTCCCGTGTATGGGTGGTGTCATGTCCCCCGTGTATGGGTGGTGTCATGTCTCCCGTGTATGGGTGGTGTCATGTCTCCCGTGTATGGGTGGTGTCATGTCTCCTGTGTATGGGTGGGGTCATGTCTCCCATGTATGGGTGGTGTCATGTCTCCCGTGTATAGGTGGTGTCATGTTTCCCATGTATGAGTGGGGTCATGTCTCCCGTGTATGGGGGGTGTCATGTCTCCCGTGTATCGGTGGTGTCATTTCTCCCGTGTATGGGTTGGGTCATGACTCTCGTTTATGGGTGGTGTCATGTCTCCCGTGTATATGTGGTGTCATGTCTCTCATGTGTGGTGTCATTTCTCCCGTGTATCGGTGGTGTCATGTCTCCTATGTGTGGTGTCATGTCTCCCGTGTATCGGTGGTGTCATGTCTCCCGTGTATCGGTTGTGTCATGTCTCCCGTGTATGGGTGGTGTCATGTCTCCCGTGTATCGGTGGTGTCATGTCTCCCATGTATCGGTGGTGTCATGTCTCCCATGAGTGGTGTCATGTCTCCCGTGTATAGGTTGTGTCATGTCTCCCGTGTATGGGTGGTGTCATGTCTCACGTGTATGGGTGGTGTCATGTCTCACGTGTATGGGTGGTGTCATGTCTCCGTGTATCGTTGTTGTCATGTCTCCCGTGTATGTGTGGTGTAATGTCTCCCATGTATCGGTGGTGTCATGCCTCCCATGTATCGGTGGTGTCATGTCTCCAGTGTATCGGTGGTGTCATGTCTCCCATGTGTATCGGTGGTGTCATGTCTCCCATGTGTGGTGTCATGTCTCCTGTGTATGGGTGGTGTCATGTCTCCCGTGTATGTGTGGTGTCATGTCTCCCGTGTATGGGTGGTGTCATGTCTCCCATATATGGGTGATGTCATGTCTCCCGTGTATGGGTGGTGTCATGTCTCCCGTGTATAGGTGGTGTCATGTCTCCCGTGTATGGGTGGTGTCATGTCTCCCATGAATGGGTGGTGTCATGTCTCCCGTGTATCGGTGGTGTCATGTCTCCCATGTATAGGTGGTGTCATGTCTCCCGTGTATGGGTGGTGTCATGTCTCCCGTGTATGGGTGGTGTCATGTCTCCCGTGTATCGGTGGTGTCATGTCACCCATGTGTGGTGTCATGTCTCCCGTGTATCGGTGGTGTCATGTCACCCATGGGTGGTGTCATGTCTCCCGTGTATGTGTGGTGTCATGTTTCCCTTGTATGGGTGGTGTCATGTCTCCCGTGTATGGGTGGTGTCATGTCTCCCATGTATGGGTGGTGTCATGTCTCCCGTGTATGGATGGTGTCATGTCTCCCTATATGGATGGTGTCATGTCTCCTGTGTATGGGTGGTGTCATGTCTCCCGTGTATGGGTGGTGTCATGTCTCCCGTGTATGGGTGGTGTCATGTCTCCCGTGTATGGGTGGTGTCATGTCTCCCGTGTATGAGTGGTGTCATGTCTCCCGTGTATGGGTGGTGTCATGTCTCCTGTGTATGGGTGGGGTCATGTCTCCCATGTATGGGTGGTGTCATGTCTCCCGTGTATAGGTGGTGTCATGTTTCCCATGTATGAGTGGGGTCATGTCTCCCGTGTATGGGTGGTGTCATGTCTCCCGTGTATGGGTGGTGTCATGTCTCCCGTGTATCGGTGGTGTCATTTCTCCCGTGTATGGGTTGGGTCATGACTCCCGTGTATCGGTGGTGTCATGTCTCCCGTGTATCGGTGGTGTCATGTCTCCCGTGTATGGGTGGTGTCATGTCTCCCGTGTATCGGTGGTGTCATGTCACCCATGTATCGGTGGTGTCATGTCTCCCATGGGTGGTGTCATGTCTCCCGTGTATAGGTTGTGTCATGTCTCCCGTGTATGGGTGGTGTCATATCTCACGTGTATGGGTGGTGTCATGTCTCACGTGTATGGGTGGTGTCATGTCTCCGTGTATCGTTGTTGTCATGTCTCCCGTGTATGTGTGGTGTCATGCCTCCCATGTATCGGTGGTGTCATGTCTCCAGTGTATCGGTGGTGTCATGTCTCCCATGTGTGGTGTCATGTCTCCTGTGTATCGGTGGTGTCATGACTCCCACGTGTGGTGTCATGTCTCCCGTGTATCGGTGGTGTCATGTCTCCCGTGTATCGGTGGTGTCATGTCTCCCATGGGTGGTGTCATGTCTCCCATGTATAGGTGGTGTCATGTCTCCCATGTATGGGTGGTGTCATGTCTCCCGTGTATCGGTGGTGTCATGTCTCCCAGGTATCGGTGGTGTCATGTCTCCCATGGGTGGTGTCATGTCTCCCATGTATAGGTGGTGTCATGTCTCCCATGTATGGGTGGTGTCATGTCTCCCATGTATGGGTGGTGTCATGTCTCCCGTGTATGTGTGGTGTCATGTCTCCCGTGTATGGGTGGTGTCATGTCTCCCGTGTATGGGTGGTGTCATGTCTCCCGTGTATGGGTGGTGTCATGTATCCTGTGTATGGGTGGGGTCATGTCTCCCATGTATGTGTGGTGTCATGTCTCCCGTGTATGTGTGGTGTCATGTCTCCCGTGTATGTGTGGTGTCATGTCTCCCGTGTATCGGTGGTGTCATGTCTCCCGTGTATGGGTGGTGTCATGTCTCCCGTGTATTTGTGGTGTCATGTCTCCCGTGTATGTGTGGTGTCATGTCTCCCGTGTATGTGTGGTGTCATGTCTCCCGTGTATCGGTGGTGTCATGTCTCCCGTGTATCGGTGGTGTCATGATTCCTACGCATCGCTGGTGTAATGTCTCCCGTGTATGGGTGGTGTCATGTCTCCCATGTGTGGTGTCATGTCTCCCGTGTATCGGTGGTGTCATGTCTCCCATGTGTGGTGTCATGTCGCGCGTGTATCGGTGGTGTCATGTCTCCCATGTGTGGTGTCATGTCTCCTATGTATCGGTGGTGTCATGTCTCCCATGTGTGGTGTCATGTCTCCCGTGTATGTGTGGTATCATGTCTCCCGTGTATGGGTGGTGTCATGTCTCCCGTGTATGTGTGGTGTCGTGTCTCCCGTGTATGGGTGGTGTCATGTCTCCCGTGTATGGGTGGTGTCATGTCTCCCATGTATGGGTGGTGTCATGTCTCCCGTGTATGGATGGTGTCATGTCTCCCTATATGGATGGTGTCATGTCTCCTGTGTATGGATGGTGTCATGTCTCCCGTGTATGGGTGGTGTCATGTCTCCCGTGTATGGGTGGTGTCATGTCTCCCGTGTATCGGTGGTGTCATGTCTCCTGTGTATGGGTGGGGTCATGTCTCCCATGTATGGGTGGTGTCATGTCTCCCGTGTATAGGTGGTGTCATGTTTCCCATGTATGAGTGGGGTCATGTCTCCCGTGTATGGGTGGTGTCATGTCTCCCGTGTATCGGTGGTGTCATTTCTCCCGTGTATGGGTTGGGTCATGACTCCCGTTTATGTGTGGTGTCATGTCTCCCGTGTATCGGTGGTGTCATGTCTCCTATGTGTGGTGTCATGTCTCCCGTGTATCGGTGGTGTCATGTCTCCCATGTGTGGTGTCATGTCTCCCGTGTATCGGTGGTGTCATGTCTCCCGTGTATCGGTGGTGTCATGTCTCCCGTGTATGGGTGGTGTCATGTCTCCCGTGTATCGGTGGTGTCATGTCTCCCATGTATCGGTGGTGTCATGTCTCCCATGGGTGGTGTCATGTCTCCCGTGTATAGGTTGTGTCATGTATCCCGTGTATGGGTGGTGTCATGTCTCACGTGTATGGGTGGTGTCATGTCTCACGTGTATGGGTGGTGTCATGTCTCCGTGTATCGTTGTTGTCATGTCTCCCGTGTATGTGTGGTGTAATGTCTCCCATGTATCGGTGGTGTCATGCCTCCCATGTTTCGGTGGTGTCATGTCTCCAGTGTATCGGTGGTGTCATGTCTCCCATGTGTGGTGTCATGTCTCCTGTGTATCGGTGGTGTCATGACTCCCACGTGTGGTGTCATGCCTCCCGTGTATCGGTGGTGTCATGTCTCCCGTGTATCGGTGGTGTCATGTCTCCCATGTGTGGTGTCATGTCTCCTGTGTATGGGTGGTGTCATGTCTCCCGTGTATGTGTGGTGTCATGTCTCCCGTGTATGGGTGGTGTCATGTCTCCCATATATGGGTGATGTCATGTCTCACGTGTATGGGTGGTGTCATGTCTCCCGTGTATAGGTGGTGTCATGTCTCCCGTGTATGGGTGGTGTCATGTCTCCCATGAATCGGTGGTGTCATGTCTCCCGTGTATGTGTGGTGTCATGTCTCCCGTGTATGGGTGGTGTCATGTCTCCCATGTATGGGTGGTGTCATGTCTCCCGTGTATGGGTGGTGTCATGTCTCCCGTGTATGGGTGGTGTCATGTCTCCCATGTGTGGTATCATGTCTCCCGTGTATCGGTGGTGTCATGTCTCCCATGTGTGATATCATGTCTCCCGTGTATCGGTGGTGTCATGTCTCCCATGTGTGGTGTCATGTCTCCCGTGTATCGGTGGTGTCATATCTCCCATGGGTGGTGTCATGTCTCCCGTGTATGTGTGGTGTCATGTTTCCCTTGTATGGGTGGTGTCATGTCTCCCGTGTATGGGTGGTGTCATGTCTCCCATGTATGGGTGGTGTCATGTCTCCCGTGTATGGATGGTGTCATGTCTCCCTATATGGATGGTGTCATGTCTCCTGTGTATGGGTGGTGTCATGTCTCCGGTGTATGGGTGGTGTCATGTCTCCCGTGTATGGGTGGTGTCATGTCTCCCGTGTATGGGTGGTGTCATGTCTCCCGTGTATGGGTGTTGTCATGTCTCCCGTGTATGGGTGGTGTCATGTCTCCTGTGTATGGGTGGGGTCATGTCTCCCATGTATGGGTGGTGTCATGTCTCCCGTGTATAGGTGGTGTCATGTTTCCCATGTATGAGTGGGGTCATGTCTCCCGTGTATGGGTGGTGTCATGTCTCCCGTGTATCGGTGGTGTCATTTCTCCCGTGTATGGGTTGGGTCATGACTCCCGTGTATCGGTGGTGTCATGTCTCCCGTGTATCGGTGGTGTCATGTCTCCCGTGTATGGGTGGTGTCATGTCTCCCGTGTATCGGTGGTGTCATGTCACCCATGTATCGGTGGTGTCATGTCTCCCATGGGTGGTGTCATGTCTCCCGTGTATAGGTTGTGTCATGTCTCCCGTGTATGGGTGGTGTCATGTCTCACGTGTATGGGTGGTGTCATGTCTCACGTGTATGGGTGGTGTCATGTCTCCGTGTATCGTTGTTGTCATGTCTCCCGTGTATGTGTGGTGTAATGTCTCCCATGTATCGGTGGTGTCATGCCTCCCATGTATCGGTGGTGTCATGTCTCCAGTGTATCGGTGGTGTCATGTCTCCCATGTGTGGTGTCATGTCTCCTGTGTATCGGTGGTGTCATGACTCCCACGTGTGGTGTCATGTCTCCCGTGTATCGGTGGTGTCATGTCTCCCGTGTATCGGTGGTGTCATGTCTCCCGTGTATGGGTGGTGTCATGTCTCCCGTGTATCGGTGGTGTCATTTCTCCCGTGTATGGGTTGGGTCATGACTCCCGTGTATCGGTGGTGTCATGTCTCCCGTGTATCGGTGGTGTCATGTCTCCCGTGTATGGGTGGTGTCATGTCTCCCGTGTATCGGTGGTGTCATGTCACCCATGTATCGGTGGTGTCATGTCTCCCATGGGTGGTGTCATGTCTCCCGTGTATAGGTTGTGTCATGTCTCCCGTGTATGGGTGGTGTCATATCTCACGTGTATGGGTGGTGTCATGTCTCACGTGTATGGGTGGTGTCATGTCTCCGTGTATCGTTGTTGTCATGTCTCCCGTGTATGTGTGGTGTCATGCCTCCCATGTATCGGTGGTGTCATGTCTCCAGTGTATCGGTGGTGTCATGTCTCCCATGTGTGGTGTCATGTCTCCTGTGTATCGGTGGTGTCATGACTCCCACGTGTGGTGTCATGTCTCCCGTGTATCGGTGGTGTCATGTCTCCCGTGTATCGGTGGTGTCATGTCTCCCATGGGTGGTGTCATGTCTCCCATGTATAGGTGGTGTCATGTCTCCCATGCATGGGTGGTGTCATGTCTCCCGTGTATCGGTGGTGTCATGTCTCCCAGGTATCGGTGGTGTCATGTCTCCCATGGGTGGTGTCATGTCTCCCATGTATAGGTGGTGTCATGTCTCCCATGTATGGGTGGTGTCATGTCTCCCATGTATGGGTGGTGTCATGTCTCCCGTGTATGTGTGGTGTCATGTCTCCCGTGTATGGGTGGTGTCATGTCTCCCGTGTATGGGTGGTGTCATGTCTCCCGTGTATGGGTGGTGTCATGTATCCTGTGTATGGGTGGGGTCATGTCTCCCATGTATGTGTGGTGTCATGTCTCCCGTGTATGTGTGGTGTCATGTCTCCCGTGTATGTGTGGTGTCATGTCTCCCGTGTATCGGTGGTGTCATGTCTCCCGTGTATGGGTGGTGTCATGTCTCCCGTGTATTTGTGGTGTCATGTCTCCCGTGTATGTGTGGTGTCATGTCTCCCGTGTATGTGTGGTGTCATGTCTCCCGTGTATCGGTGGTGTCATGTCTCCCGTGTATCGGTGGTGTCATGATTCCTACGCATCGCTGGTGTAATGTCTCCCGTGTATGGGTGGTGTCATGTCTCCCATGTGTGGTGTCATGTCTCCCGTGTATCGGTGGTGTCATGTCTCCCATGTGTGGTGTCATGTCGCGCGTGTATCGGTGGTGTCATGTCTCCCATGTGTGGTGTCATGTCTCCTATGTATCGGTGGTGTCATGTCTCCCATGTGTGGTGTCATGTCTCCCGTGTATGTGTGGTATCATGTCTCCCGTGTATGGGTGGTGTCATGTCTCCCGTGTATGTGTGGTGTCGTGTCTCCCGTGTATGGGTGGTGTCATGTCTCCCGTGTATGGGTGGTGTCATGTCTCCCATGTATGGGTGGTGTCATGTCTCCCGTGTATGGATGGTGTCATGTCTCCCTATATGGATGGTGTCATGTCTCCTGTGTATGGATCGTGTCATGTCTCCCGTGTATGGGTGGTGTCATGTCTCCCGTGTATGGGTGGTGTCATGTCTCCCGTGTATCGGTGGTGTCATGTCTCCCGTGTATGGGTGGTGTCATGTCTCCCGTGTATGGGTGGTGTCATGTCTCCTGTGTATGGGTGGGGTCATGTCTCCCATGTATGGGTGGTGTCATGTCTCCCGTGTATAGGTGGTGTCATGTTTCCCATGTATGAGTGGGGTCATGTCTCCCGTGTATGGGTGGTGTCATGTCTCCCGTGTATCGGTGGTGTCATTTCTCCCGTGTATGGGTTGGGTCATGACTCCCGTTTATGTGTGGTGTCATGTCTCCCGTGTATCGGTGGTGTCATGTCTCCTATGTGTGGTGTCATGTCTCCCGTGTATCGGTGGTGTCATGTCTCCCATGTGTGGTGTCATGTCTCCCGTGTATCGGTGGTGTCATGTCTCCCGTGTATGGGTGGTGTCATGTCTCCCGTGTATCGGTGGTGTCATGTCTCCCATGTATCGGTGGTGTCATGTCTCCCATGGGTGGTGTCATGTCTCCCGTGTATAGGTTGTGTCATGTATCCCGTGTATGGGTGGTGTCATGTCTCACGTGTATGGGTGGTGTCATGTCTCACGTGTATGGGTGGTGTCATGTCTCCGTGTATCGTTGTTGTCATGTCTCCCGTGTATGTGTGGTGTAATGTCTCCCATGTATCGGTGGTGTCATGCCTCCCATGTATCGGTGGTGTCATGTCTCCAGTGTATCGGTGGTGTCATGTCTCCCATGTGTGGTGTCATGTCTCCTGTGTATCGGTGGTGTCATGACTCCCACGTGTGGTGTCATGCCTCCCGTGTATCGGTGGTGTCATGTCTCCCGTGTATCGGTGGTGTCATGTCTCCCATGTGTGGTGTCATGTCTCCTGTGTATGGGTGGTGTCATGTCTCCCGTGTATGTGTGGTGTCATGTCTCCCGTGTATGGGTGGTGTCATGTCTCCCATATATGGGTGATGTCATGTCTCACGTGTATGGGTGGTGTCATGTCTCCCGTGTATAGGTGGTGTCATGTCTCCCGTGTATGGGTGGTGTCATGTCTCCCATGAATCGGTGGTGTCATGTCTCCCGTGTATGTGTGGTGTCATGTCTCCCGTGTATGGGTGGTGTCATGTCTCCCATGTATGGGTGGTGTCATGTCTCCCGTGTATGGGTGGTGTCATGTCTCCCGTGTATGGGTGGTGTCATGTCTCCCATGTGTGGTATCATGTCTCCCGTGTATCGGTGGTGTCATGTCTCCCATGTGTGATATCATGTCTCCCGTGTATCGGTGGTGTCATGTCTCCCATGTGTGGTGTCATGTCTCCCGTGTATCGGCGGTGTCATATCTCCCATGGGTGGTGTCATGTCTCCCGTGTATGTGTGGTGTCATGTTTCCCTTGTATGGGTGGTGTCATGTCTCCCGTGTATGGGTGGTGTCATGTCTCCCATGTATGGGTGGTGTCATGTCTCCCGTGTATGGATGGTGTCATGTCTCCCTATATGGATGGTGTCATGTCTCCTGTGTATGGGTGGTGTCATGTCTCCGGTGTATGGGTGGTGTCATGTCTCCCGTGTATGGGTGGTGTCATGTCTCCCGTGTATGGGTGGTGTCATGTCTCCCGTGTATGGGTGGTGTCATGTCTCCCGTGTATGGGTGGTGTCATGTCTCCTGTGTATGGGTGGGGTCATGTCTCCCATGTATGGGTGGTGTCATGTCTCCCGTGTATAGGTGGTGTCATGTTTCCCATGTATGAGTGGGGTCATGTCTCCCGTGTATGGGTGGTGTCATGTCTCCCGTGTATCGGTGGTGTCATTTCTCCCGTGTATGGGTTGGGTCATGACTCCCGTGTATCGGTGGTGTCATGTCTCCCGTGTATCGGTGGTGTCATGTCTCCCGTGTATGGGTGGTGTCATGTCTCCCGTGTATCGGTGGTGTCATGTCACCCATGTATCGGTGGTGTCATGTCTCCCATGGGTGGTGTCATGTCTCCCGTGTATAGGTTGTGTCATGTCTCCCGTGTATGGGTGGTGTCATGTCTCACGTGTATGGGTGGTGTCATGTCTCACGTGTATGGGTGGTGTCATGTCTCCGTGTATCGTTGTTGTCATGTCTCCCGTGTATGTGTGGTGTAATGTCTCCCATGTATCGGTGGTGTCATGCCTCCCATGTATCGGTGGTGTCATGTCTCCAGTGTATCGGTGGTGTCATGTCTCCCATGTGTGGTGTCATGTCTCCTGTGTATCGGTGGTGTCATGACTCCCACGTGTGGTGTCATGTCTCCCGTGTATCGGTGGTGTCATGTCTCCCGTGTATCGGTGGTGTCATGTCTCCCATGTGTGGTGTCATGTCTCCTGTGTATGGGTGGTGTCATGACTCCCGTGTATTGTGGTGTCATGTCTCCCGTGTATGGGTGGTGTCATGTCTCCCATATATGGGTGGTGTCATGTCTCCCGTGTATGGGTGGTGTCATGTCTCCCGTGTATAGGTGGTGTCATGTCTCCCGTGTATGGGTGGTGTCATGTCTCCCATGTATGGGTGGTGTCATGTCTCCCGTGTATGTGTGGTGTCATGTCTCCCGTGTATGGGTGGTGTCATGTCTACCGTGTATGGGTGGTGTCATGTCTCCCGTGTATGGGTGGTGTCATGTCTCCCGTGTATGGGTGGTGTCATGTCTCCCATGTGTGGTATCATGTCTCCCGTGTATCGGTGATGTCATGTCTCCCATGTGTGATGTCATGTCTCCCGTGTATCGGTGGTGTCATGTCTCCCATGTGTGGTGTCATGTCTCCCGTGTATCGGTGGTGTCATGTCTCCCGTGTATCGGTGGTGTCATGTCTCCCTTGTATGGGTGGTGTCATGTCTCCCAGGTATCGGTGGTGTCATGTCTCCCAGGTATCGGTGGTGTCATGTCTCCCATGGGTGGTGTCATGTCTCCCGTGTATAGGTGGTGTCATGTCTCCCATGTGTGGTGTCATGTCTCCCGTGTATCGGTGGTGTCATGTCTCCCATGTGTGTTGTCATGTCTCCCGTGTATCGGTGGTGTCATGTCTCCCGTGTATGGGTGGTGTCATGTCTCCCGTGTATCGGTGGTGTCATGTCTCCCAGGTATCGGTGGTGTCATGTCTCCCATGGGTTGTGTCATGTCTCCCGTGTATATGTGGTGTCATGTCTCCCGTGTATGGGTGGTGTCATGTCTCCCATGTATGGGTGGTGTCATGTCTCCCGTGTATGTGTTGTGTCATGTCTCCCGTGTATGGGTGGTGTCATGTCTCCCATGTATGGTTGGTGTCATGTCTCCCGTGTATCGGTGGTGTCATGTCTCCCAGGTATCGGTGGTGTCATGTCTCCCATGGGTGGTGTCATGTCTCCAGTGTATAGGTGGTTTCATGTCTCCCGTGTATGGGTGGTGTCACATCTCCCATGTATGGGTGGTGTCATGTCTCCCGTGTATGTGTGGTGTCATGTCTCCTGTGTATGGGTGGTGTCATGTCTCCCGTGTATGTGTGGTGTCGTGTTTCCCGTGTATGGGTGGTGTCATGTCTCCCGTGTATGGGTGGTGTCATGTCTCCCATGTATGGGTGGTGTCATGTCTCCCGTGTATGGATGGTGTCATGTCTCCCTATATGGATGGTGTCATGTCTCCTGTGTATGGGTGGTGTCATGTCTCCCGTGTATGGGTGGTGTCATGTCTCCCGTGTATGGGTGGTGTCATGTCCCCCGTGTATGGGTGGTGTCATGTCTCCCGTGTATGGGTGGTGTCATGTCTCCCGTGTATGGGTGGTGTCATGTCTCCTGTGTATGGGTGGGGTCATGTCTCCCATGTATGGGTGGTGTCATGTCTCCCGTGTATAGGTGGTGTCATGTTTCCCATGTATGAGTGGGGTCATGTCTCCCGTGTATGGGTGGTGTCATGTCTCCCTGTATCGGTGGTGTCATTTCTCCCGTGTATGGGTTGGGTCATGACTCCCGTTTATGGGTGGTGTCATGTCTCCCGTGTATATGTGGTGTCATGTCTCTCATGTGTGGTGTCATTTCTCCCGTGTATCGGTGGTGTCATGTCTCCTATGTGTGGTGTCATGTCTCCCGTGTATCGGTGGTGTCATGTCTCCCATGTGTGTTGTCATGTCTCCCGTGTATCGGTGGTGTCATGTCTCCCGTGTATCGGTGGTGTCATGTCTCCCGTGTATGGGTGGTGTCATGTCTCCCGTGTATCGGTGGTGTCATGTCTCCCATGTATCGGTGGTGTCATGTCACCCATGAGTGGTGTCATGTCTCCCGTGTATAGGTTGTGTCATGTCTCCCGTGTATGGGTGGTGTCATGTCTCACGTGTATGGGTGGTGTCATGTCTCACGTGTATGGGTGGTGTCATGTCTCCGTGTATCGTTGTTGTCATGTCTCCCGTGTATGTGTGGTGTAATGTCTCCCATGTATCGTGGTGTCATGCCTCCCATGTATCGGTGGTGTCATGTCTCCAGTGTATCGGTGGTGTCATGTCTCCCATGTGTGGTGTCATGTCTCCTGTGTATCGGTGGTGTCATGACTCCCACGTGTGGTGTCATGCCTCCCGTGTATCGGTGGTGTCATGTCTCCCGTGTATCGGTGGTGTCATGTCTCCCATGTGTGGTGTCATGTCTCCTGTGTATGGGTGGTGTCATGTCTCCCGTGTATGTGTGGTGTCATGTCTCCCGTGTATGGGTGGTGTCATGTCTCCCATATATGGGTGATGTCATGTCTCCCGTGTATGGGTGGTGTCATGTCTCCCGTGTATAGGTGGTGTCATGTCTCCCGTGTATGGGTGGTGTCATGTCTCCCATGAATGGGTGGTGTCATGTCTCCCGTGTATGTGTGGTGTCATGTCTCCCGTGTATGGGTGGTGTCATGTCTCCCGTGTATGGGTGGTGTCATGTCTCCCGTGTATGGGTGGTGTCATGTCTCCCGTGTATGGGTGGTGTCATGTCTCCCATGTGTGGTATCATGTCTCCCGTGTATCGGTGGTGTCATGTCTCCCATGTGTGATGTCATGTCTCCCGTGTATCGGTGGTGTCATGTCACCCATGTGTGGTGTCATGTCTCCCGTGTATCGGTGGTGTCATGTCTCCCATGGGTGGTGTCATGTCTCCCGTGTATGTGTGGTGTCATGTTTCCCTTGTATGGGTGGTGTCATGTCTCCCGTGTATGGGTGGTGTCATGTCTCCCATGTATGGGTGGTGTCATGTCTCCCGTGTATGGATGGTGTCATGTCTCCCTATATGGATGGTGTCATGTCTCCTGTGTATGGGTGGTGTCATGTCTCCCGTGTATGGGTGGTGTCATGTCTCCCGTGTATGGGTGGTGTCATGTCTCCCGTGTATGGGTGGTGTCATGTCTCCCGTGTATGGGTGGTGTCATGTCTCCCATGTATGGGTGGTGTCATGTCTCCTGTGTATGGGTGGGGTCATGTCTCCCATGTATGGGTGGTGTCATGTCTCCCGTGTATAGGTGGTGTCATGTTTCCCATGTATGAGTGGGGTCATGTCTCCCGTGTATGGGTGGTGTCATGTCTCCCGTGTATCGGTGGTGTCATTTCTCCCGTGTATGGGTTGGGTCATGACTCCCGTGTATCGGTGGTGTCATGTCTCCCGTGTATCGGTGGTGTCATGTCTCCCGTGTATGGGTGGTGTCATGTCTCCCGTGTATCGGTGGTGTCATGTCACCCATGTATCGGTGGTGTCATGTCTCCCATGGGTGGTGTCATGTCTCCCGTGTATAGGTTGTGTCATGTCTCCCGTGTATGGGTGGTGTCATGTCTCACGTGTATGGGTGGTGTCATGTCTCACGTGTATGGGTGGTGTCATGTCTCCGTGTATCGTTGTTGTCATGTCTCCCGTGTATGTGTGGTGTCATGCCTCCCATGTATCGGTGGTGTCATGTCTCCAGTGTATCGGTGGTGTCATGTCTCCCATGTGTGGTGTCATGTCTCCTGTGTATCGGTGGTGTCATGACTCCCACGTGTGGTGTCATGTCTCCCGTGTATGGATGGTGTCATGTCTCCCTATATGGATGGTGTCATGTCTCCTGTGTATGGATGGTGTCATGTCTCCCGTGTATGGGTGGTGTCATGTCTCCCGTGTATCGGTGGTGTCATGTCTCCCGTGTATGGGTGGTGTCATGTCTCCCGTGTATGGGTGGTGTCATGTCTCCTGTGTATGGGTGGGGTCATGTCTCCCATGTATGGGTGGTGTCATGTCTCCCGTGTATAGGTGGTGTCATGTTTCCCATGTATGAGTGGGGTCATGTCTCCCGTGTATGGGTGGTGTCATGTCTCCCGTGTATCGGTGGTGTCATTTCTCCCGTGTATGGGTTGGGTCATGACTCCCGTTTATGTGTGGTGTCATGTCTCCCGTGTATCGGTGGTGTCATGTCTCCTATGTGTGGTGTCATGTCTCCCGTGTATCGGTGATGTCATGTCTCCCATGTGTGGTGTCATGTCTCCCGTGTATCGGTGGTGTCATGTCTCCCGTGTATCGGTGGTGTCATGTCTCCCGTGTATGGGTGGTGTCATGTCTCCCGTGTATCGGTGGTGTCATGTCTCCCATGTATCGGTGGTGTCATGTCTCCCATGGGTGGTGTCATGTCTCCCGTGTATAGGTTGTGTCATGTATCCCGTGTATGGGTGGTGTCATGTCTCACGTGTATGGGTGGTGTCATGTCTCACGAGTATGGGTGGTGTCATGTCTCCGTGTATCGTTGTTGTCATGTCTCCCGTGTATATGTGGTGTCATGTCTCTCATGTGTGGTGTCATTTCTCCCGTGTATCGGTGGTGTCATGTCTCCTATGTGTGGTGTCATGTCTCCCGTGTATCGGTGGTGTCATGTCTCCCATGTGTGTTGTCATGTCTCCCGTGTATCGGTGGTGTCATGTCTCCCGTGTATCGGTGGTGTCATGTCTCCCGTGTATGGGTGGTGTCATGTCTCCCGTGTATCGGTGGTGTCATGTCTCCCATGTATCGGTGGTGTCATGTCTCCCATGAGTGGTGTCATGTCTCCCGTGTATAGGTTGTGTCATGTCTCCCGTGTATGGGTGGTGTCATGTCTCACGTGTATGGGTGGTGTCATGTCTCACGTGTATGGGTGGTGTCATGTCTCCGTGTATCGTTGTTGTCATGTCTCCCGTGTATGTGTGGTGTAATGTCTCCCATGTATCGTGGTGTCATGCCTCCCATGTATCGGTGGTGTCATGTCTCCAGTGTATCGGTGGTGTCATGTCTCCCATGTGTGGTGTCATGTCTCCTGTGTATCGGTGGTGTCATGACTCCCACGTGTGGTGTCATGCCTCCCGTGTATCGGTGGTGTCATGTCTCCTGTGTATCGGTGGTGTCATGTCTCCCATGTGTGGTGTCATGTCTCCTGTGTATGGGTGGTGTCATGTCTCCCGTGTATGTGTGGTGTCATGTCTCCCGTGTATGGGTGGTGTCATGTCTCCCATATATGGGTGATGTCATGTCTCCCGTGTATGGGTGGTGTCATGTCTCCCGTGTATAGGTGGTGTCATGTCTCCCGTGTATGGGTGGTGTCATGTCTCCCATGAATGGGTGGTGTCATGTCTCCCGTGTATGTGTGGTGTCATGTCTCCCGTGTATGGGTGGTGTCATGTCTCCCGTGTATGGGTGGTGTCATGTCTCCCGTGTATGGGTGGTGTCATGTCTCCCGTGTATGGGTGGTGTCATGTCTCCCATGTGTGGTATCATGTCTCCCGTGTATCGGTGGTGTCATGTCTCCCATGTGTGATGTCATGTCTCCCGTGTATCGGTGGTGTCATGTCACCCATGTGTGGTGTCATGTCTCCCGTGTATCGGTGGTGTCATGTCTCCCATGGGTGGTGTCATGTCTCCCGTGTATGTGTGGTGTCATGTTTCCCTTGTATGGGTGGTGTCATGTCTCCCGTGTATGGGTGGTGTCATGTCTCCCATGTATGGGTGGTGTCATGTCTCCCGTGTATGGATGGTGTCATGTCTCCCTATAAGGATGGTGTCATGTCTCCTGTGTATGGGTGGTGTCATGTCTCCCGTGTATGGGTGGTGTCATGTCTCCCGTGTATGGGTGGTGTCATGTCTCCCGTGTATGGGTGGTGTCATGTCTCCCGTGTATGGGTGGTGTCATGTCTCCCATGTATGGGTGGTGTCATGTCTCCTGTGTATGGGTGGGGTCATGTCTCCCATGTATGGGTGGTGTCATGTCTCCCGTGTATAGGTGGTGTCATGTTTCCCATGTATGAGTGGGGTCATGTCTCCCGTGTATGGGTGGTGTCATGTCTCCCGTGTATCGGTGGTGTCATTTCTCCCGTGTATGGGTTGGGTCATGACTCCCGTGTATCGGTGGTGTCATGTCTCCCGTGTATTGGTGGTGTCATGTCTCCCGTGTATGGGTGGTGTCATGTCTCCCGTGTATCGGTGGTGTCATGTCACCCATGTATCGGTGGTGTCATGTCTCCCATGGGTGGTGTCATGTCTCCCGTGTATAGGTTGTGTCATGTCTCCCGTGTATGGGTGGTGTCATGTCTCACGTGTATGGGTGGTGTCATGTCTCACGTGTATGGGTGGTGTCATGTCTCCGTGTATCGTTGTTGTCATGTCTCCCGTGTATGTGTGGTGTCATGCCTCCCATGTATCGGTGGTGTCATGTCTCCAGTGTATCGGTGGTGTCATGTCTCCCATGTGTGGTGTCATGTCTCCTGTGTATCGGTGGTGTCATGACTCCCACGTGTGGTGTCATGTCTCCCGTGTATGGATGGTGTCATGTCTCCCTATATGGATGGTGTCATGTCTCCTGTGTATGGATGGTGTCATGTCTCCCGTGTATGGGTGGTGTCATGTCTCCCGTGTATCGGTGGTGTCATGTCTCCCGTGTATGGGTGGTGTCATGTCTCCCGTGTATGGGTGGTGTCATGTCTCCTGTGTATGGGTGGGGTCATGTCTCCCATGTATGGGTGGTGTCATGTCTCCCGTGTATAGGTGGTGTCATGTTTCCCATGTATGAGTGGGGTCATGTTTCCCGTGTATGGGTGGTGTCATGTCTCCCGTGTATCGGTGGTGTCATTTCTCCCGTGTATGGGTTGGGTCATGACTCCCGTTTATGTGTGGTGTCATGTCTCCCGTGTATCGGTGGTGTCATGTCTCCTATGTGTGGTGTCATGTCTCCCGTGTATCGGTGATGTCATGTCTCCCATGTGTGGTGTCATGTCTCCCGTGTATCGGTGGTGTCATGTCTCCCGTGTATCGGTGGTGTCATGTCTCCCGTGTATGGGTGGTGTCATGTCTCCCGTGTATCGGTGGTGTCATGTCTCCCATGTATCGGTGGTGTCATGTCTCCCATGGGTGGTGTCATGTCTCCCGTGTATAGGTTGTGTCATGTATCCCGTGTATGGGTGGTGTCATGTCTCACGTGTATGGGTGGTGTCATGTCTCACGAGTATGGGTGGTGTCATGTCTCCGTGTATCGTTGTTGTCATGTCTCCCGTGTATGTGTGGTGTAATGTCTCCCATGTATCGGTGGTGTCATGCCTCCCATGTATCGGTGGTGTCATGTCTCCAGTGTATCGGTGGTGTCATGTCTCCCATGTGTGGTGTCATGTCTCCTGTGTATCGGTGGTGTCATGACTCCCACGTGTGGTGTCATGCCTCCCGTGTATCGGTGGTGTCATGTCTCCCGTGTATCGGTGGTGTCATGTCTCCCATGTGTGGTGTCATGTCTCCTGTGTATGGGTGGTGTCATGTCTCCCGTGTATGTGTGGTGTCATGTCTCCCGTGTATGGGTGGTGTCATGTCTCCCATATATGGGTGATGTCATGTCTCACGTGTATGGGTGGTGTCATGTCTCCCGTGTATAGGTGGTGTCATGTCTCCCGTGTATCGGTGGTGTCATTTCTCCCGTGTATGGGTTGGGTCATGACTCCCGTGTATCGGTGGTGTCATGTCTCCCTTGTATCGGTGGTGTCATGTCTCCCGTGTATGGGTGGTGTCATGTCTCCCGTGTATCGGTGGTGTCATGTCACCCATGTATCGGTGGTGTCATGTCTCCCATGGGTGGTGTCATGTCTCCCGTGTATAGGTTGTGTCATGTCTCCCGTGTATGGGTGGTGTCATGTCTCACGTGTATGGGTGGTGTCATGTCTCACGTGTATGGGTGGTGTCATGTCTCCGTGTATCGTTGTTGTCATGTCTCCCGTGTATGTGTGGTGTAATGTCTCCCATGTATCGGTGGTGTCATGCCTCCCATGTATCGGTGGTGTCATGTCTCCAGTGTATCGGTGGTGTCATGTCTCCCATGTGTGGTGTCATGTCTCCTGTGTATCGGTGGTGTCATGACTCCCACGTGTGGTGTCATGTCTCCCGTGTATCGGTGGTGTCATGTCTCCCGTGTATCGGTGGTGTCATGTCTCCCATGTGTGGTGTCATGTCTCCTGTGTATGGGTGGTGTCATGACTCCCGTGTATTGTGGTGTCATGTCTCCCGTGTATGGGTGGTGTCATGTCTCCCATATATGGGTTGTGTCATGTCTCCCGTGTATGGGTGGTGTCATGTCTCCCGTGTATAGGTGGTGTCATGTCTCCCGTGTATGGGTGGTGTCATGTCTCCCATGTATGGGTGGTGTCATGTCTCCCGTGTATGTGTGGTGTCATGTATCCCGTGTATGGGTGGTGTCATGTCTACCGTGTATGGGTGGTGTCATGTCTCACGTGTATGGGTGGTGTCATGTCTCCCGTGTATGGGTGGTGTCATGTCTCCCATGTGTGGTATCATGTCTCCCGTGTATCGGTGATGTCATGTCTCCCATGTGTGATGTCATGTCTCCCGTGTATCGGTGGTGTCATGTCTCCCATGTGTGGTGTCATGTCTCCCGTGTATCGGTGGTGTCATGTTTCCCGTGTATCGGTGGTGTCATGTCTCCCTTGTATGGGTGGTGTCATGTCTCCCAGGTATCGGTGGTGTCATGTCTCCCAGGTATCGGTGGTGTCATGTCTCCCATGGGTGGTGTCATGTCTCCCGTGTATAGGTGGTGTCATGTCTCCCATGTGTGGTGTCATGTCTCCCGTGTATCGGTGGTGTCATGTCTCCCATGTGTGGTGTCATGTCTCCCGTGTATCGGTGGTGTCATGTCTCCCGTGTATGGGTGGTGTCATGTCTCCCGTGTATCGGTGGTGTCATGTCTCCCAGGTATCGGTGGTGTCATGTCTCCCATGGGTTGTGTCATGTCTCCCGTGTATATGTGGTGTCATGTCTCCCGTGTATGGGTGGTGTCATGTCTCCCATGTATGGGTGGTGTCATGTCTCCCGTGTATGTGTTGTGTCATGTCTCCCGTGTATGGGTGGTGTCATGTCTCCCATGTATGGTTGGTGTCATGTCTCCCGTGTATCGGTGGTGTCATGTCTCCCAGGTATCGGTGGTGTCATGTCTCCCATGGGTGGTGTCATGTCTCCAGTGTATAGGTGGTGTCATGTCTCCCGTGTATGGGTGGTGTCATGTCTCCCATGTATGGGTGGTGTCATGTCTCCCGTGTATGTGTGGTGTCATGTCTCCTGTGTATGGGTGGTGTCATGTCTCCCGTGTATGTGTGGTGTCGTGTTTCCCGTGTATGGGTGGTGTCATGTCTCCCGTGTATGGGTGGTGTCATGTCTCCCATGTATGGGTGGTGTCATGTCTCCCGTGTATGGATGGTGTCATGTCTCCCTATATGGATGGTGTCATGTCTCCTGTGTATGGGTGGTGTCATGTCTCCCGTGTATGGGTGGTGTCATGTCTCCCGTGTATGGGTGGTGTCATGTCCCCCGTGTATGGGTGGTGTCATGTCTCCCGTGTATGGGTGGTGTCATGTCTCCCGTGTATGGGTGGTGTCATGTCTCCTGTGTATGGGTGGGGTCATGTCTCCCATGTATGGGTGGTGTCATGTCTCCCGTGTATAGGTGGTGTCATGTTTCCCATGTATGAGTGGGGTCATGTCTCCCGTGTATGGGTGGTGTCATGTCTCCCGTGTATCGGTGGTGTCATTTCTCCCGTGTATGGGTTGGGTCATGACTCCCGTTTATGGGTGGTGTCATGTCTCCCGTGTATATGTGGTGTCATGTCTCTCATGTGTGGTGTCATTTCTCCCGTGTATCGGTGGTGTCATGTCTCCTATGTGTGGTGTCATGTCTCCCGTGTATCGGTGGTGTCATGTCTCCCATGTGTGGTGTCATGTCTCCCGTGTATCGGTGGTGTCATGTCTCCCGTGTATCGGTGGTGTCATGTCTCCCGTGTATGGGTGGTGTCATGTCTCCCGTGTATCGGTGGTGTCATGTCTCCCATGTATCGGTGGTGTCATGTCTCCCATGAGTGGTGTCATGTCTCCCGTGTATAGGTTGTGTCATGTCTCCCGTGTATGGGTGGTGTCATGTCTCACGTGTATGGGTGGTGTCATGTCTCACGTGTATGGGTGGTGTCATGTCTCCGTGTATCGTTGTTGTCATGTCTCCCGTGTATGTGTGGTGTAATGTCTCCCATGTATCGGTGGTGTCATGCCTCCCATGTATCGGTGGTGTCATGTCTCCAGTGTATCGGTGGTGTCATGTCTCCCATGTGTGGTGTCATGTCTCCTGTGTATCGGTGGTGTCATGACTCCCACGTGTGGTGTCATGCCTCCCGTGTATCGGTGGTGTCATGTCTCCCGTGTATCGGTGGTGTCATGTCTCCCATGTGTGGTGTCATGTCTCCTGTGTATGGGTGGTGTCATGTCTCCCGTGTATGTGTGGTGTCATGTCTCCCGTGTATGGGTGGTGTCATGTCTCCCATATATGGGTGATGTCATGTCTCCCGTGTATGGGTGGTGTCATGTCTCCCGTGTATAGGTGGTGTCATGTCTCCCGTGTATGGGTGGTGTCATGTCTCCCATGAATGGGTGGTGTCATGTCTCCCGTGTATGTGTGGTGTCATGTCTCCCGTGTATGGGTGGTGTCATGTCTCCCGTGTATGGGTGGTGTCATGTCTCCCGTGTATGGGTGGTGTCATGTCTCCCGTGTATGGGTGGTGTCATGTCTCCCATGTGTGGTATCATGTCTCCCGTGTATCGGTGGTGTCATGTCTCCCATGTGTGATGTCATGTCTCCCGTGTATCGGTGGTGTCATGTCACCCATGTGTGGTGTCATGTCTCCCGTGTATCGGTGGTGTCATGTCTCCCATGGGTGGTGTCATGTCTCCCGTGTATGTGTGGTGTCATGTTTCCCTTGTATGGGTGGTGTCATGTCTCCCGTGTATGGGTGGTGTCATGTCTCCCATGTATGGGTGGTGTCATGTCTCCCGTGTATGGATGGTGTCATGTCTCCCTATATGGATGGTGTCATGTCTCCTGTGTATGGGTGGTGTCATGTCTCCCGTGTATGGGTGGTGTCATGTCTCCCGTGTATGGGTGGTGTCATGTCTCCCGTGTATGGGTGGTGTCATGTCTCCCGTGTATGGGTGGTGTCATGTCTCCCGTGTATGGGTGGTGTCATGTCTCCTGTGTATGGGTGGGGTCATGTCTCCCATGTATGGGTGGTGTCATGTCTCCCGTGTATAGGTGGTGTCATGTTTCCCATGTATGAGTGGGGTCATGTCTCCCGTGTATGGGTGGTGTCATGTCTCCCGTGTATCGGTGGTGTCATTTCTCCCGTGTATGGGTTGGGTCATGACTCCCGTGTATCGGTGGTGTCATGTCTCCCGTGTATCGGTGGTGTCATGTCTCCCGTGTATGGGTGGTGTCATTCTCCCGTGTATCGGTGGTGTCATGTCACCCATGTATCGGTGGTGTCATGTCTCCCATGGGTGGTGTCATGTCTCCCGTGTATAGGTTGTGTCATGTCTCCCGTGTATGGGTGGTGTCATGTCTCACGTGTATGGGTGGTGTCATGTCTCACGTGTATGGGTGGTGTCATGTCTCCGTGTATCGTTGTTGTCATGTCTCCCGTGTATGTGTGGTGTCATGCCTCCCATGTATCGGTGGTGTCATGTCTCCAGTGTATCGGTGGTGTCATGTCTCGCATGTGTGGTGTCATGTCTCCTGTGTATCGGTGGTGGCATGACTCCCACGTGTGGTGTCATGTCTCCCGTGTATCGGTGGTGTCATGTCTCCCGTGTATCGGTGGTGTCATGTCTCCCATGTGTGGTGTCATGTCTCCTGTGTATGGGTGGTGTCATGTCTCCCGTGTATTGTGGTGTCATGTCTCCCGTGTATGGGTGGTGTCATGTCTCCCATATATGGGTGGTGTCATGTCTCCCGTGTATGGGTGGTGTCATGTCTCCCGTGTATAGGTGGTGTCATGTCTCCCGTGTATGGGTGGTGTCATGTCTCCCATGTATGGGTGGTGTCATGTCTCCCGTGTATGTGTGGTGTCATGTCTCCCGTGTATGGGTGGTGTCATGTCTCCCGTGTATGGGTGGTGTCATGTCTCCCGTGTATGGGTGGTGTCATGTCTCCCGTGTATGGGTGGTGTCATGTCTCCCATGTGTGGTATCATGTCTCCCGTGTATCGGTGATGTCATGTCTCCCATGTGTGATGTCATGTCTCCCGTGTATCGGTGGTGTCATGTCTCCCATGTGTGGTGTCATGTCTCCCGTGTATCGGTGGTGTCGTGTCACCCGTGTATCGGTGGTGTCATGTCTCCCGTGTATGGGTGGTGTCATGTCTCCCAGGTATCGGTGGTGTCATGTCTCCCAGGTATCGGTGGTGTCATGTCTCCCATGGGTGGTGTCATGTCTCCCGTGTATAGATGGTGTCATGTCTCCCATGTGTGGTGTCATGTCTCCCGTGTATCGGTGGTGTCATGTCTCCCATGTGTGGTGTCATGTCTCCCGTGTATCGGTGGTGTCATGTCTCCCGTGTATGGGTGGTGTCATGTCTCCCGTGTATCGGTGGTGTCATGTCTCCCAGGTATCGGTGGTTTCATGTCTCCCATGGGTGGTGTCATGTCTCCCGTGTATATGTGGTGTTATGTCTCCCGTTTATGGGTGGTGTCATGTCTCCCATGTATGGGTGGTGTCATGTCTCCCGTGTATGTGTTGTGTCATGTCTCCCGTGTATGGGTGGTGTCATGTCTCCCATGTATGGTTGGTGTCATGTCTCCCGTGTATCGGTGGTGTCATGTCTCCCAGGTATCGGTGGTGTCATGTCTCCCATGGGTGGTGTCATGTCTCCAGTGTATAGGTGGTGTCATGTCTCCCGTGTATGGGTGGTGTCATGTTTCCCATGTATGGGTGGTGTCATGTCTCCCGTGTATGTGTGGTGTCATGTCTCCTGTGTATGGGTGGTGTCATGTCTCCCATGTATGGGTGGTGTCATGTCTCCCGTGTATGGGTGGTGTCATGTCTCCTGTGTATGGGTCGGGTCATGTCTCCCATGTATGGGTGGTGTCATGTCTCCTGTGTATGGGTGGTGTCATGTCTCCCGTGTATGTGTGGTGTCATGTCTCCCGTGTATGGGTGGTGTCATGTCTCCCGTGTATGGGTGGTGTCATGTCTCCCGTGTATAGGTGGTGTCAAGTCTCCCGTGTATGGGTGGTGTCATGTCTCACGTGTATGGGTGGTGTCATGTCTCCCGTGTATGGGTGGTGTCATGTCTCCCGTGTATGGGTGGTGTCATGTCTCCTGTGTATGGGTGGGGTCATGTCTCCCATGTATGGGTGGTGTCATGTCTCCTGTGTATGGGTGGTGTCATGTCTCCCGTGTATGTGTGGTGTCATGTCTCCCGTGTATCGTTGGTGTCATGTCTCCTGTGTATGTGTGGTGTCATGTCTCCCGTGTATCGGTGGTGTCATGACTCCTACGCATCGCTGGTGTCATGTCTCCCGTGTATCGGTGGTGTCATGTCTCCCATGCGTGGTGTCATGTCTCCCGTGTATGTGTGGTGTCATGTCTCCCGTGTATCGGTGGTGTCATGTCTCCCATGTATCGGTGGTGTCATGTCTCCCGTGTATGGGTGGTTTCATGTCTCCCGTGTATCGGTGGTGTCATGTCTCCCGTGTATCGATGGTGTCATGTCTCCCATGTATCGATGGTGTCATGTCTCCCGTGTATGGGTGGTGTCATGTCTCCCGTGTATGGGCGGTATCATGTCTCCCGTGTATCGGTGGTGTCATGATTCCCATCTATGGGTGGTGTCATGTCTCCCGTGTATGGGTGGTGTCATGTCTCCCGTGTATAGGTGGTGTCATGTCTCCCGTGTATCGTTGGTGTCATGTCTCCTGTGTATGTGTGGTGTCATGTCTCCCGTGTATCGGTGGTGTCATGACTCCTACGCATCGCTGGTGTCATGTCTCCCGTGTATTGGTGGTGTGATGTCTCCCATGTGTGGTGTCATGTCTTTCGTGTACCGGTGGTGTCATGTCTCCCGTGTATCGGTGGTGTCATGTCTCCCGTGTATCGGTGGTGTCATGTCTCCCATGCGTGGTGTCATGTCTCTCGTGTATGTGTGGTGTCATGTCTCCCGTGTATCGGTGGTGTCATGTCTCCCATGTATCGGTGGTGTCATGTCTCCCGTGTATGGGTGGTGTCATGTCTCCCGTGTATCGGTGGTGTCATGTCTCCCGTGTATCGATGGTGTCATGTCTCCCATGTATCGATGGTGTCATGTCTCCCGTGTATGGGTGGTGTCATGTCTCCCGTGTATGGGCGGTATCATGTCTCCCGTGTATCGGTGGTGTCATGATTCCCATCTATGGGTGGTGTCATGTCTCCCGTGTATCGGTGGTGCCATGTCTCCCGTGTATAGGTGGTGTCATGTCTCCCGTGTATGGGCGGTGTCATGTCTCTCATGTATTGGCCGTGTCATGTCTCCCTTGTATGGGTGGTGTTATGTCTCCCGTGTATGTGTGGTGTCATGTCTCCCGCGTATAGGTGGTGTCATGTCTCCCGTGTATGGATGTTGTCATGTCTCCCATGTGTGGTGTCATGTCTCCCGTGTATCGGTGGTGTCATGTCTCCCGTGTATGGGTGGTGTCATGTCTTCCGTGTATGGGTGGTGTTATGTCTCCCGTGTATGTGTGGTGTCATGTCTCCCGTGTATAGGTGGTGTCATGTCTCCCGAGTATGGGTGGTGTCATGTCTCCCGTGTATGGGTGGTGTCATGTCTCCTGTGTATGGGTGGTGTCATGTCTCCCGTGTATCGGTTCTGTCATGTCTCCCGTGTATAGGTGTTGTCATGTCTCCCGTGTGTGGGAGGTGTCATGTCTCCCGTGTATGGGTGGTGTCATGTCTCCCGTGTATTATCCGTGTCATGTCTCCCGTGTATCGGTGGTGTCATGTCTCTCATGTATCGATGGTGTCATGTCTCCCGTGTATCGGTGGTGTCATGTCTCCCGTGTCATAATGGTGTCATGTCTCCCAGGTATCGGTGGTGTCTTGTTACGATTGTCATAACTGTGTCATCCTCTCCCCACCCCACCCCTCACCCCTTCCCCCTCTTTCCTTGTGACTGTGGTGTTATGTTTCCCCTGGAGGTGTTTATATCACTGAGTTATGTTTGAATTGATATTTTAGTCAGCAGTGTTACAACTAATGTCCTCTTGGTAAATGATGTTGGTTGATTTGATTTGATTTGATTTGATTTTGATGTTGTAATGTATGATATTTCTACCAATGTTTTCGTTTATTGCCTGCCAAACAAAAAAGAGGTAGTGACCAAACAGAAATTTAAGGCAGAAAATATAAAGTAGGGCTGTGTCACAATAGTTGGGCTGAAAATGACGTTTATGCTTTTGTGCACAAATCTAACATATTTTAAACTAATTGCAGTGATGGAGCGGGCAGGTAGACAAACTCTATTGTCAACAGAAACTTAAACACTGTCCAGTCCGACTCCAAGAATCCCCTCCGCTGGGCTGCTCCATTTAAGAAATCTACACAAATCCGGTACTGATTGTAAAATGTTCGTGCCAATAATACCCGGCACTCTTCTCTCCCCATTGTCCATGTCTTTGGTGACAAAAACCCCACAGTCCTTCACATGCGTCCCACCCAACACAGTGTCATACACAAAGTCGTCCCACCCAACACAATGTCATACACAAAGTCGTCCCACCCAACACAGTGTCACACACAAAGTCGTCCCACCCAACACAATGTCACACACAAAGTACCCCACATATGGAATCACTACCCCATTCGCGGCCGTTAGCTTAACAAAGTGTCCTTCCCTTAGAACATAGTCCTGGAACATGTCCTTGAAACAGGCCTCAGTAATGGTGGTTACTTGAGAACCTGTATCGATGACGCACTGAACCATCTTGCCACCTATCAAACAGTCTCTTCGGGCCTACCACCCACAATTTTAATTTCTGAGCCATGACGCTCCCCTTCTAATACCTGGCTCGCAGCCTTAGAGGGGTCTCGTTTAATGCCTGCCTACACTCACGTCTCAAGTGACCTACACGACTGCATCGCCAGCAACGTGGCGCTTGATGCTGTTGATCGCAGGTAAGTCTGTTAAGCCTGGCACTAACCTCAGACATTTCTCTCTGCAAAAAGTCGACCTCACCCTGCCTGGAACTAAACTTCCTTGGTGGTACTCGGGCTGGCTCAGTATGTGCAGGCCTACATTCTACCGTTTGTGGTACTACCTCAGTCTGCACGGGTCATACTGCCCCTGCTGACACTCCACTTTCACTGATGAAGGCATACGTGTCTGAATTACCCCAGAGTTCTCAACATTTCTGGCTCTCACCTCTACCTCTTTGACTTCAGCACCCGGTGGGGACCGCACACCTTCCCATGTTTGTGCGCACTCCCTGATCTGAAGAAATGTCACCGACGAATCTTGTGACATCTTTTCCTTTAGAACAGTTTGGGTGAAACTGTCCCTTATGCCAGCCATAAACTGGTCTCGGAGGGCCTCCCCATCCAACACAGGGAGACCTTGCATTTCCTGGGCCTTCACTACCCGCTTGAATTCAGCATTGACCCTATGGGAGAAGTAATGAACTGTCTCCCCAGCTCGCTGGCGTATTGTAAATAACATTGCCAGGAGCTCCCGTAGATTCTTCTTCTCTCCAAATATCTTCAGTAAGGCCTGCAGCATGGCCTCGGGATCTTCCTCAGAAGCATGGAGCTCTAACTCTCTCCTGACAGGACTGGTTATGCTGTCGAGAATAACGTCCACCTTATCGACTGTCGCTAACATGCCAACCCTCCAAGCTGACCTCACCTCCCTGACATACTCTTCTACCGATGGCCCACCTTTCTCCCCAAAACACAGAACAGGCTTTCTGGTTGGTACTACAACATACCTCAAAGCCTCAGTGAGCTCTCGTGGTGGAGCATCCACTGGGCGGGAATCTTCGGTTCCCATCGTAGAAACTGTCGGCGACTCGTCTTGTTCAACTCTCACTGCCGCACGAGTACTTCTGGTCTCCATCTTGAGGACAAGATATTATGCTACGGGTAGTTCTGCAATGGAGCCTAACTAGCTAACCTGGGTTTTGCTATCTCTAGAGGACTATTACCAACTATACCAAAAATGAACCGACACAGGAACGAACTAAAGGCCTCAACCAAAACAATCACTGGATACCAAAACAATCCTACAAGAATAATTCTAAGGCTGTCAAGATCCTGGTGTAGGCTCGCCACTTGAAACAGAGGTAAAAACAGGAGCAAGAACCACTTACTTCTGCTACGGTGATGTGAGGAGAAGAGCGCAATCCTGACTGCGTAGGGCCAAAGAAGAAAATGAATAAAGAGAAAGAACCTCTCACCGTCCTCGGTTAATAAGAATAGTAAAGAATTAAGGTTTACGAAGATCCAGGGTGGACCGACAGGGAATTAGAACAATATTCTCCAATTCCAGACAAAGAATTACTCCGAGGGCTGTTCACCAATGACTATATAATGAGAGTCTATCAACTAAGCAACAAAGTAAGAATAACACAAGTATCATTTGTTTAATAAACTTCTAAAAGCAACAATAATATGCAGACATCTAGCATCAAGAAAGAAGTTAGAATCCAGCAAAACCAAACAGCAAAAGCACTAATCCAACAAATAAAACTCCTAAGTATGGCAAAAACTTCTAAGTACAGCAAACACTTCTATACCAGCAACAACAAAAACTCCAAGTCTTCCAAAAACTAATCCACCAAAAACTTCTAGTATACTAAAAACTAATTTACCAAAACCTTCTAGAACACTAAAAATCCAGGAAAATCTAAAATCTAAAACTAGAATTCTGGCTTTTCCACTGCAAAACCTTTCAGGGTCTAACTAAATAAGTTTACTTTAGACATTGGCGCATCGTCACTTGGTGTGGTGGACTACGGAAAAGGCCGGTTCCACCTGCGCATGTCTTTTTATGCTGGGGTCAGAACGGCTCCCAGAGTTCCAGACCAATCAGCCACCCGCACCCTCTGGCGAATTCCATCATCATCGCGAGCCGAGTACAGTGAGATGTGAGATGATGTGTTAGTGAGTGATCTTTGAATTGATGGTATGTTAGTGAATGATGTTGGTCTTGATGATGAGTTATTGAGTGATCTTTGAATTGATGATGTGTTAGTGAGATGATGGTGGTGTTTATGATGTGTTAGTGAGTGATACTGTGATTGGTGATATGTAATCAGGATGTTGGGATTGATGATGTGGCATTAATTGATTTTATATTGATGTTGTGATAGTCATTAATGTTGAGTGTGATGATGTTGTCGTCATTGATGTTGTGACAGCTGATGTGATTGATGATGTGACTGATGATGTTATCCTCCGCAGGTTTGCTCACGGGTTTGACCGAGCGGATGTGCCAGGTTTAGCAGAGCTGTTTGTGCGCCACATGCCAGGCTGGGTGTCTGGGAGTGCGGTCAGACGGGTGCAGGAAGAACTGTTTCACGCCAGCCACGGACTGGTCCACTGACACGTGCTTCGTCACAGCCATCTAGTCTTAGCCATCTGGTCACAGCCATCTAGTCACAGCCATCTAGTGACAGTCATGGACTGATCCAGTGACACATGCTTCGTCACAGCCAACTGGTCACACTAATCTAGTCAGCCATTTTTTGTACATTGAATCACAATCTTCTACTCACAATCATAGAATCATAGACAATAATTGAACACTTAGTCACAATCATCAAGTCGCATTCATCTACTCACAATCATAGAATCACAATCAATAATTGAACTTCGTTACAATCATCGAGTCACTATCATCTACTCACTATCATAGAATCATAGTCAATAATTGAACACTTAGTCACAATCACTGAGTCACACTCATCTACAGGGATGTGTATGGGTGGCTGGGGGTGTGTGGGTGAGTGAAGGGATGTGTGGTGGATGGAGGATGTGTGAGTGTGGGTAAAGGGTGTGTGTGTGGGTGGAGGATGTTTAGGTGGATGGTTGGAAGTGTTTGGGTGTTGGTGGGTGGGGGTTGTGTGTGTGGGTGTGCGGGTGGGGAATGTGTGTGTGGGATGGTGTGTGGGTGAATGGGTGTGTGGGGTGTGGGGATGGGTGTGGTTTGGGGGATGGATGTGGGGATGTGTGTGTGTGGGGTGGGAGATAAGTTTGTGTTGGTGGGGATGCTTGTGGGTGGGTGGAGGATGTATGTGTGGGTGGTGAGAGTGTTTGTAGGTGGCGGATGCGTGGATGGGTGGAGGATGTATGGGGAGATGTGTTTGTATGGGTGAGTGATGTGTGGGTGGGGGTGTGTGGGGGGATATTTGTGTGGGGGGATATTTGTGTGGGTGGGGTGCGTATAAGTGTGGGGTAGGGAAGATGTGTGTAGGTGAGGGATGTGTGCATGGGTGGGTGAGGGAGGTGTGGTTGGGTGTGGGATATGTGGGTGGTAGAGGGGTCTGTGAGGGTGGGGTGTGTGTTTGTCTGGGTGGTTGGGTGTGTGAGTGTGGGTGGATAGGTCGGGGATGTATATGTTGATTGGTGGGTGGAGGATGTGTTGGTGTGAGTGGTTGAGGGATGAGTATGCGGGAGGGGATGTGTGTGGGGATATATGCATGGGTGGGGGATGTGTGTATAGGTGGGGATGTGTGTGTGTGGTGTATGTGTGGATTGGTTGGGGATGTGTGTGTGGGTGAGGGATGTGTGGTTGGGTGATGAGTGGATGGGGGGTGCATCATTGGGGGTGTGTAGGTGGATGGTAGTAGGATGTGTGGGTGGGTATGTGTGGGATGGGGATGGCTGTGGGGTGTGTGTGGGTGAATAGATTTGGGTGGGTGGGGATTTGTGTATGTGGGGGGAGATTGTGTGGTGGGGAAAGTGTGGGTGGGTGTGTGTGTGTGTATGTGGGTGGGTGCATGATGTGTGGGTTGGCAGGGAATGTGTGTGTGGGTGGGGGAATGTGTGTTTGGCTGATTGGTTGGGGTGTGGGTTGGTGGGTGGGTGAGTGTGTGTTGTTTGGGGGGATGGGTGGGGGTGTGTGGTAGGGAGATGTGTAGGTGGGGATGGGTGGGGGATTATATGTGTGCCTGGGGGTGTGTGCGTGGCTGGTGGATGTGTGTGTGTGTGTGTGTGTGTGTGGGTGGGGAGAGTGCGTGTGTGGTGGATGTGTGTTGTGTGAGAGATGTGTGAGTGGGTGGGGATGTGTCTCATAACTTGGTAATCAATCAATCATGTGCCATGCCGGAAAACGTGGGCGGTCATGACTCGCCATTTCACTCGATCACCAGAGTCGTGGATCAGCTCAGTGTTCCTGCCTCTTCCATGTGGCCAAGCCATCCAGGTATTTTCCTCTCGGTCTTCCTCTTGGTCTGTTCCCTTCGATCTTGGCAGTTGTCACTAAGTTCTCCAATCCAATTCTTCTCATAACATGTCCAAAAAATGTTGACTGTCTACGTCTAATTTCTCTAATCAATTTATGATTTTCATTTGTCTCCTATAGTACTTGGTCATTGGTTTTTCTGTCTGTCCATGGTATTCTTTGCATTTTCCTCAGAAACCACATTTTTGCAGCCATCAGATGTTTTTCAGCTTGACTGCTCATTGTCCCAGTTTCACATCCATACAAAAGAACAGGCTCTATGTATCCCCTCAACACTCTTATTCTCGTTTCAATTGACATCTTTTTATTGGTCAGAATGTTTTTCATCTTGCTAAAGGCTACTTTCATTATGGCGATTCTTGTTCTAATCTCTTCAAGGCATCTCCCATCAGATGTTATGACTGTTCAGAGATAATTGTACCAATTCACTTGTTGAAGAATATTCCCATTTACTTGTATATTACATTGTGGTATATCGTTCTTCCTTGTGACGACCATAACCTGTGTATTTTTACAATTTAATTCTAACCCCAGTTGCTCACTGTGTACAACAACCGCATCTACTAATTGTTGCAGATCCTGCGCATTGTCTGCAATCAATACTGTATCATCTGCATATCTAATGTTATTGATGTTTCGTCCTCCAATGCTGATTCCATTTATATCTTCTACATTTCTGAAAATATTTTCACTGTTTAGGGAAAAAAAAGGTCTGGAGACATTACACATCCCTGCCTAACACCTCCCTTAATTTGTAACCCTTCTAAAATAAAAATCAATCAATTAAACAATCATCATGTGACAGTTATGAAATCCTAGACATGAGGTCTACATCAGGACAAAACTATAGAGTCACAGTCATCTAATCACAGTCATATAGTCACAGTCACCCAATCAAGATAATCTAGTCACAGTCATCTAGTCACAGTCATCCAGTCACAATCATCTAGTCACAGTCATCTAGTCACAATCATCCAGTCACAGTCATTGAGTCACAGTCATCCAGTCACAGTCATCTAGTCACAGTCAACCAGTCACAGTCATCCAGGCAAGGTTATCTAGTCATAATCATCTAGTCACAGTTATTCAGTCACAGTCATCCAGTCACAGTCATCTAGTCACAGTCATCCAATCACAGTCATCCAGTCACAATCATCTAGTCACAGTCATCCAGTCATGGTCATCTAGTCACAGTCATCCAGTCACAGTCATCCAGTCAAGGTCATCTAGTCACAGCCATCTAGTCACAGTTATCCAGCTACAGTCATCTAGTCACAGTCATCTGGTCACAGCCCTCTAGTCACAGTCATCCGGTCACAGGCATCCAGTCACAGTCATCTAGTCACAGTTATTCAGTCACAATCATCCAGTCACAGTCATCCAGTCAAAGTCATCCAATCACAGTCATCCAATCACAGTCATCTCATCACAGTCATCCAGTCACAGTCATCCAGTCACAGTCATCCAGTCACAGTCATCCAGTCACAGTCATCCAGTCATGGTCATCTAGTCACAGTCATCCAGTCACAGTCATCCAGTCAAGGTCATCTAGTCACAGCCATCTAGTCACAGTTATCCAGCTACAGTCATCTAGTCACAGTCATCTGGTCACAGCCCTCTAGTCACAGTCATCCGGTCACAGGCATCCAGTCACAGTCTTCTAGTCACAGTTATTCAGTCACAATCATCCAGTCACAGTCATCCAGTCAAAGTCATCCAATCACAGTCATCCAATCACAGTCATCTCATCACAGTCATCCAGTCACAGTCATCCAGTCACAGTCATCCAGTCACAGTCATCCAGTCACAGTCATCAGTTGAGTACATTATCATAGATTGAGTTGCACATCTAGTCACAATGACCGAAATGAAGTCATCTAGTCACAGTTATGAGATGCATAACCAGTCATAACCAACTTGTCTCAATAATCTAGTCACATCCATTCGTTGTACATGTAGTTACAGATATGCCAGTGCAAACCACATTGATATTACAGCCGAACAGAAGAAAGCAATCAAAGATAAACAGATACATCATAGATATACAGAGACAGCAGCAGAATATATGATGGCAAATCTAACAATGGAAGAAATGGAACAGGCAATGAATACCCTAAAAAAGAAGACATCACCAGGAAAGGATGGAATCACAAATGAAATGCTAATAGGACTAGGCACTAAGGCAAAAAAGAAACTACTAGCAGTCCTAAATTACAGCTGGAAGAGGGGAATAGTCCCACAGGCATGGAAGGAAGCTATACTAATACCAGTCCCAGAGAAAGGAAAAGACCTGGAAGAACCAAATGGCTATCGACCTATCAGTCTTCTTAGCTGTGTAGGAAAATTAATGGAACGCATTATCAATGGCAGGCTAACATGGCATCTGGAAGAAAACCAACTCTTAACACCTCACCAAGCAGGATTCAGAAAGTACAGATCCACTGAAGATCAAATAACCTATATAGCTCAGGAAATAGAGGATGCCTTCCAAGAGAAAAAGCACACACTAGCGGTCTGGATAGATTTAGAAAAAGCATTTGATAAAGTATGGAAGGAAGGACTGAAAGTAAAACTGCAAAAAATGCATGTTTGTGGGAAAATGTACAATTGGATCAGCCACTACCTTGAGAACAGAACTGCCAGGACAAAAATACAAGGACAAACAAGCAAAATGATGCTGTTGGAGCAAGGTGTCCCCCAAGGAGGAGTTCTTTTACCAACATTATTCCTAGCATATATAAATGACATCACAGACAATTTTCCAGCCAGAGTACACACATCATCCTTTGCAGATGACCTAGCCATATGGACATCTGAAGAATATATTAGTACAGCTAACAGCAGAATACAGCAAGCCCTATTAGCGCTAGAGGACTGGTCAAAATCATGGCTAGTGAAGATAAGTGAGGAGAAAACAACATGCACAGTGTTCTCCCTCTCAACTAAAACTCAGCAACCTAAGCTGGTATTGAATGGAAAAATATTGCGCCATGAAGAAAATCCAAACTATCTAGGAGTCACCTTTGATCGTCGCCTGACATGGAAGACACAGGTTGAGAAAAATCGAACAAGAGCAAGGCAAAGAATGGCAATCATGAAAAAGCTTGCTGGTACAACGTGGGGAGCAGATGAGAAAGTTCTCAAGAAGTTATATACTGGACGGGTGAGGCCAGTGCAGGAATATGGCATTGCAGCTTGGGAAACAGCAGCTAAGTCAAACTTTAACAAAATAAGCAGAGTCCAAAATCAAGGAATGCGAATCATAACTGGAAGCCTGAAGACAACGCCTATTAATGAACTAGAAAAGATCACTTGTTTACAACCAATGCAGGATAGAAGAGATAGCAGAGCCCAGCAACAAGCTGAAAAATTTAGAAGATTGACAGACCACCCTATGTATAAAAGGTTTAGTGGTTTTGGAAAGGGAAGACTGAAGCGTAGCAACTTTGTAGAAACTGCAAAACGAAAGATTAGGGCAGATCCCATACTTAACATATCAACAGTCAAACCCATTTACAATGCAGACAAGTTCCCAGCTTGGAGACAGCAGCTACTGCCTGAGATGATAGAAAACATTCCTGGTATTGAGAAAAAGAACACTCAGCATGAAACCGAAAGAAGAGAAATAACCCTAAACTACATAAAAGAACATTACCCAAGCAGCAATTGGACCCATGCATATACAGATGGATCAGCCAAAAATTCAGTAGAGAATGGAGGAGGAGGAATTCTCATAAATTTAAAAAATGGAGTGAAAAAAACACATTCAGTGGCAACTGGAAAGTTTTCAAGTAACTTCAAAGCGGAGGTAGAGGCTCTGAAAACTGCAGCAGAAATGCTCTTGATGGAGGAAAACAAAGAGACGCAAATAGCTATCTTTACAGATGCAAAGTCAGCTGTCTCAATACTGAAGAGCAATTACAGCACAGAAATAGCTGACCTAAGAGCAGCACTCCATGGTCTATGCCAGAAATCCAAAAAAGTTGTAATACAGTGGATACCATCACATTGCAGTATACCTGGAAATGAAGAGGCTGACAGACTGGCAAAAGAGGGCAGACGACTACCACAGCCTGACATAGACATAACCTATAATGAGGCAAAGAGGTTGATAAAAAGTACTTATAGAACCAAATGGGAATCAGAGCATCCAGGACACTAGAAGGATGATGCATATTACAAACTCGACCGAAGAGAACAAGTAGCAATCTTCAGACTCCGCACAGGACATAACAGGCTGAAATACCACTTGTTCAATAAACTAAAGATAGGAGATACCGATGAATGTAATTGTGGAACTGGTAAAATGACAGCTAAACATTTGCTGCAGGAGTGCCCAATATATGCAGAACAGAGAAAGATATTTTGGCCCACACCTGCTTCATTTGAGGACAAGCTCTATGGAGATATCAACAAGCTCAAGTTGACTGCAGCTTACTTTAACTACATTCAGGTTGACATTTAAAGGTGCATGAAGAAGTATTTAGACTGCCGCACTTCATACCACAGGTATGTCGGTTACAAAAGCGCCCCAGAGGCATGAAATGGAATATTGCTTGGATAGCAAATCCATTACGTGGAAAGTCCGAACCAAACGCTCACTGTGTGGGCTTCATAAAAGGTGGAAAAAGTGTCCCAGTGGCACGAAATGGAATATTGCTTGGATAGCAAATCCATTATGTGGAAAGTCCGAATCGAAAGCACACTCTGTGGGCTTCATAAAAGGTGGAAAAAGTGTCCTAGTGGCACGAAATGGAATATTGCTTGGATAGCAAATCCATTATGTGGAAAGTCCGAATCGAAAGCTCACTGTGTGGATGTCATCTGCAGACTGCATACTTCTGGTTTCCGGAAGAACAGCCTATGATGAATGGAAGGCCCAATATACGGAAGTGAGGCTAAGCAGCCATGTGCAGGACGTGACGATTCCTTGGATGAGCCCAGTACCAGAGCGCTGTGTGTTGGCTCTGCAAGTATGGAAACCTCCTTGGATGGCGGGGAATGCCCATGGTCTGCCCCTGCCTTCCCTTGAGGGCTGACCAGGATGTCTTTGGCTGTTCTATATGGGCCAGCTGTGATGGGGGATAACACCACAACAGTGAGAGCCAAACGTCCTAAGAAACCCCCGGGAAGGTTAACCCGGTCAACAAATGCCCGCAGAAGTCGGATGTGTCGGCCTAACGGCGCAAGAACGCAGCTCTGCTGTGGACAGGCACAACGCAATCACGTCCGGAAAAAAACTCCGGATGAACGAAGAAGAAGAAGAAGATGCATGTTGTACACGTAATCACGATCACAGACTTGTAGTCATCTAGTCACATCTGTCTGGCCACAGCCATACGTTGTATATTCACTCACAATCATCGAGTCACTGCCATCTACATGAGCTCTACCTGTAAATATAGTCATGAGTTGTATAGTTGTCTCCAACATTTAGTCATTGTCACAAGTCATAAAAATGATCATAGACAACTAATCAAGTCATGTGTTGCACATTTAGTCACACACATATCGTCACAATCTAACATTGTATATGTAGTCACAGTCATGAGCTGTACATCTAGTCACAGTAATTAGTTGTACATCTGGTCATCATGATTTGTTGTACATCTAGTCATCGAAATTAGGTTTACATCTAGTCATTAATGATATGTTGTACATCTAGATATAGAGATTTGTTGTACATCTAGTCATAATGACTTGTTATACATCTAGTCATCGAAATTAGGTTTACATCTAGTCATTAGTGATATGTTGTACATCTAGTCACAGTGACTTGTTGTACATCTAGTCATAGTGATATGTTGTACATCTAGTCATAGTGATATGTTGTACATCTAGTCACAGTGACTTGTTGTACATCTAGTCATAGTGATATGTTGTAAATCTAGTCATTAGTGATATGTTGTACATCTAGTCATTAGTGATATGTTGTACATCTAGTCATTAGAGATATGTTGTACGTCTAGTCATAGTGATATATTGTACATCTAGTCATAGTGATATGTTGTACATCTAGTCATAGTGATATGTTGTACAACTAGTCATAGTGATATCTTGTACATCTAGTCACAGTGACCTGTTGTACATCTAGTCATAATGATATGTTGTACATCTAGTCATAGAGATATGTTGTACATCTAGTCATAGTGATATGTTGTACATCTAGTCATAGTGATATGTTGTACATCTAGTCACAGTGACTTGTTGTACATCTAGTCATAGTGATATGTCGTAAATCTAATCATTAGTGATATGTTGTACATCTAGTCATTAGTGATATGTTGTACATCTAGTCATTAGAGATATGTTGTACGTCTAGTCATAGTGATATGTTGTACATCTAGTCATAGTGATATGTTGTACAACTAGTCATAGAGATTTGTTGTACATCTAGTCATTAGTGATATGTTGAACATCTAGTCATTAGTGATATGTTGTACATCTAATCATAGTGATATGTTGTACATCTAATCATATTGATATGTTGTACATCTAGTCATAGTGATATGTTGTACATCTAATCATAGTGATATGTTGTACATCTAGTCATTAGTGATATGTTGTACATCTAGTCATAGTGATATGTTGTACATCTAGTCATAGTGATATGTTGTACATCTAGTCATAGTGATATGTTGTACAACTAGTCATAGAGATTTGTTGTGCATCTAGTCATAGTGAAATGTTGTACATCTAGTCATAGTGATATGTTGTACATCTAGTCATTAGTGATATCTTGTACATCTAGTCATAGTGATATCTTGTACATCTAGTCATAGTGATATGTTGTACATCTAGTCATTGTAATATGTTGTACATCTAGTCATTAGTGATATGTTGTACATCTAGTCACAGTGACTTGTCGTACGTCTAGTCATAGTGATATGTTGTACTTCTAATCATAGTGATATGATGTACATCTAGTCATAGTGATATGTTGTACATCTAGTCACAGTGACTTCTTGTACATCTAGTCATACTGATATGTTTTACATCTAGTCATAGTGATATGTTGTACATCTAGTCACAGTGACTTGTTGTACATCTAGTCATAGTGATATGTTGTACATCTAGTCATTAGTGATATGTTGTACATCTAGTCATTAGTGATATCTTGTACATCTAGTCATAGTGATATGTTGTACATCTAGTCATAGTGATATGTTGTACATCTAGTCACAGTGACTTGTTGTACATCTAGTCATAGTGATATGTTGTAAATCTAGTCATTAGTGATATGTTGTACATCTAGTCATTAGTGATATGTTGTACATCTAGTCATTAGAGATATGTTGTACGTCTAGTCATAGTGATATGTTGTACATCTAGTCATAGTGATATGTTGTACAACTAGTCACAGAGATTTGTTGTACATCTAGTCATTAGTGATATGTTGTACATCTAATCATAGTGATATGTTGTACATCTAATCATAGTGATATGTTGTACATCTAATCATAGTGATATGGTGTACATCTAGTCATAAGTGATATGTTGTACATCTAGTCATTAGTGATATGTTGTACATCTAGTCATAGTGATATGTTGTACATCTAGTCATAGTGATATGTTGTACATCTAGTCATAGTGATATGTTGTACATCTAGTCATTAGTTATATGTTGTACATCTAGTCACAGTGACTTGTTGTACATTTAGTCATTAGTGATATGTTGTACATCTAGTCATAGTGATATGTTGTACATCTAGTCATAGTGATATGTTGTACATCTAGTCACAGTGACTTGTTGTACATCAAGTCATACTGATATGTTTTACATCTAGTCATAGTGATATGTTGTACATCTAGTCACAGTGACTTGTTGTACATCTAGTCATAGTGATATGTTGTACATCTAGTCATTAGTGATATGTTGTACATCTAGTCATTAGTGATATGTTGTACATCTAGTAGTTAGAGATATGTTGTATGTCTAGTCATAGTGATATGTTGTACATCTAGTCATAGTGATATGTTGTACATCTAGTCATAGTGATATGTTGTACATCTAGTCATTATTGATATGTTGTACATCTAGTCATAGTGATATCTTATACATCTAGTCATATTGATATGTTGTACATTTAGTCATAGTGATATGTTGTACATTTAGTCATTAGTGATATGTTGTACATCTAGTCATAGTAATATGTTGTACATCTAGTCACAGTGACTTGTTGTACATCTAGTCATAATGATATGTTGTACATCTATTCATAGTGATTTTTTGTGCATCTAGTCATAGTGATATGTTGTACATCTAGTCATAGTGATTTGTTTTACATCTAGTCATAGTGATATGTTGTACATCTATTTATTAGTGATATGTTGTACATCTAGTTATTAATTATATGTTGTACATCTAGTCATAGTGATATGTTGTACATCTATTTATTAGTGATATGTTGTACATCTATTTATTAGTGATATGTTGTACATCTAGTCATTAGTGATATGTTGTACATCTAGTCATTAGAGATATGTTGTACATCTAGTCATAGAGATTTGTAGTACATCTAGTCATAGAGATATGTTGTACATCTAGTCAATAGTGATATGGTGTACATCTAGTCATTAGTGATATGTTGTGCATCTAGTCATTAATGATATGTTGTACATCTAGTCATTAGAGATATGGTGTACATCTAGTCATTAGAGATATCTTGTACATCTAGTCATTAATGATATGTTGTACATCTAGTCATTAGTGATATGTTGCACATCTAGCAATAGTGATACGTTGTACATCTAGTCATAGTGATATGTTGTACATCTAGTCATTAGTGATATGTTGTACATCTAGTCATTAGTGATATGTTGTACATCTAGTAATTAGAGATATGTTGTATGTCTAGTCATAGTGATATGTTGTACATCTAGTCATAGTGATATGTTGTACATCTAGTCATAGTGATATGTTGTACATCTAGTCATTAGTGATATGTTGTACATCTAGTCATAGTGATATCTTGTACATCTAGTCCTATTGATATGTTGTACATTTAGTCATAGTGATATGTTGTACATCTTGTCATAGTGATATGTTGTACATCTAGTCACAGTGACTTGTTGTACATCTAGTCATAATGATATGTTGTACATCTATTCATAGTGATTTTTTGTGCATCTAGTCATAGTGATATGTTGTACATCTAGTCATAGTGTTTTGTTTTACATCTAGTCATAGTGATATGTTGTACATCTATTTATTAGTGATATGTTGTACATCTAGTTATTAATTATATGTTGTACATCTAGTCATAGTGATATGTTGTACATCTATTTATTAGTGATATGTTGTACATCTATTTATTAGTGATATGTTGTACATCTAGTCATTAGTGATATGTGATATGTTGTACATCTTGTCATAGTGATATGTTGTACATCTAGTCACAGTGACTTGTTGTACATCTAGTCATAATGATATGTTGTACATCTATTCATAGTGATTTTTTGTGCATCTAGTCATAGTGATATGTTGTACATCTAGTCATAGTGTTTTGTTTTACATCTAGTCATAGTGATATGTTGTACATCTATTTATTAGTGATATGTTGTACATCTAGTTATTAATTATATGTTGTACATCTAGTCATAGTGATATGTTGTACATCTATTTATTAGTGATATGTTGTACATCTATTTATTAGTGATATGTTGTACATCTAGTCATTAGTGATATGTTGTACATCTAGTCATTAGAGATATGTTGTACATCTAGTCATAGAGATTTGTAGTACATCTAGTCATAGAGATATGTTGTACATCTAGTCATTAGTGATATGTTGTACATCTAGTCATTAGAGATATGTTGTACATCTAGTCATTAGTGATATGTTGTACATCTAGTCATTAGTGATATATTGTACATCTAGTCATTAGTGATATGTTGTACATCTAGTCATTAGTGATATGTTGTACATCTAGTCATTAGAGATATGTTGTACATCTAGTCATTAGAGATATCTTGTACATCTAGTCATTAATGATATGTTGTACATCTAGTCATAGTGATATGTTGTACATCTAGTCATAGTGATATGTTGTACATCTAGTCACAGTGACCTGTTGTACATCTAGTCATTAGTGATATGTTGTACGTCTAGTCATAGTGATATATTGTACATCTAGTCACAGTGAATTGTTGTACATCTAGTCATAATTATTTGTTGTACATCTATTTATTAGTGATATGTTGTACATCTAGTCATTAATGATATGTTGTACATCTAGTCATAGTGATATGTTGTACCTCTAGTCATTAGTGATATGTTGTACATCTATTTATTAGTGATATGTTGTACATCTAGTCATTAGTGATATGTTGTACATCTAGTCATAGTGACTTGTATCTGTAATCGTGGTGATTTCTTGTTCACCTATCCATAGAGATGTGTTGTAAATGTAGTCATTGAAATTAGTTCTACATCCAAGTCACAGACGTATAGTCACAGTGATTATTTCTACAACAAGTTACAGACGTATGGTCACAGTGATTAGTTCTAAATCAAGACACAGACATATAGCCACGGTGATTAGTTCTACAACAGTCACAGACATATATCCACAGTGATAAGTTCTACAACAGTCACAGATATATAGTCACAGTGATTAGTTCTGCAACAATCACAGACATGTAGTCATTATGATTAGTTCTACATCAAGTCACAGACATATAGTCACTGTGATTAGTTCTACAACAATCACAGACATATAGTCACAGTGGTTAGTTCTAAATAATGCCACAGATTATATAGTCACAGTGATTGGTTCTACAACAATCACAGACATATAGCCACAGTGATTGGTTCTACATCAAGTCACAGACATATAGTCACAGTGATTAGTTCTACAACAATCACAGACATATAGTCACAGTGATTATTTCTACATCAAGTCACAGGCATATAGTCACAGTGATTAGTTCTACAACAATCACAGACATATAGTCATAGTAGTTATTTCTTCGTCCCTCATCTAGTCACAGCGATTAATTTTCATCTAGGCACATATACCTAGACTCAGACATCTAGGCTCAGACGTCTAGTCATATATACCTAGGCTCAGACATCTAGGCACAGTGATCAGCTGTACTTCTAGTCAGAGTTATGATGTGTACAGACAGCTGTTAGCTAGCCAGAATCAATAAACAGAAATGAATAGTTGTTTCTGCTTGTGCTATATAATTTCTCTGTTGTATGTGTTTGCTATATAACTTGTGTGTTGAATGTGTATGCTATATAACGGCATTTCGACGGTTAGAGGAAACCACTGCAGCACACATTGTCTCTTCACCACGGACTCCAGGAGTATGCTTGGTAAGGTGGAGAAATGTTTCCTGTGAACGGTTCACCTCACTTCAGAGGTCACACATTGTGAGAATTGTATGGATTTTTTTTTTCTGGCCATGCGGGAGAGTGGGCCCGGGGGGGGGGGGGGGTGAACAGGCTAATAGGCAGGCAGGGAATGCACCTCTTGGTGGAATATTACTTATGGACAAGGGGGGGGGGGGGTGGTTGTCCGCCTGTGGGACCAGGTGGAAAAGGTGGAGGGACAGATTGAGAACCCATATATAGAAAGTATGAGATTGCGGGGGACTGGCAGGGGTTCTGGTAGAATCTCAAGACTGAGAGGAGAGACCAAGAGAACTTTCTATCAGATAGTGGTGGGAACGATTAGTAGTGTGACTCTTCGTTGGCTGTTGAACGAGGGGATGGAACGTGTATGGGAATGTCCTGAGTGCAATAATGTCAGTTCTTAGATTATCTCAACTTGTCAAATGTATGTTTGTGCTATATTTATTGTCTGTTGTATGTTTGTGCTATATTTATTGTCAGTTGTATGTTTGTGCTATATTTTTTGTCTGTTGTATGTTTGTGCTATATTTATTGCCTGTTGTATGTTTGTGCTATATTTATTGTCTGTTGTATGTTTGTGCTATATTTATTGCCTGTTTTATGTTTGTGCTATATTTATTGTCAGTTGTATGTTTGTGCTATATTTATTGCCTGTTGTGTGTTTGTGCTATATTTATTGTCTGTTGTGTTTTTGTGCTATATTTATTGTCTGTTGTATGTTTGTGCTATATTTATTGTCTGTTGTATGTTTAAGCTATATTTATTGCCTGTTGTATGTTTGTGCTATATTTATTGTCTGTTTCATGTTTCTGCTATATTTATTGTCTGTTGTATATTTGTGCTATATAACTTGTCTGTTGTATGTTTTTGCTATATTTATTGCCTGTTGTCTGTTTGTACTATATTTATTGTCTGTTGTATGTTTGTGCTATATAACTAGTATGTTGTATGTTTGTGCTATGTAACTTGTCTGTTGTATGTTTGTGCTATATAACTAGTATGTTGTATGTTTGTGCTATATAACTAGTGTGTTGTATGGTTCTGCTATATAACTTGTCTGTTGTATGTTTATGCTATATAACTAGTATGTTGTATGTGTGTGCTATATAACTTGACTGTTGTATGTTTGTGCTATATAACGTGTCTGTTGTATGTCTGTGCCATATTACTAGTATGTTGTATGTTTGTGCTATATAACTAGTATGTTTGTGCTATATAACTAGTATGTTGTATGTTTGTGCTATATATCGCTAGTATGTTGTATGCTTATGCTATATTACTTTTCTGTTGTATGTTTGTGCTATATAACTAGTATGTTGTATGTCTGTGCTATATAACTAGTATGTTGTATATTTGTGCTATATAACTTTTCTTTTGTATGTTTGTGCTATATATAGCTAGTATGTTGTATGTTTGTGCTATATAACGTGTCTGTTGTATGTCTGTGCCATATAACTAGTATGTTGTATGTTTGTGCTATATAACTAGTATGTTTGTGCTATATAACTAGTATGTTGTATGTTTGTGCTATATATAGCTAGTATGTTGTATGTTTGTGCTATATAACTTTTCTGTTGTATGTTTGTGCTATATAACTAGTATGTTGTATGTTTGTGCTATATAACTAGTATGTTCTATATTTGTGCTATATAACTTGTCTGTTGTATGTTTGTGCTATATAACTTGTCTGCTGTATGTTTGTGCTATATAATTTGTCTGTTGTATGTTTGTGCTATATAACTAGTATGTTTATGTTTGTGCTATATAACTTGTCTGCTGAATGTTTGTGCTATATTTATTGTCTGTTGTATGTTTGTGCTATATAACTTGTCTGTTGTATGTTTGTGCTTTATAACTAGTATGTTGTATGTTTTTGTTATATAACTAGTCTGCTGTGTGTTTGTGCTATATAACCTGTCTGTTGTATGTTTGTGCTATATAACTTGTCTGTTGTATGTTTGTGCTATATAACTTGTCTGTTGTATGTTTGTGCTATATAACTAGTATGTTGTATGTTTGTGCTATATAACTAGTATGTTGTATGTTTGTGCTATATAACTTGTCTGCTGTATGTTTGTGCTATATAACTAGTATGTTGTATATTTGTGCTATATAACTTGTCTGCTGTATGTTTGTGCTATATAACTAGTATGGTGTATATTTGTGCTATATAACTTGTCTGCTGTATGTTTGTGCTATATTACTAGTATGCTGTATGTTTGTGCTATATAACTTGTCTGCTGTATGTTTGTGCTATATAACTTTTTTGCTGTATGTTTGTGCTATATAACTTGGCTGTTGTATGTTTGTGCTATATAACTAGTATGTTGTATATTTGTGGTATATAACTAGTATGTTGTATGTTTGTGCTATATAACTAGTATGTTGTATGTTTATGCTATATAACTTGTCTGTTGTATGTCTGTGCTATATAACTTGTCTGTTTTATGTATGTGCTATATTTATTTCTGTTGTATATTTGTGCTATATTTATTGTCTGCTGTATGTTTGTGCTATATAACTTGTCTGCTATATGTTTGTGCTATATAACTTGTCTATTGTATGTTTGTGCTATATTTATTGTCTGCTGTATGTTTGTGCTATATTTATTGTCTGCTGTATGTTTGTGCTATATTTATTACTGTTGTCTGTTTGTGCCATATTTATTGTCTGTTGGATGTTTGTGCTATATTCATTGTCTGCTGTATGTTTGTGCTATATAACTTGTCTGTTGTATGTTTGTGCTATATTTATTGTCTGTTGTATGTTTGTGCTATATTTATTGTCTGCTGTATGTTTGTTCTATATAACTAGTATACTGTATGTTTGTGCTATATAACTTGTCTGTTGTATGTTTGTGCTATATTTATTGTCTGTTTTATGTTTGTGCTATATTTATTGTATGTTGTATGTTTGTGCTATATAACTTGTCTGCTGTATGTTTGTGGTATATAAATTGTCTATTGTATGTTTGTGCTATATTTATTGTCTGCTGTATGTTTGTGCTATATTTATTTATGTTGTATCTTTGTGCCAAATTTATTGTCTGTTGTATGTTTGTGCTATATTTATTGTCTGCTGTATGTTTGTGCTATATAACTTGTCTGTTGTATGTTTGTGCTACATTTATTGTTTGTTGCATGTTTGTGCTATATTTATTTTATGCTGTATGTTTGTGCTATATAACTAGTATGCTGTATGTTTATGCTATATAACTTGTCTGTTGTATGTTTGTGCTATATAACGTGTCTGTTGTATGTTTGTGCTATAATTATTGTATGTTGTATGTTTGTGCTATATAACTTGTCTGCTGTATGTTTGTGCTATATAACTTGTCTGCTGTATGTTGGAGCAATCCATCCATAATGTGCCATGCTGATACTAGTGGGCGTTCATGTTTTGCCATCTCACTCGATCATCAGAGTCTAATTGTTCGATGTTGATCATATTCCAAGGCTCCTGATTTCTTCGGGATTGCAATAAATATAGAATGACATAATTCAGGAGGTATATCTCCTGTATCGTATATTGCATTCAGCAATCTGGTGACTTGATCTATTCCACATACTTCTAAGGATTGATCATTTCTGTTGGGGGTGTTATCTGTACCCGGGGTCTTGCCAGTTTTCATTTGGTTAAGAGCATTCTGAACTTCCATCTTCAAAATTGATGGTCCTTCATTATTATCCCGATGATTATACTGTTCTTCTCTTGTGTCATCATAAAGATATTTCACATAATCTTACCACGCATGTTGGATCTATATAACTCGTCTATTGTCTGTTTATGAAACCGGGCTATTATTGGCGAAAAGCAGAGGAATCGGGCTGACGGTGACAAGAAGGTGGGGGGGGGGGGGGGGGGGTTCAAAGACAGTCCGATAACAAGGGAACAGGACAACGAGTAATAGGGATCCATGTCTGGTGACCAACAGGACAATGGACATTAGACGAGGATCCATGTCCTGTCATCAACAGATCCCTACAAGTGTAACTATACAACAAAGCTTGCACAACTAGCAGATAGTACAATCCCTACAAGTGTAACTATACAACAAATCCTGGACAACTAGCAGATAGTACAATCTCTACAAGTGTAACTATACAACAAATCCTGGACAACTGGGAGATAGTACAATCTCTACAAGTGTAACTATACAACAAATCCTGGACAACTGGGAGATAGTACAATCTCTACAAGTGTAACTATACAACAAATCCTGGACAACTAGCAGATAGTACAATCTCTACAAGTGTAACTATACAACAAATCCTGGACAACTAGCAGATAGTACAATCCCTACAAGTGTAACTATACAACAAATCCTGGACAACTAGCAGATAGTACAATCTCTACAAGTGTAACTATACAACAAATCCTGGACAACTTAGAGTTACGACAATCTCTACAAGTGTAACTATACAACAAATCCTGGACAACTTAGAGTTATGACAATCTCTACATGTGTAACTATACAACAAAGCCTGGACAACTAGCAGATAGTACAATCTCTACAAGTGTAACTATACAACAAATCCTGGACAACTAGCAGATAGGACAATCTCTACAAGTGTAACTATACAACAAATCCTGGACAACTTAGAGTTACGACAATCTCTACAAGTGTAACTATACAACAAATCCTGGACAACTTAGAGTTACGACAATCTCTACAAGTGTAACTATACAACAAATCCTGGACAACTTAGAGTTACGACCATCTCTACAAGTGTAAATATACAACAAATCCTGGACAACTTAGAGTTACGACAATCTCTACAAGTGTAACTATACAACAAATCCTGGATAACTAGCAGATAGGACAATCTCTACAAGTGTAACTATACAACAAATCCTGGACAACTAGCAGATAGGACAATCTCTACAAGTGTAACTATACAACAAATCCTGGACAACTAGCAGATAGTACAATCTCTACAAGTGTAATTATACAACAAATCCTGGACAACTTAGAGTTACGACAATCTCTACAAGTGTAACTATACAACAAATCCTGGACAACTTAGAGTTACGACAATCTCTACAAGTGTAACTATACAACAAAGCCTGGACAACTAGCAGATAGTACAATCTCTACAAGTGTAACTATACAACAAATCCTGGACAACTAGCAGATAGGACAATCTCTACAAGTGTAACTATACAACAAATCCTGGACAACTTAGAGTTACGACAATCTCTACAAGTGTAACTATACAACAAATCCTGGACAACTTAGAGTTACGACAATCTCTACAAGTGTAACTATACAACAAATCCTGGACAACTAGCAGATAGGACAATCTCTACAAGTGTAACTATACAACAAATCCTGGACAACTAGCAGATAGGACAATCTCTACAAGTTTATTATTGTTATTTCAATGTTGTTTTTCATTGATGATGTTGTTTCATTGTTGCTGTTTCATTGCTATTGTTTCATTGTTGTTCTTTCACTGTTGTTGTTTCATTGTTGTTGTTTCATTGTTGTTGTTGTTTCACTGTTGTTGTTTCATTGTTGTTGTTGTTGTTTCATTGTTGTTGTTGTTTCATTGTTGTTGTTTCATTGTTCTTCTCCTATTTCGGTTTCTACGAGGGCGAGTCAATAAGTAAGTCACACAGTTCCGTGGGTGGCAGGTAAATGTAGTTGGTGTTTTCTAGAGGTGTCATTAGGTGACAGCAAAATCGAACTTTGTATTCCCGTTCTTCAGGTGTCGCTAGGTGTCTCATGCGCAACGCATAAAGGAAATGGCGACTGTACTAACGGAGTGTACAACCAAAGCGCACTGTGCTGTTGTGCGTTTTGACTCAACTGCCTGCAACGGACATTCATAAGGAAATGTTTATGCTGACAAATGTTTGTCCCGTAAAGCGGTGCATAGCTGGGTAGACAAATTTTATCAAGGGCGCGCTAAAATTGTTGATGAAATCCCATCTTGTCGTCCTTTTGAGATTGCAACAGAAGCATCCGTGCAGCGGGTGGCGGAGATTATTAGAGGTGACAGGCGAGTAACGATAGTCTCTGTAGCATCTGCAATAGGGTGCTCACATGGTTCAGCATACAGCATAATGCATGATCGATTGACATTTCCAGGACTGCTTACTAGAGGAGTGTTGCTTCTTCATGACAATGCCAGACCACATACGGCTCGATTAACTCACGACAAAATTCACCAACTAAGGTGGGAAGGTCTGGAACATCCACCTTACAGCTCCGACATAGCCCCTAGTGATTTTCACCATTTTGGTCCTTTGAAAACCCACCTTGGCGGGAGACATTTGAATGACGAATGACGCCGAAGTTGAATGTGAAGTGAAAACGTGATTTAGAAAGCAGAGCACGCAGTTCTATGCAGTCGGTTTGTGAGGACTGATAAAACGATGGGATAAGTGCGTCAATGTTGGTGGAAATTATGTTGAGAAATAAAGGGACAATGTATGTATAAAAATAAACTAGTATCAAGCTGTTATCATATTTAGTTATTTTTCTACAGCCATTTGTGACTTATTTATTGACTGGCCCTCGTATTTTCTCCCTAACGCTTTGCATGATAATTCTCAGCAAAATCGTCGTGATGTGGCTCATTATACTAATTGTTCGATGTTGATCATATTCCAAGGCTCCTGATTTCTTCGGGATTGCAATAAATATAGAATGACATAATTCAGGAGGTATATCTCCTGTATCGTATATTGCATTCAGCAATCTGGTGACTTGATCTATTCCACATACTTCTAAGGATTGATCATTTCTGTTGGGGGTGTTATCTGTACCCGGGGTCTTGCCAGTTTTCATTTGGTTAAGAGCATTCTGAACTTCCATCTTCAAAATTGATGGTCCTTCATTATTATCCCGATGATTATACTGTTCTTCTCTTGTGTCATCATAAAGGTATTTCACATAATCTGACCACGCATGTTGGATCTATATAACTCGTCTATTGTCTGTTTATGAAACCGGGCTATTATTGGCGAAAAGCAGAGGAATCGGGCGGACGGTGACAAGAAGGTGGGGGGGGGGGGGGTTCAAAGACAGTCCGATAACAAGGTAACAGGACAACGAGTAATAGGGATCCATGTCTGGTGACCAACAGGACAATGGACATTAGACGAGGATCCATGTCTGGTGACCAACAGGACAATGGACATTAGACGAGGATCCATGTCTGGTGACCAACAGGACAATGGACATTAGACGAGGATCCATATCTGGTGACCAACAGGACAATGGACATTAGACGAGGATCCATGTCTGGTGACCAACAGGACAATAGACATTAGACGAGGATCCATGTCTGGTTACCAACAGGACAATGGACATTAGATGAGGATCCATGTCTGGTGACCAAGAGGACAATGGACATTAGACGAGGATCCATGTCCTGTCACCAACAGATCCCTACAAGTGTAACTATACAACAAATCCTGGACAACTAGCAGATAGTACAATCTCTACAAGTGTAATTATACAACAAAGCCTGGACAACTAGCAGATAGTACAATCTCTACAAGTGTAACTATACAACAAATCCTGGACAACTAGCAGATAGTACAATCTCTACAAGTGTAACTATACAACAAATCCTGGACAACTGGGAGATAGTACAATCCCTACAAGTGTAACTATACAACAAATCCTGGACAACTAGCAGATAGTACAATCCCTACAAGTGTAACTATACAACAAATCCTGGACAACTGGGAGATAGTACAATCCCTACAAGTGTAACTATACAACAAAGCCTGGACAACTTGGAGTTACGACAATCTCTACAAGTGTAACTATACAACAAATCCTGGACAACTGGGAGATAGTACAATCCCTACAAGTGTAACTATACAACAAAGCCTGGACAACTTGGAGTTACGACAATCTCTACAAGTGTAACTATACAACAAATCCTGGACAACTGGGAGATAGTACAATCCCTACAAGTGTAACTATACAACAAAGCCTGGACAACTAGCAGATAGTACAATCTCTACAAGTGTAACTATACAACAAATCCTGGACAACTGGGAGATAGTACAATCCCTACAAGTGTAACTATACAACAAATCCTGGACAACTAGCAGATAGTACAATCTCTACAAGTGTAACTATACAACAAATCCTGGACAACTAGCAGATAGTACAATCTCTACAAGTGTAACTATACAACAAATCCTGGACAACTAGCAGATAGTACAATCCCTACAAGTGTAACTATACAACAAATCCTGGACAACTGGGAGATAGTACAATCCCTACAAGTGTAACTATACAACAAAGCCTGGACAACTTGGAGTTACGACAATCTCTACAAGTGTAACTATACAACAAATCCTGGACAACTGGGAGATAGTACAATCCCTACAAGTGTAACTATACAACAAAGCCTGGACAACTTGGAGTTACGACAATCTCTACAAGTGTAACTATACAACAAATCCTGGACAACTAGCAGATAGTACAATCTCTACAAGTGTAACTATACAACAAATCCTGGACAACTAGCAGATAGTACAATCTCTACAAGTGTAACTATACAACAAATCCTGGACAACTTAGAGTTACGACAATCTCTACAAGTGTAACTATACAACAAATCCTGGAAAACTAGCAGATAGTACAATCTCTACAAGTGTAACTATACAACAAATCCTGGACAACTTAGAGTTACGACAATCTCTACAAGTGTAACTATACAACAAATCCTGGACAACTAGCAGATAGGACAATCTCTACAAGTGTAACTATACAACAAATCCTGGACAACTAGCAGATAGTACAATCTCTACAAGTGTAACTATACAACAAATCCTGGTCAACTAGCAGATAGTACAATCTCTACAAGTTTATTATTGTTATTTCATTGTTGTTGTTTTTTTCATTGTTGATGTTGTTTCATTGTTGTTGTTTCATTGTTGCTGTTTCATTGCTATTGTTTCATTGTTGTTGTTGTTTCATTGTTTTGTTGTTTCATTGTTGTTGTTGTTTCATTCTTGTTGTTGTTTCCTTGTTGTTGTTGTTTCATTGTTGTTGTCGTTTCATTGTTATTGTTTCATTGTTGCTGTTGTTTTATTGTTGTTGTTGTTTCATTGTTCTTGTTGTTTCATTGCTGTTGTTTCATTGTTGTTGTTTCATTTTTGTTGTTGTTTAATTTTTGTTGTTTCATTGTTGTTGTTTCATTGTTGTTGATGTCTCATTGTTGTTGTTGTTTCACTGTTGTTGTTTCAATGTTGTTGTTGGTTCAATGTTTTTGTTGTTTCATTGTTGTTGTTTCATAGTTGTTTTTGTTTAATTGTTGTTGTTGTTACATTCTTGTTGTTGTTTCATTGTTGTTGTTTCATTGTTGTTGTTTCATTGTTGTTGTTTCATAGTTGTTTTTGTTTAATTGTTGTTGTTGTTACATTCTTGTTGTTGTTTCATTGGTGTTGTTTCATTGTTGTTGTTATTTCATTGTTGTTGTTGTTTCATTGTTGTTGTTGTTTCATTGTTGATGTTTAATTGTTGTTGTTGTTACATTGTTGTTGTTGTTTCATTGGTGTTGTTTAATTGTTGTTGTTGTTACATTGTTGTTGTTGATTCATTGGTGTTGTTTAATTGTATTTGTTGTTTAATTGTTGTTGTTGTTGTTTCATTGTTGTTGCTTCATTGTTGTTGTGGTTTCATTGTTGTTGTTTGATTGTTGTTGTTTCATTGTTGTTGTTTCATTGTTGTTGTTTCATTGTTGTTGTTGTTTCATTGTTGTTGTTTCATTGTAGTTGTTGTTTCATTGTTGTTGATTCATTGTTATTGTTTCACTGTTGTCGTTGTTTCATTGTTGTTGTTGTTTCATTGTTGTTGTTTCATTTTTGTTGTTTCATTGTTGTTGTTGATTTATTGGTGTTGTTTCATTGTTGTTGTTGTTTTATTGTTGTTGTTGTTTCATTGTTGTTGTTGTTTCATTGTTGTTGTTTCATTTTTGTTGTTTCATTGTTGTTGTTGATTTATTGGTGTTGTTTCATTGTTGTTGTTGTTTTATTGTTGTTGTTGTTTCATTGTTGTTGTTGTTTCATTGTTGTTGTTTCATTAATGTTGTTTCATTGTAGTTGTTTCATTTTTGTTGTTGTTTCATTGTTGTTGTTTCATTATTGTTGTTGTCTCATTGTTGTTGTTGTTTCATTGTTGTTGTTTCAATGTTGTTGTTGGTTCATTGTTGTTGTTTCATTGTTGTTATTTCATTGTTGTTGTTTCATTTTTTTTGTTTCATTGTAATTGTTGCTTCATTGTTGTTGTTGTTTCATTGTTATTGTTGTTTCATTGTTGTTGTTGTTTCATTGTTGTTGTTTCTTTGTTGTTGTTGATTCATTGTTGTTGTTGTTTCATTGTTGTTGTTTCATTGTTGTTGTTTCATTTTTGTTGTTGTTTCATTGTTGTTGTTTCATTGTTGATGTTTAATTGTTGTTGTTGTTGTTTCATTGTTGTTGTTTCAATATTGCTATTGGTTCATTGTTGTTGTTGTTTTATTGTTGTTGTTTCATTGTTGTTGTTTCATTGTTGTTGTTGTTTCATTGTTGTTGTTTCAATATTGCTATTGGTTCATTGTTGTTGTTGTTTATTGTTGTTGTTTTTTGTTGTTGTTTCATTGTTGTTGTTGTTTCATTGTTGTTGTTTCATTGTTGTTGTTGTTTTATTGTTGTTGTTTCATTGTTGTTGTTTCATTGTTGTTGTTTCATTGTTGTTGTTTCGTTGTTGTTGTTGTTCCATTGTTGTTGTTTCATTGTTGTTGTTGTTTCATTGTTGTTGTTTCATTGTTGTTGTTTCATTGTTGTTGTTGTTTCATTGTTGTTGTTGTTTCATTGTTGTTGTTTCATTGTTGTTGTTGTTTAATTGGTGTTGTTGTTACATTGTTATTGTTGTTTCATTGTTGTTGTTGATTCATTGGAGTTGTTTCATTGTTGTTGTTGTTTAATTGTTGTTGTTGTTTCATTGTTGTTGTTGTTTCGTCGTTGTTGTTGTTGTTTCATTGTTGTTGTTGTTTCATTGTTTTTGTTTCATTGTTGTTGTTGTGTTATTGATTTGTTGTTTCGTTGTTGTTGTTGTTTCATTGTTGTTGTTGTTTCATTGTTGGTTTTGTTTCATTGTTGTTGTTTCATTGTTGTTGTTGTTTCATTGTTGTTGGTTCATTGTTGTTGTTTCATTGTTGTTGTTGTTTCATTGTTGTTGTTTCATTGTTGTCGTTTCATTGATGTTGTTTCATTGTTATTTCATTGTTGTTGTTTTATTGTTGTTGTTTCATTGTTGTTTCATTTTATTTCATTGTTGTTGTTTTATTGTTGTTGTTGTTTCATTGTTGTTGTTTCATTGTTGTTTTATTGTTGTTGTTTCATTGTTGTTGTTGCATTGTTGTTGTTTCATTGTTTTTCATTGTTGTTGTATCATTGTTGTTGTTTCATTGTTGTTGTTGTTTCATTGTTGTTTCATTGTTGTTGTTTTATTGTTGTTGTTTCATTGTTGTTTTATTGTTTTTGTTTTATTGTTGTTGTTTCATTGTTGTTTCATTGTTGTTGTTTCATTGTTGTTTTTTCATTGTTGTTGTTGTTTCATTGTTGTTGTTGTTTCATTGTTGTTGTTTCATTGTTGTTGTTGTTTAATTGTTGTTGTTGTTTCATTGTTGTTGTTGTTTCGTCGTTGTTGTTGTTGTTTCATTTTTGTTATTGTTTCATTGTTATTGTTTCATTGTTGTTGTTGTGTTATTGATTTGTTGTTTCGTTGTTGTTGTTGTTTCATTGTTGTTGTTGTTTCATTGTTGGTTTTGTTTCATTGTTGTTGTTTCATTGTTGTTGTTGTTTCATTGTTGTTGGTTCATTGTTGTTGTTTCATTGTTGTTGTTGTTTCATTGTTGTTGTTTCATTGTTGTCGTTTCATTGTTGTTGTTTCATTGTTATTTCATTGTTGTTGTTTTATTGTTGTTGTTTCATTGTTGTTTCATTTTATTTCATTGTTGTTGTTTTATTGTTGTTGTTGTTTCATTGTTGTTGTTTCATTGTTGTTTTATTGTTGTTGTTTCATTGTTGTTGTTGCATTGTTGTTGTTTCATTATTGTTGTTTCATTGTTTTTCATTGTTGTTGTATCATTGTTGTTGTTTCATTGTTGTTGTTGTTTCATTGTTGTTTCATTGTTGTTGTTTTATTGTTGTTGTTTCATTGTTGTTTTATTGTTTTTGTTTTATTGTTGTTGTTTCATTGTTGTTTCATTGTTGTTGTTTCTTTATTGTTGTTTCATTGTTGTTTCATTGTTATTTCATTGTTGTTGTGTCATTGTTGTTGTTTCATTGTTGTTGTGTCATTGTTTTTGGTTCTTTGATGAGTACTTCAGTTAAAATGGCACATTGTGGTTTTATATATACCTAGGGACAATAGTAACATTAGATGGAAGATGTACAGCAGAGATTAAGAGCGGAATAGGGCAAGGAAAAGCCGCATTTCAGAAAATGAAGAGTATCTTATTCAGATTCTGAAATACTATATAGAATCAGTTTTGCTGTATGGCAGTGAATTTTGGAATGTAAATGAACAAATTAAGAAAAACGTAGAAACAACAGAGATGTGGTTCCTGAGACTAATGTTGCAAATTCTTTGGACTAGGACTGCCAGAGTAACTAACAACGATTGCCTGAAACAGGCTAATGAAACTAGAACACTATATACAACAATAAGAAAGAGACAAACGGCTTTCTTTGGTCATGTGATGAGAAGAGAGGCATTAGAGAACATCGTGACAACTGGAAAGATCTGGGGGAAGAGATGCAGAGACAGACCAACAGAAATAATGCTGGATGGATTGACGAGACGGTGAATATGTTCAGCAGAGTTGATCCAGAACACGAAAGACCGAGATCTTTGGGGAGTCATGAAGCAGGTGGCAAAGCACTTGATGATGATTTATATCGGTGTGTTTGTTAGGGGGGGGGGGGGGGGGGGTTCTGTCCTGACAACTGTGTCAGACTGTCACCACCAGACTTCTGTATCATCACCCATCTATCTGGTGCATTCACCCCTCATTAATGTATTGTCTCTCTGATTTCTCGGATCCATATTTTGTAAGCCACAGGTCAAAGCTCAAAGTGCAAGCCAACAAAGCAGAGGGGCGGCGACAGGTCACAGGTCAAAGCTCAAAGTGCAAGCAAACAGTCGCTGCTCGGAAAGCTCAAAGTGCAAGATAACAAAGCAACCGGTGGGTAACAACAGGTACCCAGTGATAGGCGCTTATATTGGTCAGTTAAACAGTTCATTGAACAGTTAGTTGAACACGGCAAGGACGTGTCTGTCTCGGTGTCTCTGAAGTACCAAGCCCAGGCATTGTGTAGTCATAGTCTCGACTGGAAGACTCGCCCTAGAAACTAGAAACAGGCCCCCGCTCTCTGTAAGTTAAGTGTTGCCTAATCCTAATTGTGATTTACCTATTTGAACTTCAGACTTGGGTGTGTGTCTGTGTGTCTGTGTGTGCCCGGACCGACCACTGGTTGCTGTTGTTGTTGTTAGCTCAGAGCTCGGTTCTGTTTGTGGGTAAACAACTGGTAAAACTCCCTGAAGGAAACAGTACCATATGTATGATTATGACGGGGTGGGTACCCGATTACTCCAGACCTCAACAAATGCACGACTCTGTCCAGACATGTAAAACCTCATCAAGAAAGTAACAAACACAATCAACCCATCAGAAGCAGGGAAGCTGACAACAAGCAGCCCAAAGTAGGAAAGAGAAACTACAAGCTACACCATAAATAAACAAACACTCCTACATAGCCAAGTCGAAATCTCAAAGGCTGAAAAGGGGGTACAGCACTCGTACCAAATTGGCAATTGGCATCTGTTTCTGGTTGTACAGGTGATACAGGATTATATCTGTGCTGTATACATTTGTAGTAAAAGATTATAACTTTACTGTGTAATTCTCACAATCTTGCAGACAATAAATTTGTCACAATCATTCAGGCTGTCACTAGTACTAGTTCTCACAATTTTGCAGTCACTAATTCTCACAATCTTGCAGACAATAAATAGTTCTCACAATTTTGCAGTCACTAGTTCTTACAATCTTGCAGACAATAAATAGTTCTCACAATTTTGCAGTCACTAGTTCTCACAATCTTGCAGACAATAAAGTTCTCAAATCTTGCAGACACTAGTTCTCATAATCTTGCAGACAATAAATAGTTCTCACAATATTGCAGCCACTAATTCTCACAATCTTGCAGACAATAAATAGTTCTCACAATTTTGCAGTCACTAGTTCTCACAATCTTGCAGACAATAAATAGTTCTCACAATTTTGCAGTCACTAGTTCTCACAATCTTGCAGGCAATAAAGTTCTAAAATCTTGCAGACACTAGTTCTCATAATCTTGCAGACAATAAATACTTCTCACAATCACTCTGACAGTCACTAATTCTTACTATCTTGCAGACATTTGTCAGTTCTCAGACACTCGGTATGGAGCACACGGCAACCACACCACTTGATCTGGAGGTGCCAATCACTGAACAGAGTAATGCACTGTCCTCAGACATCGACGTTGCTTCTGCTACAGGTAATTTACTCTGTTACTTACAGCTAACATCGACACTGCTTCTGCTGCAGATAATTTATTCTATGTTACTTACAGCTAACATCGACACTGCTTCTGCTGCAGATAATTTATTCTATGTTACTTACAGCTAACATCGACACTGCTTCTGCTGCAGATAATTTTTTCTATGTTACTTACAGCTAACATCGACACTGCTTCTGCTGCAGATAATTTATTCTGTGTTACTTACAGCTAACATCGACACTGCTTCTGCTGCAGATAATTTATTCTATGTTATAGCTAACATCGACACTGCTTCTGCTGCAGATAATTTATTCTGTGTTACTTACAGCTAACACCGACACTGATATATATATATATATATATATATATATATATATATATATATATATATATATATATATATATATATATATATATATATATATATATATATATAAAGGTAGGCCCCAGTTAACGTCGGGGTTACGTTCTTGGAAAACGCTACGTTAAGTGAAACGACGTATAGCGAAACACTATTTCCCATAGAATTAAATGAAATACAGTGTATTGTGTACCACAGTAATGTTTATTTTGATGGTTGTTGATATTTATTGGCTAAATAGAGGTGGGTTGGAGGGCGAGTGGTAGAGTTATTGGGACGTAGAGGCATTAAATTCTGCCTTTTCATCTGAGGATGAAACTGTAACCTCTTTCTGCCTCTTTTCTTGGCTCTTCTATGCTTGAACAAAAAATGTGTCCAATGTCTGCTGCACAGTAACCACCCTCCTCACTCATGGCCTTGAACTCTGCAGGGAAACACTCTACAGCTGCAGTATCAGCACTCGCGGCTTCACCTGTTGTCGGAATGTTGTGCAGGTGTGAACGCTTCTTAAAGCGCCCAAACCAACCATGACTCGCTCCAAAACTATCATCAGCACTACTAGTATTGCTCTCACCCGCTTTCTTAGCTAGATCTTCATAGATAGACTTTGCTTTCTCTTGGATAACCATCTTGCTCACAGGCATATTCCATTGCTTCTGGTCTTCAATCCAGACGGCCAATAGTGCTTCCGTGTTCTTCATAAGAATACTTCTGGTACGAGTGATTTTGGATCACTCCAAGGGGTTACATATTTAGCACCCTCTTTGATTTTGTCAGCACCTGCATGAATTGTCCTAGCTTGAAAATGACGTTATGGCGAAACGTAGCAACGTAAAGTGAAGTTAGTCCCCTATGTGACAACAACGTTATAGCGAAATGACATAAACTATAGCGGGGCCTACCTATATATATCTATATAGTAAACTAGACAGGCCTTGAGAGGGATTGTGCTACATGGACAAGACATGGTCTCTACAATTCAGCCCAGACCTTGTACTATGGAGAGGTCTCATTCATTACCACCATGGGTTTCATTATTATGCCTTTTTTGGTTAATCGCAATGTCACAAACTATTGTGTGTTAAGACGGCAAGGTGCAAGAGAGAGAGAGAGAGAGAGAGAGAGAGAGAGAGAGAGAGAGAGAGAGAGAGAGAGAGAGAGAGAGAGAGAGAGAGAGATCAGTCGTATACTATAGCTGCAGTGCAGTAATGATGTATCTGAGATTTTGATAAATGATGTATCTGAGTTGTGTGATAAATGATGTATCTGAGTTGTGTGATAAATGATGTATCTGAGTTGTGTGATAAATGATGTATCTGAGTTGTGTGATAAATGATGTATCTGAGTTGTGTGATAAATGATGTATCTGAGTTGTGTGATAAATGATGTATCTGAGTTGTGTGATAAATGATGTATCTGAGTTGTGTGATAAATGATGTATCTGAGTTGTGTGATAAATGATGTATCTGAGTTGTGTGATAAATGATGTATCTGAGTTGTGTGATAAATGATGTATCTGAGTTGTGTGATAAATGATGTATCTGAGTTGTGTGATAAATGATGTATCTGAATTGTGTGATAAATGAACTAATGTAATGCCCAGTCACTGTAGTCATATTTGAGTTGTGTGATAAATGAACTAATGTAATGCCCAGTCACTGTAGTCATATCTGAGTTGTGTGATAAATGAACTTCGGTGATGTTCAACCATTTATTACATGTAGCACCTCTGTGAAACATTTGCATTCTCTCCGCCTCCCCAGAAATAGCAGCCATATTGTATGCATGTGACCGGGAAATCTTTCATGGATGGAGAGACAGCACAGTAAGTGTCTTACCGTAATTTATCTTTGTCCTATAGGGGCTGCAGAGTGAGTGTCTTACAGTAATCTATCTATGCTATCGATAGACAGTGAAGTGAGCAAATATAAGTAATATTTGTTCTAGAGAGATGTAAGACTGAGCACTTAAAAGTAACATTTGTTCTAGACAGATGTAAGAGTGAGCACATAAAAGAAACATTTGTTCTAGAGAGATGTAAGAGTGAGCACTTAAAAGTAATGTTTGTTCTAGAGACAGTCTTACAGCAATGTTTTTTCTAGGAAGAAATGTAATCTGACAATAATTGTTTTATATATTCACACATGTTCTTGTGACTGAGTCATACATTCACAGTCTTGTAAAATTAGGATTGGTTGTTGATTGAGTATTAGATGATTTCATGTTTAGCTGGCTGGCCACCTTCTTGCTTGGTATCTCTGGGGATTTGGTTGATCTGTTGATTGGTTGGTTGGTTGATCTGTTGTTTGGTTGGTTGGTTGATCTGTTGTTTGGTTGATCTGTTGATTGGTTGGTTGGTTGATCTGTTGATTGGTTGATCTGTTGGTTGGTTGATCTGTTGATTGGTTGGTCGGTTGGTTGGTTGATCTGTTTATTGGTTGGTTGGTTGATCTTTTGATTGCTTGGTTCGTTGATCTGTTGTTTGGTTGGTTGGTTGATCTGTTGATTGGTTGATCTATTGTTTGGTTGGTTGGTTGATCTGTTGATTGGTTGGTTGGTTGATCTGTTGTTAGTTAGTTAGTTAGTCGCAGTTCCAACTTCACAGCAACGGGTCGTCCCCATTATGCTAGGTTCCTGTGCCAGTGAATATCATACAAAACGCTCCCCACTGCCCAATGTGAAAAGTGGAAAAGACAGGAGTCTCGACAAACAACAGCCCTCACAGATGCACTGTGCATAATGCCGCCGCCAGAATGTCAACACAATAGTCCCCCACAAAACACCCAGTTCATTTCTGATGGAATCTGCAGCCATTTTCCCATCTGGATGTTTCCTAGATGTTCACCCACACAGTCCACGAAATACAGTTCATCGTCGATGGCAGTGGCAGTCAACCAGAAGCTCAGCAGCCACGCATTTCTGCATAAGGCAAAAACCGGTCAACTCTGGGACATAGCCATCTGCCATCACTCCGAACATGCAGTCACATTCCAAAAAACCTCGGGCAGATTGAAAAGCACTTCACACGAAACTCACAGCTCACAGTGTCGCGCCACGCACTCACTCAGTAGCAGGGCGACGGAACCATCAAGCCTCCTTAGTCGCCTCTTACGACATGCGTGGTAGGCTGCAGTGTTGCTATTCTTTGCTTCCCTTATGGGCCCCGGCAACACACGGGAGTGTGTGACATTCACTGAATATGTATATATAGTATATATATGTATATATATGGCAACTGATCTGTTGTTTGGTTGGTTGGTTGATCTGCTGTTTGGTTGGTTGGTTGATCTGTTGATTAGTTCATATGTTGATCTGTTGTTTGGTTGGTTGGTTGATCTATTGTTTGGTTGGTTGGTTGATCTATTATTTGGTTGGTTGGTTGATCTGTTGATTGGTTCATATGTTGATCTGTTGTTTAGTTGATTGGTTGATCTGTTGTTTGGTTGGTTGGTTGATCTATTGTTTGGTTGGTTGGTTGATCTATTGTTTGGTTGATCTGTTGATTGGTTGATCTGTTGTTTGGTTGGTTGGTTGATCTATTGTTTGGTTGGTTGGTTGATCTATTGTTTGGTTGATCTATTGATTGGTTGATCTGTTGTTTGGTTAGTTGGTTGATCTATTGTTTGGCTGATTGGTTGATCTGTTGTTTGGTTAGTTGGTTGATCTATTTTTTGGTTGGTTGGTTGATCTGTTGATTGGTTGATCTGTTGTTTGGTTTGTTGTTTGATCTGTTGTTTGGTTGGTTGGTTGATCTGTTGTTTGGTTAGTTGGTTGATCTATTTTTTGGTTGGTTGGTTGATCTGTTGATTGGTTGATCTGTTGTTTGGTTTGTTGTTTGATCTGTTGTTTGGTTGGTTGGTTGATCTGTTGTTTGGTTGGTTGGTTGATCTGTTGTTTGGTTGGTTGGTTGATCTGTTGTTTGGTTGGTTGGTTGATCTGTTGATTGGTTGATCTGTTGTTTGGTTTGTTGTTTGATCTGTTGTTTGGTTGGTTGGTTGATCTGTTGTTTGGTTGGTTGGTTGATCTGTTGTTTGGTTGGTTGGTTGATCTGTTGTTTGGTTGGTTGGTTGATCTGTTGATTGGTTCATATGTGTATCTGTTGTTTGGTTTGTTGTTTGATCTGTTGTTTGGTTGGTTGGTTTGTTGTTTGGTTGGTTGGTTGGTTTATCTGGCGATTGGTTGTTTGGTTGGCTGATCTATTGATTGGTTGTTTGATTGGTTGATCTGTTTGATGGTTGATCTGTTGGTTGGTTTATCTGTTGGTTGGTTGTTCTGTTGGTAGGTTGATCTGTTTGTTTGTTAATCTGTTGGTTAGCTGATCTGTTGTTTAGCTGATCTGTTCAGTAGTTTTTTGGTTGGTTGATCTGTTGTTTGGTTGCTTGGTTGGTTGATCTTTTGGTTCAATGTTTGATTGGTTGATCTGTCTGTTGGTTGATTTGTTGTCTGGATGTTCTGTTGGTGGATCTATTGATTGAATGTTTGATCTGTTGATTGGTTGTTTGGTTGGTTGATCTGTTGGTTGGTTGGTTTATTTGTTGTTTGGTTGATCTGTTGGTGGATCTGTTGATTGAATGTTTGTTCTGTTGATTGGTTGTTTGGTTGGTTTATTTGTTGTTTGGTTGATCTGTTGGTGGATCTGTTGATTGAATGTTTGTTCTGTTGATTGGTTGTTTGGTTGGTTTATTTATTGTTTGGTTGATCTGTTGGTGGATCTGTTGATTGAATGTTTGTTCTGTTGATTGGTTGTTTGGTTGGTTTATTTGTTGTTTGGTTGATCTGTTGGTGGATCTGTTGATTGAATGTTTGTTCTGTTGATTGGTTGTTTGATCTGCCGATTGGTTGTTTGGTTGGTTTATGTATTCATTGGTTGATCTGTTGATTGGTTGTTTGGTTGGTTTATTGTTTGGCTAGGTGGTTGGTTGATTGCTTGTTTGGTTAATTGGTGACTTCTCTAACTAGGGACCCAGTCTTGGGAGACATGTTGGTGCAGTAATGGGACTCTTGTTTGCCCATGTCTTTGTCCTACATGTCAGTGTTCTCATTAACCCATAACCTTCTCTTTAAACCACACTTCTTATCTTTAACCAAAACAATGTTCTCTTCAACCACACATGATCTCTGCCAGGCAATGTTCTATTTAACCCATACACGATCTCTGCAAAGTGGGCTCCAGAAATTGTGAGTTCTTCTCATTGAGTGCATTGTGCTGCCAGGCAACAGTCAGTTACCCATAGTTGATTGTGCTGCCAGGCAACAGTCAGTTACCCATAGTACATTGTGCTGCCAGGCAACAGTCAGTTACCCATAGTACATTGTGCTGCCAGGCAACAGTCAGTTACCCATAGTACATTGTGCTGCCAGGCAACAGTCAGTTACCCATAGTAAATTGTGCTGCCAGGCAACAGTCAGTTACCCATAGTTGATTGTGCTGCCAGGCAACAGTCAGTTACCCATAGTACATTGTGCTGCCAGGCAACAGTCAGTTACCCATAGTACATTGTGCTGCCAGGCAACAGTCAGTTACCCATAGTACATTGTGCTGCCAGGCAACAGTCAGTTACCCACAGCTGTGTGGCTGGAGCTGTCATAGAGGCATTGGCTGGCTTGTGTTGATTGTGTTTAGCAAGTTTCTATATTGACTTTGGTTTCAGGGGGTGAATGATGCACATCTACATGACAAGATGGGACAGGTTGCACACAAGATGGCAGAAGTCATTCAGGTATTTAAATATGTGACCAGTATACATTGTGTGTGCATATAATCAGGTTTGTAGTGTGTATCATTGTGTTTGTAGTCTCTGACACCATGTTTGTAGTGCCTGATATTGTGTTTGTAGTTTCTACAATCAAGTTTGTAGTGCCTGATATTGTGTTTGAAGTTTATGACACAATGTTTGTAGTGCCTGATATTGTGTTTTTAGTCTCTGACACCATGTTTGTAGCGCCTGATATTATGTTTTTAGTGTCTGATATTGTGTTTGTAGTGCATGATATTGCGTTTGTAGTGCCTGATATTGTGTTTGTAGTCTATGACACAATGTTTGTAGTGCCTGATATTGTGTTTGTAGTGCATGATATTGTGTTTGTAGTGCCTGATATTGTGTTTGTAGTGCCTGATAATGTGTTTGTAGTGTCTGATATTGTGTTTGTAGTGCATGATATTGTGTTTGTAGTGCCTGATATTGTGTTTGTAGTGCATGATATTGTGTTTGTAGTGCCTGATATTGTGTTTGTAGCGCCTGATATTATGTTTTTAGTGTCTGATATTGTGTTTGTAGTGCATGATATTGCGTTTGTAGTGCCTGATATTGTGTTTGTAGTCTATGACACAATGTTTGTAGTGCCTGATATTGTGTTTGTAGTGCATGATATTGTGTTTGTAGTGCCCGATAATGTGTTTGTAGTGTCTGATATTGTGTTGTTAGTGCATGATATTGTGTTTGTAGTGCCTGATATTGTGTTTGTAGTGCCTGATATTGTGTTTGTAGTCTTTGACTCAATGTTTGTAGTGCCTCTGTCTTTGTTGTGTGCATGTCTTTTATGTGTGAATGTCTTTGTTGTGTGAATATCTTTTATGTGTGAATGTCTTTTATCTGTGAAAGTCTTTGCTGTGTGCATGTCTTTGTTGTATGAATGTCTTTGTTGTGGGAATGTCTTTAATGTGGGAATGTCTATGTTGTGTGTATGTCTTTGTTGTGTGCATGTCTTTTATGTGTGAGTGTCTTTGTTGTGTGAATGTCTTTGTTGTGTGGATGTCTTTATTCTGTGAATGTCTTTGCTGTGTGTATGTCTTTGTTGTGTGTATGTCTTTGTTGTATGAATGTCTTTTATCTGTGAATGTCTTTTATCTGTGAATGTCTTTGCTGTGTGCATGTCTTTGTTGTATGAATGTCTTTGTTGTATGAATGTCTTTAATGTGGGAATGTCTTTGTTGTGTGAATGTCTTTATTGTGTGAATGTCTTTGTTGTGTGGATGTCTTTATTTTGTGAATGTCTTTGCTGTGTGCATGTCTTTGTTGTGTGCATGTCTTTGTTGTGTGTATGTCTATGTTGTGTGTATGTCTTTGTTGTATGAATGTCTTTTATCTGTGAATGTCTTTGTTGCATGCATGTCTTTGTTGTGTGCATGTCTTTGTTGTGTGTATGTCTATGTTGTATGCATGTCTATGTTATGTGGATGTCTTTGTTGTGTGCATGTCTTTTATGTGTGCATGTCTTTGTTGTATGAATGTCTTTGTTGTATGAATGTCTTTTATATGTCCATGTCTTTGTTGTGTGAATGTCTTTGTTGTGTGAATGTCTTTTATATGTCCATGTCTTTGTTGTGTGAATGTCTTTGTTGTGTGAATGTCTTTGTTGTGTGAATGTCTTTTATCTGTGAATGTCTTTTATCTGTGAATGTCTTTTATCTGTGAATGTCTTTGCTGTGTGCATGTCTTTGTTGTATGAATGTCTTTGTTGTATGAATGTCTTTAATGTGGGAATGTCTTTGTTATGTGAATGTCTTTTATCTGTGAATGTCTTTTATCTGTGAATGTCTTTTATCTGTGAATGTCTTTGTTGTGTGCATGTCTTTGTTGTGTGCATGTCTTTGTTGTGTGCATGTCTTTGTTGTATGAATGTCTTTGTTGTGTGCATGTCTTTTATGTGTGAATGTCTTTGTTGTGTGAATGTCTTTGTTGTGTGGATGTCTTTATTCTGTGAATGTCTTTTATGTGTCCATGTCTTTGTTGTGTGAATGTCTTTTATAAGTAAATGTCTTTGTTGTGAATGTCTTTGTTGTGTGAATCTATTTGTAATATGAATGTCTTTGTTGTGTGAATGTCTTTGTTGTGTGAATGTATTTGTAATATGAATGTCTTTGGTGTGTGAATGTCTTTGTTTTGTGCATGATTTGTTTTGTGAATGTCTTTGATGTGTGAATGTCTTTGGTGTGTGAATGTCTTTTGTGTGTGAATGTCTTTGGTATGTGAATGCCTTTGGTGTGTGAATGTCTTTGGTGTGGGAATGTCTTTGGTGTTTTAAATCCATTGATGGGTAAATATCTTTGTTGTGTGGATATCTTTCATGTGTGTGTATGTTTTATGTGTGAATGTCTTTGTATGGTGTTTGAATGCCTTTTATGGGTGAATGTCTTTGTTGTGTGCATGTCTTTGGTGTGTGAATGTCTTTTATAAGTAAATGTCTTTGTTGTGTGAATGTCTTTGTTGTGTGAATGTATTTGTAATATGAATGTTTTTGGTGTGTGAATGTCTTTGTTGTGTGAATGTCTTTTGTGTGTGAATGTCTTTGTGTGGTGTTTGAATGCCTTTTATGGGTGAATGTCTTTGTTGTGTGCATGTCTTTGTTGTGTTCATATCTTTGTTGTATGCATGTCTTTGTTGTATGAATGTCTTTAATGTGGGAATGTCTATGTGGTCTGTATGTCTATGTTGTGTGCATGTCTTTGTTGTGTGCATGTCTTTTTTGTGTGAGTGTCTTTGTTGTGTGAATGTCTTTGTTGTGTGGATGTCTTTATTCTGTGAATGTCTTTGCTGTGTGTATGTCTTTGTTGTGTGTATGTCTTTGTTGTGTGAATGTCTTTTATCTGTGAATGTCTTTTATCTGTGAATGTCTTTGCTGTGTGCATGTCTTTGTTGTATGAATGTCTTTGTTGTATGAATGTCTTTAATGTGGGAATGTCTTTGTTGTGTGCATGTCTTTTATGTGTGAATGTCTTTATTGTGTGAATGTCTTTGTTGTGTGGATGTCTTTATTTTGTGAATGTCTTTGCTGTGTGCATGTCTTTGTTGTGTGCATGTCTTTGTTGTGTGTATGTCTATGTTGTGTGTATGTCTTTGTTGTATGAATGTCTTTTATCTATGAATGTCTTTGTTGCATGCATGTCTTTGTTGTGTGCATGTCTTTGTTGTGTGTATGTCTATGTTGTATGCATGTCTATGTTATGTGGATGTCTTTGTTGTGTGCATGTCTTTTATGTGTGCATGTCTTTGTTGTATGAATGTCTTTGTTGTATGAATGTCTTTGTTGTGTGAATGTCTTTTATCTGTGAATGTCTTTTATCTGTGAATGTCTTTTATCTGTGAATGTCTTTGCTGTGTGCATGTCTTTGTTGTATGAATGTCTTTGTTGTATGAATGTCTTTAATGTGGGAATGTCTATGTTGTGTGTATGTCTTTGTTGTGTGCATGTCTTTGTTGTGTGCATGTCTTTGTTGTGTGCATGTCTTTGTTGTATGAATGTCTTTGTTGTGTGCATGTCTTTTGTGTGTGAATGTCTTTGTTGTGTAAATGTCTTTGTTGTGTGGATGTCTTTATTCTGTGAATGTCTTTTATGTGTCCATGTCTTTGTTGTGTGAATGTCTTTTATAAGTAAATGTCTTTGTTGTGAATGTCTTTGTTGTGTGAATCTATTTGTAATATGAATGTCTTTGTTGTGTGAATGTCTTTGTTGTGTGAATGTATTTGTAATATGAATGTCTTTGTTGTGTGAATGTCTTTGTTGTGTGCATGATTTGTTTTGTGAATGTCTTTGATGTGTGAATGTCTTTGGTGTGTGAATGTCTTTTGTGTGTGAATGTCTTTGGTATGTGAATGCCTTTGGTGTGTGAATGTCTTTGGTGTGGGAATGTCTTTGGTGTTTTAAATCCATTGATGGGTAAATATCTTTGTTGTGTGGATATCTTTCATGTGTGTGTGTGTTTTATGTGTGAATGTCTTTGGTGTGTGAATGTCTTTGGTATGTGTATGCTGTCATTATGTGAATGTTCTTAATATGAAAATTGCATGTATATCTGAATGTCATTAACATAAAGCTGTCCTGTAGCATGACAGTTAATAGTCAATGACAGTGGTGTATAGCTGTCAGTATTGCTAGTATATATCAGATGTTATGATAGTCATGTATGACAGCATGTTTCCTATGGCAGTTATAAATGCTGTGCTAAATGTGATGTTGTCTACAGAAGCCAGGTGGAAGTGTAGTCTTGAGTGGCTGTGGGACATCTGGGAGACTCGCATTCCTCACAGCGGTCAGTTGTTGTTTGTTGTTATTATTTTCTTTATAGGCCTGAACGATATGCTCTCTCTGTCTGCCTTCCTGCCTATCTCTTCTCTCTGTCTCTCTTCCTGCCTGTTTCTTCTCCCTGTCTCTCTTTCTATCATATATGTCTTTCAGTGTCTCTATTGATCTTTCTATTAGTGCTTGTAATGTAAATATTGTATTGTGTGTACTCTTTCCTTCCACAAATCCATACTGTTCTCCAACAATTTCCATTATTATTTTCTTTCTGGTTTTTCTCATTATAATTCTGAGTAGAAGCTTAGTGACATGGTTTGTGAAGTTAATTGTACGGAAATCTTCACATCCAATTGCTCCTGGTCTTTTGGTATAACTATACATACAGATTTCAGCATGTCATTCGGTAAATATCCACTGCTGTAAATATCATTCAACATTTTAGTTACTATATCTACTCCAAATTCTCCCAATGCTTCTAATTCTTCTATTGTGATTCCATTTGGACCAACTGTTTTTCCTTTCTTCATGTGTTTTACAATGTCTGCGACTTCTTTTAGAATAGGTGGACATTCTTCTGTTAATTCTTTCCTTTCTCCATCATATAATTCTCTTATATACTTATGCCACCTCTTCATTATAGCTCCTTCCTCCAATAATATCTTTCCTATTGTTTATTTCAAACATTGTGTGTTTACTCTTACCTTTCTTCCTGTGAGCTCACTGATTTGTCTGTGCATATTTTTTTGTAACTTTAATAGAATTTAATTCAATCTCCTTGCACTGCTCATTTAACCAACTTTCTTTTGCCATCACCCATTTATCTCTTATTTCTTTATTTATCTTATCATACTTGTGTTTGTCATTTTTACTCTGTTTTCTTTTGTCCATCAACTTTAAGATTTCTTCAGTCATCCATTTTTTCTTAGCTTTTTGGCTTCTCTCTGGTAATATTCCTTTGCTTGTTTGATAAATAGTGTCCTTTAACATTTCCCATTGTTCATGTATACTCTGTAATTTTGCTATTGCATTGTACTTATTTTCACAGTCAATCTGTATATGCCATTTTTTCTCTTAGACAACTTATAGAAAAATCAATCGAATTCAATGAAACACTCTAGTTAGCCTTTGTCGACCAAGAAAAGGCATTTGACAGAGTAGATAGAAACAAGCTGTGGGAAATCCTTAAACAATATGAAATGAGCACATATCTAACAAACCTATGTAGAAACTTATACAACAACAGTGAATGCATAGTGAGAGCAACTGAGGATACTCAGAACCCTTCACCATAAGATCCAGAATACGATAAGGTTATGTTCTGTCCCCTCTCTTGTTCATAACCTACATAGACAACATATGTAAAGAAACCTGCCAAACAGAGACCACAAGAACACCGCATGACGAGAACACAGAAGAAGAACCATCTGCAAATTTAACCATAAGAGAACTTCTGTTTGCGGACGACCAAGCACTAAGAGCAAAATCAGAAGCTGAATTACAAGACCACATGAATAGTCTAAACGAAATGTGGAGGGAACATAACATGAAAATTAGCACAAGCAAAACAGGGTAATGACTATAACTAAAGAAGAACAAACAACAACAATTCACTGAAACGAACATCCCTTGAAACAAGTAAAGACTTTCAAAGTATAATGTCATCAAATGGTAAATCAGAAGACGAGATTGAAAATTGTTGCAATAAGGCAAACAAACTCATTGGACAAATGGCACCAATACTTAAGAACAAACATGTATCAATAGTTACTAAGAAAGCACTTTACAACACAATCTTCCTACCAACTCTATGTTACCAATGCCAAACCTGGACAATGACAGAAGAAGAGAAAAGAAAAATCACAACAACAGAAATGAGATTCCTGAGAAGAATACTCAATGGATCAAGAAGAGACAAGATCAGAAATTATTATATCAGGACTGAAGTGGGGGTTATAGCTGCGCTATATTTTATTAGAAGGCAGCAAGTCAAATGGTTTGGCCATGCAAGTAGGTTACCAACTAACAGTATGCCACAACAAGCAATGATCTACAGACCGGAGGGAAGCAGAGGAAGAAAAAAGTCGCTTAAAAGTCAACAGGGTCAACTTCATTGCACTGGGTTCTATCCCATATGGCTCAGTCTCTTTCCACAGCGCATGAACTCTGTAGCTCTAGCGACGACCCACAGGAGTCTCCGAAAAATTTAACTCATGAACCGAAGGACGTGGCCCGGAATCGAACCCACAACCTTCAGAGCCCGAGTCAAACAGCTTGACCACTTTGCCACATAGACTCTATCGCAGAGGAAGAGGCCGACCACATAAACGATGGATGCAGGGAATAACAGAGTCCATGGGAATATCAATACATGAAGCCCATAAGCGGGCACTCACCCGCTGTTTATACTTCGCCTCGACACCGTAAGGTACAAGAGGAACATGATGAGATGAGATGAGATGAGAATCTGTATTGTTCTTGAATTTCTTTATCTGCTTTCAGAACATCTTTATTACGTCTCATATTCTTAACCTCTTCAATCTTTCTGTTATTTGTCCACAACGTAGTATGTGATCAGTATTACAGTCAGAACCAGGCATTGTTTTCTTCTTCTTCGTTCATCCGGAGTTTTTTTTTTTCGGATGTGATTGCGTTGTGCCTGTTTACAGCAGAGCTGCGTTCTTGCACCGTTAGGCCGACACATCCGACTTCTGCGGGCATTTGTTGACCGGGTTAACCTTCCCGGGGAGGCATTGTTTTAACATCAATTAACACATTTCTAAATCTCTTATTAATAAGTATGTAGTCAGTTTGGTTGAGTATTTTCTTATCAGGGCTTTTCCATGTGTAAAGTTGTCTTTCATGGTGTTTAAACTAGGTGTCATTGATATTTGCCTATTCTATTGGTTTCTCTCTTCTTTCATGTCTTGTACCTAAACCATAATTCCCCACTACATTATCCATTCTTCCCTTTCCTTCTTTTGCATTAAAATCTCCCAGTATTATTTTTATTTCTTGTGATCTAATTTGTGACATCGCCATTTCTACTTCATTGTAAAAGTGTTGTATATCTTCATCATTACTGCTTGTTGTTGATACATATATATGAATAATATTTATATCTGTTGGTTTCCCTTTGATTTTGACCATGATAACTCTATCTGAAATACACCAGTAACCATTACTTGACTTGGCTGGGTTTTTTTTTAAAATAATATAGTAGTCCATTTTCATGTGTATATCCTCAAGAATAAATTATTGTATGTTGGTCGGTTATAATTTTACCCAATCCCTTCCATCTCATCTCACTTACACCTAGGATATCCATTTTCATGCTTTCCATTTCTCATGTAACATTGTTCAACTTTCCACATTCATTTAGTGTCCTAACATTCCATGTTCCTATTTTATTTATTTTTTTCATTTTAGTTTTGGTTTTGCTATCATTAGCTGGATGACGATCTGGTGTCACCTGTGGCTCATGACTGTCCCTACCAGATGAGGAGATCCATTAACGTCGTTCACTGCCTCTAAAATGTGGATACTCATGAAGTCTTGGAAAGATAATGTGGTGGTTTCCCCTTACCCTCCACATCCACACGGAGGTCTATTACCTCTGCAGCCATTTCTGACTGTCAGAACAAGTGCGTGCCCTGCTCTGCTCAGCTGCAGAGTTGTCCACTTATCCTGGTGGATACTCGGTCCCTAGAGTTGCATTTCCCACACCATTGTGTGTTTCCCATCCTCTACCACTGGGAGGTGCAGTTGGGATTTTCCCATTCTAAAGATATGGTCTATGATGGCCAAAACTCTCCAGTACTTTTAGATAGAATAAGTAATTTTAACTAATAAATTAATGATAATGTCAATTGATGGGATAAATGACCTCATCCAATTGTTTCAGCGAACTTTCAACCGCCACCTCAAGTCTCTGGGCAGAGCAGAGTCTTTCCAGTACTTGATAGCTGGAGGCGATCGGTGACATGATTGTGGTTGTCTGTTATGTGTGTCATAATTTTAGATGTGTGTTATGTGTGTCATGATTATAGTTATGTGTTATGTGTGTCATGATTATAGTTATGTCTGTCATGATTGTAGTTGTGTGTGTCATGATTGTAGTTGTGTGTGTCATGATTATAGTTGTGTGTGTCATGATTATAGTTATGTGTGACATGATTATAGTTATGTGTGTCATGATTATAGTTATGTGTGTCATGATTATAGTTATGTGTGTCATGATTATAGTTATGTGTTATGTGTTATGTCTGTCATGATTATAGTTGTGTGTGACATGATTATAGTTGTGTGTGTCATGATTATAGTTATGTGTGGCATGATTATAGTTATGTGTGTCATGATTATAGTTATGTGTGACATGATTATAGTTATGTGTGTCATGATTATAGTTATGTGTGTCATGATTATAGTTATGTGTGTCATGATTATAGTTATGTGTGACATGATTATAGTTATGTGTGTCATGATTATAGTTATGTGTGTCATGATTATAGTTATGTGTGTCATGATTATAGTTATGTGTGACATGATTATAGTTATGTGTGTCATGATTATAGTTATGTGTGTCATGATTATAGTTATGTGTGTCATGATTATAGTTATGTGTGTCATGATTATAGTTATGTGTGACATGATTATAGTTATGTGTGTCATGATTATAGTTATGTGTGTCATGATTATAGTTATGTGTGACATGATTATAGTTATGTGTGACATGATTATAGTTGTGTGTGACATGATTATAGTTGTGTGTGTCATGATTATAGTTATGTGTGTCATGATTATAGTTATGTGTGTCATGATTATAGTTGTGTGTGTCATGATTGTAGTTGTGTGTCATGATTATAGTTATGTGTGACATGATTATAGTTGTGTGTGTCATGATTATAGTTATGTGTGTCATGATTGTAGTTGTGTGTCATGATTATAGTTATGTGTGTCATGATTGTAGTTATGTGTGTCATGATTGTAGTTGTGTGTCATGATTGTAGTTATGTGTGACATGATTATAGTTGTGTGTGTCATGATTGTAGTTGTGTGTCATGATTATAGTTATGTGTGACATGATTATAGTTGTGTGTGTCATGATTATAGTTATGTGTGTCATGATTATAGTTATGTGTGTCATGATTGTAGTTGTGTGTTATGTGTGTCATGATTATAGTTATGTGTGTCATGATTGTAGTTGTGTGTGTCATGATTATAGTTATGTGTGTCATGATTATAGTTATGTGTGACATGATTATAGTTATGTGTGACATGATTATAGTTATGTGTGTCATGATTATAGTTATGTGTGACATGATTATAGTTATGTGTGACATGATTATAGTTATGTGTGACATGATTATAGTTATGTGTGTCATGATTATAGTTATGTGTGTCATGATTGTAGTTATGTGTGACATGATTATAGTTATGTGTGACATGATTATAGTTATGTGTGACATGATTATAGTTATGTGTGACATGATTATAGTTATGTGTGTCATGATTATAGTTATGTGTGTCATGATTATAGTTATGTGTGACATGATTATAGTTATGTGTGTCATGATTATAGTTATGTGTGACATGATTATAGTTATGTGTGTCATGATTGTAGTTGTGTGTCATGATTATAGTTATGTGTGACATGATTATAGTTGTGTGTGTCATGATTATAGTTATGTGTGTCATGATTATAGTTATGTGTGTCATGATTGTAGTTGTGTGTTATGTGTGTCATGATTATAGTTATGTGTGACATGATTATAGTTATGTGTGTCATGATTGTAGTTATGTGTGTCATGATTATAGTTATGTGTGTCATGATTGTAGTTATGTGTGTCATGATTATAGTTATGTGTTATGTGTGTCATGATTATAGTTATGTGTGTCATGATTGTAGTTGTGTGTGTCATGATTATAGTTATGTGTTATGTGTGTCATGATTGTAGTTGTGTGTGTCATGATTGTAGTTATGTGTGTCGTGATTATAGTTATGTGTGTCATGATTATAGTTATGTGTGTCATGATTATAGTTATGTGTTATGTGTGTCATGATTATAGTTATGTGTGTCATGATTGTAGTTGTGTGTGTCATGATTATAGTTATGTGTGTCATGATTGTAGTTGTGTGTGTCATGATTGTAGTTGTGTGTCATGATTATAGTTATGTGTTATGTGTGTCATGATTATAGTTATGTGTTATGTGTGTCATGATTATAGTTATGTGTGTCATGATTATAGTTGTGTGTCATGATTATAGTTATGTGTTATGTGTGTCATGATTATAGTTATGTGTTATGTGTGTCATGATTGTAGTTGTGTGTGTCATGATTGTAGTTGTGTGTGTCATGATTATAGTTATGTGTTATGTGTGTCATGATTATAGTTATGTGTTATGTGTGTCATGATTATAGTTATGTGTTATGTGTGTCATGATTATAGTTATGTGTTATGTGTGTCATGATTATAGTTATGTGTGTCATGATTGTAGTTGTGTGTCATGATTGTAGTTGTGTGTGACATGATTGTAGTTGTGTGTCATGATTAAAGTTATGTGTGACATGATTGTAGTTGTATGTCATGATTATAGTTATGTGTGTCATGATTATAGTTATGTGTGTCATGATTATAGTTATATGTGTCATGATTATAGTTATGTGTGTCATGATTATAGTTATGTGTGTCATGATTGTAGTTGTGTGTCATGATTATAGTTATGTGTGACATGATTATAGTTATGTGTGTCATGATTGTAGTTGTGTTTCATGATTATAGTTATGTGTGACATTATTGTAGTTGTGTGTTATGTGTGTCATGATTGTAGTTGTGTGTCATGATTATAGTTATGTGTGTCATGATTATAGTTATGTGTGTCATGATTATAGTTATGTGTGTCATGATTGTAGTTGTGTGTCATGATTATAGTTATGTGTGACATGATTGTAGTTGTGTGTTATGTGTGACATGATTATAGTTATGTGTATCATGATTATAGTTATGTGTGTCATGATTATAGTTATGTGTGTCATGATTGTAGTTGTGTGTCATGATTATAGTTATGTGTGACATGATTGTAGTTGTGTGTTATGTGTGTCATGATTATAGTTATGTGTGTCATTATTATAGTTATGTGTGTCATGATTATAGTTATATGTGTCATGATTATAGTTATATGTGACATGATTATAGTTATGTGTGTCATGATTATAGTTATATGTGTCATGATTATAGTTATGTGTGTCATGATTATAGTTATATGTGACATGATTATAGTTATGTGTGTCATGATTATAGTTATATGTGACATGATTATAGTTATGTGTGTCATGATTATAGTTATATGTGTCATGATTATAGTTATGTGTGTCATGATTATAGTTATATGTGACATGATTATAGTTATGTGTGTCATGATTATAGTTATATGTGACATGATTATAGTTATGTGTGTCATGATTATAGTTATATGTGACATGATTATAGTTATATGTGTCATGATTATAGTTATATGTGACATGATTATAGTTATGTGTGTCATGATTATAGTTATATGTGACATGATTATAGTTATGTGTGTCATGATTATAGTTATATGTGTCATGATTATAGTTATGTGTGTCATGATTATAGTTATGTGTGTCATGATTGTAGTTGTGTGTCATGATTATAGTTATGTGTGACATGATTATAGTTATGTGTGTCATGATTATAGTTATATGTGACATGATTATAGTTATATGTGTCATGATTATAGTTATATGTGACATGATTATAGTTATGTGTGTCATGATTATAGTTATATGTGACATGATTATAGTTATATGTGTCATGATTATAGTTATATGTGACATGATTATAGTTATGTGTGTCATGATTATAGTTATATGTGACATGATTATAGTTATGTGTGTCATGATTATAGTTATATGTGACATGATTATAGTTATATGTGACATGATTATAGTTATATGTGACATGATTATAGTTATGTGTGTCATGATTATAGTTATATGTGACATGATTATAGTTATGTGTGTCATGATTATAGTTATATGTGTCATGATTATAGTTATGTGTGTCATGATTATAGTTATGTGTGTCATGATTGTAGTTGTGTGTCATGATTATAGTTATGTGTGACATGATTATAGTTATGTGTGTCATGATTATAGTTATATGTGACATGATTATAGTTATGTGTGACATGATTATAGTTATGTGTGTCATGATTATAGTTATATGTGACATGATTATAGTTATATGTGACATGATTATAGTTATGTGTGTCATGATTATAGTTATATGTGTCATGATTATAGTTATGTGTGTCATGATTATAGTTATGTGTGTCATGATTGTAGTTGTGTGTCATGATTATAGTTATGTGTGTCATGATTGTAGTTGTGTGTCATGATTATAGTTATGTGTGTCATGATTATAGTTATATGTGTCATGATTATAGTTATATGTGACATGATTATAGTTATGTGTGTCATGATTATAGTTATATGTGACATGATTATAGTTATGTGTGTCATGATTATAGTTATATGTGACATGATTATAGTTATGTGTGTCATGATTATAGTTATATGTGACATGATTATAGTTATGTGTGTCATGATTATAGTTATATGTGACATGATTATAGTTATGTGTGTCATGATTATAGTTATATGTGACATGATTATAGTTATGTGTGTCATGATTATAGTTATATGTGACATGATTATAGTTATGTGTGTCATGATTATAGTTATGTGTGTCATGATTATAGTTATATGTGTCATGATTATAGTTATATGTGACATGATTATAGTTATGTGTGTCATGATTATAGTTATATGTGACATGATTATAGTTATGTGTGTCATGATTATAGTTATATGTGACATGATTATAGTTATGTGTGTCATGATTATAGTTATATGTGACATGATTATAGTTATGTGTGTCATGATTATAGTTATATGTGACATGATTATAGTTATGTGTGTCATGATTATAGTTATATGTGACATGATTATAGTTATGTGTGTCATGATTATAGTTATATGTGACATGATTATAGTTATGTGTGTCATGATTATAGTTATATGTGACATGATTATAGTTATATGTGTCATGATTATAGTTATATGTGACATGATTATAGTTATGTGTGTCATGATTATAGTTATATGTGACATGATTATAGTTATGTGTGTCATGATTATAGTTATATGTGTCATGATTATAGTTATGTGTGTCATGATTATAGTTATGTGTGTCATGATTGTAGTTGTGTGTCATGATTATAGTTATGTGTGACATGATTATAGTTATGTGTGTCATGATTATAGTTATATGTGACATGATTATAGTTATATGTGTCATGATTATAGTTATATGTGACATGATTATAGTTATGTGTGTCATGATTATAGTTATATGTGACATGATTATAGTTATGTGTGTCATGATTATAGTTATATGTGACATGATTATAGTTATGTGTGTCATGATTATAGTTATATGTGACATGATTATAGTTATATGTGACATGATTATAGTTATATGTGACATGATTATAGTTATATGTGACATGATTATAGTTATATGTGACATGATTATAGTTATGTGTGTCATGATTATAGTTATATGTGTCATGATTATAGTTATGTGTGTCATGATTATAGTTATGTGTGTCATGATTGTAGTTGTGTGTCATGATTATAGTTATGTGTGACATGATTATAGTTATGTGTGTCATGATTATAGTTATATGTGACATGATTATAGTTATGTGTGACATGATTATAGTTATGTGTGTCATGATTATAGTTATATGTGACATGATTATAGTTATATGTGACATGATTATAGTTATGTGTGTCATGATTATAGTTATATGTGTCATGATTATAGTTATGTGTGTCATGATTATAGTTATGTGTGTCATGATTGTAGTTGTGTGTCATGATTATAGTTATGTGTGTCATGATTGTAGTTGTGTGTCATGATTATAGTTATGTGTGTCATGATTATAGTTATATGTGTCATGATTATAGTTATATGTGACATGATTATAGTTATGTGTGTCATGATTATAGTTATATGTGACATGATTATAGTTATGTGTGTCATGATTATAGTTATATGTGACATGATTATAGTTATGTGTGTCATGATTATAGTTATATGTGACATGATTATAGTTATGTGTGTCATGATTATAGTTATATGTGACATGATTATAGTTATGTGTGTCATGATTATAGTTATATGTGACATGATTATAGTTATGTGTGTCATGATTATAGTTATATGTGACATGATTATAGTTATGTGTGTCGTGATTATAGTTATATGTGACATGATTATAGTTATATGTGTCATGATTATAGTTATATGTGACATGATTATAGTTATGTGTGTCATGATTATAGTTATATGTGACATGATTATAGTTATGTGTTATGTGTGTCATGATTATAGTTATGTGTTATGTGTGTCATGATTATAGTTATGTGTTATGTGTGTCATGATTATAGTTATGTGTTATGTGTGTCATGATTATAGTTATGTGTTATGTGTGTCATGATTATAGTTATGTGTGTCATGATTGTAGTTGTGTGTCATGATTGTAGTTGTGTGTGACATGATTGTAGTTGTGTGTCATGATTAAAGTTATGTGTGACATGATTGTAGTTGTGTGTCATGATTATAGTTATGTGTGTCATGATTATAGTTATGTGTGTCATGATTATAGTTATATGTGTCATGATTATAGTTATGTGTGTCATGATTATAGTTATGTGTGTCATGATTGTAGTTGTGTGTCATGATTATAGTTATGTGTGACATGATTATAGTTATGTGTGTCATGATTGTAGTTGTGTTTCATGATTATAGTTATGTGTGACATTATTGTAGTTGTGTGTTATGTGTGTCATGATTGTAGTTGTGTGTCATGATTATAGTTATGTGTGTCATGATTATAGTTATGTGTGTCATGATTATAGTTATGTGTGTCATGATTGTAGTTGTGTGTCATGATTATAGTTATGTGTGACATGATTGTAGTTGTGTGTTATGTGTGACATGATTATAGTTATGTGTATCATGATTATAGTTATGTGTGTCATGATTATAGTTATGTGTGTCATGATTGTAGTTGTGTGTCATGATTATAGTTATGTGTGACATGATTGTAGTTGTGTGTTATGTGTGTCATGATTATAGTTATGTGTGTCATGATTATAGTTATGTGTGTCATGATTATAGTTATATGTGTCATGATTATAGTTATATGTGACATGATTATAGTTATGTGTGTCATGATTATAGTTATATGTGACATGATTATAGTTATGTGTGTCATGATTATAGTTATATGTGACATGATTATAGTTATGTGTGTCATGATTATAGTTATATGTGACATGATTATAGTTATGTGTGTCATGATTATAGTTATATGTGTCATGATTATAGTTATGTGTGTCATGATTATAGTTATATGTGACATGATTATAGTTATGTGTGTCATGATTATAGTTATATGTGACATGATTATAGTTATGTGTGTCATGATTATAGTTATATGTGACATGATTATAGTTATATGTGTCATGATTATAGTTATATGTGACATGATTATAGTTATGTGTGTCATGATTATAGTTATATGTGACATGATTATAGTTATATGTGTCATGATTATAGTTATGTGTGTCATGATTATAGTTATGTGTGTCATGATTGTAGTTGTGTGTCATGATTATAGTTATGTGTGACATGATTATAGTTATGTGTGTCATGATTATAGTTATATGTGACATGATTATAGTTATATGTGTCATGATTATAGTTATATGTGACATGATTATAGTTATGTGTGTCATGATTATAGTTATATGTGACATGATTATAGTTATATGTGTCATGATTATAGTTATATGTGACATGATTATAGTTATGTGTGTCATGATTATAGTTATATGTGACATGATTATAGTTATGTGTGTCATGATTATAGTTATATGTGACATGATTATAGTTATATGTGACATGATTATAGTTATATGTGACATGATTATAGTTATGTGTGTCATGATTATAGTTATATGTGACATGATTATAGTTATGTGTGTCATGATTATAGTTATATGTGTCATGATTATAGTTATGTGTGTCATGATTATAGTTATGTGTGTCATGATTGTAGTTGTGTGTCATGATTATAGTTATGTGTGACATGATTATAGTTATGTGTGTCATGATTATAGTTATATGTGACATGATTATAGTTATGTGTGACATGATTATAGTTATGTGTGTCATGATTATAGTTATATGTGACATGATTATAGTTATATGTGACATGATTATAGTTATGTGTGTCATGATTATAGTTATATGTGTCATGATTATAGTTATGTGTGTCATGATTATAGTTATGTGTGTCATGATTGTAGTTGTGTGTCATGATTATAGTTATGTGTGTCATGATTGTAGTTGTGTGTCATGATTATAGTTATGTGTGTCATGATTATAGTTATATGTGTCATGATTATAGTTATATGTGACATGATTATAGTTATGTGTGTCATGATTATAGTTATATGTGACATGATTATAGTTATGTGTGTCATGATTATAGTTATATGTGACATGATTATAGTTATGTGTGTCATGATTATAGTTATATGTGACATGATTATAGTTATGTGTGTCATGATTATAGTTATATGTGACATGATTATAGTTATGTGTGTCATGATTATAGTTATATGTGACATGATTATAGTTATGTGTGTCATGATTATAGTTATATGTGACATGATTATAGTTATGTGTGTCATGATTATAGTTATGTGTGTCATGATTATAGTTATATGTGTCATGATTATAGTTATATGTGACATGATTATAGTTATGTGTGTCATGATTATAGTTATATGTGACATGATTATAGTTATGTGTGTCATGATTATAGTTATATGTGACATGATTATAGTTATGTGTGTCATGATTATAGTTATATGTGACATGATTATAGTTATGTGTGTCATGATTATAGTTATATGTGTCATGATTATAGTTATGTGTGTCATGATTATAGTTATATGTGACATGATTATAGTTATGTGTGTCATGATTATAGTTATATGTGACATGATTATAGTTATGTGTGTCATGATTATAGTTATATGTGACATGATTATAGTTATATGTGTCATGATTATAGTTATATGTGACATGATTATAGTTATGTGTGTCATGATTATAGTTATATGTGACATGATTATAGTTATGTGTGTCATGATTATAGTTATATGTGTCATGATTATAGTTATGTGTGTCATGATTATAGTTATGTGTGTCATGATTGTAGTTGTGTGTCATGATTATAGTTATGTGTGACATGATTATAGTTATGTGTGTCATGATTATAGTTATATGTGACATGATTATAGTTATATGTGTCATGATTATAGTTATATGTGACATGATTATAGTTATGTGTGTCATGATTATAGTTATATGTGACATGATTATAGTTATATGTGTCATGATTATAGTTATATGTGACATGATTATAGTTATGTGTGTCATGATTATAGTTATATGTGACATGATTATAGTTATGTGTGTCATGATTATAGTTATATGTGACATGATTATAGTTATATGTGACATGATTATAGTTATATGTGACATGATTATAGTTATGTGTGTCATGATTATAGTTATATGTGACATGATTATAGTTATGTGTGTCATGATTATAGTTATATGTGTCATGATTATAGTTATGTGTGTCATGATTATAGTTATGTGTGTCATGATTGTAGTTGTGTGTCATGATTATAGTTATGTGTGACATGATTATAGTTATGTGTGTCATGATTATAGTTATATGTGACATGATTATAGTTATGTGTGACATGATTATAGTTATGTGTGTCATGATTATAGTTATATGTGACATGATTATAGTTATATGTGACATGATTATAGTTATGTGTGTCATGATTATAGTTATATGTGTCATGATTATAGTTATGTGTGTCATGATTATAGTTATGTGTGTCATGATTGTAGTTGTGTGTCATGATTATAGTTATGTGTGTCATGATTGTAGTTGTGTGTCATGATTATAGTTATGTGTGTCATGATTATAGTTATATGTGTCATGATTATAGTTATATGTGACATGATTATAGTTATGTGTGTCATGATTATAGTTATATGTGACATGATTATAGTTATGTGTGTCATGATTATAGTTATATGTGACATGATTATAGTTATGTGTGTCATGATTATAGTTATATGTGACATGATTATAGTTATGTGTGTCATGATTATAGTTATATGTGACATGATTATAGTTATGTGTGTCATGATTATAGTTATATGTGACATGATTATAGTTATGTGTGTCATGATTATAGTTATATGTGACATGATTATAGTTATGTGTGTCATGATTATAGTTATATGTGACATGATTATAGTTATATGTGTCATGATTATAGTTATATGTGACATGATTATAGTTATGTGTGTCATGATTATAGTTATATGTGACATGATTATAGTTATGTGTGTCATGATTGTAGTTGTGTGTCATGATTATAGTTATGTGTGACATGATTGTAGTTGTGTGTTATGTGTGTCATAATTGTAGTTGTGTGTTATTTGTGTCATGATTATAGTTATGTGTTATGTTTGTCATTATTGTAGTTGGGTGTTATGTGTGTCATGATTGTAGTTGTCTCATCACATAAGTCAGTCGGATTGTCGATACATTTACAAAAAGAGTTCAACTTATAGTTACTCAGAGAATATCCTCCTACGAAACAATGTTACACCTCAAGTGTGGCTGTGAAATATGGTAACACACACTTAACGAACCTACTGGCGAATCGCCCATACTAGTAACTTCTCATAGACGCCGATAAGAAGATCACTTGTTCTCTAGTTCCTTCATTTCCAGCATTTAGCGTAGCCAAATATTGTTCTTATTATTTCTCCATTCCAGTGCAGAATTACTGATACCGCTAACCTTTCTAACCGATCTTGACAGCCTGCAACCTGAGTGCTGAGTGATCTCACAACTCTTCTGGGCCTCTCAGCTATCCATGGTCACACTTTTTCTCTGTGTGTTTTCACTTAGCCCGAGGTGTACACCTGGCCCCTCCAGTTGATTAGTGCTCAATAGCTCTAAGAGCCTCAGGGTTAGACAACTCAGTTTTGCTCTGCTATACTTTTATTAGTTCCCTTACTCCACGTCTGATACATGACAGTTAGTTAGTTAGTCGCAGTTCCAACTTTACAGCAACGGGTCGTCCCCATTGTGCTCCGTTCCTGTGCCAGTGAATATCACACAAAACGCTCCCCACTGCCCAATGTGAAAAGTGGAACAGACAGGAGTCTCGACAAACAACAGCCAGCACAGATACACTGTGCATAATGTCGCCGCCAGAATGTCAACACACCAGTCCCCCACAAAACACCCAATTCATCTCTGATGGAATCGGCAGTCATTTTCCTATCTGGATGTTTTCTAGATGTTCACCCATACAGTCCACGAAAATACAGTTCATCACCGACGGCAGTGGCAGTCAACCAGAAGCCCAGCAGCCATGCATTTCTGCATAAGGCAAAAACCGGTCAACTCTGAGACATAGCCACCTGCCATCGCTCCGAACATGCAGTCACGTTCCAAAAAAAACTTGGGCAGATTCAAAAGCACTTCACACGAACCTCATAGCTCACAGTGTCGCGCCACACACTCACTCAGTAGCAGGGCGACGGAACCATCAAGCCTCCTTAGTCGCCTCTTACGACATGCATGGTAGGCTACAGTGTTGCTATTCTTTGCTTCCCTTATGGGCCCCGGCAACACATGGCAGTCATTATTGTAGTTGTGTGTTATGTCTGTCATGATTGTTATGTGTTATGTGTGTCATGATTATAGTTATGTGTTATGTGTGTCATGATTATAGTTATGTGTTATGTCTGTCATGATTGTTATGTGTTATGTGTGTCATGATTATAGTTATGTGTTATGTGTGTCATGATTGTTATGTGTTATGTGTGTCATGATTATAGTTATGTGTTATGTATGTCATGATTATAGTTATGTGTTATGTGTGTCATGATTATAGTTATGTGTTATGTCTGTCATGATTGTTATGTGTTATGTGTGTCATGATTATAGTTATGTGTTATGTGTGTCATGATTATAGTTATGTGTTATGTGTGTCATGATTATAGTTATGTGTTATGTGTGTCATGATTATAGTTATGTGTTATGTGTGTCATGATTATAGTTATGTGTTATGTCTGTCATGATTGTTATGTGTTATGTGTGTCATGATTATAGTTATGTGTTATGTATGTCATGATTATAGTTATGTGTGTCATGATTGTAGTTGTGTGTTATGTGTGTCAGTGTATCATTATTGTAGTTGTGTGTTATGTGTGTCAGTGTATCATGATTGTAGTTGTGTCAGTGTATGATGATTATGGTTGTGTGTTCCGTGTGCCAGTATATCATGATTGTAGTTGTGTCTTTCATGTGTCAGTGTATCATGATTTTAGTTGTGTGTTTCGTGTGTCAGTGTATCATGATTGTAGTTATGTTATATGAGTCAGTGTATCATGATTGTAGTTGTATGTTTCATGTGTCAGTGTATCATGATTTTAGTTGTGTGTTATGTGTGTCAGTGTATCATGATTGTAGTTGTGTGTTATGTGTGTCAGTGTATCATGATTGTAGTTGTGTCAGTGTAGCATAATTGTAGTTGTATCTTTCACATGTCAGTGTATCATGATTGTAGTTGTGTCTTTCATGTGTCAGTGTATCATGATTGTAGTTGTGTGTTATGTGTGTCAGTGTATCATGATTGTAGTAGTGTATTATGTACGTCAGTGTATCATGATTGTAGTTGTGTTATGTGTGTCATGATTATAGTTATGTGTGTCATAATTATAGTTGTGTGTTATTTGTGTCAGTGTATCATGATTGTGGTTGTGTGTTTTGTGTATCAGTGTATCATGATTGTAGTTGTGTGTTATGTGTGTCAGTGTATCATGATTGTAGTAGTGTGTTATGTACATCAGTGTATCACGATTGTATTTGAGTGTCAGTGCATCAACATTGTAGTTGTGTCAGTGTATCATGATTGTAGTTATGTGTTATGTGTGTCAGTATATCACAATTGCAGTTGAGTGTCAGTGTATCAACATTATAATTGTGTCAGTGTATCATGATTGTAGTTGTGTGTTATGTGTGTCAGTGTATCACAATTGCAGTTGAGTGTCAGTGTATCAACATTGTAGTTGTGTCAGTGTATCATGATTGTAGTTGTGTGTTATGTGTGTCATGATTGTAGTTGTGTGTTATATGTATCAATATGTCATGATTATATTTGTGTGGTATATGTATCAGTGTATCACAATTATAGTTGAGTGTCAGTGTATCAACATTGTAGTTGTGTGTTATGCATCCTGATTGTAGTTGATTGTCAGTGTATCAACATTGTAGTTGTGTGTTATATGTATCAATATGTCATGATTATATTTGTGTGTTATATGTATCAGTGTATCACAATTGTAGTTGAGTGTCAGTGTATAAACATTGTAGTTGTGTCAGTGTATCATGACTGTAGTTATGTGTTGTGTGTATCACAAGTGTAGTTGTGTGTCAGCCTGTCATGATTGTAATTGTGTTACAGTGTATCACAATTGTAGTTATGTGTTGTGTGTGTCAGATTATCACAGTTGTGTGTGTGTGCATGGTTTTTTTGTTGTGTGGTTTGTTTGTCTGTCTGTGTGTCAGTTTGCTGTGTGTACTGTCACCACTAAACAAAATTCCTGCTCCATAAACAGATCATAAACTTAGCAACAGACAACTAAACAGCTGGGACTATCATCTCTGCCTGTCTGCCTGCCTGCCTGCCTGTCTGTCTGTGTAATGTACGGTGACCATCAACTCTAGCCTAATGTACTGTGACCATCAACTATAGCCTAATGTACTGTGACCATCAACTCTAGTCTAATATAATTGTGACCATCAACTCTAGTCTAATGTACTGTGACCATCAACTCTAGCCTAATTTACTGTGACCATCAACTCTAGTCTAATTTACTGTGACTATCAACTCTTGTCTAATATACTGTGATCGTCAACTCTTGTCTAATGCACTGTGACCATCAACTCTTGTCTAATGTACTGTGATCATCAACTATGGTCTAATGTACTGTGATCATCAACTCTTTGTCTAATGTACTGTGATCATCAACTCTTGTCTAATGTACTGTGATCACCAACTCTTGTCTAATGTACTGTGACCATCAACTCTAGTCTAATGTACTGTGATCATCAACTATGGTCTAATGTACTGTGATCATCAACTCTAGTTTAATGTACTGTGATCATCAACTCTAGTCTAATGTACTGTGATCATCAACTATGGTCTAATGTACTGTAATCATCAACTATGGTCTAATGTACTGTGATCATCAACTCTAATGTACTTTGACCATCAACTCTAGTCTAATGTACTGTGACCATCAACTCTTGTCTTATGTACTGTGATCATCAACTCTTGTCTAATGTACTGTGACCATCAACTCTAGTCTAATGTCCTGTGATCATCAACTCTTGTCTAATTTACTGTGACCATCAACTCTTGTCTTATGTACTGTGATCATCAACTCAACCGGACACATTGCCCCTGACATCTCTAGAGCCCTGTTCAAGTCCACAGAGCTGGCAGAAGATGATCCTGTAGAGGGCGCTCACATCCTGGAAGAGGTCAGTCCTGGGTTGTTCTCTGGCTACATTCTGTGACACATGTGTTGTTCTGTAGCTACATTCTGTGACACAGGTTGTTCTGTAGCTACATTCTGTGACACATGTTGTTCTGTGGCTACATTATGTGACACATGTTTTGTTCTATTACTACATTGTGGTACACATATTTTTTTCTGTGACTACATTGTGTGACATGTTTGGTCTGTTGCTACATTCTGGTTACACATGTTTTGTTCTATGACAACATTATGGGACATATGTTTTATTCTATTGCTACATCTTGGGACACATGTTTTGTTCTATTGCTACATCTTGGGACACATGTTTTGTTCTATTGCTACATCTTGGGACACATGTTTTGTTCTATTGCTACATCCTGGGACACATGTTTTGTTCTATTGCTACATCTTGGGACACATGTTTTGTTCTATTGCTACATCGTGGGACACATGTTTTGTTCTATTGCTACATCCTGGGACACATGTTTTGTTCTATTGCTACATTCTGGGACACATTTGTTGTTCTATTGCTACATCCTGACACATTTTTTGTTCTATTGCTACATTCTGGGACACATTTGTTGTTCTATTGCTACATTCTGGGACACATGTTTTGTTCTATTCACTCATCATTCACTCATCATGTGCCATGCCGATAAGCTTGGACGGTCATGTTTCGCCATCTCACTCGACCACTGGAGTCGTGGATCAGCTCTGTGTTCTTGTCTCAACCATGCCACGTGGTCAAACCATCCAGGTATTTACTTATCTGTCTTCCCCTTGTTCTCTTCCCCTCGATCTTGCCAGTTGTCACCAAGTTCTCCAATTTATTTCTTCTCATGATGTGACCAAAAATTTTGACTCTGTCTAATTTCTCTAATCAATGTATGATTTTCATTTGTTTCCTGTAGGACTTGGCAATTTATTTTTCTGTCTGTCCTTGGTATTCTTTGCATTTTCCTCAGAAACCACATTTTCACAGCCATCAGATGTTTTTCAGCTTGGCTGCTCATTGTCCACGCTTCACATCCATACAAAAGTACAGGTAGCACCTCAACACTCTTTTTTCTCTGTTTTTCATCTTGCAAAAGGCTACCTTCACCATGGTGATTCTTGTTCTAATCTCTTCAAGGCATCTGCCATCAGATGTTATGACTGTTCCAAAATAATTGTACACATTTATTTGTTTAAGAATATTCCTGTTTACTTGTATATTACATTGTAGTATTTCCTCTTTCCTAGTGACGACCATAATCTATCTTCTTACAATTTAATTCTAACCCTAGTTGTTCACTGTGTGCAACTGCATCTACTAAACATTACAGATTCTGCTCGTTGTCTGCAATCAATACTGTATCATCTGCATATCTAATGTTATTGATGTTACATTCCCCCCAATGATGATTCCTTTCATATCTTCTACATTTATGAAAATATTTTCACTGTAAAGTGAAAAAAGATTTGGAGACATTACACATCCCTGTCTCACATCTCTCTTAATAGGTTGATATTGACCCACTTCATTATCAATCCATATGGCAGCTTGTTGTTTCCAATATATGTTGTTTACAAGTCTAAAGTTTTTCCCATCAATGTGTAGATCTGCAAGTATCTCTACTATGTTGACATGTCATAATTTATCGAAAGCTTTGTATAGCCAATAAATCAAAGATGTCGGTTTTTATTTACTTCTATAGAACATTCAATTAATGTTCTCAGTATTTAGACAGCTTTTACAAACATTTCTACAAACCCACATTGTTCTTCTCCTATTTTGGGTTGTATTTTCTTCCTAATTCTTTGCATGATAATTCTTAGCAAAATCTTTGTGATGTGGCTCATTATACTAATTGTTCGATGTTGATCACATTCCAAGGCTCCTGATTTCTTTGGGATTGCAATAAATATAGAATTACATAATTCAGGAGGTATATCTCCAGTATCGTATATTGTGTTCAGCAATCTGGTGACTTGATCTATTCCATATACTTCTATAACATTAATCATTTCTGTTGTTATGTTGTCTGAACCGGGCGTCTTGCCTGTTTTAATATGGTTAGCATTCTAAACTTCCATCTTCAAAATTGATGGTCCTTCACTATTATTTTGAATATCATACTGTTTTTCTCTATTATCATTATTTCACATAATCTGACCATACACGTAGAATCTGATCTTTTTCTAATACGATTTTTCTACGTTTTGCTTTTAGTCAGCTTGTTGATGTACGTGTTCTTTTATTAATAAGATCCTGAATTCTTTTGTGCATTAATTGGGTATGTATACTGTTGTGCTATTTTTCAATTTCATTGCAAGTTTTCTCGAGCCAAGCTTCTTTTGCCTTCTTACATAATGTTCTGACTTTTCGGTGAATCTCTTCATGTTTGCCAGGATTATTGTTGTTGTGTCTTCTTGTTTTCATTAGTTGTAAAATTTCTTCAGTTATCCATTACTTACAAAGTCGATGTGCTCATCATGTGATGTGTGCTGTCAACCAAAGAGAAGATGTTTTCTTGATATGATGTTTGGGGGTGACTAGAGAGATGACTGAGTTTTTCATGATATGATGTTTATATGCAGTCAGAGAGATGACTGATGTTCTCATGATGTGATGTTTATAGATGACCATAAAGATGACTGATGTTTATAGATAACCAGAAAAATGACTGATGTTTATAGGCAACCAGAAAGATGACTGATGTTTTCATGATATGATGTTTATAGGCAACCAAAGAGATGACTGATGTTCTCATGATATGATGTTTATAGGCAACCAGAGAGATGACTGATGTTTTCATGATATGATGTTTATAGGCATCCAAAGAGAAGACTGATGTTCTCATGATAGGATGTTTATAGGCAACCAGAGAGAAGACTGATGTTCTCATGATATGATGTTTATAGGCAACCAGAGAGATGACTGATGTTTTCATGATATGATGTTTATAGGCAACCAAAGAGATGACTGATGTTTTCATGATATGATGTTTATAGGCATCCAAAGAGAAGACTGATGTTCTCATGATAGGATGTTTATAGGCAACCAGAGAGAAGACTGATGTTCTCATGATATGATGTTTATAGGCAACCAGAGAGATGACTGATGTTTTCATGATATGATGTTTATAGGCAACCAATGAGATGACTGATGTTTTCATGATATGATGTTTATAGGCAACCAAAGAGATGAATGATGTTTTCATGATATGATGTTTATAGGCAACCAAAGAGGTAACTGATGTTTTCATGATATGATGTTTATAGGCAACCAAAGAGATGACTGATGTTTTCATGATATGATGTTTATAGGCAACCAAAGAGAAGACTGATGTTCTCATGATAGGATGTTTATAGGCAACCAGAGAGAAGACTGATGTTCTCATGATAGGATGTTTATAGGCAACCAATGAGATGACTGATGTTTTCATGATATGATGTTTATAGGCAACCAGAGAGAAGACTGATGTTTTCATGATATGATGTTTATAGGCAACCAGAGAGATGACTGATGTTTTCATGATATGATGTTTATAGGCAATCAAAGAGAAGACTGATGTTCTCATGATAGGATGTTTATTGGCAACCAGAGAGAAGACTGATGTTCTCATGATGTGATATTTGCAGGCGACCAAAGAGAAGACCCAGGTTGTGTTTGTGGGCATCACTTGTGGAATGTCAGCACCGTTTGTGGCAGGTCAGCTGGACTACTGCCTGGCCAGACAGGATGTGTTCATGCCGGTTCTGATTGGTTTTAACTACACCCACCAGGCCAGGTAAGCACATCACACTAAACAAACAACCCTAGGGCCAACAGGCAGTATCTCATGACAGTCACAAATGTCAGTAGCACAGTATCTCTCATGACAGTCACAAATGTCATTAGCACACAGTATCTCATGACAGTCACATATGTCATTAGCACAGTATCTCTCATGACAGTCACAAATGTCATTAGCACACAATATCTCTCATGACAGTCGTCACAAATGTCATTAGCACACACTATCTCTCATGACAGTCGTAACAAATGTCATTAGCACACAGTATCTCTCATGACAGTCACAAATGTCATTAGCACACAGTATCTCTCATGGCAGTCGTCACAAATGTCATTAGCACACAGTATCTCATGACAGTCTCAAATGTCATTAGCACACAGTATCTCTCATGACAGTCACAAATGTCATTAGCACACAGTATCTCTCATGACAGTCACAAATGTCATTAGCACACAGTATCTGTCCTGACAGTCACAAATGTCAGTAGTACAGTATCTCTCATGGCAGTCACAAATGTCATTAGCATAGTCTCATAGTCTCTCTAATGACAATCACAAATGTCACCAGCACAGTCTCATAGTCTCTCTCACGACAGTCACAAATGTCATTAGCACTGTCTCACAGTCTTTCTCATGACAGTCACAAATGTAATTAGCACAGTCTTACAGTATCTCTCATGACAGTCATAAATGTCATTAGCACACAGTATTTCTCACAACAATCACAAATGTGATTAGCACACAGTCTCTCTCATGACAGTCACAAATGTAATTAGCACAGTCTTACAGTATATCTGCAGGGTGACCCACACACAAAAAAAAACGGATTGAGAAAGTTTTTTGACATCATTGGGACGTGCAGAGGATTGGGTCAAGGTCAACCGTTGATCCAGCAAGATGGGGCCACCCCACACACATCAATTAACTCTCTATCCTGGCTGAGAGAATGATTTCAGGGGAGACTGATCAGCATGGAGAGTGACATGGAGTGGGCACCCCACACACATCAATTAACTCTCTATCCTGGCTGAGAGAATGATTTCAGGGGAGACTGATCAGCATGGAGTGGGCACCCCACACACATCAATTAACTCTCTATCCTGGCTGAGAGAATGATTTCAGGGGAGACTGATTAGCATGGAGTGGGCACCCCACACACATCAATTAACTCTCTATCCTGGCTGAGAGAATGATTTCAGGGGAGACTGATCAGCATGGAGTGTGACATGGAGTGGGCACCCCACACACATCAATTAACTCTCTATCCTGGCTGAGAGAATGATTTCAGGGGAGACTGATCAGCATGGAGTGTGACATGGAGTGGGCACCCCACACACATCAATTAACTCTCTATCCTGGCTGAGAGAATGATTTCAGGGGAGACTGATCAGCATGGAGTGGGCACCCCACACACATCATTTAACTCTCTATCCTGGCTGAGAGAATGATTTCAGGGGAGACTGATCAGCATGGAGTGTGACATGGAGTGGGCACCCCACACAAATCAATTAACTCTCTATCCTGGCTGAGAGAATGATTTCAGGGGAGACTGATCAGCATGGAGTGGGCACCCCACACACATCAATTAACTCTCTATCCTGGCTGAGAGAATGATTTCAGGGGAGACTGATCAGCATGGAGTGGCCACCCCACACACATCAATTAACTCTCTATCCTGGCTGAGAGAATGATTTCAGGGGAGACTGATCAGCATGGAGTGGGCACCCCACACACATCAATTAACTCTCTATCCTGGCTGAGAGAATGATTTCAGGGGAGACTGATCAGCATGGAGTGGGCACCCCACACACATCAATTAACTCTCTATCCTGGCTGAGAGAATGATTTCAGGGGAGACTGATCAGCATGGAGTGGGCACCCCACACACATCAATTAACTCTCTATCCTGGCTGAGAGAATGATTTCAGGGGAGACTGATCAGCATGGAGTGCGCATCCAATGCTGCTGAGGCCATTTGGAGCATATTTTGGAAAGAAGATAACTTTTATGTAAAGCAACCGAGGTAACTGAAACATTTGGAGATGATTGTACGCTGACTGAAGTTTACGTTCTGTAACAGTGAGGGAATTAGGTTAGGAGTAAAGAGTTAAGGAATGCTGCGCATTCCTTGACTAGGGGGAAAACCATAGTGAACGTGTGTGCACGAATGAAGAAGTGTATCTAGGAGAACACACACGTCACTTGGGGCCAGCGAGAAGACATGTCAACACCGGGCAGGGAGTCTACCATCATGTATGCTGTAGTATAACTATTCGGCCAATAAAGTATGTTTAAAACAACGCGGAGACTTGGGTCTATACGATCACGTGCTTAACCTGTCTTGTCCACACTATGACAGCAGGTTGATTTGGTGCCGTGAAAGTCTGAAACATGGGAGGTCGCGGAGAGAGTCATCCGCTATGGAAAATTGTTGTGTCTGGGCGTCTGGAGAAGGAAGTTTGTAAATATTGAGAAACGCAACAGATGAAAGCCGCCTGTTGATAGTTATTGTATACCTGTTTAACAAGGAGTTCCATTTTCAAGGACAGCGCTCAAAAAGGTTTGATTGATAAACTTATTTTTTTGAAAGACTGATGTTATTACATATTTAATCCTATAAATTAACTGGAGAATTGACCAACGCTAATTGAAAAATTGATCAAGTAATGCCGTTCTGCATCAAAAATCAGTACAAATTATGAAGTTTAACCCGTGGGACTGTTGAAGGTGAAGTCAAGGTTATGGTGCAAGTTTCATAATTATGAAATCAAGATCTGCAATACTTTCTACAGTCACTTCACATTTAGAAGGCATTGATAAAATTTGTCTCAACTTATAAGATAAAGCACTTTAAACTGACCATGGCGAGAGTCCCACATGAAAATAAGAGATTGGATAGCGTCAGCTTTAAATCAAATTGTTGTTGACTGGATTACGTTTGCGCTGAAATATATATATGAAAAACCCAGATGGCTGTTGGAAACTGAGTTTTTTGTTGCTGAAGTCATGAGCAGTTGTCGTTTGCGTGAAGGTGACCTTACTTGAAGGGAATCTACAGCTAATCGAGCAAGTAAACAAGCAGTCTTGTTGCGAGCCTGGTATCGAGCATAATTTTCGTCAGGAATTAATTGGAAAGAACTGACTTCGACTTCGATTAAATTATTATGGAAAGAAATCCAGAGGCTCTTCTTTGTTCTGCTCATTTCAACGAGCTTGATTTGAGTCCTTTGTTAATGTGGTGTAGGTAATTCTGAATCAGTAGCTCATTTAAATTCTTTTATCAAAATTCAGGATTGAAACAGGAATATTCTTCGTCAGGATCTTCGATTGGAGGCTTTAGTTAAGTTAATTAGATAATATTAGAGTAATTAACAGATTTTGTATTGTTGCTGAATTTGAAATTAACATTGTTTGAAATATTTGTATATTGCTTGATAATTATAGATTTTAGGATGGAATCCCAAGATTTTTCACAGGTATTGACTGGAGTTGGCGGGGTAATATCAAGGTTGGATGCAGTGTTAAGACAACAAAATGTAAACAGTGATGTTGAAAGATTTAGTGGTCAAGCAAATCAGTTTAAGAAATGGATCATTTCTATTGAGAAACATGCATATTTAATAAACGCTACAGATGGGGAGAAAAAGAATTTGGCATACAGAACAAGTACAAGTCCAGTTTCTGACCATATAAGAAGAAAATTAGAAGCAGCAGGAGGTGAAACCTGGGAAGAATTTAAAGATGATCTCGCAAGAAAATATGCTGAAATTACTGATCCACAACATGCATTCTCAGTATTGCGACAGACTAGACAAAGCAGCACAGAAAGTGTCCAGTTATATAGTGACAGGTTAATCAATTTGGCTGAAGAGTCATTTTTAGGACAGAATGTACGAGCTGAAGAGGTGGAACGGATGTTAGTAGGGATTTTTGTTGATGGGATTAGGTCAGATGGATTGAAATTTAAATTATTAAGAGAGAATCCTGCAAGATTGTCACAAGCGGTAGATATCGCTATACAAGAGGAAAGCTTGAGGAGGAGGTTTAGGTTAAGAGTAGGACGAGAGTTAGGTAGTAGTTCAGAAGATAGAATTGAAGAACCTATGGAAATAGGACAGTATAGACATGGATGGAGAGGAAGACGAGGAGAAATACAGATGGTACAAAGAAACGAGAACGTATATAATCAAGATAGAAGAGGACAAGTGAGAAATACTGTAAGAAACATGGAAGGAAACACAAATAACTCGAATGTGGTTTGTTGGGGGTGTCATAAACGGGGGCACATTTTTCGCTTTTGTGGTAACAGAAGTGGCCCATCGAATACGCAAAATAGTAGAGGTGTTCAGTCGAGTATACAGAATAGAATTGCAAATGGCAGACCAGCAAATTGGAATTCTGGAGAAATACAGAGAAATTTTAGAAGGTCAGGAAATCAGGAAAATGGGCATCCCGCTTACTGAATAGGGTCGGCAGTAGGAGGGAAGATAGTAAGATCCAAAAAGGGCATCAATATATTAAAAACCCAAAGGATGAGTATAATAGAATATTTAGAAATAAAAAACAAGACGAGGTAAAACATTTGTCATTAAATATGGTAGATCCTAGCTCATGTATAGTACAGATAGGAAAATATAAAGTTAGAACATTAGTGGATTCGGGAGCACAAGTTAGCGTGATTAAAGAAGCATTTTTATATCGAATGTTAAAAAATTGTAAAATATTTAGAATTCAGGAGAATCTTCATTCGGTAACGGGACAAAAGTTAGAAGTGTTAGGACAAACGATGATAAATTTGAAATTAGGAGGGATAAATGTCAGGCATATGTTTCATGTGGTTAAAGAATTAAATAGAAATATGATATTGGGACGAGATTTTTTATTGAAAAATGGGGTGAGACTTTTATTTGATTTGCATAAATTAAAATTCCAAGATGTTTACGTAGATCTAGAAGAAGATATGCATGTGTCGACACTAGTTAGAGTCAAAACGACCATGAATTTAAAACCACAGTCAGTTAATTTGATACAAGCAAGACTGAAGAGAAACCCGTATTATGTAGCAGGAAACATAGTCAGAATCACGGAATTGCAAAATGAAATAATTGATGAGCCAGGTTTAGAAGTTCCGGATGGAATAATAGAATTAGATAAAAGTTTAACATTTCCAGTAATGGTTATAAATAACACAGGTAGAGAAATTAAATTATACAGAGGATGTGTAATAGCCAAGCTAGAACATAACGTTAGTGACATATTGGCAACAGATAGAGTAAATATGGCAGGTATAAGTTATTCAGAAACCTCTAGTGAAAGAATTAATAATAGACGCGGATGCAGAAGAAAAGGGAACGTAAGAATGGATGAATTGATCCATCCATATAGAAGAAATACAGCACAAATACATTCACTAGACAAAGTAACAAGAGAAAAAGAATTGTTAGCACAATTAAAAACTTCGCCAGAAAATAAGGAAGTGTTAGAAAAACTTATAAAGCAAAATCAAGATGTGTTTGCGATAAATGATTTAGAATTGGGTAAGACACAAACAGTTACGATGGAAATAGACACGGGAGATCATCCACCAATTAGTTTAAAACCATACAGAACTCCATTAAGAAATAGAGAAGTCGTAGAAAAGGCAATAGAAGATATGTTGAAAGCAGGCATAATAACAAGGTCAAAATCAGAATGGTCATCTCCGGTCGTCATAGTAGCCAAATCTGATGGTTCGAACAGGTTCTGCTGTGACTATAGGGCGTTAAATAAAATTACTAAGAATGTAGCGTACCCATTGCCGGTGATTGATGATATTTTGGGGTTACTTAATGGCTCTACATATTTCACAACGCTGGATGCAAGGGCAGGATTTTGGTGTATTCCGATGTCGAAGGACGCGCAAAGGAAAAGTGCCTTTTGTACTCATATGGGTTCTTACGAATTCTTACGTATGCCATTCGGTCTCAAAAATGCACCATCTCACTATATGTTCTTAATAAATGAAGTACTAGACGGTATGCAAAGTTTTGCCCTGACATATATTGATGACGTATTGATTTTTACGAAAGGGGATGTAGAGAATCATTTGAAACATGTTAGACTAGTATTTGACAGATTAAGAAAGCATGAAGTTAAATTAAAGCTTAGTAAGTGCCAGTTTTTAAAGACAGAAACAAAATATTTAGGTTATATAATAAATAGGGAAGGTATTAAACCAGACCAGGAAAAGATAAAAGTTATTAAAGAGTTACCTCCTCCCACTAATGTTAAGGAAGTGCGTGCTTTTATAGGAACGTGTGCGTATTATAGACGGTTTGTACCAGCCTTTTCAAGGATAGCAATACCTATTACGAATTTAACGGGAAAATACGCTAGGTTTAAGTGGGATGATGAGTGTCAAAAAGCGTTCGAACTTTTAAAAGATAGCTTAACAGTGGTACCATTATTGACACATCCAGACTTGAATAAACAGCTAATATTATACACAGATGCTTCAGACAACGCAATAGGAGCATGTTTGGTTCAACCATATGAAGGAGAAGAATCTGGAATACCAGGGGTTAAAAATGAAAGACCAATCTATTTCTTGTCTCATAAACTCAGCAAGACTCAAAAGAAATGGCCGATTATTGAGAAAGAAGCATATGCTATACACTACGCTCTTCAAAAATTAAATTACTATTTACATAACGCCAATTTCATTATTAGAACTGACCACATGCCATTAAAGTCGATATTAGAAGCACCAATACAAAATAGGAAAATACAAACCTGGGCATTGAATTTACAAGGGTACAATGCTAGGGTTGAATATGTGTCAGGGAAACATAATACGTGCGCCGATCTTTTGTCTAGAATCCCGTACCCACAGTCATCAGGAAACACGGAAGATGAAATTGAACCAGACATAGACGATCGAAACTGGCAAGTAAATATATTAGATTCTGCCATAATAAATAGGGAAGAATTTGAGAGTTTACCATCGGATCAAGAGTCTGAACCTAGAACAGAAGACCCACATTTAGAACAGTTTGATATGAAAACAGAACAAGAACTAGATCCAAAAATAGTACAGATAAAAAGAAAACTGAAAGAAACAGGGGAAAATAGTTTTAAAAGAAAGTTTGTAGAGTTACAAGAAGACAATCAATTATATTATATCAGTGAAAAAGGTGAAGGAGTAAGAAAATATATTCCGAAACATTTAGAACAAGAAGTCTTAAAGGCATATCACGATAATAATGGTCATTTTGGACGAGATAAGTTAGTGAAGGCTATTAGCAGTAAATATTACTGGCCGAATTTATTCAAAAGTGTATATGAATATGTTGAAGCGTGTGAAAAGTGTAGGTTAAGAAACATGAAGATAATCAAATGTCCTTTACAAGATACCGATATTCCTCAATTTCCAATGCAGAAAGTAAGTTTGGATATTTCAGGTCCTCATCCAAAAACATTATCGGGAAATGTATACCTATTACATATAGTTGATTCATATAGTCTCTGGCCAGAAGTTTATCCGATTCCAGACAAGAGTGCCGATTCAGTTATAAATATGCTTTTACAAGAATTTATACCAAGGTTTGGGTGTCCACAAATAATACTTACAGATAATGGGAAAGAATTTGTAAATAAAAAGTTTGAGAAATTGCTAAAAGATTGGAATATAAAACACATTAGGACTTCATATTACAGACCAACTTCTAATGCTAAAAATGAGAGACAACACAGAACACTATACAATATTCTAGCGAAAAATGTAGAAGAACACGATATGGATTGGGATCTTTATTTGGGGATAGCATTAGCGGCGATACGTACACACGAAAATGAAGGAACAGGTTTCTCACCATTTTACTTAGTACATGGAAGAGAACCAATATTGCCAATTGATAATTTATTAAAGCCTAGGAGAAAATATCTGGGGGAAGATTTTCAAGAAACAAGGTTGCAAGAGATGCATAAAGCACATGTACGTTTAAGAAATAATATAATTAAGGCTAGAGAAAGACAGAAGAAATACGCAAATAAAAATGCACACTTACAAGAGTTTAACGTAGGTGATAGAGTATATTATAAAAAACATAGAAAAAACTCTAAGTTTGATGCTCATTGGGTCCCGGGATACTATATTCTAGAAAAAAAAGGTCCAGTGTCATATACTATTAAGAATCAAATTTCAGGGCATGTTGCACGTTCACATGTAGAACACTTAAGGCGGGATAATGAAGAAAGGAATGCAGAGAATAATAATAATAATTATTGTTCCGAAGAAATATTGTCAGGTGGACAGTTTGTCAGACAAACGGTATATCCAATGCCTATAGAGAATGGAAAACAAGTAACAACAGCTGAACAAGAAGAAACGGTACCAAAAACAGTCATGACAGAGGAAAATAACATGTATGACGATTATATTAGTGAAAAGTCGGTCAGGGAAAATATCGAACCTCCATTTATGAATACAAGACAGGCAGTAAAAAGAAAGTTGGATAGACAGAAAGAAAAAGAAATTAAGAGGCAAAGGAAACTTAGAGTGAGTTCTTCAAGTGGTGAAGATATGCCAGTATTTGAAAATTTGTTGAGACGGCAAGACAGGAAAATTAGATTGGATTTAGAAAAGAAGAAATTAGCGGTTGCTAGTAATGGATATACAGACGGGGAAGAAGAAATGGATGAAAAGTCAGAAACTGATGAAGAAGCTGATATGAAAGAAGATAGCTCTCCTTGGGAGGATAGCGACATTGATGTAGATATTGCAATTATAGAAAAAAATTTGAGGTTATTAAGAAAATGGAGAAGAGATAGATAAATAGCTTGGTAGAATATTCTGCAGATGGCAGATAGAAGAAGAAGTTAGACACGATATTTTTGTGTTTACAAAGAAGGTACTTGGTGGAGTTTTTTCTAAAACGGAAAATTATTATTGGGTACTCATAATATGGTCTTGAAATTCATAATGTATGTGTAAATTGATTAATGTGTGGGGATAAATATGATGAGGGGATTGATATGGTTTGCTCAATTGTTGGGACTACAATTGTGTTTTATGAAATGTGAAAAATAAGTTAACTTAGATGGTTATTTTTACAATGTTTTGGTTTTATTGAGTGTGTTTAAAATGATTATTACTTGAAGTTCAGTTAGAAGATGAATTAAAGTGGTGGTTAGTGAAGTGACTCAATATGTGGTAATGGAGGGGTATGTTGTTATTACATGTGGGGTATGCAATGTATATACAAGGTTTATAATAGGAGCTGGGTTGAACAGCGTTTAATGGGAGAATATGGGGAGAATGCCAGGTTGAGTTTTGGCATTTAAATAACTGGATATTGGAAGAAGAAGACTGTACTTAACAGTATAATAATAGTTAGGAGGTTTTTTTTTGTTGAAGGAATGGTAAACGGGAAATTGATGACCTGAATAGTACAAAGGCTGGCAGTTTTGGATTAACATATTTTTTTTTGATAATAACAATTATTATTGACGGAAACTGAAGATAAATTTGGAAACTTTATTTTTTGATAAAGTTTTGAGAATGTATGGGAAGAGAAAGGTGATTACTTCTTACTTTTTCCTTACTTTTTCTTTCTTATTTTTTTTTGGTGCGCACCAACCCAAATCTAATCTAACTATGTTTTTTCTGTCTATCCTAGAATCCTGAGAGTGTGAGAATGTGAATAAGGGGGAAATAAAGGATAAGGGAATATCTTCAGTTTTGTCAATCATAATTTGGATGGACATTTTAAAGTAAAAGCGGTTCGCTTATGGAGACTTTTGTATTGTGGGGAATTTTATGGAGAGTTTTGTAGAGAGTTTTCTAGAGAACTTTATCACGAGTTTTGTAGAGAGTTTCGATATTATTGTCTCTGGTTAGCAATTGGCTATGAGGAGATAGGAGAATTGAGTTAGGAAATATATGGAATTGTTGTTATTGTAGTATAGAGATGTAAAGTTAACTAATTAAAAGTTGCGGTTGAGATTTTTTCAAGGAAAAATTCTCTTTGAAGAAGGGGAGGCATTGTAACAGTGAGGGAATTAGGTTAGGAGTAAAGAGTTAAGGAATGCTGCGCATTCCTTGACTAGGGGGAAAACCATAGTGAACGTGTGTGCACGAATGAAGAAGTGTATCTAGGAGAACACACACGTCACTTGGGGCCAGCGAGAAGACATGTCAACACCGGGCAGGGAGTCTACCATCATGTATGCTGTAGTATAACTATTCGGCCAATAAAGTATGTTTAAAACAACGCGGAGACTTGGGTCTATATGATCACGTGCTTAACCTGTCTTGTCCACACTATGACAGTTCTCCAAATTTCAAGAAATTTGCTTGACCTGTGTAATATTTAATACACTTTATATGGGTTCCGGTTGTTTGTTTGTTTGTTTGTTTGTTTTTTTTGTTTGTTTTTTTTTAAGGGGGGGGGGGGGGGGGGGGGAGTGTGTCACCCTGTACAACTCGTTTATTACCTATCAGTATCTTTTAACAACATACATGATGGTTGGTGGTATGATGATATGTGCTGGTGATACAACACGTAAGACATTCAGATAGATTAGATAGTCAAGTAAAATCTTTCTGCATTCTCTGGTTGCTGGTAGTATGTTTGGATATGTGGCAGATTTACAATACAGGTGAGATTTCTGGATATGTGGCAGATTTACTATACAGGTGAGATTTGTCGTTGGGAAGAATCAGCTCTCAACCAGAGCACCTGGTGAAGTTACGTAAAGGTTATACTTGACTACCTAATCTATGTGAATGTCTTACGTGTTGTATCACCAGTACATATCATCATACACTGTAACTGTTTTATTTCAGAAATACTGTCATTGAGAACTGGGACAAGACATTTCTGCAAGGTTTGTAGTGTTTTGTTTGTTGTATGTTGTGTGTTTCATGTTGTTTGTTAGATGTTGGTTGTTACATGTTGGTTGTTACATGTTGGTTGTTACATGTTGTGTGTTGTTTTTGCGTTACAAGTTGTGTGTTGTTTTTGCGTTACAAGTTGTGTGTTGTTTGTTACATATTGTGTGTTGTTTTTGTGTTACATGTCGTTGTTGTATGTCACATGTTGTTTGTTACATGTTGTGTGTTGTTTGTTACATGTTGTTTGTTACATGTTTGTTTGTTACATGTCATGTGTTGTTTACATGTTGTGTGTTGATTACATGTTGTGTGTTGTTTGTTACATGTTGTGTGTTGTTTGTTACATGTTGTTTATTACATGTTGTGTCCTGTTTGTTACATGTTGTTTGTCACATGTTGTGTGTTGTTTGTTACATGTTGTTTGTTATTTGTTACATGTTGTTTGTTACATGTTGGTTGTTACATGTTGTGTGTTATTTGTTAAATGTTGTGTGTTGTTTGTTACATGTTGTTTGTTACAATGTTGTGTGTTGTTTGTTACATGTTGTTTGTTACATGTTGTGTGTTGTTTGCGTTCCAGCGCCCGGTGGATTAAGTACAGTTATCTTAGATGTAGGGATTGAGGACAGTTATCTTAGATGTGGGGATTGAGGACAGTTATCTTATATGTGGGGGATTGAGGACAGTTATCCTAGATGTGGGGATTGAGGACAGTTATCTTAGATGTGGGGATTGAGGACAGTTATCTCACACGTAGGGATTGAGTACAGTTATCTTAGATGTTGGGATGTGGACATTTATCTTACATGTGTTGTTTTTGTGTTACATGTTGTGTATGGTTTGTTACATGTTGTATGTTGTTTGTTACTTGTTGTATATTGTTTGTTACATTTTGTTTGTTACATGTTGTGTGTTGTTTGTTGCATGTTGTTTGTTGTTTGTTAGATCTGGGGATTGAGGACAGTTATCTTAGATGTGTGGATTGATGACAGTTATCTTATATGTGGGGGATTGAGTACAGTTATCTTAGATGTGGGGATTGAGGACAGTTATCATAGATTGGGGATTCAGGACAGTTATCTTATATGTAGGGATTGAGGACAGTTATCTTATATGTGGGGGATTGAGGATAGTTATTTTATATGTGGGGGATTGAGGAAAGTTATCTTAGATGTGGGGATTGAGGAAAGTTATCTTAGATGTGGGGATTGAGGAAAGTTATCTTAGATGTGGGCATTGAGGAAAGTTATCTTAGATGTGGGGATTGAGGAAAGTTATCTTAGATGTGGGGATTGAGGAAAGTTATCTTAGATGTGGGGATTGAAGAAAGTTATCTTATATGTGGGGGATTGAGGATAGTTATTTTATATGTGGGGGATTGAGGAAAGTTATCTTAGATGTGGGGATTGAGTAAAGTTATCTTAGATGTGGGCATTGAGGACAGTTATCTTAGATGTGGGGATTGAGTACAGTTATCTTAGATGTGGGGATTGAGTACAGTTATCCTAGATGTAGTGATTGGGGACAGGTATCTTAGATGTAGTGATTGAGGACAGTTATCTTAGATGTGGGGATTAAGTACAGTTATCTTAGATGTGGGAATTAAGTACAGTTATCTTAGATGTGGGGATTGAGGACAGTTATCTTAGATGTGGGGATTAAGTACAGTTATCTTAGATGTGGGGATTGAGGACAGTTATCTTAGATGTGGGGATTAAGTACAGTTATCTTAGATGTGGGGATTAAGTACAGTTATCTTAGATGTGGGGATTGAGGACAGTTATCTTAGATGTGGGGATTGAGGACAGTTATTTTAGATGTAGAGATTAAGTACAGTTATCTTAGATGTGGGGATTAAGTACATTTATCTTAGATGTGGGGATTGAGGACAGTTATCTTAGATGTGGGGATTGAGTACAGTTATCTTAGATGTGGGGATTAAGTATAGTTATCTTAGATGTGGGGATTGAGGACAGTTATCTTAGATGTGGGGAATAAGTACAGTTATCTTAGATGTGGGGATTAAGTACAGTTATCTTAGATGTGGGGATTGAGGACAGTTATCTTAGATGTGGGGATTGAGGACAGTTATCTTAGATGTGGGGATTAAGTACAGTTATCTTAGATGTGGGGATTAAGTACAGTTATCTTAGATGTGGGGATTGAGGACAGTTATCTTAGATGTGGAGATTGAGGACAGTTATCTTAGATGTGGGGATTAAGTACAGTTATCTTAGATGTGGGGATTAAGTACAGTTATCTTAGATGTGGGTATTAAGTACAGGTATCTTAGATGTGGGGATTGAGGACAGTTATCTTATAATTGGGGATTGAGGACAGTTATCTTAGATGTGGGGATTAAGTACAGTTATCTTAGATGTGGGGATTAAGTACAGTTATCTTAGATGTGGGGATTAAGTTCAGTTATCTTAGATGTGGGGGATTGAGGACAGTTAACTTAGATGTGGGGGATCAAGTACAGTTATCTTAGATGTTGGGGATTGGGGACAGTTATCTTAGATGTGGGGATTGAGGACTGTTATCTTAGATGTAGGGATTGAGGACAGTTATCTTAGAAAATGTCTTTCTTATCTGATAATATTCAATTATTTCAGTTGTTCAAGAAATGGAGAAAGCAGAGAAATTATTGCATGCCATAATCCTGAATCCAATCATTGGGGTGTGTACCATTGCATGTGGCCAGATCATCTACTAATTTGTCTTTCATTTAATTTTAAGTTATATTTGAATAACTAAGAAGCAAACAATAGATTTTGCAATTTATTGCCTGGCATATTTTGCTGCATCTCGTCAGGTACATATATACTGCAGAAATCACACAACATAAACTAAAGTGTTTAGATAAACCCTTCAAGCTGGAATATTCACATATTCACACAGTAATTTCAATTGTCTACCATGGTAATGTTAAACTGACTATTATATTTTTCTGTTTGCACAAGACTGGCTTCTGCCGATTAATGGTGATTACTTTAACAAGAGACCATTTTGTGTGTTAACCAACACTTGAAAAACATTGTGCCTATCAATCACGTGACTGTTTTCCAAAATGTACCCTACAGTCAATGATGTAGAAGGTTTGTGATGTGTCGGCTTGGCCAGGTTCCTGTTTTTGTTTATTATTCTGTCAATCCAATTGGGTATGTGTTCGGCCACCCTGTTGTTTACCTGCCTCTCTATTCTGCCAATGTTGGTAGACTGGCACCTGCATGTGAATTGATAAATACATTTTTACAATTTCCTGATGAGAATAATAATTTATTTGAAGTAGAGAACAATAATTCATCTCACGTCAAGTGGAGAATAATAATGTCTATCATGTGTCAGAAAATCAGAAGTGTAAAGATGATCCAGTATATGAGTTTTCTAGTGTTTATCTGTCAGAAAGTATCTGCATTGGAATCAGTCAAACTGGTTTGACCCAGTTGTAGTGTTAATCGCTGGTGATCGTGCAGAACTACACTAGTGACCTCAAGTTGACTAGTTAGATATATCGTCACATGACTTAGAAGTCATACATCCACTCGTTAGATATATCATTGTCACGTGACTCGCACAGAAGTCACACATCCACTAGTCAGATATATAATTTTCACGTGACTCAGACAAAAGTCACACATCCACCAGTTAATTATATCATTGTCACTGACTCAGACAGAAGTCACAAATCCACCTGTTAGATGTATCATTGTCATATGACTCAGACAGAAGTCACACGTCCATCAGTTAGAATTATCATTGTTTCATGACTCAGACAGAAGTCACACATCCACCAGTTAGATATATCATTGTCACATGACTCAGACAGAAGTCACACATCCACTAGTAGATATATCATTTGAATAAACGAAGACACAAACAATAGATTGTATGATTTACTGCCTCACATATTTTGCTGCATCTCGTCAAGTACATACTGCAAACATCACACAACGTAAACTAAAGTAATTGCAGTGCTCACACAGTCATTTTAATTGTCTATCACAGTAATTGTAAACTGACTATCATGTCTTTCTGTTTGCACAATGTTGGCTTATGTAAATGGATGGCAATTGCTTCTTCCAGCTTTAACATGCGACCATTTTTGTGTTAAACAACACATGAAACATATCCCTATCAATCACGTGGCTGGTTTCCAAAATGTGCTGCCCAATCGATGACAGGCTTGGCCAGGTTCCCAGAGTCTTTGTGTATTATTCTTTCTATCTAATTGGATATGTGTTCGGCCACCCTGTTATTTAGCTCCCCTTCTGTTCTGCCGATGTAGACAGACTGGCACCTGTATGTAAATTTATAAATACAATTTGATTTTCCATACGGAGGAACAAGTTCTTTTACTGCTTTTAGCTGGCAGCAGCAATCGCCATCCATTTACAGAAGCCAACTTTGTGCAAACAGAAAGACATGATAGTCAGTATAGTTATGGACAAGTTTATATATCTCACTCTGTGACTCTTGGAATGGTAGATGGAGGAGTGTGAAAGTCGGAGATAAACTGTTCTAGTAAACCACGCACACTCAGCCTACTCATGACAACTTGAGGACACACCTGGGTAAACATCTATGTTAGGCTACCAACACTCAGCCTACTCATGACAACTTGAGGACACACCTGGGTAAACATCTATGTTAGGCTACCAACACTCAGCCTACTCATGACAACTTGAGGACACACCTGGGTAAACATCAATGTTAGGCTACCAACACTCAGCCTACTCATGACAACTTGAGGACACACCTGGGTAAACATCAATGTTAGGCTACCAACACTCAGCCTACTCATGACAACTTGAGGACACACCTGGGTAAACATCTATGTTAGGCTACCAACACTCAGCCTACTCATGACAACTTGAGGACACACCTGGGTAAACATCTATGTTAGGCTACCAACACTCAGCCTACTCATGACAACTTGAGGACACACCTGGGTAAACATCAATGTTAGGCTACCAACACTCAGCCTACTCATGACAACTTGAGGACACACCTGGGTAAACATCAATGTTAGGCTACCAACACTCAGCCTACTCATGACAACTTGAGGACACACCTGGGTAAACATCAATGTTAGGCTACCAACACTCAGCCTACTCATGACAACTTGAGGACACACCTGGGTAAACATCAATGTTAGGCTACCAACACTCAGCCTACTCATGACAACTTGAGGACACACCTGGGTAAACACCAATGTTAGGCTACCAACACTCAGCCTACTCATGACAACTTGAGGACACACCTGGGTAAACATCTATGTTAGGCTACCAACACTCAGCCTACTCATGACAACTTGAGGACACACCTGGGTAAACATCAATGTTAAGCTACCAACACTCAGCCTACTCATGACAACTTGAGGACACACCTGGGTAAACATCAATGTTAGGCTACCAACACTCAGCCTACTCATGACAACTTGAGGACACACCTGGGTAAACATCAATGTTAGGCTACCAACACTCAGCCTACTCATGACAACTTGAGGACACACCTGGGTAAACATCAATGTTAGGCTACCAACACTCAGCCTACTCATGACAACTTGAGGACACACCTGGGTAAACACCAATGTTAGGCTACCAACACTCAGCCTACTCATGACAACTTGAGGACACACCTGGGTAAACATCTATGTTAGGCTACCAACACTCAGCCTACTCATGACAACTTGAGGACACACCTGGGTAAACATCTATGTTAGGCTACCAACACTCAGCCTACTCATGACAACTTGAGGACACACCTGGGTAAACATCTATGTTAGGCTACCAACACTCAGCCTACTCATGACAACTTGAGGACACACCTGGGTAAACATCTATGTTAGGCTACCAACACTCAGCCTACTCATGACAAATTGAGGACACACCTGGGTAAACATCTATGTTAGGCTACCAACACTCAGCCTAGTCATGACAACTTGAGGACACACCTGGGTAAACATCTATGTTAGGCTACAAGCACTCAGCCTACTCATGACAACTTGAGGACACACCTGAGTAAACATCTATGTTAGGCTACCAACACTCAGCCTAGTCATGACAACTTGAGGACACACCTGGGTAAACATCTATGTTAGGCTACCAACACTCAGCCTACTCATGACAACTTGAGGACACACCTGGGTAAACATCTATGTTAGGCTACCAACACTCAGCCTACTCATGACAACTTGAGGACACACCTGGGTAAACATCTATGTTAGGCTACCAACACTCAGCCTACTCAATGACAACTTGAGGACACACCTGGGTAAACATCTATGTTAGGCTACCAACACTCAGCCTAGTCATGACAACTTGAGGACACACCTGGGTAAACATCTATGTTAGGCTACCAACACTCAGCCTACTCATGACAACTTGAGGACACACCTGGGTAAACATCAATGTTAGGCTACCAACACTCAGCCTACTCATGACAACTTGAGGACACACCTGGGTAAACATCTATGTTAGGCTACCAACACTCAGCCTACTCATGACAACTTGAGGACACACCTGGGTAAACATCAATGTTAGGCTACCAACACTCAGCCTACTCATGACAACTTGAGGACACACCTGGGTAAACATCTATGTTAGGCTACCAACACTCAGCCTACTCATGACAACTTGAGGACACACCTGGGTAAACATCAATGTTAGGCTACCAACACTCAGCCTACTCATGACAACTTGAGGACACACCTGGGTAAACATCAATGTTAGGCTACCAACACTCAGCCTACTCATGACAACTTGAGGACACACCTGGGTAAACATCAATGTTAGGCTACCAACACTCAGCCTAGTCATGACAACTTGAGGACACACCTGGGTAAACATCTATGTTAGGCTACCAACACTCAGCCTAGTCATGACAACTTGAGGACACACCTGGGTAAACATCAATGTTAGGCTACCAACACTCAGCCTAGTCATGACAACTTGAGGACACACCTGGGTAAACATCAATGTTAGGCTACCAACACTCAGCCTAGTCATGACAACTTGAGGACACACCTGGGTAAACATCTATGTTAGGCTACCAACACTCAGCCTAGTCATGACAACTTGAGGACACACCTGGGTAAACATCTATGTTAGGCTACCAACACTCAGCCTAGTCATGACAACTTGAGGACACACCTGGGTAAACATCTATGTTAGGCTACCAACACTCAGCCTAGTCATGACAACTTGAGGACACACCTGGGTAAACATCAATGTTAGGCTACCAACACTCAGCCTAGTCATGACAACTTGAGGACACACCTGGGTAAACATCTATGTTAGGCTACCAACACTCAGCCTAGTCATGACAACTTGAGGACACACCTGGGTAAACATCAATGTTAGGCTACCAACACTCAGCCTAGTCATGACAACTTGAGGACACACCTGGGTAAACATCAATGTTAGGCTACCAACACTCAGCCTAGTCATGACAACTTGAGGACACACCTGGGTAAACATCTATGTTAGGCTACCAACACTCAGCCTAGTCATGACAACTTGAGGACACACCTGGGTAAACATCTATGTTAGGCTACCAACACTCAGCCTAGTCATGACAACTTGAGGACACACCTGGGTAAACATCTATGTTAGGCTACCAACACTCAGCCTAGTCATGACAACTTGAGGACACACCTGGGTAAACATCTATGTTAGGTTACCAACACTCAGCCTAGTCATGACAACTTGAGGACACACCTGGGTAAACATCAATGTTAGGCTACCAACACTCAGCCTAGTCATGACAACTTGAGGACACACCTGGGTAAACATCTATGTTAGGCTACCAACACTCAGCCTACTCATGACAACTTGAGGACACACCTGGGTAAACATCAATGTTAGGCTACCAACACTCAGCCTAGTCATGACAACTTGAGGACACACCTGGGTAAACATCTATGTTAGGCTACCAACACTCAGCCTACTCATGACAACTTGAGGACACACCTGGGTAAACATCAATGTTAGGCTACCAACACTCAGCCTACTCATGACAACTTGAGGACACACCTGGGTAAACATCTATGTTAGGCTACCAACACTCAGCCTAGTCATGACAACTTGAGGACACACCTGGGTAAACATCTATGTTAGGCTACCAACACTCAGCCTAGTCATGACAACTTGAGGACACACCTGGGTAAACATCTATGTTAGGCTACCAACACTCAGCTTAGTCATGACAACTTGAGGACACACCTGGGTAAACATCAATGTTAGGCTACCAACACTCAGCCTAGTCATGACAACTTGAGGACACACCTGGGTAAACATCAATGTTAGGCTACCAACACTCAGCCTAGTCATGACAACTTGAGGACACACCTGGGTAAACATCTATGTTAGGCTACCAACACTCAGCCTAGTCATGACAACTTGAGGACACACCTGGGTAAACATCTATGTTAGGCTACCAACACTCAGCCTAGTCATGACAACTTGAGGACACACCTGGGTAAACATCTATGTTAGGCTACCAACACTCAGCCTAGTCATGACAACTTGAGGACACACCTGGGTAAACATCTATGTTAGGTTACCAACACTCAGCCTAGTCATGACAACTTGAGGACACACCTGGGTAAACATCTATGTTAGGCTACCAACACTCAGCCTAGTCATGACAACTTGAGGACACACCTGGGTAAACATCTATGTTAGGTTACCAACACTCAGCCTAGTCATGACAACTTGAGGACACACCTGGGTAAACATCAATGTTAGGCTACCAACACTCAGCCTAGTCATGACAACTTGAGGACACACCTGGGTAAACATCAATGTTAGGCTACCAACACTCAGCCTAGTCATGACAACTTGAGGACACACCTGGGTAAACATCAATGTTAGGCTACCAACACTCAGCCTAGTCATGACAACTTGAGGACACACCTGGGTAAACATCAATGTTAGGCTACCAACACTCAGCCTAGTCATGACAACTTGAGGACACACCTGGGTAAACATCAATGTTAGGCTACCAACACTCAGCCTACTCATGACAACTTGAGGACACACCTGGGTAAACATCAATGTTAGGCTACCAACACTCAGCCTAGTCATGACAACTTGAGGACACACCTGGGTAAACATCAATGTTAGGCTACCAACACTCAGCCTACTCATGACAACTTGAGGACACACCTGGGTAAACATCTATGTTAGGCTACCAACACTCAGCCTACTCATGACAACTTGAGGACACACCTGGGTAAACATCAATGTTAGGCTACCAACACTCAGCCTAGTCATGACAACTTGAGGACACACCTGGGTAAACATCAATGTTAGGCTACCAACACTCAGCCTAGTCATGACAACTTGAGGACACACCTGGGTAAACATCAATGTTAGGCTACCAACACTCAGAAAGTGGTTCTGTACCTGGACAATGACAACTCCTTCGAGCCATTACCCTGGGAAACTCTAACGAGCCAACAACATAATAACGGCGAGGTTCTATATGAATCTAAACCAGATTCTCTGCCATGACAAGTATAAAATTACCGTGATAGACAATGAACATGAACATGTGTTTTGTATATTTCAGCTTGAAGGATTTATCTAATTACTTTAGTTTATGTTAGTACATAAGTCACATATATGATTGTCACATGACTTAGACAGAAGTCACAAATATCATTGTCACATGACTCAGACAGAAGTCACAAATATCATTGTCACATGACTCAGACATACGTCACAATATCACTGTCACATGACTCAGACAGAAGTCACAAATATCATTGTCACACACCTCAGACAGAAATCACAAATATTGTCACATGAGTCCGGCAGAAGTCAAATGTCCACTGAATGTCTGTCTCTTCCTGACAGCCTGAGCCAATCACAGGTTCTTCAAGGATGAAATCAGGAACCACAACCAGAATATTACTGGATATTGTATCACTGGTGGCTGTCCATGGCTTCCCACAGTCCATGTAGGTAAATGTAATAGTCACAGTACATGTAGGTAAATGTAATAGTTAGTTAATCGACAGATCATCCTCATTGCACATCGAAAAATTCAGTCCATAAGTGCTCGGATCCCCTCCTCAGCAAATCCCGCAGCGTGTAGCGGCTAACGACACCAGTTATGTATTGGTTTATTAATCTTCTTTCACTTCCTGCGTAGTGTTCTTGTTTGGCCACGACTCTTTTAACTTGCCGTTCTCGCAGCCTGACCATGCTTGTAGATTCGCAGTCATCACTTGGTTCTCGCAAATGACTTACTTCTCGTAGCGCATTCAGAATATCAGCCTGGTCCATGGCTCGACCGTCTTCTACAGTAGCCTCACCTGCGAGCCTGTCAGCCGGCTCATTCCCTTGTACTCCCGCATGCCCTAGCATGAAAATAAAACTAATCTTTGCCAACTGAGACCTCTCCAGAGACAGCAACCACTCTCTCTGGACCCACCCCATCTCTATCTTCCTGAGCATGCTCATTGAGTCACAAAGGAAACATGCCCGAGTAAATGTCTGTGTCTTGAGCCATGTTATTGCTTTACTTCCATGACTTGCATAGTCAGGCTACTTGTGGTCAAAGCAAAAGCACCAGAATCTTCCTTCATAACTCTCCCTCCGACCTGGGCCATAAAGGCCCATGAACTTCTCACATGTCAGACGACTGACCCATCTGTGTAGATGACAGCATCACCGTCTAACGAATTCTCGAAAATCAACGTGTGTACCTCCGCCTCCACAGCAGCCGGATTTTCTTGTCTGCATTTCCTGTCTAGTTGGATGCAAACTGAAAAGGACGTACAGAAGTCTGTTGGCACTTGTACCCACTCCTTGCCAGGTTCTAAGTCCTCAAGTGAACACGCCTGTTGAAGAATGTCTTCTGCTTGACCCATCCACGACTTTCCTCTTTTTAACCTGCTGCCCTTTCGCTGTGCAGTGGATGTTGTGTTTTTGCATTGACTCTGAGGTAGGCACGTGCTCAGCAAATGTGTATTCTATCCCCCATGGTTGGAAAATCAAGAAGGTAGTGCATAGCCCTGCATGCCGTATCTCTTGTACATCCAAGATTATTATGCATAGCTTTATTCTATATCCTTTTCATCCTTTCCATCTGCTTATGGCTGAGAGTCAGGATCGCCATTGCATACTCCAAAACAGAAAGGACCAGACCCTCGTATAGAAGACATAGATGACGCTGCTCACAGTTTGCCGCCACCATCACCCACATCGCAGCCAAACCCCGCTTGGCCTTTGTTATCACCTGGTCTATGTGCTCAGTATAAGCGAGGCTGCAATCAAATCGTATCCCCAGATAATTCATTGCCTGCGTTCTTTCCACAGTCTCTGAATCCAGATTTACATTTGGCGTTGGAGTGTTGACAATATGGTTATTCAAAGAGAACCATGTCACTGTTGCATTTGTTGGGTTGACCGTTACCCCAGCTTCAACACACCAAGTACTTATGCGATTGAGTTCTGTTTGTAGTTCCACAGCAACCCGATCTCTATCCTTACCCTGATGATACACTAAATCATTGTCTGCATATGACAGTGTCCTCCCTGGTCGTATGATCTGCTCACCGGTGATTCTCACAGTGTAGGCAATGAACAGCACCGGAGATAATGGCAATCCCTGTGGCAGGCCAGGATATATTGTTGTTGGTTCAGAAGTCCAACTGCCACATCTAAAAACTATTTTCTGTTGGAAGAGGGTTGCAGCGATCCAACTAAGGAAGAAAGGACTTATCTTGAGTTCAAGAAGCTGAAACATTAAAAAATCCAATGGTACTCTGTTGTACGCGTCCTCAAGATCATTTGCCGCAGCAACGTTTCAATGCCTGAGTGGAAACCTTCAAAGACATCATGGGCAAAAACTGCTGCATTGGTCCAGGTTTCTCTGTTTGGATGGTACCCGCCAAGGGTAGGTGGGGAAACACCTTGTCTCTCTAGCTGGCTTGATATTTTTCTGGCAATTAACTTCTCCAGCAGCTTGCCTATTGTATTCTGCATGGTTATTACTCAACATCCCTGAATTTTTGTGAGGTCTTTGCCAGGCTTCAGCAAGGGAATCAGATAGCTGTGTAACCATTCCTCCTTGATGCTAGCACTCCCTATACTACTGTTGTACATGTCTGCTAGTTCCATTAACTCGTTGTCGGTACACCTATTGATGTCGTCGTATCTTATGCCATCTGGCCCTGGAGTGCTGTTTTTTGTTCACCAAAGCACAGCCCTAATCTCTTTCACTGTCACTGTGTCTTCATCTGAAATGTTCTGGGCTTTACACCTATCGAGGTAAAGGCCTTGGCAAGATTTTGGCCTTTCTTGTCTGTCTGGTTGCTCTGCTCTATATAGCGTTCGAGAAGGGCTCTGCCTTTATTCTCGTCAGTCCTCTGTCAGATGAGGTCATCACCTTGGAAGTCAGAAATGCTCTTATTCTTGACTACCCCACTAATGCTTTTATGTAGTCATCTTATCTCATCTCATCTCATCATGTTCCTCTCGTACCTTGCAGTGTCAAGGTGAAGTATAAACAGCGGGAGAGTGCCCGCTTATGGGCTTCATGTACCTATATTCCCATGGACTCTGCTATTCCCTCCGTCCAACGTTTACATGGTCGGCCTCTTCCTCTGATTCCCTCTGGTCTGTACATCATTGCTTGTTGTGGTATACTGTTAGTTGGTAACCTTCTTGCATGGCCAAACCATCTGACTTGCTGTCTTCTAATAAAATCTAGTGCAGCTATAACCCCAACTTTAGTCCTGATTTCTTCATTTCTGATCTTATCTCTTCTTGATACGTTGAGTATTCATCTCAGGAATCTCATTTCTGTTGTTGTGATTTTTCTTTTCTCTTTTTCTGTCATTGTCCAGGTTTAGCATTGGTAGCATAGAGTTGGTAGGAAGATTGTGTTGTAAAGTGCCTTCTTTGTAGTTATTGATACATGTTTGTTCTTTAGTATTGGCGCCATTTGTCCAATGAGTTAATTTGTCTTATTGCACCTATTTTCAATCTCGTCTTCTGATTTGCCATTTGATGATATTATACTTCCTAGGTACTTGAAGCTCTTTACTTGTTTCAGGAAGTGTTCGTCTAGGTGAATCGTTGTTTTTTTCTTTCTTGGTTATAGTCATTACCTCTATTTTACTTGTGCTAATTTTCATTTATGTTCCTTACATATTTCACTTTGATTATTCATGTGGTCTTGTAATTCTGCTTCTGATTTTGCTATTAGTGCTTGATTGTCCGCAAACAGGAGTTCTTTAATGGTGTAATTTGTCGATGGTTCTTCTTCTGTGTTCTGTTTGTCATGCGGTGTTCTTGCGGTCTCTGTTTGGATGGTTTCTTTACATATGTTGTCTATATATGTTATGAACAAGAGAGGGGAAAGGACACAACCCCGTCGTACTCTGGATTTTATAGTGAAGAGTTCTGAGTGTCCTCCAGTTGCTCTCACTATTCATTCACTGTTGTTGTATGAACTTCTACATAGGTTTGTTAAATGTGTACTCACTCCATAAAAATTAAGGATTTCCCACAGCTTGTTTCTATCTACTCTATCAAATGCCTTTTCTTGGTCGACGTAGGCTAAGGAGAGTGTTTAATTAAATTTGATTGATTTTTCTATAAGTTGTCTAAGACCAAAAATGGCATCTTTGCATCCTTTCTTTTTCCTAAATCCAAGTTGTGTTTCGCTTAGCTGGTTCTATTGTAGTTCGTAATCTTTTTTCAAGAATTTTGTGAAATAATTTACCAGTATGACTCAAAAGGAAACGCCTCTGTATTGTGTGCAGTCTCTTTTACTGCCTTTATTTTTTCCAAATTGGAATAATTATGGCGTTTTCCTAGTCTCGTGGTATCTATTGTTCTACCCAAACATGGTTGATTAGTCTATGTAACGATGGTGTTCCTACTTCTCTTGCTGCTTTAATTAGTTCATTTGGTATTTCATCTTGTCGCAGTGATTTGTTCAATGGGGCTAATCTGATGGCTTCTACAATTTCTTCTTTCAGTATATCTGGTTCTAGTTCTTTGATGGCATCTGTGTCAGTTTCCTGAATTCCTGTGGCATCTGATGGAATGTCGAGAAGTTGTTTGAAGTACCTCTTCCCTTTTATTTGAAGTACCTCTTCCATTTTATTCGGATTTGTTTTTGTTCACTTATTGGTTCTCCTTTTTCGCTGTTAATTATTTCAGTTGGGTCAAAGGGTTCTCCTCTGGTTCTCATTGCACTTATGTTTTTTGTAGAAGTTTCTAGTTGCCTCTTTGTTGTTTTTATTTAGGGTTTCTCCATATTCCTCCCAGTCTTTTTATTTTTCTCTCTTTACTATTATATTCACATGTCTTCTCACTATTCTATATTCTGTGTGTTCACGCCCGTGTGTTGCCGGGGCCCATACAGGGGAGCACAGAATAGTAACACTGTTGCCTACCATGCACGTCACAAGAGGCGACTAAGGAGGATATGGTTCTGTCGCCCTGCTACTGAGTGAGTGCGCGCCGCAACACTGTGAGCTGTGAGTTTTGCGTTGAATGCTTTTACATCTGTCCGCGGTTGTTTGTAGCATGAACTGCATGTTCGGAATGATGGCGGCCGGCTGTTGCTGGATTGACTGGTTTGCCTTTTCGGCTCACGAGTGCATTTTTCAAGAGACTCCAAGAGACTCCTGGAGCTATGGAGTTCGTGCTTTGTGCGGCACTTTCGGCTGGTCATCCTGCGGAAAGAGACCGAGCGATATGGGATAAAACCCGGGTCAATGAAGTCTTTCTAGTGACTGCCGTTTCCATCGACGATGAACTGTATTTTTCATGGAGGACTTTTGTGTTGGCATTCTGGCGGCGGCATTATGCACAGTGTACCTGTGCGGGCTGTTGGATTGCCAATACTCCTGTCTATTCGATTGTTCACATTGGGCAGTGAGGAGCATTTTGTATGATATTCACTGGCACAGGAATGGAGCAATATGGGGACGACCCGTTGCCGTGAAGTTGGAACCAAGACTAACTAACTAACTAACTATATTCTGTGTAATCTCGGTTTTGTTGCTCTTCACCCACTTTTTATGTTTTTCATTTTTGACTTTTAAGCTTTCTTTTCCTCTGCTTTACACCAACTTATTTTCTTTATCCATGTTTAGCGTTTTTTGGTGGTTCCACATGTTATTTTTGCAGTATTTAACATTAACCAACTATGAGACGTTATATTTATCCATCCATCCATCATGTGCCATGCCGGTGAGCGTGGGCGGTCATGTTCTGCCATCTCACTCGATCACCAGAGTCGTAGATCAGCTCCGTGTTTCTGTCTCGACCATGCCACAAGGCCAAGCCATCCAGGTACTTGCTTCAAGGTCTTCCCCTTGGTCTGTTCCCCTCGATCTTACCAGTCGTCACCAAGTTCTCTAATCCATTTCTTCTCATAACATGCCCAAAACATTTTGACTGTCTACGTCTAATTTCTCTAATCAATTTACGATCTTCATTTGTTTCTTGAAGAACTTGTTCATTGGTCTTTCTGGCTGTCCATGGTATTCTTTACATTTTCCTCAGAAACCACATCTCTACAGCCATCAGATGTTTTTCAGCCTGACTGCTCATTGTCCACGCTTCACATCCATATAAAAGTACAGGTTCTATGTAGCATCTCAACACTCTTTTTCTCGTTTCAATTGACATCTTTTTATTGGTCAGTATGTTTTTCATCTTGCTAAAGGCTACTTTTGCCATGGCGATTCTTGTTCTAATCTCTTCAAGGCATCTTCCATCAGATGTTATTACTGTTCCGAGATAATTGTACCTATTCACTTGTTGAAGAATATTCCCATTTACTTGTATATTACATTGTGGTATTTCGTCCTTCCTAGTGACGACCATAATCTGTGTCTTTTTACAATTTAATTCTAACCCTCGTTGTTCACTGTGTGTAACAATCGCATCTACTAAATTTTGCAGGTCCTGTTCATTGTCTGCAATCAAGACTGTATCATCTGCATTTCTAATGTTATTGATGCATCGTCCCCCAATGTTGATTCCTTCCATATCTTCAATATTTCTGAAAATACTTTCACTGTACAGGGAAAACAGATCTGGAGACATTACACATCCCTGTCTCACACCTCTCTTAATAGGTTGATATTGGCTTACTTCATTATCAACTCTTATGACAGCTTGTTGTTTCCAATATATGTTTTTTACAAGTCTAAGGTCTTTTCCATCAATTTGTAGATCTTCAAGCATCCTTATCATGTTGCATCTCTAACTTTATCAAAAGCCTTTGTGTAGTCAATAAAGCAAAGGTGTAGATCTTTGTTTACTTCTATAGAACGTTCGATTATGGTTCTCAGTATATACACAGCATTTACTGTACCCTTGCCTTTTACAAACCCACATTGTTCTTCTCCTATTTCAGGTTGTATTTTCCTCCTAACTCTTTGCATGATAATTCTTAGCAAAATCTTCGTGATGTGACTCATTATACTAATTGTTCGATGTTGATCACATTCCAAGGCTCCTGATTTCTTTGGGATTGCAATAAATACAGAATTACATAACTCCTGAGGTATATTTCCAGTATCATATATTGTATTAAGCAGACTGGTAACTTTATCTATTCCATATTCTTCTAAAGCATTAATCATTTCTGTTGTGACGCTGTCTGAACTGGGGGACTTGCCAGATTTCATATGGTTAAGAGCATTCTGAACCTCCATCTTCAAAATTGCTGGTCCTTCATTATTATTTTGAACATCATACTGTTCGTCTCTGTTATCGTCATAAAGGTTTTTTACGTAATCTGACCATTCATGTAATATCTGATCTTTTTCTATTATGACTCTTCCATCTTTTGTCTTTTGCCTGCTGATGTACGTGTTCTTTGATTAGTAAGCTCCTGAATTCTTTTGTGCATTAGTTTCGCATTATTACGGTTGTGTTGTTTTTCAATTTCTCTGCAATTTTTCTCAAGCCATGTTTCTTTTGCTTTCTTACATAAGGTTCTCACTTTTCTGTGAATTTCTTCATATTTGGCAGGATTATTTTTGTTCTGTCTTCTTGTTTCCATTAGTTGTAAAATTTCTTCAGTCATCCATGTCTTACGGCCCACTTTCTTTACTTTTGGAATAGTTTTTTCTGCTGCACAACTGATTGAATTCTTCATCATTTCCCACTGATCATTTACATCTTGAAATAGGATCTCTAGATCAGACAATATATCAAATTTGTTCTTTACTTCTATGTTAAAATTATCTTGTATTTCTTTGTCAGTTTTCAATTTGCACAAGTCATATTTTGGGTTTCCTGCTGTATACTTGACTTTCTTTAACTTTACCCTCAATGTGCCTGTAATTAATCTGTGATCACTGTAACAGTCTGCATTTGGAACTGTTTTTACGACTGTTAACGCATTTCGAAACCTTTTGCTAATCAGGATGTAATCTATCTGGTTTTTAATCCTGCTGTCTGACTCCTCCATATTCATAATCTTCTAGGAAGTTGTTTAAACCAGGTGTTTCCTACAACCATTTCTTGTTCTTTTGCCCATTCTACAAGTCTGTATCCTCTTTCATTTCTCTCTCTCAAACCATGGTTGCCTACACTGCATCCATCACCTTGCTGTCCTATTTTTGCGTTGAAATCACCCATTATGATATTTATTTCTGATTTTTTGCAGTTCTTCAAAGCAGACTCCATGTCATTATAAAATTCCACTATGCTTTCTTCATTGCATTCACTTGTTGGGGCATATACTTGAATGACATTTATTTTAAAAGGTCTTCCGTTTAATTTTACTAATAGAACTCTGTCTGACACAGCCCGATATCCTTTGACAGAATTTGATGTTTGCTTATCTAATATAATGGCTATACCTCTTTGATGTTCTTCTCCCCCAGAGTAAATAATCTTAAAATCCTCTCCTGTCCTTATCCCTGCTCCTTTCCATCTCGTTTCCGATATTCCTAATATGTTAATCTTCTCTCTCTCCATTTCTTTTTTGATGTTTTCTAATTTTCCATCTGCACTCATTGTTCTAACATTCCAAGTTCCTACTTTCAATGATATTAATCTGTTGCATCTAGTAGCCTGTTGACGGTCTGGAGTCACCTGGTGCACATGACTATCCCTACCGGGCGAGGCTGCTCCTTTGGAGCACCCATTTACGCCGTTTCTCTGATTATCGATGATTTCACACAACATGATTTTCTTGGCATCTGTAAAGAAGGTAGTTTGCCATTGCTTTCCCTCCTAGCAGTGACCATACTGGTCAGTGACCGTAGCCATTGTCTCCTCAAAATTGAGATCCTCTGCCTACCGTCGTGAAGGTGGAGACCATAACCTACAACTATCTGTCGGCTGCTCTCCATCTTCATCCACCACCTGCACCCATGGCTTCACGTAACCCTGATCGGGGGGCTAAACGGGTACTCCACCTTGCCCAAACGTGTCCCGTAGGCTAGCGGAGGGAAGGAGGCGCCTTACTTCTCCTTTGATAGGGGATACCCCTACCCCGCTACCCTGTTATATTTATAACATTAACCAATTATGAGATGCTATAATTGTAATTCTTTAAAAACTTGCCTTAATGGGAATTTAAAAACATGATCCTGGGGCAGCAGGGATCATGTCAGCCACTGTACTACTACGGCTCCCTCTTTGTCTGACTGACTGTTGGTGAAAGGTGAAGGTAGTCCCGTGGCAGATATAGCCATAAGGGTTGTGAAGTAATAGGCTTTCACATATTCTAGGTCGTGATATACTGAGAGAGAGAGAGAGGTAGAGAGGGAAAGAGAGAGAGAGAGAGAGAGAGAGAGAGAGAGAGCGGTTTTCTTCCTCATCATGGTTCCCTTTCACATAATTCCCAGAACATTTTGAAAATAATCTGGTGTAGAGAATCGTACTGGTTTCTTAACAGAATCCTGCCATTGCTGAGGTTTCAATCACAATTATTGTGTTTGGAAGTAAAAGCACTAACTACTATACTAGCATGGCTCACTTCTTCCTCCTCTTCTTCTCCTACTTCTTATTAATCTTCTTCTTCTTCCTGCTCCTCTTTCTCCTCCTTCTGCTTGTTCCTTTCATCTCCCAAAGAAGTGTGGTCCCCCAACCAACTCACTTCAAGCCCTTTGTAGGTGTGATGATGGTTGGGTTGGATTTTGCAGCTCAGATGTTGTACAGGATGATGTAGCCAGTCTCCCACCAACCCTCCTAGATCACCTCTTGTGACATGCATGGCAGGTTAGACTGGTTTTATTTGCTTTCCTTACTGGCCCTGGCAATGTATGGGCAATGGTTGACCTCAGTTGTATGTATTTGTTCAAAATATTAGTTAAATACATAAATAAATTCCTTCACAATTTATTCATAATTTGGTTAGTTAAATACATAAATAAATTCCTTCACAATTTATTCAAAGTGTTGGTTAAATACATAAATAAATTCCTTCACAATTTATTCAAAATGTTAGTTAAATACATAAATAAATTACTTCACAATTTATTCAAAATGTATTGAAGCTTTCATTACTGGGCTTGGATAGACTTGATGTCGTCAACAGATGCGGGGTGAAACAAACAGTAGGTTTGAACCGAACACCAAAAAATGGATGGCGGAAAATGAAAGTATTAGTGAGTCACAATTATGACTTTAAAGTTGTTAATATGGTAGCAGACATGTTGTATTATATATCACGTTAAAGAGGTTGCAAAGGGAAAACTATTGTATATAAGCCCATGTCAGATACAGGAAGCCGCTTTAGATGATTAATCATCTTATGGCACTTAAAAAAGTTAACATGTATAAAGTGGGAGAGAAAGTTTGAACAAAATGGCACAAAGCACTTAAAAGTATTTGCCAAAATATGTATATCATTATGGTTAATAAAAATAATTTGTCTGTTTTTGTTGTTAACTTCCTTTCCAGTGTTTGATGTCTTTGAATATTATATGTGTGTTCACATACTACTCATGCCTGTGACCCTTGAACTATCCTGATAGTTACTGTATATCTATATGTTAATGTATGTCGTTACATGTATCCATATTTAATATTTATATATATTTATATTAATCCCTTGTATAAAGCATTCAGGGTCATATATCTTGCATGTCCGTAAAAAAAAATATTGCCTGTTCATAATTTGCACATTTTGAAAAAAACTACACAATATTTGTGGATGTGTCACTTATGTGGAAAGGAAGGGGAAACCATCACATTAATTTCCACAGGATAAGTTTATGACCAGTCACAAAGCTAGATGTATTGTGGAGTGACATGTTAAAAGTCTTAATTAGTATTCAGACTAACCTGATATGACATAAGAAATAAATGTACGTGTCATGAAAGCATGAGATTACAAGCTTGTGCAGAATGATGTGAATGAAACTGAAAGCTCAAGAGTGCCATCACAGGATCATGTTGACTTATGGAACAAAGATGTAAGGAGTTGAAAACGGAATTAGAAAACATGGCACTTTAAAACTATTTCTTTCATTTATTGAATGTAAAATAAGTTGGTATCCCTGGCCATGGGGGTTAACGACATTGTTCGTAATCCTGTTTATCCACGTGGGGAAAACATCAGCTGCGAGAATCGGCAGCGGATTACGCCGCGCTGGTAAGATACGGGGGTATGTCAGCCGGTCGTTCAGAAAGCAATGGCAAACTACTGAACGTAAAACTTGCCTAGTAAATCAACTGTAGCTGAAAAATGCTGGTGTTGACTGCAACGTCTTGTAAGGGATATGCAACATTACCAAATAATTGTAACATCAGTTAACTATAAGATGTTATAATTGTATCATTAACCAATTATGAGATGTTATAACTGTAACATTAGCGAACTATGGCATGTTATAATTCTACCATACACCAACCATGAGATGTTATAACTGTGTAACATTAACCAACCATCAGATGTTACAATTGTAATATTAACCAACTGTAAGATGTTACAATTGTAATATTAACCAACTGTAAGATGTTATCATTGTAATATTAATCAAATAAGAGATGTTATAATTATATCATTAACCAACTTTGAGATGTTACAATTGCAACATCAGACAACAATGAGATGTTATAATTGCAACATTAGCCAACTATGAGCTGTTGTACGTGCAACATTAGCCAGCTGTGATATGTTCTACTAACAGGATTGCCCAACTTGTGAACATGTATGAGTCTGTCTGTGACAGAGTGTACCAGCACGGCGAACAACTGGCAGCTCTGATACAGCTTAATGCATCTTGGTAATCTATGCGTATCCATGGTCTGTCTGTGTCATGTCTGTCTGTTCTCTGTATGATCTTTGTTAGCAATATCTGTCTGTTGTCTGTATGATCTGTGTTAGCAATGTCTGTCTGTATGATCTGTGGTAGTAATGTTTGTTGTCTGTATGATCTGTGGTAGTAATGTCTGTTGTCTCTATGATCTGTGGTAGCAATATCTGTCTGTTGTCTGTTTGATCTGTGGTAGCAATGTCTGTCTGTTGTCTGTATGATCTGTGGTAGTAATGTTTGTTGTCTGTATGATCTGTGGTAGTAATGTTTGTTGTCTGTATGATCTGTGGTAGTAATGTTTGTTGTCTGTATGATCTGTGGTAGGAATGTCTGTCTGTTGTCTGTATGATCTGTGGTAGCAATGTCTGTCTGTTGTCTGTATGATCTGTGGTAGTAATGTCTGTTGTCTGTATGATCTGTGGTAGTAATGTCTATTGTCTGTATGATCTGTGGTAGTAAGGTCTGTTGTCTGTATGATCTATGGTAGTAATGTATGTTGTCTGTATGATCTGTGGTAGTAATGTCTGTTGTCTGTATGATCTGTGGTAGTAATGTCTGTTGTCTGTATGATCTGTGGTAGTAAGGTCTGTTGTCTGTATGATCTATGGTAGTAATGTATGTTGTCTGTATGATCTGTGGTAGTAAGTTCTGTTGTCTGTATGATCTATGGTAGTAATGTATGTTGTCTGTATGATCTGTGGTAGTAATGTCTGTTGTCTGTATGATCTGTGGTAGTAATGTCTGTCTGTTGTCTGTATGATCTGTGGTAGTAATGTCTGTTGTCTGTATAATCTGTGATAGTAATGTCTGTTGTCTGTATGATCTGTGATAGTAATGTCTGTTGTCTGTATGACCTGTGGTAGCAATGTCTGTCTGTTGTCTGTATGATCTGTGGTAGCAATGTCTGTCTGTTGACTGTATGATCTGTGGTAGCAATGTCTGTCTGTTGTCTGTATGATCTGTGGTAGTAATGTCTGTTATCTGTATGATCTGTGGTAGTAATGTCTGTCTGTTGTCTGTATGATCTATGGTAGTAACGTCTGTTGTCTGTATGATCTGTGGTAGGAATGTCTGTTGTCTGTATGATCTGTGGTAGTAATGTCTGTTGTCTGTATGATCTGTGGTAGGAATGTCTGTTGTCTGTATGATCTGTGGTAGGAATGTCTGTTGTCTGTATGATCTATGGTAGTAATGTCTGTTGTCTGTATGATCTGTGGTAGTAATGTCTGTTGTCTGTATAATCTGTGGTAGGAATGTCTGTCTGTTGTCTGTATGATCTGTCTTAGCAATGTCTGCCTCAGAGGAAGCATTTGCAGTCAGACTAATTAGGCGTTACTCATGTCCTGGCTAGAATTATATAATCTTAACAGATGCTAGATGAGACAACAGGCGACCAGGTATATCCGCCTTCAAAACACCTTAACACAGTGCAAACAGACTAGCACTAGACTAGTTAGTGACTTAGACACTTAGTTAGTGACTTAGACACTTGGTTAGTGACTTAGACACTTGATGAGTGGCTTAGACATTCGGTAAGTGACTTAGACACTTGATGAGTGACTTAGACACTTGATGAATGACTTGGACACTTGATGAGTGACTTAGACACTGATGAGTGAATTAGACACTTGGTTAGTGACAGGCACTTGGTGAATGACTTGGACACTTGGTGAATGACTTGGACACTTGGTGAATGACTTGGACACTTGGTGAATGACTTAGACACTTGGTGAATGACTTGGACACTTGGTGAATGACTTGGACACTTGGTGAATGACTTGGACACTTGGTGAATGACTTAGACACTTGGTGAATGACTTGGACACTTGGTGAATGACTTGGACACTTGGTGAATGACTTAGACACTTGGTGAGTGACTTAGACACTTGGTTAGTGACTTAGGCACTTGGTGAATGACTTAGACACTTGGTGAATGACTTAGACACTTGGTGAGTGACTTAGACACTTGGTTAGTGACTTAGGCACTTGGTGAATGACTTAGGCAGTTGGTGAATGACGTAGGCACTTGGTGAATGACTTAGGCACTTGGTGAATGACTTAGGCACTTGGTGAATGACTTAGGCACTTGGTGAATGACTTAGACACTTGGTGAGTGACTTAGACACTTGGTTAGTGACTTAGGCACTTGGTGAATGACTTAGACACTTGGTGAATGACATAGGCACTTGGTGAATGACTTAGATACTTGGTTAGTGACTTAGACACTTTGTTAGTGACTTAGACACTTTGTTAGTGACTTAGACACTTTGTTAGTGACTTAGACACTTGGTGAGTGACTTAGACACTTGGTGAGTGACTTAGACACTTGGTGAGTGACTTAGACACTTGGTGAGTGACTTAGACACTTGGTGAGTGACTTAGACACTTTGTTAGTGACTTAGACACTTTGTTAGTGACTTAGACACTTGGTGAGTGACTTAGACACTTGGTTAGTGACTTAGACACTTGGTTAGTGACTTAGACACTTGGTGAGTGACTTAGACACTTGGTGAGTGACTTAGACACTTGGTGAGTGACTTAGACACTTGGTGAGTGACTTAGACACTTGGTGAGTGACTTAGACACTTGGTGAGTGACTTAGACACTTGGTGAGTGACCTAGACACTTGGTGAGTGACTTAGACACTTGGTGAGTGACTTAGACACTTTGTTAGTGACTTAGACACTTTGTTAGTGACTTAGACACTTGGTGAGTGACTTAGACACTTGGTGAGTGACTTAGACATTTTTGTTAGCGACTTGAAAGTGCAGAGGTGCAGAGATTCATTGTTCTTATTTAAAGATTGATTCTTCTAGTATCAGGCCAGGGCTTTAAGCACACAGTCATCTCTTTCACTTTGCGAGAGCTGGCTCCACATCCATTATGCTTCAGGTACCTGACAACTCATTCTAAACAAGCCATTCCCTGAGTGTAAGCTGGCTCCACATCCATTGTGCTTCAGGTACCTGACATCTCATTCTAAACAAGCCATTCCCTGAGTGTGAGCTGGCTCCACATCCATCGTGCTTCAGGTACCTGACATCTCATTCTAAACAAGCCATTCCCTGAGTGTGAGCTGGCTCCACATCCATTGTGCTTCAGGTACCTGACATCTCATTCTAAACAAGCCATTCCCTGAGTGTGAGCTGGCTCCACATCCATTGTGCTTCAGGTACCTGACATCTCATTCTAAACAAGCCATTCCCTGAGTGTAAGCTGGCTCCACATCCGTTGTGCTTCAGGTACCTGACATCTCATTCTAAACAAGCCATTCCCTGAGTGTAAGCTGGCTCCACATCCATTGTGCTTCAGGTACCTGACATCTCATTCTAAACAAGCCATTCCCTGAGTGTAAGCTGGCTCCACATCCGTTGTGCTTCAGGTACCTGACATCTCATTCTAAACAAGCCATTCCCTAAGTGTAAGCTGGCTCCACATCCATTGTGCTTCAGGTACCTGACATCTCATTCTAAACAAGCCATTCCCTGAGTGTGAGCTGGCTCCACATCCATTGTGCTTCAGGTACCTGACATCTCATTCTAAACAAGCCATTCCCTGAGTGTAAGCTGGCTCCACATCCATTGTGCTTCAGGTACCTGACATCTCATTCTAAACAAGCCATTCCCTGAGTGTGAGCTGGCTACACATCCATTGTGCTTCAGGTACCTGACATCTCATTCTAAACAAGCCATTCCCTGAGTGTCAGCTGGCTCCACATCCATTGTGCTTCAGGTACCTGACATCTCATTCTAAACAAGGCATTCCCTGAGTGTGAGCTGGCTCCACATCCGTTGTGCTTCAGGTACCTGACATCTAATTCTAAACAAGGCATTCCCTGAGTGTAAGCTGGCTCCACATCCGTTGTGCTTCAGGTACCTGACATCTCGTTCTAAACAAGCCATTCCCTGAGTGTGAGCTGGCTCCACATCCATTGTGCTTCAGGTACCTGACATCTCATTCTAAACAAGCCATTCCCTGAGTGTGAGCTGGCTCCACATCCATTGTGCTTCAGGTACCTGACATCTCATTCTAAACAAGGCATTCCCTGAGTGTCAGCTGGCTCCACGTCCATTGTGCTTCAGGTACCTGACATCTCATTCTAAACAAGCCATTCCCTGAGTGTGAGCTGGCTCCACATCCGTTGTGCTTCAGGTACCTGACATCTCATTCTAAACAAGGCATTCCCTGAGTGTGAGCTGACTCCACATCCATTATGCTTCAGGTACCTGACATCTCATTCTAAACAAGGCATTCCCTGAGTGTGAGCTGGTGCCACATCCATTGTGCTTCAGGTACCTGACATCTCATTCTAAACAAGCCATTCCCTGAGTGTGAGCTGGCTCCACATCCATTGTGCTTCAGGTACCTGACATCTCATTCTAAACAAGCCATTCCCTGAGTGTAAGCTGGCTCCACATCCGTTGTGCTTCAGGTACCTGACATCTCATTCTAAACAAGCCATTCCCTGAGTGTAAGCTGGCTCCACATCCATTGTGCTTCAGGTACCTGACATCTCATTCTAAACAAGCCATTCCCTGAGTGTGAGCTGGCTCCACATCCGTTCTGCTTCAGGTACCTGACATCTCATTCTAAACAAGCCATTCCCTGAGTGTGAGCTGGCTCCACATCCATTGTGCTTCAGGTACCTGACATCTCATTCTAAACAAGCCATTCCCTGAGTGTGAGCTGACTCCACATCCGTTGTGCTTCAGGTACCTGACATCTCATTCTAAACAAGCCATTCACTGAGTGTGAGCTGGCTCCACATCCGTTGTGCTTCAGGTACCTGACATCTCATTCTAAACAAGGCATTCCCTGAGTGTGAGCTGGCTCCACATCCGTTGTGCTTCAGGTACCTGACATCTCATTCTAAACAAGCCATTCCCTGAGTGTGAGCTGGCGCCACATCCGTTGTGCTTCAGGTACCTGACATCTCATTCTAAACAAGCCATTCCCTGAGTGTAAGCTGGCTCCACATCCGTTGTGCTTCAGGTACCTGACATCTCATTCTAAACAAGCCATTCCCTGAGTGTGAGCTGGCTCCACATCCGTTGTGCTTCAGGTACCTGACATCTCATTCTAAACAAGCCATTCCCTGAGTGTGAGCTGGCTCCACATCCATTGTGCTTCAGGTACCTGACATCTCATTCTAAACAAGCCATTCCCTGAGTGTGAGCTGGCTCCACATCCATTGTGCTTCAGGTACCTGACATCTCATTCTAAACAAGCCATTCCCTGAGTGTGAGCTGGCTCCACATCCATTGTGCTTCAGGTACCTGACATCTCATTCTAAACAAGCCATTCCCTGAGTGTGAGCTGGCTCCACATCCATTGTGCTTCACCCTGACATCTCATTCTAAACAAGCCATTCCCTGAGTGTCAGCTGGCTCCACATCCATTGTGCTTCAGGTACCTGACATCTCATTCTAAACAAGCCATTCCCTGAGTGTGAGCTGGCGCCACATCCATTGTGCTTCAGGTACCTGACATCTCATTCTAAACAAGCCATTCCCTGAGTGTGAGCTGGCTCCACATCCATTGTGCTTCAGGTACCTGACATCTCATTCTAAACAAGCCATTCCCTGAGTGTGAGCTGGCTCCACATCCATTGTGCTTCAGGTACCTGACATCTCATTCTAAACAAGCCATTCCCTGAGTGTGAGCTGGCTCCACATCCATTGTGCTTCAGGTACCTGACATCTCATTCTAAACAAGCCATTCCCTGAGTGTGAGCTGGCTCCACATCCATTGTGCTTCAGGTACCTGACATCTCATTCTAAACAAGCCATTCCCTGAGTGTGAGCTGGCTCCACATCCGTTGTGCTTCAGGTACCTGACATCTCATTCTAAACAAGCCATTCCCTGAGTGTGAGCTGGCTCCACATCCATTGTGCTTCAGGTACCTGACATCTCATTCTAAACAAGCCATTCCCTGAGTGTAAGCTGGCTCCACATCCATTGTGCTTCAGGTACCTGACATCTCATTCTAAACAAGGCATTCCCTGAGTGTGAGCTGGCTCCACATCCGTTGTGCTTCAGGTACCTGACATCTCATTCTAAACAAGGCATTCCCTGAGTGTGAGCTGGCTCCACATCCATTGTGCTTCAGGTACCTGACATCTCATTCTAAACAATGCATTCCCTGAGTGTGAGCTGGCTCCACATCCGTTGTGCTTCAGGTACCTGACATCTCATTCTAAACAATGCATTCCCTGAGTGTGAGCTGGCTCCACATCCGTTGTGCTTCAGGTACCTGACATCTAATTCTAAACAAAGCATTCCCTGAGTGTAAGCTGGCTCCACATCCGTTGTGCTTTAGGTACCTGACATCTCATTCTAAACAAGCCATTCCCTGAGTGTGAGCTGGCTCCACATCCATTGTGCTTCAGGTACCTGACATCTCATTCTAAACAAGCCATTCCCTGAGTGTCAGCTGGCTCCACATCCATTGTGCTTCAGGTACCTGACATCTCATTCTAAACAAGGCATTCCCTGAGCTTGAGCTGGCTCCAAGTCCATTGTGCTTCAGGTACCTGACATCTCATTCTAAACAAGCCATTCCCTGAGTGTGAGCTGGCTCCACATCCGTTGTGCTTCAGGTACCTGACATCTCATTCTAAACAAGCCATTCCCTGAGTGTGAGCTGACTCCACATCCATTGTGCTTCAGGTACCTGACATCTCATTCTAAACAAGCCATTCCCTGAGTGTGAGCTGGCTCCACATCCATTGTGCTTCAGGTACCTGACATCTCATTCTAAACAAGCCATTCCCTGAGTGTGAGCTGGCTCCACATCCATTGTGCTTCAGGTACCTGACATCTCATTCTAAACAAGCCATTCCCTGAGTGTAAGCTGGCTCCACATCCGTTGTGCTTCAGGTACCTGACATCTCATTCTAAACAAGCCATTCCCTGAGTGTAAGCTGGCTCCACATCCATTGTGCTTCAGGTACCTGACATCTCATTCTAAACAAGCCATTCCCTGAGTGTAAGCTGGCTCCACATCCGTTGTGCTTCAGGTACCTGACATCTCATTCTAAACAAGCCATTCCCTAAGTGTAAGCTGGCTCCACATCCATTGTGCTTCAGGTACCTGACATCTCATTCTAAACAAGCCATTCCCTGAGTGTGAAGCTGGCTCCACATCCATTGTGCTTCAGGTACCTGACATCTCATTCTAAACAAGCCATTCCCTGAGTGTAAGCTGGCTCCACATCCATTGTGCTTCAGGTACCTGACATCTCATTCTAAACAAGCCATTCCCTGAGTGTGAGCTGGCTACACATCCATTGTGCTTCAGGTACCTGACATCTCATTCTAAACAAGCCATTCCCTGAGTGTCAGCTGGCTCCACATCCATTGTGCTTCAGGTACCTGACATCTCATTCTAAACAAGGCATTCCCTGAGTGTGAGCTGGCTCCACATCCGTTGTGCTTCAGGTACCTGACATCTAATTCTAAACAAGGCATTCCCTGAGTGTAAGCTGGCTCCACATCCGTTGTGCTTCAGGTACCTGACATCTCGTTCTAAACAAGCCATTCCCTGAGTGTGAGCTGGCTCCACATCCATTGTGCTTCAGGTACCTGACATCTCATTCTAAACAAGCCATTCCCTGAGTGTGAGCTGGCTCCACATCCATTGTGCTTCAGGTACCTGACATCTCATTCTAAACAAGGCATTCCCTGAGTGTCAGCTGGCTCCACGTCCATTGTGCTTCAGGTACCTGACATCTCATTCTAAACAAGCCATTCCCTGAGTGTGAGCTGGCTCCACATCCGTTGTGCTTCAGGTACCTGACATCTCATTCTAAACAAGGCATTCCCTGAGTGTGAGCTGACTCCACATCCATTATGCTTCAGGTACCTGACATCTCATTCTAAACAAGGCATTCCCTGAGTGTGAGCTGGTGCCACATCCATTGTGCTTCAGGTACCTGACATCTCATTCTAAACAAGCCATTCCCTGAGTGTGAGCTGGCTCCACATCCATTGTGCTTCAGGTACCTGACATCTCATTCTAAACAAGCCATTCCCTGAGTGTAAGCTGGCTCCACATCCGTTGTGCTTCAGGTACCTGACATCTCATTCTAAACAAGCCATTCCCTGAGTGTAAGCTGGCTCCACATCCATTGTGCTTCAGGTACCTGACATCTCATTCTAAACAAGCCATTCCCTGAGTGTGAGCTGGCTCCACATCCGTTCTGCTTCAGGTACCTGACATCTCATTCTAAACAAGCCATTCCCTGAGTGTGAGCTGGCTCCACATCCATTGTGCTTCAGGTACCTGACATCTCATTCTAAACAAGCCATTCCCTGAGTGTGAGCTGACTCCACATCCGTTGTGCTTCAGGTACCTGACATCTCATTCTAAACAAGGCATTCCCTGAGTGTGAGCTGGCTCCACATCCATTGTGCTTCAGGTACCTGACATCTCATTCACATGTATGTGATGTGCGGGTGGGGGATTAGGTTAAGGCATGTGTGGGTGGGTGGAAGTTGTATGTGTGGGTGGTGGGTGTGTGTTAGTGGATTGGGGATGTATGGGTGGTTAGAGAGATGTGTGTGTGTGGGGTGGGGGTAGGGACATGTCAGTTGGTGGGGATGTGTGTGTATGGTTTGGGAATGTGTGAGTGGATGTGCGATGTGTGGGTTGGTGGGGGATTGTGTGCATGGGTGGGGAATATGTTGTCGATGGAGATGTGGCTGGGGGATGGGTGGTTTGAGGTGTGGGTGGGGAGAGGATGTGTGGTGTAGTATGTGTATGTGGATGGGCGTAGGATGTGTGGGTTGGTGGGGGAATGTTTGTGGGTGGCGAGTGTGTTTTGGTTGGGGGATCAGGCGAGGGCAGTGTGTGTGGGTGGGGGATGTGCGGGAGGGGGATGGATCGGTTGGTGGGGTATGTATGTGTCCCTTGGTGTGCGTGTGTGTCGGTAGGTGGGGGTGTGTATGTGTCCCTTGGTGCGCGTGTGTGTGGGTAGGTGGGGGTGTTGTGTGGGTGGGGTGATGTATGGATAGGTGGGAGATGGGCTTCATAACATGGTAATTAGCCTTGTTTATGTTTACAACATTCATTTCACAATGTTTATTTTATCTTCCTATGTAAATGTATAATGCTCTTGATGAACGAAAGACGAGTGATTGGAAGGGCCGAATGTAAGACGGGCCTGCGTGCCCAATTTGTGACCCTAATAAAGTTGATTTGATTTGATTTGATTTTTCTAAACAAGGCATTCCCTGAGTGTGAGCTGGCTCCACATCCGTTGTGCTTCAGGTAGCTGACATCTCATTCTAAACAAGGCATTCCCTGAGTGTGAGCTGGCTCCACATCCATTGTGCTTCAGGTACCTGACATCTCATTCTAAACAAGGCATTCCCTGAGTGTGAGCTGGCTCCACATCCATTGTACTTCAGATACCTGACATCTCATTCTAAACAAGCCATTCCCTGAGTTTGAGCTGGCTCCACGTCCATTGTGCTTCAGGTACCTGACATCTCATTCTAAACAAGCCATTCACTGAGTGTGAGCTGGCTCCACATCCGTTGTGCTTCAGGTACCTGACATCTCATTCTAAACAAGGCATTCCCTGAGTGTGAGCTGGCTCCACATCCGTTGTGCTTCAGGTACCTGACATCTCATTCTAAACAAGCCATTCCCTGAGTGTGAGCTGGCGCCACATCCGTTGTGCTTCAGGTACCTGACATCTCATTCTAAACAAGCCATTCCCTGAGTGTAAGCTGGCTCCACATCCGTTGTGCTTCAGGTACCTGACATCTCATTCTAAACAAGCCATTCCCTGAGTGTGAGCTGGCTCCACATCCGTTGTGCTTCAGGTACCTGACATCTCATTCTAAACAAGCCATTCCCTGAGTGTGAGCTGGCTCCACATCCATTGTGCTTCAGGTACCTGACATCTCATTCTAAACAAGCCATTCCCTGAGTGTGAGCTGGCTCCACATCCATTGTGCTTCAGGTACCTGACATCTCATTCTAAACAAGCCATTCCCTGAGTGTGAGCTGGCTCCACATCCATTGTGCTTCAGGTACCTGACATCTCATTCTAAACAAGCCATTCCCTGAGTGTGAGCTGGCTCCACATCCATTGTGCTTCAGGTACCTGACATCTCATTCTAAACAAGCCATTCCCTGAGTGTCAGCTGGCTCCACATCCATTGTGCTTCAGGTACCTGACATCTCATTCTAAACAAGCCATTCCCTGAGTGTGAGCTGGCGCCACATCCATTGTGCTTCAGGTACCTGACATCTCATTCTAAACAAGCCATTCCCTGAGTGTGAGCTGGCTCCACATCCATTGTGCTTCAGGTACCTGACATCTCATTCTAAACAAGCCATTCCCTGAGTGTGAGCTGGCTCCACATCCATTGTGCTTCAGGTACCTGACATCTCATTCTAAACAAGCCATTCCCTGAGTGTGAGCTGGCTCCACATCCATTGTGCTTCAGGTACCTGACATCTCATTCTAAACAAGCCATTCCCTGAGTGTGAGCTGGCTCCACATCCATTGTGCTTCAGGTACCTGACATCTCATTCTAAACAAGCCATTCCCTGAGTGTGAGCTGGCTCCACATCCGTTGTGCTTCAGGTACCTGACATCTCATTCTAAACAAGCCATTCCCTGAGTGTGAGCTGGCTCCACATCCATTGTGCTTCAGGTACCTGACATCTCATTCTAAACAAGCCATTCCCTGAGTGTAAGCTGGCTCCACATCCATTGTGCTTCAGGTACCTGACATCTCATTCTAAACAAGGCATTCCCTGAGTGTGAGCTGGCTCCACATCCGTTGTGCTTCAGGTACCTGACATCTCATTCTAAACAAGGCATTCCCTGAGTGTGAGCTGGCTCCACATCCATTGTGCTTCAGGTACCTGACATCTCATTCTAAACAATGCATTCCCTGAGTGTGAGCTGGCTCCACATCCGTTGTGCTTCAGGTACCTGACATCTCATTCTAAACAATGCATTCCCTGAGTGTGAGCTGGCTCCACATCCGTTGTGCTTCAGGTACCTGACATCTAATTCTAAACAAAGCATTCCCTGAGTGTAAGCTGGCTCCACATCCGTTGTGCTTTAGGTACCTGACATCTCATTCTAAACAAGCCATTCCCTGAGTGTGAGCTGGCTCCACATCCATTGTGCTTCAGGTACCTGACATCTCATTCTAAACAAGCCATTCCCTGAGTGTCAGCTGGCTCCACATCCATTGTGCTTCAGGTACCTGACATCTCATTCTAAACAAGGCATTCCCTGAGCTTGAGCTGGCTCCACGTCCATTGTGCTTCAAGTACCTGACATCTCATTCTAAACAAGCCATTCCCTGAGTGTGAGCTGGCTCCACATCCGTTGTGCTTCAGGTACCTGACATCTCATTCTAAACAAGCCATTCCCTGAGTGTGAGCTGACTCCACATCCATTGTGCTTCAGGTACCTGACATCTCATTCTAAACAAGGCATTCCCTGAGTGTGAGCTGACTCCACATCCATTGTGCTTCAGGTACCTGACATCTCATTCTAAACAAGGCATTCCCTGAGTGTGAGCTGGCGCCACATCCATTGTGCTTCAGGTACCTGACATCTCATTCTAAACAAGCCATTCCCTGAGTGTGAGCTGGCGCCACATCCATTGTGCTTCAGGTACCTGACATCTCATTCTAAACAAGCCATTCCCTGAGTGTAAGCTGGCTCCACATCCATTGTGCTTCAGGTACCTGACATCTTATTCTAAACAAGCCATTCCCTGAGTGTGAGCTGGCTCCACATCCATTGTGCTTCAGGTACCTGACATCTCATTCTAAACAAGCCATTCCCTGAGTGTGAGCTGGCTCCACATCCATTGTGCTTCAGGTACCTGACATCTCATTCTAAACAAGCCATTCCCTGAGTGTCAGCTGGCTCCACATCCGTTGTGCTTCAGGTACCTGACATCTCATTCTAAACAAGCCATTCCCTGAGTGTAAGCTGACTCCACATCCATTGTGCTTCAGGTACCTGACATCTCATTCTAAACAAGCCATTCCCTGAGTGTGAGCTGGCTCCACATCCATTGTGCTTCAGGTACCTGACATCTCATTCTAAACAAGCCATTCCCTGAGTGTGAGCTGGCTCCACATCCATTGTGCTTCAGGTACCTGACATCTCATTCTAAACAAGCCATTCCCTGAGTGTGAGCTGGCTCCACATCCATTGTGCTTCAGGTACCTGACATCTCATTCTAAACAAGCCATTCCCTGAGTGTGAGCTGGCTCCACATCCATTGTGCTTCAGGTACCTGACATCTCATTCTAAACAAGGCATTCCCTGAGTGTGAGCTGACTCCACATCCATTGTGCTTCAGGTACCTGACATCTCATTCTAAACAAGGCATTCCCTGAGTGAGAGCTGGCTCCACATCCGTTGTGCTTCAGGTACCTGACATCTCATTCTAAACAAGCCATTCCCTGAGTGTGAGCTAGCTCCACATCCATTGTGCTTCAGGTACCTGAAACAGGAGGCAGGAAGCCTGCCTCATGATAGAACACCACCGGGACGTGGGGTCAACCTCAGATAGAGTAGAGGGAACACAGTGCCCGGGATCAGGGCAGGATAGATGATAGAAAAGGGGGACTATTAACTAGTCCTCACACGGAGGCGTTGACCAGATAGTTAGCACTACTGGTCACGACAGAATCACGCCTGCGTGAATGCCACGATTGCCGCTCAACCAAAGACAGCTAATAGAAGCGTGCTAACTGACCTAGCACGCAAAGAGCCGAAGGACGCTTGAAGGTCCTTCCGCGTGGCGTGTAGCGACGCGAGTGAGGGAAGTCAGACTGGGGACTGACGTTGTAGTGTTCACATCGTGTAGAATAGAGATAGTTTTTGTATAGCCTAGTAGATAGAGAGTAGCTATAGGGTTTAGGAAAACTAGTGATAGAGAATATTGTGACTTTATGTGTGATTAGATAGCGACTGTTTTGCAATTGTAAAGAGCCAACGGCAATAAAATGTACCATTTCATTCCTCGCACACGACTTGCAAGTTTCTTGTATGGTGTGGGAGAAGTAATCCGATGATGCCTGAAACATGAGTTGTTGACAGGCAATAGGATTAAATGTGGTGTCAGAAGTGGGATCTGAACCTGAGTTCAAGCTATAACACTTACCCACGGCTCTAGACTAGGGTTACAGATAGGATATTACAAAGATTAAATGTTTAATTTGTGTCAGTGACGATGACGTACGCAGACTAGATCGAGTTGCCAGCAGAATTGTGCCTATCGTGATGAAATAATGTTTATTTGTGCTTATTAGAATGTTATATATTTAAATAATGTGTTCTTCAAAGTTGTAAGTATTCATATTATGTTCTTCTTTCATTTATTTATGTAATTATTTATTTGTTTTTGAATAATTGTCAAAAATGATTCATGGCGGAGCAATACAGAGGTCAGCGACAGTATTGATTTTTGCAAGCTAAAAATAGCGCTGCGCCTGTGACGTGGCACGATTGACAAGCAGTTGGGCCTCGCCACTTGGAATCAGCATTTCAGTGTTTACAAACTGCCAAGCTACTGCCTGCCTGAATCTTTACGATATATGAAGTATTATTTGTTTATTTAAGTTAGAGAATGAATATATTTATTTATTTACACATTATTATTATATTTATATTTATTTAAAAGCAGTTATTGAATTTTTTTTCGTACTTTTCTATTTGTTTACCGTCACGAGGGCACTACTTTCGGCTATGCAAATTAGATTTGGTCTGCACCATACTTCCATAGATTAAACTAGGTTAGTAACGAAAGACATATTACTGTAGAACGAAGACAGGACATTGACATTAAATATTAATTAATCGATATTCTGTTTGTTCGTGGGCATGTCAGTGTCATTGTACCAATTTGTCAAAAATCTATTTTTCGTTTACGAGTTGTTAATTGTTGCTGCTCTGTAAACCAGGGTGAACAACAGCTGATAGATAACGTGAGTGTATGCCGATGTGCCAAACAAGGTGACCTGAGTAGAAAACTCGTGTGTATTCCGGGGTGCCAAACAACGGGACCGGTGTTGCTGACGTGTTGTTCCTTGTTCTCGGGAACATTAAGATGAGTAAAACCTACGTTTTTGGCATGCATTGTGATTAATAGTGCATCTCTTTTTCAGCGTGTATTGTATGAACAGACTTTGTGCTCTAATTTTTTGGAGAATACAATTTTCCAGATTGTAAACAAAGAGTACAATTTGTAGTGCTCAGATATTAAATAACATAGCATATTAAAGAAAAATAACTGAGTGAAGCAGTCAGTTCAGGTCAACGCGAGCCAATTACCCAACAACATGGCTACTCTAGCTGACTTCATTAAAGCAGGCAAAGAATTGCAATACACAGGTAAAGAGCTAGAACAATATGCGGATCAAAAATTTAAAGAAGCAAAGGATGCAGAGAGAGATGAACGCGCACAGGAAAGACAACACCAGATACAACTAGCTGAGATAACAAAACAAAAAGAAGTGCAAATTAAGCAACAACAATTAGAACATGATAAGAATGTTAAGCAACAACAATTAGAACATGATAAGAATGTTAAACAACAACAATTAGAACATGATAAGGAATTTAAGCAAAAGCAATTAGATCAGGAGAGAGAATTAAAGCAAAAAGAGATAGATGAATTGGCAAGAGTTAAGGAAAAACAAATACAAGTAGAATCAGAGACACAGTTAAAGATGAAAGAGATGGATGTAGACTCACACGCAGAGATCTCTGCCACTAAACTTAAAAGTCAACAAGAAGAAAATAAATTCAACAAATACAAGAATATTATCAAACCATATTGTAAAGACGATTCAATATCTGCTTGGACAGAAAATGTCGAGTATCAGTTTAAATATCACCAAGTTCCTTTAGAGATGTGGGCTATGATTTATATGAAGAACCTGAGTGGTGAGCCCCTTAAAGTGATAGAATCTATACCAACCGATCTTAGATCTGACTACCAATACATACGTGATAGGATTATGCAACACTTTTTACTTGATGCCCCTGGGTATCAGGTTCAGTTCTCAAATTTAAAACCTAAACCTACTGAGACTTTCATTGACTACGTCTCAAATGTTCAAAGTGTACTAAATAGGTGGCTTAAAGCGGCTAACATAGGAAAAGACTTTGATAGATTGAAAAATTTAATAACTATCGATAAAGTAATATCCACGATACCATCCTCTTTTGCTAAATTTTTGCAGCAGTCAGACATTGAAACCATAGAACAGTTTGAAAAGAAAGGGTCTGCATATTTTTCTTCAAACAGAAATATTTTTAAGACTTCAAATGACTCTGAAATAGTTTCCTTTGTAAAAGATCAATCTAAAAACTATCAGAGCAATAGAAAACCATTTAATAAATTTGACAAGAAAGATAGAAAAATTTCAAAATGTATCCACTGTCAACTTTTACATGACACGTATTCAATGTGTGACAAATCGCCAAGTTATCCGGCACATCTTGAAAATGTTATTAAGAAGCAACAGAACAAAAGATCTGCTTACCGGCGTGCCATCAAATGTTTTTTTTGTTCCAGCTACAGCCATTATTCAAATAAGTGCCTGGGCCGCCAACGTATGAAAGCCAACAATGCTATTTTACTTGATACATCTTCTGATAGTGGTAGTGAGACTGAGTGTGATGTTGAAAATGAATTACCTGTTAACCAAACGGAAGAGGTGTGTTGTGTAAACGATATGTTAAGTTTTGACAGTTGTGAGCGATGTCACCAATTTCATGCTGACGGAAAATTAGAATGTAGACATACAGTTCCATTCTCATCTGAGAGTGTGAATGCAGCCTTAGCCTCCAGAGGCAATTTAGAGTTCCACAATGCAATGGTCAATGATAGACCATGCCAATGTTTGCTGGACAGCGGTAGTACCCTTATTGGTCTCAGAAAGGAACTGGTGAGTCAAGAGGATTATACAGGTGACTCTGTCAAATGCCGAACCTTTTCGGGTAACATTGAAATTTACCCTTTGGCCAAAGCCCGTATTAACACTCCTTTCCTTTCGGGTACATTTACTTGTGCTGTACTTGACAACCCTTGTACTGATTTAATTCTGGGTTGCTTACCCCAACTAAAACAATGTACTAGCGATGAAATAACTGCATGGAACCAACTGAATGCAGTTAATGCAACAACCAGAGCAGACACTATAAAACATCAAGACACGCTTCAAGATGAGAGACTACTGGTGCTTTCTCCATCTAGCACTGATGATACCAACAGACAAAAATTCATAGAACAGCAGAAAGCTGATCCTAGTTTGTCTCCTTATTTAAAAGTATTGAAAGAACGAGCAAAAGTGACAAAGAACGCATCATGGTTCTTCAGATTAAATAATGGCATTCTTACTAGATATTATACTACTGGTAACCATGAGATTCAGCAAACGGTGTTACCTGTACAACATCGCATAACTGTGCTAAAGATTGCACATGAGTCACCGTTTGCTGGCCATCTTGCATATGACAAAACCAGGGCCAGAATTCAGGCTCATTTTTATTGGCCAGGTTTTTGCAATGATATTAAATTATTTTGTCGTTCGTGTAATGTCTGTCAACAGTTAGTACGAAAGGGTAAACATGCTACAGCTGAAGTACAACCTTCTACACTGGCTTCTAGGCCATTTGAGAGTGTGGCGGTAGATATTGTTGGACCCCTGAATCAGGTGTCCAGCAAAGGAAATCGCTTCATATTAACGATGGTCGACCTATGTACAAGGTGGGTTGAGGCAGTAGCTTTGAAGTACATCACCTCCAAAGATGTTGCCAATGTATTTCTACACCTGTTCTCACGATTCAGATTTCCACGGACCATTTTATCCGATCGTGGAACTCAATTCATATCGGCTGCAACGCAAGCCCTTACAAAAATGTTAGGGATTAAACAACATTTCACGACAGCGTACCATCCAGCCAGCAATGGGATAGTAGAAAAAATTAATGGAGATCTTAAGCATATGCTGGCTAAGGTAACAGCAGAAAACCCAGCTGATTGGGATACACTGTTACCAACAGTGCTGTTCGCCTATCGGGAGATTCCCCATTCAAGCACGGGTTTCTCACCGTTTGAATTAGTGTACGGGGCTAACCCACGTGGACCCCTAACCATTTATCATCAGGCAATAACGAATTCTATTCAAATTCTCGAACCAAAAACACCTTATGAAATGGTGACTGAAACACGAGATAAAATCATGAAATCGTGTATTATTGCTAAGGCAGCTTTGGAGAGGAAGGGTCAAATCTACCGCCAATATGCCAACAAAGGGGCGAGAACAATTGAACTTGAACCAGATCAAGACATACTTCTCTTGCTTCCTGACAAACGAAATTTATTATTGACTTCATGGCAAGGGCCATTCAAGGTGGTACGTAAAATTTCAGATGTTGACTATGAAATATCAATAAACGGAAACTTAAAGATATTCCATGTCAACATGTTGAAACCTTACTATTCACGACAAGAGACAGAAGTAGAGACAGACGAACACAGTGCACCCACACCTAGTGATCAGACGACAGACATACACAACGCAACTACACTAGTTAGCGAGACTGGCATATCCGACGAGCATACACTTAGCGAGAATACAGAATACACACTTAGCACCACCACCGTACTGAATCAGGTAGACGACGACGGAATGGAACTACCAGTTCCTATTGTAGACAAGACTGCTACATTAGATAGCATACATATAGAACAGGGACTAACAGACAGTCAACGACGACAATTAGTAGAATTAGTGTCGGAATACAAAGACATATTCTCTGACATTCCAGGTAGGACGGACAGAATCGAACACTCCATTCTTCTTACGGACTCTAAGCCTATTAAATGCAGGCCGTACTCAATCCCACTAAGCTATAGGGAAAATCTAAATAAGGAAATTCTGAATTTAGAGGCTAGTGGGATCATCCAGAAATCCACCTCTGAGTACTCTTTTCCAATTGTTCTAGTTAAGAAGAAAGATTCTACAATTCGTCTGTGCGTGGACTATCGAAAGCTCAACAACATCACCAAGATCGACGCAGAGCCAATTCCTTCCTGCGAAGATCTTATTCTTGACATGTCCACCTCCAAAATCTTTTCTAAATTAGATCTCACTAAGGGATATTGGCAGGTCCCTATGCAGTCTCAATCCATCCATCTTACTGCTTTTTCAACACCTTTAGGACTTTACGAGTGGCGTTTTCTTCCTTTCGGACTTCGAAACGCTCCTGCCACTTTTGTACGCTTAACTAGAGATCTACTTCATGGAGTGACGAATACAGTGACCTATATAGATGATATATGTGTCCATACTGATGACTGGACAACACACCTACTGAAACTGAGACATGTCTTTAATAGGTTGCGACTCTTCGGGCTCACTGTCAAACCGAGCAAAGTCGAATTGGGCCTAAAAGAAATTGATTTTTTGGGTCATGTCATTTCTCAAGGTCAACTAAAGACTTACCAGAAAATTATTACCAAAATTATGAATCTGACCATGCCTACCACCAAGAAACAGGTCAGAAGCCTTTTGGGGTTAGTGAATTACTATAGTAAATTTATTCCAAATTTAGCGGAGATTACAAGTGTATTTTCCAATGTTTTAAAAGCTTCTGTAAAATTGGATGTCAAAGATGCATTATTAATTTCTGCATTGTCAAAATTAAAAATCTTGTTTAGTAATGTTCCAATCCTCCGCTTGCCTAATCCGAGGCTCGTTTATTATCTTAGGACAGATGCCAGCAGGATCTCCATCGCTGCAGTACTAGGCCAATTTTATGAAGGCATCTTCCATCCGATTTGCTACGTGAGCCATAAGATCACACCCACCGAGTCCAGATATTCCATATCCGAGTTGGAAGCCTTAAGCGTCATCTATGCGGTGAGAAAGCTGCATCGATTTCTGGCGGGTGTGCACTTCATTGTCCAGACTGACAACTCCCCAATAACGGTCATACAGAGTGGTGTACATCGAAATGACCGAATATACAGGTGGTCGCTAATACTACAAAATTACACCTTTAGTATAGAGCATATTAACGGGAAAGATAACATCTTGGCTGATACCCTAAGTCGACCATCTGATGTAGCAATACCAGAAATTTCCACATAAGAGTGTAGAGTAATAGATGTTAATTTAGTACAGTCAAATATTCTATGTGAAATATGTTAGAAATACATGGATATTATGTGCTGAACTAAGTACCAAAAACATTGACCTGCTATGTGTCCGTAGACATCAAAAGTAAGAACTTTACTCTGGGAACAAATATATCACCTTGTGAACTAGGACAGCTTATTACTTGCTAATGATAGCCAACTTGCTAATATCAAGCCAACTAGAGAGGCTAGGTGTTTTCCCACCTACCCTGGGTGGGTACCGTCCAAAAAGAGAAACCTGGACCAATGCAGCAGTCTTTGCCCATGATGTCTATGAAGGTTTCCACTCAGGCACTGAAACCGTTGCTGCAGCGATTGATCTTGAGGACGCATACAACAGAGTACCACTGGATTTTTTAATGTTTCAGCTTCTTGAACTAAACGTAAGTCCATTCCTCCTTAGTTGGATCGCTGCAGCTCTCTTCCAACGGAAAGTAGTTTTTAGATGTGGCAGTTGGACTTCGGAACCAACAACAATATATCCTGGCCTACCACAGGGATCACCATTATCTCCGGTACTGTTCAACGCCTACACAGTGAGAATCACCAGTGAGCAGATCACTGGACCTGGCAGGACATTGTCATATGCCGATGATGTTTTAGTGTATCGTCAGGGTAAGGATAGAGAGGAGGTTGCTGTGGAGCTACAAACCGAACTCAATCGCATAAGTACTTGGTGTGATGAAGCTGGGGCAATGGTCAACCCAACAAAGGCAACAGTGACTTGGTTCTCGTTGAATAATCATATTGTCAACAATCCAACACCAACTGTAATGCTGTGTTCAGAGACGGTGGAAAGAACGCAGGCAATGAATTACCTGGGGATACGGTTTGATCGAAGCCTTGCTTATAATGTGCACATAGACCAGGTGATAACAAAGGCCAAGCAGGGTTTGGCAGCGATGCGGGTGATGGCGGCAGCAAACTGTGAGCAGCGCCATCTATGTCTTCTGTACGAGGGGCTGGTCATGTCTGTTTTGGAGTATGCAATGGCAATCCTGACTCTCAGCCATAAGCAGATAGAAAGGATGGAAAGGATACAGAATGAAGCTATGCGCATTATTCTTGGATGTACAAGAGATACAGCATGCAGGGCGATGCGCTACCTTCTTGATTTTCCAACCATTGAAGAGAGAATGCAAGTTTGCAGGGCACGCGCCTACCTCAGAATTAACGCAAACACACAGCATCCACTGCATAGTGAAATTAGGAAGGTGAAGGGCAGCAGGTTAAAAAGAGGACGGTCGTGGATGGGTCAAGCCGAGGACATTTTTCAACAGGTGTGTTCACTTGAGGACTTAGAACCTGGCGAGGAGTGGGTGCAAGTGCCAACAGACTTCTGCACATCCTTTTCAGTTTGCATCCAACTAGATAGAAAATGCAGACAAGAAAATCCGGCTGCTGTTGAGGCTGAAGTACAAGCATTGATTTTCGAGAATTCGCTAGACGGTGACGCGGTCATCTACACAGATGGGTCGGTCGTCCGACATGTGAGAAGCTCATGGGCCTTTACAGCTCGGGCCGGAGGGAGAATTGTGAAGGAGGACTCTGGTGCTTTCACTGAAACCACAAGTAGCCTGACCATGGAAGTCATGGCAGTAAGTAAAGCAATAACATGGCTCGAGACACAGACATTCACTAGGGCTTGTTTCCTTAGCGACTCAATGAACATGATCAAGAGGATAGAGGAGGGGTCGATCCGAAGAGAATGGTTGCTGCCTCTGAAGCGGTCTCGGCTGGCAAAGATTAGTTTCATCTTCGTGCCAGGGCATGCGGGAGTACAAGGAAATGAGCGGGCTGACAAGCTCGCAGGTGAGGCTACTGTTGAGGGCGGACGCGCCATGGACCAGGCTGACATTCTGAATGCTCTACGAGAAGTGAGACTTTTGCAAGAACCAAGTGATGACTGTGAATCTACAACAATGGCCAGACTGCGAGAGCAGCAAATTAAAAGAGGGGTGGCCAAACAAGAACACTACGCAGGAAGCCAAAGAAGATTGATAAACCAACACAGAACTGGCGTCGTTAGCCGCTACACGCTGCGGGATTTGCTGAGGAGGGGATCCGAGCACTTATGGACTGAATGGTCCGATGTGCAACGAGGATGATCTGTCGACTAACTAACTAACTAACTAACTAACTATTACTTGCTAAGCTCCATATATGTTCCAGTGAATTAGTTGTGTTAAACAGAGAAAAACAGTGTCAGATGATTATATACATACAGACATGAAAACAGTAGTCTACTTTACAAACGAACTCTACAGGTGCAATACCCATAGAACAAATATGACTGTGTAATGGATTTCAAATACCCAGAACAATTGTATAGATATTATGCCAATGAAAGCATGTTTCTAAACATTAATGGCAACAACTAACCTGAGGTATTTAAAGACCATGTATATATAAACTTAATGTGATATGTATCATAAGGTTTTAATATAGTGATAAAATATAGATAGATTATGTCATTTTAATTTATATTTAGAGTTAGACAATATAATATTTTTCATTTTTTTTTGGTAGATAGAATATTAATTTACATATTTATTTAGCTTTAAAAGTAGATTAGGATAGTAATTTAAACATGACAACTAATTATAAGAAGTTTAGACAGGAATAGTATCATTCAGTTTATTATATTTCACTTTGTTTCATTTCATTTGATTTCATTCCATCTTAACCAATCCATTTAACAAACGTTATCATTTAGTAGCATGATTAGGTTACACCATAATAGAATAGAAATATTATACACTTAAAGATACATCATTTACACCATATAGAATAAGAATATCAATCATATAGTTTTTTTCATTTAAAAACATTAGTTAGAATATCACCCATTTAGAAAGGGACGTGACTTATTACATTTCACATTACCCATTTCACAAAGGGACATGACTCATCTCACATCAATTTCATTTCACATAGGTAAATTACATCCCTTAAATTAGATAAATATTAGGAGTAATGTAAGCTTATTTTAGGATTAATATGACAGATAGATTAAAATAGGCAACACATTAAATGTATATTTATAGAACTAGTATTAGTATGTCAGTATTTAGAGTAATATTTCTGTAGAATACAGTGGTTAAGAATACCAGGGTACAAACCATTAACCCTTTTTTTTTTTTTTTACATGTAAATATGTTGTAAATACTTGACATGTGCAACGGTTGATGCACAGTCATTAGGCTCAACTCTGTCAAACTGAGCCAAACGTGTACAGTGTCACTCCAAGGTTTTTAAATAACTATGAGGGTAAAAGATGCGTGACAAAAATGAGAGTGAAAGTTATGTGACAGAAATGAAGGTAAAAGATGTGTGACAAAGGTGAGGGTGAAAGATGTGTGACAAAAGTGAGGGTAAAAGAGGTGTGACAGAAATGAGGGTAACAGATGTGTGCCAATAGTGAGGGTAAAAGAAGTGTGACAGAAATGAGGATGAAAGATGTGTGACAGAAATGAGGGTAAAAGATGTGTGCCAATAGTGAGGGTAAAAGAAGTGTGACATAAGGGAAGGTTAAAGATGTGTGACAGAAGTGTGAAAGTGAGAGCAAATGTAAAATATACAAGAGAGAGTGAGAACAGTCAGCGGATTTTTTCTGCCGCTCAACAGGACTTTTGATTTTTGTTGCCGTCGGGTGTTGGTTTCAATGTTGGAAATGTGTTGTAATGAATGTATTTTGTGTAGTTTAGTTTAGGATCTTAGTGAAAGTATTTTGAGTCTCATAAGACAGAAACGTAGTCACAGATTTGTATTATACACATGTTTGTGACCACAGTTAAATGAATTATGGCACTTGAAAAACTAACTTACATACACATGATAGTTAGATACACATGTTAGAGGGTAGATTATACGGTTAATTACATCCAAACACACAAACAACCAGAAAAACAAACATATAAATTGCATACACTTTTATTAGATCAAAGGGAGATAACTCCGGGTCAGGGGACATAATAGACAACGAAACACTAACTTAACAGTGAAATATGACTTTACACGCGGAAGCGAGATAGGTAAAGCCTGTCGCTCACAGCCTGTGTAATGGTTGTTTAATATTATATGGGGGACATGAAGCAATTCATGTGTTGACCTTCAGAAAGTCAACTTTGTATGGGTAGTGAGTTAATTTACTATTTGAGGGCAGGTCTTATAAGACAACGGTCCGGTTCAGACATACCTCTAATTAATATAATATTGCGATTGAGAAGAGGGCTCACGCCAACCAGACAAGTTTGTGGCGATTGCCAGTAGCCAAGTAAAGTGATGCTACATTGTGACATTAGTCAGTAGGTCTATTGAGTAGCCCAAAGCCAGGTTATCTACAGTCTTTGACAAAAATTAGACACACTAATTTTTTAGAAACCTCTTGCGTCACAACCAATGAGTCAAAGTTGATGACGCAACACAGGAGGGGAGGGTGTGTGTCAAAGACTGAAACAGGAGGCAGGAAGCCTGCCTCATGATAGAACACCACCGGGACGTGGGGTCAACCTCAGATAGAGTAGAGGGAACACAGTGCCCGGGATCAGGGCAGGATAGATGATAGAAAAGGGGGACTATTAACTAGTCCTCACACGGAGGCGTTGACCAGATAGTTAGCACTACTGGTCACGACAGAATCACGCCTGCGTGAATGCCACGATTGCCGCTCAACCAAAGACAGCTAATAGAAGCGTGCTAACTGACCTAGCACGCAAAGAGCCGAAGGACGCATGAAGGTCCTTCCACGTGGCGTGTAGCGACGCGAGTGAGGGAAGTCAGACTGGGGACTGACGTTGTAGTGTTCACATCGTGTAGAATAGAGATAGTTTTCGTATAGCCTAGTAGATAGAGAGTAGCTATAGGGTTTAGGAAAACTAGTGATAGAGAATATTGTGACTTTATGTGTGATTAGATAGCGACTGTTTTGCAATTGTAAAGAGCCAACGGCAATAAAATGTACCATTTCATTCCTCGCACACGACTTGCAAGTTTCTTGTATGGTGTGGGAGAAGTAATCCGATGATGCCTGAAACATGAGTTGTTGACAAGGTACCTGACATCTCATTCTAAACAAGGCATTCCCTGAGTGTGAGCTGGCTCAACATCCGTTGTGCTTCAGGTACCTGACATCTAATTCTAAACAAAGCATTCCCTGAGTGTAAGCTGGCTCCACATCCGTTGTGCTTCAGTTACCTGACATCTCATTCTAAACAAGCCATTCCCTGAGTGTGAGCTGGCTCCACATCCATTGTGCTTCAGGTACCTGACATCTCATTCTAAACAAGCCATTTCCTGAGTGTGAGCTGGCTCCACATCCATTGTGCTTCAGGTACCTGACATCTCATTCTAAACAAGGCATTCCCTGAGTTTGAGCTGGCTCCACATCCATTGTGCTTCAGGTACCTGACATCTCATTCTAAACAAGCCATTCCCTGAGTGTGAGCTGGCTCCACATCCGTTGTGCTTCAGGTACCTGACATCTCATTCTAAACAAGGCATTCCCTGAGTGTGAGCTGACTCCACATCCATTGTGCTTCAGGTACCTGACATCTCATTCTAAACAAGGCATTCCCTGAGTGTGAGCTGGCTCCACATCCATTGTGCTTCAGGTACCTGACATCTCATTCTAAACAAGGCATTCCCTGAGTGTGAGCTGGCTCCACATCCATTGTGCTTCAGGTACCTGACATCTCATTCTAAACAAGGCATTCCCTGAGTGTGAGCTGGCTCCACATCCATTGTGCTTCAGGTACCTGACATCTCATTCTAAACAAGCCATTCCCTGAGTTTGAGCTGGCTCCACATCCATTGTGCTTCAGGCACCTGACATCTCATTCTAAACAAGGCATTCCCTGAGTGTGAGCTGACTCCACATCCATTGTGCTTCAGGTACCTGACATCTCATTCTAAACAAGGCATTCCCTGAGTGTGAGCTGGCTCCACATCCGTTGTGCTTCAGGTACCTGACATCTCATTCTAAACAAGGCATTCCCTGAGTATAAGCTGGCTCCACATCCGTTGTGCTTCAGGTACCTGACATCTCATTCTAAACAAGGCATTCCCTGAGTGTGAGCTGGCTCCACATCCGTTCTGCTTCAGGTACCTGACATCTCATTCTAAACAAGCCATTCCCTGAGTGTGAGCTGGCTCCACATCCATTGTGCTTCAGGTACCTGACATCTCATTCTAAACAAGGCATTCTCTGAGTGAATCTACACACATAAGCTTCAAACAATAGGATGTAGGATGTATTGACTGGCATATTCCGCTGCATCTCATCAGAGATGTGTCAGTAACATGACATCTCATATCAGGAATGTGTCAGTAACATGACATCTCATATCAGGAATGTGTCAGTAACATGACATCTCATATCAGAGATGTGTCAGTAACATGACATCTCATATCAGGAATGTATCAGTAACATGACATCTCATATCAGAGATGTGTCAGTAATATGACATCTCAGGTCAGAGATGTGTCAGTAACATGACATCTCAGGTCAGGAATGTATCAGTAACATGACATCTCAGGTCAGGGATGTGTCAGTACATGACATCTCAGGTCAGGGATGTGTCAGTAACATAACATCTCAGGTCAGAGATGTGTCAGTAACATAACATCTCAGGTCAGGGATGTGTCAGTAACATGACATCTCAGGTCAGAGATGTGTCAGTAACATGGCATCTCATATCAGGAATGTGTCAGTAACATAACATCTCAGGTCAGAGATGTGTCAGTAACATGACATCTCATGTCAATAATGGGTTACTAACATGACATCTCATGGCAGAGATGTGTCAGTAACATGACATACTCATGTCCAGGAGCTGACACGTGTCTGTCTGTTCTCTGTGTAGTCTGGTGAGCTGACACATGTCTGTCTGTTCTCTGGTAGTCTAGTGAGCTGACAGGTGTCTGTCTGTTCTCTGTGTAGTCTGGTGAGCTGACAGGTGTCTGTCTGTTCTCTGTTTAGTCTGGTGAGCTGACAGGTGTCTGTCTGTTCTCTGTTTAGTCTGGTGAGCTGACAGGTGTCTGTCCATCCTCTGTGTAATCTGATGAGCTGACAGGTGTCTGTCTGTTCTCTGTTTAGTCTGGTGAGCTGACAGGTGTCTGTCTGTCCTCTGTGTAGTCTGGTGAGCTGACAGGTGTCTGTCTGTTCTCTGTTTAGTCTGGTGAGCTGACAGGTGTCTGTCTGTTCTCTGTTTAGTCTGGTGAGCTGACAGGTGTCTGTCTGTCCTCTGTGTAATCTGATGAGCTGACAGGTGTCTGTCTGTTCTCTGTTTAGTCTGGTGAGCTGACAGGTGTCTGTCTGTTCTCTGTTTAGTCTGGTGAGCTGACAGGTGTCTGTCTGTCCTCTGTGTAGTCTGGTGAGCTGACAGGTGTCTGTCTGTTCTCTGTTTAGTCTGGTGAGCTGACAGGTGTCTGTCTGTCCTCTGTGTAATCTGATGAGCTGACAGGTGTCTGTCTGTCCTCTGTGTAGTCTGATGAGCTGACAGGTGTCTGTCTGTACTCTGTGTAGTCTGGTGAGCTGACAGGTGTCTGTCTGTTCTCTGTTTAGTCTGGTGAGCTGACAGGTGTCTGTCTGTCCTCTGTGTAATCTGATGAGCTGACAGGTGTCTGTCTGTCCTCTGTGTAGTCTGATGAGCTGACAGGTGTCTGTCTGTTCTCTGTGTAGTCTGATAAGCTGACACATGTCTGTCTGTACTCTGTGTAATCTGATGAGCTGACAGGTGTCTGTCTGTTCTCTGTGTAGTCTGGTGAGATGACAGGTGTCTGTCTGTTCTCTGTGTAGTCTGGTGAGCTGACAGGTGTCTGTCTGTTCTCTGTTTAGTCTGGTGATCTGACAGGTGTCTGTCTGTCCTCTGTGTAATCTGATGAGCTGACAGGTGTCTGTCTGTCTTCTGTGTAATCTGGTAAGCTGACACATGTCTGTCTGTACTCTGTGTAGTCTGGTGAGCTGACAGGTGTCTGTCTGTACTCTGTGTAATCTGGTAAGCTGACACATGTCTGTCTGTACTCTGTGTAGTCTGGTGAGCTGACAGGTGTCTGTCTGTACTCTGTGTAATCTGATGAGCTGACAGGTGTCTGTCTGTTCTCTGTGTAGTCTGATGAGCTGACAGGTGTCTGTCTGTTCTCTGTGTAGTCTGGTGAGCTGACACATGTCTGTCTGTACTCTGTGTAGTCTGATGAGCTGACAGGTGTCTATCTGTTCTCTGTGTAGTCTGGTAAGCTGACACATGTCTGTCTGTACTCTGTGTAGTCTGGTGAGCTGACAGGTGTCTGTCTGTTCTCTGTGTAGTCTGGTGATCTGACAGGTGTCTGTCTGTCCTCTGTGTAGTCTGGTGAGCTGACACATGTCTGTCTGTACTATGTGTAGTCTGATGAGCTGACAGGTGTCTATCTGTTCTCTGTGTAGTCTGGTAAGCTGACACATGTCTGTCTGTACTCTGTGTAGTCTGGTGAGCTGACAGGTGTCTGTCTGTTCTCTGTGTAGTCTGGTGAGCTGACAGGTGTCTGTCTGTCCTCTGTGTAATCTGGTGAGCTGACAGGTGTCTGTCTGTCCTCTGTGTAATCTGATGAGCTGACAGGTGTCTGTCTGTTCTCTGTGTAATCTGGTGAGCTGACAGGTGTCTGTCTGTTCTCTGTGTAATCTGGTGAGCTGACACATGTCTGTCTGTACTCTGTGTAGTCTGGTGAGCTGACAGGTGTCTGTCTGTTCTCTGTGTAATCTGGTGAGCTGACAGGTATCTGTCTGTCCTCTGTGTAATCTGATGAGCTGACAGGTGTCTGTCTGTCTTCTGTGTAATCTGGTAAGCTGACACATGTCTGTCTGTACTCTGTGTAGTCTGGTGAGCTGACAGGTGTCTGTCTGTACTCTGTGTAATCTGATGAGCTGACAGGTGTCTGTCTGTTCTCTGTGTAGTCTGATGAGCTGACAGGTGTCTGTCTGTTCTCTGTGTAGTCTGGTGAGCTGACACATGTCTGTCTGTACTCTGTGTAGTCTGATGAGCTGACAGGTGTCTATCTGTTCTCTGTGTAGTCTGGTAAGCTGACACATGTCTGTCTGTACTCTGTGTAGTCTGGTGAGCTGACAGGTGTCTGTCTGTTCTCTGTGTAGTCTGGTGAGCTGACAGGTGTCTGTCTGTCCTCTGTGTAATCTGGTGAGCTGACAGGTGTCTGTCTGTTCTCTGTGTAGTCTGGTGAGCTGACAGGTGTCTGTCTGTACTCTGTGTAGTCTGATGAGCTGACAGGTGTCTGTCTGTTCTCTGTGTAGTCTGGTGAGCTGACAGGTGTCTGTCTGTCATCTGTGTAGTCTGGTGAGCTGACAGGTGTCTGTCTGTACTCTGTGTAGTCTGATGAGCTGACAGGTGTCTGTCTGTTCTCTGTGTAGTCTGATGAGCTGACAGGTGTCTGTCTGTTCCCTGTGTAGTCTGGTAAGCTGACACATGTCTGTCTGTACTCTGTGTAGTCTGATGAGCTGACAGGTGTCTGTCTGTTCTCTGTGTAGTCTGGTGAGCTGACAGGTGTCTGTCTGTCCTCTGTGTAGTCTGGTGAGCTGACAGGTGTCTGTCTGTTCTCTGTGTAGTCTGATGAGCTGACAGGTGTCTGTCTGTCCTCTGTGTAGTCTGATGAGCTGACAGGTGTCTGTCTGTCCTCTGTGTAATCTGATGAGCTGACAGGTGTCTGTCTGTCCTCTGTTTAGTCTGGTGAGCTGACAGGTGTCTGTCTGTCCTCTGTGTAATCTGATGAGCTGACAGGTGTCTGTCTGTTCTCTGTGTAGTCTTGTAAGCTGACACATGTCTGTCTGTACTCTGTGTAGTCTGGTGAGCTGACAGGTGTCTGTCTGTTCTCTGGTAGTCTGGTGAGCTGACAGGTGTCTGTCTGTATTCTGTGTAGTCTGGTGAGCTGACAGGTGTCTGTCTGTACTCTGTGTAGTCTGGTGAGCTTACAGGTGTCTGTCTGTTCTCTGTGTAGTCTGGTGAGCTGACAGGTGTCTGTCTGTTCTCTGTGTAGTCTGGTGAGCTGACAGGTGTCTGTCTGTTCTCTGTGTAGTCTGGTGAGCTGACAGGTGTCTGTCTGTCCTCTGTGTAGTCTGGTGAGCTGACAGGTGTCTGTCTGTCCTCTGTGTAGTCTGGTGAGCTGACAGGTGTCTGTCTGTACTCTGTGTAGTCTGGTGAGCTGACAGGTGTCTGTCTGTCCTCTGTGTAATCTGATGAGCTGACAGGTGTCTGTCTGTTCTCTGTGTAGTCTGGTAAGCTGACACATGTCTGTACTCTGTGTATTCTGGTGAGCTAACAGATGTCTGTCTGTACTCTGTGTAGTCTGGTGAGCTGACAGGTGTCTGTCTGTACTCTGTGTAGTCTGGTAAGCTGACACATGTCTGTCTGTACTCTGTGTAGTCTGGTAAGCTGACACATGTCTGTCTGTACTCTGTGTAGTCTGGTGAGCTGACAGGTGTCTGTCTGTTCTCTGTGTAATCTGATGAGCTGACAGGTGTCTGTCTGTTCTCTGTGTAGTCTGGTAAGCTGACACATGTCTGTCTGTACTCTGTGTAGTCTGGTGAGCTGACAGGTGTCTGTCTGTTCTCTGGTAGTCTGGTGAGCTGACAGGTGTCTGTCTGTACTCTGTGTAGTCTGGTGAGCTGACAGGTGTCTGTCTGTACTCTGTGTAGTCTGGTGAGCTGACAGGTGTCTGTCTGTTCTCTGTGTAGTCTGGTGAGCTGACAGGTGTCTGTCTGTTCTCTGTGTAGTCTGGTGAGCTGACAGGTGTCTGTCTGTCCTCTGTTTAGTCTGGTGAGCTGACAGGTGTCTGTCTGTTCTCTGTTTAGTCTGCAGAGTGGCGGCCGTGTGTACTACCTGGGCAGTGATGAGCCAGCTCTGACAGCCCTCATTGATGCTTCCGAATGTCCACCCACCTTTGGAGCATGTAAACCTGACATTTTGTTGATGTTGCTGCTGCTGCTGTTGTTATTTGTGTTGTTGTTGTTGATGATGATGGTGCTGTTGTTACTGCTGCTGCTGCTGTTGAAGCTGCTGTTATTTTTGTTGTGGATGCTGTTGTTGTTGTGGTTATTGTTGTTGATGATGATGATGCTGTTCTTGTTATATTTGTGTGGATGCTGTTACTGCTGTTTTTGTTGCTGTTGCTACTGATGTTGATGTTGTTGTTGTTGTTGATGGTGATGGTGATGTTGTTGTTGTTGTTGTTGTTGATATTGTTGTTGTTGTTGATGGTGATGTTGTTGTTGATGGTGATGTTGTTGTTGTTGTTGTTGTTGATGATGGTGATGTTGTTGATGGTGATGTTGTTGTTGTTGTTGTTGGTGATGTTGTTGATGGTGATGTTGTTGTTGATGTTGTGGTTGTTGATGGTGATATTGTTATTGTTGTTGATGGTGGTGTTGTTGTTGTTGTTGATGGTGTTGTTGTTGTTGATGATGTTGTTGTTGTTGATGATGGTGATGTTGTTGTTGGTGATGTTGTTGATGGTGATGTTGTTGTTGATGGTGATGTTGTTGTTGTTGTTGTTGATGGTGATGTTGTTGTTGATGGTGTTGTTGTTGTTGTTGATGGTGTTGTTGTTGTGGGTGTTTTTTATGGTGATGTTGTTGATGTTGTTGATGGTGATGTTGTTGTTGTTCTTGATGGTGATGTTGTTGTTGTTGTTGATGATGGTGATGTTGTTGTTGTTGTGGGTGTTGTTGATGGTGATGTTGTTGTTGATGGTGATGTTGTTGTTGATGGTGTTGTTGTTGTTGTTGATGATGATGTTGTTGTTGTTGTTGTTGATGGTGATGTTGTTGTTGATGGTGTTGTTGTTGTTGTTGGATTGGTTGTTGTTTATGATGGTGATGTTGTTGTTGTTGATATTGTTGTTGTTGATGGTGGTGTTGTTGTTGATGGTGATGTTGTTGTTGTTGTTGATGATGATGTTGTTGTTGTTGGTGATGATGATGTTGTTTATTGTGATGTTGTTGTTGTTGGTGGTGATGTTGTTGATGGTGATGTTGATGGTGATGTTGTTGTTGTTGTTGATGGTGATGTTGTTATTGTTGTTGATGGTGATGTTGTTGTTGATGGTGATGTTGTTGTTGATGATGATGTTGTTGTTGTTGTGGGTGTTGTTGATGGTGATGTTGTTGATGTTGTTGATGGTGATGTTGTTGTTGTTGTTGGTGATGTTGTTGTTGGTGATGTTGTTGTTGTTGATGGTGATGTTGTTGTTGATGGTGATGTTGTTGATGGTGATGTTGTTGTTGTTGATGTTTATGTTGTTGTTGTTGATGGTGATGTTGTTGGTGATGGTGTTGTTGTTGTTGTTGATGGTGATGTTGTTGTTGTTGATGGTGATGTTGTTGTTGTTGATGGTGTTGTTGTTGTTGTGGGTGTTGTTGATGGTGATGTTGTTGATGTTGTTGATGGTGATGTTGTTGTTGATGGTGATGTTGTTGTTGTTGTTGTTGATGGTGATGTTGTTGTTGTTGTTGTTGATGATGGTGATGTTGTTGTTGTTGTGGGTGTTGTTGATGGTGATGTTGTTGTTGTTGTTGATGGTGATGTTGTTGTTGTTGGTGATGGTGTTGTTGTTGTTGTTGATGATGGTGATGTTGTTGTTGTTGATGGTGATGTTGTTGATGGTGATGTTGTTGTTGTTGATGGTGATGTTGTTGTTGATGATGGTGATGTTGTTGTTGTTGATGGTGATGTTGTTGATGGTGATGTTGTTGTTGATGGTGATGTTGTTGTTGTTGTTGATGGTGATGTTGTTGTTGTTGGTGATGGTGTTGTTGTTGTTGTTGTTGATGATGGTGATGTTGTTGTTGGTGATGTTGTTGTTGGTGATGGTGATGTTGTTGTTGATGATGGTGATGTTGTTGTTGGTGATGTTGTTGATGGTGATGTTGTTGTTGTTGATATTGTTGTTGTTGTTGTTGTTGTTGATGGTGTTGTTGTTGTTGTTGATGGTGATGTTGTTGTTGTTGATATTGTTGTTGTTGTTGTTGATGGTGATGTTGTTGTTGTTGATATTGTTGTTGTTGTTGATGGTGATGTTGTTGTTGTTGATATTGTTGTTGTTGTTGTTGATGGTGTTGTTGTTGTTGTTGATGGTGATGTTGTTGTTGTTGATATTGTTGTTGTTGTTGATGGTGATGTTGTTGTTGTTGGTGATGGTGTTGTTGTTGTTGTTGATGATGGTGATGTTGTTGTTGTTGTTGGTGATGTTGTTGTTGGTGATGGTGATGTTGTTGTTGATGATGGTGATGTTGTTGTTGGTGATGGTGATGTTGTTGTTGGTGATGTTGTTGTTGATGATGGTGATGTTGGTGATGGTGATGTTGTTGTTGTTGATATTGTTGTTGTTGTTGTTGATGGTGTTGTTGATGGTGATGTTGTTGTTGTTGTTCTTATTTTTGTTGTGGATGATGTTGCTTATGTTATTATTGTTGTTGCTGTTGTTTTTAGTTTTTGTTGTTGTTATTTTTGTTGTGGATGATATTACTGCTGTTTTTGTTCTTGTTGTTGATCTTCTTGCTGCTGCTCTTATTTTTGTTGTGGATTTTGTTGTTGTTGTTATTATTTTGTATGCTGTTGTTGATGATGATGTTGCTGTTGCTGTTATTGTTGATCATGCTGCTGTCGATTGGCTGTCCACCAACTCTTCTGTCCATTGTGGAATTGTTCCACACAGGCATGAAGGGTATAATCAAGTTTGATGTTGCAATTTCAGAAGAGTTTGAAATCAAGAAGGGAGTTAAGCAAGGTTGTGTACTAGCTCCCACCCTCTTATACTGAAATACGCCTTTCTTGATCAGGATGGTGGTATATACATTCACTCACGCTCAGATGGCGGCCTCTACAATGCTCAGAGATTGAAGGCCAAGACCAAAATTAGGAGGGTACTGATCAGAGAGTTGCTTTTTGCAGATGATGCTGCAATTATGATGCACTTTGGGGAAGAATTACAACGTCCACTATCTGCATTCTCCAATGCTTGTTCTGAATTAACAATTAGCAAAAAGAAGACACAGATTATGTCACAAGGTGCACATGGGGTCCATCAATCTTTATTGACGTGGCCGAACTGGAAATAATAGACCGTTTTACATATCTAGGATCAGAGGTAAATAGCAAATTATCCCTAGATCAGGAAATCAACGTCAGGATTAGTAAGGCAGCAACAACAATGAACAGGTTAAGAAAAAGAGTCTGGGAGAACAGGATGCTCACTGCCAAAACAAAAGTCCTTGTCTATCAAGCCTGTGTCCTTAATACTCTTCTTTATGGCAGTGAAACCTGGACAACTTACTCACACCAAGAGAAACGTTTAAACAGCTTTCATATGCGGTGTCTGCGAAGAATTATTAGTATTAAGTGGCAAGACAAAATTACAAATACTGAAGTATTGGAAAGATCAGGTTGTGTGACGGTTTATTCCATGCTCAGTCTTCGTAGACTTAGATGGATAGGACATCTTAGGAGGATCGATGATGGTATAATACCAAAGGACATCTTTTTTGGTGAATTACAGATGGGTAAGAGATCTTAGGGTCGGCCTCTACTACGATACAAAGATGTGTGTAAGCGGGACATGATTGATACAGGCATTGATAATGCACATTGGGAGCAAGTTGCCGCTGAATGTGTTGCAAGGAGGGCAAATATCAGAAATGGAATAAAGACAAAGGAGAAAATGATTGCAAATAAGTCACATACCGAGCGTGCGAGACGTAAGATGGTGCATGATGGTGGAAATGAACATGTGTTCACGTGCATTCACTGTGGACGAACATTTACAGCACAAATTGGCCTTATCAGTCAAATTCGCTACCACCATGTGTTGTAGTTATTATGCCTTTTTGAAGCACAATGTAACAAACTATCGGCTGTCAAAATAGCAAGGTCCAATGTAATGTAATACTGAAGCGTTGAGAGAGTTGACATATCTCTACATATTTGTATTGTTGTTCATGTTGTGGAAAATGTGGCCATGCTTGATAAAACTAAAGTGATGTATTGTGTTTCTCAGCATTCCACGACATACGAGGTTTTGTTGCTGGCGGATTCACTCAACTTGACAATAACGATGGAGATATTTCTGGTCTGGTTGGTATTCTTGCTCTCATGACGTCAACATTCACAGTAATGCCAACTTTACTCATTTATTAACAAAACATCCACATATTTTCATTATCCACAGATCATGATTTCCTATTCAATGAAATATCAACACATTTTGATTGTCCATGGACGACAAAAAAAATAAAACACACACACACACACACACACACACAGACAGAGACACAGAGACAGAGACAGAGACACAGAGAGAGTCTTACACAAACACACACAGTCACACTCAGGTGGATCACAATTTCCTATTCCAAAGTTAGTCTCATCTCATCTCATCTCATCATGTTCTTCTTGTACCTTGCGGTGTCGAGGTGAAGTATAAATTTCGTGAGAGTGCCCGATTATGGGCTTCATATATCGATATTCCCATGGACTCTGCTATTCCCTCCGTCCAACATTTATGTGGTCGGCCTCTTCCTCTGTTTCCATCTGGTCTGTACATCATTGCTTGTTGTGGTATACTGTTAGTTGGTAACCTACTTGCATGGCCAAACCATTTGACTTGCTGCTTTCTAATAAAATCTAGTGCTGCTTTAACTCCCACTTTAGTCCTGATTTCTTCATTTCTGATCTTATCTCTTCTTGATACATTGTGTATTCTTCTCAGGAACCTCATTTCTGTTCATCCAAAGTTAGTATACAAGGTCAATTCCAAAGTTAGATACGAGGGCAATTCCAAAATTAATATACATGGGCTATTCCATAATCAGCCACTGATTGGATGGTAAATACTGGTTGCCATAGGAATCTGGTGTATTGCCTATAGCAACCCACTCACCCCCCCCCCACACACACAAACACACCCACACACACACGCACACACTGGCAGCCCCGGTTACCTGGTTCATCAAGTTTAAGGGAGCCATGGCAGCACAGCCTCCTTGCCAGCCTAGGGTGTGTTTTCACAGAACCTCGGCTCCCGTGTGGACCCAGCCTAGACTAGCTGCCAGAAAATGTCCCACAGGAAGTCAAGGTGGTCGGGTGATGTTGACAGATTGTTGCTGTCTGTCTACTGGCCCACATGAAAGATTGTTGCTGTCTGTCTACTAGCCCACATGACAGATTGTTGCTGTCTGTCTACTGGCCCACATGACAGATTGTTGCTGCCTGTCTACTGGCCCACATGACAGATTGTTGTTGTCTGTCTACTGGCCCACATGACAGATTGTTGCTGTCTGTCTACTGGCCCACATGACAGATTGTTGCTGTCTGTCTACTGGCCCACATGACAGATTGTTGCTGTCTGTCTACTGGCCCACATGACAGATTGTTGCTGTCTGTGTCTCTGGCCCACATGACAGACTGTTGCTGTCTATCTCTGGCCCACATGACAGATTGTTGCTGTCTGTCTACTGGTCCACAAGACAGACTGTTGCTGTCTGTCTCTGGCCCACAAGACAGACTGTTGCTGTCTGTCTACTGGTCCACAAGACAGATTGTTGCTGTCTGTCTCTGGCCCACAAGACAGATTGTTGCTGTCTGTCTCTGGCCCACAAGACAGGTTGTTGCTGTCTGTCTCTGGCCCACATGACAGATTGTTGCTGTCTGTCTACTAGTCCCCATGACAGATTATTGCTGTCTGTCTACTAGCCCACATGACAGATTGTTGCTGTCTGTCTACTAGTCCCCATGACAGATTATTGCTGTCTGTCTACTAGCCCACATGACAGATTGTTGCTGTCTGTCTACTAGCCCACATGACAGATTGTTACTGTCTGTCTACTAGCCCACCAGACAGATTGTTGCTGTCTGTCTACTAGTCCACAAGACAGACTGTTGCTGTCTATCTCTGGCCCACATGACAGATTGTTGCTGTCTGTCTACTGGTCCACAAGACAGACTGTTGCTGTCTGTCTCTGGCCCACAAGACAGACTGTTGCTGTCTGTCTACTGGCCCACATGACAGACTGTTGCTGTCTATCTCTGGCCCACATGACAGATTGTTGCTGTCTGTCTACTGGTCCACAAGACAGACTGTTGCTGTCTGTCTCTGGCCCACAAGACAGACTGTTGCTGTCTGTCTACTGGTCCACAAGACAGATTGTTGCTGTCTGTCTCTGGCCCACAAGACAGATTGTTGCTGTCTGTCTACTGGCCCACATGACAGATTGTTGCTGTCTGTCTCTGGCCCACAAGACAGATTGTTGCTGTCTGTCTCTGGCCCACATGACAGATTGTTACTGTCTGTCTACTAGCCCACATGACAGATTGTTGCTGTCTGTCTACTAGCCCACATGACAGATTGTTGCTGTCTGTCTACTAGCCCACATGACAGATTGTTCCTATCTGTCTATTAGTCCACAAGACAGACTGTTGCTGTCTGTCTATTGGCCCACAAGACAGATTATTGCTGTCTGTCTACTAGCCCACCGGACAGATTGTTGCTGTCTGTCTACTAGTCCCCATGACAGATTATTGCTGTCTGCTGTATTTTATCACAACATGACTTCATTGAATATCTGTTCTTATTTTATCTCATCTTATAGTATACACATTTAATATGCCTAAGTAATGTATGTACAGTGTGTTTGCTGTCTTGTTGTTCATGAACATGCATGATTTGATGACTGACCACCACTTTCAGGGGCTGGAGTACAGGATCTCTCTTGCAGACTTCATCAAGGATATCCAGCCACATCTGCAGGTCAATGATCTTGTGGTGTTCTTGGATCCAGGTACTACATCCGTCCCATGTAACTTTTCTCATACGTATTGTCACTGGCCGCTAGGATATTTCTAACAATAGTAGGCAGAAAACCCTACCCAAGAGTTAACCGATGGTCTCTGTAAATTATAGCTTGTTAGAAGAAGAGTGTCTAAAGGGATGGTCCTGATAGAAGAGACTGGGATTCACTTGGGAGACAGAAGGTGAAGAACACTCGTGTATATAGGAAGACCTAACTCGAATGTCTAGTTTATCTGGCCAGGTGCTTTTGTCAGAAATTTTACCCCCTGCTAAGTTCTACACTTGCATGCTCTCACTCACACACCTTGCGTTCAAAGAATCAAGAGTAGAGTACATGGGCACCGTAACAAAACAAATGTATCTTCTTGTAATGAAAGAAAGATTTACAAAAAAAGTTCTTAGTTCAACCAATGATTTGGAACTGAAAAAAAATTTTCATTTGATAAAAAGTTGCCCAAACAATATGAAATGGGTGAAGCATGAAACAACCAATTCCTGTATATATTAGGGGCGTTCATTTGAAATCCATTGATGCTGCACCGTGCGTAATTGTGTATGTTGAACATGATCATGTCATAGTCATGTGATAAGTACTGACCAATGAATAAAAGAGCAAGTGCTTATCGTCCCATGATGCATAGGTTCTGTTTCTGACCGTTGAGAAAATGGCCAGGTTGATCAAAAATCCATCCAAAGAAGCTCAAAGAGCGATGATTCAATTTCTTTCATTTGAAGGATGTCGACCAGTGGACATTCATAGAAGAATGCAGGCAGTGTACGGTAATAAATATGTGTCGAAGACAACAGTGACAGACTGGGCACGAATGTTTCAGAAAGGACGTCAGTTTATGACAGATCTTCAAAGACCGGGTCAAGCGCATATTGTTGCAACAGAAAAAACCATTGCCAAAATTGATGCAGCAGTACAGATGAACTGTTGTCAAAGCATACGTTCGCTAGCGAAAGAATTTGACAATTCAAAAGGTCGTTCATAAGAACCTGCAATATCGGAAGGTGTGTTCACAGTGGGTACCACAGATGTTGACCGACCACCAAAAAGAGGAACGCATGGGATGGTGTTTGAACCACTTGCTGCATTACAGAGTGGAGGGTGATGCATTTCTCTTCCGCATAGTGGCAGGCGATGAATCATGGTGTCACCACTTTGAGCCGAGCAGCAAAAGAGAGAGCATGCAATGGAAGCATGCTGGATAACCAAAAGCCAAAAAATTCAAGTTACAGGTTTCCGCCAGTAAGGTTATGTTGAGCGCATTTTTTTTACCATGAAGGGCTATTGTTGGCCGACTTTAAAGAACTTGGTGTGAACATCAACTCTACCCACTACTTGAAAACACTAGACAAGCTGCGAAAAGCCGTCAAGAATAAACGACCCGGCATGCTTTCTCACGGTGTGATTTTGTTGCATGATAATGCTCGTCCGCATGTTGCAAAGATTGTGCAGGAAGCAATAGCTTGGAAGAAGTGGGAAATTCTGCAACATCCAGCCTATAGTCCTGTTTTGTCACCATGTGATTTTCATTTGCTCGGACCTATAAAAAAAGCTCTCAAGGGGCAATAATTTCACACAGATGCAGACATGATGAAAGCGGTAAACACTTGGTTTAGTGAGCAACCACAATCCTTTTTTGCGGACGGCATTCGCCGCCTACCTAAGCAATGGGATGCTTACCTGAATGCCTACGGCAACTTCTTCTGACCACCCCATGGTTCATAATTCATTCAAAATGAATGCTTTGTTTAATTCAACCTGCTAATGTTTCTTTCATGCTTTTGTAATAAAGCAATTGGAACAGGTTTCAAATGAACGACCCTTATGTATATCATCATGTCCACACAGATGCAGACACAGATACACATTGTAGACGACGTGACGATACAAAGTCACCTCCGCTGTCATGATCCCATGTATGGCTAGAGCTGAACAGAGTCCTACTGTTTCAGTATGGAAGTCGAGACACAAACAGGTACCCCGGGTGTAATGATCCCATTTGTGACTAGAGCTGAACTGAGTCCTACTGTTTCAGTATGGCAGTTGAGATAGTCAGTCAGTCCAGTCAGTCGACAGATCATCCTCATTGCACATCAGACCATTCAGTCTATAAGTGCTCAGATCCCCTCCTCAGCAAAGCCTGCAGCTTTCAGCGGCTAACGACACCAGTTCTGTGTTGGTTTATCAATCTTCTTTGGCTTCCTGCGTAGTGTTCTTGTTTGGCGACAACTCTTTTAATTTGCTGTTCTCGCAGTCTGACCATGGTTGTAGATCCACAGTCATCACTTGGTTCTTTTAAATGACTTACTTCTCGTAGAGCATTAAGAATGTCTGCCTGGTCCATGGCTCGTCCGCCTTCCACAGTAACCTTACCTGCAAGCCTGTCAGCCTGCTTATTTCCTTGTACACCCGCATGCCCTGGTACAAAAATTAAACCAATCTTTGCCAGCCGAGAGAGCACCAGAGACAGCAACCACTCTCTTCTGACTCATCCCATCTCTATCTCCCTGAGCATGCTCATTGAGTCACTAAGGACACATGCTCGAGTCAATGTCTGTGTCTCGAGCCATGTTAATGCTTTACTTACTGCCATGACTTCCATAGTCACGCTACTTGTGGTCAAAGCAAAAGCACCAGACTCTTCCTTCACAATTCTCCCTCCGGCCTGAGCCATAAAGGCCTATGAACTTCTCACTCGTCAAACACCTAACCCACCCATGTAAATGACAGCACCACCCTCTAAAGAATTCTCGAAGATCAGAGCCTGTACTTCCACCTCCACAGCAGCTGGATTTTCTTGTGTGCATTTCCTGTCTAGTTGGATGCAAACTGAAAAGGACATACAGAACTCTGTTGGCACTTCTACCCACTCCTCGCCAGGTTCTAAGTCCTCAAGTGAACACACCTGCTGAAGAACAGTGGATGGTGTGTGTTCGTGTTGACTCTGAGGTAGGCACGTGCTCAGAAAATTTTTAATCCGTCCCCATTTCTGTAAAATCAAGAAGGTAGCGCATCGCCCTGCGTGGTGTATCTCTTGTACATCCAAGAATAATACGCATAGCTTCGTTCTGTATCCTTTCCAACCTTTCCATCTGCTTATGGCTGAGAGTCAGGATCGCCATCGCATACTCTAAAACAGAAAGGACCAGACCCTCGTATAGAAGACATAGATGGCACTGCTCACAGTTTGCTGCCGCCATCACCCGCATCGCAGCCAAACCTCGCTTGGCCTTTGTTATCACCTGGTTTATGTGCTCATTACAAGTGAGGCTTCGATCAAATTGTATCCCCAGGTAATTCATTGCCTGCGTTCTTTTCACAATCTCTGAACACAGATTTACAGTTGGTGTTGGCGTGTTGACAATGGGGGGGGGGGGCGTTGTCGCATGCTAGCAGCTACTAGGAGCCACAGGCATGAGCTGGATGTTACGCTTGGGCCAGTGAGGGATGGTCCCTTGAAATGGATACACTAACACGTCGTCGGCATACGACAACGTCCTCCCCGGTCCTCTGATCTGCTCACCAGTGATTCTCACAGTGTTGGCGTTGAACAGTACCGCAGATACCGGTGATCCTTGTGGCAGGCCAGGATATATTGTTGTTGATTCAGTTGTCCAACTGCCATTTCTAAAAACTACTTTCTGTTGGAAGAGGGTTGCAGCGATCCAACTAAGGAGGATTGGACTTGACTTATCTTGAGATCAAGAAGCTGAACCATTAAAACATCTAACAGTACTCCTCAAAATCAATCACCGCATACATGTTTCAATGCCTGAATGGAAACCTTCATAGACATCATGGGCAAATACTGCTGCATTGGTCCAGGTTTCTCTGTTTGGACGGTACCCTCCAAAGGTAGGTGGGAAAGAACCTTGCCTCTCTAGCTGGCTTGATGTTTTTCTGTCAATTAACTTCTCCAGCAGCTTGCCTATTGTGTTTTGCATGGTTATTACCCGAGAACCCTGAATTCTTTTGTGGTCTTTGCTAGGCTTCGGCAAGGGAATCAGATAGCTGTATAACCATTCTTCCTTGATGCTAGCACTCCCAATGCTGTTGTTGTAGATATCTGCTAGTTCCTCTAACTCGTCGGTACACCTATTGATGTCGTCGTATCTTATTCCATCTGGCTCTGGTGCGCTGTTTTTTGTTCGACTAAGCACAGCCTTGATTTCTGTCACTGTGTCTTCATCTGAAATGTTCTGGGTCTTACAACTATCTGAGGTAACCGTCTCTGCAAAATTGCAGCCTCTCATGTCTGCCTGATTGCTCTGCTCTAGATGGCGTTCGAAAAGGACTTTGCCCTTGTCCTCGTCAGTCCTCTGCCAGATGAGGTCAGCACCTTGGAAGACATAAATGCTCTTATTCTTGACTACACCACTCATGCTTTTATGTAGTCGCCAGAACAATTTCAGTGACTTGTCTGTGCTTACTCTTTGACATTCCTTCAGCCCATTTTTCGTTTTTAACCACCTTGACCAGTTGTTTTAAATAGTGTACTTTTGTGTCCATCTCTCTTTCTAAATGCATGCAAAGACTAGGATGGGCAACTCTGTTCTTCTTGGCATTTTGCCATTCCCTTATAGCACTACGCTTATCCATCCAGGCCTTTTCCACCTCAAAATTCCACCAAAGGTGACTGATCCAAGCTTTTTTTCCTGCCCTGAAGCTTTCTGTGCTTCTCGCGCCTTATTTTACTCACCACATCTTGCCCTGTACTGTCATACTGGAAAGTCTTGACCATTGACTTGTGCTGCCTGGTTCTGCCTTTCTCCACCAATATGCTGCAAGGGTGGTGGTCATTGCTGTGGTACCCTAGGACACTCCATCTACACTGTAGTGAGTGAAGGAGAAGACAGCGCCAGATCAATAGCACTGTCCTCATCCCCTGGAGAGCTTGCTGTCCTGGTGACACAGCCACTGTTGATACAAACCAGGTCGATGGTTTCAAGTGCAGCCTCGAGCTCCTCCCCCTGTGTGTTGGAGGAAATGTTTCCCCATGATCTGCCTTTAGCGTTGGAATCGCCACAGAAAATGACATTCCTCTCGTGACATAATGTCACTTAAGCACTGCCACTTCTGGGAATCCACATTGCATTACAGGCATAAACATTAACCAACATGAATGGTAGACCGGATTGAACTCTAACCGCCTGTATTTGTATGCCGTCACTGTCCCAGCTGGACATGTCCAGCTCTGAAGCTACTATACTGTCATAAATGAGAATCGCCATTCTCAGGTGTCGACTGTTGTAGAAACATTTAAGGCGGTAATATGGAGTGAATTAACACCCAATCTCGTCTCATGAAGTGCTACAATGTTGTTCCTGTATACCAGGTTTTCCAGAATAGGGCCCCCGTCACCTTGGTAGGTTATCAGTCCTCCACACGGAGCACAAATGCTGTTCAGCCATGTTGGAAAAACCAAACATCACACGGTAACTCACACGCTTTGAAAATTCACTCAAGGATTGATTCGCTCAGATGCATGAAACTCTGTAGCACCGGCGAGAATCTTGAGAAGAAACTCCTGGTTTACATCTTGGCACACAAATTACATGCTAGAGATGAAATTATCCATCTGGCGTAAAACATGTTGAGTACAACACCTGGAGCAGAACATGTGGTGCATGATGTTGAGAGTTGAGATACAAAGATGGTGCGTGGGGTGTCGTGATTCCATGGATGGCTAGAGCGGAACTGAGTCCTACAGTTTTAGTATGGGAGTCCAGATACAAAACAGGTATGAGGGGTGTCATGATCCCGTCTATGGTGTTCTACTCCACATGCTCTACTCCAGATGTTCTACTTCACATGTTCTACTTCACATGTTCTACTCCAGGTGTTCTACTTCACATGTTCTACTCCAGGTGTTCTACTCCAGGTGTTCTCTCTGACCTGCCAGATTCTACCTGTGGTGTACTGACCTACATTGACTTTAGCAAGATTCTGTCACACAAATCCTTGACCTTGTGTTAGACAGTGCTAAAAATCTCTTCATTCTTGGATTCCTTTCAGATCAGCTAGACAAATTTCAAGACAGTGTGTCATTGATGCCATGTAGGACAGTCGCCTTATCGGTGACAGATGCACATGTGAGTACACGTCAGTGTGCTAGAACAGCTGCAGCTACACACTCAACACATCTGACCACAAGACCAGTGTCAGAAATACACATCCACACACATACACATATATCCCCACACAACCATATACATCCAGACACATCCACATACATCCACACACAACCACATACAACCACACACATCCACACACAACCACACATCCACATACATCCATATACACATCTACATACATCCCCACACAACCACATCCATACACAACCACATACATCCACACATCCACATACAACCATACACAACCACATACATCCACATACATCCATACACATCCACATACAACCACATACATCCACACACATCAACATACATCCACACTCATCAACATACATCCACACACAACCACTTACATCCACACACAACCACATACATCCACACACAACCACATACATCCACACTCATCAACATACATCCACACACAACCACAAACATCCACACTCATCAACATACATCCACACACAACCACATACATCCACACACAACCACATACATCCACACTCATCAACATACATCCACACACAACCACATACATCCACACACAACCACATACATCCACACTCATCAACATACATCCACACACAACCACATACATCCACACACAACCACATACATCCACACACAACCACATACATCCACACATCCACATACAACCATACACAACCACATACATCCATACACATCCACATACATCCACACATCCACACACAACCACATACATCCACACACAACCACATACATCCACACACAACCACATACATCCACATACATCCATACACAACCACATACATCCACACACAACCACATACATCCACACACAACCACATACAACCACATACATCCATACACAACCACATACATCCACACACAACCACATACATCCACATACATCCATACACAACCACATACATCCACACACAACCACATACATCCACATACAACCACATACATCCATACACAACCACATACATCCACACACAACCACATACATCCACACACAACCACATACAACCACATACATCCACACACAACCACATACATCCACACACAACCACATACATCCACATACATCCATACACAACCACATACATCCACACACAACCACATACATCCACACAACCACATACATCCATACACAACCACATACATCCGCATACATCCATACACAACCACATACATCCACACACAACCACATACATCCACATACAACCACATACATCCATACACAACCACATACATCCACCACAACCACATACATCCACACACAACCACATACAACCACATACATCCACACACAACCACATACATCCACACACAACCACATACATCCACATACATCCATACACAACCACATACATCCACACACAACCACATACATCCACACAACCACATACAACCACATACATCCATACACAACCACATACATCCACACATCCACATACAACCATACACAACCACATACATCCACATACATCCATACACATCCACATACATCCATACACATCCACATACATCCATACACATCCACATACATCCACACACAACCACATGCATCCACACTCATCAACATACATCCACACACAACCACATACATCCACATACCTCCATACACAACCACATACATCCACATACAACCACATACATCCACACACAACCACATACATCCACACACAACCACATACAACCACACACAACCACATACAACCACATACATCCATACACAACCACATACATCCACACATCCACATACAACCATACACAACCACATACATCCACATACAACCATACACAACCACATACATCCACATACATCCATACACATCCACACACATCCACATACATCCACACTCATCAACATACATCCACACACAACCACATACATCCACACACAACCACATATGCATCCACACACTTCCACATACATCCACACATATCCACATACATCCACACACAACCACATACATCCACACAACCACATACATCCACACACAACCACATACGCATCCAGACACAACCACATACATCCACACACAACCACATACATCCACACACAACCACATACATCCACACACAACCACATATACCCACACACAACCACATACACCCACACACACATCCACATAATCCACACACATCCACATAATCCACATACACATCCACACACATACACATACACATCCACACACATCCACATAATCAACACACATACACATCCACATCCACACACATCCACATAATCAACACACACATTCACATACACATCCACATTCACATCCACATAATCAACACACACATCCACACACACATCCACATTCACACACATCCATACACATCCACATACACATCCATACACATCCACATATACATCCATACACATCCACATACACATCCGTACACATACACATCATACACATCCACATACACATCCTTACACATCCACATACACATCCATACACACATCCATACACACATCCATACACATCCACATACACATCGACATGCATTGACATAATCAACACACACATACACATCCACATACACATTCACACACATCCACATACACATCCACACACATCTGCATTCACATCCACACACATCTGCATTCACATCCACACACATTCACATACACATCCACATACATCCACACACAACAACACACATCCACACACAACCACATACATCCACAGACAGCCACATACATCCGCATGCATCCACACACATCCACACACAACCACATATGCATCCACACACAACCACATATGCATCCACACACATCCACAGACAAACACATACATCCACATACATCCACACACAACCACATACATCCACACACACCCACACACAACCACATACATCCACACTCACCCACACACAACCACATACATCCACACACAACCACACAGCCACATCCACACACATCCACGCACAACCACATACATCCACACATATCCACACACAACCACATACATCCACACACATCCACATAATCCACACACATCCACATACACATCCACACCCTCCACCCACCACACATCCACAACACACTCGTCCAACAAAACACACACCCCAGGCACACATGTGCCACCCACTCATACCCCACCCACACACAACTCCCACCCATCCTCCAACCCACACACTCACCCACCCACCCACACACCCCCAACCACTCAGCAAAACACATATTCCCCAATCACACATTTCCCCACCCCCACACACATCCCCTGCCAACTCACACATCCTACACCCACTCTTTGCTGACCCACATACACAGCCACATCCACACACATCCACGCACAACCACACTCACCCACCCACCCACACACCCCCAACCACTCAGCAAAACACATATTCCCCAATCACACATTTCCCCACCCCCACACACATCCCCTGCCAACTCACACATCCTACACCCACTCTTTGCTGACCCACATAATTTCCCCCCCCCACACACACACACACCCCACCCACATCCCACCCACACACATCTCCCCACCCACACACACATCCCACACCAATCCCCCATCTCATACACACTCACCCACCCACACATCTGCCACCTATCCACCTACACACCCCCAATCACCCCTCCCCAACTACTCATCCCTCAACCACAATCTCCCACCAACACACATCTCCCCATCCACACACATCCCCCACCCATACACACATCCCCCACACACATCCCCCATCCATGTATTCATCCCTCAACCACTCACACCCACACATCCCCCACCCACCCATCAACACATACATCCCTCACATACCCACCCACACTCACAACCCCAACCACCCAGGCAAACACACATCTAACCACCCTCACACACATCCCTCACCCACCTGCACTTCCCACACCCAACCACCTTTCCCCCACCTGCCCACACATACATCCCCCATCCACAAACCCTCACCCACACATCCCCACCCGCCCACCCACCCCAATCCACCACCCACCCACCCCAATCCACCACCCACCCACACACACATACCACAAATACCATCACCACCCACACATACATACTCCATGCACTCACACTTCCCCCACCCACACACACCTCCTACCCACATAGACATATCCCTCACCCACACATACATCTCCACACCAATCCCACCACACCTATCCCCCCCACCGACACACACAATACCCACACCCCCACACACCCATTCACCTCACATCCCTTAGCCACCCACCCACCCACACACACTTTCCCCACTCACCCACCACACAACCCGACCCACCAACACCCACACACTTCCAACCATCCACCCAGACATCCCCCATCCATACACACATCCCTCACTCACACACCACATCCCCCTCATACCACACATACCTTCACACACCCACACATTCCCCCATCCACTCAAATATCTCCCAACTGACCCACACATCCCCCACTTACCTGCACATCCCTCACTCATACCTGCATTCCCCCCCCCCCACCTGCACACACATCCCCACCAACACATCTCCCTACCCACACATACATCCCCCACCCATACATACATCCTGCACCCACCCATCCCCCAACCCCCACACACACCCTTCACACATACATCCCCCACACACACATTCCCCACACACACATCCCCCACACATACATCCCCCACACACATACACCCTCACATCTAGATACATACATGATGCCTCACATAATCACTGAAACTAGTATGAACAGACTCCCACACTTTACACACATACACTGACAATTATAAACCAACATAGAACTGGTGTTGTGAGCCGCTACACGCTGCGGGATTTGCTGAGGAGAGGATCCGAGCACTTATGGACTGAATGGTTCGATGTGCAATGAGGATGATCTGTCGACTAACTAACTAACTCACTAACTAACTAACACCGACGATTGTTGTGAGCATTCTCGCAAGAATTGTAAAAAAAATGGAGAGAACATTGTACATATACATTGTGTAATGTAAAAAATAGTGATGCACTTCAACTCCGTCTCTCTCTTTTCACACACACACACACACACTTTCACTCACACTCACACTTTCACTCACACTCTCTCTCTCACTCTCACTCGCACTCACTAACTCTCTCACTCACTCTACATTAATGTGCATGTGTTCATATTATAAATGATAAAATCAAGTGGCATACAAAATGATAATATGAAAGATGAGAATACAGAGAAAAATATGGAATAGCATGTTACACTACATGTGTGCTCTCAACTCTCTCTCTCTTTCTCTCTCACTCACAGAAGAAGAAGAAGAAGGTGAACGAATGAACAAACAAATGAATAAACAAACGAATGATACACACATACACAAAAACATACATACGCACTCATGCACACACATACATACACACACACTTGCACGCAAATACACACACATACACATATATTTACACACATACAAACACAAACACTCATACACCCATATAAACGCACACACATAGACACAATACACACAAACCACCCATCCACCCACACACACTCACACATCTAGACACATATACACTACCTCACAATCACTAAACTAATATGAACAAACTCCTACAATTTACACACACATACACTGACGATTATCATGAGCATCCTCACAAATAACACACAAACACACACTGCCTCACGTAGCATACAAATACACACTTCTTCGCAAACACTGCATGCATGCATACAAACAAGTACAAGCATATGCACATACATACACACATATACCCACTCACATACAGACACCTTCACACATAAACACACATGCTTACACACACACACACATACACACACTCACACATAAACACATACAAACATACTCACACATACACAGACAAGCAGACACACATATAAACACACATACACACATATACGCACATAATACACATACACATATACACACATACATACTCATACACACATTCACACACATATAGACATACACACATATACACACATGTAAACATGCACTCATAGACACACATACACACACACACACACACACACCCACCCACACACATACTTACACATACATGCTGCATCACATAATCACTAAAACTTATATGTATATATATATACACAAACTTCCACACTTTGCACACCCATACACTGACGACTATCGTGAACATCCTCACAAAAACATTAAAAAATGGGAAAACATGAACAAAATGTGAAAATGATGAAAATGAAAAAAATATGTTATACATTGTGTATCGTAAACAAATAGTGATGCAATTCAATAAGATCATTCCTGGAATTGCCATAAACATGATGAAATAAGCAGTGCATATAGTAAAAATTAAATTTAAGTGGCAGCATAAATGTAAACGTGTAAGGTGGGGACACAGAAAAAAAATGTGGAATAGCATGTCACATGACATGCATGCACTCAACAAACTCTCTCTCTCTCTCTCTCTCTCTCTCTCTCTCTCTCTCTCTCTCTCTCTCTCTCTCTCTCTCTCTCTCTCTCTCTCTCTCTCTCTCTCTCTCTCTCTCTCACGCACACTCACACACACACACTAACTCTCTCATTGTCTCATTCTCTCTCTCTCTCACTCACTCTCTCTCTCACCCATACTCATTCACTCTCACACTCACCCTCTCTTACTCTCTCTCACACACAGGCAGACACATACTGACACATTCACTCTCTCACTCTCTCTGTCTCATACTCACTCTCACTCGCACTCTTTCTCACTCACTCTCTCACCCACTCTCTCACCCACACACAGTTTAGTTTAGTTTAGTCGACGGATCAACATCATGGCACATGGGTGTAACCCATAAGTGCTCCGTTCTTCTCCTAACTCAAGCCTGAGTCTGGAGAAACTCAGCTCAGTGCACGAACTCCATAGCACCGGCGAGGATCTTGAAATACTTTGGGTAGATTTTTAACTAGAAATTTTGCCCAGGCAGCGCCATTAGGCTACTCTTTTTTTATTTCCAACTGGCAAGGGATTTTTTACGTGCGCAACAATACACACGGGTGTCCGATCTCACTACCCAGAGACCAGGGGAAATTTTATTACTAGAAGTCCACGTGAAAAAATCCCGGTCCTCACCTACACACAGTGAAGAATGATAGTGAAAAATGATACCAGTAGGTGACTTGAGTGAGTGATGTATGACAGTAAATAAATGCCAATATGTAAAAACAAACATACCTGTATGAGTCTGTATATGTAGATATATGTGTGAGTCAATGTGTGCATATGTATATGTATATAGATGCATCTGTTTCAATTGTCACAGTTATTTAGTTTTCTTTTTCCATTCACCAGAGCCAGGTTTCTCAGGAGAAACCAGCCTATGACCTTGTGGTAAACATTAGTTTGGATTTACAACTTCTGAAAATCTGGACACCAGAACCTGTCAAGAATCTGGTATCCCAACTGGCAAAAGAAATATCCTTCAAGTGGCTGTTAAACTGCCTGTCCACAGGAGCACACATCCTCAAGGGCAAAGTTTACCACAACAAGATGGTGGACGTGCGGGTCAGCAATTCCAAGCTCTTCCATAGGGCTGCCGGCATTGTCCAGGCAAGACGTGTGCACGTGTGTTAATGTGCTAGACAGTAGAACTGTACATACAACAAGAGACCCATGACAGTAGAACTGTACATACAACTATACAACAGGAGACTCATGACAGTAGAACTGTACATACAACTATACAACAAGAGACCCATGACAGTAGAACTGTACATACAACTATACAACAAGAGACCCATGACAGTAAAACTGTCTTACAACTATACAACCTGAGACCCATGACAGTAGAACTGTACATACAACTATACAACAAGAGACCCATGACAGTAGAACTGTACATACAACTAGAGACCCATGACAGTAGAACTGTACATACAACTATAGACTTATGACAGTAGAACTGTACATACAACTATACAACAGGAGACTCATGACAGTAGAACTGTACATACAACTATACAACAAGAGACCCATGACAGTAGAACTGTACATACAACTAGAGACCCATGACAGTAGAACTGTACATACAACTATACAACTATAGACTCATGACAGTAGAACTGTACATACAACTATACAACAGGAGACTCATGACAGTAGAACTGTACATACAACTATACAACAAGAGACTCATGACAGTAGAACTGTACATACAACTATACAACAAGAGATCCATGACAGTAGAACTGTACATACAGCTATACAACAAGAGACTCATGACAGTAAAACTGTACATACAACTATAGACTCATGACAGTAGAACTGTACATACAACTATACAACTATAGACTCATGACAGTAGAACTGTACATACAACTATACAACTATAGACTCATGACAGTAGAACTGTACATACAACTATACAACTATAGACTCATGACAGTAGAACTGTACATACAACTATACGACAAGAGACCCATGACAGTAGAACTGTACATACAACTATAGACTCATGACAGTAGAACTGTACATACAACTATACAACTATAGACTCATGACAGTAGAACTGTACATACAACTATACAACTATAGACCCATGACAGTAGAACTGTACATACAAGTATACAACAAGAGACCCATGACAGTAAAACTGTACATACAACTATACAACAAGAGACCCATGACAGTAGAACTGTACATACAACTATACAACAAGAGACTCATGACAGTAAAACTGTACATACAACTATAGACTCATGACAGTAGAACTGTACATACAACTATACAACAAGAGACTCATGACAGTAGAACTGTACATACAATTATACAACAAGAGACTCATGACAGTAAAACTGTACATACAACTATACAAATATAGACTCATGACAGTAGAACTGTACATACAACTATACAACAAGATACCCATGACAGTAGAACTGTACATACAACTATACAACAAGAGACTCATGACAGTAGAACTGTACATACAACTATACAACAAGAGACTCATGACAGTAAAACTGTATATACAACTATAGACTCATGACAGTAGAACTGTACATACAACCATAGACTCATGACAGTAGAACTGTACATACAACTATACAACTATAGACTCATGACAGTAGAACTGTACATACAACTATACAACTATAGACTCATGATAGTAGAACTGTACATACAACTATAGACTCATGACAGTAGAACTGTACATACAACTATACAACAAGAGACCCATGACAGTAGAACTGTACATACAACTATACAACAAGAGACCCATGACAGTAGAACTGTACATACAAGTATACAACAAGAGACAAACAGCATTCTTTGATTATGTGATCAAAGAGAGGCACTGGAGAACAGTGTGACAACTGGAAAGATCAGTAGTCGAACAGGCAGAGGCAGACCAAGAGAAACGCTACCTGATGGACCAAGATGGTGTTATAGCAGAAAATCATCAACATGATTCATTCAGTAAACAAAGAATGGAGATCTGTGGAGTTGTATGAACATCTTCACTAGTTGGCAGGTCACAAGATGATGTCAGAACTGTACACACAGTTTTCTGGAAGAAATATTCTTAAACATACATAGTTATATACATTATTGTCTTGTAGAAATATTTTTTAAACATGCATAGTTATATACACAATTGTCTTGTAGAAATATTCTGAAACATACATAATTATATACACAATTGTCTTGTAGACATATTTTCAAACATACATAGTTATATACACAATTGTCTTGTGGGAATATTCTCAACCATACATAGTTATATACACAATTGTCTTGTAGACATATTTTCAAACATACATAGTTATATACACAATTGTCTTGTGGGAATATTCTCAAACATACATAGTTATATACACAATTGTCTTGTGGGAATATTCTCAAACATACATAGTTATATACACAATTGTCTTGTGGGAATATTCTCAAACATACATAGTTATATACACAATTGTCTTGTGGGAATATTCTCAAACATACATAGTTATATACACGATTGTCTTGTGGGGTTAGTCAGGTCTTAGTCAGATATGACTGAGCTACCGTATAACAGTAGACGGTACTACCTGGTTTCTGTTAGCGCCGAACGTTGGGCAGCGCTTACCAAACCCGACACCCCACATTGTGCCAACGGCTTCGGGCGGAAGAGCGCAATTGGGAGGGTACAAGCCTTACCCTGGTGCGAGGAAATGCAAGCTAAAGACAAAATTGTCATGGCAGGGCAGACCAGGCCCTAAGCCTTGGTTGGCGACTGGTCTAGGATCGAAGCTCCGACAGGCGGACAGTTAGAGCATTGTTTGCTGATCCGGCAGCTTCTGCAGCTTGTCTTGTTCCAGATGTAGGGGTGTTACCTTTCCTCTGGAGTGAACTAGACAGGCCGAGAGAGGGATCATGCTGCATGGGCAACACATGATCTCTATATTTTAGCCCAGGCTATGGAGAGGCAATAACTCCATCCCTGGTCTTAACTGGACCAACGCGTAACACTCTGAGTGAGCTAAGGCAAGCTAGGAAGGATGTGCAAAAGGCTGCCAGGCAGTGTGCAAATGATTATTGGATCAAGTTATGTGAGTCCATTCAAATCGCAAGTGATAAGGGAGATATAAGAAGCATGTATAAAGGAATAAAGAAAGCCTGTGGTCCAGTGATCAAAAGAAGTGCACCATTGAAAACCTTGACTGGAGAAATCATCACTGACAAGAAACGGCAGATGGACAGATGGGTAGAGCACTATTTGGAGCTTTACTCAAGTGAGACCAAACTAGCGGATGATGCCCTCAACGCCATAGAGGCTCTACCAACTCTTGACCACCTGGACACACTTCCCACCATAACAGAAGTTAAGTGTGCTATAAATGAACTTGCATCTGGCAAGGCTCCGGGTAAGGATGGGATTCCAATAGAGATTATCAGGAGTGGGCAAGACACACTCACTATACAGATCCACCAGCTAATAGAGCTATGCTGGCGTGAAGGACAAGTCCCACAGGATTTCAAAGATTCAAGCATCATAACACTGTACAAGAACAAGGGCGATCGGAGCGACTGCAACAACTATAGGGGTATCTCACTTCTGTGTATTGTTGGAAAAGTATTTGCCAGAATTGTTCTGCGCAGACTTCAAGTCCTAGGAGATCAAGTCTACCCCGAATCACAGTGTGGCTTTCGACAGAACCGGTCTACCACTGATATGATATTCTCATTGCGACAAATGCAAGAAAAATGCCGTGAACAGAATCAACCACTGTTTATTGCCTTCATCGACCTCACAAAGGCATTTGATTTGGTCAGTCGTGAGGGTCTGTTCAAGGCACTAAAGAAGATTGGCTGCTCACCAACTCTTCTGTCCATTGTGGAATCGTTCCACACAGGCATGAAGGGTATAATCAAGTTTGATGGTGCAACTTCTGAAGAATTTGAAATCAAGAGTGGAGTTAAGCAAGGTTGTGTACTAGCTCCCACCCTCTTTGGAATATACTTTTCACTTCTACTGAAATATGCATTTCGTGATCAGGATGGTGGTATATACATTCACTCATGCTCAGATGGCGGCCTCTACAATGCTCAGAGATTGAAGGCTAAGACCAAAATTAGGAGGGTACTGATCAGAGAGTTGCTTTTTGCAGATGATGCTGCAGTTACGACCCACTCTGAGGAAGAATTGCAATGTTTACTATCTGCATTCTCCAATGCTTGTTCTGAATTTGGTTTAACAATTAGCAAAAAGAAGACACAGATTATGTCACAAGGTGCACATGGGGTACCATCAATCTTTATTGACGACGCCGAACTAGAGATAGTAGACCATTTTACATATCTAGGATCAGTGGTAAATAGCAAATTATCCCTAGATCAGGAAATCAACATCCGGATTGGTAAGGCAGCAACAACAATGAACAGGTTAAGAAAAAGAGTCTGGGAGAACAGGAAGCTTACTGCCAAAACAAAAGTCCTTGTCTATCAAGCCTGTGTCCTTAGTACTCTTCTCTATGGCAGTGAAACCTGGACAACTTACTCACACCAAGAGAACAATTTAAACAGCTTTCATATGCGGTGTCTGCAAAGAATTCTTGGTATTAAGTGGCAAGACAAAATCACAAATACTGAAGTATTGGAAAGATCAGGTTGTGTGACAGTTTATTCCATGCTCAGTCTTCGTAGACTTAGATGGATAGGAAATCTTAGGAGGATGGATGATGGTAGAATACCAAAGGATATCTTTTTTGGTGAATTACAGATGGGTAAGAGATCTCAGGGTCGGCCTCTACTACGATACAAAGATGTGTGTAAGCGGGACATGATTGATACGGGCATTGATAATGCACATTGGGAGCAAGTCGCCGCTGAACGTGTTGCATGGAGGGCAAATATCAGAAATGGAATAAAGTCAAAGGAGAAAATTATTGCAGAAAAGTCACACACCAAGCGTTTGAGACGTAAGATGGTGCATGATGGTGGAAATGACCACGTGTTCAGATGCACCCACTGTGAACGGACATTTACAGCGCAAATTGGCCTTATCAGTCACACTCGCTACCGCCATAGTTAAAAGTTATTATGCCTTTTTAAAGCACAAACTATCGTCTGTCAAGACGGCAAGGTGCCAATGTGTGTGTGTGTCTTGTGGGAATATTCTCAAACATACATAGTTATATACACAATTGTCTTGTGGGAATATTCTCAACCATACATAGTTATATACACAATTGTCTTGTGGGAATATTCTCAAACATACATAGTTATATACACAATTGTCTTGTGGGAATATTCTCAACCATACATAGTTATATACACAATTGTCTTGTGGGAATATTCTCAACCATACATAGTTATATACACAATTGTCTTGTGGGAATATTCTCAAACATACATAGTTATATACACAATTGTCTTGTGGGAATATTCTCAAACATACATAGTTATATACACAATTGTCTTGTGGGAATATTCTCAAACATACATAGTTATATACACAATTGTCTTGTAGACATATTCTCAACCATACATAGTTATATACACAATTGTCTTGTAGACATATTCTCAACCATACATAGTTATATACACAATTGTCTTGTGGGAATATTCTCAAACATACATAGTTATATACACAATTGTCTTGTAGAAATACTGTGGCCTGAGTGTGCAAGAGGCAATTGAGTATCTGCTGAGATCTATATACAGAACAGACTTGCTGACACCGGAGCAGAGGTCCTCACAAATTGTAAACCACATAATGGCTGCCTCACAGCAAGAAAAGGTTGGTGTTCATGTGCTTGGGTCAGCAAATAACATACCTGACATTTTCTGCTGTAAAACTCACAAATTGCTGTCTCTGTCCTCTTGACTATCGTCACTGTTATCTTCCATGTTCCTATATTCTTATTGTCACTGTTATCTTCCATGTTTCTCTGTTCTTATTGTCACTGTTATCTTCCATGGTTCTCTGTTCTTATTGTCACTGTTATCTTTCATGTTTCTATATTCTTATTGTCACTGTTATCTTCCATGTTTCTATATTCTTATTGTCACTGTTATCTTCCATGTTTCTATATTCTTATTGTCACTGTTATCTTCCATGGTTCTCTGTTCTTATTGTCACTGTTATCATCCATGTTTCTATATTCTTATTGTCACTGTTATCTTCCATGTTTCTATATTCTTATTGTCACTGTTATCTTCCATGTTTCTCTGTTCTTATTGTCACTGTTATCTTCCATGTTTCTATATTCTTATTGTCACTGTTATCTTCCATGTTTCTATATTCTTATTGTCACTGTTATCATCCATGTTTCTATATTCTTATTGTCACTGTTATCATCCATGTTTCTATATTCTTATTGTCACTGTTATCTTCCATGTTTCTATATTCTTATTGTCACTGTTATCATCCATGTTTCTATATTCTTATTGTCACTGTTATCTTCCATGTTTCTATATTCTTATTGTCACTGTTATCTTCCATGTTTCTATATTCTTATTGTCACTGTTATCATCCATGTTTCTCTGTTCTTATTGTCACTGTTATCATCCATGTTTCTATATTCTTATTGTCACTGTTATCTTCCATATTTCTATATTCTTATTGTCACTGTTATCATCCATGTTTCTATATTCTTATTGTCACTGTTATCATCCATGTTTCTATATTCTTATTGTCACTGTTATCTTCCATGTTTCTCTGTTCTTATTGTCACTGTTATCTTCCATGTTTTTATATTCTTATTGTCACTGTTATCTTCCATGTTTCTATATTCTTATTGTCACTGTTATCTTCCATGTTTCTATATTCTTATTGTCACTGTTATCATCCATGTTTCTATATTCTTATTGTCACTGTTATCTTCCATATTTCTATATTCTTATTGTCACTGTTATCATCCATGTTTCTATATTCTTATTGTCACTGTTATCTTCCATATTTCTATATTCTTATTGTCACTGTTATCTTCCATGTTTCTATATTCTTATTGTCACTGTTATCTTCCATGTTTCTATATTCTTAGTGTCACTGTTATCATCCATGTTTCTCTGTTCTTATTGTCACTATTATCATCCATGTTTCTATATTCTTATTGTCACTGTTATCTTCCATATTTCTATATTCTTATTGTCACTGTTATCTTCCATGCTTCTATATTCTTATTGTCACTGTTATCATCCATGTTTCTCTGTTCTTATTGTCACTGTTATCATCCATGTTTCTATATTCTTATTGTCACTGTTATCTTCCATATTTCTATATTCTTATTGTCACTGTTATCATCCATGTTTCTATATTCTTATTGTCACTGTTATCTTCCATGTTTCTATATTCTTATTGTCACTGTTATCTTCCATGTTTCTCTGTTCTTATTGTCACTGTTATCATCCATGTTTCTATATTCTTATTGTCACTGTTATCTTTCATGTTTCTATATTCTTATTGTCACTGGTTTCTTTCATGTTTCTATATTCTTATTATCACTGTTATCTTCCATGTTTCTATATTCTTATTGTCACTGTTATCTTCCATGTTTCTCTGTTCTTATTGTCACTGTTATCATCCATGTTTCTATATTCTTATTGTCACTGTTATCTTTCATGTTTCTATATTCTTATTGTCACTGGTTTCTTTCATGTTTCTATATTCTTATTATCACTGTTATCTTCCATGTTTCTCTGCTCTTATTGTCACTGTTATCTTTCACGTTTCTATATTCTTATTGTCACTGTTATCTTTCATGTTTCTATATTCTTATTGTCACTGTTATCTTCTATGTTTCTCTGTTCTTATTGTCACTGTTATCATCCATGTTTCTATATTCTTATTGTCACTGTTATCTTCCATGTTTCTATATTCTTATTGTCACTGTTATCTTTCATGTTTCTATATTCTTATTGTCACTGTTATCTTCCATGTTTCTCTGTTCTTTTTGTCACTGTTATCTTTCTTGTTTCTATATTCTTATTGTCACTGTTATCTTCCATGTTTCTCTGTTCTTATTGTCACTGTTATCTTCCATGTTTCTATATTCTTATTGTCACTGTTATCTTCCATGTTTCTATATTCTTATTGTCACTGTTATCTTCCATGTTTCTATATTCTTATTGTCACTGTTATCTTTCATGTTTCTATATTCTTATTGTCACTGTTATCTTTCATGTTTCTATATTCTTATTGTCACTGTTATCTTCCATGTTTCTCTGTTCTTATTGTCACTGTTATCTTTCATGTTTCTATATTCTTATTGTCACTGTTATCTTCCATGTTTCTATATTCTTATTGTCACTGTTATCTTTCATGTTTCTATATTCTTGTTGTCACTGTTATCATCCATGTTTCTCTGTTCTTATTGTCACTGTCATCTTCCATGTTTCTATATTCTTATTGTCACTGTTATCTTCCATGTTTCTCTGTTCTTATTGTCACTGTTATCTTCCATGTTTCTCTGTTCTTATTGTCACTGTCATCTTCCATGTTTCTATATTCTTATTGTCACTGTTATCTTCCATGTTTCTCTGTTCTTATTGTCACTGTTATCTTCCATGTTTCTCTGTTCTTATTGTCACTGTTATCTTCCATGTTTCTATATTCTTATTGTCACTGTTATCATCCATGTTTCTATATTCTTATTGTCACTGTTATCATCCATGTCTCTATATTCTTATTGTCACTGTTATCTTCCATGTTTCTATATTCTTATTGTCACTGTTATCATCCATGTTTCTATATTCTTATTGTCACTGTTATCTTCCATGTTTCTATATTCTTATTGTCACTGTTATCTTCCATGTTTCTATATTCTTATTGTCACTGTTATCTTCCATGTTTCTCTGTTCTTTTTGTCACTGTTATCTTTCTTGTTTCTATATTCTTATTGTCACTGTTATCTTCCATGTTTCTCTGTTCTTATTGTCACTGTTATCTTCCATGTTTCTATATTCTTATTGTCACTGTTATCTTCCATGTTTCTATATTCTTATTGTCACTGTTATCTTCCATGTTTCTATATTCTTATTGTCACTGTTATCTTTCATGTTTCTATATTCTTATTGTCACTGTTATCTTTCATGTTTCTATATTCTTATTGTCACTGTTATCTTCCATGTTTCTCTGTTCTTATTGTCACTGTTATCTTTCATGTTTCTATATTCTTATTGTCACTGTTATCTTCCATGTTTCTATATTCTTATTGTCACTGTTATCTTTCATGTTTCTATATTCTTGTTGTCACTGTTATCTTCCATGTTTCTCTGTTCTTATTGTCACTGTCATCTTCCATGTTTCTATATTCTTATTGTCACTGTTATCTTCCATGTTTCTCTGTTCTTATTGTCACTGTTATCTTCCATGTTTCTCTGTTCTTATTGTCACTGTCATCTTCCATGTTTCTATATTCTTATTGTCACTGTTATCTTCCATGTTTCTCTGTTCTTATTGTCACTGTTATCTTCCATGTTTCTCTGTTCTTATTGTCACTGTTATCTTCCATGTTTCTATATTCTTATTGTCACTGTTATCATCCATGTTTCTATATTCTTATTGTCACTGTTATCTTCCATATTTCTATATTCTTATTGTCACTGTTATCTTTCATGTTTCTATATTCTTATTGTCACTGTTATCTTCCATGTTTCTATATTCTTATTGTCACTGTTATCTTCCATGTTTCTATATTCTTATTGTCACTGTTATCTTTCATGTTTCTATATTCTTATTGTCACTGTTATCTTTCATGTTTCTATATTCTTATTGTCACTGGTATCTTTCATGTTTCTATATTCTTATTGTCACTGTTATCTTCCATGTTTCTCTGCTCTTATTGTCACTGTTATCTTTCATGTTTCTATATTCTTATTGTCACTGTTATCTTTCATGTTTCTATATTCTTATTGTCACTGTTATCTTCTATGTTTCTCTGTTCTTATTGTCACTGTTATCATCCATGTTTCTATATTCTTATTGTCACTGTTATCTTCCATGTTTCTATATTCTTATTGTCACTGTTATCTTTCATGTTTCTATATTCTTATTGTCACTGTTATCTTCCATGTTTCTCTGTTCTTTTTGTCACTGTTATCTTTCTTGTTTCTATATTCTTATTGTCACTGTTATCTTCCATGTTTCTCTGTTCTTATTGTCACTGTTATCTTCCATGTTTCTATATTCTTATTGTCACTGTTATCATCCATGTTTCTATATTCTTATTGTCACTGTTATCTTCCATGTTTCTATATTCTTATTGTCACTGTTATCTTTCATGTTTCTATATTCTTATTGTCACTGTTATCTTTCATGTTTCTATATTCTTATTGTCGGCTCTTCCGGTTTCAAGATGGCGACGGACGGTCGTGTTGTTTTGTGTTCGTTAACTTTTTCGCGTAGGGGATGGATTTATTCATCTCTTGCGTGTAATTGGTGTGCCAGGATGTAAAACCAGGAGTTTATACTCAAGATCTGCGCGGGTGCTACGGAGTTCGTGCATCGAGCGAAGCCTTCCTTGAGTGAATTTTCAGCAGCGTGTGTGGTTCTCAGCAGTCTGTGTTTACGTTTTTTCAACATGGCGGAACAACGTGTGTTTTCCGAGGGTTCAGCAGTCAACATAACGAAGCGGCGTGGTAGCCGCGCAGGGAGGAAGAAACAAGGTAAGCGCGGTGGTTTGAGGCGTTTTAGACTCAAGTGTCACCGTCTAGGACTCAGGAACATCCGTATTCTATATTGGAACTGTGCCAGTGTAAAACAACGGGGCTCTATTTTAGAAACCCTAGTTTACAGGAACGACATTGTAGCACTCCAGGAGACGAGACTGGGCGATCAGCCACTCCGAATTGCCGGCTTCAAATGTTTCTACAACAGACGACATCTGGGAACGGCGATTCTCGTTCGCGACAGCATGGTGGCGTCAGAGCTAGACATGTCCAGTTGGGACAGTGACGATATACAAATACAGGCGGTGAGAGTTCATTCCAGTATACCATTCGTGTTGGTTAATGTTTATGCCCGCAATGCGAGTGTGGACGCACAGAAGTGGCAGTGCTTAAGTGGCATATTAGGCCACGAGAGGAATGTTATTTTCTGTGGTGACTTCAACGCTAAAGGCAGATCATGGGGAAACACTTCCTCCAATACACAAGGGGAGGAGCTCGAGACTGCACTGGAAACCATCGACCTGGTTTGTATCAACAGTGGCTGTGTCACCAGGACAGCAAGCCGTCCAGGCGATGAGGACAGTGCTATTGATCTGGCGCTAGTTTCACCTTTACTCACTACAGTGTGTAGATGGGGTGTCCTAGGACACCATGGCAGCGACCACCACCCTTGCAGCATATTGGTGGAGAAAGGCAGAACCAGGCAGCACAAGCTAAAGGTAAAGACGTTCCAGTATGACAGTACAGGGCAAGATGTGGTGAGTAAAATAAGACGTGACAAGCGCAGAACGTTTCAGGGCAGGAAAAAAAGCTGGGAGCAGCCACCGTGGTGGAGTTTCGAGGTGGATAAGGCTTGGGTGGATAAGCGTAGTGCTGTAAGGAGATGGCAAAATGCCAAAAAGAACAGAGCTGGTCATCCTAGTCCCTGCTTGCACTTAGAAAGAGAGATGCACACAAAAGTAAGCTATTTCAAAAAACTGGTCACGGTGGTTAAAAGGGAAAAATGGGCAGAGGTGTGTCAAAGGGTAAGCACAGACAAGTCACTGAAATTGTTCTGGCGACTACATAAAAGCATGAGTGGTGTAGTCAAGAATAAGAGCATTTCTGACTTCCAAGGTGCTGACCTCATCTGGCAGAGGACTGACGAGGACAAGGGCAAAGCCCTCTTTGAACGCTACCTTGAGCAGAGCAACCAGACAGACATGGGAGGTCGAAATCTGGCCAAGGAGGTCACCTCAGACAGATGCAAGGCCCAGAACACTTCGGATGAAGACACAGTGACAGTGAAAGAAATCAAGGCTGTGCTTCGACGATCAAAAAACAGTGCTCCAGGTCCTGATGGCATAAGATACGATGACATAAATAGGTGTACCGACAATGAGCTAGAGAAACTAGCAGACATGTACAACAACAGTATAGGGAGTGCTAGCATCAAGGAGGAATGGTTACACAGCTATCTGATTCCCTTGCCGAAGCCTGACAAAGACCACAAAAAAATTCAGGGATATCGAATTATAACCATGCAGAATACAATAGGCAAGCTGCTGGAGAAGGTAATTGCCAGGAAAATATCAAGCCAACTAGAGAGGCAAGGTGTTTTCCCACCTACCCTGGGTGGGTACCGTCCAAAAAGAGAAACCTGGACCAATGCAGCAGTCTTTGCCCAGGATGTCTATGAAGGTTTCCACTCAGGCACTGAAACCGTTGCTGCAGCGATTGATCTTGAGGACGCATACAACAGAGTACCACTGGATTTTTTAATGTTTCAGCTTCTTGAACTAAACGTAAGTCCATTCCTCCTTAGTTGGATCGCTGCAGCCCTCTTCCAACGGAAAGTAGTTTTTAGATGTGGCAGTTGGACTTCGGAACCAACAACAATATATCCTGGCCTACCACAGGGATCACCATTATCTCCGGTACTGTTCAACGCCTACACAGTGAGAATCACCAGTGAGCAGATCACTGGACCTGGCAGGACATTGTCATATGCCGATGATGTTTTAGTGTATCGTCAGGGTAAGGATAGAGAGGAGGTTGCTGGGGAACTACAAACCGAACTCAATCGCATAAGTACTTGGTGTGATGAAGCTGGAGCAATGGTCAACCCAACAAAGGCAACAGTGACTTGGTTCTCGTTGAATAATCATATTGTCAACAATCCAACACCAACTGCAATGCTGTGTTCAGAGACGGTGGAAAGAACGCAGGCAATGAATTACCTGGGGATACGGTTTGATCGAAGCCTTGCTTATAATGTGCACATAGACCAGGTGATAACAAAGGCCAAGCGGGGTTTGGCAGTGATGCGGGTGATGGCGGCAGCAAACTGTGAGCAGCGCCATCTATGTCTTCTGTACGAGGGGCTGGTCATGTCTGTTTTGGAGTATGCAATGGCAATCTTGACTCTCAGCCATAAGCAGATAGAAAGGATGGAAAGGATACAGAATGAAGCTATGCGCATTATTCTTGGATGTACAAGAGATACAGCATGCAGGGCGATGCGCTACCTTCTTGATTTTCCAACCATTGAAGAGAGAATACAAGTTTGCAGGGCACGCGCCTACCTCAGAATTAACGCAAACACACAACATCCACTGCATAGTGAAATTAGGAAGGTGAAGGGCAGCAGGTTAAAAAGAGGACGGTCGTGGATGGGTCAAGCCGAAGACATTCTTCAACAGGTGTGTTCACTTGAGGACTTAGAACCTGGCGAGGAGTGGGTGCAAGTGCCAACAGACTTCTGCACATCCTTTTCAGTTTGCATCCAACTAGATAGAAAATGCAGACAAGAAAATCCGGCTGCTGTTGAGGCTGAAGTACAAGCATTGATTTTCGAGAATTCGCTAGACGGTGACGCGGTCATCTACACAGATGGGTCGGTCGTCCGACATGTGAGAAGCTCATGGGCCTTTACAGCTCGGGCCGGAGGGAGAATTGTGAAGGAGGACTCTGGTGCTTTCACTGAAACCACAAGTAGCCTGACCATGGAAGTCATGGCAGTAAGTAAAGCAATAACATGGCTCGAGACACAGACATTCACCAGGGCTTGTTTCCTTAGCGACTCAATGAACATGATCAAGAGGATAGAGGAGGGGTCGATCCGAAGAGAATGGTTGCTGCCTCTGAAGCGGTCTCGGCTGGCAAAGATTAGTTTCATCTTCGTGCCAGGGCATGCGGGAGTACAAGGAAATGAGCGGGCTGACAAGCTCGCAGGTGAGGCTACTGTGGAGGGCGGACGCGCCATGGACCAGGCTGACATTCTGAATGCTCTACGTGATGTGAGACTTTTGCGAGAACCAAGTGATGACTGTGAATCTACAACAATGGCCAGACTGCTAGAGCATCAAATTAAAAGAGGTGTGGCCAAACAAGAACACTACGCAGGAAGCCAAAGAAGATTGATAAACCAACACAGAACTGGCGTCGTTAGCCGCTACACGCTGCAGGATTTGCTGAGGAGGGGATCCGAGCACTTATGGACTGAATGGTTCGATGTGCAGCGAGGATGATCTGTCGACTAACTAACTATATTCTTATTGTCACTGTTATCTTCCATGTTTCTCTGTTCTTATTGTCACTGTTATCTTCCATGTTTCTATATTCTTATTGTCACTGTTATCTTCCATGTTTCTATATTCTTATTGTCACTGTTATCTTCCATGTTTCTCTGTTCTTATTGTCACTGTTATCATCCATGTTTCTATATTCTTATTGTCACTGTTATCTTTCATGTTTCTATATTCTTATTGTCACTGGTTTCTTTCATGTTTCTATATTCTTATTATCACTGTTATCTTCCATGTTTCTCTGCTCTTATTGTCACTGTTATCTTTCATGTTTCTATATTCTTATTGTCACTGTTATCTTTTATGTTTCTATATTCTTATTGTCACTGTTATCTTCTATGTTTCTCTGTTCTTATTGTCACTGTTATCATCCATGTTTCTATATTCTTATTGTCACTGTTATCTTCCATGTTTCTATATTCTTATTGTCACTGTTATCTTTCATGTTTCTATATTCTTATTGTCACTGTTATCTTCCATGTTTCTCTGTTCTTTTTGTCACTGTTATCTTTCTTGTTTCTATATTCTTATTGTCACTGTTATCTTCCATGTTTCTCTGTTCTTATTGTCACTGTTATCTTCCATGTTTCTATATTCTTATTTTCACTGTTATCTTCCATGTTTCTATATTCTTATTGTCACTGTTATCTTCCATGTTTCTATATTCTTATTGTCACTGTTATCTTTCATGTTTCTATATTCTTATTGTCACTGTTATCTTTCATGTTTCTATATTCTTATTGTCACTGTTATCTTCCATGTTTCTCTGTTCTTATTGTCACTGTTATCTTTCATGTTTCTATATTCTTATTGTCACTGTTATCTTCCATGTTTCTATATTCTTATTGTCACTGTTATCTTTCATGTTTCTATATTCTTGTTGTCACTGTTATCTTCCATGTTTCTCTGTTCTTATTGTCACCGTCATCTTCCATGTTTCTATATTCTTATTGTCACTGTTATCTTCCATGTTTCTCTGTTCTTATTGTCACTGTTATCTTCCATGTTTCTCTGTTCTTATTGTCACTGTCATCTTCCATGTTTCTATATTCTTATTGTCACTGTTATCTTCCATGTTTCTCTGTTCTTATTGTCACTGTTATCTTCCATGTTTCTCTGTTCTTATTGTCACTGTTATCTTCCATGTTTCTATATTCTTATTGTCACTGTTATCATCCATGTTTCTATATTCTTATTGTCACTGTTATCTTCCATATTTCTATATTCTTATTGTCACTGTTATCTTTCATGTTTCTATATTCTTATTGTCACTGTTATCTTCCATGTTTCTATATTCTTATTGTCACTGTTATCTTCCATGTTTCTATATTCTTATTGTCACTGTTATCTTTCATGTTTCTATATTCTTATTGTCACTGTTATCTTTCATGTTTCTATATTCTTATTGTCACTGGTATCTTTCATGTTTCTATATTCTTATTGTCACTGTTATCTTCCATGTTTCTCTGCTCTTATTGTCACTGTTATCTTTCATGTTTCTATATTCTTATTGTCACTGTTATCTTTCATGTTTCTATATTCTTATTGTCACTGTTATCTTCTATGTTTCTCTGTTCTTATTGTCACTGTTATCTTCCATGTTTCTATATTCTTATTGTCACTGTTATCTTCCATGTTTCTATATTCTTATTGTCACTGTTATCTTTCATGTTTCTATATTCTTATTGTCACTGTTATCTTCCATGTTTCTCTGTTCTTTTTGTCACTGTTATCTTTCTTGTTTCTATATTCTTATTGTCACTGTTATCTTCCATGTTTCTCTGTTCTTATTGTCACTGTTATCTTCCATGTTTCTATATTCTTATTGTCACTGTTATCTTCCATGTTTCTATATTCTTATTGTCACTGTTATCTTCTATGTTTCTATATTCTTATTGTCACTGTTATCTTTCATGTTTCTATATTCTTATTGTCACTGTTATCTTTCATGTTTCTATATTCTTATTGTCACTGTTATCTTCCATGTTTCTCTGTTCTTATTGTCACTGTTATCTTTCATGTTTCTATATTCTTATTGTCACTGTTATCTTCCATGTTTCTATATTCTTATTGTCACTGTTATCTTTCATGTTTCTATATTCTTGTTGTCACTGTTATCTTCCATGTTTCTCTGTTCTTATTGTCACTGTCATCTTCCATGTTTCTATATTCTTATTGTCACTGTTATCTTCCATGTTTCTCTGTTCTTATTGTCACTGTTATCTTCCATGTTTCTCTGTTCTTATTGTCACTGTTATCTTCCATGTTTCTCTGTTCTTATTGTCACTGTTATCTTCCATGTTTCTATATTCTTATTGTCACTGTTATCTTCCATGTTTCTATATTCTTATTGTCACTGTTATCTTCCATATTTCTATATTCTTATTGTCACTGTTATCTTCCATGTTTCTATATTCTTATTGTCACTGTTATCTTCCACATTTCTATATTCTTATTGTCACTGTTATCTTTCATGTTTCTATATTCTTATTGTCACTGTTATCTTCCATGTTTCTCTGTTCTTATTGTCACTGTTATCTTCCATGTTTCTATATTCTTATTGTCACTGTTATCTTCCATGTTTCTATATTCTTATTGTCACTGTTATCTTCCATGTTTCTATATTCTTATTGTCACTGTTATCTTCCATGTTTCTATATTCTTATTGTCACTGTTATCTTCCATGTTTCTCTGTTCTTATTGTCACTGTTAATTCAAGTTTTACTTAATTCAATCGCGATGCTGTGTATATCATTGTGCTCATTCTAAAAGTGGATTTACATACTACTCAACACTTCAAGTTTATGTGACCGTTTATTTAGTGAAATGAGGGATTCTTTGTGATATGTGATGGTAAGAACACCCAATTTTGAATGTTACCAATTATCGATTCACGTCAACGTGAGAATTAGCCATGCGGGGTTAACAAGTGATAATCACCATGCACGCCCTACAGAAGGGCCGGCGCTTTTATTTACTCCATTACTGTGCTGTTTAAAACTGAATTTACACACTCTCAACTGTCAAGTTTATGTGACTGTTTATTTAGTGAAATGAAGATTTCATTGTGACACGTGAGGGTAAGAGCATCCAATTTTGAATTTTTACCAATTATCGATTCACGACAACGTGAGATTTAACTATGTGTGACTAGCAAGAGATAAGCACCACGCACAATCTACAGAAAGGCCTGAGTTTTTATTTACTCCTTGCCTTGTCGAGCTGCCTATATTGCCAACATGTCCTCCAACTTACGATCATCAACTGTGTCAAAGCGATGTGAAAATGTAAACAAGCGATGTGAAAATGTAAACAAAAACAAGACGGGACAAAAGTTAGTTAGCACGCCAGCTCAGCGACTGAATCGATCATCTTCATCGCCAACATCCATCACGTTGTCTAGTGAACAATCAGACACTGATTTCCAGCTGGACAAACAACACAATTCACCAGCTCAATCTTATCAATCTAGCACATCACCTTCAAAGACGCTTTCTTCGGCCGAAAGCAATGATTGTCGTGAACTAATTCAGGCTTTGGAGACGAGGTTAAAAGATTTTATTACCAGCAACACCACTAATATTATTGCGGAGTTTAAAAAAGAAAACATTCTTCTTCGAGAGGAAATCCGAATCCTTAAAGAAGAGAAGGAGACTTTTAAAACATCCATACATGCCTTGAAACCAAAGCGTGCACAGTCATTCCATAAAAGTGCACAAACAAAAAGTATCCATGGTGTTGTGGATGCGTGTGTTACCAGTGAATGTTCGTCACATAATGACATACAGACAGTTTCTACAAGCAAAAAAACCACTACTAAACCTGTAGATTGCACACCATCTATCTACCCCATCGATGTGCATATCAGCAACAGGTTCCAGGCCTTAAGTGTAGACTCTCCAGCAGCAGACTTGGAATCACAGAGCTCAGTCGTTACCACTACTGGATATCAACAACCAACGCAAGCAAGCTATAATAAACAAGAACACAAGAAAGACGACAGTGACCAGTGGCAAACACAGTCCAAGCGGACACGCCAGCTGCGTGAAATAACCATAGATCACAGTGCAACACATGTCGTCATTGGAGACTCCCTGCTGAAGGGAATCTATAGTGATCGCATGTCATCTACTGACAGCGAATCAACTTCAATCTACCCTGTACCAGGTGCTGACATTGACAGGCTGACCGCTACACTGCGAAGATTCCAAGTGAACGACCGAATTAGGAGAGCAACAGTCCATATTGGTGTTAATGACATAATGGATAATAAAATCATCAGCACCTCACAACTAGCTACATTGGAGGTGCTGTTGCGCAATAAATTTCCAATATAATCTTTGTTTATTTAATCTATCATTCCACCATGTTACTGGTGCCATCTCACTGTGTTCAGAAAACACTCCTTCTCTTCCCACACCACCCTTGCCTGTACCCCAGGAACACAATATCGTGAATAGCAACCCAAGCTCTAATCCAAATGTTGCTAACTACAATACTTTGTTTCCTATCTTGCCCGTAAAACAGTCTCCCTCTATGATGTCAAAGGGGACACCGTTAAACAATGGTGCTGTGCCGCCGATGCCTGCTTCCAATGTAGGCACTTCCAGTGACACTCATAGCAGTCCCTCGCTGGACGGTAATCTACAACCCTATGAGTGGAACCGTCAACTTCAGCAGCTAATGTGATACAATCCTGCAGCCCTGCACCAAGCATTCATGATGTCACTCCAGCAAAGACATTTTCCTGTTCCCTCTAACAGCCTTAACTATTTCTAAATAAAGTTTCAAAATCCCTGCAATTTGTATACCACAAGCGACATCTTCCCTTTAGTTTGTAATGTTCGCCAATCACGATCAGTGGCTCAACAAAAATGGTTTATATATAGGCCATCTCAACATCTTTCATCTGCTCAACAAATTACCTGAGCTCTCGGTAATACTGTCCAAACAGTTCCATGTGTTTGGAATCACAGAAAGTCATCTTAATGACAAAATAACCGACTCCGAAATCTCACTTAAGGGGTTTAAAGTAATTCGGAAAGATGCAAATCAAAAATTAGAGACAGGTATTGCTGTATACATTTCCAATTCCCTCAACTGTTCCCGTAGAAGTGATCTCGAGACAGTAGGGATAGAATGTGTTTGGTTAGAGGTGAAGCCAGCCCGCCAACAACCGTTTCTCATTGGATACCTATATAGGAATCCTTGTGCCGGGTATAGTTCGTATAACTGCTTCACTACAATGATGGATAGAGTGTTTACAGCAGGTAGAGAAGTTATGATACTAGGTGACTTCAACATAGATATTAGTAAATCCAACCAGACATGGGACGATATCATTCTTTCTTACAATTTCAAACAACTAATAAAACGTCCCACAAGGGTTACTGACACGTCCTCAACTATAATTGATCATATATATGTTACTTGTCCAGATAATATTATTGAATGTTCTGTTCCTGTTAGTACAGTTAGTGACCACTACCCTGTATGTTGTACATGGTCAAGAATTGGGTTCAAATCTCTTAAACATAAACATGTATCAAATTTAGAAATTTTAAACCATTCAACCAAGATTTATTTTTGCAAGACTTAAGAAAAGCAGCCCTTGATCACGTTTACCAACTTCCTGACCCAGACGATGCATTAGCTTTCTGGACGAAGACAGTCTACAATGTGTTCGATAAACACGTGCCAATCACAGAAGTTCGAGTAAAAAATCAACATAAATCCCCATGGGTCACTAGTGAAGTTCTGGAAATTATGAGAGAGCGAGATACAGCACACAAAAATAAAGACTTCATCAATTACCGCAGACTAAGGAATAAAGTTAAATATGAAATTCGTAGGATAAAAAAAGACCATTTTAAAAATTTGATTGTAGATAATTCAAACAGTACAAATATATGGAAGGCTATTAACTTGCTAACCAATAAGAAACGCCCTACAGAATCAGCAATACCAAATTCTATAACATGCGATGAATTCAGTTGGTTCTTTCAATCAGAAATAGAGAATCTAAAGTCTTCAATACCAGACTCATCGTGTAATTTAAGTTCACTGGCATCATTCTGTGAGGAGAAGTGCACCAGAAATATTCCCGCTGAGATTCCTTTAATGTCTGTTGCAGACGTTTATAAATATCTCTTAAACCTCAAATAAACAAACTCACACGGCCTAGATGGTATCAGTAATAGAATTCTTCGTTGTGCTGCACCAGTCATTAGTGAGTCCTTAACATTCATATATAACCAGTGCCTGGCCAAAAACTACTTTCCATCTGCATTTAAAATTGCTAAAGTGTTTCCACTAATTAAAAATGGCTCAATCGATAATAGCGTTTTGGGTAATTATAGACCTATTTCTTTACTATCGTCGCTATCAAAACCACTAGAAAAACACATTCATAAAATAACGTTACACCATTTAATTAACAACGATCTAATAATTAACAGTCAATCTGGGTTTCGACCTAAATATTCTTGCCATAGTGCTCTAACAAAAATGACCGATAACTGGCACTTAAACATCAACAATGGTAGAATTTGTGGAGCGGTGTTTGTAGACTTTAAAAAAGCTTTTGATATGGTAGATCACGATATTTTAATTAGAAAACTAAAACAAATGAAGATAAGTACCAACATGGTGAACATAATTACGTCATTTCTATCCGACAGACAACAAGTCGTGTCCTTCAACAACTGTCTATCAAGACCCACACAGCTGAATATTGGTGTGCCTCAGGGCTCAATACTAGGTCCGCTGCTTTTTGCAGTTTATATTAATGATCTTCCTTTATATATCAATACAACTTGTGATCTATTTGCAGACGACTGTACTATATATACTAGTCAAGAAAACCGTAGTGAATTAGAGAATTCTTTACAAAAGGAACTCGGTAATCTTACTAGATGGAGCAATGAAAACCGCATGCAAATTAACATCGACAAAACCAAATCCATGCTAATAACGACCAGACAAAAACTACAGACACTAGCCATAACTGGATCACCGCTCGAACTCCGCATGGGCTCGTTACCTATAGTTAATGTGACTGAACATAAAACACTAGGTCTTTTAATAGACAGCCATTTGAGCTGGAGATCTCATGTTTACGTTCTTACCAAGAAAATAGCACAAAAAGTTTACCAACTTGCTAAAATTCAGCACTTCCTGGACGAAAGCACACGAAAAATATTCTATACATGCTATATCCAATCACATCTCGATTACTGTTCCACAGTTTGGGATGGTTGCCCTAAATCTAATTTAAAACGACTATGTTCTCTACAAAACCGTGCTATTCGTCTGGTTTCTGACATAAAGCACGTTGAAAGTAATAATTTGTACAGTCATCTAAGACTTCTACCACTTCAAAAGCGCTTCCTTTTCAACAAAGCCAAATTAGTGAACAAAATTATATCTCAAAATACCCCAGAGTATCTTCTGCCGCTGATTCAATCTAATGCAATGAACAGCAAGCGCCTAAATTTGTTACATGTCTCAAAGCCTAGATTGGACCTATACAAAACATGTTTCGCCTATTCTGGTGCTCACTTATGGAATGATCTGCCTCCAGATCTGAAAACTCCAATGTGTCCCTACACATTTAACCGAAAACTCTTTCAATACTTAATCCATACTGACTATATCCCACCATAATTCATTTACTGGTATAATTGTTCATTATAATTGTTTAACTATAATTGTTCACTATATACGTGTGTGCGTGTGGGAGCGAGAGAGGGAGGGAGGAGAGAGAGAGAGAGAGAGAGAGAGAGAGAGAGGGTGTCAGAGAGAGTGAGAGAGTGAATGTGTGTGTGTGCGTGCGTGTGTGTGGAGAGAGTGATTGAGCGAGAAATGGTAGGGGAATGTGTCAGTGCATGCATTCGTACGTGTATGTGTGAGAGTGAGTGAGGGAGTGTGTGTGTGCGTGCATGCGTGCATGTGTATGTGTATGTGTGAGAGAGTGTGATTGAGAGAGTGAGTGTGTGTGTGAAGGATTGTGTGTGAGAGTGAGACAGTGTGAGAGTTGATGTGTTAGTGTGTGTGTGTGAGCGCGCGCATGCGTGTGAGTGTGTGTATATGAAAGAATACAGAGAGAGAGAGAGAGAGAGAGATAGAGAGAGAGAGAGAGAGAGAGAGAGCTTAGCAGATGCATGTCATGTAACACGCATGTTATGTAACACGCGAATCCGTATGTTTGTGTATTCTCGTCTGTCATATTATCAGTTAAATACCATTTGATTTTATCATGCATAATATAAACTCATGTTCATTACTGTAGTTTGAGTGAGAGAGTCAGTGAGTGTGAATGAGAGACAGAATGAGTGAGCATGAGAGTGAATGTGTGTGTGTGTGTGTGTGTGTGTGTGTGTGTGTGTGTGTGTGTGTGTGTGTGTGTGTGTGTGTGTGAGAGAGAGAGAGAGAGAGAGAGAGAGAGAGAGCATCACTATTTTTACGTCACATACATTTTATGTACACATTTTTCTCCATGTTTAACATTTTTATGAGACTGCTCATGACAATTGTCAGTGTATGTGTGTGAGTAAAGTGTGGGAGTTTGTTCATACTAGTTTCAATGCTAACGTGAGACATTTTGTATGTGTCTAAATCAAATCAAATCAAATCAACTTTATTAGGGTCACAAATTGGGCGCGCAGGCCCGTCTTACATTCGGCCCTTTCAATCACTCGTCTTTCGTTCATCAAGAGCATTATACATTTACATAGGAAGAAAAATAAACATTGTGAAATGAATGTTGTAAACATAAACAAGGCTAATTACCATGTTATGAAGCCCATCTCCCACCTATCCATACATAACCCACCCACACAACCCCACCTACCCACACACACGCGCACCAAGGGACACATAAACACCCCCACCTACCCACACACACGCACACCAAGGGACACATACATACCCCACCAACCGACCCATCCCCCTTCCGCACATCCCCCACCCACACACACTGCCCTCACCTGATCCCCCAACCAAAACACACTCGCCACCCACAAACATTCCCCCACCAACCCACACATCCCATGCCCATCCACATCTTAACCCACACATCCTCTCCCCACCCACACCTCAAACCACCCATCCCTTAGCCACATCTCCATCGACAACATATTCCCCACCCATGCACACAATCCCCCACCAACCCACACATCGCACATTCACTCACACATCCCCAAACCATACATACACATCCCCACCAACTGACATGTCCCTACCCCCCCCACCCACCTCCCTAACCACCCATACATCCCCAATCCACACACACACCCCCAACCACCCACACATACAACTTCCACCCACCCACACATGCCTTAACCTAAACCCCCACCACGCAATCCCCCACCCGCACATCACATACACCCCCTACCACGCACTATTCCCAACCCACGCACCACACACACACATATCCCTCACCAACACATCCCCACTTACACACCACACACATATCCCCCACCCAGATACCACACAATATTCCCACCCACACCCACACAGATACCCTTACCCATCCACCCCACATACCCCCACTCACATACCACAAAAATCCCCCACCCACACACGCATACCTCACTCACACAATATCCCCAACCAACACACCACACACCTCTCCCCACCCACACACGCATTCCCTACCCGTCCACCAAACACTCACTCACGCATACATCCTCCACTACGCACTCACACACCCCCACCCACCCCCAACCAAACATCTCTCGATCACAATACGCCTACCCACACACATCCTCCACCCACTCACACATCCCACCCCGACACATACAACTCCCTTACCCACCTACACATCCCTAAGCCACTCACACACCCCCACCCACACATTCCCCATCCACACACACACACCCCCGCATACTTCCCTCAACCACCACAATCCCCTACTCACCCACACATATACCCCACCCATACGCACATTCCCCACACCCATCACACACATCCCCCACACCACACACTATCCTCCACCCATACCACCACAAACATACCCTCCACCCACACATCATTCACACATCCCCCACAAACACACCGCACACATATCTCAAACCCACACACCATACACTTCTCCCCACCCGCCCTTGCATCCCCAATCCACCCAACACAATCCCCTATCCACACAACCCCGCCTCCCACACATACTTCCTCAAACCATCCACACATCTCCACCCACATAAACACACATCCCCCGCATCCGTCCCATACACATATCCTCCACCCATACACACATCCCCCATACCCATTCCAACACCCCTACTTTCACCCCCACACATTCATCCACACATCCCACCAACACCCACAAATATCACTACCCACCAAAACCCACACACCCCAACCCATCCAAACGCATACCCCCACCCACACACCCCCACCCACACTTATCCCCACACTCACACACATCCTCCACATAAAGTCACACTTCCTCACATCTAGACACATACAAAATGTCTCACGTTAGTATTGAAACTAGTATGAAAAAACTCCCACACTTTACTCACACACATACACTGACACTTGTCATGAGCAGTCTCATAAAAATGTTAAACATGGAGAAAAATGTGTACATAAAATGTATGTGACGTAAAAATAGTGATGCTCTCTCTCTCTCTCTCTCTCTCTCTCTCTCTCTCTCTCTCTCTCTCTCTCTCTCTCTCTCTCTCACACACACACACACACACACACACACACACATTCACTCTCCCGCTCATTCTTTCACTCTCACGCTCACTCGTTCTGTCTCTCATTCACACTCACTGACTCTCTCACTCAAACAACAGTAATGAACATGAGTTTATATTATGCATGATAAAATCAAATGGTATTTAACTGATAATATGACAGATGAGAATACACAAACATATGGATTCGCGTGTTACATAACATGCGTGTTACATGACATGCATATGCTCAGCTCTCTCTCTCTCTCTCTCTCTCTCTCTCTCTCTCTCTCTCTCTCTCTGTATTCTTTCATATACACACACTCACACGCATGCGCGCGCTCACACACACACACACTAACACATCAACTCTCCCACTGTCTCACTCTCTAACACACAATCCTACACACACACACACACACTCACTCTCTCAATCACACTCTCTCACACATACACGTACACATGAACGCATGCACGCACGCACACACTCCCTCACTCACTCTCACACATACACGTACGAATGCATGCACTGACACATTCCCCCACCATTTCTCGCTCAATCACTCTCTCCACACACACGCATGCACACACGCATTCACCTCTCCCTCTCTCTGACACCTCTCTCTCTCTCTCTCTCTCTCTCTCTCTCTCTCTCTCTCTCTCTCGCTCCCACACGCACACACACATATATAGTGAACAATTATAATGAACAATTATACTGAACAATTATACCAGTAAATGAATTATGGTGGCATATAGTCGGTATGGATTAAGTATTGAAAGAGTTTTCTGTTAAATGTGTAGGGACTCATTGGAGTTTTCAGATCTGGAGGCAGATGATTCCATAAGTGAGCACCAGAATAGGCAAAACATGTTTTGTATAGGTCCAATCTAGGCTTTGAGACATTTAACAAATTTAGGCGCTTGCTGTTCATTGCATTAGATTGAATCAGCGGCAGAAGATACTCTGGGGTATTTTGAGATATAATTTTATTCACTAATTTGGCTTTGTTGAAAAGGAAGCGCTTTTGTAGTGGTAGAAGTCTTAGATGACTGTACAAATTATTACTTTCAACGTGCTTTATGCCAGAAACCAGACGAATAGTGCGGTTTTGTAGAGAACATAGTCGTTTTAAATTAGATTTAGGGCAACCATCCCAAACTGTGGAACAGTAATCGAGATGTGATTGGATATAGCATGTATAGAATATTTTTCGTGTGCTTTCGTCCAGGAAGTGCTGAATTTTAGCAAGTTGGTAAATTTTGTGCTATTTTCTTGGTAAGAGCGTGAACATGAGAGCTCCAGTTCAAATGGCTGTCTATTAAAAGCCCTAGTGTTTTATGTTCAGTCACATTAACTATAGGTAACGTGCCCATGCGGAGTTCGAGCGGTGATCCAGTTATGGCTAGTGTCTGTAGTTTTTGTCTGGTCGTTATTAGCATGGATTTGGTTTTGCCGATGTTAATTTGCATGCGGTTTTCATTGCTCCATCTAGTAAGATTATCAAGTTCCTTTTGTAAAGAATTCTCTAATTCACTACGGTTTTCTTGACTAGTATATATAGTACAGTCGTCTGCAAATAGATCACAAGTTGTATTGATATATAAAGGAAGATCATTAATATAAACTGCAAAAAGCAGCGGACCTAGTATTGAGCCCTGAGGCACACCAATATTAAGTTGTGTGGGTCTTGATAGACAGTTGTTGAAGGACACGACTTGTTGCCTGTCGGATAGAAATGACGTAATTATGTTCACCATGTTGGTGCTTGTCTTCATTTGCTTTAGTTTTCTAATTAAAATATCGTGATCTACCATATCAAAAGCTTTTTTAAAGTCTACAAACACCGCTCCACAAATTCTACCGTTGTTGATGTTTAAGTGCCAGTTATCGGTCATTTTTGTTAGAGCACTATGGCAAGAATATTTAGGTCGAAACCCAGATTGACTGTTAATTATTAGATCGTTGTTAATTAAATGGTGTAACGTTATTTTATGAATGTGTTTTTCTAGTGGTTTTGATAGCGACGATAATAAGGAAATAGGTCTATAATTACCCAAAACGCTATTATCGATTGAGCCATTTTTAATTAGCGGAAACACTTTAGCAATTTTAAAAGCAGATGGAAAGTAGTTTTTGGCCAGACACTGGTTATATATGAACGTTAAGGACTCACTAATGACTGGTGCAGCACAACGAAGAATTCTATTACTGATACCATCTAGGCCGTGTGAGTTTGTTGATTTGAGGTTCAAGAGATATTTATAAACGTCTGCAACAGACATTAAAGGAATCTCATCGGGAATATTTCTGGTGCACTTCTTCTCACAGAATGATGCCAGTGAACTTAAATTACACGATGAGTCTGGTATTGAAGACTTTAGATTCTCTATTTCTGATTGAAAGAACCAACTGAATTCATCGCATGTTATAGAATTTGGTATTGCTGATTCTGTAGGGCGTTTCTTATTGGTTAGCAAGTTAATAGCCTTCCATATATTTGTACTGTTTGAATTATCTACAATCAAATTTTTAAAATGGTCTTTTTTTATCCTACGAATTTCATATTTAACTTTATTCCTTAGTCTGCGGTAATTGATGAAGTCTTTATTTTTGTGTGCTGTTTTTTGTGTGCTGTATCTCGCTCTCTCATGATTTCCAGCACTTCTCTAGTGACCCATGGGGATTTATGTTGATTTTTGACTCGAACTTCTTTGATTGGCACGTGTTTATCGAACACATTGTAGACTGTCTTCGTCCAGAAAGCTAATGCATCGTCCGGGTCAGGAAGTTGGTAAACGTGATCAAGGGCTGCTTTTCTTAAGTCTTGCAAAAATAAATCCTGGTTGAATGCTTTAAAATTCCTAAATTTGATACTTACATGTTTATGTTTAAGAGGTTTGAACCCAATTCTTGACCATGTACAACATACCGGGTAGTGGTCACTAACTGTACAAACAGGAACAGAACATTCAATAATATTATCTGGACAAGTAACATATATATGATCAATTATAGTTGAGGATGTGTCAGTAACCCTCGGACGGTTTATTAGTTGTTTGAAATTGTAAGAAAGAATGATATCGTCCCATGTCTGGTTGGATTTAGTAATATCTATGTTAAAGTCACCTAATATCATGACTTCTCTATCTTCTGTAAACACTCTATCCATCATTGTAGTGAAACAGTCATACCAATTGTACCCAGCACACGGATTCCTATATAGGTATCCAATGAGAAACGGCTGTTGGCTGGCTGGCTTCACCTCTAACCAAACACATTCTATCTCTACTGACTCGAGATCACTTCTACGGGAACAGTTGAGAGAATTGGAAATGTATACAGCAATACCTGTCTCTAATTTTTGATTTGCGTCTCTTCGAATTACTTTAAACCCCTTAAGAGTGATTTCAGAGTCGGATATTTTGTCATTGAGACGACTTTCTGTGATTCCAAACACATGGAATTGTTTGCACAGTATTACCGAAAGCTCAGGTAATTTATTGAGCAAATGATAGATGTTGAGATGGCCTATACGTAGGCCATCTTGGTGAAGCCACTGATCGTGATTTGCGAACATTGCACGATGAAAGGATGATGTCGCTTGCGGTAGAAATTTTCAGAGTTTTTGAAACTTTATTTAGTAGTAGTTAAGACTATTAGATGGGGTAGGAAAATGTCTGTGCTGGAGTGACATCATGAAAGCTTGATGCAGGGCTGCAGGATTGTATTGCATTAGCTGTTGAAGTTGGCGGTTCCACTGATAGGAGTGTAGATTACCATCCAATGAGGGACCAGTGCTGTGAGAGTTACTGGAAGTGCCTACATTAGAAGCATTCATCGGGGGCACAGCAACATTGTTTAACGGTGTCCCCTTTGACACAATAGGGGGAGGCTGCTTTATGGGCAAGGGAGGAAACAAACCATCATAGTTAGCAACACTGGGATTGGAGCATGGGTTGCTATCCACGGCATTGTATTCCTGGGGTATAGGCAATGGTGGTGCAGGAAGAGAAGGAGCATTTTCTGAACACTTAGATGTGGCTGTCGCCGGGGGTGAAGTTCGGGTTACTCCTGTAACTGGTGCTGGTTGTTGTGCACGTTCGGGATATTTTATGTTCTTCGCTAGTATACTACTTCCTAGCTTGGAACAATGTATTTGATCCCTGTATAGTTTTTTCTTAGGAGCCCCGGACGACGAAGTAAAGTACGGGGTGTTATTAATGAAACCAATGGCATTGTCTTTACAAAATTTAAACAAAGTTAGATTGGCAGCATCGGCAGTCCGACGCTGGAATCCATAACATGGTGGAATGATGGATGAAATGAACATAGATGAGTTAGGAAATTTATTTCGTAACAGTACCTCCAGCGTAGATAGTTGTGAGGTACTTATGATGTTATTATCCATTATGTCATTGACACCAATATGGACTGTCGCTTTTTTAATTCTCTCATTCACTTGGAATTTTCGCAGTGTAGCGGTAAGCCTATCAATGTCAGCGCCTGGTAGAGGAAAGATTGAAGTTGACTCGCTGTCAGAAGATGACATGCAATCACTATAGATTCCCTTTAGCAGGGAGTCTCCAATGATAACATGAGTTGCACTGTCATCTATAGTTAGGTCACGCTGCTGGCGTGTCCGCTTGGGCTGTTGTTGCCACTGACCACTGCGGTCTTTCTTGTGTTCTTGATTATTATAGCTTGCTTGCGTTGGTTGTTGATGCCCAGTAGTGGTAACAATTGAACTTTGTGATTCCTGGTCTGCTGCTGGAGAGTCTACACTTAAGGCCTGGAACCTGTTGCTGATATGCACATCAATGGGGTAGATGGATGGTGTGCGTTCTACAGGTTTAGAAGTAGTTTTGTTGATTGTAGAAACTGTCTGTATGTCATTATGTGACGAACATTCACTGGTAGCACACGCATCTATAACACCAAGGGTAGTTTCTGTCTGTGCACTTTTATTAGATGACTGTGCACTTCTTAGTTCTAAAGCATGTATGGATGCTTTGAAAGTTTCCTTCTCTTGTCTAAGGAGGCGGATTTCTTCTCGAAGAAGAAGGTTTTCGTTTTTAAGCACAGCAATAATATTAGTGGTGTTGCTGGTAATAACATCTGTTAACCTCATCTCCAAAGCCTGAATAAGTTCACGACAATCAATATCATTGTGGCTCTGTGGTTCGGCCGAAGAAAGAGTGCTTGAATGTGATGTGCTGGTTTGATTAGATTGAGCTGGTGAATTCTGTTGTATGTCCAGCTGGAATTCAGTGTCTGATTGTTCACTAGTCAACACGATTGAGGTTGGCGATGTAGATGATCGATTCATTCGCTGAGCTGGCGTGCTCGTCAAAATTTGTCCCGTCTTGTTCTTGTTTACATTGTGCCGCTTGGACACAGTTGATGATCGCAAGTTGGAGGACATTTTGGCAACATAGGCAGCTCAATAAGGCAAGGAATAAAATAATATTGCAGGCTTTTCTGTAGGTTGTGCGTGACGTTTACTTGCTAGCCATGCATGGTTAATTCTCACGTTGTCGTAAATCGATAATTGGTAAAATTTAAAAATGGGTGATCTTACCGTCACGATTCACAAAGAAATCCTCATTTAACTAAATACACATTCACATAAACTTGACATTTTGTGTTGTATGTAAATCCAGCTTTAAACGAACAAAACGATGGAGTAAATATACGCGCAGGCCTTTCTGTAGAAGGTGCGGGGTGTTTATCACTTGTTAGTCACGCATGGCAAAGTCTCACGTTGTCGTGAATCGATAATTGGTAACATTCATAGATTGGTGCTCTTACGGCTACATAAAATAAACTCTCATTTCATTAAATAAACAGTCACATAGACTTGAACTGTTGAGTAGTATGTAAATCCAGTTTAGAACTCTAGATGTGAGGAGGTGTGGAGGATGTGTGTGAGTGTGGGGATATGTGTGGGTGGGGGATGTGTGGTTGGGGGTATGCGTTTGGATGGGTTGAGGTGTGTGGGTTTTTGTGGGTAGTGATATTTATGGGTGTTGGTGGGATGTGTGGATGGATGTGTGGGGGTTAAAGTAGGGGTGTGGGAATGGGTGTGGGGGATGTGTGTATGGGTGGAGGATATGTGTATGGGTGTGGGGTGTGTGTGTTTATGTGGGTGGAGATGTGTGGGTGGTTTGAGGAAGTATGTGTGGGTGGCGGGGTTGTGTGGGTAGGGGATTGTGTTGGGTGGATTGGGGATGCAAGGGCGGGTGGGGAGAAGTGTATGGTGTGTGGGTTTGAGATATGTGTGTGGTGTGTTGGTGCGGGATATGTGCATGGTGTGTGGGTGGGGTGTGGTCACATGGGTGAGGATATGTGTGTGGGTGGGGGATAGTGTGTGGTGTGGGGGATGTGTGTGATGGGTGCGGGGAATGTGTGTATGGGTGGGATATATGTGTGGGTGAGTAGGGGATGTGTGGTGGTTGGGGGAAGTATGTGGGTGTGTGTGGGTGGGAGATGTGTGTGTGGATGGGGAATGTGTGGGTGGGGGTGTGTTAGTGGCTTAGGGATGTGTAGGTGGGTGAGGGATGTGCATGTGTCGGGGTGGGATGCGTTAGTGGGTGGAGAAGTGTGGGTAGGGGTATTGTGATCGAGAGATGTTTGGTTGGGGGTGGGTGGGTGGAGGTGTGTGGGTGCGTAGTGGAGGATGTGTGCGTGAGTGAGTGTGTGTTGGTGGACGGGTAGGGAATGCGTGTGTGGGTGGGAAGAGGTGTGTGGTGTGTTGGTTAGGGATATTGTGTGGGTGAGGTATGTGTGTGTGGATGGGGGATTTTTGTGGTGTGTGGGTGGGGTTATGTGGGGTGGATGGGTAAGGGTATCTGTGTGGATGTGGGTGGGAATATTATGTGGGTGGGGGATATGTGTGTGGTGTGGAGGTGGGGATGTGTGGTGGTATGTGGGTGTGGGATGTGTTGGTGAGGGATGTGTGTGTGTGCGGTGCATGGGTTGGGAATATTGTGTGGTAGGGGATGTATGTGATGTGCGGGTGGGGGATTGTGTAGTGGGGGATTGGGTTAAGGCATGTATGGGTGGGTGGAGGATGTATGTGTGGGTGGTGGGGTGTGTGTGTGAGTGGATTGGGGATGTATGGGTAGTTAGGGAGATGTGTGTGTGGGGGGAGGGGGGGGGGGGGATTGTGTGCGTGGGTGGGAAATATGTGGTCAATGGAGATGTGGCTGGGGGATGGGTGGTTTGAGGTGTGGATGTGGAGAGGATGTGTGGGTTAGGATGTGTATGTGGGTGGGCGTGGGATATGTGGGTTGGTGGGGGAATGTTTGTGGGTGGCGAGTGTGTTTTGGTTGGGGGAACAGGTGAGGGGAGTGTGGGTGGGGGATGTGCGATGGGGGGATGAGTCGGTTGGTGGGGTATGTATGTGTCCCTTGGTGTGCGTGTGTGTGGGTAGGTGGGGGTGTGTGTGGGTGGGGTGATGTATGGGTACGTGGGAGATGGGCCTTATAACATGGTAATTTGCCTTGTTTATGTTTACAACATTCATTTCACAATGTTTATTTTTCTTCCTATGTAAATGTATAATGCTCTTGATGAACAAAAGACGAGTGATTGGAAGGGCCGAATGTAATACGGGCCTGCGCGCCCAATTTGTGACCCTAATAAAGTTGATTTGATTTGATTTGATTTGATTTGTTATCTTCCATGTTTTTATATTCTTATTGTCACTGTTATCTTTCATGTTTCTATATTCTTATTGTCACTGTTATCTTCCATGTTTCTCTGTTCTTATTGTCACTTTTATCTTTCATGTTTCTATATTATTATTGTCACTGTTATCTTCCATGTTTCTATATTCTTATTGTCACTGATATCTTCCATGTTTCTCTGCTCTTATTTTCACTGTTATCTTTCATGTTTCTATATTCTTACTGTCACTGTTATCTTCCATGTTTCTATATTCTTATTGTCACTGATATCTTCCATGTTTCTCTGTTCTTATTGTCACTGTTATCTTTCATGTTTCTATATTCTTATTGTCACTGTTATCTTTCATGTTTCTATATTCTTATTGTCACTGTTATCTTCCATGTTTCTATATTATTATTGTCACTGTTATCTTTCATGTTTCTATATTCTTATTGTCACTGTTATCTTTCATGTTTCTATATTCTTATTGTCACTGTTATCTTCCATGTTTCTATATTATTATTGTCACTGTTATCTTTCATGTTTCTATATTCTTATTGTCACTGTTATCTTCCATGTTTCTATACTATTATTGTCACTGTTATCTTTCATATTTCTATATTCTTATTGTCACTGTTATCTTTCATGTTTCTATATTCTTATTGTCACTGTTATCTTCCATGTTTCTCTGTTCTTATTGTCACTGTTATCTTTCATGTTTCTATATTCTTATTGTCACTGTTATCTTTCATGTTTCTATATTCTTATTGTCACTGTTATCTTCCATGTTTCTATATTATTATTGTCACTGTTATCTTTCATGTTTCTATATTCTTATTGTCACTGTTATCTTTCATGTTTCTATATTCTTATTGTCACTGTTATCTTCCATGTTTCTATATTATTATTGTCACTGTTATCTTTCATGTTTCTATATTCTTATTATCACTGATATCTTCCATGTTTCTATATTATTATTGTCACTGTTATCTTTCATGTTTCTATATTCTTATTGTCACTGTTATCTTTCATGTTTCTATATTCTTATTGTCACTGTTATCTTCCATGTTTCTCTGTTCTTATTGTCACTGTTATCTTTCATGTTTCTCTGTTCTTATTGTCACTGTTATCTTCCATGTTTCTATATTCTTACTGTCACTGTTATCTTCCATGTTTCTATATTCTTATTGTCACTGTTATCTTTCATGTTTCTCTGCTCTTATTGTCACTGTTATCTTTCATGTTTCTATATTCTTATTGTCACTGTTATCTTCCATGTTTCTATATTCTTATTGTCACTGTTATCTTTCATGTTTCTATATTCTTATTGTCACTGTTATCTTCCATGTTTCTCTGCTCTTATTGTCACTGTTATCTTTCATGTCTCTATATTCTTATTGTCACTGTTTTCTTCCATGTTTCTATATTCTTATTGTCACTGTTATCTTTTATGTTTATCTGTTCTTATTGTCACTGTTTCTTCCATGTTTCTATATTCTTATTGTCACTGTTATCTTTCATGTTTCTATATTCTTATTGTCACTGTTATCTTCCATGTTTCTATATTCTTATTGTCACTGTTATCTTCCATGTTTCTCTGCTCTTATTGTCACTGTTATCTTCCATGTTTCTATATTCTTATTGTCACTGTTATCTTCCATGGTTCTCTGCTCTTATTGTCACTGATATCTTCAATATTTCTATATTCTTATTGTCACTGTTATCATCCATGTTTTTATATTATTATTGTCACTGTTATCTTCCATGTTTCTCTGCTCTTATTGTCACTGTTATCTTCCATGTTTCTATATTATTATTGTCACTGTTATCATCCATGTTTCTATATTCTTACTGTCACTGTTATCTTCCATGTTTCTATATTCTTACTGTCACTGTTATCTTCCATGTTTATCTGTTCTTATTGTCACTGTTATCTTCCATGTTTCTCTGCTCTTATTGTCACTGTTATCTTCCATGTTTCTCTGCTCTTATTGTCACTGTTATCTTCCATGTTTCTATATTCTTACTGTCACTGTTATCTTCCATGTTTATCTGTTCTTATTGTCACTGTTATCTTCCATGTTTCTCTGCTCTTATTGTCACTGTTATCTTCCATGTTTCTATATTCTTACTGTCACTGTTATCTTCCATGTTTATCTGTTCTTATTGTCACTGTTTCTTCCATGTTTCTAAATTCTTATTGTCACTGTTATCTTCCATGTTTCTATATTCTTATTGTCACTGTTATCATCCATGTTTCTATATTCTCATTGTCACTGTTATCTTCCATGTTTCTATATTCTTATTGTCACTGTTATCATCCATGTTTCTATATTCTCATTGTCACTGTTATCTTCCATGTTTCTATATTCTTATTGTCACTGATATCTTCCATGTTTCTCTGTTCTTATTGTCACTGTTATCTTCCATGTTTCTATATTCTTATTGTCACTGTTATCTTCCATGTTTCTATATTCTTATTGTCACTGTTATCTTTCATGTTTCTCTGTTCTTATTGTCACTGTTATCTTCCATGTTTCTATATTCTTATTGTCACTGTTATCTTCCATGTTTCTATATTCTTATTGTCACTTATATCTTCCATGTTTCTCTGTTCTTATTGTCACTGTTATCTTCCATGTTTCTATATTCTTATTGTCACTGTTATCTTCCATGTTTCTATATTCTTATTGTCACTGTTATCTTCCATGTTTCTATATTCTTATTGTCACTGTTATCTTCCATGTTTCTATATTCTTATTGTCACTGTTATCTTTCATGTTTCTATATTCTTATTGTCACTGTTATCTTTCATGTTTCTATATTCTTATTGTCACTTTTATCTTTCATGTTTCTGTATTATTATTGTCACTGTTGTCTTCCATGTTTCTATATTCTTATTGTCACTGATATCTTCCATGCTTCTCTGCTCTTATTTTCACTGTTATCTTTCATGTTTCTATATTCTTACTGTCACTGTTATCTTCCATGTTTCTATATTCTTATTGTCACTGATATCTTCCATGTTTCTCTGTTCTTATTGTCACTGTTATCTTTCATGTTTCTCTGTTCTTATTGTCACTGTTATCTTTCATGTTTCTATATTCTTATTGTCACTGTTATCTTTCATGTTTCTGTATTCTTATTGTCACTGTTATCTTCCATGTTTCTATATTATTATTGTCACTGTTATCTTTCATGTTTCTATATTCTTATTGTCACTGTTATCTTTATGTTTCTATATTCTTATTGTCACTGTTATCTTTCATGTTTCTATATTCTTATTGTCACTGTTATCTTCCATGTTTCTATATTATTATTGCCACTGTTATCTTTCATGTTTCTATATTCTTATTGTCACTGTTATCTTTCATGTTTCTATATTCTTATTGTCACTGTTATCTTCCATGTTTCTATATTATTATTGTCACTGTTATCTTTCATGTTTCTATATTCTTATTCTCACTGATATCTTCCATGTTTCTATATTCTTATTGTCACTGTTATCTTTCATGTTTCTATATTCTTATTGTCACTGTTATCTTTCATGATTCTATATTCTTATTGTCACTGTTATCTTCCATGTTTCTCTGTTCTTATTGTCACTGTTATCTTTCATGTTTCTATATTCTTATTGTCACTGTTATCTTCCATGTTTCTCTGTTCTTATTGTCACTGTTATCTTTCATGTTTCTCTGTTCTTATTGTCACTGTTATCTTCCATGTTTCTATATTCTTACTGTCACTGTTATCTTCCATGTTTCTATATTCTTATTGTCACTGTTATCTTCCATGTTTCTATATTCTTATTGTCACTGTTATCTTTCATGTTTCTATATTCTTATTGTCATTGTTATCTTCCATGTTTCTATATTCTTATTGTCACTGTTATCTTCTATGTTTCTATATTCTTATTGTCACTGTTATCTTCCATGTTTCTATATTCTTATTGTCACTGTTATCTTCTATGTTTCTATATTCTTATTGTCACTGTTATCTTCCATGTTTCTATATTCTTATTGTCACTGTTATCTCCCATGTTTCTATATTCTTATTGTCACTGTTATCATCCATGTTTTTATATTATTATTGTCACTGTTATCTTCCATGTTTCTCTGCTCTTATTGTCACTGTTATCTTCCATGTTTCTATATTATTATTGTCACTGTTATCATCCATGTTTCTATATTATTTTTGTCACTGTTATCTTCCATGTTTCTCTGCTCTTATTGTCACTGTTATCTTCCATGTTTCTATATTCTTACTGTCACTGTTATCTTCCATGTTTATCTGTTCTTATTGTCACTGTTATCTTCCATGTTTCTATATTCTTACTGTCACTGTTATCTTCCATGTTTATCTGTTCTTATTGTCACTGTTATCTTCCATGTTTCTCTGCTCTTATTGTCACTGTTATCTTCCATGTTTCTATATTCTTACTGTCACTGTTATCTTCCATGTTTATCTGTTCTTATTGTCACTGTTATCTTCCATGTTTCTATATTCTTATTGTCACTTTTATCTTCCATGTTTCTATATTCTTATTGTCACTGTTATCATCCATGTTTCTATATTCTCATTGTCACTGTTATCTTCCATGTTTCTATATTCTTATTGTCACTGTTATCATCCATGTTTCTATATTCTCATTGTCACTGTTATCTTCCATGTTTCTATATTCTTATTGTCACTGTTATCTTTCATGTTTCTCTGTTCTTATTGTCACTGTTATCTTCCATGTTTCTATATTCTTATTGTCACTGTTATCTTCCATGTTTCTATATTCTTATTGTCACTGATATCTTCCATGTTTCTCTGTTCTTATTGTCACTGTTATCTTCCATGTTTCTATATTCTTATTGTCACTGTTATCTTCCATGTTTCTATATTCTTATTGTCACTGTTATCTTCCATGTTTCTATATTCTTTTTGTCACTGTTATCTTCCATGTTTCTATATTCTTATTGTCACTGTTATCTTCCATGTTTCTATATTCTTATTGTCACTGTTATCTTCCATGTTTCTATATTCTTATTGTCACTGTTATCTTCCATGTTTCTATATTCTTATTGTCACTGTTATCTTTCATGTTTCTATATTCTTATTGTCACTGTTATCTTCCATTTTTCTATATTCTTATTGTCACTGTTATCTTTCATGTTTCTCTGTTCTTATTGTCACTGTTATCTTCCATGTTTCTATATTCTTATTGTCACTGTTATCTTCCATGTTTCTATATTCTTATTGTCACTGATATCTTCCATGTTTCTCTGTTCTTATTGTCACTGTTATCTTCCATGTTTCTATATTCTTATTGTCACTGTTATCTTCAATGTTTCTATATTCTTATTGTCACTGTTATCTTCCATGTTTCTCTGTTCTTATTGTCACTGTTATCTTCCATGTTTCTATATTCTTATTGTCACTGTTATCTTCCATGTTTCTATATTCTTATTGTCACTGTTATCTTCCATGTTTCTATATTCTTATTGGCACTGTTATCTTCCATGTTTCTCTGTTCTTATTGTCACTGTTATCTTCCATGTTTCTATATTCTTATTGTCACTGTTATCTTCCATGTTTCTCTGTTCTTATTGTCACTGTTATCTTCCATGTTTCTCTGTTCTTATTGTCACTGTTATCTTCCATGTTTCTATATTTTTATTGTCACTGTTATCTTTCATGTTTCTATATTCTTATTGTCACTGTTATCTTCCATGTTTCTATATTCTTATTGTCACTGTTATCTTTCATGTTTCTATATTCTTATTGTCACTGTTATCTTCCATGTTTCTCTGTTCTTATTGTCACTGTTATCTTCCATGTTTCTATATTCTTATTGTCACTGTTATCTTCCATGTTTCTATATTCTTATTGTCACTGTTATCTTCCATGTTTCTATATTCTTATTGGCACTGTTATCTTCCATGTTTCTATATTCTTATTGTCACTGTTATCTTCCATGTTTCTATATTCTTATTGGCACTGTTATCTTCCATGTTTCTCTGTTCTTATTGTCACTGTTATCTTCCATGTTTCTATATTCTTATTGTCACTGTTATCTTCCATGTTTCTATATTCTTATTGTCACTGTTATCTTCCATGTTTCTATATTCTTATTGTCACTGTTATCTTTCATGTTTCTATATTCTTATTGTCACTGTTATCTTTCATGTTTCTATATTCTTATTGTCACTTTTATCTTTCATGTTTCTGTATTATTATTGTCACTGTTGTCTTCCATGTTTCTATATTCTTATTGTCACTGATATCTTCCATGCTTCTCTGCTCTTATTTTCACTGTTATCTTTCATGTTTCTATATTCTTACTGTCACTGTTATCTTCCATGTTTCTATATTCTTATTGTCACTGATATCTTCCATGTTTCTCTGTTCTTATTGTCACTGTTATCTTTCATGTTTCTCTGTTCTTATTGTCACTGTTATCTTTCATGTTTCTATATTCTTATTGTCACTGTTATCTTTCATGTTTCTGTATTCTTATTGTCACTGTTATCTTCCATGTTTCTATATTATTATTGTCACTGTTATCTTTCATGTTTCTATATTCTTATTGTCACTGTTATCTTTATGTTTCTATATTCTTATTGTCACTGTTATCTTTCATGTTTCTATATTCTTATTGTCACTGTTATCTTCCATGTTTCTATATTATTATTGCCACTGTTATCTTTCATGTTTCTATATTCTTATTGTCACTGTTATCTTTCATGTTTCTATATTCTTATTGTCACTGTTATCTTCCATGTTTCTATATTATTATTGTCACTGTTATCTTTCATGTTTCTATATTCTTATTCTCACTGATATCTTCCATGTTTCTATATTCTTATTGTCACTGTTATCTTTCATGTTTCTATATTCTTATTGTCACTGTTATCTTTCATGATTCTATATTCTTATTGTCACTGTTATCTTCCATGTTTCTCTGTTCTTATTGTCACTGTTATCTTTCATGTTTCTATATTCTTATTGTCACTGTTATCTTCCATGTTTCTCTGTTCTTATTGTCACTGTTATCTTTCATGTTTCTCTGTTCTTATTGTCACTGTTATCTTCCATGTTTCTATATTCTTACTGTCACTGTTATCTTCCATGTTTCTATATTCTTATTGTCACTGTTATCTTCCATGTTTCTATATTCTTATTGTCACTGTTATCTTTCATGTTTCTATATTCTTATTGTCATTGTTATCTTCCATGTTTCTATATTCTTATTGTCACTGTTATCTTCTATGTTTCTATATTCTTATTGTCACTGTTATCTTCCATGTTTCTATATTCTTATTGTCACTGTTATCTTCTATGTTTCTATATTCTTATTGTCACTGTTATCTTCCATGTTTCTATATTCTTATTGTCACTGTTATCTCCCATGTTTCTATATTCTTATTGTCACTGTTATCATCCATGTTTTTATATTATTATTGTCACTGTTATCTTCCATGTTTCTCTGCTCTTATTGTCACTGTTATCTTCCATGTTTCTATATTATTATTGTCACTGTTATCATCCATGTTTCTATATTATTTTTGTCACTGTTATCTTCCATGTTTCTCTGCTCTTATTGTCACTGTTATCTTCCATGTTTCTATATTCTTACTGTCACTGTTATCTTCCATGTTTATCTGTTCTTATTGTCACTGTTATCTTCCATGTTTCTATATTCTTACTGTCACTGTTATCTTCCATGTTTATCTGTTCTTATTGTCACTGTTATCTTCCATGTTTCTCTGCTCTTATTGTCACTGTTATCTTCCATGTTTCTATATTCTTACTGTCACTGTTATCTTCCATGTTTATCTGTTCTTATTGTCACTGTTATCTTCCATGTTTCTATATTCTTATTGTCACTTTTATCTTCCATGTTTCTATATTCTTATTGTCACTGTTATCATCCATGTTTCTATATTCTCATTGTCACTGTTATCTTCCATGTTTCTATATTCTTATTGTCACTGTTATCATCCATGTTTCTATATTCTCATTGTCACTGTTATCTTCCATGTTTCTATATTCTTATTGTCACTGTTATCTTTCATGTTTCTCTGTTCTTATTGTCACTGTTATCTTCCATGTTTCTATATTCTTATTGTCACTGTTATCTTCCATGTTTCTATATTCTTATTGTCACTGATATCTTCCATGTTTCTCTGTTCTTATTGTCACTGTTATCTTCCATGTTTCTATATTCTTATTGTCACTGTTATCTTCCATGTTTCTATATTCTTATTGTCACTGTTATCTTCCATGTTTCTATATTCTTTTTGTCACTGTTATCTTCCATGTTTCTATATTCTTATTGTCACTGTTATCTTCCATGTTTCTATATTCTTATTGTCACTGTTATCTTCCATGTTTCTATATTCTTATTGTCACTGTTATCTTCCATGTTTCTATATTCTTATTGTCACTGTTATCTTTCATGTTTCTATATTCTTATTGTCACTGTTATCTTCCATTTTTCTATATTCTTATTGTCACTGTTATCTTTCATGTTTCTCTGTTCTTATTGTCACTGTTATCTTCCATGTTTCTATATTCTTATTGTCACTGTTATCTTCCATGTTTCTATATTCTTATTGTCACTGATATCTTCCATGTTTCTCTGTTCTTATTGTCACTGTTATCTTCCATGTTTCTATATTCTTATTGTCACTGTTATCTTCAATGTTTCTATATTCTTATTGTCACTGTTATCTTCCATGTTTCTCTGTTCTTATTGTCACTGTTATCTTCCATGTTTCTATATTCTTATTGTCACTGTTATCTTCCATGTTTCTATATTCTTATTGTCACTGTTATCTTCCATGTTTCTATATTCTTATTGGCACTGTTATCTTCCATGTTTCTCTGTTCTTATTGTCACTGTTATCTTCCATGTTTCTATATTCTTATTGTCACTGTTATCTTCCATGTTTCTCTGTTCTTATTGTCACTGTTATCTTCCATGTTTCTCTGTTCTTATTGTCACTGTTATCTTCCATGTTTCTATATTTTTATTGTCACTGTTATCTTTCATGTTTCTATATTCTTATTGTCACTGTTATCTTCCATGTTTCTATATTCTTATTGTCACTGTTATCTTTCATGTTTCTATATTCTTATTGTCACTGTTATCTTCCATGTTTCTCTGTTCTTATTGTCACTGTTATCTTCCATGTTTCTATATTCTTATTGTCACTGTTATCTTCCATGTTTCTATATTCTTATTGTCACTGTTATCTTCCATGTTTCTATATTCTTATTGGCACTGTTATCTTCCATGTTTCTATATTCTTATTGTCACTGTTATCTTCCATGTTTCTATATTCTTATTGGCACTGTTATCTTCCATGTTTCTCTGTTCTTATTGTCACTGTTATCTTCCATGTTTCTATATTCTTATTGTCACTGTTATCTTCCATGTTTCTCTGTTCTTATTGTCACTGTTATCTTCCATGTTTCTCTGTTCTTATTGTCACTGTTATCTTCCATGTTTCTATATTCTTATTGTCACTGTTATCTTTCATGTTTCTATATTCTTATTGTCACTGTTATCTTCCATGTTTCTATATTCTTATTGTCACTGTTATCTTTCACGTTTCTATATTCTTTTTGTCACTGTTATCTTCCATGTTTCTATATTCTTATTGTCACTGTTATCTTCCATGTTTCTCTGTTCTTATTGTCACTGTTATCTTCCATGTTTCTCTGTTCTTATTGTCACTGTTATCTTCCATGTTTCTCTGTTCTTATTGTCACTGTTATCTTCTGTGTTTCTGTATTCTTACTGTCTCTGTTATCATCCATGTTTCTATATTCTTTATGAGAAATCTACAGATACCAAAAACATGTGAGGAGAAATCTACAGATATTATAAATATTTGTTATTGTGAGGCAACTTGTTATACAGATACAGTCATAAGATAATGTTAATTTACACGTGTAGATTATAATGATTCAGCATCCTGATGTGCTGCACAACTGTCCAGTATCCATCGATTATCTCAACCATCAAAACTACCATGGTCCTGGACACATTTATCATTTTCATTCGAACAGATAGCAATAATCGATTACAGATTTTCAACAATTTAATATACTCGACAACTATTTAACTGTGAAACAATGAAGTGTTTATTTGTGGATGCTTTATCTAAAATCCATGGATTCTGCATTCCACTTCAGCTTTTAATTGTTTGATCAGTGGAAGATTAACCTTGCTGCCATCACTGTCATAGAGTTATGTAGATATATGTCATATCTTTTCTAGAATTATGTAGATATATGTCGTATCTGTCATAGAGTTGTGTAGATATATGTCATAGATTTATGTAGACATAATGTATGTGTTATACGGTTGTTAGATATATGTCTTATATGTCATAGACTTGTGTGAAGATATTTGTTGTATATGTCATAGACTTGTGAAGATATTTGTTGTATATGTCATAGACTTGTGAAGATATTTGTTGTATATGTCATAGACTTGTGAAGATATATGTTGTATATGTCATAGACTTGTGAAGATATATGTTGTATATGTCATAGACTTGTGTAGATATATGTTGTATATGTCATAGACTTGTGAAGATATATGTTGTATATGTCATAGACTTGTGAAGATATATGTTGTATATGTCATAGACTTGTGAAGATATTTGTTGTATATGTCATAGACTTGTGAAGATATTTGTTGTATATGTCATAGACTTGTGAAGATATATGTTGTATATGTCATAGACTTGTGAAGATATATGTTGTATGTGTCATAGACTTGTGAAGATATATGTTGTATGTGTCATAGACTTGTGAAGATATATGTTGTATGTGTCGTAGAGTTGTGAACATATATGTTGTATATGTCATAGACATGTGAAGATATATGTCATAGGTTTGTGTAGATATTTGTCCTATGTGTCTATAGTTGTGTAGATATCTGTCATTGCTGCTCTAGAGTTATGTAGATGTCTGTCCTATGTGTCTATAGTTGTGTAGATATCTGTCATTGCTGCTCTAGAGTTGTGAAGATATCTCTCATTCATGTGCCAGAATTATGTTGATATATGTTATAAGTATCCTAAACATTATGTAGCTGACTATCATACATGTTCTAGAGGTGTGTATTTATTTGTCACCAATGTCTGGTTATTATGTAAATAATTGGCATCCTTTTCTTCGAGTGACATAAACCTTCCATTGTTCAGTCAACAGACTTGGATGGTTTCTCTCTCTCATACAGGTGGTGCCAAAAGCCATGTTGATGGCTTCTCTCAGATGTTCAGTTCATGAGGCAGAGGCCATGTTGGACAAGGAGCCAATAATCAACAAGCTTCTTAAGACACATCAAAAAGAGGTCATAGGTTGAAGGTCTAGGTCATTCAGTAGCTGACAAAAGTGGGAGTGATATGTTGCTTGCTTGTTTATGTAATCTTTTCTTCTGTGATAAAGATTTACACTACAATATACGAGTCTGTTCTTATGTCGTGTGTTCCTGTACTCTACAATATGTGAGTCTCTTCTGTTGTCTAGTGTTCCTGTACTCTACAATATGTATGCCTGTTCTGTTGTCTAGTGTTCCTGTACTCTACAATATGTGAGTCTGTTCTGTTGTCTAGTGTTCCTGTACTCTACAATATGTGAGTCTGTTCTGTTGTCTAGTGTTCCTGTACTCTACAATATGTGAGTCTCTTCTGTTGTCTAGTGTTCCTGTACTCTACAATATGTGAGTCTCTTCTGTTGTCTAGTGTTCCTGTACTCTACAATATGTGAGTCTGTTCTGTTGTCTTGTGTTCCTGTACTCTACAATATGTGAGTCTGTTCTGTTGTCTAGTGTTCCTGTACTCTACAATATGTGAGTCTGTTCTGTTGTCTTGTGTTCCTGTACTCTACAATATGTGAATCTGTTCTGTTGTCTAGTGTTCCTGTACTCTACAATATGTGAGTCTGTTCTGTTGTCTAGTGTTCCTGTACTCTACAATATGTATGCCTGTTCTGTTGTCTAGTGTTCCTGTACTCTACAATATGTGAGTCTGTTCTGTTGTCTAGTGTTCCTGTACTCTACAATATGTGAGTCTGTTCTGTTGTCTTGTGTTCCTGTACTCTACAATATGTGAGTCTGTTCTGTTGTCTAGTGTTCCTGTACTCTACAATATGTGAGTCTGTTCTGTTGTCTAGTGTTCCTGTACTCTACAATATGTGAGTCTGTTCTATTGTCTAGTGTTCCTGTACTCTACAATATGTGAGTCTGTTCTGTTGTCTTGTGTTCCTGTACTCTACAATATGTGAGTCTGTTCTATTGTCTAGTGTTCCTGTACTCTACAATATGTGAATCTGTTCTGTTGTCTAGTGTTCCTGTACTCTACAATATGTGAGTCTGTTCTGTTGTCTAGTGTTCCTGTACTCTACAATATGTGAGTCTGTTCTGTTGTCTTGTGTTCCTGTACTCTACAATATGTGAGTCTGTTCTGTTGTCTAGTGTTCCTGTACTCTACAATATGTGAGTCTGTTCTGTTGTCTTGTGTTCCTGTACTCTACAATATGTGAGTCTGTTCTATTGTCTAGTGTTCCTGTACTCTACAATATGTGAGTCTGTTCTGTTGTCTAGTGTTCCTGTACTCTACAATATGTGAGTCTGTTCTGTTGTCTAGTGTTCCTGTACTCTACAATATGTGAATCTGTTCTGTTGTCTAGTGTTCCTGTACTCTACAATATGTGAATCTGTTCTGTTGTCTAGTGTTCCTGTACTCTACAATATGTGAGTCTGTTCTGTTGTCTAGTGTTCCTGTACTCTACAATATGTGAGTCTGTTCTGTTGTCTAGTGTTCCTGTACTCTACAATATGTGAGTCTGTTCTGTTGTCTAGTGTTCCTGTACTCTACAATATGTGTGCCTGGTCTGTTGTCTAGTGTTCCTCTACTCTACAATATGTGAGTATGTTCTGTTGTCTAGTATTCTGGAGACACAGACTTTCAGCCAGACATGCTGGAGACACAGACTTTCACCCAGACATGCTGCAGACACAGACTTTCACCCAGACATGCTGGAGACACAGACTTTCGCCATAACATGCTGGAGACACAAGACTTTCACCCAGACATGCTGAAGACATAGACCTCCCCCAAAGACCTAACCCCATTGACCCACCTCCTGCAGAGACCTACCCCAACTGACCTATGTCCCCCAGAGACTTAGCCCCACCGACCTACCTCCCCCAGAGACCTACCCCACTGACCCACCTCCCCCAGAGACCTACCCCCATTGACCCACCTCCTCAGAGACCTACCCCCATTGATCCACCTCCCCCAGAGACCTACCCCCATTGACCCACCTCCCCCAGAGACCTACCCCCATTGACTCACCTCCCCCAGAAACCTACCCCCACTGACCTACCTCCATTGACCCACATCCCCCAGAGACCTACCCCCACTGACCTATCTCCCCCAGAGACATATCCCCACTGATCTACCTCCCCCAGAGACCTACCCCCATTGACCCACCTCCCCCAGAGACCTAACCCCACTGATCTACCTCCCCTGGAGACTTACCCCCACTGACCTACCTCTCCCAGAGACCTACTCCCACTGACCTACCTCCCCCGGAGACCTACCCCCACTGACCCACCTCCCCCGGAGACCTACACCCACTGACCTACCTCCCCCACAGGCCTACCCCATTGACCTACCTCCCATGGAGACCTACCCCCACTGACCTACCTCCCCCAGAGACCTACCTCTCCCAAAGACCTACCCCAGAGACTACCCATACTGACCTACCTCCCCCAGTGACCTACCCCCACTGACCTACCTCCCACAGAGACTTACCCCCATTGACCCATCTCCCCCAGAGACCTACCCCCACTGACCTACCTCTCCCAGAGACCTACCCCCACTCACTACCTCTCCCAGAGACCTACCCCCACTCACTACCTCCCCCAGAGACCTACCCCCACTCACTACCTCCCCCAGAGACCTACCTTTCCCAAAGACCTACCCCAGAGACTACCATACTGACCTACCTCCCCCAGTGACCTACCCCCACTGACCTACCTCCCACAGAGACTTACCCCCATTGACCCATCTCCTCCAGAGACCTATCCCCACTGACCTACCTCTCCCAGAGACCTACCCCCACTCACTACCTCTCCCAGAGACCTACCCCCACTCACTACCTCCCCCAGAGACCTACCCCCACTCACTACCTCCCCCAGAGACCTACCTCTCCATAAGACCTACCCCAGAGACTACCCATACTGACCTACCTCCCCCAGTGACCTACCCCCACTGACCTACCTCCCACAGAGACTTACCCCCATTGACCCATCTCCCCCAGAGACCTATCCCCACTCACTACCTCTCCCAGAGACCTACCCCCACTCACTACCTCTCCCAGAGACCTACCCCCACTCACTACCTCTCCCAGAGACCTACCCCCCACTCACTACCTCTCCCAGAGACCTACCCCCACTCACTACCTCTCCCAGAGACCTACCCCCACTCACTACCTCCCCCAGAGACCTACCCCCACTCACTACCTCTCCCAGAGACCTACCCCCACTCACTACCTCCCCCAGAGACCTACCCCCACTCACTACCTCCCCCCAGAGACCTACCCCCACTCACTACCTCTCCCAGAGACCTACCCCCACTCACTACCTCTCCCAGAGACCTACCCCCACTCACTACCTCTCCCAGAGACCTACCCCCACTCACTACCTCCCCCAGAGACCTACCCCCACTCACTACCTCTCCCAGAGACCTACCCCCACTCACTACCTCCCCCAGAGACCTACCCCCACTCACTACCTCCCCCAGAGACCTACCCCCACTCACTACCTCCCCCAGAGACCTACCCCCACTCACTACCTCCCCCAGAGACCTACCCCCACTCACTACCTCCCCCAGAGACCTACCCCCTCACTACCTCTCCCAGAGACCTACCCCCACTCACTACCTCTCCCAGAGACCTACCCCCACTCACTACCTCTCCCAGAGACCTACCCCCACTCACTACCTCCCCCAGAGACCTACCCCCACTCACTACCTCCCCCAGAGACCTACCCCCACTCACTACCTCCCCCAGAAACCTACCCCCACTCACTACCTCCCCCAGAGACCTACCCCCACTTACTACCTCCCCGAGACCTACCCCCACTCACTACCTCCCCCAGAGACCTACCCCCACTCACTACCTCCCCCAGAGACCTACCCCCACTCACTACCTCCCCCAGAGACCTACCCCCACTCACTACCTCCCCCAGAGACCTACCCCCTCACTACCTCCCCCAGAGACCTACCCCCACTCACTACCTCCCCCAGAGACCTACCCCCACTCACTACCTCTCCCAGAGACCTACCCCCACTCACTACCTCCCCCAGAGACCTACCCCCACTCACTACCTCCCCCAGAGACCTACCTCCACTCACTACCTCCCCCAGAGACCTACCCCCACTCACTACCTCCCCTAGAGACCTACCCCCACTCACTACCTCCCCCAGAGACCTACCCCCACTCACTACCTCCCCCAGAGACCTACTCCACTCACTACCTCCCCCAGAGACCTACCCCCACTCACTACCTCCCCCAGAGACCTACCCCCACTCACTACCTCCCCCAGAGACCTACCCCCACTCACTACCTCCCCCAGAGACCTACCCCCACTCACTACCTCCCCCAGAGACCTACCCCCACTCACTACCTCCCCCAGAGACCTACCCCCACTCACTACCTCCCCCAGAGACCTACATACTTTCAATCTGTGGGTGACCTCATTCTGTTTGCATGTGGAATTAACTGTACCTGGTTGTGGGATTAACTATACCTGCATGTGGATTAACTATACCTGGATGTGGATTAACTATACATGCATGTGAAATTATCTGTATCTGCATATGGATTAACTGTACCTGCATGTGAATTAACTATACCTGCATGTGGATTAACTATACCTACATGTGGATTTATTATTCCTGCATGTGGATTAACTATACCTGGATGTGGAATTAACTGTACCTGTATGTGGATTAATTATACCTGCATGTGGAATTAAACTACATTGGGGTTTAGAATTAACTATACCTTGATGTGGAATTAACTACACCTGCATGTGGAATTAACTACACCTGAATGTGGAAGTATCTACACCTGGATTTAGAATTAACTATACGTGGCTGTGGAATCAATGCCTGAGTGTATATTCCGATGACTGTCCTAAATGTGTGTGTGTGTGTGTGTGTGTGTGTGTGTGTGTGTGTGTGTGTGTGTGTGTGTGTGTGTGTGTATATATATATATATATATATATATATTTCTCCCTGTGTATACTATGTCAACATGCCGGCAGTCTAAAATTAGATTGTCAAATGTTTGCCCACTATCAACACGCCAGAAACCGATGTGCACTCGATGTCTGTTGACTGACTGAAGGGAAGACAGGTTGGGAACACGCCTGGTTGCCTCCAGCTGGCACACACCACATCTACTTCTAGGCTGGCCATCCTAGAGATTGGTCCAGGTGTGTGGGTGGTGCCTGAGACGGTATTGTAGGAATTCACGTCCTCTTCCCCCAGAAATCTGAATTGTAACAAGGACTTCATGGTAATTCTACCTACAGCACCTGTAGTCTGGCCATCCCCGTTCACATGGAACAAGAAGTAGATGTTACAGGAACAAGAAGTAGATGCTATATGAACAAGCATATATCAGATGAACAAGAAATGGATGCTAGACGAACAAGAACTAGATGTTAGAGGAACAAGAAGAAGATGTTAGAGGAATGAGACTTGCATGCTAGACGAACAAGAACTAGATGTGAGAGGAACAAAAACTAGATGTTAGAGGAACAAAAACTAGATGTTAGAGGAACAAAAACTAGATGTTAGAAGAACAAGAACTATATGATAGAGGAACAAAAATTGGATGTTAGAGGAACAAGTACTAGATGTTAGATGAACAAGAATTAGATGTTAGAGGAACAAGAACTAGATGTTAGATGAACAAGAACTAGATGTTATAGTTATATGAACAAGAAGTAGACGTTAGAATAATTTTTAAAAAATAGATGTTAGAGGAGCATATATTATGAACAAGTCCTACAAGAAACAAATGAAGATCGTAAACTGATTAGAGACATTTAGACAGTCAACATTTTTGGGCATGTTATGAGAAGAGATGAATTTGAGAACTTGGTGACAACTGGTAAGATCGAAGGGAACAGACCAAGGGGAAGTCCAAAAAGTAAATACCTGGATGGCTTGGCCACGTGGACGAGACAGAAACACGGAATTGATCCACGACTCTGGTGATCGAGTGAGATGGCAAAACATGACCGCCCACGCTTATCGGCATGGCACATGATGGATGGATGGATGTAGTATGTAGATGGTGAATTAATTACGAGACGGCACTGAACTATATCGTACACCGGTACAAAATCTGGCATGGAGGTCAAGGCCTCGTGGTAGCAAACATAAAAGTTGAACTTAATGCCGGTGTGGGCGTTTGAACTTTAACCTTTGAGCGCGACCCCGGTGCTGCTCACACAGATGCTCTATTCATGTAATCTGGGCAGACGTGAGCGTAATCTCCACAGCTCTACCTCTTGTTGTGTTCACGGTGTGTGGGTGTTTGTGTGCCTGCTTACAATGTGTGGACGTGTGTGTGTGCTCACGATGTGTGGCCGTGTGTGTGTGTTTGTGTGCCTGCTCACGATGTGTGGACGTATGTGTGTGTGTTCCCGCTCACGGTGTGTGTGCCTGCTCACGATGTGTGGACGTGTGTGTGTTTGTGTGCCTGCTCACGGTGTGTGGCCGTGTGTGTGCCTGCTCACGATGTGTGGACGTGTGTGTGTTCCTGCTCACGATGTGTGGCCGTGTGTATGTGCCTGCTCACGATGTGTGGACGTGTGCGTGTGCCTGCTCACGATGTGTGTGTTCCTGCTCACTGTGTGTATGTGTGTGTTCCTGCTCACGGTGTGTGGACGTGTGTGTGTTCCTGCTCACGGTGTGTGTATGTGTGTGTTCCTGCTCACGGTGTGTGGATGTGTGTGTTCCTGCTCACGGTGTCTGTATGTGTGTGTTCCTGCTCACGGTGTGTATGTGTGTGTTCCTGCTCACGGTGTGTGTGTGTGTGGTGACGATGTATTTGTGTGTGTGTGTATGTGTGTATATGTGTGTGTGCCTGCTCCCGTCAAACATCAGCATTCTGTGGTGTGTACACAAAAACTGCATCCACGGGCGGGACCGTGACCTTGATGTTCTCGCTGTTGATAAGTCATACACGAAGGGGGGGAGGGGGGGGGGGGGTAAACAGGAGCAGGAACACACATGTGTGAACATGAGATATGGATGGTTGTGAACATGGAAGAGGGAGAGTGTGAACGTGAGAGAGGGAGAGTGTGAACATGAGAGTGGGAGAGTGAACATGAAAGTGGGAGAGTGTGAACATGAGAGAGGGAGAGTGTGAACATGAGAGAGGGAGAGTGTGAACATGAGAGAGGGAGAGTGTGAACATGAGAGAGGGAGAGTGAACATGAGAGAGAGAGTGTGTGAACATGAGAGTGTGAGCATGAGAGAGGGAGAGTGTGAACATGAGAGAGGGAGAGTGTGAACATGAGAGTGGGAGAGTGTAAACATGAGATATGGATGGTTGTGAACATGGGAGACTCCCCCGATGTGTCTCCACCTTGACGTGGTGGGGGAGCTTGCGTGTCCCATAGACCCCATTTGCTTGCCGATGGGTGAAAAATTACATATCGGACAGCTTATGGGATAGGGACCGGACTAAGAGAGACACAACCTGCTGCTCTGCAGGCATAGACTGAGGATAGCAGTCAAAATTTAAATGAGGTGCACAAAGGCAGAATTTCTTGGTCCGGACAAAACTCTTAAGGCTCCCTGTCGAGGGCTGTGGCTGAACGCCTCTAAGCCACAAACCCTCGGATCTTAGAGCCAGGCTGATACCCGTCTACCGGAAAATAGAAACATGATACTGAGCAAGCTACATGCTCAGGTCTGATACATGTTCGAAGGCTCCCAGCTGGGGGATATGAGAGTTTCCCGGATGAAGGGGCCTGGCCGTTTCCCGTTCACTGCTGCACGAAGGTAAGGTGCTGAGCCGGCAGCACATGTAGCCTACCTCGTGAGCGAGTACAAAAAAGTCAGAAAAGTGCCCCAGTCGAAGGGTTACGGAAACTGTCTGTATCTAACTCATAGAGAGTGTAGACAAAAGTGGAATAATGTCTCATCAACGCAAAATGGAACGCACGGCGAGCGAACCTATTGCGTGGTCTGAAGTCACAAGCAAAAGCTTACCGAGTGGATGTCACTCGCAGTCTGACCGCTCCTGGTGTGTGATTGAGCGATCAGTGGCAAGTGGGATGCCCAACACATGGAAGTGAGGAACTAAAGCAGCCATGAGCAGGACGTGGAAACTCCTTGGGTGAGCCCAGTCTCAGAGCAATATGTGCCGGCTCTGCAATTATGGAAGCCTCCTTGGATAGCGAGATAATGCCCATGGTCTGCCCCTGCCTTCCCTTGAGGGCAGACCACGATATCGTTGATCGTTCTATCTTGACCAGCTGAGATGTGGGTGACATTACAACAGTCTAACGTGTCTCGAAACCAGAGGAAGGCTAACCTCACTAAAAAAAATGCCCGCCGGAAGTGTCGTCCTACGGGTGGCAAACTAAAAATTGACACTACGCATTTACGTCCGAGTGAAATGTCTCGTCCGAATGTCTCCCGTGCTAGGAACAGCTCTGACTACCTAGTTTCCGAATGCCGCTCTTGTTCGGAACAGCTCTGACTAGGTAGTTTTCCGAATGTCCGCCGTGCCTGGAACAGCTCTGATGGGTACAGGGACAAGCACATGTCCGAAAACTCGCTTAGTGGAAACCAACCGCAGAGCTGACTGGTTTGTGCAGGAACGGCCCAGGGCGAGCGAAATGCCCAATATATTGAAGTGAGGAATTAAAACAGCCATGAGCAGGACGTGACGATTCCCTCAGTAAACCCAGCACCAGAGCGTTATATGCCGGCTCTGCAATTATGGAAGCCACCCAGGATGGCGGAAAATGCTATGGACTGTCCCTGCCTTCACTTGAGGGATGACCGTGTAGTCTTCGACTGTTCCAACTAGACCAGCTGAGATGTGGACGGTACCACAAAAGTGAGAGTCTCCCAGGATTGCTAACCTGGTCAAAAATGCACGCTAAAAGTCGGATGTGTTGGCCTGAGGGTTTCGACCCGAGGGTGCCTAACCAGACACACCGCAATCACATCTGAAAAAATCACTCCGGATGAACGCAAAGGAAGGAAGGAAGGAACATGGAAGAGAGAGAGTGTGAACATGAGATATGGATGGTTGTGAACATGGAAGAGGGAGAGTGTGAACATGAGATATGGATGGTTGTGAACATGGAAGAGGGAGAGTGTGAACATGAGATATGGATGGTTGTGAACATGGAAGAGGGAGAGTGTGAACATGAGATATGGATGGTTGTGAACATGGAAGAGGGAGAGTGTGAACATGAGAGAGGGGGAGTGTGAACATGAGAGAGGGAGAGTGTGAACATGAGAGTGGGAGAGTGTGAACATGAGAGAGGGAGAGTGTGAACGTGAGAGAGGGAGAGTGTGAACATGAGAGTGGGAGAGTGTGAACGTGAGAGAGGGAGAGTGTGAGCATTAGAGGGGGAGAGTGTGAGCATGAGAGAGGGAGAGTGCGAACGTGAGAGAGGGAGAGTGTGAACATGAGAGAGGGAGAGTGTGAACATGAGATAGGGATGGTTGTGAACATGGAAGAGAGTGTGAACATGAGATAGGGATGGTTGTGAACATGGAAGAGGGAGGGTTTGAACATGAGAGAGGGAAAGTGTGAACATGAGAGAGGGAGAGTGTGAACATGAGAGAGGGAGAGTGTGAACATGAGAGAGGGAGAGTGTGAACATGCGAGAGGGAGAGTGTGAGCATGAGAGAGGGAGAGTGTGAACGTGAGAGAGGGAGAGTGTGAACATTAGAGAGGGAGAGTGTGGACGTGAGTGAGGGAGAGTGTGAACGTGAGTGAGGGAGAGTGTGAACATGAGAGAGAGAGAGAGAGTATGAACATGAGAGATGAGTGTGAACATGAGAGCAGCGTAAAACTAGAGATACAAACCGACAGAAGGTGTGAACATAAGATGGGTACATATTTAAATATACAGATCGAGAGAGAGAGAGAGAGAGAGAGAGAGAGAGAGAGAGAGAGAGAGAGAGAGAGAGAGAGAGAGAGAGAGACTTGTTTTACAGCGTCAGCGACTTCTTTTAGGATAGGTGAACCTTCCATGTCACTTTCCTCTTTTAATTCTTCCCTTTCTCCATCATATAATTCTCTTATATACTCATTCCACCTCTTCATTATAGCACCCTACTCAAGTAATATCTTTCCTGGGGTTTTTTTTTAAATTTCAAACACCCTGTATTTATTCTTATTTTTCTTCCAGTGAGCTCACTGATTTGTCTGTGCATTTTTTTATTTTTAAACATTTAATGGAATTTAATTCAATTTTTTTTTTCTTTTGCATTACTCGTTTAACCAACTTTCTTTTGCCTTCACACCCTTATTTCTGTATTTATCTTAGCATATTCTTATTTGTGATTTTTACTCTGTTGTCTTTTGTCCGTCAGCATTAATATTTCTTCATTCATCCATTTTTTTCCTTAGCTTTTTGGCTTCTCTCCGGTAATATTTCTTTGCTAGTTTCATGAATGAACCCTTAACATTTTCCATTATTCATTTATTTTCTGTATTTTAGCTACTGCATTATACCTATTTTCACAGTCACTCTGTAATGCTCTTGAATTTCTTTATCTACTTTTATAACCACTTTATTAAGTCTCACGTTCTTATTTCTTATCAGGGCTTTTCCATATGTATAGTCGTTTTTTATGGTGTTTAAACCATCTGTTTCCAATTATCATATCCGTGATATTTGCCCATTCTATTAGTTTCTCTCCTCTTTCATGTCTTGTACCTAGACCATAATTCCCCACTACATCCTCCACTTTTTCCTTTCCCCCTTTTGCATTAAAATCTCCCAGGATTACTTTTATTTCCTGTGATCCAATTTGAGCTATCGTTATTTCTACTTCATCGTAAAAATGTATTTATTCATCACTACTGCTTGTTGTTGGTGCGTATACTTGTATAGTATTTATATCTATTGGCTTGCTCTTGATTTTGACAATAATAACTCTATCTGAAATACACTGCTATCCATCTCTCTTAGAACATTGTTCAACTTTCCCAGCTCATTTAATGTCCTAACATTCCATGTTCCTTCTCTAAATTTATTTATTTTATTTATGGTTTTGCCACCAGTAGCACATTTACACATAACAGCCTTTGTATAAAACAATCTATGTATTTAAGAATCTCTCCATATAACAATCTCTGTGTACAACACATAGCAATCTCTATATAGAACAATCTATGTATAGAACAATCTATGTATGTAACATTCTCTCCGTATAATAATCTCTGTGTACAACACATAACAATCACAGTATAGAACAATCTATGTAAATACAATCTCTGTGTACAACACATAACAATCACTGTATAGAACAATCTATGTAAATACAATCTCTGTGTACAACACATAACAATTACTGTATAGAACAATTTATGTAAATACAATCTCTGTGTACAACACATAACAATTACTGTATAGAACAATTTATGTAAATACAATCTCTGTGTACAACACATAACAATCACTGTATAGAACAATTTATGTAAATACAATCTCTGTGTACAACACATAACAATCACTGTATAGAACGCATTTACATATAAACTCTACATACAACAATTTCTGTATACAATACATTAACACATAAACTCGACATACAAACGCTTCTGTATACAACACATTGGCACATAAACTCGACATATAACAGCTTCTGTCTACAACATATTGACACATAAACTCGATATACAACAGCTTCTGTATATAACAAACTGACATATAAACTCGGCATACAACAGCTTCTGTATAGAAAGACACTTGCACAAGTTGTGCCCGACTTTCCGTGTGAACCAACCCGCTGACCCAAGAGTCTCAGCCTGCCATCTTAAAATACACCCTTGGCCTTATATACCGGGCTGGTACTGTAAACCTGCCACTGGCTGGCCCAATCAACTTCTTAGTTGGTTAGTCGCGGTTCCAACTTCATGGCAACGGGTCGTCCCCATTATACTCCGTTCCTGTGCCAGTGAATATCACTCAAAATGCTTCTCACTGACATATGTGAACAATGGAATAGACAGGAGTGTCGGCATGCCAACAGCCCACACAGGTACACTGTGCATAATGCCGCCGCCAGAAAGCCAACATAAAAGTCCTCCACGAGAAATACAGTTCATTGTCGATGGAAACGGCAGTCACCAGAAAGACTTTATTGACCCGGGTTTTATCCCATATGGCTCGGTCTCTTTCCGCAGGGCGACCCGCCGAAAGCGCCGCACAAAGCATGAACTCCGCAGCTCCAGTGACGACTCCCAGGAGTCTCTTGAAAAATGCGCTCGTGAACAGAAAAGGCAAACCAGTCAATCCAGCAACATCCGCCCGCCATCGTTCCGAACATGCAGTTCACACTACAAACTGCGAACAGATGTAAAAGCATTCCACGCGAAATTCACAGCTCACAGTGTCACGCCACGCACTCACTCAGTATCAGGGCGACAGAATTATAGCCTCCTTAGTCGCCTCTTACGACATGCATGGTAGGCTACAGTGTTACTATTCTTTGCGCCCCCGTATGAGCCCCGGCAACACACGGGCGAATAACTTTAACAAGGTGTGATTGTTGATTGGTGTATGTAACCGGGCTCACATCCTGCCCCACTGGCTGGCCGAGTCGAGGTGTTGTTGGTTGGTGTATGTAACCGGGCTCACATCCTGCCACACTGGCTGGCCGAGTCGAGGTGTTGTTGGTTGGTGTATGTAACCGGGCTCACATCCTGCCACACTGGCTGGCCGAGTCGAGGTGTTGTTGGTTGGTGTATGTAACCGGGCTCACATCCTGCCACACTGGCTGGCCGAGTCGAGGTGTTGTTGGTTGGTGTATGTAACCGGGCTCACATCCTGCCACACTGGCTGGCCGAGTCGAGGTGTTGTTGGTTGGTGTATGTAACCGGGCTCACATCCTGCCACACTGGCTGGCCGAGTCGACATGTTGGTTGGTGTATGTAACCGGGCTCACATCCTGCCCCACTGGCTGGCCGAGTCGAGGTGTTGTTGGTTGGTGTATGTAACCGGGCTCACATCCTGCCACACTGGCTGGCCAAGTCGACATGTTGGTTGGTGTATGTAACCGGGCTCACATTCTGCCACAATGGCTGGCCGAGTCGAGGTGTTGTTGGTTGGTGTATGTAACCGGGCTCACATCCTGCCACACTGGCTGGCCGAGTCGAGGTGTTGTTGGTTGGTGTATGTAACCGGGCTCACATCCTGCCACACTGGCTGGCCGAGTCGACATGTTGGTTGGTGTATGTAACCGGGCTCACATCCTGCCCCACTGGCTGGCCGAGTCGACATGTTGGTTGGTGTATGTAACCGGGCTCACATCCTGCCCCACTGGCTGGCCGAGTCGAGGTGTTGTTGGTTGGTGTATGTAACCGGGCTCACATCCTGCCCCACTGGCTGGCCGAGTCAAGGTGTTGTTGGTTGGTGTATGTAACCGGGCTCACATCCTGCCACACTGGCTGGCCGAGTCGAGGTGTTGTTGGTTGGTGTATGTAACCGGGCTCACATCCTGCCACACTGGCTGGCCGAGTCGACATGTTGGTTGGTGTATGTAACCGGGCTCACATCCTGCCCCACTGGCTGGCCGAGTCGAGGTGTTGTTGGTTGGTGTATGTAACCGGGCTCACATCCTGCCACACTGGCTGGCCGAGTCGACATGTTGGTTGGTGTATGTAACCGGGCTCACATCCTGCCCCACTGGCTGGCCGAGTCGACATGTTGGTTGGTGTATGTAAGCGGGCTCACATCCTGCCCCACTGGCTGGCTGAGTCGAGGTGTTGTTGGTTGGTGTATGTAACCGGGCTCACATCCTGCCACACTGGCTGGCCGAGTCGAGGTGTTGTTGGTTGGTGTATGTAACCGGGCTCATATCCTGCCACACTGGCTGGCCGAGTCGACATGTTGGTTGGTGTATGTAACCGGGCTCACATCCTGCCCCACTGGCTGGCCGAGTCGAGGTGTTGTTGGTTGGTGTATGTAACCGGGCTCACATCCTGCCACACTGGCTGGCCGAGTCGACATGTTGGTTGGTGTATGTAACCGGGCTCACATCCTGCCACACTGGCTGGCCGAGTCGACATGTTGGTTGGTGTATGTAACCGGGCTCACATCCTGCCACACTGGCTGGCCGAGTCGACATGTTGGTTATTGTATGTAACCGGGCTCACATCCTGCCACACTGGCTGGCCTAGTCGAGGTGGTGTTGGTGTATGTAACCGGGCTCACATCCTGCCCCACTGGCTGACCGAGTCGACATGTTGGTTGGTGTATGTAACCGGGCTCACATCCTGCCCCACTGGCTGGCCGAGTCGAGGTGTTGTTGGTTGGTGTATGTAACCGGGCTCACATCCTGCCCCACTGGCTGGCCGAGTCGAGGTGTTGTTGGTTGGTGTATGTAACCGGGCTCACATCCTGCCACACTGGCTGGCCGAGTCGAGGTGTTGTTGGTTGGTGTATGTAACCGGGCTCACATCCTGCCACACTGGCTGGCCGAGTCGAGGTGTTGTTGGTTGGTGTATGTAACCGGGCTCACATCCTGCCACACTGGCTGGCCGAGTCGACATGTTGGTTGGTGTATGTAACCGGGCTCACATCCTGCCCCACGGGCTGGCCGAGTCGAGGTGTTGTTGGTTGGTGTATGTAACCGGGCTCACATCCTGCCACACTGGCTGGCCGAGTCGACATGTTGGTTGGTGTATGTAACCGGGCTCACATCCTGCCACACTGGCTGGCCGAGTCGACATGTTGGTTGGTGTATGTAACCGGGCTCACATCCTGCCACACTGGCTGGCCGAGTCGAGGTGGTGTTGGTGTATGTAACCGGGCTCACATCCTGCCCCACTGGCTGGCCGAGTCGAGGTCTTGGTGTATGTTACTGGGCTCACATCCTGCCACACTGGCTGGCCGAGTCGAGGTGTTGTTGGTTGGTGTATGTAACCGGGCTCACATCCTGCCACACTGGCTGGCCGAGTCGAGGTGTTGTTGGTTGGTGTATGTAACCGGGCTCACATCCTGCCCCACTGGCTGGCCGAGTCGACATGTTGGTTGGTGTATGTAACCGGGCTCACATTCTGCCACACTGGCTGGCCGAGTCGAGGTGTTGTTGGTTGGTGTATGTAACCGGGCTCACATCCTGCCACACTGGCTGGCCGAGTCGAGGTGTTGTTGGTTGGTGTATGTAACCGGGCTCACATCCTGCCACACTGGCTGGCCGAGTCGACATGTTGGTTGGTGTATGTAACCGGGCTCACATCCTGCCCCACTGGCTGGCCGAGTCGAGGTGTTGTTGGTTGGTGTATGTAACCGGGTTCACATCCTGCCACACTGGCTGGCCGAGTCGACATGTTGGTTGGTGTATGTAACCGGGCTCACATCCTGCCCCACTGGCTGGCCGAGTCGAGGTCTTGGTGTATGTAACCGGGCTCACATCCTGCCACACTGGCTGGCCGAGTCGAGGTGTTGTTGGTTGGTGTATGTAACCGGGCTCACATCCTGCCACACTGGCTGGCCGAGTCGAGGTGTTGTTGGTTGGTGTATGTAACCGGGCTCACATCCTGCCACACTGGCTGGCCGAGTCGAGGTGTTGTTGGTTGGTGTATGTAACCGGGCTCACATCCTGCCCCACTGGCTGGCCGAGTCGAGGTGTTGTTGGTTGGTGTATGTAACCGGGCTCACATCCTGCCACACTGGCTGGCCGAGTCGAGGTGTTGTTGGTTGGTGTATGTAACCGGGCTCACATACTGCCACACTGGCTGGCCGAGTCGACATGTTGGTTGGTGTATGTAACCGGGCTCACATCCTGCCCCACTGGCTGGCCGAGTCGACATGTTGGTTGGTGTATGTAACCGGGCTCACATCCTGCCCCACTGGCTGGCCGAGTCGAGGTGTTGTTGGTTGGTGTATGTAACCGGGCTCACATCCTGCCCCACTGGCTGGCCGAGTCAAGGTGTTGTTGGTTGGTGTATGTAACCGGGCTCACATCCTGCCACACTGGCTGGCCGAGTCGAGGTGTTGTTGGTTGGTGTATGTAACCGGGCTCACATCCTGCCACACTGGCTGGCCGAGTCGACATGTTGGTTGGTGTATGTAACCGGGCTCACATCCTGCCCCACTGGCTGGCCGAGTCGAGGTGTTGTTGGTTGGTGTATGTAACCGGGCTCACATCCTGCCACACTGGCTGGCCGAGTCGACATGTTGGTTGGTGTATGTAACCGGGCTCACATCCTGCCCCACTGGCTGGCCGAGTCGACATGTTGGTTGGTGTATGTAAGCGGGCTCACATCCTGCCCCACTGGCTGGCTGAGTCGAGGTGTTGTTGGTTGGTGTATGTAACCGGGCTCACATCCTGCCACACTGGCTGGCCGAGTCGAGGTGTTGTTGGTTGGTGTATGTAACCGGGCTCATATCCTGCCACACTGGCTGGCCGAGTCGACATGTTGGTTGGTGTATGTAACCGGGCTCACATCCTGCCCCACTGGCTGGCCGAGTCGAGGTGTTGTTGGTTGGTGTATGTAACCGGGCTCACATCCTGCCACACTGGCTGGCCGAGTCGACATGTTGGTTGGTGTATGTAACCGGGCTCACATCCTGCCACACTGGCTGGCCGAGTCGACATGTTGGTTGGTGTATGTAACCGGGCTCACATCCTGCCACACTGGCTGGCCGAGTCGACATGTTGGTTATTGTATGTAACCGGGCTCACATCCTGCCACACTGGCTGGCCTAGTCGAGGTGGTGTTGGTGTATGTAACCGGGCTCACATCCTGCCCCACTGGCTGACCGAGTCGACATGTTGGTTGGTGTATGTAACCGGGCTCACATCCTGCCCCACTGGCTGGCCGAGTCGAGGTGTTGTTGGTTGGTGTATGTAACCGGGCTCACATCCTGCCCCACTGGCTGGCCGAGTCGAGGTGTTGTTGGTTGGTGTATGTAACCGGGCTCACATCCTGCCACACTGGCTGGCCGAGTCGAGGTGTTGTTGGTTGGTGTATGTAACCGGGCTCACATCCTGCCACACTGGCTGGCCGAGTCGAGGTGTTGTTGGTTGGTGTATGTAACCGGGCTCACATCCTGCCACACTGGCTGGCCGAGTCGACATGTTGGTTGGTGTATGTAACCGGGCTCACATCCTGCCCCACGGGCTGGCCGAATCGAGGTGTTGTTGGTTGGTGTATGTAACCGGGCTCACATCCTGCCACACTGGCTGGCCGAGTCGACATGTTGGTTGGTGTATGTAACCGGGCTCACATCCTGCCACACTGGCTGGCCGAGTCGACATGTTGGTTGGTGTATGTAACCGGGCTCACATCCTGCCACACTGGCTGGCCGAGTCGAGGTGGTGTTGGTGTATGTAACCGGGCTCACATCCTGCCCCACTGGCTGGCCGAGTCGAGGTCTTGGTGTATGTTACTGGGCTCACATCCTGCCACACTGGCTGGCCGAGTCGAGGTGTTGTTGGTTGGTGTATGTAACCGGGCTCACATCCTGCCACACTGGCTGGCCGAGTCGAGGTGTTGTTGGTTGGTGTATGTAACCGGGCTCACATCCTGCCACACTGGCTGGCCTAGTCGAGGTGGTGTTGGTGTATGTAACCGGGCTCACATCCTGCCCCACTGGCTGACCGAGTCGACATGTTGGTTGGTGTATGTAACCGGGCTCACATCCTGCCCCACTGGCTGGCCGAGTCGAGGTGTTGTTGGTTGGTGTATGTAACCGGGCTCACATCCTGCCCCACTGGCTGGCCGAGTCGAGGTGTTGTTGGTTGGTGTATGTAACCGGGCTCACATCCTGCCACACTGGCTGGCCGAGTCGAGGTGTTGTTGGTTGGTGTATGTAACCGGGCTCACATCCTGCCACACTGGCTGGCCGAGTCGAGGTGTTGTTGGTTGGTGTATGTAACCGGGCTCACATCCTGCCCCACTGGCTGGCCGAGTCGACATGTTGGTTGGTGTATGTAACCGGGCTCACATTCTGCCACACTGGCTGGCCGAGTCGAGGTGTTGTTGGTTGGTGTATGTAACCGGGCTCACATCCTGCCACACTGGCTGGCCGAGTCGAGGTGTTGTTGGTTGGTGTATGTAACCGGGCTCACATCCTGCCACACTGGCTGGCCGAGTCGACATGTTGGTTGGTGTATGTAACCGGGCTCACATCCTGCCCCACTGGCTGGCCGAGTCGAGGTGTTGTTGGTTGGTGTATGTAACCGGGTTCACATCCTGCCACACTGGCTGGCCGAGTCGACATGTTGGTTGGTGTATGTAACCGGGCTCACATCCTGCCCCACTGGCTGGCCGAGTCGAGGTCTTGGTGTATGTAACCGGGCTCACATCCTGCCACACTGGCTGGCCGAGTCGAGGTGTTGTTGGTTGGTGTATGTAACCGGGCTCACATCCTGCCACACTGGCTGGCCGAGTCGAGGTGTTGTTGGTTGGTGTATGTAACCGGGCTCACATCCTGCCACACTGGCTGGCCGAGTCGAGGTGTTGTTGGTTGGTGTATGTAACCGGGCTCACATCCTGCCCATCTGGCTGGCCGAGTCGAGGTGTTGTTGGTTGGTGTATGTAACCGGGCTCACATCCTGCCACACTGGCTGGCCGAGTCGAGGTGTTGTTGGTTGGTGTATGTAACCGGGCTCACATACTGCCACACTGGCTGGCCGAGTCGACATGTTGGTTGGTGTATGTAACCGGGCTCACATCCTGCCCCACTGGCTGGCCGAGTCGACATGTTGGTTGGTGTATGTAACCGGGCTCACATCCTGCCCCACTGGCTGGCCGAGTCGAGGTGTTGTTGGTTGGTGTATGTAACCGGGCTCACATCCTGCCCCACTGGCTGGCCGAGTCAAGGTGTTGTTGGTTGGTGTATGTAACCGGGCTCACATCCTGCCACACTGGCTGGCCGAGTCGAGGTGTTGTTGGTTGGTGTATGTAACCGGGCTCACATCCTGCCACACTGGCTGGCCGAGTCGACATGTTGGTTGGTGTATGTAACCGGGCTCACATCCTGCCCCACTGGCTGGCCGAGTCGAGGTGTTGTTGGTTGGTGTATGTAACCGGGCTCACATCCTGCCACACTGGCTGGCCGAGTCGACATGTTGGTTGGTGTATGTAACCGGGCTCACATCCTGCCCCACTGGCTGGCCGAGTCGACATGTTGGTTGGTGTATGTAAGCGGGCTCACATCCTGCCCCACTGGCTGGCTGAGTCGAGGTGTTGTTGGTTGGTGTATGTAACCGGGCTCACATCCTGCCACACTGGCTGGCCGAGTCGAGGTGTTGTTGGTTGGTGTATGTAACCGGGCTCATATCCTGCCACACTGGCTGGCCGAGTCGACATGTTGGTTGGTGTATGTAACCGGGCTCACATCCTGCCCCACTGGCTGGCCGAGTCGAGGTGTTGTTGGTTGGTGTATGTAACCGGGCTCACATCCTGCCACACTGGCTGGCCGAGTCGACATGTTGGTTGGTGTATGTAACCGGGCTCACATCCTGCCACACTGGCTGGCCGAGTCGACATGTTGGTTGGTGTATGTAACCGGGCTCACATCCTGCCACACTGGCTGGCCGAGTCGACATGTTGGTTATTGTATGTAACCGGGCTCACATCCTGCCACACTGGCTGGCCTAGTCGAGGTGGTGTTGGTGTATGTAACCGGGCTCACATCCTGCCCCACTGGCTGACCGAGTCGACATGTTGGTTGGTGTATGTAACCGGGCTCACATCCTGCCCCACTGGCTGGCCGAGTCGAGGTGTTGTTGGTTGGTGTATGTAACCGGGCTCACATCCTGCCCCACTGGCTGGCCGAGTCGAGGTGTTGTTGGTTGGTGTATGTAACCGGGCTCACATCCTGCCACACTGGCTGGCCGAGTCGAGGTGTTGTTGGTTGGTGTATGTAACCGGGCTCACATCCTGCCACACTGGCTGGCCGAGTCGAGGTGTTGTTGGTTGGTGTATGTAACCGGGCTCACATCCTGCCACACTGGCTGGCCGAGTCGACATGTTGGTTGGTGTATGTAACCGGGCTCACATCCTGCCCCACGGGCTGGCCGAATCGAGGTGTTGTTGGTTGGTGTATGTAACCGGGCTCACATCCTGCCACACTGGCTGGCCGAGTCGACATGTTGGTTGGTGTATGTAACCGGGCTCACATCCTGCCACACTGGCTGGCCGAGTCGACATGTTGGTTGGTGTATGTAACCGGGCTCACATCCTGCCACACTGGCTGGCCGAGTCGAGGTGGTGTTGGTGTATGTAACCGGGCTCACATCCTGCCCCACTGGCTGGCCGAGTCGAGGTCTTGGTGTATGTTACTGGGCTCACATCCTGCCACACTGGCTGGCCGAGTCGAGGTGTTGTTGGTTGGTGTATGTAACCGGGCTCACATCCTGCCACACTGGCTGGCCGAGTCGAGGTGTTGTTGGTTGGTGTATGTAACCGGGCTCACATCCTGCCCCACTGGCTGGCCGAGTCGACATGTTGGTTGGTGTATGTAACCGGGCTCACATTCTGCCACACTGGCTGGCCGAGTCGAGGTGTTGTTGGTTGGTGTATGTAACCGGGCTCACATCCTGCCACACTGGCTGGCCGAGTCGAGGTGTTGTTGGTTGGTGTATGTAACCGGGCTCACATCCTGCCACACTGGCTGGCCGAGTCGACATGTTGGTTGGTGTATGTAACCGGGCTCACATCCTGCCCCACTGGCTGGCCGAGTCGAGGTGTTGTTGGTTGGTGTATGTAATCGGGTTCACATCCTGCCACACTGGCTGGCCGAGTCGACATGTTGGTTGGTGTATGTAACCGGGCTCACATCCTGCCCCACTGGCTGGCCGAGTCGATGTCTTGGTGTATGTAACCGGGCTCACATCCTGCCACACTGGCTGGCCGAGTCGAGGTGTTGTTGGTTGGTGTATGTAACCGGGCTCACATCCTGCCACACTGGCTGGCCGAGTCGAGGTGTTGTTGGTTGGTGTATGTAACCGGGCTCACATCCTGCCACACTGGCTGGCCGAGTCGAGGTGTTGCTGGTTGGTGTATGTAACCGGGCTCACATCCTGCCACACTGGCTGGCCGAGTCGACATGTTGGTTGGTGTATGTAACCGGGCTCACATCCTGCCCCACTGGCTGGCCGAGTCGACAAGTTGGTTGGTGTATGTAAGCGGGCTCACATCCTGCCCCACTGGCTGGCCGAGTCGAGGTGTTGTTGGTTGGTGTATGTAACCGGGCTCACATCCTGCCACACTGGCTGGCCGAGTCGAGGTGTTGTTGGTTGGTGTATGTAACCGGGCTCATATCCTGCCACACTGGCTGGCCGAGTCGACATGTTGGTTGGTGTATGTAACCGGGCTCACATCCTGCCCCACTGGCTGGCCGAGTCGAGGTGTTGTTGGTTGGTGTATGTAACCGGGCTCACATCCTGCCACACTGGCTGGCCGAGTCGACATGTTGGTTGGTGTATGTAACCGGGCTCACATCCTGCCACACTGGCTGGCCGAGTCGACATGTTGGTTGGTGTATGTAACCGGGCTCACATCCTGCCACACTGGCTGGCCGAGTCGACATGTTGGTTATTGTATGTAACCGGGCTCACATCCTGCCACACTGGCTGGCCTAGTCGAGGTGGTGTTGGTGTATGTAACCGGGCTCACATCCTGCCCCACTGGCTGACCGAGTCGACATGTTGGTTGGTGTATGTAACCGGGCTCACATCCTGCCCCACTGGCTGGCCGAGTCGAGGTGTTGTTGGTTGGTGTATGTAACCGGGCTCACATCCTGCCCCACTGGCTGGCCGAGTCGAGGTGTTGTTGGTTGGTGTATGTAACCGGGCTCACATCCTGCCACACTGGCTGGCCGAGTCGAGGTGTTGTTGGTTGGTGTATGTAACCGGGCTCACATCCTGCCACACTGGCTGGCCGAGTCGAGGTGTTGTTGGTTGGTGTATGTAACCGGGCTCACATCCTGCCACACTGGCTGGCCGAGTCGACATGTTGGTTGGTGTATGTAACCGGGCTCACATCCTGCCCCACTGGCTGGCCGAGTCGAGGTGTTGTTGGTTGGTGTATGTAACCGGGCTCACATCCTGCCACACTGGCTGGCCGAGTCGACATGTTGGTTGGTGTATGTAACCGGGCTCACATCCTGCCACACTGGCTGGCCGAGTCGACATGTTGGTTGGTGTATGTAACCGGGCTCACATCCTGCCACACTGGCTGGCCGAGTCGAGGTGGTGTTGGTGTATGTAACCGGGCTCACATCCTGCCCCACTGGCTGGCCGAGTCGAGGTCTTGGTGTATGTAACTGGGCTCACATCCTGCCACACTGGCTGGCCGAGTCGAGGTGTTGTTGGTTGGTGTATGTAACCGGGCTCACATCCTGCCACACTGGCTGGCCGAGTCGAGGTGTTGTTGGTTGGTGTATGTAACCGGGCTCACATCCTGCCCCACTGGCTGGCCGAGTCGACATGTTGGTTGGTGTATGTAACCGGGCTCACATTCTGCCACACTGGCTGGCCGAGTCGAGGTGTTGTTGGTTGGTGTATGTAACCGGGCTCACATCCTGCCACACTGGCTGGCCGAGTCGAGGTGTTGTTGGTTGGTGTATGTAACAGGGCTCACATCCTGCCACACTGGCTGGCCGAGTCGACATGTTGGTTGGTGTATGTAACCGGGCTCACATCCTGCCCCACTGGCTGGCCGAGTCGAGGTGTTGTTGGTTGGTGTATGTAACCGGGTTCACATCCTGCCACACTGGCTGGCCGAGTCGACATGTTGGTTGGTGTATGTAACCGGGCTCACATCCTGCCCCACTGGCTGGCCGAGTCGAGGTCTTGGTGTATGTAACCGGGCTCACATCCTGCCACACTGGATGGCCGAGTCGAGGTGTTGTTGGTTGGTGTATGTAACCGGGCTCACATCCTGCCACACTGGCTGGCCGAGTCGAGGTGTTGTTGGTTGGTGTATGTAACCGGGCTCACATCCTGCCACACTGGCTGGCCGAGTCGAGGTGTTGTTGGTTGGTGTATGTAACCGGGCTCACATCATGCCACACTGGCTGGCCGAGTCGAGGTGTTGTTGGTTGGTGTATGTAACCGGGCTCACATCCTGCCACACTGGCTGGCCGAGTCGACATGTTGGTTGGTGTATGTAACCGGGCTCACATTCTGCCACACTGGCTGGCCGAGTCGAGGTGTTGTTGGTTGGTGTATGTAACCGGGCTCACATCCTGCCACACTGGCTGGCCGAGTCGAGGTGTTGTTGGTTGGTGTATGTAACCGGGCTCACATCCTGCCACACTGGCTGGCCGAGTCGAGGTGTTGTTGGTTGGTGTATGTAACCGGGCTCACATCCTGCCACACTGGCTGGCCGAGTCGAGGTGTTGTTGGTTGGTGTATGTAACCGGGCTCACATCCTGCCACACTGGCTGGCCGAGTCGAGGTGTTGTTGGTTGGTGTATGTAACCGGGCTCACATCCTGCCACACTGGCTGGCCGAGTCGACATGTTGGTTGGTGTATGTAACCGGGCTCACATTCTGCCACACTGGCTGGCCGAGTCGAGGTGTTGTTGGTTGGTGTATGTAACCGGGCTCACATCCTGCCACACTGGCTGGCCGAGTCGACATGTTGTTTGGTGTATGTAACCGGGCTCACATCCTGCCACACTGGCTGGCCGAGTCGACATGTTGGTTGGTGTATGTAACCGGGCTCACATCCTGCCACACTGGCTGGCCGAGTCGACATGTTGTTTGGTGTATGTAACCGGGCTCACATCCTGCCCCACTGGCTGGCCGAGTCGAGGTGTTGTTGGTTGGTGTATGTAACCGGGCTCACATCCTGCCCCACTCGCTGGCCGAGTCGAGGTGTTGTTGGTTGGTGTATGTAACCGGGCTCACATCCTGCCACACTGGCTGGCCGAGACGAGGTGTTGTTGGTTGGTGTATGTAACCGGGCTCACATCCTGCCACACTGGCTGGCCGAGTCGACATGTTGGTTGGTGTATGTAACCGGGCTCACATCCTGCCCCACTGGCTGGCCGAGTCGAGGTGTTGTTGGTTGGTGTATGTATCCGGGCTCACATCCTGCCACACTGGCTGGCCGAGTCGACATGTTGGTTGGTGTATGTAACCGGGCTCACATCCTGCCCCACTGGCTGGCCGAGTCGACATGTTGGTTGGTGTATGTAACCGGGCTCACATCCTGCCCCACTGGCTGGCCGAGTTGAGGTGTTGTTGGTTGGTGTATGTAACCGGGCTCACATCCTGCCACACTGGCTGGCCGAGTCGAGGTGTTGTTGGTTGGTGTATGTAACCGGGCTCACATCCTGCCACACTGGCTGGCCGAGTCGACATGTTGTTTGGTGTATGTAACCGGGCTCACATCCTGCCCCACTGGCTGGCCGAGTCGAGGTGTTGTTGGTTGGTGTATGTAACCGGGCTCACATCCTGCCACACTGGCTGGCCGAGTCGACATGTTGGTTGGTGTATGTAACCGGGCTCACATCCTGCCCCACTGGCTGGCCGAGTCGACATGTTGGTTGGTGTATGTAACCGGGCTCACATCCTGCCCCACTGGCTGGCCGAGTCGAGGTGTTGTTGGTTGGTGTATGTAACCGGGCTCACATCCTGCCCCACTGGCTGGCCGAGTCGACATCTTTGTTGGTGTATGTAACCGGGCTCACATCCTGCCACACTGGCTGGCCGAGTCGAGGTGGTGTTGGTGTATGTAACCGGGCTCACATCCTGCCCCACTGGCTGGCCGAGTCGAGGTCTTGGTGTATGTAACCGGGCTCACATCCTGCCACACTGGCTGGCCGAGTCGAGGTGTTGTTGGTTGGTGTATGTAACCGGGCTCACATCCTGCCACACTGGCTGGCCGATTCGGGGTGTTGTTGGTTGGTGTATGTAACCGGGCTCACATCCTGCCACACTGGCTGGCCGAGTCGAGGTGTTGCTGGTTGGTGTATGTAACCGGGCTCACATCCTGCCACACTGGCTGGCCGAGTCGACATGTTGGTTGGTGTATGTAACCGGGCTCACATCCTGCCCCACTGGCTGGCCGAGTCGACATGTTGGTTGGTGTATGTAAGCGGGCTCACATCCTGCCCCACTGGCTGGCCGAGTCGAGGTGTTGTTGGTTGGTGTATGTAACCGGGCTCACATCCTGCCACACTGGCTGGCCGAGTCGAGGTGTTGTTGGTTGGTGTATGTAACCGGGCTCATATCCTGCCACACTGGCTGGCCGAGTCGACATGTTGGTTGGTGTATGTAACCGGGCTCACATCCTGCCCCACTGGCTGGCCGAGTCGAGGTGTTGTTGGTTGGTGTATGTAACCGGGCTCACATCCTGCCACACTGGCTGGCCGAGTCGACATGTTGGTTGGTGTATGTAACCGGGCTCACATCCTGCCACACTGGCTGGCCGAGTCGACATGTTGGTTGGTGTATGTAACCGGGCTCACATCCTGCCACACTGGCTGGCCGAGTCGACATGTTGGTTATTGTATGTAACCGGGCTCACATCCTGCCACACTGGCTGGCCTAGTCGAGGTGGTGTTGGTGTATGTAACCGGGCTCACATCCTGCCCCACTGGCTGACCGAGTCGACATGTTGGTTGGTGTATGTAAACGGGCTCACATCCTGCCCCACTGGCTGGCCGAGTCGAGGTGTTGTTGGTTGGTGTATGTAACCGGGCTCACATCCTGCCCCACTGGCTGGCTGAGTCGAGGTGTTGTTGGTTGGTGTATGTAACCGGGCTCACATCCTGCCCCACTGGCTGGCCGAGTCGAGGTGTTGTTGGTTGGTGTATGTAACCGGGCTCACATCCTGCCACACTGGCTGGCCGAGTCAAGGTGTTGTTGGTTGGTGTATGTAACCGGGCTCACATCCTGCCACACTGGCTGGCCGAGTCGACATGTTGGTTGGTGTATGTAACCGGGCTCACATCCTGCCACACTGGCTGGCCGAGTCGACATGTTGGTTGGTGTATGTAACCGGGCTCACATCCTGCCACACTGGCTGGCCGAGTCGAGGTGGTGTTGGTGTATGTAACCGGGCTCACATCCTGCCCCACTGGCTGGCCGAGTCGAGGTCTTGGTGTATGTAACTGGGCTCACATCCTGCCACACTGGCTGGCCGAGTCGAGGTGTTGTTGGTTGGTGTATGTAACCGGGCTCACATCCTGCCACACTGGCTGGCCGAGTCGAGGTGTTGTTGGTTGGTGTATGTAACCGGGCTCACATCCTGCCCCACTGGCTGGCCGAGTCGACATGTTGGTTGGTGTATGTAACCGGGCTCACATTCTGCCACACTGGCTGGCCGAGTCGAGGTGTTGTTGGTTGGTGTATGTAACCGGGCTCACATCCTGCCACACTGGCTGGCCGAGTCGAGGTGTTGTTGGTTGGTGTATGTAACAGGGCTCACATCCTGCCACACTGGCTGGCCGAGTCGACATGTTGGTTGGTGTATGTAACCGGGCTCACATCCTGCCCCACTGGCTGGCCGAGTCGAGGTGTTGTTGGTTGGTGTATGTAACCGGGTTCACATCCTGCCACACTGGCTGGCCGAGTCGACATGTTGGTTGGTGTATGTAACCGGGCTCACATCCTGCCCCACTGGCTGGCCGAGTCGAGGTCTTGGTGTATGTAACCGGGCTCACATCCTGCCACACTGGATGGCCGAGTCGAGGTGTTGTTGGTTGGTGTATGTAACCGGGCTCACATCCTGCCACACTGGCTGGCCGAGTCGAGGTGTTGTTGGTTGGTGTATGTAACCGGGCTCACATCCTGCCACACTGGCTGGCCGAGTCGAGGTGTTGTTGGTTGGTGTATGTAACCGGGCTCACATCATGCCACACTGGCTGGCCGAGTCGAGGTGTTGTTGGTTGGTGTATGTAACCGGGCTCACATCCTGCCACACTGGCTGGCCGAGTCGACATGTTGGTTGGTGTATGTAACCGGGCTCACATTCTGCCACACTGGCTGGCCGAGTCGAGGTGTTGTTGGTTGGTGTATGTAACCGGGCTCACATCCTGCCACACTGGCTGGCCGAGTCGAGGTGTTGTTGGTTGGTGTATGTAACCGGGCTCACATCCTGCCACACTGGCTGGCCGAGTCGAGGTGTTGTTGGTTGGTGTATGTAACCGGGCTCACATCCTGCCACACTGGCTGGCCGAGTCGAGGTGTTGTTGGTTGGTGTATGTAACCGGGCTCACATCCTGCCACACTGGCTGGCCGAGTCGAGGTGTTGTTGGTTGGTGTATGTAACCGGGCTCACATCCTGCCACACTGGCTGGCCGAGTCGACATGTTGGTTGGTGTATGTAACCGGGCTCACATTCTGCCACACTGGCTGGCCGAGTCGAGGTGTTGTTGGTTGGTGTATGTAACCGGGCTCACATCCTGCCACACTGGCTGGCCGAGTCGAGGTGTTGTTGGTTGGTGTATGTAACCGGGCTCACATCCTGCCACACTGGCTGGCCGAGTCGACATGTTGGTTGGTGTATGTAACCGGGCTCACATCCTGCCACACTGGCTGGCCGAGTCGACATGTTGTTTGGTGTATGTAACCGGGCTCACATCCTGCCCCACTGGCTGGCCGAGTCGAGGTGTTGTTGGTTGGTGTATGTAACCGGGCTCACATCCTGCCCCACTGGCTGGCCGAGTCGAGGTGTTGTTGGTTGGTGTATGTAACCGGGCTCACATCCTGCCACACTGGCTGGCCGAGACGAGGTGTTGTTGGTTGGTGTATGTAACCGGGCTCACATCCTGCCACACTGGCTGGCCGAGTCGACATGTTGGTTGGTGTATGTAACCGGGCTCACATCCTGCCCCACTGGCTGGCCGAGTCGAGGTGTTGTTGGTTGGTGTATGTAACCGGGCTCACATCCTGCCACACTGGCTGGCCGAGTCGACATGTTGGTTGGTGTATGTAACCGGGCTCACATCCTGCCCCACTGGCTGGCCGAGTCGACATGTTGGTTGGTGTATGTAACCGGGCTCACATCCTGCCCCACTGGCTGGCCGAGTTGAGGTGTTGTTGGTTGGTGTATGTAACCGGGCTCACATCCTGCCACACTGGCTGGCCGAGTCGAGGTGTTGTTGGTTGGTGTATGTAACCGGGCTCACATCCTGCCACACTGGCTGGCCGAGTCGACATGTTGTTTGGTGTATGTAACCGGGCTCACATCCTGCCCCACTGGCTGGCCGAGTCGAGGTGTTGTTGGTTGGTGTATGTAACCGGGCTCACATCCTGCCACACTGGCTGGCCGAGTCGACATGTTGGTTGGTGTATGTAACCGGGCTCACATCCTGCCCCACTGGCTGGCCGAGTCGACATGTTGGTTGGTGTATGTAACCGGGCTCACATCCTGCCCCACTGGCTGGCCGAGTCGAGGTGTTGTTGGTTGGTGTATGTAACCGGGCTCACATCCTGCCCCACTGGCTGGCCGAGTCGACATGTTTGTTGGTGTATGTAACCGGTCTCACATCCTGCCACACTGGCTGGCCGAGTCGAGGTGGTGTTGGTGTATGTAACCGGGCTCACATCCTGCCCCACTGGCTGGCCGAGTCGAGGTCTTGGTGTATGTAACCGGGCTCACATCCTGCCACACTGGCTGGCCGAGTCGAGGTGTTGTTGGTTGGTGTATGTAACCGGGCTCACATCCTGCCACACTGGCTGGCCGAGTCGGGGTGTTGTTGGTTGGTGTATGTAACCGGGCTCACATCCTGCCACACTGGCTGGCCGAGTCGAGGTGTTGGTTGGTGTATGTAACCGGGCTCACATCCTGCCCCACTGGCTGGCCGAGTCGACATGTTGGTTGGTGTATGTAACCGGGCTCACATCCTGCCCCACTGGCTGGCCTAGTCGAGGTGTTGTTGGTTGGTGTATGTAACCGGGCTCACATCCTGCCACACTGGCTGGCCGAGTCGAGGTGTTGGTTGGTGTATGTAACCGGGCTCACATCCTGCCACACTGGCTGGCCGAGTCGAGGTGTTGTTGGTTGGTGTATGTAACCGGGCTCACATCATGCCACACTGGCTGGCCGAGTCGAGGTGTTGGTGTATGTAACCGGGCTCACATCCTGCCCCACTGGCTGGCCGAGTCGAGGTGTTGTTGGTTGGTTTATGTAACCGGGCTCACATCCTGCCACACTGGCTGGCCGAGTCGACTTGTTGGTTGGTGTATGTAACCGGGCTCACATCCTGCCACACTGGCTGGCCGAGTCGACATGTTGGTTGGTGTATGTAACTGGGCTCACATCCTGCCCCACTGGCTGGCCGAGTCGAGGTGTTGTTGGTTGGTGTATGTAACCTGGCTCACATCCTGCCACACTGGCTGGCCGAGTCGAGGTGTTGTTGGTGTATGTAACCGGGCTCACATCCTGCCCCACTGGCTGGCCGAGTCGAGGTGTTGTTGGTTGGTGTATGTAACCGGGCTCACATCCTGCCACACTGGCTGGCCGAGTCGAGGTGTTGTTGGTGTATGTAACCGGGCTCACATTCTGCCACACTGGCTGGCCGAGTCGAGGTGTTGTTGGTTGGTGTATGTAACCGGGCTCACATCCTGCCACACTGGCTGGCCGAGTCGAGGTGTTGTTGGTTGGTGTATGTAACAGGGCTCACATCCTGCCACACTGGCTGGCCGAGTCGACATGTTGGTTGGTGTATGTAACCGGGCTCACATCCTGCCCCACTGGCTGGCCGAGTCGAGGTGTTGTTGGTTGGTGTATGTAACCGGGTTCACATCCTGCCACACTGGCTGGCCGAGTCGACATGTTGGTTGGTGTATGTAACCGGGCTCACATCCTGCCCCACTGGCTGGCCGAGTCGAGGTCTTGGTGTATGTAACCGGGCTCACATCCTGCCACACTGGATGGCCGAGTCGAAGTGTTGTTGGTTGGTGTATGTAACCGGGCTCACATCCTGCCACACTGGCTGGCCGAGTCGAGGTGTTGTTGGTTGGTGTATGTAACCGGGCTCACATCCTGCCACACTGGCTGGCCGAGTCGAGGTGTTGTTGGTTGGTGTATGTAACCGGGCTCACATCATGCCACACTGGCTGGCCGAGTCGAGGTGTTGTTGGTTGGTGTATGTAACCGGGCTCACATCCTGCCACACTGGCTGGCCGAGTCGACATGTTGGTTGGTGTATGTAACCGGGCTCACATTCTGCCACACTGGCTGGCCGAGTCGAGGTGTTGTTGGTTGGTGTATGTAACCGGGCTCACATCCTGCCACACTGGCTGGCCGAGTCGAGGTGTTGTTGGTTGGTGTATGTAACCGGGCTCACATCCTGCCACACTGGCTGGCCGAGTCGAGGTGTTGTTGGTTGGTGTATGTAACCGGGCTCACATCCTGCCACACTGGCTGGCCGAGTCGAGGTGTTGTTGGTTGGTGTATGTAACCGGGCTCACATCCTGCCACACTGGCTGGCCGAGTCGAGGTGTTGTTGGTTGGTGTATGTAACCGGGCTCACATCCTGCCACACTGGCTGGCCGAGTCGACATGTTGGTTGGTGTATGTAACCGGGCTCACATTCTGCCACACTGGCTGGCCGAGTCGAGGTGTTGTTGGTTGGTGTATGTAACCGGGCTCACATCCTGCCACACTGGCTGGCCGAGTCGAGGTGTTGTTGGTTGGTGTATGTAACCGGGCTCACATCCTGCCACACTGGCTGGCCGAGTCGACATGTTGGTTGGTGTATGTAACCGGGCTCACATCCTGCCACACTGGCTGGCCGAGTCGACATGTTGTTTGGTGTATGTAACCGGGCTCACATCCTGCCCCACTGGCTGGCCGAGTCGAGGTGTTGTTGGTTGGTGTATGTAACCGGGCTCACATCCTGCCCCACTGGCTGGCCGAGTCGAGGTGTTGTTGGTTGGTGTATGTAACCGGGCTCACATCCTGCCACACTGGCTGGCCGAGACGAGGTGTTGTTGGTTGGTGTATGTAACCGGGCTCACATCCTGCCACACTGGCTGGCCGAGTCGACATGTTGGTTGGTGTATGTAACCGGGCTCACATCCTGCCCCACTGGCTGGCCGAGTCGAGGTGTTGTTGGTTGGTGTATGTAACCGGGCTCACATCCTGCCACACTGGCTGGCCGAGTCGACATGTTGGTTGGTGTATGTAACCGGGCTCACATCCTGCCCCACTGGCTGGCCGAGTCGACATGTTGGTTGGTGTATGTAACCGGGCTCACATCCTGCCCCACTGGCTGGCCGAGTTGAGGTGTTGTTGGTTGGTGTATGTAACCGGGCTCACATCCTGCCACACTGGCTGGCCGAGTCGAGGTGTTGTTGGTTGGTGTATGTAACCGGGCTCACATCCTGCCACACTGGCTGGCCGAGTCGACATGTTGTTTGGTGTATGTAACCGGGCTCACATCCTGCCCCACTGGCTGGCCGAGTCGAGGTGTTGTTGGTTGGTGTATGTAACCGGGCTCACATCCTGCCACACTGGCTGGCCGAGTCGACATGTTGGTTGGTGTATGTAACCGGGCTCACATCCTGCCCCACTGGCTGGCCGAGTCGACATGTTGGTTGGTGTATGTAACCGGGCTCACATCCTACCCCACTGGCTGGCCGAGTCGAGGTGTTGTTGGTTGGTGTATGTAACCGGGCTCACATCCTGCCCCACTGGCTGGCCGAGTCGACATGTTTGTTGGTGTATGTAACCGGGCTCACATCCTGCCACACTGGCTGGCCGAGTCGAGGTGGTGTTGGTGTATGTAACCGGGCTCACATCCTGCCCCACTGGCTGGCCGAGTCGAGGTCTTGGTGTATGTAACCGGGCTCACATCCTGCCACACTGGCTGGCCGAGTCGAGGTGTTGTTGGTTGGTGTATGTAACCGGGCTCACATCCTGCCACACTGGCTGGCCGAGTCGGGGTGTTGTTGGTTGGTGTATGTAACCGGGCTCACATCCTGCCACACTGGCTGGCCGAGTCGAGGTGTTGGTTGGTGTATGTAACCGGGCTCACATCCTGCCCCACTGGCTGGCCGAGTCGACATGTTGGTTGGTGTATGTAACCGGGCTCACATCCTGCCCCACTGGCTGGCCGAGTTGAGGTGTTGTTGGTTGGTGTATGTAACCGGGCTCACATCCTGCCACACTGGCTGGCCGAGTCGAGGTGTTGGTTGGTGTATGTAACCGGGCTCACATCCTGCCACACTGGCTGGCCGAGTCGAGGTGTTGTTGGTTGGTGTATGTAACCGGGCTCACATCATGCCACACTGGCTGGCCGAGTCGAGGTGTTGGTGTATGTAACCGGGCTCACATCCTGCCCCACTGGCTGGCCGAGTCGAGGTGTTGTTGGTTGGTTTATGTAACCGGGCTCACATCCTGCCACACTGGCTGGCCGAGTCGACTTGTTGGTTGGTGTATGTAACCGGGCTCACATCCTGCCACACTGGCTGGCCGAGTCGACATGTTGGTTGGTGTATGTAACTGGGCTCACATCCTGCCCCACTGGCTGGCCGAGTCGAGGTGTTGTTGGTTGGTGTATGTAACCTGGCTCACATCCTGCCACACTGGCTGGCCGAGTCGAGGTGTTGTTGGTGTATGTAACCGGGCTCACATCCTGCCCCACTGGCTGGCCGAGTCGAGGTGTTGTTGGTTGGTGTATGTAACCGGGCTCACATCCTGCCACACTGGCTGGCCGAGTCGAGGTGTTGTTGGTGTATGTAACCGGGCTCACATCCTGCCCCACTGGCTGGCCGAGTCGAGGTGTTGTTGGTTGGTGTATGTAACCGGGCTCACATCCTGCCCCACTGGCTGGCCGAGTCGAGGTGTTGTTGGTGTATGTAACCGGGCTCACATCCTGCCCCACTGGCTGGCCGAGTCGACATGTTGGTTGGTGTATGTAACTGGGCTCACATCCTGCCCCACTGGCTGGCCGAGTCGACATGTTGGTTGGTGTATGTAACTGGGCTCACATCCTGCCCCACTGGCTGGCCGAGTCGAGGTGTTGTTGGTTGGTGTATGTAACCTGGCTCACATCCTGCCACACTGGCTGGCCGAGTCGAGGTGTTGTTGGTGTATGTAACCGGGCTCACATCCTGCCCCACTGGCTGGCCGAGTCGAGATGTTGTTGGTTGGTGTATGTAACCGGGCTCACATCCTGCCCCACTGGCTGGCCGAGTCGAGGTGTTGTTGGTTGGTGTATGTAACCGGGCTCACATCCTGCCACACTGGCTGGCCGAGACGAGGTGTTGTTGGTTGGTGTATGTAACCGGGCTCACATCCTGCCACACTGGCTGGCCGAGTCGACATGTTGGTTGGTGTATGTAACCGGGCTCACATCCTGCCCCACTGGCTGGCCGAGTCGAGGTGTTGTTGGTTGGTGTATGTAACCGGGCTCACATCCTGCCACACTGGCTGGCCGAGTCGACATGTTGGTTGGTGTATGTAACCGGGCTCACATCCTGCCCCACTGGCTGGCCGAGTCGACATGTTGGTTGGTGTATGTAACCGGGCTCACATCCTGCCCCACTGGCTGGCCGAGTTGAGGTGTTGTTGGTTGGTGTATGTAACCGGGCTCACATCCTGCCACACTGGCTGGCCGAGTCGAGGTGTTGTTGGTTGGTGTATGTAACCGGGCTCACATCCTGCCACACTGGCTGGCCGAGTCGACATGTTGTTTGGTGTATGTAACCGGGCTCACATCCTGCCCCACTGGCTGGCCGAGTCGAGGTGTTGTTGGTTGGTGTATGTAACCGGGCTCACATCCTGCCACACTGGCTGGCCGAGTCGACATGTTGGTTGGTGTATGTAACCGGGCTCACATCCTGCCCCACTGGCTGGCCGAGTCGACATGTTGGTTGGTGTATGTAACCGGGCTCACATCCTGCCCCACTGGCTGGCCGAGTCGAGGTGTTGTTGGTTGGTGTATGTAACCGGGCTCACATCCTGCCCCACTGGCTGGCCGAGTCGACATGTTTGTTGGTGTATGTAACCGGGCTCACATCCTGCCACACTGGCTGGCCGAGTCGAGGTGGTGTTGGTGTATGTAACCGGGCTCACATCCTGCCCCACTGGCTGGCCGAGTCGAGGTCTTGGTGTATGTAACCGGGCTCACATCCTGCCACACTGGCTGGCCGAGTCGAGGTGTTGTTGGTTGGTGTATGTAACCGGGCTCACATCCTGCCACACTGGCTGGCCGAGTCGGGGTGTTGTTGGTTGGTGTATGTAACCGGGCTCACATCCTGCCACACTGGCTGGCCGAGTCGAGGTGTTGGTTGGTGTATGTAACCGGGCTCACATCCTGCCCCACTGGCTGGCCGAGTCGACATGTTGGTTGGTGTATGTAACCGGGCTCACATCCTGCCCCACTGGCTGGCCGAGTCGAGGTGTTGTTGGTTGGTGTATGTAACCGGGCTCACATCCTGCCACACTGGCTGGCCGAGTCGAGGTGTTGGTTGGTGTATGTAACCGGGATCACATCCTGCCACACTGGCTGGCCGAGTCGAGGTGTTGTTGGTTGGTGTATGTAACCGGGCTCACATCCTGCCACACTGGCTGGCCGAGTCGAGGTGTTGGTGTATGTAACCGGGCTCACATCCTGCCCCACTGGCTGGCCGAGTCGAGGTGTTGTTGGTTGGTTTATGTAACCGGGCTCACATCCTGCCACACTGGCTGGCCGAGTCGACTTGTTGGTTGGTGTATGTAACCGGGCTCACATCCTGCCACACTGGCTGGCCGAGTCGACATGTTGGTTGGTATATGTAACTGGGCTCACATCCTGCCCCACTGGCTGGCCGAGTCGAGGTGTTGTTGGTTGGTGTATGTAACCTGGCTCACATCCTGCCACACTGGCTGGCCGAGTCGAGGTGTTGTTGGTGTATGTAACCGGGCTCACATCCTGCCCCACTGGCTGGCCGAGTCGAGGTGTTGTTGGTTGGTGTATGTAACCGGGCTCACATCCTGCCACACTGGCTGGCCGAGTCGAGGTGTTGTTGGTGTATGTAACCGGGCTCACATCCTGCCCCACTGGCTGGCCGAGTCGAGGTGTTGTTGGTTGGTGTATGTAACCGGGCTCACATCCTGCCCCACTGGCTGGCCGAGTCGAGGTGTTGTTGGTGTATGTAACCGGGCTCACATCCTGCCCCACTGGCTGGCCGAGTCGACATGTTGGTTGGTGTATGTAACTGGGCTCACATCCTGCCCCACTGGCTGGCCGAGTCGACATGTTGGTTGGTGTATGTAACTGGGCTCACATCCTGCCCCACTGGCTGGCCGAGTCGAGGTGTTGTTGGTTGGTGTATGTAACCTGGCTCACATCCTGCCACACTGGCTGGCCGAGTCGAGGTGTTGTTGGTGTATGTAACCGGGCTCACATCCTGCCCCACTGGCTGGCCGAGTCGAGGTGTTGTTGGTTGGTGTATGTAACCGGGCTCACATCCTGCCACACTGGCTGGCCGAGTCGAGGTGTTGTTGGTGTATGTAACCGGGCTCACATCCTGCCCCACTGGCTGGCCGAGTCGACATGTTGGTTGGTGTATGTAACTGGGCTCACATCCTGCCCCACTGGCTGGCCGAGTCGAGGTGTTGTTGGTTGGTGTATGTAACCTGGCTCACATCCTGCCACACTGGCTGGCCGAGTCGAGGTGTTGTTGGTGTATGTAACCGGGCTCACATCCTGCCCCACTGGCTGGCCGAGTCGAGGTGTTGTTGGTTTGTGTATGTAACCGGGCTCACATCCTGCCACACTGGCTGGCCGAGTCGAGGTGTTGTTGGTTGGTGTATGTAACTGGGCTCACATCCTGCCCCACTGGCTGGCCGAGTCGAGGTGTTGTTGGTTGGTGTATGTAACCGGGCTCACATCCTGCCCCACTGGCTGGCCGAGTCGAGGTGTTGTTGGTGTATGTAACCGGGCTCACATCCTGCCCCACTGGCTGGCCGAGTCGACATGTTGGTTGGTGTATGTAACCTGGCTCACATCCTGCCACACTGGCTGGCCGAGTCGAGGTGTTGTTGGTGTATGTAACCGGGCTCACATCCTGCCCCACTGGCTGGCCGAGTCGAGGTGTTGTTGGTTGGTGTATGTAACCGGGCTCACATCCTGCCACACTGGCTGGCCGAGTCGAGGTGTTGTTGGTTGGTGTATGTAACCGGGCTCACATCCTGCCACACTGGCTGGCCGAGTTGAGGTGTTGGTGTATGTAACCGGGCTCACATCCTGCCCCACTGGCTGGCCGAGTCGAGGTGTTGTTGGTTGGTGTATGTAACCGGGCTCACATCCTGCCACACTGGCTGGCCGAGTCGACTTGTTGGTTTGTGTATGTAACCGGGCTCACATCCTGCCACACTGGCTGGCCCAGTCGACATGTTGGTTGGTGTATGTAACCGGGCTCACATCCTGCCCCACTGGCTGGCCGAGTCGAGGTGTTGTTGGTTGGTGTATGTAACCTGGCTCACATCCTGCCACACTGGCTGGCCGAGTCGAGGTGTTGTTGGTGTATGTAACCGGGCTCACATCCTGCCACACTGGCTGGCCGAGTCGAGGTGTTGTTGGTGTATGTAACCGGGCTCACATCCTGCCCCACTGGCTGGCCGAGTCGACATGTTGGTTGGTGTATGTAACCGGGCTCACATCCTGCCACACTGGCTGGCCGAGTCGAGGTGTTGGTGTATGTAACCGGGCTCACATCCTGCCCCACTGGCTGGCCGAGTCGACATGTTGGTTGGTGTATGTAACCGGGCTCACATCCTGCCCCACTGGCTGGCCGAGTCGACATGTTGGTTGGTGTATGTAACCGGGCTCACATCCTGCCACACTGGCTGGCCGAGTCGACATGTTGGTTGGTGTATGTAACCGGGCTCACATCCTGCCACACTGGCTGGCCGAGTCGAGGTGTTGTTGGTTGGTGTATGTAACCGGGCTCACATTCTGCCACACTGGCTGGCCGAGTCGAGGTGTTGGTTTGTGTATGTAACCGGGCTCACATCCTGCCACACTGGCTGGCCGAGTCGAGGTGTTGTTGGTTGGTGTATGTAACCGGGCTCACATCCTGCCACACTGGCTGGCCGAGTCGAGGTGTTGGTTGGTGTATGTAACCGGGCTCACATCCTGCCACACTGGCTGGCCGAGTCGACATGTTGGTTGGTGTATGTAACCGGGCTCACATCCTGCCACACTGGCTGGCCGAGTCGAGGTGTTGGTTGGTGTATGTAACCGGGCTCACATCCTGCCACACTGGCTGGCCGAGTCGACATGTTGGTTGGTGTATGTAACCGGGCTCACATCCTGCCACACTGGCTGGCCGAGTCGAGGTGTTGTTGGTTGGTGTATGTAACCGGGCTCACATCCTGCCACACTGGCTGGCCGAGTCGACATGTTGGTTGGTGTATGTAACCGGGCTCACATCCTGCCCCACTGGCTGGCCGAGTCGACATGTTGGTTGGTGTATGTAACCGGGCTCACATCCTGCCACACTGGCTGGCCGAGTCGAGGTGTTGTTGGTTGGTGTATGTAACCGGGCTCACATCCTGCCACACTGGCTGGCCGAGTCGACATGTTGGTTGGTGTATGTAACCGGGCTCACATCTTGCCACATATACACTCAAATGATGTCACCTTCATGTAGGAAGTGTATTTCACACATTGTGCCCCTCCCCCTTTACCCCATTTTTCCGTGTGTTATTAGATGTGTTCTTCTAACTACATACTCTATTTCCTCGTGTTATTAGATGTGTTCTTCTAACTACATACTCTATTTCCGCGACAGATAGAACAGTCAGGGGATACAGGAGCGTGGTGGTCTGGCGACATCGGGGCACTTCGGCCAACATTAGGCTGAGAGATTGTGTTATGTTCTATACACGGTGTCTGGTGGTCTGGCGACATCGGGGCACTCCGGCCAACATTAGACAAAACACGTGGTCTGACAACATCGGGGCACTCCGGCCAACATTAGACAAAACACGTGGTTTGAATACTCTGTTTAACACCAGGATGTTTGGAAATTCATTCGTCTTATCCCCGTGAATACCATGGACAGACAGAAAGACCAATGAACAAGTCCTTCAAGAAATAAATGAAGATCGTAAACGGATTAGAGACATTAGACGCAGACAGTCAAAAATTTTTGGGCATGTTATGAGAAGAAATTAATTGGAGAACTTGGTGACAACTGGCAAGATCGAGGGGAACAGACCAAGTGAAGGCCTAGAAGCAAATACCTGGATGGCTTGGCCTCGTGGCATGGTCGAGACAGAAAGACTGAGCTGAACCACGACTCTGGTGATCAAGTGAGATGGAAAAACATGACAGCCCACGCTTACCGGCATGGCACATGATAGATGGATCCCCGTGTCTCCAGTTTCCACATCAGACTAAATTCATTCGTCTTATCCCCGTGTCTCCAGTTTCCACATCAGACTAAATTCATTCGTCTTATCCCCGTGTCTCTATACACGATACAAGACAAGAAAGATGTCAGAGATTGATTGACACTGGTAGAATAGTAGATGATATTGATTGACACTGGTAAAATAGTAGATGATATTGATTGACACTGGCAGAATAGTGGTGCTTGTCCATCAAGTGATCAAGTGTGATTATGACCATTCATTTCATCCATTAGGCTGGAAAGTTTTGAACATTCAACTCTATGATGGCTGGCTGGACCTGTTTTGGCTGGAAATGCTCTTTGACAATGTGGGCAAAGAATGATTTACGTTCTAGGAGGAGGATCTCCTGTGGTGGTTATTTTGGTCAGTCTTTGTTTTTCTTTTTCACAGCTCTTGCAGTCCTGTTTGCTTCGCAAGTGAGTACACCCTTGCGTAATGATGTGCGCCACGAATTTCTGTCTTCGGCAGCAGTCTCCCATGTGTCGTGATGAATTCCAAACACTTTGAGCTATATCTTCCGAGTGTCTTTAAAGCGTTTCTTTTGGTCGCCTTGGGGGTGTTTACCACAACGCAACTCACCGTAAAAAATTCGTTTAGGTAGCCTGTGATCTGGCATGCGAGTCAAGTGACCAGCCCAGTGACTCTTTTCATTAGTAGAGTGTGGATACTGGTCTTTCAAAGACCTCGTATCTGGGATCTTGTCTTGCCATTTAATCTTCAATAGCTTCCTAATGCAGACTGTGGAAGTGGTTTAACTAACCTAGCGTGTAGCTGATAAACAGTCCAGGTTTCACAAGCATATGGCAGTGTGGATAATACAACTGCTTTGTAGACTTTCAGCATTGTTTGCAGGCTTATTCCATTTCTGCCCTACACATTTTTGTATAGCTGCCAAAGACCGTGCTGGCCATGAAGATTCTTGCATTCACAATTGTGGCAGCTTGTGACATAGTGCTGACAAGACACAAGTAGGTGAATTTGTTCACAACACTCAGTCTATAACCATTCACTTTGATATTCGGCTCGGTGTGGCTTAAGTTAATATTCAGCCCAAAGTTGACACAGACTGAAAAGTTGTGTTGCATGTCCGCCTCTGAGCTGGCATATAGAGCGCAATCGTCAACAAACGAGCTCTCTGACGGTGTCGCTGGTAGTTTTTTGATTTTAGCTTTCAGTCTTCTAACATTAAATAACTCTCCATCCATGCGGTAGTTGATATCTATTCCAATGTCATTGTTTTCTAAGGCATTTGTCAGCATAGCTGAACATAAGGCTAAACAATGTTGGTGCCAGGACACATCCTTGCTTCACTCTATTGATGACAGGACACATCCTTGCTTCACTCCATTGGTGACAGGACACATCCTTGCTTCACTCCATTGGTGGCAGGACACATCCTTGCTTCACTCCATTGGTGGCAGGACACATCCTTGCTTCACTCCATTGGTGGCAGGACACATCCTTGCTTCGCTCCAATGGTGCCAGGACACATCCTTGCTTCACTCCAATGGTGCCAGGACACATCCTTGCTTCACTCCCTTGGTGCCAGGACACATCCTTGCTTCACTCCAATTTTGCCAGGACACATCCTTGCTTCACTCCATTGGTGACAGGAAAAGGCTCAGACAGTTGGCCATTTTCGGGTATACCATCATGAAATAGCCGCACTACTTGGACATACAAGTACTTTCGTGGACAGCCATATTTCGCCATAATCTTCCAGTCCTTCCCTGCTGACTGTATCAATTCCTTCCATGCTGACTGTATCAAAGGCCTAAGATAAGATTGATGGACACTGGTAGAATAGTAGATGGTATTGAGTGACACTTAAAGAGTAATAAATCTGATTGATTAGCACTGGAGTTTGTCCATCAAGTGTGATGATGACCATTCATTTCATCCAGTCGGGTCGAAAGTTTGGCTCGAATTGTTCTTTGACGTTTCAGGAGGAGGATCTCCTGCTGTGGTTCTTTTTCTTTTTCTTTTTTTTATTTCTTTTTTTCCCCCCAAAGCTCTTGCAATACTGGTTGCTTCACAAGTGACTACGCCCATGCGTAATGATGCAAGCCACGAATTTCGGCCTTTGTCAGCAGTCTCACAAATGTCGTGATGAATTTCAAAAGCTTTTAGTGAGATCTTCATAGTGTCTTTAAAGCGTTTCCTCTGGTCGCCTTGGGGGAGTTTACCACAGCGCAGCTAGAAGTAAAACATATTCGTTTAGGGAGCCTGTGATCTGGCATGCCAGTCAAGTGACCACCCCAGCGAATCTGATTCTTCATTAGTAGTGTGTGGATACTGGGCATGGACGCTCTTTTTATGTCTTCAGTGTCTGGAATCTTGTCTTGCCATTTGACCTTCACTAGCTTTCTAAGGCAGACTGTGTGGAAGATGTTTAATTTCCTGATTAGCACTAATAGAATAGTATCGGAGAGAAGCAGATAACACTTTAGACAACAGATACTTAAACAACTGTGTGAATACACAGTTCGAACCCAACACCTTCATGACCAAACAGCGACATTCATGCATGACCAAACAGCAACATTCATGAATGAGGCACTCTAACAAGTTGTTGATCCCCACAACGATGGCATGTACTCACTTGTAGCCTCTGTAGCTGGTCTGTACACAGGGGGCGCTGGTCTCTCTCTCTCTCTCTCTCTCTCTCTCTCTCTCTCTCTCTCTCTCTCTCTCTCTCTCTCTCTCTACACAGGGGCACTGGTCTCTCTCTCTCTCTCTCTCTCTCTCTCTCTCTCTCACACACACAGAGTGCGCTGGTCTCTCTCTGCATAGGGGGCGCAGGTCTCTCTCTACACAGGGGCACTGGTCTCTCTCTACACAGGTGGTGCTAGTCTCTCTCTCTCTCTACACAGGGGCGTTAGTCTCTCTCTAAGCAGGAGGCGCTGGTCTATCTCTACACAGGGGCGCTGGTCTATCCCTACACAAGGGCGCTGGTAACCTTCTCTCTCTCTCTCTACACAGAGGGCGCTGGTCTCTCTCTCTCTCTCTATCTACACACACAGAGGGCGCTGGTCTCTCTCTATTCAGGGGCGCTAGTCTCTCTCTACACAGGTGGCGCTGGTCTCTCTCTACACAGCGGGCTCTGGCGATCATGTGTTTCCAGTCTAGCGTGTTGTGCCTTCTGTTGTCACGTGAGATTTCTGGTGTTACATATGTGCGTTTGTGATGATGATCTCACCCACATACACGCTGGGCGCGTTGAGCACACATCACCAGACATGATCCGGTGCGCTTACGTCACTTAAGCAACCTGTATTTACAGTTGTATTAACTTGTATGTCGATTGTTTCATGTAGTAGTAATGGTATCATTGTCGTCTGTTAGGTTAGCTGAGGAAGGTTGTAGCCGGAGTTTCCAAGGTGTCATTTGTGATGGTGTTCTAGTCAAACTGGGCGATTTTACTTCTGGATGTCGTCGATTCACTCATGGCACATCATTGTAAGAGTCTTACAGTAAATGTTCTACCACTTCACATCACGTCACGTCTATCGCGCGTAAGGCCCGATGTAAACAAGAGTATCTGGTGTATTCACTAGGTCAAAGTTCATAAGTCAACAGGGTTGAAGTTCACAAGCCACCAGGATCTATGACGTCATCTAGCCAGTATCGCTACGACTTGTGCATTCTCAACTGCCGTCCTCGACATGACCAGCCTTCTGTCCCTGGAGTATGTGAGAAACCTGATGGGGTTGTAGGAGGATGGGAGGGTAGGAGGGGGACTGTCCCTGGAGTATGTGAGAAACCTGATGGGGTTGTAGGAGGATGGGAGGGTAGGAGGGCGATGGTGATGCTGAATGTCATTGGGACATTGTTGGTGGTGTCTATGTTAGTGATAGTAGTGGTGGTGCCTATGTTAGTGAAGGAACGAACGAACGAAAATCTTTATTTTCAAAGGGTTAAACATTGGGCATGCAGGCCCGTCTGACATTCTGCCCTTCTTCTCTATTTCCTCTCATACATTCTTTCATTCAACATCTCTTATGAAGCAATTCTTTGACAACAAAAGAACAATAAGCATTAAAACACATGAAAAATAATCAATAATACATGACTCGTTGAGGCAATGTTTAACATGGGCATCATGAATGCCCAAAGTGGGTGTAACGTGCCATACATATGGAAATAATTTTTTTTTTTTTTTTGGCTAGTTGTCGTTCGAGATAATTTACCATTATTATTGTCTTTGTTGCTTCTTTTTTTTTAAAGGGGGCATGTAGTCTGTCCTTGGGTAGTGTTCAAACGGGTTGCGACTGTATGTATAATGATTGGTGGTGTCTTTAATTTCTTGTGGAAGATTGTTCCACAACTGAGTGGCAGAGTATGCTAAGCTTGTTTTAAATAAGTCTATCCTAAGTTTAGGGACATGGAGTATATTTAGTCGTTCGCTATGTCTTGCATTATATTTAAACAATGGCCAAAGTTAGCTTTTGGCATTTTGAAATAGGATTTTGTGAATTAGTTTAGCCTTATTAAAAAGTAGGCGTTTGTGTAGTGGCAGTAACTGAAGACGTTCATGTAGGTTAGAATTGTCTGTAAGCTTATCACCATTGATTAGACGCACTGTCCTTTTCTGGAGTAAATAAAGGCGTTTTGTTATTGATTTGGAGCATCCATCCCAGATTGTGGAGCAATAATCGATATGTGTTTGTATGTGGGAAGTATAGAATATCTTTCTCGTCTTTTCGTCGAGGAAATTTTTAATTTTGGCAAGTTGGTATACTTTTTTGGCTATTTGTTTAACTAGAGCATGAACATGGGAATTGAATTCTAGATTTTGATCTATGATAAGACCCAGTGCCTTATGCTCGGTTACACTTTCTATAGGAGTGCTACCAATGTGCAGCTGAAGAGTTCTCTGCGAGTTTAGAGTGTGAAGTCTTTGCCTGGTTCCTATTAACATAGATTTTGTTTTAGAAATGTTAATTTGCATGCGGTTTGCATGACTCCAGTTAACTACACTATTTATTTCCTGTTGCAAGGATAATTCTAGCATATTACGATCAATAGCGTTTGTATATACTGTGCAGTCGTCTGCAAATAGATCGCAGGGCGACGAAAGATATAAGGGAAGATCATTCATATAAATGGCAAATAACAGAGGGCCAAGTATAGACCCATGTGGTACTCCAGTATTAATGGTAATGGCTTGAGATAAAAATTTATTGTGTGATACTACTTGTTTTCTGTCTAATAAAAATGATTTTATTAATGTCACTATATTAAAGCTTACTTTCATTGTATCTAATGTTTTTAATTAGAATAGTATGATCTATCATATCGAATGCTTTTCTAAAGTCTATAAACACCGCTCCACATAGAGTATTGTTGTTAATATTTTGATGCCAGTTTTCTATCATGTTTGTTAGGGCCGTATGACAAGAATCAATCAATCAATCATGTGCCATGCCGGAAAGCGTAGGCGGTCATTTTTCAAGAATATTTTGGCCGAAATCCTGACTGACTGTCAAATATTAGTTTGTGGCGAACTAAGTGCTCTAGTGTTGTTTTGTGGATGTGCTTTTCCAGCGGTTTGGATAGTGTGACGAAGTCCCCAGCTTCCTCATCATCTTTTGCTTAAATTGTAATTATAGAAGAATCTATATTCGTTTTTATTCTTATATATCTATGTATAGATAGTCCATTCCTATAGCATAAATCTACTGCTAATTGACGTTAGTAGTTTAATATGAAGTAATACGGTACATTAGGATTGGGGGAGAGGCTGAATTTACAAAGTAGTGTACCCAGCCAAATCTATAAATTTGGCTACGGCGATTTCACACTTTGGTCGGAAATGGTAACAGAAACGAACTCCCTGGCATGACCACTTCCGGTCAGGAAGAGATACGAAATTCGGCCTTTCGCAATCCAGAAGTCGGGGTAGAAACATGCTAGTCACTAGGCTCTGAGAAAATACTTATAAAGTGTTAGAGTTTTATCTTTGGCGCGTATTACGGCCATAAATATATTTAAAATATATTAGAGAGATACCTAGAGCAAAGTTTTCGTACCCAAGTGTGGTCAGATGATTAGAAGGATAATGTCTAGTTATTGTATCGATATAATATTGTCGTGTGCGCCCGATATTTCTGTGTGTAGTAAAATAGTTACATTGTAAAAAGACTCAGGTTATGGTCGTCAGTAGGAAGGAAGAAGTGCCTCAAAGTAATATACAAGTAAATGGAAATATTCTTCAACAAGTGAATCGGTACAATTATCTTGGAACAGTTATAGCATCTGATGGGAGATGCCTTGAAGAGATTAGAACAAGAATCGCCATGGCGAAAGTAGCCTTTAGCAAGATGAAAAACATTCTAACCAATAAAAAGATGTCAATTGAAACGAGAAAAAGAGTGTTGAGGGGATACATAGAGCCTGTTCTTGTGTATGGATGTGAAACTTGGACAATGAACAGTCAAGCTGAAAAGCATCTGATGGCTGCAGAAATGTGGTTTCTGAGGAGAATGCAAAGAATACCATGGACAGACAGAAAAACCAATGACCAAGTACTACAGGAGACAAATGAACAACGTAAACTGATTAGAGAAATTAGACGTAGACAGTCAAAATTTTTTGGACATGTTATGAGAAGAAATGGATTGCAGAACTTAGTGACAACTGGCAAGATCGAAGGGAACAGACCAAGAGGAAGACCGAGAGGAAAATACCTGGATGGCTTGGCCACATGGCATGGACGAAACAGGAACACTGAGCTGATCCACGACACTGGTGATCGAGTGAAATGGCGAGACATGACCGCCCACGCTTTCCGGCATGGCACATGATTGATTGATTGAGTAAAATAGTGGAAACAGCCGATAATAGGTTATTTTACCGACTACACGCGATCGCCTATATTATACTTCGTACAGGTAGTTACTTAACACGCAGGGAAAAGGGTAAAACGTAACTGCTTAAGAAATTACCTTTACATGAGGTTTAGAGAGGTGTAGCCGATTGGAGATAGTTGTAAACTTGATAAAGTCGGATAGAACACATTTGTGATTAGTCCGTATAGCAGTAGACTAGGCCATACTAATCGAGCCGTTAGTTTAGGAATAACATGAGGCAGTTTATAGTGGTGATATTTCAAGGATGTGATAGTGATTTCGAATAATTTTATTTAATAATGAATATTGCGATGCCGCGAAAATAGGAAATCTTACTAAACACGTGTACGAATGTCAAATACTAGCGTGGGAGATCCTAGGCATTTCCATTAATTCTTATCGGTGATTTCTCACAAATTCACAGTACTGATCTTGTCTGCCACTCCATTAACTTTCAGCCTATCATATTCTATTATGATAATTACATAAACTGCATTTTAAAATATATGTTATATAGAATCATTATTAATTATATGCTAGGAATATAGCTTCAGAATTTGAACATAAATATCTATAATAGGTAATCTGTTTAATAGATTGTATATGTATCTATCTCTAGGTTACTTTGTAATTATTGTATTTTAATAATATAATTATGATATGCATTATATGATTATATGTTTAATTATTACTGAATAATTATTATATTCACTTATAAGAAAGGATAGAATGATTTTATTGAAATGTTTTCCCTAGGTCAGTGTTTTACTATTTATCCTAGGATAGGGACTTATAGGGAGCAGGGACAGATAGTTCATGCTATTTTGTTTCTGCAATTTTGTATGAGATGTTATTGGCCATCAGGAACAATCCAGGGCCGATGCTTACAGATGTCTCGACAGAAGAGTCACGTACTCTCACTATATTTCACAGATTTGACACCTTCAGCGCCAAGCTTTAGATGCGCTAACCTGTGTGACTGACTCATTGTGAAGCATCACTCACCATCTCACTTATGCCTACTAAATAGAGTTTTCACTCACTGTGCAAGCCAGAGAACCAGAAGATAAGTGGCCAAACTTACCGTTGGCCACCACCACCATTTACATGCAATTAATACCAACCGTTGTCAGGCCATATTCTATGATTAAAATGCAACATTGTTAGTTTCTTAAATTTTACAACCACTAGTTGTTACCTTACTTAGTACCCTTAGTCATAGGAGAGTGAGAAGTTACGAAAGTTTGTCTCTGTTATATATTTTACTCTGTCTTTCTCCGTGTCGGTGAGAGTGAGAGTTTTGGGGGCTCGAGCTTTTTATTTCAGGCACGTAGCTAGACAACCTTGGCAGACTGTCTGTATCAAACCAGTATAGTTGTACGCCATTCCTGTCTGCCTGAACACTGTCGGAAGATTAGACTTGTTCTGGGACCTTTACTCCGTCTATAATTACGAGCTATTCAGTCTTGTCTTCTCCAGTGACTTATTTTTCTATTCTTAGAAAGTCTATCCGCAGTAACGTTGATAGATTCCTTATCATCGTAGCTGACGCTATGCTACACATAGTGAGGATAATATGGAAATTGGCCTATAATTACTCATGAGACAATCGTCTAATGAACCAGCTTTTAAATGAGGATACACTTTAGCCATTTTAAAGGCTTATGGGAAGTGACCTTTGGTGAGACATTGATTGTATATAAAAGTTAGTGACTCGCAGATGGCTGGTGCAGCATAGCGAAGGATCCGATTACTGATTCCATCTAGTCCTGATGAGTTATTAGTAGTGGTGCTGTCTATGTTAGTGATAGTAGTGGTGGTGATTATGATTGTGATAGTATTGTGTCTAGCTGAAAACATGAGGCGGAACAGTTTAGTTGCCAGGACACTTGCTTCACTCCATTGGTAACAGGATATATACTCTCATGCATCTATAAGTATAGTACATACATCCTAACTATGTTTCTGATACATAGATTGACAGTGGCATTTAAGTGCCGTACAGACATCCTAACTGTCTATTAATACATAGAATGACGGCGTCACTTAAGTGCAGTACACACATCCTAACTGTCCACTAATACACAAAATGACAGTGTCAGTCGGTCGGTTACGTGTAGTATGACAGTGTCAGTCGGTCAGTCACGTATAGTATGACAGCAACAATCGTCTGCCAGTAATCACAAGTGGAATCAGCCAGCAGCCGATACCCTCAAACCAAAGTGCACATCCGATGATTGAGTCTCCATAAAGGCCTGGTGTTTGAAGTGCCAGTCTGGAGTTTCCAGCCAGATGTTTTTGCCATCTACACCGCCCTTGTTTAAATGGGTCAATTTCCTGTTCTTCCGCCTCCCTGGGAATATCCCACCTGTACTCCCACCCCACCCCGACACACATTCCGACTCACCCGTCACTTCTGACAGATTTGTGAAAGTGTGCATATATTTCATGAAAACACATTGATCGCACCCGTATCAGATCTATCCAAATTTGGTTTGTATGTGCAGATTGCACTCTCTGGGTTCCTCCCAGATGTTCTCGGGCTGCAGATATGCTTCCTTAATTCCCTGTTCTGTGCGTCTTGTCTTTCCCTGTCGTGTACGTCTTGTCTTTCCCTGTCCTGTACGTCTTGTCGTTCCCTGTCCTGTACGTCTTGTCTTTCCCTGTCGTGTACGTCTTGTCTTTCCCTGTCCTGTACGTCTTGTCTTTCCCTGTCCTGTACGTCTTGTCTTTCCCTGTCCTGTACGTCTTGTCTTTCCCTGTCCTGTACGTCTTTATTTCTTGTATTTCTGGTTCAAATTTACTCTCAATCCTCATCCTGATGATTTGCACGAGAATTTCACCAGCACCAATTAGTGCGATATTTCACTCTCATGACTGAGTGCGATAGTGCGGTATTTTACTTATTAGTGTCATAGTGCGGTGTGTGTGGTGTGTGTGTGTCTTTGCCTTCTGTGTAATTATTGCTATTCCTTTCATCTGTTACATGTAATGGCGTCCTGAATCCGCTTGTTAATGCCCATATGTCTTTAAACAAGTTTTGTTCTGTTTCCTGCAACTGGCGACGCTTTATTCTGTCTCAAGCATTCACTACAAACTGTTTTCTTACAACCAGCGACGCTTTATTCTGTCTCAAGCATTCACTACAAACTGTTTTCTTACAACCAGCGACGATCTATTCTGTCTCAAGCATTCACTACAAACTGTTTTCTTACCACTGGCGACGATCTATTCTGTCACAAGCATTCACTACAAACTGTTTTCTTACAACTGGCGACGCTTTATTCTGTCTCAAGCATTCACTACAAACTGTTTTCTTACAACCAGCGACGATCTATTCTGTCTCAAGCATTCACTACAAACTGTTTTCTTACAACTGGCGACGATCTATTCTGTCACAAGCATTCACTACAAACTGTTTTCTTACAACTGGCGACGATCTATTCTGTCACAAGCATTCACTACAAACTGTTTCTGGTCTCGTCTGACTGAACCTCAGACAGTTCTCGGCTGACTGAACGTCTGACTATCCTCTGCTGCTGAACGTCTCAGTGTTCTCGGCTGACTGAACGTCTGACTGTCCTCCGCTGACTGAATCTCTGACTGTTCTCGGCTGACTGAACCTCTGACTGTTCTCGGCTGACTGAACCTCTGACTGTTCTCGGTTGACTGAACACCTCACTGTTCTCGGCTGAGCCTGCTCATCTGTGGAGATTTGATCAACATCTTTGGTGTCCCTGCCTCCATTATACACGCACACACAAACGCGCGCGCAGGCATACACACACTCACTCACAAATACACGCACACACACACCCACACATAAACATTTGTACCGACCTAGATTAAGCTGTGATCAAAGCTAGTCTGGTGACCTCTAACACATGTGATAGACGATCATTTATTCATGAACCAACTCCAGGCTGCTAAACTTGGCTGCGTGTATTTACAAACCCGTGATTTGCCGGCTGTTTTCTTCAGTGCGTACTTAGCCCAGTGGCCGTGAAAGTGCGCTGCTGCTCTGTGAAATCCGATGGTACTGATGCGTAGCAGGGTAGCAAGTTCTGGGACAAAGTGTAACACCCGGCGATCTGGTTGAATACAGAAATAGTTGCCCTCTGAGAATGTGAGAACAGTGCCTGACGTGTTTGCCACCCGACCCACTTACCGCCAGAAAGTACTAGGATCTGTAGCCCAGTTGTTGGCCCCCCGGCCGATTCTTCAATGTCTGAAATGGGACATCAAACAAGCCGACTGCCCCAAAAAAGCGCACGTCTAAATATGGAAGTAGGTTTGGGAAATTATGTAGGCAAATATGCCAACAGCTGGATGTTTGTGCACTTTGATGTGCCGACTTGTTGCAGCTTGTCTCTCGCGTTCTTTCCCTTCCTTTTCTCCCCCTTTCTATAGTATGTGTCCACGTTGTGTGTGGATGTGAGTATGAGGATATATGTGTGAGGATGTATGTGTGTGGATGTGTGTATGTGTGTGTGACCACACATCCCAACTCTATCATCACTCTTTTGCAGCTGCGACGACCCCAGCCTGTACTGGCCTCTAACACTGTTATAATACATAAACAACCACATATACATACATAGATTCCCGTGTATTGATTTGCACTCATAGAAGTAGAAGAAAGAAGATTAGAGGACACGCCAGATACACACGGACAGCTGCAGTCACCACACCTGGGACATGAACCTGACCTAGTTGTGTGGTAATGTCAAAGTCACCACACCTGGAACATACACCTGACTTAGTTGTGTGGTAGTGTTAAAGTTACCACACCTGGGACATACACCTGACGTAGTTGTGTGGTAGTATCAAAGTCACCACACCTGGAACATACACCTGACCTAGTTGTGTGGTAGTGTTAAAGTCACCACACCTGGAACATACAGCTGACCTAGTTGTGTGGTAGTGTTAAAGTCACCACACCTGGAACATGAACCTGGCCTAGTTGTGTGGTAGTGTTAAAGTCACCACACCTGGAACATGAACCTGACCTAGTTGTGTGGTAGTGTCAAAGTCACCACACCTGGAACATGAACCTGACCTAGTTGTGTGGTAGTGTTAAAGTCACCACACCTGGAACATGAACCTGACCTAGTTGTGTGGTAGTGTCAAAGTCACCACACCTGGAACGTGAACCTGACCTAGTTGTGTGGTAGTGTTAAACTCACCACACCTGGAACATGAACCTGACCTAGTTGTGTGGTAGTGTCAAAGTCACCACACCTGGAACATAACCTGACCTAGTTGTGTGGTAGTGTTAAAGTCACCACACCTGGAACATAACCTGACCTAGTTGTGTGGTAGTGTTAAAGTCACCACACCTGGGACATACACCTGACCTAATTGTGTGGTAGTGTTAAAGTCACCACACCTGGGACATACACCTGACCTAGTTGTGTGGTAGTGTTAAAGTCACCACACCTGGAACATACACCTGACCTAGTTGTGTGGTAGTGTTAAAGTCACCACACCTGGGACATACACCTGACCTAGTTGTGTGGTAGTGTCAAAGTCACCACACCTGGAACATACAGCTGACCTAGTTGTGTGGTAGTGTCAAAGTCACCACACCTGGGACATACACCTGACATAGTTGTGTGGTAGTGTCAAAGTCACCACACCTGGAACATACAGCTGACCTAGTTGTGTGGTAGTGTTAAAGTCACCACACCTGGGACATACACCTGACCTAGTTGTGTGGTAGTGTTAAAGTCACCACACCTGGGACATACACCTGACCTAGTTGTGTGGTAGTGTTAAAGTCACCACACCTGGGACATACACCTGACTTAGTTGTGTGGTAGTCACCACACATGGGACATACACCTGACTTAGTTGTGTGGTAGTATCAAAGTCACCACACCTGGAACATACACCTGATCTAGTTGTGTGGTAGTGTTAAAGTCACCACACCTGGAACATACAGCTGACCTAGTTGTGTGGTAGTGTTAAAGTCACCACACCTGGAACGTGAACCTGACCTAGTTGTGTGGTAGTGTTAAACTCACCACACCTGGAACATGAACCTGACCTAGTTGTGTGGTAGTGTCAAAGTCACCACACCTGGAACATAACCTGACCTAGTTGTGTGGTAGTGTCAAAGTCACCACACCTGGAACATACAGCTGACCTAGTTGTGTGGTAGTGTTAAAGTCACCACACCTGGAACATAACCTGACCTAGTTGTGTGGTAGTGTTAAAGTCACCACACCTGGAACATAACCTGACCTAGTTGTGTGGTAGTGTTAAAGTCACCACACCTGGGACATACACCTGACCTAATTGTGTGGTAGTGTTAAAGTCACCACACCTGGGACATACACCTGACTTAGTTGTGTGGTAGTATCAAAGTCACCACACCTGGAACATACACCTGACCTAGTTGTGTGGTAGTGTTAAAGTCACCACACCTGGGACATACACCTGGCCTAGTTGTGTGGTAGTGTTAAAGTCACCACACCTGGAACATACACCTGACCTAGTTGTGTGGTAGTGTTAAAGTCACCACACCTGGGACATACACCTGACCTAGTTGTGTGGTAGTGTCAAAGTCACCACACCTGGAACATACAGCTGACCTAGTTGTGTGGTAGTGTCAAAATCACCACACCTGGGACATACACCTGACATAGTTGTGTGGTAGTGTCAAAGTCACCACACCTGGAACATACAGCTGACCTAGTTGTGTGGTAGTGTTAAAGTCACCACACCTGGGACATACACCTGACCTAGTTGTGTGGTAGTGTCAAAGTCACCACACCTGGAACATACAGCTGACCTAGTTGTGTGGTAGTGTTAAAGTCACCACACCTGGGACATACACCTGACCTAGTTGTGTGGTAGTGTTAAAGTCACCACACCTGGGACATACACCTGACCTAGTTGTGTGGTAGCGTTAAAGTCACCACACCTGGGACATACACCTGACTTAGTTGTGTGGTAGTCACCACACATGGGACATACACCTGACTTAGTTGTGTGGTAGTATCAAAGTCACCACACCTGGAACATACACCTGACCTAGTTGTGTGGTAGTGTTAAAGTCACCACACCTGGAACATACAGCTGACCTAGTTGTGTGGTAGTGTTAAAGTCACCACACCTGGAACATACAGCTGACTTAGTTGTGTAGTAGTGTTAAAGTCACCACACCTGGAACATACACCTGACCTAGTTGTGTGGTAGTGTTAAAGTCACCAACCTGGAACATACAGCTGACCTAGTTGTGTGGTAGTGTTAAAGTCACCACACCTGGAACATGAACCTGACCTAGTTGTGTGGTAGTGTTAAAATCACCACACCTGGAACATGAACCTGACCTAGTTGTGTGGTAGTGTCAAAGTCACCACACCTGGAACATGAACCTGACCTAGTTGTGTGGTAGTGTTAAAGTCACCACACCTGGAACATACACCTGACCTAGTTGTGTGGTAGTGTTAAAGTCACCACACCTGGAACATACACCTGACCTAGTTGTGTGGTAGTGTCAAAGTCACCACCCCTGGAACATGAACCTGGCCTAGTTGTATGGTAGTGTTAAAGTCACCACACCTGGAACATACAGCTGACCTAGTTGTGTGGTAGTGTTAAAGTCACCACACCTGGAACATGAACCTGACCTAGTTGTGTGGTGGTGTCAAAGTCACCACACCTGGAACATAACTTGACCTAGTTGTGTGGTAGTGTCAAAGTCACCACACCTGGAACATACAGCTGACCTAGTTGTGTGGTAGTGTTAAAGTCACCACACCTGGAACATAACCTGACCTAGTTGTGTGGTAGTGTTAAAGTCACCACACCTAGGACATACACCTGACTTAGTTGTGTGGTAGTGTTAAAGTCACCACACCTGGGACATACACCTGACTTAGTTGTGTGGCAGTCACCACACCTGGTACATACACCTGACTTAGTTGTGTGGTAGTATCAAAGTCACCACACCTGGAACATACACCTGACCTAGTTGTGTGGTAGTGTTAAAGTCACCACACCAGAGACATACACCTGACCTAGTTGTGTGGTAGTGTTAAAGTCACCACACCTGGGACATACACCTGACTTAGTTGTGTGGCAGTCACCACACCTGGAACATACACCTGACCTAGTTGTGTGGTAGTGTTAAAGTCACCACACCTGGAACATGAACCTGACCTAGTTGTGTGGTAGTGTCAAAGTCACCACACCTGGAACATGAACCTGACCTAATTGTGTGGTAGTGTCAAAGTCACCACACCTGGAACATACAACTGACCTAGTTGTGTGGTAGTGTTAAAGTCACCACACCTGGAACATGAACCTGACCTAGTTGTGTGGTAGTGTCAAAGTCACCACACTTGAAACATGAACCTGACCTAGTTGTGTGGTAGTGTTAAAGTCACCACACCTGGAACATGAACCTGACCTAGTTGTGTGGTAGTGTCAAAATCACCACACCTGGAACATGAACCTGACCTAGTTGTGTGGTAGTGTTAAAGTCACCACACCTGGGACATACACCTGACATAGTTGTGTGGCAGTTACCACACCTGGGACATACACCTGACTTAGTTGTGTGGTAGTATCAAAGTCACCACACCTGGAACATACACCTGACCTAGTTGTGTGGTAGTGTTAAAGTCACCACACCTGGAACGTGAACCTGACCTAGTTGTGTGGTAGTGTTAAACTCACCACACCTGAAACATGAACCTGACCTAGTTGTGTGGTAGTGTCAAAGTCACCACACCTGGAACATAACCTGACCTAGTTGTGTGGTAGTGTTAAAGTCACCACACCTGGGACATACACCTGACCTAATTGTGTGGTAGTGTTAAAGTCACCACACCTGGGACATACACCTGACCTAGTTGTGTGTTAGTGTTAAAGTCACCACACCTGGAACATACACCTGACCTAGTTGTGTGGTAGTGTTAAAGTCACCACACCTGGGACATACACCTGACCTAGTTGTGTGGTAGTGTCAAAGTCACCACACCTGGAACATACAGCTGACCTAGTTGTGTGGTAGTGTCAAAGTCACCACACCTGGGACATACACCTGACATAGTTGTGTGGTAGTGTCAAAGTCACCACACCTGGAACATACAGCTGACCTAGTTGTGTGGTAGTGTTAAAGTCACCACACCTGGGACATACACCTGACCTAGTTGTGTGGTAGTGTTAAAGTCACCACACCTGGGACATACACCTGACCTAGTTGTATGGTAGTGTTAAAGTCACCACACCTGGGACATACACCTGACTTAGTTGTGTGGTAGTCACCACACATGGGACATACACCTGACTTAGTTGTGTGGTAGTATCAAAGTCACCACACCTGGAACATACACCTGACCTAGTTGTGTGGTAGTGTTAAAGTCACCACACCTGGAACATACAGCTGACCTAGTTGTGTGGTAGTGTTAAAGTCACCACACCTGGAACGTGAACCTGACCTAGTTGTATGGTAGTGTTAAACTCACCACACCTGGAACATGAACCTGACCTAGTTGTGTGGTAGTGTCAAAGTCACCACACCTGGAACATAACCTGACCTAGTTGTGTGGTAGTGTCAAAGTCACCACACCTGGAACATACAGCTGACCTAGTTGTGTGGTAGTGTTAAAGTCACCACACCTGGAACATAACCTGACCTAGTTGTGTGGTAGTGTTAAAGTCACCACACCTGGAACATAACCTGACCTAGTTGTGTGGTAGTGTTAAAGTCACCACACCTGGGACATACACCTGACCTAATTGTGTGGTAGTGTTAAAGTCACCACACCTGGGACATACACCTGGCTTAGTTGTGTGGTAGTATCAAAGTCACCACACCTGGAACATACACCTGACCTAGTTGTGTGGTAGTGTTAAAGTCACCACACCTGGGACATACACCTGGCCTAGTTGTGTGGTAGTGTTAAAGTCACCACACCTGGAACATACAACTGACCTAGTTGTGTGGTAGTGTTAAAGTCACCACACCTGGGACATACACCTGACCTAGTTGTGTGGTAGTGTCAAAGTCACCACACCTGGAACATACAGCTGACCTAGTTGTGTGGTAGTGTCAAAATCACCACACCTGGGACATACACCTGACATAGTTGTGTGGTAGTGTCAAAGTCACCACACCTGGAACATACAGCTGACCTAGTTGTGTGGTAGTGTTAAAGTCACCACACCTGGGACATACACCTGACCTAGTTGTGTGGTAGTGTCAAAGTCACCACACCTGGAACATACAGCTGACCTAGTTGTGTGGTAGTGTTAAAGTCACCACACCTGGGACATACACCTGACCTAGTTGTGTGGTAGTGTTAAAGTCACCACACCTGGGACATACACCTGACCTAGTTGTGTGGTAGCGTTAAAGTCACCACACCTGGGACATACACCTGACTTAGTTGTGTGGTAGTCACCACACATGGGACATACACCTGACTTAGTTGTGTGGTAGTATCAAAGTCACAACACCTGGAACATACACCTGACCTAGTTGTGTGGTAGTGTTAAAGTCACCACACCTGGAACATACAGCTGACCTAGTTGTGTGGTAGTGTTAAAGTCACCACACCTGGAACATACAGCTGACTTAGTTGTGTAGTAGTGTTAAAGTCACCACACCTGGAACATACAACTGACCTAGTTGTGTGGTAGTGTTAAAGTCACCACACCTGGAACATACAGCTGACCTAGTTGTGTGGTAGTGTTAAAGTCACCACACCTGGAACATGAACCTGACCTAGTTGTGTGGTAGTGTTAAAATCACCACACCTGGAACATGAACCTGACCTAGTTGTGTGGTAGTGTCAAAGTCACCACACCTGGAACATGAACCTGACCTAGTTGTGTGGTAGTGTTAAAGTCACCACACCTGGAACATACACCTGACCTAGTTGTGTGGTAGTGTTAAAGTCACCACACCTGGAACATACACCTGACCTAGTTGTGTGGTAGTGTCAAAGTCACCACCCCTGGAACATGAACCTGGCCTAGTTGTATGGTAGTGTTAAAGTCACCACACCTGGAACATACAGCTGACCTAGTTGTGTGGTAGTGTTAAAGTCACCACACCTGGAACATGAACCTGACCTAGTTGTGTGGTAATGTCAAAGTCACCACACCTGGAACATAACTTGACCTAGTTGTGTGGTAGTGTCAAAGTCACCACACCTGGAACATACAGCTGACCTAGTTGTGTGGTAGTGTTAAAGTCACCACACCTGGAACATAACCTGACCTAGTTGTGTGGTAGTGTTAAAGTCACCACACCTAGGACATACACCTGACTTAGTTGTGTGGTAGTGTTAAAGTCACCACACCAGAGACATACACCTGACCTAGTTGTGTGGTAGTGTTAAAGTCACCACACCTGGGACATACACCTGACTTAGTTGTGTGGCAGTCACCACACCTGGAACATACACCTGACCTAGTTGTATGGTAGTGTTAAAGTCACCACACCTGGAACATGAACCTGACCTAGTTGTGTGGTAGTGTCAAAGTCACCACACCTGGAACATGAACCTGACCTAATTGTGTGGTAGTGTCAAAGTCACCACACCTGGAACATACAACTGACCTAGTTGTGTGGTAGTGTTAAAGTCACCACACCTGGAACATGAACCTGACCTAGTTGTGTGGTAGTGTCAAAGTCACCACACTTGGAACATGAACCTGACCTAGTTGTGTGGTAGTGTTAAAGTCACCACACCTGGAACATGAACCTGACCTAGTTGTGTGGTAGTGTCAAAATCACCACACCTGGAACATGAACCTGACCTAGTTGTGTGGTAGTGTTAAAGTCACCACACCTGGGACATACACCTGACATAGTTGTGTGGCAGTTACCACACCTGGGACATACACCTGACTTAGTTGTGTGGTAGTATCAAAGTCACCACACCTGGAACATACACCTGACCTAGTTGTGTGGTAGTGTTAAAGTCACCACACCTGGAACATACAGCTGACCTAGTTGTGTGGTAGTGTTAAAGTCACCACACCTGGAACATACAGCTGACCTAGTTGTGTGGTAGTGTTAAAGTCACCACACCTGGAACATACACCTGACCTAGTTGTGTGGTAGTGTTAAAGTCACCACACCTGAGACATACACCTGACCTAGTTGTGTGGTAGTGTTAAAGTCACCACACCTGGAACATACAGCTGACCTAGTTGTGTGGTAGTGTTAAAGTCACCACACCTGGAACATACACCTGACCTAGTTGTGTGGTAGTGTTAAAGTCACCACACCTGAGACATACACCTGACCTAGTTGTGTGGTAGTGTTAAAGTCACCACACCTGGAACATACATCTGACCTAGTTGTGTGGTAGTGTTAAAGTCACCACACCTGGGACATACACCTGACCTAGTTGTGTGGTAGTGTTAAAGTCACCACACCTGAGACATACACCTGACCTAGTTGTGTGGTAGTGTTAAAGTCACCACACCTGGAACATACAGCTGACCTAGTTGTGTGGTAGTGTTAAAGTCACCACACCTGACACACACACCTGACCTAGTTGTGTGGTAGTGTTAAAGTCACCACACCTGAGACATACACCTGACCTAGTTGTGTGGTAGTGTTAAAGTCACCACACCTGGAACATACAGCTGACCTAGTTGTGTGGTAGTGTTAAAGTCACCACACCTGGAACATACACCTGACCTAGTTGTGTGGTAGTGTTAAAGTCACCACACCTGGGACATACACCTGACTTAGTTGTGTGGCAGTCACCACACCTGGAACATACACCTGACCTAGTTGTGTGGTAGTGTTAAAGTCACCACACCTGGAACATGAACCTGACCTAGTTGTGTGGTAGTGTCAAAGTCACCACACCTGGAACATGAACCTGACCTAATTGTGTGGTAGTGTCAAAGTCACCACACCTGGAACATACAACTGACCTAGTTGTGTGGTAGTGTTAAAGTCACCACACCTGGAACATGAACCTGACCTAGTTGTGTGGTAGTGTCAAAGTCACCACACTTGGAACATGAACCTGACCTAGTTGTGTGGTAGTGTTAAAGTCACCACACCTGGAACATGAACCTGACCTAGTTGTGTGGTAGTGTCAAAATCACCACACCTGGAACATGAACCTGACCTAGTTGTGTGGTAGTGTTAAAGTCACCACACCTGGGACATACACCTGACATAGTTGTGTGGCAGTTACCACACCTGGGACATACACCTGACTTAGTTGTGTGGTAGTATCAAAGTCACCACACCTGGAACATACACCTGACCTAGTTGTGTGGTAGTGTTAAAGTCACCACACCTGGAACATACAGCTGACCTAGTTGTGTGGTAGTGTTAAAGTCACCACACCTGGAACATACAGCTGACCTAGTTGTGTGGTAGTGTTAAAGTCACCACACCTGGAACATACACCTGACCTAGTTGTGTGGTATTGTTAAAGTCACCACACCTGAGACATACACCTGACCTAGTTGTGTGGTAGTGTTAAAGTCACCACACCTGGAACATACAGCTGACCTAGTTGTGTGGTAGTGTTAAAGTCACCACACCTGACACACACACCTGACCTAGTTGTGTGGTAGTGTTAAAGTCACCACACCTGAGACATACACCTGACCTAGTTGTGTGGTAGTGTTAAAGTCACCACACCTGGAACATACAGCTGACCTAGTTGTGTGGTAGTGTTAAAGTCACCACACCTGGAACATACACCTGACCTAGTTGTGTGGTAGTGTTAAAGTCACCACACCTGAGACATACACCTGACCTAGTTGTGTGGTAGTGTTAAAGTCACCACACCTGGAACATACACCTGACCTAGTTGTGTGGTAGTGTTAAAGTCACCACACCTGGGACATACACCTGACGTAGTTGTGTGGCAGTCACCACACCTGGGACATACACCTGACTTAGTTGTGTGGTAGTATCAAAGTCACCACACCTGGAACATGAACCTGACCTAGTTGTGTGGTAGTGTCAAAGTCACCACACCTGGAACATGAACCTGACTTAGTTGTGTGGTAGTGTCAAAGTCACCACACCTGGAACATGAACCTGACCTAGTTGTGTGGTAGTGTTAAAGTCACCACACCTGGAACATGAACCTGACCTAGTTGTGTGGTAGTATCAGTGTGGACACAGTCAGTGATCAATAGCAGTTTATGCTATCTACATAACACATACTGTCTACATATCACATACTGTCTACATATCACATACTGTCTACATAGCACATACTGTCTACATAGCACATACTGTCTGCATATCACATACTGTCTACATATCACATACTGTCTACATATCACATACTGTCTACATAGCACATACTGCCTACATAGCACATACTGTCTACATAACACATACTGCCTACATAACACATACTGTCTACATAGCACATACTGTCTACATAGCACACACTGTCTACATAGCACACACTGTCTACATAACACACACTGTCTACATAGCACATACTGTCTACATAACACATACTGTCTACATAACACATACTGTCTACATAACACATACTGTCTACATAGCACATACTGTCTACATAACACATACTGTCTACATAGCACATACTGTCTACATAGCACATACTGTCTACATAGCACATACTGTCTACATAGCACATACTGTCTACATAACACATACTGTCTACATAGCACATACTGTCTAGATAGCACATACTGTCTATATAGCACATACTGTCTACATAGCACATACTCTCTACATAGCACATACTGTCTACATAACACATACTGTCTACATAGCACATACTGTCTAGATAGCACATACTGTCTATATAGCACATACTGTCTACATAGCACATACTGTCTACATATCACATACAGTCTATATAACACACACTTTCTATATCACACACACACTGTCTGTATCACACATACTGTCTACATAACACACACACTGTCTACGCAACACATTCTGTCTACATAACAGACAATGTCTAAATAACACACACTGTCTATATAGCTTACAAATTTACCAAGACATGCATTAGCTTACAAACACTGACGAAAACCTAACTTATCAAAGCTGTTGACTAAGACATTTTTTTTTTTTTTTGGCGTTTCCATCCTGTTTCAGGATATTGCGGTCAACACCAGCATCTTTCAGCTGTATGTTGATTCCTAGGCTAGATTACGCTCATCAGCACGCCACGACTTTCTGAGCGACCGGCTCCATACTCTCGTAAGTCACTTTTGCGATTCGAACCACTGCTAATTCTCGTCGCGTCACGTGACGGGAGTATTCGGGGTTAGCGGAGAAAGCTGCTAACCCCTCGGCCATGGAGTTGACTAAGACATGAACTTACAAAATGACCAGAAGATGAATGAACTTACAAAATGACCAGAAGATGAATGAACTTACAAAATGACGAGAAGATGAATGAACTTATAAAATGACCAGAAGATGAATGGACTAACAAAAACTGACGACGAAGACATGAACTTACAACAACTGAAGATGACGACATGAACTTACCAAAATCGATACTGCAGATATGAACTTATCAAAACTGAGGACGAAGATGTGAATTTACAAGCACTGACGGCGAAGACATGAACTTACAACAACAACAAAATGATGATGATGACATGAACTTACCAAACCCGATACTGAAGATATGAGCTTACTAACACTGATAACGAAGATATGAACTTACTAAAACTGATAACGAGGATATGAACTGACCAAGACTGCCGACGAATATATGAACTGACCAAGACTGCCGACGAATATATGAACTGACCAAGACTGCCGACGAATATATGAACTGACCAAGACTGCCGACGAATATATGAACTGACCAAGACTGCCGACGAATACATGAACTGACCAAGACTGCCGACGAATACATGAACTTATCAAACAGGTACACAGTTGTAAGGCATGAGGGTCATGTCTGTATATTGTGGGGGAAGTTCTATGCGCAGTGAGCTGCACTTATGTATGAGGTGAGGAAGCCATGAAATCACAAGCTGACATATTTGTGAGAACAAGTGGGACAATACGTAAGAGCAAGTGGGTATGTTGTGGGGGTAAGTGGACATGTTGTTAGAGCAAGTGTGTAAATTGGTAGGGCAAGTGGGAAAATTGTGAGAGCCAGTGGGTAAGTTGGGGAATGTGGGTACGTTGTTAGGGCAAGTGTACAAGTTCCGAGAGCAAGTGGGTAAGTGGTTAGGGCAAGTGGATAGGGCAAGTTGATAGGGCAAATCGACAAGTTGTGATAGCAAGTGAGCAAGTTGTCAGGGCAAGTTGACAAGTTGTGGGAGCCAGTGGGCAAGTTGTTAGAGCAAGTGAGTACGTTTATATGGCAAGTCGAACAATTGTACGATAAGAGGGACACTTCTGTATGAAATGAGGGACATAGTTGTTTGATATTAGGGTCATTTCTGAATTAGGTGAGGGACACAGTTGTATGACAAGAGGGTCACTTCTGTATCAAGTGAGGGACACAGTTGTATGACATGAGGGTCACTTCTGTATCAAGTGAGGGACATTTCTGTATGAGGTGAGGAACGCAGTTGTATGACATGCGGGACACTTCTGTAGGAGGTGAAGGATACAGTCAAAGCTTGTCATTTTTCGGTGGTTGTGTCGTTTTCAATGGTTATCGATTTCTTTTGTTGTGTTTTTTTGTGTGCGTGTCTGTTACATTTGGATGTTGTGCATTTCTGTTAGTGCATCGGGCTAAGTGTTTTGTGTTGATTTATTTTGGTTGTGTCAGTCTGTATTTTATTCAGCTTTCATTGGTTGTGTCAGTTTGAGTGTTTATGTCGCTTCTTTGATTGTTCCAATGCTTGTCATTTTTAAGTTTTTGTATCATTTTCAGTGGTTGTATCATTTTCAGTGGTTTTCAATGTCTTTGTGTGTGTCTGATACAGTTTTACTGTATGTGTTACATTTGGATGTTTTGCTTTCCTGTTTGTGCATCTGTGTTGTTTAGCCCTAATACATGTGTTTCCAAATGTTCCGCTTATGACACTAATGCCTATCAGAAATAAAGCTAATATACAACCTAGCAATTTCCCCACACATTTCTTTATTTTTGTACATACGTTTTTGTGGATGTTGTGGTTTTAATTTGAAGTTCCTGTACACGTGTACACGTTCCCAACCACTGAACCTGTCAACTTTATCACCCCAATCACTGAGCCTATCCGCACACCACCGTAGCCCTACCCCGTATCCCTACACCTGTGTATGATGAAAGCGATTAAGTCATATCCACTACAACCAATAATAACAATCTTTATTTTTTTTTTTTTTGCGGTTTTCATTTGAAGATCTGTAACCCGTAAACCTAATCTGTACCCCTAAACCGGTGTATAATGATGAAGTTTTACAACACCTATGACACTAAATAATACCCCACTTTAAAACCAGAGGTCGCTTTTTCAAATACCCCCAAGACCCTCCCCCCCCCCCACCTCTCTACACTCCTCTTACGTCATTGAGCCACGCACAGGTAGCGCCAGGGGAGGGGGAGAAAAAAAATCTAAAAATTGATTTCAAAATGAGGATCACGATCGATAATTAGTAGGAATATATGGGAAATATGATCCTCAAAATCCGAGGAATAATGACCCTATACACTACTCCCATGACCCAGAAAACTGAAGCTGCAAGACTCACTCAACTGTGAATCAGTCAAAACAAGTGCCAGGAAGTATAAACACAGACGCTACAAACAACAAATCGCACGATTTATTGCCTGGCATATTTCGCTGCATCTTCATCAGGTACATACTGTAGAGTTATATATGGGGCCACCCAACTAACATAAAGTGTGTGGGTTTATCCAGCTGACATACAGTGTGTGGGTTTATCCAGTTGACATTCAGTGTGTGTTTTTATCCAGTTGACATACAGTGTGTGGGTTTATCCAGTTGGCATACAGTGTGTGGGTTTATCCAGTTGACATACAGTGTGTGGGTTTATCCAGTTGACATACAGTGTGTGGGTTTATCCAGTTGGCATACAGTGTGTGGGTTTATCCAGTTGACATACAGTGTGTGGGTTTATCCAGTTGACATACAGTGTGTGTTTTTATCCAGTTGACATACAGTGTGTGGGTTTATCCAGCTGACATACAGTGTGTGGGTTTATCCAGTTGACATACAGTGTGTGTTTTTATCCAGTTGACATACAATGTGTGGGTTTATCCAGCTGACATACAGTGTGTGGGTTTATCCAGTTGGCATACAGTGTGTGGGTTTATCCAGTTGACATATAGTGTGTGGGTTTATCCAGTTGACATACAGTGTGTGTTTTTATCCAGTTGACATACAGTGTGTGGGTTTATCCAGCTGACATACAGTGTGTGGGTTTATCCAGTTGACATACAGTGTATGGGTTTATCCAGTTGACATACAGTGTGTGGGTTTATCCAGTTGACATACAGTGTGTGGGTTTATCCAGTTGACATACAGTGTGTGTTTTTATCCAGTTGACATACAGTGTGTGGGTTTATCCAGTTGACATACAGTGTGTGGGTGTATCCAGTTGACATACAGTGTGTGGGTTTATCCAGTTGACATACAATGTGTGGGTTTATCCAGTTGACATACAGTGTGTGGGTTTATCCAGTTGACATACAGTGTGTGGGTGTATCCAGTTCACAAACAGTGTATGGGAGTCAACCAATTAACGTAAAGTGTATGCGGTCACCCAACTAGCATACAGTGTATGGGGGGGGGGGGTCATCCAATTAACGTATTGTATATGGGATCAGCCAACTAATATCAAGTGTATGGGGTCAATTAACTAATATACAGTGTATGGGGGGGGGGGGGGTCATCCAATTAACATACTGTATATGGGGTCAACCAACTAATATCAAGTGTATGGGGTCAATTAACTAATATACAGTGTATGGTGTCAACCAATCAACATACAGTGTATGAGTTCAACTAATTAACATATGGTGTATGTGGTAAACCAATCAACATACAGTGTATGAGTTCAACTAATTAACATACAGTGTACGCGTACATCTAGCTGAATCACTTACAGGTACATACAAACAAACAAACTCAGCGACAACCAGGCAGCCGTCCCATGTGCCGTGGGAATCTGCCAGAGATGTGTCCTTCTGTAGCCTCGTTCTCGGACCTGTTTGTGCTCTTGGGATAATTGAACCAGGGCGAGCAATCTGTGTCACTGACCTGCATTACCAATGTTGTCCTGGCCCCATCAAGCAACAGCTATAGAAGTGCACAAACTGCTTCCTTGGGCAGGTCTCGGGGATCAGAGGAGATCACATGACCGGGGCTTTCAACCGGGTATCTTGCCGGATACATAAATTATAAATCAACGTTCTTCTGTCTTCTTCTAACACTTGTATTTCTTAGTTGACATGTCAGACAGGATTACATATATGTGAGACAGGGGAGTAAGTATATGACATAGGGATGTAACTATACGGACATGGATGTACCTATAAGGATAGGGATGTAACTATACGGACAGGGATGTAACTATACGGACAGGGATGTAACTATACGGAGAGGGATTACCTATACGGACATGGATGTACATATACGGATAGGGATGTAACTATACGGACAGTGGTGTTCCTATACGGACATGGATGTAACTATACGGACAGGGATGTAACTATACGGACAGGGATGTAACTATATGGACAGGGATGTAACTATATGGACAGGGATGTATCTATACGGACATGGATATACCTATACGGACAGGGATGTATCTATACGGACAGGGATGTAACTATACCGACAGGGATGTAACTATATGAACAGGAATGTAGCTGTATGGACATGGATGTGCCTATACGGACATGAATGTATCTATACGGACATGGATATACCTATACGGACAGGGATGTAACTATACGGACATGGATGTACCTTTAAGGACAGGGATGTAACTATACGGATAGGGATGTAACTATACGGACAGGGATGTAATTATACGGACAGGGATGTATCTATACGGACAGGGATGTAACTATACGGACAGGGATGTAACTATACGGACAGGGGTGTTCCTATACGGACAGGGATGTAACTATACGGACAGGGATGTAACTATACGGACAGGGATGTAACTATATGGACAGGGATGTATCTATACGGACATGGATATACCTATACGGACAGGGATGTAACTATACGGACATGGATGTACCTATAAGGATAGGGATGTAACTATACGGACAGGGATGTAACTATACGGAGAGGGATTACCTATACGGACATGGATGTACATATACGGATAGGGATGTAACTATACAGACAGGGATGTAACTATATGGACAGAGATGTAACTATACGGACAGGGATGTACCTATACGGACAGGGATGTAACTATATGGACAGGGATGTAACTTTACGGACAGGGATGTACCTATATGGACAGGGATGTAACTATATGGACAGGGATGTAACTTTACGGACAGGGATGTACCTATATGGACAGGGATGTACCTATATGGACAGGGATGTAACTGTATGGACAATGATGTAACCATACCGACAGGGGTGTGACTATACGGACATATATGCAACTATATGGACAGGGATGTAACTATATGGGCAATGATGTAACCATACCGACAGGGGTGTGACTATACGACAGATATGCAACTATATGGACAGGGATGTAACTATACGGACATGGCTGTACCTTCATGGACAGGGATGTGTGTGTGTGTGTGTGTGTGTGCACATGCGCGCGTGTGTGTGTGCACGCGCGCGCGTGTGTGTATACAGTTTGTTTTGTGACATCATCACCCTAGCCTGGTGGTTGTTCTGCTACATCACCGTCCTGGACTAATGGTTGTTCAGTTACATCATTGCCCTATCCCGGTGGTTGTTCAGTTACATCATTGCCCTATCCCGGTGGTTGTTCAGTTACATCATTGCCATATCCCGATGGTTGTTCAGTTACATCATTGCCATATCCTGGTGGTTGTTCAGTTACATCATCGCCCTAGCCTGTTGGTTGCTCTGTTACATCATCGCCCTAGCCTTGTGGTTGTTCTGTTACATCATTGCCCTATCCCGGTGGTTGTTCAGTTACATCATTGCCCTATCCCGGTGGTTGTTCAGTTACATCATTGCCCTATCCCGGTGGTTGTTCAGTTACATCATTGCCATATCCTGGTGGTTGTTCAGTTACATCATCGCGCTAGCCTGTTGGTTGCTCTGTTACATCATCGCCCTAGCCTGTTGGTTGCTCTGTTACATCATCGCCCTAGCCTTGTGGTTGTTCTGTTACATCATCATCCTATCCTGGTGGTTGTTCTGTTATAGTGTTACATCATCATCCTAGCCTGGTGGTTGCTCTGTTAGGTCATCGAACTAACCTGGTGGTTGTTCTGTTACAACATCGCCCTAGCCTGCTGGTTTGGTGGTTTTGTTACATCATCGCCCTAGCCTGTTGGTGTGGTTGCTTTGTTAAATCATCGCCCTAGCCTGATGGTTGTTTTGTTACATCATCGCCCTGGCCTAGTGGTTGCTCTGTTACATCATCGCCATAGCCTGGTGGTTTAGTTGTTCTGTGTCAAGTTCGTAGTTGGTTGGTCCGTATGCTGCTCTGGTTCGACGTGGCCCTAGCCTGGTGGTGTATGTGGCAAGTGTTAAGATCCATTGTGTTTCTAAGCGAGGCACCCACTACTTATTGTCCACTGGGCTGATGACCTTGTGACCAGCAGACACGGCACTAGACTAGTCCGCGTCGCCTTCGCCAGGAGGAAACAAGCGGGAACTCGGCCAGCGTCATTGCGTTCACGGCGGGAACAAACACTGCCACACGTCTGCATTCTTTCCCTAATGTAGATCACACAGACACACATTTCCTGGTCCCCAGTGTGGGTGTGTGGTGGAATGTGTGGGAACGGTAGTGTGTATGTATGTGTGTAAAGTTCGTCCAGTTCAGTCACCCCACCTGAGGCTGTCTAAAGTAGGCTTCTTCATCCATTGTCCCTTCACCGGTCCGTTAAAACAAAAATACCCTCTCCGTGTATTGTCAATGGCTGAGATACTGCACCGTTAATTAGTTGGCGAATAAACCTCATGGAATATTCATATCCCTATTTTCACGCCATCTCGTCTTCCCAGGATATCCACACCCACGTAATTACACACGGAAGACAAAACAGGACCACCACAACGACGACGCTGCACAACTTGCACACATAAAGCTTGTCGTCAACTGTTTCACTGACAGCAGCAGCATCTCCGAGCATCAAGCAGCATACAACTATAACCATTCACTCATAGCACATTTTCAGAGATCAAAAAAAAGTTGCTCTAATGAAATAATTCACTATTTCAAACAATCACACACACACAAACAAAAACACACATACAAGCAATCACACACTTACAAACAATCATACACACAAACAATAACACACATACAAACAATCATACACACAAACAATAACACACATACAAACAATCATAAACACAAACAATAACACACATACAAACAATCATACACACAAACAATCATACACATACAAACAACCATACACACACAATAACACACATACAATCATACACACACAATAACACACATACAAACAATCATACATACACACAATAACACACATACAAACAATCATACATACACACAATAACACACATACAAACAATCATACACACAATAACACACATATAAACAATCATACATACACACAATAACACACATACAAACAATCATACATACACACAATAACACACTTACAAACAATCATACATACACACAATAACACACATACAAACAATCATACACACACACAATAACACACATGCAAACAATCATACACACAATAACACACATACAAACAATCATAAACACAAACAATAACACACATACAAACAATCATACATACACACAATAACACACATACAAACAATCATAAACACAAACAATCACAAATATACAAACAATCATACATACACACAATAACACACATACAAACAATCATAAACACAAACAACAACACACATACAAACAGTCATAAACACAAACAATCACACACATGTAAACAACCATACACACACATAATAACACACATACAAACAATCATACACACACACAATCACACACATACAAACAATCATAAACACAAACAATAACACACATACAAACAATCATAAACACAAACAATCACACACATACAAACAATCATAAACACAAACAATAACACACATACAAACAATCACACACATACAAACAATCATACATACACACAATAACACACATACAAACAATCATAAACACAAACAATAACACACATACAAACAATCATAAACACAAACAATAACACACATACAAACACACACATACAAACAATCATACACACACACAATAACACACATGCAAACAATCATACACACAATCACACATACAAAAAATCACATACACACAATCACACACATACAAACAAGCACATACATACAAACAATTACCAACTCACACACAAAAACAGTAACACACACAATCAATCACGGATACAATCACACACACACGCGCGCGCGCGCGCGCAATCACACACACATAAACAATCACACATACAAACACACACAATCACACACATACGCGCACACAGCCAATCACACACACACGCACACACGATCACACAGACAATCATACACACACACACAACAAATCATACATACGCACAGCCAATCACAAGCACACACATACACACACAGCCAATCATATACTCAAACAATAACACACAAAATCGCACACACCCAAACAATAACTATAACACACACACAAACAACCACACACAATCAATCACACACACACACACACACAAATAAACAATCATACATACAAACACACACAATCATACATATACACACATACGAACACACACACACACACACACACACACACACACACACAATCATACACACTGCAGCAACATTGACAACAAATACCAGGTCGCCCATTGGTCAAGATATCAACCCTTCCCATAGTCCCCAATTTGCCAGCTTGTCTTTCACCGGCCAAACCAAGAGGCAAATAAAATACTTTCTCACAGTGACATCACAGAGCTGACGACAGCCAGGTCCCGGGTTGTTTGCTGCATTCATGCACGATACAGAAGTCCTGCATTTCAATATGGTGCATAAGTACTATAGCTAGACCTGTAGGCGGGGATAGGGGAGCGGGCAAAAGTTCTAGTAGCAAGTTTAGCAGCTAAAATAGCGGGCCGAGGTGCTGGGCCTGGTACCAGGGACAACCGCAAATATTTGAACTGGCGGGGACAACAGCAGGCAGTGTGTCGTCATGTGTGACGTCGCACCTGTAGATACCTTGTGCTGCCCTAGAAAAAGCCGGGATTTTCCACGTAAATCCCAGCAATCTGCGGCCGGTTTCCTGACGTCACACACCCAATCTCAACGAGCTACCGGTTCCGGCTGATTGCACTCAGCCCACCCCAACATTGTGTACCCGGTAAACAGTTGCTATAAGACAGGAAACTGCACCCCTACCCTGCAGAATGCCTGGCCATATAGCGACATTGTGATGTCCTTCCCTCCACCACTCGCTGCCTGTTCGCTGCACTTCGGTGGCCCGTCACATTACCATGACAACACAACCATAGGCACTTTTATAGGCCACTTCTTGCTGCAAATATTAATAGGACGTGACCCAGATTGCTGCAGTAATTTGTACTTTCTCAACATCACACAACCACACCGCCTCCCTTGTGCGCCACATTGCATGACATATCTTTTGTGAGCCACATTAACTGCCACATCTCCAGTGGGCCACAGTAACTGATAAATCTCCAGTGGGCCACAGTAATTGATATATCTCCAGTGGACCACAGTCTCCATTCGATCACAGTAATAGATATATGTCCGGTGGACCAAAGTAACTGATATATCTCCAGTGGACCACAGTAACTGATATATCTCCAGTGGCCCACAGTAACTGATATATCTCCAGTGGCCCACTGTAATTGATATATCTCCTGTGGACCACAGTAACTGATATATCTCCAGTAGACCACAGTAATTAATGCATCTCCAGTGGGCCACAGTAATTGTTGTATCTCCAGTGGGCCACAGTAATTGTTGTATCTCCAGTGGGTCCAGTAACTGTTGTATCTCCATTGGACCACAGAAATTATTGCATCTCCAGTGGGCCACAGTAATTATTGTATCTCCAGTAGACCACAGTAATTGTTGCATCTCCAGTGGGCCACAGTAACTGTTGTATCTCCATTGGACCACAGTAACTGATATATCTCCAGTGGGCCACAATAATTTATTGGTATCTCCACTGGACCATAGTAACTTACATATCTCCAGTGGACCACAGTAACTGATATATCTCCAGTGGACCACAGTAACTGATATATCTCCATTGGAACACAGTAACTGATATATCTCCATTGGAACACAGTAATTGTTGTATTTGCATTGGACCACATAAATGTTATATCTTTCTCTCTACCTAATCTAGCTGTACCGATATCGCAAACCCCCCCCCCCCCTCTCTCTCTCTCTCTCTGCGTAGTAGAGTTGTACCGACATCTCAATCTCTTCTATCTCTCTATATGTTGTTGAGTTGTACATACATCTCACCTCCTTCTCCCCCTAGTCTAGTTGTACCGACATCTCAACCCCTTCTCTCTATCTACGTAGTCTGTTTGTACCGACATCTCAATCCCTTTTCTCTCTCTACGTAGGCCACTTGTGCCGACATCTCAATCCCTTATATATCTCTCTCTCTGCTGTCGAGTTGTACCGACATCTCACCTCCTTCTCCCCCCTCTCCCTAGTCCAGTTGTACCGACATCTCAACCCTCTCTCTCTCTCTCTCTCTCTCTCTCTCTCTCTCAATGTTGTCTAGTTTGTAATAAACAGCGAGTTTGTAAAATCGCACTACACTTTGTATGTGGAACCGCTGTTGTTGGAGAGTATGTTTTCCGTCGAAGGTGTTGAGATGGCGGTACAAACAGCTGTTCTACAAACAAAGTGTAGTGAGACTTTACAAACATCCTATTATACATATATATATATATATATATATATATATATATATATGCAGTCTCAAGTCGTACGCAAGTGCGACCCCAGCGCTATCAGAGACCGACTGCGCCAAATCTCCGCCAGCCTGCTGTACTTATACTGGCCCTATATTTAGCAACCAATGGGAGGCCACCTGGAGACCCTGGACGAGTTACTGTTCGGTTCTATTTTTAGCCGGGGATATAAGGCAGTTGCCGGAATGGATTCCGTCATTGTATGTGCAGATTTTGGCCGAGAGCGGACAGTTAGTTCTCTCCTGGATGACAGTATACAAAGTTCTCACTTGCATGACAGTACACCATGACAGCACTGTTGGAAACCTCACTGAACCAGAGCCCCAGGCTCAACCACAGCACCCTGCCTAAATACAGCGACATCATGGACTTCCAGACTGTGAGTAGTTATTTACTAGTATACGGCTCTCCAGTGAGCTTCTATCTTAATATAGGGCTTAATGTGTGGATATTCATATCACATGTTCTGTTGTTTTGTAGTGTCTTAAATCACATGTTCTGTTGTCTTGTGTATAAACTCACATGTTCTGTTGTCTTGTTATGTCTTATATCACATCTTCTGTTGTCTTGTTATGTCTTATATCACATCTTCTGTTGTCTTATATCACATGTTCTATTATCTTATTCTATGTCTTCTATCATGTGCTCTGTTATCTTGTTATGTCTTATATTACATCTTCTATTGTCTTATTGTCTTATATTGCATATTCTGTTGTCTTGTTATGTCTTATATCACAAGTTCTATTATTTTGTGTTATGTCTTATATCATATGTTCTGTTGTCTTATTATGTCTCATGCTACATATTCTGTTGTCTTGATATGTCTCATGCTACATATTCTGTTGTCTTGTGTTGTCTAATATTACATATTCTGGTGTTTTGTGGTTTTTTTTTAACACATCTTGTTGTTTAGTGTTATGTCTTATATTACTATTACATTGTTCAGAAAACAATGGCAACCTACTGAATGTAAACTTTTCCAGGAATCACGAACAGCCAAAAAATGCTGGGGCTGACTACTCCATCCTGTAAAAGATATGCAATTAACTTGTATTGCATGTTCTTTTGTTTTTGTTATGTCTTTATGTCCAATAATTACTTATATCACATCTTCTGTTGTTATGTCTATCACATCTTCTGTTGTCTTGTTATGTCTATCACATCTTCTGTCTTGTATTGTCTGTGCGCCACACTTGCCTGTAGACACACGTTAACTGTGAAATAGAACTGTAAACAAACTGAAACTCACCAAACACAGACAACTATTTAGACAACTATTTACCTGTATGATGTGTTGTTGATGATGATGATTTAAATAGTTAGCTTATGCTATAAGAATGCGTTCCTCTCGCGATCCAAACGGCACATTTGTGGCCGGACTTCAGCTTGTCCGTCACTGTGTACTGGCTCAGTGGTCAGTGGCGCGGCTGTGTGACCCATAATGACCAACACTGGCTGATGTGGGCACGGACTGGTTCGGCACACACCCCCACACTGGTAGGAGGGGCCCACAATTTGTCGCAGAGTTTACAAACAACGTCTGTGACACCACCCTACTGCTGCAACTCGCTGTAGTGGTGTAACCCCCTATAATAATATTTGGTACAACCCCCTATTGTAACATATTGTACAACCCGCCATAGTAACATGATTAAACATGTGGTGCAACCGACAATAGTATCATGTGGTACAACCCGCTGTAGTTGTGTAACCCGCCATAATAAATTTAAAATAGTAACATATGGTACAAACCGCTGTAGTAATATGTACCTGATGCACAGACTGCTAAATGACATCCATAGCCACCCTGACATGACATCTATAGCCATTCTGCCACTGACACAATGCTGTACTCTATCCCTCACACTACACAGCAATGCACTTTTGTTTGTTCCACCTTTCACATGTGGCAGTGAGGGGCATTTTGTGTGATATTCACTGGCACAGGAATGGAGCATAATGGGGACAATCCGTTGCCGTGAAGTTGGAACCACGACTAATGGATACATACCAAGTTGTCAATGACTCACATAACGAAATACCCGCTCTGATGCACCCACTAATCTGTGACAATGGGACAACAGATATAATGGCAGAAAATGTGTATTTCTGAGCTGCCAGATCACACACGCACATACACACACTGACAAGCGGTCATCGGCTACACATACACACATACGTACATACACACACTGACAAGCGTCATCAGCTACACATACACGCACATACACACTGACAAGCGTCATCAGCTACACATACACACACACGCACCATCAGCTACACAAACACACACACGCACATACACACACTGACAAGCGGGCATCCGGCAATTGCCCAAGACCCAGGAATCAGAAATCCTGTCCACTAGACATGTTGGCGGGTCTCTAGCAGTCTTTGGCTATCTCTAGCGGTCTTTGGCCATCTCTAGCAGGCTTTAGCCGTCTCTAGCTGTCTTTGGCCACCTCTAGCTCGTTGCTTCTGGCAGTAGAAGACAGCATGTGGAGTCCTAATGGTCACCATTCTCCCAGTTGAACGTATCTTAAGTACTCTATTCTCCCAGATGAACTTATCTTAATGACACCATTCTCCCAGTTGAACATATCTTTATGACACCATTCTCCCATTTGTACTTATCTTAATGACACCCTTCTCCCAGTTGTATGTATATAAATGACACCTTTCTCCCAGTACTTACCTTAATGACACCATTTTCTCACTTGTACTTATATTAATGACACCTTTCTCCCAGTTGTACTTATCTTAATGACACCATTCATTTGATTGAATGTATGTTAATGGCACCAATATTAGACCCCCTGGGGAAGTAACTTGCCAGAAATGTCTGGTAGAAACAACTGTCTCACATCCTGAAAGGAAATTATTTGAATGTCGTTAATGAAATGATTCACGTTGAAATGATTTGTTGCTAACAAAGCTGATTCTTTGACTCCACAGAACTGGGCGGATGTTGACAACTTCTTGTACCCAGACAACACGCCTTATGAGACTAGTATCATCAACATTTTCAGCGATAATTTGAGAACATCCGCAGGCTCACCTGTAGATTCATCCCCAGACTCTCCATCATCATCATCACCAACAAGTGCCTACTCCAGCCCTCAGCATGGGGCCATGTCTGTTGGCAGTCCAGACTCGTCCAGCAGCGGCAGCCCAGGTCCACACGAGATGATCTATGATGAACTGCTGGACCTGGACTTCATCTTAAACAACTCAGTTGATGGCAGCATGTATGAAGACGCCCACAGCTGCCACAACATCAAACAGGAACCTGGCAGCGACGGTCTTCCAGATTTCTCTTCTGCCTTCTTGGACATCCCAGAGATCAAGTTTGATTACATCAACAGAGGCAACATGTTGATGTCCATCTCCAGGACAGAGACAATCAACAACAGCAATGTCCTGGCAGTCTCCAGTGCCAGTCCAGCCATGACGCAGCAGTCCATGACGCAGCAGCGCATGATTGGCAACATGTCCCCAATGACAGAGTTCAAGATCCCCAAGCATGAGTTCTCCCCCATGTCTCAGTCTTGCACCTCCTACAGAGGTTCCCTAACTGTGGTCCCCAGCAACCAGCTTCCAGCCCAGAATCCTCATATGGTATTCTCCATGCATGGCAGCCACCTGTCCCCTCCCTCCTCCCCAGAACATCAGGATTTGAACATGCACAGCCTTAAACTGAACCAGCTACCAATGTTTGCCATGAAACACCAGCAGATGCTCATGAGGCCAGGTCACATGGTGCCGACCCACCAACAGCAGCAGCAAGCCTCCCACCTGAGTGCCACCCCGGGATCACACCAGTTGATCACCCCACCACCATCCCCCCAGCTGGATCATCTGCTGGGGTCGCAGCAGCCACTTGATAATGCTGTCCAGCCCAAGAAACGAGGCAGACGCACTTGGGGTCGCAAGCGACAGACCAGCCACTCGTGTTCGCACCCTGGCTGCAGCAAAACCTACACTAAGAGCTCACACCTGAAGGCTCACCTGCGCACTCACACAGGTGAGAAACCCTATCACTGCACCTGGAAGGGCTGTGGGTGGAAGTTTGCCCGCTCAGATGAACTAACTCGCCACTACCGCAAGCACACGGGAGACCGCCCATTCCAGTGCCATCTGTGCGAGCGGGCCTTCTCCAGAAGTGACCATCTCTCACTGCACATGAAGAGGCATATCTGAACTGTCGGTGTCATCACTGAACTTTGAAATAAGCATAATCCCTCCTCGTGTCGAGGGCAGCAGATGTTCTAGAAGGTACGGGGAGTGTCCGGTGATCCCTGTCACAAGAGAGAGACCCACTGTTGTACATTTTCTTGTATGAACCAAACTGTGCTTGTGTGGACAATCTGACCGCTTGTTCATGTGTTTGAATTGTGCATTCTTTCTTTCGATGCAGATTTTCAGATTCATGCGAGTGTTAGGTTGTTGACGGAATGATCGGTGTTGACGAAGACTTGAGCATGTCACACTGGATCCCCCAATGTCTGACCATGTGGCAGTTTGTGATTCCAGGGTCTGAATGTTGGAACATTTCTTGTTGGTCCTGACAGCACCATGACAACATGTACAATACGTCATCAGTTTCTGTGTGATGTGATTAGGCTGGTTCCAATCAGATGACACTAGGTTCTGAGACTTTGAGTGTCAGACACTGGCAGCTGGTCTGGAAGGTCCTGCTTTCTGTGGGTCTAGGAACTGTGATGCTCATTGTGTTCACTTGATGTTGATGTGATGGCTGTGACCTTCACCTGAAGCTGACTCTCCTGTGCCTGTTTGTGCTGGCCGGGTCACACAACGCCAGGAGCCCAGCGGAGGTGTCAAGTTGCTCCAGTTTGTACATAACTCATGTTTGTTGTATATGCAATTTGTAAACATAATTCATAATCAATATTACTGAACGCTGCACCTAATGCCTTACTCCGTTAGCACATTTAATCAACAATTACTTCCTCCTTCTGAAATCAGATCAATTTATAGAAGAGCAGAGAAAATTGTCTTCACTACTTGTAATGTATTCAGTTGAGCAACTCAACAACCTGCCGAGCAAGCATTATGAAATAAATAAGAACATAAAAGTCAGACGGATGAACAGTCTATGGTTGCTCATGCTGGCATTCTGTGCTCAAGTCCCAAATAGTTGTCCTTTAACACAACTTGTAACACTGGAAATATCACCATGGTAACACTCTCAGCTTGTACATAGATTTTATATTTTACTTTTATATACTGTTCTAGCGAGACCATGCCAGTATCTCACTGTTCGTGAGCCAGGCGTATTCTCATGGAATGTTCTGGCAACTGATCTCCGACTGTGCAGGCCACAGCGGGAGGAAAGCCAAGAAAAATAACATTCTAAAATACCATGCATGTCACAAGATGGACCTGAGGAAGGTTGGCATGACACTCAACCCATAGACAACCTCAGCTGCAAATTCCAGCCACTCATGAATAAACCTAATAAAGGCATAGCGTTTGTCGGTTGAGGGTCAGTGCTTTTATGGGACACGAAAGGCAGCAGAGGAATTTCAGATTGTTTAGTATTACAAACTGGCAACAGGTATCTTCCTGGCCAATGTTAATAGTACTGCTGTAATGCAGACCATACAGATGAACGTTGAAAGTATTGTAATCATAAATGATAACTGTGCCAATTTCATTCTCATACCACATCCCCACATTCACAACTTAGTCCAGCCTGAGTTATTCTCATATCACATCCCAACATTCATACAGTAGTCCAGCCTGAGTTATTCTCATATCGCATCCCAACATTCATACAGTAGTACAGCCTGAGTTATTCTCATATCACATCCCAACATTTACATCACAGTCCAGCCTGAGTTATTCTCATATCACATCCCAACATTTACATCACAGTCCAGCCTGAGTTATTCTCATATCACATCCCAACATTCACATCATAGTCCAGCCTGAGTTATTCTCATATCACATCCCAACATTCACATCACAGTCCAGCCTGAGTTATTCTCATATCACATCCCAACATTCACATCAAAGTCCAGCCTGAGTTATTCTCATATCACATCCCAACATTCACAAATAGTAGTCCGGCCTGACTTATTCTCATATCACATCCCAACATTCACATCATAGTCCAGCCTGAGTTATTCTCATGATGTAAAGCCATCAAGCCGACCCACCACAAACTCATCTGAATGTGGCCACATGTATGTGGGGATGTTGACCGCGTGTCCTGGTGACACAACTCATGTGTTCTTGACTTAGTAGGGGTGCTAACTTCACCGATATACTCATTGATTGCAATAGTCATTTTACACAATGACTGGTTGTTGTGTATCATTTGATATAGTTTACACAATGACTGGTTGTTGTGTATCATTTGATATAGTTTACACAATGACTGCTGTGTATCATTTATATATTTGTACAACCAAAACCTGGTCAGAAATGTTACTTCAAATCTGAATTTTACAGATGCCATTTTTTGAGCGGATTAGAAAATTGTTGTTTGTAACCTTTCTAATTGTAACAGTTCACACTGTTGATGGTCTCATGTTTGCTGATATATAAATGTTTGCTGAAAGATGTCATGTTTGCTGACAGACCAAATGTACATTGACTGGTTAGCCCAGAATAGACATTGTGTTGAACATTTTCAGCTGTACAGTCTGATCACATCTTTCACTGAACAAGCCTGGCACTCAGGTGGCCAGCATTTTGTCACAAGGCAAGCTAAAGCCAATGTGACATTCTGGCATGTAGAATAGGACCATCATGATGTTCTGTGGAACAAAACAATATGTCAGCTCAACAATTCTGTCAACAGGACGGGTCCATTTGCCTTAACCATGATTCCATGACATCTTCAGTGGTTTCATTGACACTTGGAGTTCAGGCTTGTAATTCTGGTTCAGTGTTATTGTCCCTAATTTGTATTATTTTATAACGATGATCACCTTGATATGTTCTATCTATCAGTTTACAATGGTACTGGCTACCACATGTGTGTGTCTCCTGTAGTTGTAATACTCGCAGTCATCAGCCAGTCACACATCAAGTCACACTCGACGTACACGGCAGACCCACCTGTTTGTTTGTTACATCGCATGATTATTACTTGCATCACATGTTTGTTTGTTACATCGCATGATTATTACTTGCATCACATCTTTGTTTGTTACATATGTGTTTTTTACTTACATCACATGTTTGTTTGTTACATATGTGTTTTTTACTTACATCACATGTTTGTTTGTTACTTCACATTTTTTTAAACCTGCATCGCGTTTCTTAGCTGCTTCATATGTTTTTTTTTAAAAGTTGCTTCAGATTTTTGCTAGCTAAATATCACATATTTGTTAGCTACATCAGATTCGTTTAATTACATCACATGTTTGTGAAGTACATCATATTTATGTTTAGTTACATCACATGTGTTCTGTCTGCTTCACTTGCTTGCTAGCCAGTATACTGCAAGTGCATTTATTTATCCACCTCATGTGCACACGACACCAGGTTTTATGTAGCTGACATGACAGTGGTATGTCACACACACACACCTTGTTATTTTATGAACACACAACTTCGTTAGCTTGCGTGTGTTTATGCCAAGACTTTGCTAGCAAGCATTCACTCCATTTTCTATTTGTTTCTATTGAATGGAAGGAAGTCACACTGTGATTTATCAAAGATTGTTTCTGTTGAATGGTGAGAATTCACGCTGTGATTTATCAAAGATTGTTTCTGTTGAATGGTGAGAATTCACGCTGTGATTTATCAAAGATTGTTTCTGTTGAATGGCGAGAATTCACGCTGTGATTTATCAAAGATTGTTTCTCTTTGTGTGTGTTTTTTTTTTTAACCAGTGCAAATTGACAACAATTGTATGTTTGTAATAGCGTGGGCAGATTTTTGTCATAGCAACAACATGGCCAGGTGTATACCATAGCAACAACATGGCCAGGTGTATACCATAGCAACAACATGGCCAGGTGTATACCATAGCAACAACAATGTGGCCAAAATGATATTATGCAACAAGATCATGTCTAGAATTTATATCATTGTTGCAACATGTCGACAATTCCGTCGCTGTAACATGTTCACAATTTTATCATTGTGACATTGTATCCATAATTTAACCACGTGATAATAACATGGCCAGAATGATAACAATATAACCTGAATGTGTTGGTTCAGCCTAATCTGCCCAGAAGTGTGGTTTGACCATATTAATGGCAGAAAGTAGAAACAGTATGAGATGAGCCTGGAATCTTCTTGTGTTGTAGGTGCTAATTGTTTTTCACTCATTCACACACACACACACACACTTACTTGCTTACTGTTATATTTACTGTTCTGACAAACAAGCTCCAAGCCCACACCGCGGTGTCCATCAATGATGGCAGCAGGATGCGGTGACCACCTGGCCATGTTTCCTGTGTACGTTGCTACAGACACGCCCCCAGTGATCCAGGTGATTACAGGGCTGTGCTTCACTCGATCACCGCTGACGTCAATCCTGGTGATGGACGTTTCACTCGGTCACTGTTTACGCCAGTGACATATTGGTCACAATCACATAAACCCATGTATTATCATGTGTGTACCGTGAAAGTAAATTGCTTCTTCACACCTACTTACTAGTCAAACTGTTTTGCGTGCCATAGACTTTTACTTGTAGATTGCATGAAATCAACCTATGATTGCCGGAAGCGCTGGCGCTCGCTCTTCATCCGGCCTGTCCCAGATTTCGCCACAATAAAATATTATTTATTCTAGACAAGAGTTTTCTTGTTTCAAGTATATTTGTTGCGATCTTATGTTTGCCATGGCGTCAGTGTCTCAATTTGAAGTCTTGTGTTGTGTTGTTGATGTGTGCGCTTGAGGTTTTGGGTTGTAGATGTATGCGCTTGATCCCTTGTTTTCTGTGGCGTCAGTGTCTCAACTTGAAGTCTTGTGTTTGCTGTGGAGTCAGTGTCTCAACTTGAAGTCTTGTGTTTGCTGTGGAGTCAGTGTCTCAACTTGAAGTCTTGTGTTTGCTGTGGCGTCAATGTCTGCGCTTGGTCATCTTGTGAATGTTACGTTGTTCGAGGTTTGGTGTATGGCAAATGTGTGTGCGAGACCAGTGAGTAGAGACAGATGTGACAAGGACAGGGACCGAACACAGCAAATCATCATGGGAGATTTCAAATACATCAACACAGAGAACTTTCCAGTTTCAGTATAACAGAGACGTCATCCACACACAGCCTCATTATATAACAACTGACAGTGACGTTATACTCAAACAGCGTCATTATATGACAATGACGTCATCCACACACAGCGTCGTTATATAACAACTGACAGTGACGTCATCCTCAAACAGTGTCGTTATATAACAACTGACAGTGACGTCATCCTCAAACAGTGTCGTTATATAACAACTGACAGTGACGTCATCCACACACAGCGTGTTTATATGACACTGACGTCATCCTCAAACAGCGTCATTATATAACAACTGACAGTGACGTTATACTCAAACAGCGTCGTTATATAACAACTGACAGTGACGTCATCCTCGAACAGCGTCATTATATAACAACGGACAGTGACGTCATCCACACACAGCGTGGTTATATAACAACTGACAGTGACGTCATCCTCAAACAGTGTCGTTATACAACAACTGACACACACAGCGTCGTTATATAACAACTGACAGTGACGTCATCCTCAAACAGCGTGGTTATATAACAACTGACAGTGACGTCATCCACACAGCGTCATTATATAACAACTGACAGTGACGTCATTCTCAAACAGCGTCGTTATATAACAACTGACAGTGACGTTATACTCAAACAGCGTCGTTATATAACAACTGATAGTGACGTCATCCTCAAACAGCGTCGTTATATAACAACTGACAGTGACGTCATCCTCAAACAGCGTCATTATATAACAACTGACAGTGACGTCATCCTCAAACAGCGTCGTTATATGACAGTGACGTCATCCACACACAGTGCCGTTATATAACAACTGACAGTGACGTCATCCTCAAACAGCGTGGTTATATAACAACTGACAGTGACGTCATCCTCAAACAGTGTCGTTATATAACAACTGACAGTGTCGTCATCCACACACAGCGTCATTATATAACAACGGACAGTGACGTTATACTCAAACAGTGTCGTTATATAACAACTGACAGTGACGTCATCCTCAAACAGCGTCATTATATAACAACTGACAGTGACGTCATCCTCAAACAGTGTCGTTATATAACAACTGACAGTGACGTCATTCACACACAGCGTCATTATATAACAACGGACAGTGACGTTATGTAGCAGTATGTGTATATGGGGTGGGCAAAACTACAGCACGCTTGAGTATCAGGGTGGTATGGGAAGAAGGATGCTCAAGTCGTGACGTAGTTTGTTGTTAGTAACCAGTCAACATATGGGCCTGGAAGAGAGAAGACGCCATGTTGTATGAAGGCTGTAGAAGTTGTCATCAAGATGAAATAAATCTCTATTTATACTCAAACAAAGAACTCGTTAGTCCTATTTATCTGTGCGCTGTTATAAAGGACTTAATTGGTGCCGTGACCAGGGTACGAACTTGGAGTGTCGCAGAATCACAATATGCTGTCCAGGTCGAACATCGAACTAAAGTCAAAGTTTTGAAGATCTCGTTCTGCTTACATCAAATACCCAGAGACAGAATTACGGCACGGTTCTATACTTATGTTGAACGAAAAAGCGAAGTTGAAAAATGGCCACTAAGTCGTCTGTGAGAATTACAGCAACCAAAAGCCCGGCTATGGGTGGTTGTCTGTGATTATTTTTCAGAGTTCTCGTTGCTATCAAGAATCCTAGATGTATAGGCAGTCGTTGTCACCTGAGTTATGGAAGCCGGCTTGCCAGGGTGAGTTGCTGTACAGTGGTGATCATCTCGCCGAGCTGAAGAGAGAGAGAAAACCAGCACGTTTTTTCTGGATCATTTGAAATAAGAGGCTCAGGAAAAAGAAACCTTCAAGGCAAGTCGAATCAAGTAGAAACATTTTACTAACAGAGCAGTTGTCTACTTCTCGTTAAGATAGATTGCCTGGAGCGAACTAAAAGCCGCAGAATCCTGACCTTGAGACTTTTTGAGGAATAAGAAGAAATGGAAAGCTCCTTAACAGCAGCGATACCGCTAAAGAACTCTCGGAAGTGGGAGAGGCAGACTGGGCTGCCGACCTACTGAAATTATCGCTTTCCTGAATTACACCGATTCTCAAGACGTCGCTTTGAAGTGCCCTGTTCAGGGTGAAAAGAAGGTTCAAGGCTGGTAGGGATCCAACCAGGGGTTGAAGTTACTGAGACGTTGGAAGAAGAACTCCCTAACTACCTGAAGTGCGTGATCGATTGGAGGAGCATTTCAACTGGCACAGACTCCTGGCGTTTGAATTCTACCTGATATCGAACATAGAAGAATCCGTCTTTCTTGGATCGGGAGCAAATTAGGGTAATTGGTGAACTTTAAATATTATTTTACGTACAATTGACTAGTTGAACAATTCTGTTGTGTAAAGTAAATACGATCATATTGTTAATTTAGCTGGTTACGAATGTGAATTTGATTTATTGGTGCATACATAAATATTTCAGCATGACAGAACAAGATTCATTGGCACAAGTTTTGACGGGGGTAGGAACAGCGGTAGGTAGACTTCATACGGTTATAAAACAACAGGGAATGGTAACTGAAATTGTTAAGTTTAGTGGACAGGCAAGAGATTTTAAGAAATGGATAACTTCCATAGAGAAATATGCGTATTTGGTGTCTGCATCAGATGAAGATAAAATGAGACTTGCTTATCAGGCAGCAACAGAACCGGTTTCGGATCATATCCGAAGGAAATTAGAGGCTAGAGTAGATGAGACATGGGAGCAGTTCAAAGACGACCTGGCCCATAAGTACGCAGAAATAACGGATCCACAACATGCGTTTTCGGTGTTGAGACAGTCTAAACAAAACACTGGAGAGACGGTACAATTGTTCAGCGATAGGTTGATTAACCTGGCTGAAGAAGCATTCTTAGGACAGAATGTACGAGGAGAGGAGGTGGAGAGGATGTTAGTCGGGATTTTTGTAGATGGCATAAAATCCGATGGATTGAAGTTTAAGCTGATGAGAGAAAACCCTGAGAGGTTATCACAAGCTGTAGACATTGCGGTACAAGAAGAAAATTTGAGACGTAGATTTAGATTGAGAACAGGACGAGAAATAGGAACTAGTCGAGAAGACAGGATTGAGGAGCCTATGGAGATAGGACAAACAAGGTTCGGATGGAATAGGAGAGGAGGTATACAGACGTTACAAGGTGATAATAGAAGTGCTTATGATGAAAGAAGACATATGAGGTATCCTACAAGTGAGACAGTAGGTAAAACGAACAACACAAATATAGTCTGTTGGTTTTGTGGTCAACGCGGACATGTTTCTCGTTTTTGTGATAACAGGCGTGTCCAGTCGAATACACAAAGTAGAAATGGCAATAGCAGGTTGAATAGGAATGTTGAAGATAGACACAGGAATTTTACAGGTACAAGAACGCAGGAAAACCGGCTCCCTACCTATTAAATAGGACCTGTAGTAGGAGGGAAAATAATAAGGTCCAAGGTTTAAAGAATATGTTAATAACAGACATAGTAGGACGAGTAGAGAATACTTTCAACTAGAGGAAATCAAACAGTTTACAGAAAATAAAACAGATCATAGCTCGTGTATAATAGAAATAGGAAAATATAGAGTTCGTACATTAATTGATTCAGGAGCTCAGGTTAGTGTAATTAAAGAAAGTTTTTTGTATAAAATAATGAGAAATTGTAGAATATTTAAGAGTCATAATAATCTTCACTCTGTTACAGGACAGAATTTACAAGTAATTGGACAGACAATGATCAATTTTAAATTAGGGGGGATCAATGTAAGACATCTTTTTCATGTAGTAAAAGATTTAAATAGAAACATGCTTATAGGAAGAGATTTTTAAATAAAAAACGGAGTAAGACTTCTCTTTGATTTACACAAATAAAAATTCAAGGACGTATATGTAGATATGGAAGAAGACATGCATATATCGGCACTAGTTAGAATTAAAATGTCCACGACGTTAAAACCACAGTCGGTTAATTTGATACAAGCCAAGATAAAGAGAAACCCATATTATGTGGCAGGACACACAGTTAGAATCACTGAATTGCAAAAGGAAGTAATTGATGAGCCTGGTCTTGAAGTCCCGGATGGAATAATATCGTTAGATAAACACTTAACCTTTCCAGTAATGATTATTAACAACACAGGTAGAGAAATCAAATTATACAGAGGATGTGTAATAGCCAAACTAGAACATAACATTAGTGACATATTGGCAACGGATAGAGTAGAAATGTCGGGAACAAATTATTCAGAAACTTCTAGTGAAAGAGTTAATAACAGACGCGGACGCGGAAGAAGAGGGAACGTACAAATGGATGAATTGATCCATCCATTCAGAAGAAATACAGCCCAAATACATTCACTAGACAAAATGACAAGGGAACAAGAATTGTTGGCACAGTTAAAAGCTCCACCAGAAAATAAGAAAGTATTAGAACAACTTATAAAAGAAAATCAGGATGTTTTTGCAATTAATGATTTAGAATTGGGAAAGACAAAAACAGTTACAATAGAAATAGATACGGGAGACCATCCACCAATTAGTTTAAAACCATATAGAACTCCATTAAGAAATAGGGAAGTTGTTGAAAAGGCAATAGAAGATATGTTGAAAGCAGGAATAATAACAAGATCGAAGTCAGAGTGGTCATCTCCGATCGTCATCGTGACCAAACCTGATGGTTCACATCGATTCTGCTGTGACTATCGGGCGTTGAACAAAATCACTAAGAATGTAGCGTACCCACTGCCGGTGATTGATGATATTTTGGGGTTGCTTAATGGCTCCACATTCTTCACGACGCTAGACGCAAGATCAGGATTCTGGTGTATCCCGATGTCGGAAGACGCTCAAAAAGAAGAGTGCTTTTTGTACTCATATGGGTTCTTACGAATTCTTACGAATGCCATTCGGGGTTCGAACGGCCCCATCTCACTACATGCTGTTAATAAATGAGGTATTAGAGGGTATGCAAAAGTTTGCATTGGCATACATAGACGACATTCTAATCTATACAGCAGAGGATGTGGATGATCACTTAAAACATGTCAGATTAGTATTCGACAGATTAAGAGTACATGATGTTAAATTGAAGCTTAGTAAATGCCAGTTTTTAAAAACAGAAACAAAATATTTGGGGTATATTATTAATAGAGACGGAATTAAACCAGACCAAGACAAGATAAAGGTTATTAAAGAGTTACCTCCTCCAACTAACGTAAAAGAAGTGCGTGCTTTTATTGGAACCTGTGGGTATTATAGGCGGTTCATTCCAGGGTTCTCAAAGATAGCAGAACCTATTACTAATTTAACTGGAAAATACGCTAGATTTAAGTGGGATGATGAGTGTCAAAAAGCGTTCGAGTTTTTAAAAAATAGCTTAACAGTGGTACCACTATTGACGCATCCAGATTTGAATAAACAGCTAATACTATATACAGATGCTTCCGATAATGCTATAGGAGCCTGTTTGGTTCAACCATATGAAGGAAAAGAATCTGGAATACCAGGGGTTAAAAATGAAAGGCCAATTTATTTCTTGTCTCATAAACTTAGCAGGTCTCAACGAAAATGGGCGACTATCGAGAAAGAGGCTTATGCTATACACTATGCTCTCCAAAAACTAAACTACTACTTACATAACGCAAATTTTGTTATTAGAACTGACCATATGCCTTTAAAATCTCTGTTAGAAGCTCCAGTGCAGAACAGGAAGATACAGACGTGGGCATTGAATCTACAGGGATACAATACGAAAATTGAATACATTCCGGGTAGGATTAACACATGTGCTGATTTATTGTCTAGGATCCCGTATCCACAGTCATCAGGAGACACAGAAGATGAAGGTGAACCAGAGATCGACGACCGAAACTGGCAAGTGAATATATTAGATTCTGCCATAATAAATAGAGAAGAGTTTGAGAGTTTACCATCGGATCAAGAGTCTGAACCTAGAGCAGAAGACCCACATTTAGCACAATTTAATATGAAAGAAGAACAAGAATTAGATCCAAAAGTCTTACAAATAAAACAGAAATTAAAAGAAACGGAGGAGAATAAATATAAGAAGAATTATTTAGTTTTGCAAGACGACGAACAGTTATATTATATGAGTGAAAGGAACGAACAGCTAAGGAAATATATTCCAAAACATTTGGAAAATGAAGTTTTAAAAGCATATCATGATGAGAATGGTCATCTCGGTCGTGATAAGTTGGTAAAAGCACTTACAAGTAAATATTATTGGCCGAACTTATTTAAATCTGCTTGTAAATATGTAGATACGTGTGAAAGATGCAGATTAAGGAATATGAAAATAATTAAGTGTCCCTTACAAGATACAGATATTCCTCAGTTTCCTATGCAAAAAATTAGTTTAGATATATCGGGTCCTCACCCTAGAACATTGTCAGGAAACGTGTATTTAATTCATATAGTAGACGTCTACAGTCTTTGGCCAGAAGTTTATGCAATCCCAGATAAGAGCGCAGATACTGTCATTAATATTTTTTTACAAGAGTTCGTACCAAGATTTAGTTGCCCACAAAGTATACTTACGGATAATGGTAGGGAATTTGTAAATAAAAAATTCGAAAAGTTATTAAAAGATTTGAATATAAACCATATAAAGACCTCATACTATAGACCTTCTTCAAATGCTAAGAACGAACGACAATATAGGACATTATACGATATTATAGCAAAGATAGTCGATGAACATGAAAAAGATTGGGATTTGTTCCTGGGACCAGCGCTTAGCGCTATACGCACAAATCAAAATGAGAGCACAGGGTTTTCACCATTCTATTTAATACACGGGAGAGAACCAGTACTACCTATAGATAATCTGTTAAAACCAAGACGGAAATATATGGGGGAAGACTTTCAAGAGACTATCATACAGGAAATGCATAAAGCACACGTAAGACTAAAGAATAATATAATTAAAGCTAGAGAAAGACAGAAAAAGTACAAAAACGTGAATACAAAATTACAGGAGTTTAAAGTAGGTGATAGAGTTTATTATAAGAAGCATAGAAGGAACTCTAAGTTTGATGCTCGTTGGGTCCCAGGTTATTACGTTTTAGAAAAGCTAGGAAAAGTATCGTATAGTATCAAGAACCAGGTCACGGGACATGTGGCAAGGGCACACGTGGAACACTTAAGAAGAGATGAGGATGAGAGGGAAAATAATAATTATAATAATAATTATTATTCAGACACTGGATATTTAGATGAACAAGTCGTCAGAGGAGCTACAATAACCCCAGGTTTTAGAAAAGATCCAGCACAAAATCAGTTAATAACAACTACAGTTTACGATGATACTCAAGAACAGACAATACCGAAAACGGTAGAAGAAGAAAATGTGAATGAGAATCATTATGATAGTATAAAGTCTATGGAAGAGGAAACAGGTGCTCCATTTAAGAATACTAGACAAGCAACGAAAAGAAGAATAGATAAACAAAGAGAAAGAGAAGTAAAAAGACAGAGAAGAATTAGAGATTATTCAACAAGCGGTGAAGATATGCCTCTACTAGAAAGGTCCTTAAGAAATAATGATAGACAAATTAGATGGGATATTGAACGGAAGAGATTAGCGGCTGCTAGCGAGAGACATACAGGTGAAGAAGAGGAAATGGATGAAAAGTCAGAATCAAATAGTAGTATGGAAGAAACTAATAAGTTATACGAAGAAGAAGATATTGATGTGGAGATAGCACTTATTCAAAGAAACTTGGAGTTATTGAAGAACTGGAAACGTAAGAAGTAAATGATTAGAATATACTGCAGATGGCAAGATATAAATTTCATGGTGTAAAAAGGAAAGAGATACTTGATGAAGTATGTGAAACGGTGGAAATGGAAAATAAGTTTCATGGTGTAAAAAGGAAAGAGATACTTGATGAAGTATATGAAACGGTGGAAATGGAAAAGGCTTCTATGGATACTTTTCATAAATGGTCTTGAGGAGTAGTTAAGCATTGAGATAACTAATATAGAGGTAGGTTCGAGTGAGGCATATATTTTTTCCTCTCTGTGATGGAATTGCTGGTTGATTTTATGTTTCAACTTCTTGAGTTTTCGTAGATAGTTAAGTAGTTAATGGTACAGCAGGTAGATGTACTCTATAGTAAATAGACAAGTTTTATTGGTGCTAGAAATACCGTGGTTAACGGTAATGATTAAGAAGTTGTAGTGATGTTTGGTACAAATCCAAGGGAAACAATTGGTGTGCCGAGCCACAGGTTAATTAGTAGATAGATGACGGCTGGTACATTGAGATGACAATAGAATAATCGCCACATTAGTAATAGATAAAATGAGTTGACCTGTAGTTTACAGTGCTTGCTTAAGATGATATTCCAGATATTATGATGTGTTAGGAGTTAAGCTGGAAAAAGATAGAAAATTGTGAGGGGGAGAGAATCAATGATAGTACAGTCATTGTTGATTAGTGATTTTTTTTTGGGTAGAGAGAACAGATATTGTTCTAAGTCAAGAAATTGGTCTGTATATATATATACTTGGCAGTGAGTTGTTTTGTTTTCTCGGTTATAAAAAATAATGGAATGACTTGTGTGAATAGATATGTGTTACATTGGTTCGTATAAGAAGCCAATGTTGCTGTGTCACTTTACGTAGTTAATTCTAAGTGAATTATATTATTTTTTTTTTGAAAACCTTCTCTTTAGCGAGAAGACAGTTGTTTTATTGAGTCTGAGTTTTAATGCCTCATATATAATGTTTTTTTGCTTGGTTTGGTCCTGTAAAATGATTGTTATTATTTGATAGTAGAATAGGATTGTGGTGTTCTTAGACTTTTGCGTACAAACTATTGGTCCGTAAAAGAGACCAGTAGTGATAGGTAGTAATAGAATATTTTCTTATGATTTGATAAGATGCATGTTATATTATTTTAAAATGTGTTTTTCTTTGAATGAGTTGATATCTTTGGTTAATATGAGGGGAAACATAAATTTGTGTAAAAAACTATTTGGGGGGTATGATGTACTGTTTTGATTTTATTTCGCTTAACTCATAATTTAAATAAGTTGTTTTGTGTATTAGGTTACTTTGTTAGCAAATATGTTACAAATTTAATTAAGTAAGTTTAATTTTCAAATAGTTATGGTGTTGGCTAAAATAGAGAAAATACATAGGGCTTTATTTAAGACCCTTCGTTCAGAAAAGAGTTAATAAAACTACTAAGGGGGTAATAGAGAGACACATACATGCTCTTTGTGAATATTATGTGGCTGTGATAATCGGCATGAAAAGGTTCTTTTGGATATGAAGTATTAGAAACGAAGGTCGGGGATGGATATGTGTAAAAATAGGAGCTGCATTATATGAAGATATAAGGTTGGGTATATGACTGTGAATGGCAGCATATAAGCTGGGGTATATATATATAGGTGGACAAGGAAGCAGATCATGGGATGTAAGGGGAGAAGATATAGGAGCTGTGAAAAATCAGCGTTAATTAAATTAAATATGTTCATGGAATATGAACGTTGGTTCGTGGTCAAAGATGAGATAACGGAAATATAAATTGTGGATGGCAATATAAATGTTGAACATATAAATGTTGAGAAAACTTATATCAACTTGATTTATAGGGAACAAAGATGTATTTCATAAGATGTATTTATAGGGAACAAAGATGTATTTCATAAGATGTATTTTAAAAAAATTGTTTACAAAATTTTTTTTGTTGGCAAGAGAGGTAAATGTGATTGTGTTGACTATCCATTCCTTTATGTAAATGTGATTGTGTTGACTATTCGTTCTTTATACTTTTCACTGGGTGCGCACCCCTTCTTTACTTTTTCTAACTACGTTGTTTTCTGTGTTGTGAAAGAGTGAGGAATTTCATAATGTCAAGTGTATGATAACGGTTATACGAGCTGTTCTTATGATATATATTTTGTACTGGAACACTTTTGAAGAGCCAAAAACGAACAAGAAATGTATAGTGGTTTACTATATGGCAGGGGAAAGAGTTACGAATAGATTGTTTTACTTAAAGTAAAGTTGGTTTGGGGAAGGTTAGAGGAGTTGTGGGAGGTAAGAAAAGAGGGGGAATAGAGTAAGGGGATTGGGAGTAAAGACTTTTTAAAGGCAAAAGTCTTTCGAAAACATAGGAAGGTGTAGCAGTATGTGTATATGGGGTGGGCAAAACTACAGCACGCTTGAGCATCAGGGTGGAATGGGAAGAAGGATGTTCAAGTCGTGACGTAGTTTGTTGTTAGTAACCAGTCAACTGACAGTGACGTCATCCTCAAACAGCGTCATTATATAACAACTGACAGTGACGTCATCCTCAAACAGTGTCGTTATATAACAACTGACAGTGACGTCATCCACACACAGCGTCATTATATAACAACGGACAGTGACGTTATACTCAAACAGCGTCGTTATATAACAACTGACAGTGACGTTATACTCAAACAGCGTCGTTATATAACAACTGACAGTGACGTTATACTCAAACAGCGTCATTATATAACAATTGAGTGACGTCATCCTCAAACAGCGTCGTTATATAACAACTGACAGTGACGTCATCCTCAAACAGCGTGGTTATATAACAACTGACAGTGACGTCATCCACACACAGCGTCATTATATAACAACTGACAGTGATGTCATCCTCAAACAGCGTCATTATATAACAACTGACAGTGACGTCATCCTCGAACAGCGTGGTTATATAACAACTGACAGTGACGTCATCCTCAAACAACGTCATTATATAACAACTGACAGTGACGTCATCCTCAAACAGTGTCGTTATATAACAACTGACTGACGTCATCCACACACAGCGTCATTATATAACAACGGACAGTGACGTCATCCTCAGACAGTGTCGTTATATAACAACTGACAGTGACGTCATCCTCAAACAGCGTTGTTCTATAACAACTGATAGTGACGTCATCCACACACAGCGTCATTATATAACAACGGACAGTGACGTTATACTCAAACAGCGTCGTTATATAACAACTGACAATGACGTTATACTCAAACAGTGTCGTTATATAACAATTGATAGTGACACCATCCTCGAACAGCGTTGTTATATAACAACTGAAAGAGCGTCAATGCCACAGTGGCTGGTGTATTGTACAGGATGTGCGAGGGTTACACAATTATAGAGCTATGGCCAAGATCTGCACATTCCTGCACTCTCCACATATGGTACCCCCTACCTGGCCGGTATTTTGGCCAGATACTCGTCAATGGGTTGTCAAGCGTATCCAAGTGGAGCTATCAGACGAAGAAATCCTGAAGCAGCTTCGAGAAGAGAATCTCCACATCCGATTCTTGAAGGCGGAGCGGCTCCTCACCTACTCCAAGATACCTACAATCTTGGCAGTGGTGACGACAGAGGGCAGCGAGATGCCGAACACCGTATCAATCAGCAAGAAAACACAACAGCTAGAGAGATTCATCCCAAGAGTCAACAATGTTCAAGATGCCAGAGGGCCGGCCACAGCAGAGCAACATATCGCAGTAAGACGGAAATATGCCGGTACTGCGCCGATCACCACGCCTTCAAGGAGTGTCCGCTGGCCAAGTTGGACAGGGACTTTCGAGCACCCAACAACAAAAGAAAGTGCGCCAACTGCCTGGGCAAGCATGGAGCAAGATACTTGGGCTGCCCGTACCTGCAACGACACAGTGACGTCTTAAAGTACGCCATCACCACAAAGACACCATATAAGGACGCAATGCGGAGGTGCGATACAGCCACGGGTATAGCACAAGCTGAAAGAGATCAACTGCAAAAGCAGATAGACGAGTTGAAGAAACAATTCAAGGCACTGCTGACGCCGACTACGACCAGCGATAATGAGAAGCTGCTGGCTTAAATAAAGGAGACCCATCAAAACATCAAGCAAGAAGTGGAACATATGGCACTGATAAAGAAGGAGAACGAAGAAATCCTACACACCATTAAACAAGAGCGAGAACTACAGAAAGCTGAACTGGAACTTTTCCAAATCAAACCAACAGAAGCCATACAAGAAACCACAGAGAAACCGCAAGATGAAAACCAAGAGACCGAGCCTGAACCGCAAGCTAAAGCCGGCAGCCCAGCCACAAGCCGGCAGCCCAGCCACAACGCCCAAGAGGGAACCACTATCCCGTCGGATCTCTGAAGGAGGCACAGAATACCCACTTAGCAGGGAGGAACTCCAGCGCGAGGAATTCAGAAGGCGCTGGGAAGAAAAAGAACAGAAGAAGCCCAAGAAACTCCGGGGGAAACCGATGGAATACCCAGTCTTACACTATGACTGTGAGACCGACTTCGAGTACTATATAGATGACGGTAAAATCGTCCCATGGCTGACCACGGAGGCAGAAATCTTAAGGCCGCAGATACTCAAACGCGACAGTGAAAACAGGCGCAAGGAGGAAAATGAAAACGTCGGAAAGCTCCTACAGAAATTACACAAAAAAGGAGACAAGACCAAATAAAAAGTCCGTATAAGGACTGCACCCAGCCGAGCCAGAAGCCTGCACCAACAAAGAAAACCACAAGAGGAGACGAACACAAAGGATAGCCGCTGACCAAAACTCCCCAGCTGACGTCACAGACACAAACGCTACATAACCAGTCCGAGCCAGGACTTAGTCGAAAGAGCGCACAAGACAAGAATCAGGGTGAATAAACCCACAAAAACCACGGCTCTCAACAATAACCACCGCTGAGGAAGTAGGTTAGACGAGACCGAATTTGGAATTTTTGGATTGAAAATTGATTGAAATTGGAATAGATACTCGTACAATCTGCAGGTTGATGATCCTATGACGGCTGAGTTGTAAAGTAACTCCTCCAACTGGTGCCATCGAAGTGTGTACACCGACACACAATCCTTCACAACACAGTCCATGTCTACATCACTCAGCGGATGAATGTGACAAATACTGTATGCCAGCAAGTCCGGGGGCGTTGTTCTTGCTGTATGGCAATGCATATTTGATATCCCTTTCAGATACAAAAGTATGAATAGAATTAGTGAAACTGCGGTTAAGGCCTACATACGTTTAGACCGCACGGTACTCTGATGTGTGGTGTTTGACGGCCGACACTGTCCGACCATCTCTGGGTGATCGTGTCAGAATATCTCTCATGTTTTCTCACCAGACACATCACTCGCAGTGTCCCCATACTCGTCCCTTATTTGGCCAATATCTTACATATTTTATCCTCCCACCCCTTTCACTTTGTCATTTTGTGATCGGCTCTGTCGCACTTCTTGGCACTTGCTGCCTCGCGATCCAGGCCCGTCATTCAATTATGGCAGCTGCACTCACGCCGGTGCGTATCCTGCCCCCTTGAAGCAAGACACACGGAGTCATGACCCGGATGGGCCCGTTCCCAGAGAGTGTCGGGGTGTTACGTGAGCGAAACATTCTGGGAAGGGGGACTACATCTGACGATCAGCATCCCCTTGTCATGCTTGCTTCACGGCGGAGTTTTAATCACTGTAGAGATAATAATTATTCTTTCTCCTTGAGATGGTGTGTGTAGAGATTCTGCTCATTGCTTCTGCCTAAAATAGTATGTCGAGATTATACTCAGTGGTTCTCCCTGAGATAGATTGTGTAGACATTATACTCATTGTTTCTCCCTGAGATAGTGTAGACATTATACTCATTGTTTCTCCCTGAGATAGAGTGTGTGGGTAAATAAAAAAAATCGAGTTTTTATCCGTTGTTTCTGAAGTATAAAATATCGAGCTTCTGTTCATTGTCTCTCCCTGAAGTCTCATAGGTGGATATTATATTGATTGGTATGTCCAGCTGTCCTGCTTGCTGCACCCGATACAGCCTGTACACAAAGACAACTGCACGAAAGAACCGTTTATTCATGTCGACAACCTGATACACACTGTAGAAAAGGCTGCAGCCAGAAAGATCTTATTTTATTCATGTCGACAACTTGCCAACCTGATACAGCCTGTAGACAAAGGCAGCAGCCAGAAAGAACCGTTTATGTATGTCGACAATTTTAGACTAGCAGACAGCAGCTGTCCGCTATGGCCGGAAAATGAAAGTCAGGGAACAATAGCAAACCTACTGGTATGAAACTACGAGTATATGGTGTGAATACTCAGACAATAATACATCAACATTGTGTTTCGAATTTGCCCTTCTTATAACAAGAGGCGGTATGTCACATTGCATGACATCACTGACATTTGTGTATGACATTTAGGAAGACAACACGGAAACTGCCGCTGTCACTGACTGGCCTGTGGCGCGAAGCGTCAGATGGACACAGCAGAAGCTGGCTGACATATCAGAGGTAACCTTGAGCGCTTGTATTCTGGCTAACCTTGAGTTTGAGAGAAGGCATATTTCCCCCCAACAACATGCAGGTTTGGAATCTCCGCCCCGCTGCTCCGTTTCTTCTCCTCACTTCTGCCGAGACAAGGCCAACCAGCCAACGTCAACAGAGTGCATTTGGCGGCCGGTCTCCATCGTTTGCCCGCATCCTCTCCTCGCTAACTGTGTTGACACGACAAATATCTCCAGCCGCATGCAAGCAAGTGGACCCAACTGGCTCGCTGAATTTCATAGCCACGCAAGTCTCGCTCCGATGTCTGCAGACCTTGACAATGTTGGACATCTTCCAGGGGTGAAGGCTGAACTAAAATATTTTCTGGGACAAGAAAGTTGGGCCTCGCACGCCAGAGAAGATTATTCCATGAATTTCTCGTCAAGGTCTATGATGGACGCCTACTATAGATGTGTGATTGTGTACTCTAGGATTTCGGCGTGTCTAACTTTGGAGTTTCCAGTTTCACGTTTGACTCGGGGGCTGTGGTTAGCGCGCAAGTGTAGCCGGGCCGCTAGCAATGTCCACAACACAGCACAACCTCCATGAGGCCGGGTAGATTAGTGGTTAACCTCTCGTCCCGGTCGTCTTCTGCTGGAATCCCCATCCAAGCGGTGATATGTTTAATTGACATGGCAACTAATCGACACAACCAACCATGGGCATACAGAAATGTTCTAGTCAAGGTCATACTGACCCCACCACCCGGTCTGGGCCGACTACTGCCCCCCCCCCCCCCCCCATCTCTGTAACGTTCCTCTCCGTGTGTTTTAAGGTCTGCCCCTAATTCTGTTGTCTTAAACCGATATGATTTATGCTCCACCATGGTAGTCCTTTCATCCCGACCAGACACCAGGTCACGTGTGTAGGTCGATTACCCGCCTCGGTGACGACTGTCGTCTGCCAGGCCCAGATAATCCCACTGCCCTGATCTGAATCACATGGTCCAGAGATAGACAACATTAGGCAGGGTCATAGGCCAGAGATAGACAACATTGGGCAGGGCCATAGACCAGAGATAGACAACATTGGGCAGGGTCATAGACCAGAGATAGACAACATTGGGCAGGGTCATAGACCAGAGATAGACAACATTGGGCAGGGTCATAGACCAGAGATAGACAACATTGGGCAGGGTCATAGACCAGAGATAGACAACATTGGGCAGGGGCATATACCAGAGATAGACAACATTGGACAGGGGCATAGACCAGAGATAGACAACATTGGGCAGGGTCATAGACCAGAGATAGACAACATTGGGCAGGGGCATAGACCAGAGATAGAAAACATTGGGCAGGGGCATATACCAGAGATAGACAACATTGGACAGGGGCATAGACAACATTGGGCAGGGGCATATACCAGAGATAGACAACATTGGACAGGGGCATAGACCAGAGATAGACAACATTGGACAGGGGCATAGACAACATTGGGCAGGGGCATATACCAGAGATAGACAACATTGGGCAGGGGCATATACCAGAGATAGACAACATTGGACAGGGGCATATACCAGAGATAGACAACATTGGACAGGGGCATATACCAGAGATAGACAACATTGGGCAGGGGCATATACCAGAGATAGACAACATTGGGCAGGGGCATATACCAGAGATAGACAACATTGGGCAGGGGCATATACCAGAGATAGACAACATTGGACAGGTGTCAAAGACTGAGACAGGAGGCAGGAAGCCTGCCTCATGATAGAACACCACCGGGACGCGGGGTCAACCTCAGATAGAGTAGAGGGAACACAGTGCCCGGGAACAGGGCAGGATAGATGATAGAAAAGGGGGACTATTAACTAGTCCTCACACGGAGGCGTTGACCAGATAGTTAGCACTACTGGTCACGACAGAATCACGCCTGCGTGATAGCAACGATTAGCATTCAACCAAAGACAGCTAATAGAAGCGTGCTAACTGACCTAGCACGCAAAGAGCCGAAGGACGCATGAAGGTCCTTCCGCGTGGCGTGTAGCGACGCGAGTGAAGGAAGTCAGACTGGGGACTGACTCTGTAGTGTTCACATCGTGTAGAATAGAGATAGTTTTCGTATAGCCTAGTAGATAGAGATTAGCTATAGGGTTTAGGAAAACTAGTGATAGAGAATATTGTGACTTTATGTGTGATTAGATAGCGACTGTTTTGCAATTGTAAAGAGCCAACGGCAATAAAATGTACCATTTCATTCCTCGCACACGACTTGCAAGTTTCTTGTATGGTGTGGGAGAAGTAATCCGATGATGCCTGAAACATGAGTTGTTGACAACAGGGGCATAGTCCAGAGATAGACAACATTGGGCAGGGGCATAGTCCAGAGATAGAAAACATTGGACAGGGGCATAGACAACATTGGACAGGGGCATAGACCAGAGATAGACAACATTGGACAGGGGCATAGACCAGAGATAGACAACATTGGACAGGGGCATAGACAACATTGGGCAGGGGCATAGACCAGAGATAGACAACATTGGACAGGGGCATAGACCAGAGATAGACAACATTGGACAGGGTCATAGACCAGAGATAGACAACATTGGATAGGGTCATAGACCAGAGATAGACAACATTGGACAGGGTCATAGACCAGAGATAGACAACATTGGACAGGGGCATAGACCAGAGATAGACAACATTGGGCAGGGGCATAGACCAGAGATAGACAACATTGGACTGGGACATAGACAACATTGGGCAGGGGCATAGACCAGAGATAGACAACATTGTACAGAGTCATAGACCAGAGTAGACAACATTGGACAGGGGCATAGACCAGAGATAGACAACATTGGACAGGGGCATAGACCAGAGATAGACAACATTGGGCAGGGGCATAGACCAGAGATAGACAACATTGGACAGGGTCATAGACGAGAGATAAACATTGGACAGGGTCATAGACCAGAGATAGACAACATTGGACAGGGTCATAGACCAGAGATAGACAACATTAGACAGGGGCATAGACCAGAGATAGACAACATTGGGTAGGGGCATAGACCAGAGATAGACAACATTGGACAGGGTCATTAACCAGAGATAGACAACATTGGACAGGGGCATAGACCAGAGATAGACAACATTGGACAGGGTCATAGACCAGAGTAGACAACATTGGACAGGGGCATAGACCAGAGATAGAAACATTGGACAGGGGCACAGACCAGAGATAGACAACATTGGGCAGGGGCATAGACCAGAGATAGACAACATTGGACAGGGTCATAGACGAGAGATAAACATTGGACAGGGTCATAGACCAGAGATAGACAACATTGGACAGGGTCATAGACCAGAGATAGACAACATTGGACAGGGGCATAGACCAGAGATAGACAACATTGGGCAGGGGCATAGACCAGAGATAGACAACAATGGACAGGGTCATTAACCAGAGATAGACAACATTGGACAGGGGCATATACCAGAGATAGACAACATTGGACATGGGCATAGACCAGAGATAGACAACATTGGACAGGGGCATAGACCAGAGATAGACAACATTGGACAGGGTCATAGACCAGAGATAGACAACATTGGACAGGGGCATAGACCAGAGATAGACAGCATTGGGCAGGAGCATAGACCAGAGATAGACAATATTGGACAGGGGCATAGACAACATTGGGCAGGGGCATAGACCAGAGATAGACAACATTGGACAGGGGCATAAACCAGAGTCAGACAACATTGGGCAGGAGCATAGACCAGAGATAGACAATATTGGACAGGGGCATAGACAACATTGGGCAGGGGCATAGACCAGAGATAGACAACATTGGACAGGGTCATAGACCAGAGTAGACAACATTGGGCAGGGGCATAGACCAGAGATAGACAATATTGGACAGGGGCATAGACCAGAGACAGACAACATTGGGCAGGAGCATAGACCAGAGATAGACAATATTGGACAGGGACATAGACAGCATTGGGCAGGGGCATAGACCAGAGATAGACAATATTGGACAGGGGCATAGACAACATTGGGCAGGGGCATAGACCAGAGATAGACAACATTGAGCAGGGGCATAGACCAGAGATAGATAACATTGGACATGGGCATAGACCAGAGATAGACAACATTGGGCAGGGGCATAGACCAGAGATAGACAACATTGGGCAGGGGCATAGACCAGAGAAAGACAACATTGGACTGGGACATAGACAACATTGGACAGGGTCATAGACAACATTGGACAGGGACATAGACAACATTGGGCAGGGAAATAGACTAGAGATAGACAACATTTGACAGGGACATAGACCAGAGATAAGACAACACTGGACAAGGACACAGTGGGCAGAGACACAGACACAGTGGGCAGAGACATAGACATGGGGCAGAGACATAGACACAGTGGGCAGAGATAGACACAAAGATCAGAGACAGACATTGGATATAAACACAGTGGACAAAGACAGACATTAGACATAGACACGGTGGGCAGAGATAGACACATTGTGCAGAGACAGACATTGGAAATAGACATAGGGGGCAGAGACATAGATGCGGTGGGCATTGACAGGCATTGGACAGAGTCACGGTGGGCTGAGACATAGACAAGGTAGTCAGAGACATAGTCACAGTGGGAACAGACATAGATACATTGGACAGACACATAGACACAATGGGCAGAGACATAGACACATTAGATAGAGACATAGACACAGCAGGCATAGACAGACATAGTGGGCATAGACGCAGCCACAGTGCATATAAACATAGACACAGTGGACACATTCTCTGACACATTAGACAGAGACACACTGGACAAAGGCATAGACACACTGGGCAGAGACAGAGACATAAACAACAAAACACTGACACATATTCAACACTGGATAGAGAAACTGGCAGACAGGTGAAATCAATTCCTGGCACAAATGATGTCACATGGAAATAATTTATTGAACTAAATGAGAGAATGCTGACCACAAGCAGACGGTGGAACACTGCCCTAATGTTGACATCACAACAACCAAATGACATGACAGGATTCAGTCTGTAGGCTACACTGTGACACCATCACGCAACAGTCTGTAGGTTGCACTGCAATACAATCAGGTAACAGTCTGTAGGCTGCACCGTAATACAATCAGGCAACAGTCTGTAGGCTGCACTGTGACAAGATCAGGCAACAGTCTGTAGGGTGCACTGTGACACAATCAGGCAACAGTCTGTAGGCTGCACTGTGACACAATCAGGCAACAATCTGTAGGCTGCACTGTGACAAGATCAGGCAACAGTCTGTAGGCTGCACTGTGACACTATCAGGCAACAATCTGAAGGCTGCACTGTAACACAATAAGGCAACAGTCTGTAGGGTGCTCCAGATGACAGACAGGCCGCTAATCTGCAATCTCAGAAAAGATGTTATCCAATGGCTGCCATCTCGATTTCTCCAAGGCTGTAAACAAGGACTGCAGAAGACATGAAACAGTTACACAGCTTGCATGATCATAGACTGTCTACCTACTTCCATTCTCTCTTTCTTTATCATGTGAGAAATTGCAAAGATGAATTCCTGTATAAATCACACATTACCCATCTGTTTGTACAACTGACATCACATTACACATTTATACACCTGACATCCCATTACACATCTACCTGTACACACTACACATCTACCTGTACACATTACATATCTACCTGTTCAAATTACACATCTACCAGTACACATTACACATCTACCTGTACACCTGACATCAAATTACACATCTACCTGTACACATTAAACATCTACCTGTACACATTACACATCTACCTGTACACATTACACATCTACCTGTACACATTACACATCTACCAGTACACATTACACATCTACCTGTACACATTACACATCTACCAGTACACATTACACATCTACCTGTACACATTACACATCTACCAGTACACATTACACATCTACCTGTACACATTACACATCTACATGTTCACATTACACATCTACCTGTACACCTGACATCACATTACACATCTAGCTGTACACATTACATATCTACCTGTACACATTACATATCTACCTGTACACATTACACATCTCCCTGTACACATTACACATCTACCAGTACACATTACACATCTAGCTGTACACATTACACATCTACCTGTACACATTACACATCTACCTGTACACATTACACATCTACCAGTACACATTACACATCTACCTGTACACATTACACATCTACATGTTCACATTACACATCTACCTGTACACCTGACATCACATTACACATCTAGCTGTACACATTACACATCTACCTGTACACCTGACATCACATTACACATCTACATGTTCACATTACACATCTACCTGTACACCTGACATCACATTACACATTTATACACCTGACATCCCATTACACATCTACCTGTACACATTACATATCTACCTGTACACATTACATATCTACCTGTACACATTACACATCTACCTGTACACATTACACATCTACCTGTACATATTACATATCTACCTGTACACCTGACATCACATTACACAACTAGCTGTACACATTACACATCTACCTGTACACCTGACATCACATTACACATTTATACACCTGACATCCCATTACACATCTACCTGTACACATTACACATCTACCTGTACACATTACACATCTACCTGTACACATTACATATCTACATGTACACATTACACATCTACCTGTACACATTACACATCTACCTGTACACATTACACATCTACCAGTTGTTGTTTGTCCATCAAGAATGATGATGACCATTCATTTCATCCAGTGGAGTTGAAGGTATGGAGCCGTGAGTTCTAAGATGGCTAATAAAGCCTATTTTGGCTCGAAATGTTCTTTGACAATGTGGGCAAAGAATGCTTGACGTTTCTGGAGGATCTCCTGCAGTGGTTTTTCCGTCCAGCCTTTTCTTCACAGCTCTTGCAGTCCTGGTTGTGTAATTTCGGTCTTTAGCAGCAGTCTCCCAGGTGTCATGATGAATTCCACAAGCTTTCAGTGAGATTTTCAGTGCCTTTAAAGTGTTTCCTCTGGCTGCCTTGGGAGTGTTTACCACAATGCAGCTAGCTGTAAAAAATTCGTTTAGGGAGCCTGTGATCTGGCATGCGAGTTAAGTGACCAGCCCAAAAAATCTGATTATTCATTATACAGTGTGGATACTGGGCATGGACGCTCTTTCTAGGACTTCAGCGTCTGGAATCTTGTCTTGCCATTTAATCTTCAATAGCTTCCTAAGGCAAGACTGTGCGGAAGTGGGTTTTTTTCCTAGCGTGTTACTGTGTCACAAGCTGCCACAATTAATGACGAAGTGAATGCAAGAACCTCCAAGGCCAGCGCGGCTTTTGGCAGACTGTACAAGAATGTATGGGACAGAAATGGAATAAGCCTGCAAACAAAGCTGAAAATCTACAAAGCAGTTGTATTATCCACACTGCTGTAGAGGAACTAGCAGATATGTAGAACAACAGCATAGGGAGTGCTGGCATCAAGGAGGAGTGGTTACACAGCTATCTGATTCCCTTGCCGAAGCCTGGCAAAGACCACACAAAAATTCAGGGATATCGAGTTATAACCATGCAGAATACAATAGGCAAACTGCTGGGGAAGTTAATTGCCAGAAAAATATCAAGCCAACTAGAGAGGCAAGGTGTTTTCCCACCTACCCTTGGAGGGTACCGTCCAAAAAGAAACCTGGACCAATGCAGCAGTTTTTGCCCATGATGTCTATGAAGGTTTCCACTCAGGCATTGAAACATTTCCTGCAGCGATTGATCTTGAGGATGCATACAACAGAGTACCATTGGATTTCTTAATGTTTCAACTTCTTGAACTCAAGATAAGTCCCTTCCTCCTTAGTTGGATCGCCACAGCTCTCTTCCAACTGAAAGTAGTTTTTAGATGTGGTAGTTGGACTTCCGAACCAACAACAATATATCCGGGCCTGCCACAGGGATCATCATTATCTCTGGTGTTGTTCAATGCCTACACTGTAAGAATTATCGGCGAGAAGATCAGAGGACCGGGGGGAACATTGTCATATGCCGACGATGTGTTAGTCTGTCGTCAGGGTAAGGATAGAGATTGAGTGGCTGTGGGTCTACAAACAGAACTAAATCGCATAAGCACTTGGTGTGTGGAATCTGGGGCAATGGTCAACCCAACAACGGCAACAGTGACATGGTTCTCTTTGTATAACCATTTTGTCAACATCCCAACTGTGACGGGACAGCCCCGGCAGCATCATAATTACACAAGTTTTCAAGGAATTACAGAGCCCACAATATTTTTCTAAAATTCTCTAAAAGAATAAACGTTCCCCAGAAGAGGATAAAAACGTAAGAGAAAAATACAGAGTCACTTAGAGCCCGCACTATCATTTTTACTACATTGGTAGATCAAAGCAACGTCTGGTCTCTACATCTAAGAGATTTTCCCTTTGATGTTCTGATCAACCAGACATCGCGGAGCCAGTCAGTTGAGATTGACGTGTTAGTTTACAAGCCTGCGGTTGGAATAGGGACTAACACCTTACGTTCAACAGGACCTAACGTGTGAACCAGCCACGGCAGAATGGGAGATAAGAGCCAGACTTTGCGGAGACAGAAAACGTTTGTAGTTGCCGCTACAAGCGAGTTCAGCTGACAGACGGGTGATTGTAAGACGGCAATATAATGCCGGCCTTACACCTCGTCGCAACCCAGGAGATAAAAGCTTGTTAATTCCCGGGAAAGTGAGAAGGCACCAGCAGATTGGAATGTAGGTATGACGCAACGTCTGTTGCAGGGGCAAATTCATTGTTTCAGGAATGTGGTATCGGTCAATTTGATTGGCAGAAATAACTACAGTCCATGTGGAAAATAGGCGGAGTTAATTAATAGGGGATATATTAATTAGCCAACGTGGAAACTAGCCAGGGATGAAGAGAATAAAACTACATGCATGGCCAGCAAGACTTCAGACGCAAATTCACAATAGCATTCTTAGGATACCTACTGGAGAAATATTAACATTTCGTTCTGTTGGACTTCTGTACGAAGTCGTATGACAGGATTTCCTAGCTATAACCCAGGTAATACCATTACTCTGATTAGTTTGTTTGCTAGTCTGAAGGCTTGTGTAGTTTCTTGTTCTACATATTCTCCCAAACTTTACACTGGTGGATTTTCTTTGTACTTAATGTTCCAGTTTATAGATTTACTATTACACTGTGAACTTTATCTTCTTCTTTCATTCACTACTTGGTTGTCTGATTTGTTGTATGTGATAATTTGGAGAAATCCATTATCCAAGCTACATGAGCGTGTGGCTTATTCATGTACAGGAGATACATTTAGATTCATCCTGTATGATGTTAAACATTGGGGAGACTGACTACTTAGGAGAAATTCCTGAGAGCTACCAGTCTCTTGATAGCGTCCATTTTACATTGATTATTTGGACCAACACTTTGAGTGCCTACCAAGATTATGGTGAAACCACTTGGTTTGAGGAATGGCACCAGTTCACGTTGTCTGCATGAGGACAGACATGACTTAGGACATTCAATATCCCAGACAGATTCAGGGAAGGCATTTAATGTTCGACAGGACTGTGCGACCAGCCCTTCCGACAAGACAGTATGAATGAATCAGAAAGGGAAAGAGTAAGTGAGGTGAACTTATATGGGAAACACCCCATTACATAAATGTATGTGATGATGTATGTCTTGAGCTATAGATGTTCTAAATGGGTTTATGAATATATACATATATATTTATTTATTTAGAACTGATATATGTTTATGTAACATGCCATCAGATATCAATTTATCATCATACCATCATATATTATGACTTGAATGTATGTTTATATGAATGTATAGACATATGTGTTTGAGATGTGTAGACGTAGATACTACCCATCTCCGTTCGTTTCATTCCAGATCTCTTAGGAGCAATGGACAGTCAACAACCCATATCAGGAAGTGACTTAGCCTTGTGAGGGACCACTTTGGACTCCTTCAATCTGACAGTGAACTGCGTCTCACTGGGGGAAGCATGACCTATGTGCTTCTGAGCTTTTCAGCCAGATGAGTTACGTATACCATAATATAATCATCATCATCATATGATCATCAATAGCAATAATAAACACAGTTGTTGTATTTTAAACTCAGTTGTCTGTATACATTCTAAATGTTGATAAATGTTTGTGTAGTTTAAATATGTACACACATTTGGAGAACATTTAGTGGGGGTTCACACATATTGTCCAGAAGTGGGAATCTATGTCCAGGAGGTACTTTGTCTATGCAGTCATAAGTAACCAGATTACGTTGCATAACTTAAATCCTCCTTTCTCACTTCTGGTGATACCAAGTACAGCCAAAACTATATAGATATATTCTATCTTCAACGAGCCACTTCTTGGCTGTTTTCTTGAGTATCAGGGACAGTGTCTTAAATCAGCATAACAGACATTTGTTCCACGTTTTCTCTCTGGGATCTGGGGGTGGTAATTAGTCCCTTCTGACAGAGTTAGGGGATCTTAAACTGCATCCAGAACTAAACACCAGCAGAAGAAAATGATTTTGGCTGAGTGGTTGCCCATCTGGGATCTAACCCCAGCCAGTTGGTGACATATTGGTCTGCTCGTCCGCTATAGAATCCGGGAGTAAACCCTAAAACTTATTGGTCTGCTCGTCCGCTATAGAATCCGGGAGTAAACCCTAGAACTTATTGGTCTGCTCGTCCGCTATAGAATCCGGGAGTAAACCCTAGAACACTTTGGTTCGCTTCCAAGGAACGAACCTATTTCAAATCTGTTAGTCTGGTATTATTCTGGTCTTGCCCATGGATAGAACCTAGGTCATTCTCACTTACATTCTTAGCAGCATTAGTTAGTTATAATTTATTTCTAATGTAATAGCTTGCTTGATTGTAGGCAAGATTTTAACACATTAGGACTTCTCATCCATGATAGAATCAGAGAATAAATTCTAGACTATTGATTTTCATAAACCATTCTTTCATTCTTCACCCATTACATTTGCTAAGTATTAACTTAGGAATTTGTTTCTAGGGAAGTCTGTAGAATTTAAATAACTTGTTAAAAAGTTAATAATGGATAATATATGAGTTAATTTACATCATTCACCACTGTAGAATTAATAATCACATTAATTAGTAATATTAATTAGTTTATTGATGATTTTTGATTACATGCTTTATCATTTGATTTAATCATGAATAATTTGATAATGCATAATTACTTCAGTGTATGACGGACTGCTTTGCATCAACTTTCTCACTCAAATTCACTACTATCATTCTCATAGCAGTGTCAGTTCCTCTTGTCACTATCCTGCTCTAGTATAAATCTGACTAGCTCTGTAGGGTAATAATATAATTACTTGCCTGAGTTTAAGCTGAGAAGAGATCATGGATGCACGCACAGATTTCTTACAGTCCGCTAGAGGATGGGGCATAAGGCTCGGCTTAGTAGGAGAGAAGCTAGAACTATTTATTAGAGATGAAATGGATTGGTGGGACAAAGAAGATGAACAGATGATGAAAAGACTTGCAGAATTCGAAGCAGAGATGCGTCACAAAGCTGAAGAAGATGAGATTAAGAAGAAGCAAATTGAAACACTGAACATGGAGGAATCTACCAGCTCTGTCAAAGACTCAGTTATATAGGAATGAAGACCACCCTGAAAGAGTGGTCTACCTCAAGTAGAATAGAGGTAACCCAGTGCCCCTACATGAGGGCAGGGTAGGTGTAGGGAATAAATAAGAAGGGGAACTATTAAATAGTTCTCTCATGGGACACGGAGGTGTCAACCAGAGAGTAAGCACTTTGGTCACGGCATAATCACGCCAACGTGATAGACACAGAGAACTAAACTGAAACTCAAGAGAGGCCACTACTCTAGCGTGCTGAATGATGCCGCACGCAAAAGCCGTAGTGCGCCCCAAGTCCTTCCGCGTACTGTGTAAACAGCACGCGGAGAATAGGCAGACGGGACACAGACTTCGTAGTGAACGCATCGCTTAGCGTCGATGCTTATTTCGTTAGCCGAGTAGATAGATTAGCAATAGGGTTAGGAAACGACTAGTGATAGGCAATTCTGTGCATTTATTCTTGTGTGATTTGTTAGCGACTGTTTGTTGTACATTGATGTGAGGCAAAGAGCCAGCGGCAATAAAATGTGTAATCAATTCCTCTCGTACGACTAACAAGTCTTTTTGTGTGGTGCGAGAGAAGTTATCCCAGAATGCCTGTGACATCGGTTGATGACAGGCTAGGATAAAGTGGTGTCAGAAGTGTAGCTTGGACAATTGTTCAAGCTAAAACACTCACCCACGGCTCTAAAGTAGTATTACGGCTAGATAATCACAGGGTTTAATTTATGTTAGTGGGAATGGCATGTGCAGACAGAACAAAGTGCGAGCTGTGCCCATCGTGACCAAGTTATGTTTATTTATGGTTACTGAATTATTTTGTGCTTATTAACATGTTTTCTTCTGATTTGTAAGTATTATTATTATAGTTTTGTATCATTTATTTCTACAATTATTTATTTATTTACTAGTATTTGTCAAATATGATTCACGGCGGAGCGATACACAAAAATATCGATTTTTCCAATCTAAAAATAGTGCTGTGCTGGTGACGTATCGCGACTGACAAACAGCTGCGTTACGCCATTTGCAATCAGCGACTGATTGTTGACAAATCGCAAAGCGGCTGCTCGCCTGAATCGTTGGCTTATATCAAATATTATTTTTTTATATAAGTTATTTATTGAATTCATTTATTTATTTGAACATTATTATTACCTTTATATTTATTTCAAAGCATTTATTTAATTATTTATATACTTTTTCTATTTCTTACCGTCGCGATGGCACTACTTTTGCTATGCAAATGAGACGCAGTCTGCACAACACTTCCATAAATTAAACAGCTAGAGTTAGGGAAGGCAGAAGACGTTAGAACGAAGACAGGACAGTGACATTTATTATTAATTAAACCACATTGTATTGTCCTGGGGCATGTGATTGTACAAAATTGTCTAGGATTATATATCGTTTACAAGTGGTTAATTATTGATGCTCTTGATAACCAGGCAGAACAACAGTTGGTCATAAGCATAACGCAAGCTGTGTGTGGTATTGCCAGACGATTGGACTTGAGGTGCCAAACGAGTGTACATGATTGATCTGGAATGTTAAGATGAGTATACCCAGATGATTTTGCATGCAATATGATTAATAATGCATCTCTTTTTCAGCGTGTGATGTATTAGCATATTTTTGTGATCTGTTTTTCAGGTTATAATCTAAGAGTATAATTTTTGTACTCAGGGATTTAAAAACCTAACATATCTAATATAAATAAGTGAGTAAATATTTGAGTGCCTATCAACTCTATCTAATTACCCAACATCATGGCAACTTTAGCTGATTTCATAAAAGCAGGCAAGGAATTAGAATACACAGGAAAAGACTTAGAGCAATATGCTGATAAAAAATTTAAGGAAGCAAAAGATGCTGAGAGAGATGAACGTGCACGAGAAAGAGAACACGATAAAGAGATTAAACAAAAGCAATTAGAACAAGATAAAGAGATTAAGCAAAAACAATTAGAACAAGATAAGGAAATCAAACAGAAGGAATTAGAGATTAAACAAAAAGAATTAGAATTAAAACAAAGAGAGATAGATGAAATGGCAAGAATGAAAGAAAAACAAATACAAGTTGAATCAGAAACACAGTTAAAGATGAAAGGTATGGATGTAGATTCACACTTAGAGATCTCCGCTACAAAACTAAAAAGTCAGCAAGAAGAGAATAAATTTAATAAGTACAAAAATATTATTAAGCCATTCTGTAAAGAAGATTCCATATCAGCCTGGACAGAAAATGTCGAATATCAACTGAAATACCACGAAGTACCAATCGATATGTGGGCCATGATCTACATGAAGAACCTCAGTGGGGAGCCCCTTAAAGTGATAGAATCAATACCAACTGATCTTAGATCTAACTATCAGTACATCCACGATAGGATAATGCAACATTTCTTACTTGATGCCCCTGGGTATCAAGTACAGTTTTCCCATTTAAAACCAAAGCCAAGCGAGACCTTTATCGATTATGTCTCAAATGTCCAAAGCGTACTAAATAGATGGCTTAGGGCAGCAAAAATAGGAAAGGACTTTGAAAAACTTAAAAATTTAATAGCCATGGATAAAGTCATATCCACAATACCATCTCCTTTCGCTAAATTCCTGCAGCAGTCAGACATCGAGACCATAGAACAATTTGAAAAGAAAGGCTCTGCATATTTTTCCTCAAATAGAGATATTTTTAAAACAGCAAATAGCGATTCTGAAATAGTCTCTTTTGGTAAGGACCAACCTAAAAGCTATCAGAGCAATAAAAAACCATTTCATAGAGTCGACAAGAAAGATAAAAAATTGTCGAAATGTGTCTATTGCCAACTTTTTCATGATACTTATGCTATGTGTGATAAATCACCAAACTATCCGACACATCTTGAGATGGTCATTAAGAAACAACAAAACAAAAGAACTGCATACAGGCGTGCAGTCAAATGCTTCTTCTGTTCAAGCTACGGGCACTATTCCAATAAGTGCCTAGGCCGCCAAAGAATGAAGGCCAACAATGCAATTTTGATTGATACATCCTCTGATAGTGAGAGTGAGACTGAGTGTGAGGTCGAGAATGAATTACCTGTTAACCAATCTGAAGATGTGTGTTGTGTAAACGATATATTAAGCTTTGACAGTTGTGAACGATGTCACCAATTTCATGCAGACGGAAAATTAGAATGTGGACATACAGTACCATTCTCAACTGAGAGTGTAAACGCAGCATTAGCCTCCAGAGGCAATTTGGTGTTCCACAATGCAATGGTCAACGAAATACCATGCCAATGTTTGCTGGACAGTGGCAGCACTCTTATTGGTCTTAGAAAGGAACTGGTGAATCCAAATGATTATACAGGTGACTCAGTCAAATGCCGAACCTTTTTGGGTAATATTGAAATTTACCCTTTGGCTAAAGCCCGTATTAACACTCCTTTCCTTTCTGGTACCTTTACATGTGCGATTTTAGATAACCCTTGTACTGATTTAATTTTGGGATGCTTACCCCAATTGAAACATTGCACTAACGAAGAAATAGCTGCATGGGAAAAATTAAATGCAGCTAATGCAACAACCAGAGCAGATACAATGAAACACCAAGACACACTACAGGATGAGAGACTACTGTTGCTATCACCAACTAGCACGGATGATACCACCAGACAAAAATTCATAGACCAGCAAAAAGCTGATCCTAGTGTGTCTCCATATCTAAAGCTATTGAAAGAAAAAGCCAAAGTGACAAAAAACGCATCATGGTTCTTTAGACTTAATAATGGTATTCTTACTCGCTATTATACAACTGGTAACCATGAGATTCAGCAAACGGTGTTACCTGTACAACACCGCCAAACTGTGCTAAAGATTGCACATGAGTCACCGTTTGCTGGTCACCTTGCATACGACAAAACCAGGGCCAGAATTCAGGCTCATTTTTATTGGCCAGGTTTTTGTAATGACATAAAACAATTTTGTCGTTCATGTAATGTCTGTCAACAACTAGTACGTAAGGGTAAACATCCTACAGCTGAAGTGCAACCTTCAACACTGGCCTCTAGGCCATTTGAGAGTGTGGCGGTAGATATTGTTGGACCCCTGAACCAGGTGTCCAGCAAAGGAAATCGCTTCATCTTAACGATGGTAGACCTATGTTCAAGGTGGGTTGAGGCAGTAGCTTTGAAATACATCACCTCCAAAGACGTTGCCAATGTATTTCTACACTTGTTCTCACGATTCGGATTTCCACGTACCATCTTATCCGATCGTGGAACTCAATTCATATCGGCTGCAACGCAAGCCCTTACGAAAATGTTAGGGATTAAACAGCATTTTACAACAGCTTATCATCCAGCCAGCAATGGAATAGTAGAGAAAATTAACGGAGACCTGAAGCATATGCTGGCTAAGGTGACAGCAGAAAACCCAGCTGATTGGGATACACTGTTACCAACAGTGCTGTTCGCCTATCGGGAGATTCCCCATTCAAGCACGGGTTTCTCACCGTTTGAATTAGTATACGGGGCTAACCCACGTGGACCCCTAACAATTTATCATCAGGTAGTAACTAATTCAATTGAAAGTCCAACCCCAAAAACACCTTATGAAATGGTAACAGAAACACGAGATAAAATCATGAAATCGTGTATCATAGCTAAGGCAGCTTTGGAGAGGAAGGGTCAAATCTACCGCCAATACGCAAACAAAGGTGCGAGAACTATTAATCTAGAACCAGATCAAGACATACTGCTTTTACTTCCAGACAAACGGAATCTATTATTGACCTCATGGCAAGGGCCATTCAAAGTGGTACGAAAAATTTCGGATGTCGATTATGAAATATCGATAAACGGACACTTAAAGATATTTCATATCAACATGTTCAAACCCTACTTTTCACGACAAGAGACAGAAGTAGAGACAGACGAACACAATGCACCCACACCTATGGATGAGACGACAGACGTACACAACGCAACTACACTAGTTAGCGAGACTGGCAAAGCCGACGAGATGCATACACTTAGTGAGTTTACAGAAAACGCACTTAGCACCACAACCGTACTGAATCAGGTAGACGACGACGGGATGGAACTACCTGTTCCAATTGTAGACAAGACTGCGACATTAGATTGTATACGATTAGAAACGGGACTAACAGAAGAACAACGACGACAAATAATAGAATTAGTGACTGAATATAAGGACATATTTTCCGACATTCCAGGTAGGACGGACAGGATCGAGCACTCCATCCTTCTTTCGGACTCGAAGCCTATCAAATGCAGGCCATACTCTATCCCACTCAGCTATAGAGAAAGTCTAAATAAGGAAATTCTTAATTTAGAAGCTAGTGGAATCATTCAAAAATCTACATCTGAGTACTCCTTTCCAATCGTCCTGGTCAAGAAAAAAGACTCCACAATTCGTCTTTGTGTGGACTATAGAAAACTCAACAATGTCACTAAGATCGATGCAGAACCAATTCCTTCCTGCGAAGATCTTATTCTGGATATGTCCACCTCCAAAATCTTCTCTAAATTAGACCTTACTAAGGGATATTGGCAGGTCCCTATGCAGACTCAATCTATCCATCTTACTGCATTCTCAACACCTCTAGGTCTTTACGAGTGGCGATTTCTTCCTTTCGGACTTCGTAATGCTCCTGCCACTTTTGTACGCTTAACTAGAGATTTACTACATGGAGTGACGAATACGGTGACATATATAGATGATATTTGTGTCCATACAGATGACTGGACAACACACTTACTGAAACTCAGACATGTCTTCGATAGGTTGCGACTCTTCGGTCTCACGGTCAAACCAAGCAAAGTTGAATTGGGCCTACAAGAAATTGAATTTTTGGGTCATGTCATTTCACAAGGACAACTGAAAACTGACAATAGAATTATTACTAAAATTATGAACCTGACCATGCCTACAACAAAGAAGCAGGTCAGGAGCCTTTTGGGTTTAGTAAATTATTATAGCAAGTTCATACCGAACTTAGCTGAAATTACAAGTGTATTTTCAAATGTTTTAACAGCATCAGTAAAATTAGATGTCAAAGATGCATTATTAATTTCTGCATTGTCAAAATTGAAAATCCTATTTAGTAATGTACCAATCCTCCGTTTGCCTAATCCTAGGCTCGTTTATTATCTTAGGACAGATGCCAGCAGGATTTCCATCGCTGCAGTACTAGGCCAGTTTTATGATGGCATCTTCCATCCAATTTGCTACGTGAGCCGCAAGATCACACCGGCTGAGTCCAGATATTCCATATCAGAGTTGGAAGCCCTAAGCGTCATGTATTCGGTGAGGAAGTTGCATCGATTTCTGGCGGGTAATCACTTCGTAGTCCAGACTGACAACTCCCCAATCACGGTCATACAAAGTGGGGTACATCGCAATGACCGCATCTACAGGTGGTCATTAATATTACAGAATTATACTTTTAGTATAGCGCATATTAAGGGTAGGGACAACATACTTGCTGATACCCTTAGTCGACCATCTGAGGTAGAAATACCTGATATTCCACATGAAGAGGTAGTGTAAGAAATGTTAATTTAGTACACTTAAAATATCCTGTATAGAATATACTAATGAATACATAGACATCAGGATCAGGACTGTGTGCTAAGAACAGTGAACTACCATGTGTCCGTAGACAGCAGAACAAGAACTATTCGCCAAGAACAAGGGAATCACCGTGTGTACATAGACAGCTCGTTACTTACTATGCTCCATGTGTGTTCCGGTGAATCACCTGTGTTAATCACATAAAAACAGTGTCAGAACATTGTAAAATAACAGACATGAAGATACTTGGCTACGACACCAGCGGACTCGACGAGTGGAAGAATACCCATAAGACACAAGTATGACTGTGTAGTATAGTTAGCATACCCAGGATAAGTGTGTGTATAGAAACTATGCCAACGAAAGCAATTTTTGTACGTTATGGCAACCACTAACCTGAGGTAAATAAATACCATGTATATATATTTAGTTATTGTGATATGTATTATAACGTTTTTAATATAGTGATAAATTATAGGTAGATTAGTTACTTTAATATAGAGTTAGATTACATTTATGGAATATAATAGATTTTTTTGGTGTAATTTAGATAAATCATTAATTTACCCACTTACCTAGCATAAAAGTATATCAGTATAGTACTTTAAACTTAATAACAGCTAATTAAAGGCTAGGATAAAAAGTTTAGATAGGAACAGTACCATTTAGTTTAGATAGGAACAGCACCATTTAGTCCATTTCACTTCACTTTATGTCATTCCATCTTCAGGAACACTTTAACATCCTCATCATTTAGGATTAAAATTAGGTTATATTATATAGGATAAAAGGATTATAGGTATGAACATACATCATTTAGACCATGTAGATTAAAAATATCCATTATATTCTTTTTCATTTAAACATTAAAAACATTATTTAGAATTTTTGTTACATTTCACATTACCCATTTCATAAAGATACATAACTCATCTCACATCATTTTCATTTTTGTAGGTAGTTACATTACTTCCCTTAAATTAGGTTAATTTTGTACAACAAAATAGAATATAGATAGTTAGAGAATTAGTATTAGTATTGCAATAGAATATAGTGTTTAATAATATCAGGGTACAAACTATCAACCCTATTTCATCCATGTAAATAGTTTGTAAATACATGACTCGTGCAGTAAGTTACGCACAGTCATGAAGCTCAACTCTTTTCAAACTGAGCCAAACTTGTACAGTGTCACTTCAAGGTTTTTAAATAATTGTGAGAATAAAAGATGTGTGACAGAAGTGTGAAAGTGAGAGAAAAGGGTAAATATACAATGGAGAGTGAAGGCAGCCAGCGGATTTTTTCTGCCGCTCAGCGCGACTTTTTGTTATTTGTCTGCGTCAAGCGTTTGCTTTCAATGTTGAAATGTGCTGTCTCAAATGTATTGCGTGTAGTTTAGAGTAAACCTTAGAGAAAGTATTTTAAGTCTCATAAGACGGAAACGTAGTCACGAATTAGTGTTATACACTTGTTTGTGGCCACATTTAACCGAATTATGGCACTTGAAAACTAACTTACATACATAAGGATAGACAGACACACATGTTAGAAGTTAAACTATATTATTAGGTAAATTCAAACACGCAAACAACCAGGAAAACACACATGTAAAGCACATACATTTTTAGAACAAAGGGATATAACTCCGGGTCAGGGGACACAATAGACAATGAAACACTAACTTAACAGTGGAAGATAACTTTACACGCGGAAGCGAGATAGGTAAAGCCTGTCGCACACAACTTGTGCAAGGGTTGTTTAATATTATATGGGGGACATGAAGCAATTCGTGTGTTGACCCTAAGAAAGTCAACTTTGTATGGGTAGTGAGTTAATTTGCTATTTGAGGGCAGGTCTTATAAGACAATGGTCCGGTTCAGACAAACCTCGAATTAATATAATATTGCGATTGAGAAGAGGGCTCACGCCAACCAGACAAGTTTGTGGCGATCACCAGTAGCCAAGTAAAGTGATACTACACTGTGACAATAGTCAGTAGAAGTCTATTGAGGTACCCAGAACCAAGTTATCAGTAGTCTTTGACAAAAATTAGATACACTAATTTTTTATAAACCTCTTGCGTCACAACCATGAGTCAAAGTTTGTAACGCAAGACAGGAGGGGTGGGTGTGTGTCAAAGACTCAGTTATATAGGAATGAAGACCACCCTGAAAGAGTGGTCTACCTCAAGTAGAATAGAGGTAACCCAGTGCCCCTACATGAGGGCAGGGTAGGTGTAGGGAATAAATAAGAAGGGGAACTATTAAATAGTTCTCTCATGGGACACGGAGGTGTCAACCAGAGAGTAAGCACTCTGGTCACGGCATAATCACGCCAACGTGATAGACACGGAGAACTAAACTGAAACTCAAGAGAGGCCACTACTCTAGCGTGCTGAATGATGCCGCACGCAAAAGCCGTAGTGCGCCCCAAGTCCTTCCGCGTACTGTGTAAACAGCATGCGGAGAATAGGCAGATGGGACACAGACTTCGTAGTGAACGCATTGCTTAGCGTCGATGCTTATTTCGTTAGCCGAGTAGATAGATTAGCAATAGGGTTAGGAAACGACTAGTGATAGGCAATTCTGTGCATTTATTCTTGTGTGATTTGTTAGCGACTGTTTGTTGTACATTGATGTGAGGCAAAGAGCCAGCGGCAATAAAATGTGTAATCAATTCCTCTCGTACGACTAACAAGTCTTTTTGTGTGGTGCGAGAGAAGTTATCCCGGAATGCCTGTGACATCGGTTGATGACAAGCTCGATTGAGGAAAAGCCAATCACTCAAGCCGAAACTCTGATAGAAAGCAGGGAAGCTGACCGTCACAAAGAAGAGGCATGCATTCCTTTGCAAATCCCCATGGCTCAGAAAAACAAAAACTTAGGCACAGAAAGGCAGATGCTTTCCACTTCAATTCCGAAAACGAAATGGAATCGGAGGAAATGTACCAAGCGTACAGTAAACAGTCACAAACGTGAAAAATGTTTACACTGCAATAAAAGCGGATTAGCTGGCTTGGCAACCCAGCAATCTCAGGAGCTTCCCAATACTTCCCAAAGGAGAAAAATCCAGGAGGAGGAGGACCTGAGGAAAACTATTAAAGAAATCGAAGGCGAGACCTTACCCGACTCTTTTATTCCCTTCAGTTCAGAGGAACTAGGAGTGGAAATGAATTCAACTGAGACTGGAATTGATGTAAAACAGGATTCCAGTGTTTCTTTCTGTGTGGCCACACAAGATGAACCAATTATCAGTATGAATTACTTATCTCAGGTGGGATATGGCATTGAAAATGACACCCCACAACATTCACTTCTATTGGATTTGGCACAAGAAAACCAGACCAGGGAGAGAATACCTCAATTGGACTTGGCACAAGAGAGCCCGGCCAGGAAGAAAAAACAAGATACGGAGGAAAATTCTTACGATGTCAGTATCTTGGCATCTTTCACAAAGGAAACTCAAGATATACAAAGCATTCATGTAGATAGTACTACGGACTCTGATTCAGGGACGATAAACATGTCTGCTACCAACAAAGAAGAAAATACTTCTTTGGTCAAGATGAAGGTAATACCTATCATCAACACAGCTGAAGCTAACAGGGGATCACAAATGATGGACTCTGCAGTGGAACAAAACCGGAGCGGTTGGTATACTCAACACTCAGGACCTTGTTTACCTTTCACTTCAACCAATGTTGGATGTGGAGAACAGCTGTTTATGTATACTTCTACAAGGAGTGATACAAATTCACAGTTCTTGGGGAACAACATGATTTCTCAAAGCTGGACAACTTCTAGCCTTATACTTTCAAACACAGATTCAAAATGGAACTCTGTTGAAGAGGAACTCACCTGGATAAAGAATTATCGAGGGAAGAACTCTCTTAAATCAGGAGGGAGTAAACAGACGCCCTACCAAGAAAGAGGCAAGTACGAGTTGAATGCACATCATAAAACTATGATGTTTAGCAAATTTCCTGCCAAATGGAGGAGATTAAAGGATTTTATTATGATCTTTGGCCGATGGAGGAAAAGAAAATGGAGCAACATTACTGCGACCAATTCTTTTAAGAAAACACTGATGGCACTTCCCCTGCTTATAGGACAAGGGCCAGAAATAAAGTGTATAATAACAGTCTCTCTGCGGCGCAGGAGAATCTTGTTATACATTTTGCATTTTCCCGGCTGTGAAAAAGTAAAACCTCCAGAGGACAGGACATTACCGAGCAATTGCCCGGAAATCCGACACAACACCAGAAGCAAAGATTTGCAAGATTTATCCTGGGAGGATGAACATGGGATATTTCTTTTGACTCATAGAACATCCCACTGCCACAAAGAATATTGGGAACCCAGACTTGGAGGCAGTTGGAGAACGGAGAGAACTTAGATACATTCTTGAATGCTGCCGAGGCTCTGTTATAGGCTTCATTAATGAACCTACTTAAATTGGAGAGCTATGTGACGGGACAGCCCCGACAGCATCATAATTACACAAGTTTTCAAGGAATTACAGAGCCCACAATATTTTTCTAAAATTCTCTAAAAGAATAAACGTTCCCCAGAAGAGGATAAAAACGTAAGAGAAAAATACAGAGTCACTTAGAGCCCGCACTATCATTTTTACTACATTGGTAGATCAAAGCAACGTCTGGTCTCTACATCTAAGAGATTTTCCCTTTGATGTTCTGATAAACCAGACATCGCGGAGCCAGTCAGTTGAGATTGACGTGTTAGTTTACAAGCCTGCGGTTGGAATAGGGACTAACACCTTACGTTCAACAGGACCTAACGTGTGAACCAGCCACGGCAGAATGGGAGATAAGAGCCAGACTTTGCGGAGACAGAAAACGTTTGTAGTTGCCGCTACAAGCGAGTTCAGCGGACAGACGGGTGATTGTAAGACGGCAATATAATGCCGGCCTTACACCTCGTCGCAACCCAGGAGATAAAAGCTTGTTAATTCCCGGGAAAGTGAGAAGGCACCAGCAGATTGGAATGTAGGTATGACGCAACGTCTGTTGCAGGGGCAAATTCATTGTTTCAGGAATGTGGTATCGGTCAATTTGATTGGCAGAAATAACTACAGTCCATGTGGAAAATAGGCGGAGTTAATTAATAGGGGATATATTAATTAGCCAACGTGGAAACTAGCCAGGGATGAAGAGAATAAAACTACATGCATGGCCAGCAAGACTTCAGACGCAAATTCACAATAGCATTCTTAGGATACCTACTGGAGAAATATTAACATTTCGTTCTGTTGGACTTCTGTACGAAGTCGTATGACAGGATTTCCTAGCTATAACCCAGGTAATACCATTACTCTGATTAGTTTGTTTGCTAGTCTGAAGGCTTGTGTAGTTTCTTGTTCTACATATTCTCCCAAACTTTACACTGGTGGATTTTCTTTGTACTTAATGTTCCAGTTTATAGATTTACTATTACACTGTGAACTTTATCTTCTTCTTTCATTCACTACTTGGTTGTCTGATTTGTTGTATGTGATAATTTGGAGAAATCCATTATCCAAGCTACATGAGCGTGTGGCTTATTCATGTACAGGAGATACATTTAGATTCATCCTGTATGATGTTAAACATTGGGGAGACTGACTACTTAGGAGACATTCCTGAGAGTTACCAGTCTCTTGATAGCGTCAATTTTACATTGATTATTTGGACCAACACTTTGAGTGCCTACCAAGATTATGGTGAAACCACTTGGTTTGAGAAATGGCACCAGTTCACGTTGTCTGCATGAGGACAGACATGACTTAGGACATTCAATATCCCAGACAGATTCAGGGAAGGCATTTAATGTTCGACAGGACTGTGCGACCAGCCCTTCCGACAAGACAGTATGAATGAATCAGAAAGGGAAAGAGTAAGTGAGGTGAACTTATATGGGAAACACCCCATTACATAAATGTATGTGATGATGTATGTCTTGAGCTATAGATGTTCTAAATGGGTTTATGAATATATACATATATATTTATTTATTTAGAACTGATATATGTTTATGTAACATGCCATCAGATATCATCATACCATCATATATTATGACTTGAATGTATGTTTATATGAATGTATAGACATATGTGTTTGAGATGTGTAGACGTAGATACTACCCATCTCCGTTCGTTTCATTCCAGATCTCTTAGGAGCAATGGACAGTCAACAACCCATATCAGGAAGTGACTTAGCCTTGTGAGGGACCACTTTGGACTCCTTCAATCTGACAGTGAACTGCGTCTCACTGGGGGAAGCATGACCTATGTGCTTCTGAGCTTTTCAGCCAGATGAGTTACGTATACCATAATATAATCATCATCATCATATGATCATCAATAGCAATAATAAACACAGTTGTTGTATTTTAAACTCAGTTGTCTGTATACATTCTAAATGTTGATAAATGTTTGTGTAGTTTAAATATGTACACACATTTGGAGAACATTTAGTGGGGGTTCACACATATTGTCCAGAAGTGGGAATCTATGTCCGGGAGGTACTTTGTCTATGCAGTCATAAGTAACCAGATTACGTTGCATAACTTAACTCCTCCTTTCTCACTTCTGGTGATACCAAGTACAGCCAAAACTATATAGATATATTCTATCTTCAACGAGCCACTTCTTGGCTGTTTTCTTGAGTATCAGGGACAGTGTCTTAAATCAGCATAACAGACATTTGTTCCACATTTTCTCTCTGGGATCTGGGGGTGGTAATTAGTCCCTTCTGACAGAGTTAGGGGATCTTAAACTGCATCCAGAACTAAACACCAGCAGAAGAAAATGATTTTGGCTGAGTGGTTGCCCATCTGGGATCTAACCCTAGCCAGTCACCAATTGTAAATCTGGGTGCAGAGACGGTGGAAAGAATGCAGGTAATGAACTATCTGGGGATACATTTTGATCGAAGCCTTGCTTATAATGAGCACACAGACCAGGTGATAACAAAGGCCAAGCGAGGTTTGGCTGCGATGCAGGTGATAGCAACGGCAAACTGTGAGCAGTGCCATCTATGTCTCCTGTACGAGTGTCTGGTCCTTTCTGTTTTGGAGTATGCCAGGGCGATCCTGACTCTCAGCCGTAAGCAGATGGAAAGGATGGAAAGGATACAGAACGAAGCTATGCATATTATTCTTGGATGTACAAGAGATACAGCATGCAGGGCGATGCGCTGCCTTTTTGATTTTCCAACCATTGAAGACAGAATACAAATTTGCAGAGAACACAAACACACAACATCCACTGCATAGTGAAATTATGAAGGTGAAGGGCAGCAGGTTAAAAAGAGGAAGGTCATGGATGGGTCAAGCCGAAGACATTATTCAACAGGTGTGTTCACTTGCAGACTTAGAAAATGGCGAGGAGTGGGTATGAATGCCAACAGATTTCTGTAAGTCTGTTGCTTCCATCTAGACAGAAAATGCAGACAAGAAAATCCAGCTGCTGTGAAGGCGGAAGTACAAGCTTTGATCTTCAAGAATTCTTTGGAGGGTGATGCTGTCATTTACACAAATGGGTCAGTCGTTCGACGAGTGAGAAGTTCATGGGTTTTTACGGCCACGCCGGAGGGAGAATTGTGAATGAAGATTCTGGTGCTTTTGCTTTGACCACAAGTAGCCTGACTATGGAAGTCATGCCAGTAAGTAAAGCAATAACATGGCTCGAGACACAGATATTCACTAGGGTATGTTTCCTTAGTGACACACTCAATAAGCATGCGCAAGAAGATAGAGATGGGGTGGGTCCAAAGAGAGTGGCTGCTGTCTTTGGAGCGGTCTCAGCTGGAAACGATTAGTTTCATTTTCGTGCCAGGATATACAGGTGTATGAGGAAACGAGCGGGCTGACAAACTTGCAGGTAAGGCTACTGTGGAAGGCGGGTGAGCAATGGACCAGGCTGACATTCTGAATGCTGTACGATGACACACCAGACATAATATATCAATGACACACCACACATAATATATCAATGACACACCAGACATAATATATCAATGACACACCACACATAATATATGAATGACACACAACACATATATATCAATGACACACCAGACATAATGTATAAATGACACACCACACATAATATATCAATGACACACCACACATAATATATCAATGACACACCACACATAATATATCAATGACACACAACACATATATATCAATGACACACCAGACATAATGTATAAATGACACAACACACATAATATATCAATGACACACCACACATAATATATCAATGACACACCACACATAATATATCAATGACACACCACACATAATATATCAATGACACACCACACATAATATATCAATGACATAACACACATAATATATCAATGACACAACACACATAATATATCAATGACACACCAGACATAATGTATCAATGACACACCAGACATAATATATCAATGACACACCACACATAATAAATCAATGACACACCACACATAATGTATCAATGACACACCACACATAATATATCAATGACACACCAGACATAATATATCAATGACACACCACACATAATGTATCAATGACACACCACACATAATATATCAATGACACACCACACATAATATATAAATGACACACCAGACATAATATATCAATGACACACCACACATAATATATCAATGACACACCAGACATAATATATCAATGACACACCACACATAATATATCAATGACACACCACACATAATATATCAATGACACACCACACATAATATATCAATGACACAACAGACATAATATATCAATGACACACCACACATAATATATCAATGACACACCACACATAATATATCAATGACACACCACACATAATATATCAATGACATACCACACATAATATATCAATGACACAACAGACATAATATATCAATGACACACCAGACATAATGTATCAATGACACACCACACATAATATATCAATGACACACCACACATAATATATCAATGAAACAACAGACATAATATATCAATGACACACCACACATAATATATCAATGACACAACAGACATAATATATCAATGACACACCACACATAATATATCAATGACACAACAGACATAATATATCAATGACACACCACACATAATATATCAATGACACACCACACATAATGTATCAATGACACACCACACATAATATATCAATGACACAACAGACATAATATATCAATGACACACCACACATAATATATCAATGACACAACAGACATAATATATCAATGACACAACAGACATAATATATCAATGACACACCACACATAATATATCAATGACACAACAGACATAATATATCAATGACACACCACACATAATATATCAATGACACAACACACATAATATATCAATGACACACCACACATAATATATCAATGACACAACAGACATAATATATCAATGACACACCACACATAATATATCAATGACACAACAGACATAATATATCAATGACACACCACACATAATAAATCAATGACACACTAGACATCTTATATATAAATTAGGATGTGCGTATCTGCGTATGTATGTATGTATCTCTGTATGTATGTATGTCCTTTATGCGCTCGCGAACGGCCCATCCGATTGAGATGAAATTTTCTACACGCCTTCCTTTCATTCCAGAGATGCCAACTGTCGTAGTTTTTTTTTCTTCTTCCTCCTCCTCCCTCCTCCCTCCTCCCCCTCCCAAAATACGTACGTCCAGGAAATGGTCTTCTACATAGACACTTCTCTCTGAGGTCCGCGATAACATATTAACCTGGTGGGATGGCAATCAATCATCCTACTACCTCCTCCCTCCTCCTCCCTCCTCCCTCTTCCTCCCTCCGCCTCCTCCCTCCTCCATCCTCCTCCTCCCGCTTCCTCCCTCCTTCTCCCTCTTCCTGCTCCCTCCGCCTCCTCCCTCCGCCTACCCCTCCTCCTCCCTCCTCCTCCCTCTCCCTCCTCCTACTCCCTTCTCCTCCTCCTCCTCCTCCTCTCTCCTCCTCCCTCCTTCTCCCTCTTCCTCCCCCCTCCTCCTCCACCCTACTCCTCCCTCCTCTTCCTAATCCCTCCTCCTCCCTCCTATTCCTCCTGTCTCCTCCTCCCTCCTTCTCCCTCCTCCTTCTACCTCTTCCTCCCTCCTCCTTCTCCCTCCACCTCCTCCCTCCTCCTCTCTCCTCCTCCTCCCTCCTCCTCCCTCTCCCTCCTCCCTTCTCATCCTCCCCCACCTACGTTCTCCTCCTCCCTCCTCCTCCTTCTCCCCCTCCCTCCTCCCCCTCCTCCTCCTCCTTCACCCTCCTCCCTCCTCCTCCTCCTCCTTCACCATCCTCCCTCCTCCTCCTCCCTCCTCCCTCATCCCTCCTCCTCCCTCCTCATCCCTCTTCCTCCTCCTCATCCCTCCTCCCTCCTCCTTCTCCCCTTTCCCCCCTCTTTCTCTTAATCCCTCCTCCTCCCTTCTCCTCCCTCCTATTCATCCCTACTCCTCCTCCTCCCTCCTCCTCCTCTCTCCGCCTATCTCTTCCTCCCTCCTCCTCCCTCCTCTCTCTTCCTCCTCCCTCCTCTCTCTTCCTCCTCCCTCCTCCTCCCTCTTCCTCCTCCTCCTCCCTCCTCCTTCCTCCTGCTCCCTCCTCCTCCTCCCTTCTCCTCCTCCCCCTCCTACCCCACCCTCCTCCCCCTCATCCGTCTTCCTCCCTCCTCCTCCCTCTCCTCCTCATCCCTCCTCCTCCATTCTCCTCCTCCCTCCTCCTCCTCTCTCTACCTCCTCCCTCCTCCTCCCTTCACATTCCTCCTCCTCCCTCTTCCTCCTCATCCCTCCTCCTCCTCTATCCTCCTCCCTCCTCCTCCTCCTCCTCCCTCCTCCTCCCTTCACATTCCTCCTCCTCCCTCTTCCTCCTCCTCCCTCTCATCCTCTTCCCTCCTTCTCCTCCCTCCTCCTTCTCCCTCTTCCTCCTCCCTCTTCCTCCCTCCTCCCGCTCTCTACTCCTCCCTCTTCCTGCTCCCTCCGCCTCCTCCCTCCGCCTACTCTCTCCTCCTCCTCCCTCCTCCTCCCTCTCCCTCCTCCTCCTCCCTCTCCTCCTCCTGCGATCTCCTCCTCCCTCCTTCTCCCTCTTCCTCCTCCTCCTCCTCCACCCTACTCCTCCCTCCTCTTCCTAATCCCTCCTCCTCCCTCCTATTCCTCCTGTCTCCTCCTCCCTCCTCCTCCCTCCTCTTCCCTCCTCCACCTCCCTCTTCCTCCTCCCTCCTCCATTTACCCAAGACAGACAGACATACAGATAGTCGGGAACGGGATCTTATATGACTACTTATATGATTTAAATGAGATGCTCTCCACCATGGGCTGGGCCGGGTCAGACAGACAGACAGACAGATAGATAGACAGACAGACAGACAGACAGTCGGGAACGGGAGCTTATATGACTACTTATATGAATTAAATGAGATGCTCCCCACCAGAGTCTGGGCGAAGCCGGGCCGTGTCAGCTAGTAATGTATAAATGACACACCAGACATAATGTATCAATGACACACCAGACATAATAAATCAATGACACACCAGACATAATATATCAATGACACACCACACATAATAAATCAATGACACACCACACATAATATATCAATGACACACCACACATAATATATCAATGACACAACAGACATAATATATCAATGACACACCACACATAATATATCAATGACACACCACACATAATATATCAATGACACACCACACATAATATATCAATGACATACCACACATAATATATCAATGACACACCAGACATAATATATCAATGACACCACACATAATATATCAATGACACACCAGACATAATATATCAATGACACACCACACATAATATATCAATGACACACCAGACATAATATATCAATGACACACCACACATAATATATCAATGACACCACACATAATATATCAAAGACACACCAGACATAATAAATCAATGACACACCACACATAATATATCAATGACACACCACACATAATGTATCAATGACACAACAGACATAATATATCAATGACACACCAGACATAATATATCAATGACACACCACACATAATATATCAATGACACACCACACATAATATATCAATGACACACCACACATAATATGTCAATGACACACCACACATAATATATCAATGACACACCAGACATAATATATCAATGACACACCACACATAATATATCAATGACACACCACACATAATATATCAATGACACACCACACATAATATATCAATGACACCACACATAATATATCAAAGACACACCACACATAATAAATCAATGACACACCATACATAATATATCAATGACACACCATACATAATATATCAATGACACACCACACATAATATATCAATGACACACCACAAATAATGTATCAATGACACAACAGACATAATATATCAATGACACACCAGACATAATATATCAATGACACACCACACATAATATATCAATGACACCACACATAATATATCAAAGACACACCAGACATAATAAATCAATGACACACCACACATAATATATCAATGACACACCACACATAATGTATCAATGACACAACAGACATAATATATCAATGACACACCAGACATAATATATCAATGACACACCACACATAATATATCAATGACACACCACACATAATATATCAATGACAAATCACACATAATATATCAATGACACACCACACATAATATATTATAACAGAGCTCCATCTCTGTTATAGTTAGTTAAGGGGAAATAGAGAAGGGTTAGGAAATGCCGCACCCGTGAGCACTGTTGAAAGCACCATTTCTAGGGAAGCTCACGGGTGATGTCAAAAAGATAAACAGTTCCATCTTAGCTTGTAGGCAGTCCGGGTGTGTTTTGCAAGAAGCTGTATCAACTTTATAATTACAGTTAATAAAAGCCGTTTATACCATCCAAGGCTTCAATGTCATCTATTGATATTATCAGTTAACCGTTCACTCTGTTACATGAGTGAAAATGGAGCCAGTGAACAGGATGCGGGTCATGAATTGTCACGGAATGTAAGTTGCCTTCAAAACAGAAACATGGCTGTGTATTTGTTTTCGTCAATACTACGGAACGATGGCAGTTGAAAATTGTCGCTTGCAGAGAAATTCAACAAGGCGGCGTCTCTGATCAAATCTTCGCTACACAGTAATATCAAAGCGTCTCTGATCAAATCTTCGCTACACAGTGCGTCTCTGATCAAATACTGCGTTGACCTGGCTGGTTTTTTTTGAGTCCGCCATACATATGGGAATTATAAGCTGTGTATCAAAATAATGATTGCCATCATGTTCCAGAATAACCGTTGCTTTGAGCCTCAATATGTTTTACAAGAGCCGTTACCCTTGAACCAGCCTATGACCTTGGTCGTCGCTTGAGAGATCAGGAGCTGTTATCATTGTTGAATCTGACCTCGCTTGACGGAATCAAAACCGAACAATCGTTTGGATCAGCAGCTCAAATAACAAGAAAACCTCTAACGAAAAATTACTTCGCTGGATCATGGGTGTCTTGAACTCTGGCAATTATTAGAATGTTAAACGATCACGTTGATGTAGAACTCTTGGAAGCGAGTAAGCAAAGTGGGTTGCCCCGTCCTGTTGAAGAAAGGACCCTACTAAAGTCGCTTTAATTGCCAGATCGAGCCGTTTTAGGGCGTCCAGAAGTGCCAATTTTTGTGTCCAGATCTGCACTCCTTCGAGCGGAAAGAGCAGCCATACATTTGAAAGTGTCATGATGGAATGAAGAAACTCTTTCCTTGTCGAGCCTTATCAAGCCTTATCGAGCCTTGTCGAGCCTTATCAAGCCTTATCGAGCCTTGTCAAGCCTTATCGAGCCTTGTCGAGCCTTATCAAGCCTTGTCGAGCCTTATCAAGCCTTGTCGATCCTTGTTCAAGTACTTGGGGGTCAGATACCGTGCCTCTCAGTCTCAACATACGAGAGCGAAACCTGAGAACCATTAATGTGCAGCTTTCGACGAGTTTCTAACTACAGGCAGGGAACTATGTTGGACAGCCAACACTTGTAAAGTATAAATTTAATATTATAGTATTAGAAGATTATAGGACTTGATAAGTTTAATTAACATATTATTATATTTTAACATATTATTTATTATAGTGAAATATTTCAGCATGGCAGAAGAACCAGGTTCATTAGCACAAGTTTTGACTGGAGTGGGTATGGCAACAGGCTAACTCAACAGGTACCAAGAAATATATAGATAAATTACGGAGAAATTAGTTTGAACTACCTACATATAGAATTAAAACGAAATGGTGCATGGTTGGGAGAGTTAAAAGTGGCGGTTAGTGAAGTAGAAAATTTTGTGGAAACGTTGCAGAGCAGAACGACTAGACAAGAGCCTTATAGATTTAAGATAGACTGCAATAGAGTAGGAAAGAATAACAGGAGACAGCCACTACCTAATAAAGACAGAAGACAATATGGTTCTGATTATGCGGTTAGTTATGACGAACCAAGGCCTGATGTTTATAGGGTAAAAGACGGTGAGAACAGACGTAATAGTGAAAGGTCGGACTGGTATAGGTGTTATAGGTACAAGAATGGTCCTGAGAGAGACCTTTCCAATAAACTATGGAAGTGGCCATCCCATAGCAAGATTGCTAGGAAAAAACGTGATGACTGGTTTGAACAAAGACGAAGACAATATCTGAGGTCAGAGTCAAGGAAAAGAGTAGAAAACGTAAGTAGGAATTCAACTACTCCTAAAGTGGTTGCGAATCTGACTCTTAGACAAGAAAAGAAGAAAATAGACCAAGAGACTCAGATGCAGGTGATTGAAGTGGTAGAAGAGAACACACAGACACAAGTTGATACAGTAGAGAAAAAAGTTCAGGTACAACCAACCAGCAAGATAACGAAGGGAAGTCAAACCGAGTTAGTAGAGACTCAGTCAAAACCAACTCACTTGACTAAGGGAGACGGTTGAAATTAAGAAAGATAAACAGACGAGAACCAAAGACGAAAAGAGACCAAAGAGGAAAAGTATTGGGGAAAGAAATATAAACAGTCTGACAGTCAATAAAGGTACAACTGAGATGTCAGTTTCCTCAGCTAAAGACATTGGAGTTGTCCCAAACCGGAGCAGGGGGAATAGAGGTAAGAGGAAAGTCAGACGTTCTAAAGCCGACTATGCGAATATGATCGACGTGTCTGCAGTAAACTATTATGAGTCTGATGAGGGAACTATCATCAGTATATCATCTGAAGATGAGATGGGGAAATGTAAGAGTTATGTAAGGTATACAGAAAACAGTGAGCAGACTGACGCAATTAAAGGGAACAGAAAGAAAGTATTTAAGAAGAAGAATAGTAATAGACAGATAGCGGAAATTTACTCGACGACAGAAAATAACATAAGAAAACTCAGAGAATTAAGACCTGAGTATTTTAACAACGGATTAATAAGTACGGATAGTGAAGATGACATAATTGAAGAGACGCACATTAGTACTAGGAGACAATGAAATATTTGGCTTAGATGCACTCTATAACTGTTAGAATTCCGAGGGTGAGGAATGACAGATGGTATTGTTTTAGCTTATGAGAGGAATTGCGGTTTGAGCATATACATATGGGCTGTCTAAAATAGGCAGATGAATTTTTTGGGTGTAGCATCACATGATACAGGGTAGACAATAGTGTTGTTGAGGATAGAGAGTCACGACAACTGATAGAATATTCTACGTGGATACGTTATAAAGAATATCTTGTGTTTGGTTGTGGTGAGGGGAGAGTAAACAAGGTAGAAATTGAAATGTCCCTTGTCCGGAATGGCTAGATAGAGAGAGTTGATCACGTTGAGTGATGTATAACTGGTGTGATTAAACTAGGGTAGATTCAGCACAGAATTAGCAGAGAGAGAGATAAACTAAGTATGAATGCTCGTAATAGAATTGGTTCGACGCAGGGCTATGACGTGATGTCTGAAATAGTTTCGCTTGGTAGTTTGAGAAGTAGGTATAGTAGCATTGGCAGATGAACCGAGCGTGTCTGATGAGGAGATATAGATTAAGGAGGAATTGAGTATCCTGTGTAAAATAGCCAGTGGAGTGCAAGAGTATTAAGAGTAAAAGACTATGGAAGCTGATGCTTGAAGAATACGAGTGAGGGGGTTGACGTAATTACATGATGCTTGCGGAGAAAGAAGAGGTGATTAAATCTGAGAAAGTTGTTGTGTGGAGAAGTATAGAATGATGGTTACGAGGTTAGTAGCTCAGCAGAATGAGGTTTGTTCTGAGAGATCGTTGATAGTGCTAGTTAATGTGTAGAAGAGATATAGTTTGCGAGAGATAATGTATAGGTTCTGACCTTTGAAAAGGAGTAAATGATTGAGAAAAATAGAAATAAGAAAACAGTTGAATTGTGAAAGTCCTGTTGAGAAATTCGTCTGGTAATCTGTGGTTCTTGCATGTGTAAAAAGGTAGACAAACATATGTGCATCGAGTATGGATAGAATGATGTCAGGAGATTAGTAACGCATGCATGTACGAGGCGTTTAGTATATCTGGTGTCACTGTCTGTGGAAGTGATCGACACGCTTAGGCTTAGTAGTTATTGATACATGGTTGTCCATTTGTCCAGTGAGTTGATTAGCCTTATTGCACCTGTTTTTAATCTCGTTTTCTGGTTTGCCATTTGATATTATACTTTCTAGGCACTTGAGACTCTTTACTTGTTTCGAGAAATCTTCGTTTAGCTGAATTGTTGTTGTTTGTTCTTCTTTGGTTATAGTCGTTGCCTCTGTTTTGCTTGTGCTAAATTGTTAAAGTAGGTGATTAGAAAAGTGTGATGTCCTTTGTTTGGAATGTGTGATCTTAGACGGAATCGATGAAAATTTTATGACAGGCTGACAGAAAGAGAGTTAACATTTTGTATGATGTTTCATAAAACAGATTTAGTATTGTTGGCAGGGACATGTCGAAGCATGAATGCCTGATACTGAAAAATGAGAGAATATGGTTTGCTCAATCGGAGTGAGATCTGTCGTTAGTAATATGTGGTGTTGTTTGCTGTTTCTGAAAGAGTTCTGATAAATAGGAGGAGGAGTGAAAGATAGTGAGGTAAACAAGATTAGCTAAATGAATGTCAGAGTATTATAAATAGAGTACTAGAGAACGTGTTCCGATAAGTGTGACTGGCTTGATTACCATTGAGGTGTGTGAACGAAGTTAAGAGAAAGTTGAGGATAGTTTAGAGTTGTTGTAGTGAGATGTTAGAAAGTACTGATGCAGGAGAATGAAATGTTAGTTGCGTCGGGTAGAAGAAAGACTTAAAAGTAGAATTAGTTATTGTTGGCGAAGTCTATAGTAGTGGACGGTAATGTTTAGGAAGTTGTGGTAATTCTTAGTACAAATCCAAGGGAAACAACTAGTGTGCCGAGCCACAGGTTCTAATAGTAGATAGATGACTGGTAGATGACATTGGGATAGCCGTCACACTAGTAATAGATAAAATGATTTGACCTGTAGTTTACAGCGGTTGTTTGGGTTTATATTTCAAATATTGTAATATGTTAGGAATTAGTTTTGTAAAGAGTGAAATGTTGAGAGGGGAGATAATTAATGCTTGACTTTCAGAAAAAGTACAGTCATTTGTTGATTAATGACTTTTGGTGAGAGAATAGATATTATTCTACGTTAGGAGGAGAATATAGTCTGTAGGTAACAGATATATATATATATTTATTTTTTTTTGGGGGGGGGGGGGGGGATTAATGCAGGTTAATTGGCCTAGCATTGAACGTTTTTATTACGGTTATAAGAGTAGCCGTTGTAATAGATAGATATGTGTTACATTGGTTCGTAGAAGAGCCCAATGTTGTTTGGTTACTTAAGGTTATGTAGAATTATTTTTTTGAAAAAGGTTCTCTTTAGTGAGAGGATAATTGTTTTTATGGAATTTCAATGCATCATATATGGTATGTTATAGTATTTTTTAGTTGACTTGATTTTAAGATTGGACTTGTTGAGTTTTCTTAAATAGATAAATAAATTATTGTTAGTCCGTAAAAGTGACTAACAATTGATAGGATGTATGTTATTAGTTTTGAATTGCTTAATTGCATTTATTTGATATGAGGGGAAAGAGAAATGATATTTAATAACCTGGGGGGGGGGGGGGGGGTATGATGTCCTGTTGTGATTTTATTTTGCATAACTCATAATTTAAGTGAATTGTCTTGTGTGTTAAATAAGAATTACTTTGTTTATAAATATGTTGGAATTTGGTTAAGTTAAGTTTAGTTTACAAACAGTTAGGGTTTTGTCCAGTATAAAGCCCTTCGTTCAGAAAATAGTTCAGAAAACTACTGAGGACTAGAAGAGAGACACATTCTCTTTATGAATAATAAGTTCATGAGTATCTTGTGTTGGTAGGAAGACTGCTGTGACAATCAGCATTAGTGTGTTAGAATAGAGAGGTTAATAATATGGTGGCTATGAAGGGTTGGAAACATATGCCATACTTAAGTGACGGGGTTCCTATATAAATAAGAGGGTTCTAGGAGTTAAAAATAGGAGCTGCATTGATTGAATATATATGGATTGGATGCCATATTGGGGAAGAAAAGATTAACGTGACTAACGTCTATAGCAGTGGGGTAAATGTGGGGAAAGTTTAAAACATGGTTTCCATGGGGTCGGAAGTAAACATGGATTTAGAGCCATGATGTAGCCTTTAGCAAGATGAAAAACATACTGACCAATAAAAAAGATGTCAATTGAAACGAGAAAAAGAGTGTTGAGATGCTACATAGAACCTGTACTTTTATATGGATGTGAAGCTTGGACAATGAGCAGCCAGGCTGAAAAATATCTGATGGCTGTAGAAATGTGGTTTCTGAGGAAAATGCAAAGAATACCATGGACAGCCAGAAAGACCAATGAACAAGTCCTTCAAGAAACAAATGAAGATCGTAAACTGATCAGAGACATTAGACGTAGACAGTCACAATTTTTTGGGCATGTTATGAGAAGAAATGATTTGGAGAACTTGGTGACAACTGGTAAGATCGAGGGGAACAGACCAAGGGGAAGACCTAGAAACAAGTATCTGGATGGCTTGGCCTTGTGGCATGGTCGAGACAAAAACACGGAACTGATCCACGACTCTGTTGATCGAGTGAGATGGCAGAACATGACCGCCCACGCTTACCGGCATGGCACATGATGGATGGATGGATGTACTTTCATAAGAGACACGAGATTGCTGGCTTATAGAAGAAGAAGTGGGTAACGTGCTACGCCAGACAGTGTAAAAACATGAATTGAATCCCATGTTTTTTATATATATTGTGGATACAATACTACCGTATGTTAGTGAGAAATGGACATTGTCAGTGCTCACAGCGAACAGAGATGCCACGAGGTTTTAGGGGTCCGTGATATATGGACTGAGAGAGAATAACATTAATTGCAAGCAGTCACAGACATGAGTACAGTGGCGGTATATTGTTGCTGTTGATAACAGCATAAATTGAGGTTCAGGAGAACATTAGTGGGTTGCTGAAGTTTTCGGCGAAATTAAGAGGGAATTCTGAGTGAGGTATAGGAGAAGAGTAGTTATATGAAGGGAGGTGTATAATGTTGGAGGAGGTCTTGAGAAATAATGGACCTTTTTAATTTGTGTAATATATAGACATTTAGGAGTGAATAATATTTTTAATGGTTACTTGATGCTGTAGATAGCAGCGTAAACTGTAAAATTGCCATAATAAGTGGTATAAGTGAACTGTAGAAGATATAAAATTGTTTTAGACTTTATTACATAAAGTCTCAGGTAACATATGGGGGTAAGTATGAGTGTGGTTTTTGTGAGAAAGAGTTCTGCTTCTTTTAAATTCCGGTGGCCACCGATTCTTTGTCTTCCTATCGTGTGAGAGTGATTTCAGGTTGGTTGAAAGGGGAGAAGTGGTAATGTGGAGGTAATACGGTTAGTGATGATGATAGAGAGTTTGAGATAGTATCAGAAGGGTACGGTGTTTTTATAGTTGAGACCAGATATTGGTCAGGTTTTAAGCGGATCGCTTATGAAGAGAAGAAGAAGTACACATATATGGTTAGGATGGGTGGTATAAAACTGAGATTTAAATATTATGGGGTATAATAGATACCTATACAAGAGATAAGATAGGTAAATTATAATCCTGAAGGTTTTTGAAACCTTGTGTACTCAGAACAGAAGAAGAAGTACCAACGAAAGTAGCAGTTAGCTATAAGAGAGAGAGTATTAAAGGTATTCTAGGAGACAACTAAAGAGATTGAAATCGAAATAAGAAGGTTTAGGTAATTAAGATTGAGTTAGTAAGTTGGTAGTGAGAGAAAATTAAGTGGGATTTTGGAATATATAGGTTAGGGAAGTGAGACTTTTAAGAAAAGTCTTTTTAAAGAAGGGGAAGAGTATAACAGAGCTCCATCTCTGTTATAGTTAGTTAAGGGGAAATAGAGAAGGGTTAGGAAATGCCGCACCCGTGAGCACTGTTGAAAGCACCATTTCTAGGGAAGCTCATGGGTGACGTCAAAAAGATAAACAGTTCCATCTTAGCTTGTAGGCAGTCCGGGTGTGTTTTGCAAGAAGCTGTATCAACTTTATAATTACAGTTAATAAAAGCCGTTTATACCATCCAAGGCTTCAATGTCATCTATTGATATTAACAGTTAACCGTTCACACTGTTACAATATCAATGACACACCACACATAATATATCAATGACACACCAGACATAATATATAAATGACACACCAGACATAATATATCAATGACATGCCATACATAATATATCAATGACACACCACACATAATATATCAATGACACACCACACATAATATATAAATGACACCACACATAATATATCAATGACACACCACACATAATATATCAATGACACACCACACATAATATATCAATGACACACCACACATAATATATCAATGACACACCACACATATATAATGTATCAATGACACACCACACATAATATATCAATGACACACCACACATAATATATAAATGACACCACACATAATATATCAATGACACACCACACATAATATATCAATGACACACCGCACATAATATATCAATGACACACCACACATAATATATCAATGACACACCACACATATATAATGTATCAATGACACACCACACATAATATATCAATGACACCACATAATATATCAATGACACACCACACATAATATATCAATGACACACCACACATAATATATCAATGACACACCACACATAATATATCAATGACACACCAGACATATATAATGTATCAATGACACACCACACATAATATATCAATGACACACCAGACATAATATATCAATGACACCAGACATAATGTATCAATGACACCAGACATAATATATCAATGACACACCACACATAATATATCAATGACACACCAGACATAATATATCAATGACACACCACACATAATATATCAATGACACACCAGACATAATATATCAATGACACCAGACATAATATATCACTGACACACCACACATAATATATCAATGACACAACAGACATAATATATCAATGACACACCACACATAATATATCAATGACACCACACATAATATATCAATGACACACCAGACATAATATATCAATGACACAACAGACATAATATATCAATGACACACCAGACATAATATATCAATGACACGCCAGACATAATATATCAATGACACCACACATAATATATCAATGACACACCAGACATAATATATCAATGACACACCTCACATAATATATCAATGATACACCAGACATAATATATCAATGACACACCACACATAATATATCAATGACACACCACACATAATATATCAATGACACACCACACATAATATATCAATGACACACCACACATAATGTACCAATGACACACCAATGACAGACTGACCTCACTGGACTCAATAAACTCCCGGTTTTCTTTGCTCACGTTAATTTCTAGTCCAGGATCTGAAAAAATATGCTAACATCAAATATGTGCTCAATATACATCAAACATGTACTCAACATACATCAAACATGTACTCAACACACATTAAACATGTGCTCAGCACACATCAAATAGTTACTCAACATACATCATACAAGTGCTTAACATATACTGAAGCACATTATAAACACACCACCTGTATAATCCAGGAACAGTGTGAAATGGAAATATAAGTCTGTACAAATTTACATATTTGGAATCTATATTCATTTTCCTATGAATCCATGCTGATAATTAATTTGTACATTTGGCTGTTATGAAAAACTGAGAAGTATAAACGGACTGACCCAAATGGTAAAGAAGAAAGAACAACGATTCACCTAAACGAACACCCCCTGAAACAAGTAAAGAGCTTCAAGTACCTAGGAAGTATAATATCATCAAATCGTAAATCAGAAGACGAGATCGAAAATAGGTGTAATAAGGCAAATCAACTCATTGGACAAATGGCACCAATACTAAAGAACAAACATGTATCAATAGTTACTAAGAAAGCACTTTACAACACAATCTTCCTGCCAACTTTATGCTACCAATGCCAACCTGGACAATGACAGAAAAAGAGAAAAGTAAAATCACAACAACAGAAATGAGATTCCTGAGAAGAATACTCAATGTATCAAGAAGAGAGAAGATCAGAAATGAAGAAATCAGGACTAAAGTGGGGGTGATAGCAGCGCTAGGTTTTATTACAAGGCAGCAAGTCAAATGATTTGGCCAATCAACTAGGTTACCAACTAACAGGATACCACAACAAGCAATGATGTACAGACCAGAGGGAAGCAGACGAAGAGGCTGACCGTGTAAACAATGGACGGAGGGAATAGCAGAGTCCACGGGAATATCGATACATATAACCGGGCACTCTCCCACTGTTTATACTTTACCTCAACACCGCAAGGTACAAGAGAAACACGATGAGATGAGAGATGAGATGAGATGAGATGAGACTGTTCTGAAATTCATTGCATTCTGTGCAGGCAAGGTAGAAAACAAACAATGCAACCATTAAACAAAATGCATTGACACGATGCTCAGCATCCGGTATGTCCACTGTGTGCTTACAAACAAGGCTGGCAACACAAGAATGTGCAAGATTGGCGAATGCACAAGTCTCTGAAAGACATTCCGGGGAATCAAGTCCCATTCACTGAAAGAGCAGCTTCAAGCTGATGCACAAGTCTCTGAAAGAAATTCCGGGGAATCAAGTCCCATTCAATGAAAGAGCAGCTTTGAGCTGATGCAGATTAGCTGCACAACCTTGCCTGCAGACTGTGTCCCAAGCTCGTTCCAGTGATGTTCTGTAGGGGATATGTCTGGTGATAGGGCAGCCTCTAGACTCTGTCCAAGCTCGTTCCACAGATGTTCTGTAGGGGATATGTCTGGTGATAGGGCAGCCTCTAGACTCTGTGTCCAAGCTCGTTCCAGTGATGTTCTGTAGGGGACATGTCTGGTGATAGGGCAGCATCTAGACTCTGTGTCCAAGCTTGTTCCAGTGATGTTCTGTAGGGGATATGTCTGGTGATAGGGCAGCCTGTAGACTCTGTGTCCAAGCTCGTTCCAGTGATGTTCTGTAGGGGACATGTCTGGTGATAGGGCAGCCTCTAGACTCTGTGTCCAAGCTTGTTCCAGTGATGTTCTGTAGGGGACATGTCTGGTGATAGGGCAGCCTCTAGACTCTGTGTCCAAGCTTGTTCCAGTGATGTTCTGTAGGGGACATGTCTGGTGATAGTGTCCCAGCTCGTTCCAGTGATGTTCTGTAGGGGATATGTCTGGTGATAGGGCAGCCTCTAGACTCTGTGTCCAAGCTTGTTCCAGTGATGTTCTGTAGGGGACATGTCTGGTGATAGGGCAGGCCAGTCAATCGCCATAATGTTCTGCTGCTGTAGATATTGCTGCGTAATGCATCCGGTGTGCGCACATGCATTATCCTGCTGGAGAGGCTGAAAGTCTGGATAATTTGTGAACGCACGAGCAACCAACATATGCTGAACCTCATCTCGATATGTCACAGCATTAACATTTTCATGGAAGACGTGAAGAGGCAATCGATTGCAAAAACTGAATCCTCCAAAAATGAGAATAATGCCCCCTTCTAATGGGTTGTGCTGATGAACACAGCAATCTGCAGAGAGCTCTCCACACCGTCACTTTTCCACATATGGCCATCAGCAACAGACAAGTTGAATCTGCTGTCGTCTGAGAAAAGGACAGCATTCCACTGCAGTCTAGTCCATGTGACATGTTGCTCTGTCCATTGCAGGCACTACTGATGATGTCTGTCAGTCAAGTTTGCCCAACATGAGGCAGTAAGGCCTGTATCTCTGTGCTATCTTATGACTGTCATTCCAAGGTCTTGCCCACGTCTACCCACTATTGCTATTGCTGTTTGACTTGCAGGGAGGAAACGATTCCTTAAGTGACTCAGCACATACGACAATCTTGCACATGGGTAGTAACTCGTGGTTGGCCACTCCGAAGTCTATCCCGGGCACTGTCAGTGGTTCTGTAACATTCATTAAGACGTACAGTAGTGCTGTGGTGGCAATTCATCCTTCTGGCAATGGCCAGCGAGCTCATACTAGTCTCCAACATACCAATGGCTCGTTGGCGGTCATTTTCAGATAGTCATGGCATTTCAACGACATTTTTATCCAGAATATACTGCCACAGAGTATACACATTTTCAGGGTCCTAGCTTTTTTTTAAATCATGTTGCACATGTAACTTGTATTGTTTTCATGTAGTCTGTAAACAAACCCATGGGTTGAAACATGCACTTTTCATTCCAGCAGCCATTAGCTCTCTACATCATTTCAAACACGGGGAACATCCATTCCCACTGTTTTTTCCCCCAGCTTCTCTGCATCAGTATATATAATAGTGGTGCATTTTTAATGTGCTTCAGTATACAACATAAATCATACATGTGCTCAACATACATTATTCATGTACTCAACATACATCACTCATGTACTCAACATACATGTACTCAACATACATCACTCATGTACTCAACATACACCATGTATGTACTCAACATACATCATTCATGTACTCAACATATATGTACTAAACATACAACATACAGAGAACCAAGAGCTTTACAGCTCACACAACATGTGTACAGAGAACCAAGATACCAACCCCACAGCTCACACAATATGCATACAGAGAACCAAGATATAAGTCTCACAGCTCACACAACATGCGTACAGAGAAGCAAGCAGAAGCAACACGCGTTACCTTCAAGAAGCTCGGAGTCGTCCTCGGCCTGGGCTGGCGGCTGGCGGCCGTCCTGCTGGTATGGCAAGCCCACCTGTGGGAGAGTGGCCACACTTGTGTTACAGTCATACAAACACATGAGACAAGTGACAACCCATCACCACTGTAACAATCACAGTCATACAAACACATGAAACACATGACAACCAGTCACCCGTGTAACAATCACAGTCATACAAACACATGAAACAAGTGACAACCAGTCACCACTGTAATAATGACAGTCATACAAACACATGAAACAAGTGACAACCAGTCACGAGTGTAACAATTAACACACATTACCTTAAACACATATACCTCAACAACAAAAAACCACACACACACACACACATTACCTCAAACATACATTACCTCACACACACATTACCTCACTCACACACACATTATCTCAAACAAACTCACAAAAAAGAAAAGAAAAAAAAAAAAACACACACACACACCCACCCACCCACACACACACACACAATTACCTCAAACATACATTACCTCAAACACTCATTACCTCACACACACATTACCTCACTTACACACACATTACCTCAAACACATTAATTCACACACACACACACACACACACACACACACACACGCATGCGTGCACACACACACATACACACACAACCTCATACACACATTACCTTACTCACACATTACCTCAAACACACATATACACATTACCTCAAACATACATTACTTCACAAAAACATTACCTCAAGCACACATTACCTCACATACACACACATTAGTTCAAATGCACATTAGCCCACACACACACACATTAGCTCACATACACACATTACCTCACACACATTACCTCACATACACACACACATTAGTTCAAATACACATTAGCTCACACACACATTAGCTCACTCACACACTAGCTCACACACATATTACCTCACACACACACATTACCTCACACACACATTACCTCACACACACATTACCTCACGCACACATTACCTCACACACACACATTATCTCACTCACATACTACCTCACACACACATTAACACACACACACATTACCACACACACAAATTACCTCACTCACACACACCTCACTCACACATTACCTCACTCACACACATTACCTCACACATGTTACCTCACTCACACACATTACCTCACTCACACACATTATCTCACATACACACATTACCTCACTCACACACATTACCTCACTCACATACATTACCTCACTCATACACTACCTCACACACACATTACCTCACACACACACACTACCTCACACACACATTACCTCACACACACACTAGCTCACACACACATTACCTCACACACACATAACATCACTCACATACATTAGCTCACACACAAATTACCTCACTCACACACTACCTCACACACACATTAGCTCACACACACACATTACCTCCCTCACACACTACCTCACACACACATTAGCTCACACACATTACCTCCCTCACACACACATTACCTTCCTCACACACTACCTCACATACACATTACCTCCCTCACACACTACCTCACACACACATTACCTCACACACACACTAGCTCACACACACATTACCTTACACACACACATTAGCTCACACACATACTACCTCATACACACATTACCTCACTCACACACACATTACCTCAAACACACATTAACTCAAACACAATCACACACACACACATACATGCATGCATGCACGCACGCGTGCACACACACACATACAACCTCATACACACATTACCTTATCCACACATTACCTCAAACACACATATACACATTACTTTAAACATACATTACTTCACAAAAACATTACCTCAAACACACATTACCTCACATACACACACATTAGTTCAAATGCACATTAGCTCACACACACACACATTACCTCACACACACATATTACCTCACACATATTACCTCACATACACACACACACACACATTAGTTCAAATACACATTAGCTCACACACACACACTAACTCACTCACACATTAGCTCACACACACACATTAGGTCAAACACACATTACCTCACACACACACACATTACCTCACACACATGTTACCTCACTCACACACTACCTCACACACACACACACACACATTACCTCACTCACACACATTACCTCACTCACACATTACCTCACTCACACATTACCTCTCACACATTACCTCACTCACACACTTTACCTCACTCACACACATTAGCTCAAACACACACTATCTCACATACACACATAACCACACTCACACACATACCTCACTCACTCACACATTAGCTCACACACACATTATCTCACTCATACACTATATCACACACATTACCTCACACACAATACCTCACTCACACACACATTAGCTTACACACACATTACCTCACACACACATTACCTCACACACACATTACCTCACTCACACACACGCATTAGCTTACACACACATTACCTCACACACATTAGCTCACACACATTAGCTCACATACGCATTACCTTACACACACACACTACCTCACTCACACACTACCTCACACACACATTAGCTCACACACACATTGCCTCACTCACACACTAGCTCACTCACACACTACCTCACTCACACACTAGCTCACACACACACACTAGCACACACACACACATTACCTTACACACACATTACATCACACAAACATTGCCTCACATGCACATTACCTCACGCACAATACCTCACACACATTACCTCACACACACATTACCTCACACATTACCTCACACACACATTACCACACACACACATTACCTCACAAATTACCCCACACGCGCATTACATAACATACATCATTACATAACACACATTGCCTCAAACACACATTACCTAACACATGCATTACCTCACACACACATTACCTCACACACATATTTTATCACACACATTGCCTCAAACACACATTACCTCACACACATTACTTCACACACACATTACCCCACACACACATTACCCCACACATAAACACACATTAGCTCACACACACATTACCTCACATGCACATTACCTCACACACACACATTACCCCCCACACACATTACCACACACACATTACCCCACACACACATTACCCCACACACACATTACCTAACACATTACCACCCCCAAGCATTACCACACACACACATTACCTCACACACAAACATTACCACACACAAACATTACCTGGTACTCTACAGTGGGAGGACTTGTTTGAGGATATGGCTGAGAGTAGTGATAGTTGTAGCCGCCCCATGAATAATGACCCGCATAATAGTTGTGTCCAGCAGGTGTACCCATGGGTGCTGGAGGGGCTGTGGACTGTGGGTCGTTGGGTCTGTCAAATGAACAAGAATAACAATAATTCATAGGGTTCACATTGTGAACCAAATAAGATACTACATCCAATTCAATTTTCTAACTAAGTCATACCGCCAAATTGACGGAGTGGCCATGGGGAGTCCTCTTGGTCCTATTCTAGCGGACATCTTCAAGGCACACTTAGAAGAAAAGAGATCCTCAGACATCAACAACTTGGCCTTTTACCGGCGTTATGTGGACGATATACTAATTATCACCACAGACGAGCTACAAGCAACATCGTTTCAGGCCACAATGAACAAGACGCATAAAAACATCTCTCTATCTATGGAACACGAACACAACGAAGCGTTACCGTTCCTAGATATTCTAATGAGACGTAGAGCAGACGGCACAATTCAAAGATCGGTGTATCGCAAAGAAACATGGACTGGCCAATACCTAAATTTTCAGAGCTTCACACCAGTCCAGTACAAACGGGGCTTAGTACGGACCTTGTTTGACCGTGCTAGAAAGATATGCACCCAGGACACACTGACAGAGGAATTTGAAACTCTGAAGAATGTCTTAAACCTGAATGGGTACTCCACAGGATTTATAAAGCGCCATTGCCAACAGCCCAAATCCAAAGCAGACGTAACTACAGTCCCTAAACTCAAGGTATTCATCCAGCTAACCTTTCGAGGGGATGACGTAATGCAACGTCTACAAGACCGGCTTACTACAGCAGTAGGTCAAACATTCTGTGCAGCAACTCCAGTCATTAGATGTAAAACCGTACCCATTCCTACACCAACAGTCAAAGAGCCTGTTCCTCTGTACGCCACAAACAATTGTATTTACCAATTCACATGTAGATGCCAGGCCGTTTACATTGGTCGGACGGAGAGACAGCTTAAACGGGTGTCAGAACACATACCTCAATGGGTCAACAAGATACAACACACAGGAGATGCTAGCCGCGAGGAGCCGACACACCGGAAGCTCCCGGCGTCTTCAATCGGCAGGCACATTGTCGCCAGTGGCCATGTTGTGTCCAGAGACACTGCATTTCGCGTGTTGTTTAGAACACAAAATACTCGCTTGTTAAAATTTGCAGAAGCAATTATGATCTATCAACGCAAGCCAGAACTGTGTAAACAGAAAGACATGTTAGTCAGCTTAAAATTACCATGGTAGATAAGTGACATTACTGTGCGAAATTGTGTATATTTCAACTTGGAGGATTTATCTAGTTAATTTCACGTAAGTTGTGTGATTTCTGCAGTATGTACCTGACGAGATGCAGCGAATTATTGCCAGGCAATAAATCGTGCATTCTATTGTTTGTGTCTTCGTTATTCAAATTCACTACGGGAAAACATTGAGTTGAAATAAGATACTGTTAAGTTAGTGCGCTGATCACAGCTTATCTCTGTACTTCAAGGTTTCAAAATGTTATGACACACAATAACCCATAAACACACAATAACCCATAAACACACAATAACCCATACACACACAGTAACCCATAAATACACAATAACACATAAACACACAACAACCCATAAACACACAAAGTCAGACAAGGGGTTTCAGGTTTCAAGATGGTGACGGACGGTCGTGTTGTTTTGTGTTCGTTAACTTTTTCGCGTAGGGAATGGATTTATTCATCTCTTGCGTGTAATTAGTGTGCCAGGATGTAAAACCAGGAGTTTCTACTCAAGATCTGCGCGGGTGCTACGGAGTTCGTGCATCGAGCGAAGCCATCCTTGAGTTAATTTTCGGCAGCGTGTGTGGTGTTCTCAGTCTGTGTTTATGTTTTTTTCAACATGGCGGAACAACGTGTGTTTTTCGTGCGGTCAGCAGTCAACATACCGAAGCGGCATGGTAGCCGCGCAGGGAAAAAGAAGCAAGGTAAGCGTGGAGGTTTGAGGCGTTTTAGACTCAAGTGTCACCGACTAGGACTCAGGAATATCCGTATTCTATATTGGAACTGTGCCAGTGTAAAACAACGGGGCTCTATTTTAGAAACCCTAGTTTACAGGAACGACATTGTAGCACTCCAGGAGACGAGACTGGGCGATCAGCTACTCCAAATTGCCGGCTTCAAATGTTTCTACAACAGACGACATCTGGAAATGGCGATTCTTGTTCGCGACAGCATGGTGGCGTCAGAGCTAGACATGTCCAGTTGGGACAGTGACGATATACAAATACAGGCGTTGAGAGCTCATTCCAGTATACCATTCGTGGTAGTTAATGTTTATGCCCGCAATGCCAGTGTGGACGCCCAGAAGTGGCAGTGCTTAAGTGGCATATTAGGCCACGAGAGAAATGTTATTTTCTGTGGTGATTTCAACGCTAAAGGCAGATCATGGGGAAACACTTCCTCCAATACACAGGGGGAGGAGCTCGAGACTGCACTGGAAACTATCGACCTGGTTTGTATCAACAGTGGCTGTGTCACCAGGACAGCAAGCCGTCTGGGCGATGAGGACAGTGCTATTGATCTGGCGCTAGTTTCACCTTCACTCACTACAGTGTGTAGATGGGGTGTCCTAGGACACCATGGCAGCGACCACTACCCGTGCAGCATACTGGTGGAGAAAGGCAGAACCAGGCAGCACAAGCTAATGGTAAAGACGTTCCAGTATGACAGTACAGGGCAAGATGTGGTGAGTAAAATAAGACGTGACAAGCGCAGAACGTTTCAGGGCAGGAAAAAAAGCTGGGAGCAGCCACCGTGGTGGAGTTTCGAGGTGGAGAAGGCTTGGGTGGATAAGCGTAGTGCTGTAAGGAGATGGCAAAATGCCAAGAAGAACAGAGCTGGTCATCCTAGTCCCTGCTTGCACTTAGAAAGAGAGATGCACACAAAAGTAAGCTACTTCAAAAAACTGGTCAAGGTTGTTAAAAGCGAAAAATGGGCAGAGGTGTGTCAAAGGGTAAGCACAGACAAGTCACTGAAATTGTTCTGGCGACTACATAAAAGCATGAGTGGTGTAGTCAAGAATAAGAGCATTTCTGACTTCCAAGGTGCTGACCTCATCTGGCAGAGGACTGACGAGGACAAGGGCAAAGCCCTCTTTGAACGCTACCTTGAGCAAAGCAACCAGACAGACATGGGAGGCCGAAATCTGGCCAAGGAGGTCACCTCAGACAGATGCAAGGCCCAGAACACTTCGGATGATGACACAGTAACAGTGAAAGAAATCAAGGCTGTGCTTCGACGATCAAAAAACAGTGCTCCAGGTCCTGATGGCATAAGATACGAGGACATAAATAGGTGTACCGACAATGAGCTAGAGAAACTAGCAGACATGTACAACAACAGTATAGGGAGTGCTAGCATCAAGGAGGAATGGTTACACAGCTATCTGATTCCCTTGCCGAAGCCTGACAAAGACCACAAAAAAATTCAGGGATATCGAATTATAACCATGCAGAATACAATAGACAAGCTGCTGGAGAAGGTAATTGCCAGGAAAATATCAAGCCAACTAGAGAGGCAAGGTGTTTTCCCACCCACCCTGGGTGGGTACCGTCCAAAGAGAGAAACCTGGACCAATGCAGCAGTCTTTGCCCAGGATGTCTATGAAGGTTTCCACTCAGGCACTGAAACCGTTGCTGCAGCGATTGATCTTGAGGACGCATACAACAGAGTACCACTGGATTTTTTAATGTTTCAGCTTCTCGAACTAAACGTAAGTCCATTCCTCCTTAGTTGGATCGCTGCAGCCCTCTTCCAACGGAAAGTAGTTTTTAGATGTGGCAGTTGGACTTCGGAACCAACAACAATATATCCTGGCCTACCACAGGGATCACCATTATCTCCGGTACTGTTCAACGCCTACACAGTGAGAATCACCAGTGAGCAGATCACTGGACCTGGCAGGACATTGTCATATGCCGATGATGTTTTAGTGTATCGTCAGGGGAAGGATAGAGAGGAGGTTGCTGTGGAACTACAAACCGAACTCAATCGCATAAGTACTTGGTGTGATGAAGCTGGGGCAATGGTCAACCCAACAAAGGCAACAGTGACTTGGTTCTCGTTGAATAATCATATTGTCAACACTCCAACACCAACTGTAATGCTGTGTTCAGAGACGGTGGAAAGAACGCAGGCAATGAATTACCTGGGGATACGGTTTGATCGAAGCCTTGCTTATAATGTGCACATAGACCAGGTGATAACAAAGGCCAAGCGGGGTTTGGCAGCGATGCGGGTGATGGCGGCAGCAAACTGTGAGCAGCGCCATCTATGTCTTCTGTACGAGGGGTTGGTCATGTCTGTTTTGGAGTATGCAATGGCAATCCTGACTCTCAGCCATAAGCAGATAGAAAGGATGGAAAGGATACAGAATGAAGCTATGCGCATTATTCTTGGATGTACAAGAGATACAGCATGCAGGGCGATGCGCTACCTTCTTGGTTTTCCAACCATTGAAGAGAGAATACAAGGTTGCAGGGCACACGCCTACCTCAGAATTAACGCAAACACACAACATCCACTGCATAGTGAAATTAGGAAGGTGAAGGGCAGCAGGTTAAAAAGAGGACGGTCGTGGATGGGTCAAGCCGAAGACATTCTTCAACAGGTGTGTTCACTTGAGGACTTAGTACCTGGCGAGGAGTGGGTGCAAGTGCAAACAGACTTCTGCACATCCTTTTCAGTTTGCATCCAACTAGATAGAAAATGCAGACAAGAAAATCCGGCTGCTGTTGAGGCTGAAGTACAAGCGTTGATTTTCGAGAATTCACTAGACGGTGACGCGGTCATCTACACAGATGGGTCGGTCGTCCGACATGTGAGAAGCTCATGGGCCTTTACAGCTCGGGCCGGAGGGAGAATTGTGAAGGAGGACTCTGGTGCTTTCACTGAAACCACAAGTAGCCTGACCATGGAAGTCATGGCAGTAAGTAAAGCAATAACATGGCTCGAGACACAGACATTCACTAGGGCTTGTTTCCTTAGCGACTCAATGAACATGATCAAGAGGATAGAGGAGGGGTCGATCCGAAGAGAATGGTTGCTGCCTTTGGAGCGGTCTCGACTGGCAAAGATTAGTTTCATCTTCGTGCCAGGGCATGCGGGAGTACAAGGAAATGAGCGGGCTGACAAGCTCGCAGGTGAGGCTACTGTGGAGGGCGGACGCGCCATGGACCAAGCCGACATTCTGAATGCTCTACGAGAAGTAAGACTTTTGCGAGAACCAATTGATGACTGTGAATCTACAATGGCCAGACTGCGAGAGCAGCAAATTAAAAGAGGGGTGGCCAAACAAGAACACTACGCAGGAAGCCAAAGGAGATTTATAAACCAACACAGAACTGGCGTCGTTAGCCGCTACACGTTGCGGGATTTGCTGAGGAGGGGATCCGAGCACTTATGAACTGAATGGTTCGATGTGCAATGAGGATGATCTGTCGACTAACTAACTAACAACAAGCCATAAACACACAATAACCCATAAACACACAAACAACAAGCCATAAACACACAATAACAAGACAAGACGAGACAACTGGAGGTGAATAAAGGTGCAGTGCATGACCAGGGTGCTCTACGTGCCTTGCTGTGCTCATTACGTTCCACAAAGCTTTGCAGGTAAACTCCGTCTTGCCTGTTGGAATCATCAATGACTTCTTCCATGCAGTCTGCCGAATCCTGCCTTCAGATGTTGGGTAGGCATACCCTAGTTCACTGATTGGTTTGAGGCTGAATCGGCTATCCACGCCTGGTTTAGCCAGCCTGTCATAGCTGTTGCCTGGGGGTGGCCGCTGTCGCATGCTGACAGCTAATAGGAGCCACAAGCGTGAGCTGGATGTCAGGCTTGGACCAGTGGGGGATGGGCCCTCAAAAGGGCATGACAGTCATTCTTAGCAAAGGTACTACCAATGCCTGTCATCCCAGTCCCCGCAATACACCACATACTTGTGTGACTAATACACCACAGATGTGTGTGACTAACTAAAACACCAGACTTGTGTGAGTAATACACGACAGGCTTTTGTGAATGATACACCAGAAACTTGCGTGAGTAATACACAACAGACTAATTTCTGGCATGAAACACCACAGACTTGTGTGACTAGAACACCACAGACTTGTGTGACTAGAACACCTCACACCACAGACTAGCATGACTAGAACATGACAGACTTGTGTGACTAGAACACCACAGACTTGTGTGTCTAGAACACCACAGACTTGTGTGACTAGAACACCACAGACTTGTGTGTCTAGAACACCACAGACTTGTGTGTCTAGAACACCACAGACTTGTGTGACTAGAACACCACAGACTTGTGTGTCTAGAACACCACAGACTTGTGTGTCTAGAACACCACAGACTTGTGTGTCTAGAACACCACAGACTTGTGTGTCTAGAACATCACAGACTTGTGTCTAGAACACCACAGACTTGTGTGTCTAGAACACCACAGACTTGTGTGTCTAGAACACCTCACACCACAGACTTGTGTGACTAGAACACCTCACACCACAGACTAGCATGACTAGAACATGACAGACTTGTGTGACTAGAACACCACAGACTTGTGTGACTAGAACACCACAGACTTGTGTGTCTAGAACACCACAGACTTGTGTGTCTAAAACACCACAGACTTGTGTGTCTAGAACACCACAGACTTGTGTGTCTAGAACACCACAGACTTGTGTGACTAGAATACCACAGACTTGTGTGTCTAGAACACCACAGACTTGTGTGTCTAGAACACCACAGACTTGTGTGTCTAGAACACCACAGACTTGTGTGACTAGAACACCACAGACTTGTGTGTCTAGAACACCACAGACTTGTGTGTCTAGAACACCACAGACTTGTGTGTCTAGAACACCTCACACCACAGACTTGTGTGACTAGAACACCACAGACTTGTGTGTCTAGAACACCACAGACTTGTGTGTCTAGAACACCACAGACTTGTGTGTCTAGAACACCACAGACTTGTGTGTCTAGAACACCACAGACTTGTGTGTCTAAAACACCACAGACTTGTGTGTCTAAAACACCACAGACTTGTGTGTCTAGAACACCACAGACTTGTGTGTCTAGAACACCACAGACTTGTGTGTCTAAAACACCACAGACTTGTGTGACTAGAACACCACAGACTTGTGTGACTAGAACACCACATACTTGTGTGTCTAGAACACCACAGACTTGTGTGTCTAGAACACCACAGACTTGTGTGACTAGAACACCACAGACTTGTTGACTAAAACAGCAGACTTATGTGACTAGAACAGTGACTTGTGTGTGTTTGTGTGTGTGCGTGCATGCATGCATTTGTGCGTGTTATGAGATGTGTAGATTAGAAACTACCCAACTCTGTTGTGCACGTGTGTGTTATGAGATGTGTAGACCAGAAACTTCCCATCTCTGTTGTGGTATTACATATGTATGTGTTATGAGATGTGTAGACCAGAAACTACCCATCTCTGTTGTGTTATGAGATGTGTAGACCAGAAACTACCCATCTCTGTTGTGTTATGAGATGTGTAGACTAGAAACTACCCATCTCTGTTGTGATATTACATGTGTGTGTTATGAGATGTGTAGACTAGAAACTACCCATCTCTGTTGTGATATTACATATGTGTGTGTTATGAGATGTGTAGACCAGAAACTACCCATCTCTGTTGTGTGCGTGTGTTATGAGATGTGTAGACCAGAAACCACCCATCTCTGTTGTGCGCGTGTGTGTTATGAGATGTGTAGACTAGAAACTACCCATCTCTGTTGTGATATTACATATGTGTGTGTTATGAGATGTGTGTGTGTGTGTTATGAGATGTGTAGACCAGAAACTACCTATCTCTGTTGAGTGATGAGATGTGTAGACCAGAAACTACCCATCTCTGTTGTGTTATGAGATGTGTAGACTAGAAACCACCCATCTCTGTTGTGTTATGAGATGTGTAGACCAGAAACTACCCATCTCTGTTGTGTTATGAGATGTGTAGACTAGAAACTACCCATCTCTGTTGTGTTATGAGATGTGTCGACTATAAACTACCCATCTCTGTTGTGTTATGAGATGTGTAAACCAGAAACTACCCAACTCTGTTGTGTTATGAGATGTGTAGACTAGAAACTACCTATCTCTGTTGTGTTATGAGATGTGTAGACTAGAAACTACCCATCTCTGTTGTGTTATGAGATGTGTAGACTAGAAACTACCCATCTCTGTTGTGTTATGAGATGTGTAGACTAGAAACTACCCATCTCTGTTGTGTGCGTGTGTTATGAGATGTGTAGACCAGAAACTACCCATCTCTGTTGTGTGTGTTATGAGATGTGTAGACCAGAAATTACCCATCTCTGTTGTGTTATGAGATGTGTAGACTAGAAACTACCCATCTCTGTTGTGTTATGAGATGTGTAGACCAGAAACTACCCATCTCTGTTGTGTTATGAGATGTGTAGACTAGAAACTACCCATCTCTGTTGTTATGAGATGTGTAGACTAGAAACTACCCATCTCTGTTGTGTGTGTGTGTTATGAGATGTGTAGACCAGAAACTACCCATCTCTGTTGTGTTATGAGATGTGTAGACCAGAAACTACCCATCTCTGTTGTGTTATGAGATGTGTAGACCAGAAACTACCCATCTCTGATGTGTTATGAGATGTGTAGACTAGAAACTACCCATCTCTGTTCTGTTATGAGATGTGTAGACCAGAAACTACCCATCTCTGTTGTGTTATGAGATGTGTAGACTAGAAACCACCCAACTCTGTTGTGTTATTACAGCTCTCAAAAGAGCCCAGGAAGTCAGCAATCCACTCACATAACGGAGCGGCTGATCCTCGTGTAAGGACCCTATGGGACACCTGCAGGTGTCTCACCATAGAGCCTGATGCTACTGTTGATCTGATCCTTTGTCAGGATCAAACACCAAGTTACGTATAGAATAATCATCATCATCATATTAACCTCATGAAAAGTTAATAAACTGTGTAGTCATTTGTTTTAACTCATAGTTCTATCGTAATTGTCATATTTTTCCAAATATACGTAATTGTGCATGTAAACCTGTTGCGTACACGATTTGGTGGGGGACTCGTTAAATTAACCAGGGAGGGGAGACTGTCACGGAGGAAACCTGCCCTGCCTAGTAATCAACTGACAGATGTAAACCTAGGCATCTAACCTCCTCCTTCCCACTCCTTGGTGGATACAGAGACCAGTTACCTTGAACTTTATTTTAATGATTCATTTCCAGCTGTGAGCTTAGATATCCAGGGGCTTGGGCTTTTTCCCCCCAGCCTATACAAGACTTTTGTCCTGAGTTTGCTTGCTTGGGTTGTGTGGTCAGGGAAGTGAACTCGTCTAATTAGCAGATATGACAATTACAATAACACACATCTCACACTGAGATCAATGTATCACAATATCACACACCTCACACTGAGATCAATGTATTACACGTCTCACAGTGAGATCAGTGTTTACCATAGATTTAATGTTTACCTTTTGACAGATGCCAGACTGACTCGGATTGGTCGCCGCCCGAGTCCCGTCATGTGTTGCATCTCTATCAGTGCCCTCTGCTGTTCACTCTCTTCTGAGAAACGAACAAAACCAAATCCTCTGCTTTTTCCATTCGGATCTAAAACAACTGAAAATCATAAATAAATGATCCAACTAAGACAAGTAGTCTAGTGTGTACATGTGTGTGCTGTCTGGTGTGTACATGTATGTGTTGTCTGGTGGTGTGTATGTTGTCTAGTGTTTACATGTGTTATCTGGTGTGTACATGTTGTTTGGTGTGTACTTGTATGTGTTGTCTGGTGTGTACATGTATGTGTTGTCTGGTGTGTGTACATGTATGTGTTGTCTGGTGTGTGTGTACATGTGTTGTCTGGTGTGTGTACATGTATGTGTTGTCTGGTGTGTGTACATGTGTTGTCTGGTGTGTGTACATGTATGTGTTGCCTGGTGTGTGTACATGTATGTGTTGCCTGGTGTGTGTACATGTATGTGTTGTCTGGTGTGTGTACATGTGTTGTCTGGTGTGTGTACATGTATGTGTTGTCTGGTGTGTGTACATGTGTTGTCTGGTGTGTGTACATGTATGTGTTGCCTGGTGTGTGTACATGTGTTGCCTGGTGTGTGTACATGTGTTGTCTGGTGTGTGTACATGTATGTGTTGTCTGGTGTGTGTACATGTATGTGTTGTCTGGTGTGTGTACATGTATGTGTTGTCTGGTGTGTGTACATGTGTTGTCTGGTGTGTGTACATGTATGTGTTGCCTGGTGTGTGTACATGTGTTGTCTGGTGTGTGTACATGTGTTGTCTGGTGTGTGTACATGTGTTGTCAGGTGTGTGTACATGTGTTGTCTGGTGTGTGTACATGTATGTGTTGTCTGGTGTGTGTACATGTATGTGTTGTCTGGTGTGTGTACATGTGTTGTCTGGTGTGTGTACATGTATGTGTTGTCTGGTGTGTGTACATGTATGTGTTGTCTGGTGTGTGTACATGTGTTGTCTGGTGTGTGTACATGTATGTGTTGTCTGGTGTGTGTACATGTATGTGTTGTCTGGTGTGTGTACATGTGTTGTCTGGTGTGTGTACATTATGTGTTGTCTGGTGTGTGTACATGTGTTGTCTGGTGTGTGTACATGTATGTGTTGTCTGGTGTGTGTACATGTATGTGTTGTCTGGTGTGTGTACATGTATGTGTTGTCTGGTGTGTACATGTATGTGTTGTCTGGTGTGTACATGTATGTGTTGTCTGGTGTGTGTACATGTATGTGTTGTCTGGTGTGTGTACATGTATGTGTTGTCTGGTGTGTGTACATGTGTTGTCTGGTGTGTGTACATGTGTTGTCTGGTGTGTGTACATGTATGTGTTGTCTGGTGTGTGTACATGTATGTGTTGCCTGGTGTGTACATGTATTTGTTGTCTGGTGTGTGTACATGTGTTGTCTGGTGTGTACATGTGTTGTCTGGTGTGTGTACATATATGTGTTGCCTGGTGTGTACATGTATTTGTTGCCTGGTGTGTACATGTATTTGTTGTCTGGTGTGTGTACATGTGTTGTCTGGTGTGTGTACATGTGTTGTCTGGTGTGTACATGTATGTGTTGTTTGGTGAGTACATGTATATGTTATCTCGTGTGTACATGTATATGTTGTCTGTGTACTCTAAGTCTTACCCTTGGCCCCTCGGACAGACTTGTATCGTGTCTGAAAGAAGGCAAACAGATCGTAGTCGTTGACACTCCAGGACAGCTCACACACAAACAAGGAGAACTCGGGCCTACAGATGGTAGAAACACACAATATTTGTCAGATAAACAAGGAGAACTCGGGCCTACAGATGGTAAAAACACACAATATTTGTCAGACAAACAAGGAGAACTGGGGCCTACAGATGGTAAAACACACAATATTTGTCAGACAAACAAGGAGAACTCTGGCCTACAGATGACAGAAACGCAATATTTGTCAGACAAACAAGGAGAACTGGGGCATAAAGACAGCAGAAACGAAACACAATATTTGTCAGACAAACAAGGAGAACTTGGGCATACAGACAACAGAAACACAATATTTGTCAGACAAACAAGAACTGGGGCATAAAGACAGCAAAAACATAATATTTATCGGACATGTCATCATGTACAACTAGATTAAAACAGTGACTAGCATGTCGGTCTGACCACACGTCTGCTCATTCACGTGCTAGAATCCCCCTCCGGACTGGATGTCTTGTAAACATTGACCTGGGCAAACAAAGGTCGGCCCAGCCTGAAGATGAGTGCCAGGCCATCAGCAGGGAAGTCAACATGGCAGGCACGATGCTCATCACATGACACATCACATGTCTATCTGTGCAAGACAATATAGGCTAGCATAGACCAGCAATGATTGTTCTATGACCATCTGTGCTGTGGTCTGTTACCTTCATCTGCTGTGATATTGTTCTATGTTTTTCAGCTATAAATTTGTTCTACTTGATACATCTTAGACAAACATCAACATGAGATCTGAGACCAACAACAAAATGAGATATGAGACCAACAACACCATGAGATCTGAGATAAACAACATGAGATCTGAGATTAAACAACATGAGATCTGAGATTAAATAACATGAGATCTGAGACAGACAACATGAGATCTGAGACAAACAACATGAGATCTGAGACAGACAACAACATGAGATCTGAGACAGACAACAACATGAGATCTGAGACAAACAACATGAGATCTGAGACAAGCAACATGAGATCTGAGATTAAATAACATGAGATCTGAGACAGACAACATGAGATCTGAGACAAACAACATGAGATCTGAGATTAAACAACATGAGATCTGAGATTAAACAACATGAGATCTGAGATTAAATAACATGAGATCTGAGATAAACAACATGAGATCTGAGATAAACAACATGAGATCTGAGATTAAACAACATGAGATCTGAGATTAAATAACATGAGATCTGAGACAAACAACATGAGATCTGAGACAGACAACATGAGATCTGAGACAGAAAACAACATGAGATCTGAGACAAACAACATGAGATATGAGACAGACAACATGAGATCTGAGACAAACAACATGATATCTGAGACAGACAACATGAGATCTGAGACAGACAACAACATGAGATCTGAGACAAACAACATGAGATCTGAGACAGACAACATGAGATCTGAGATAAACAACATGAGATCTGAGACAGACAACATGAGATCTGAGATAAACATGAGATCTGAGACAGACAACATGAGATCTGAGATAAACAACATGAGATCTGAGATAAACAACATGAGATCTGAGATAAACAACATGAGATCTGAGATAAACAACATGAGATCTGAGACAGACAACATGAGATCTGAGATAAATAACATGAGATCTGAGACAAACAACATGAGATCTGAGACAGACAACATGAGATCTGAGATAAACAACATGAGATCTGAGACAGACAACATGAGATCTGAGACAAACAACATGAGATCTGAGATTAAACAACATGAGATCTGAGATTAAATAACATGAGATCTGAGACAGACAACATGAGATCTGAGACAGACAACATGAAATCTGAGACAAACAACATGAGATCTGAGATTAAACAACATGAGATCTGAGATTAAATAACATGAGATCTGAGACAAACAACATGAGATCTGAGACAGACAACAACATGAGATCTGAGACAGACAACAACATGAGATCTGAGACAAACAACATGAGATCTGAGACAAGCAACATGAGATCTGAGATTAAATAACATGAGATCTGAGACAGACAACATGAAATCTGAGACATACAACATGAGATTCTGAGACAGACAACAACATGAGATCTGAGACAGACAATAACATGAGATCTGAGACAGACAACAACATGAGATCTGAGACAAACAACAACATGAGATCTGACAATAACATGAGATCTGAGATAAACAACATGAGATCTGAGAGAAACAACATGACATCTGAGACAGACAACAACATGAGATCTGAGACAGACAACAACATGAGATCTGAGATAAACAACATGAGATCTGAGATAAACAACATGAGATCTGAGATTAAATAACATGAGATCTGAGACAGACAACAACATGAGATCTGAGATAAACAACATGAGATCTGAGATTAAATAACATGAGATCTGAGACAGACAACATGAGATATGAGACAGACAACATGAAATCTGAGACAGACAACATGAGATTCTGAGACAGACAACAACATGAGATCTGAGACAGACAATAACATGAGATCTGAGACAGACAACAACATGAGATCTGAGACAAACAACAACATGAGATCTGACAATAACATGAGATCTGAGATAAACAACATGAGATCTGAGAGAAACAACATGACATCTGAGACAGACAACATGAGATCTGAGACAGACAACAACATGAGATCTGAGAAAGACAACAACATGAGATCTGAGACAAACAACAGTATGAGATCTGAGACAAACAACATGAGATCTGAGACAAACAACAGTATGAGATCTGAGACAAACAACAGTATGAGATCTGAGACAAACAACAGTATGAGATCTGAGACAAACAACATGAGATCTGAGACAAACAACATGAGATCTGAGACAAACAACATGAGATCTGAGGCAAACAACATGAGATCTGAGACAAACAACATAAGATCTGAGACAAACAACATGAGATCTGAGACAAACAACATGAGATCTGAGACAAACAACATGAGATCTGAGACAAACAACATGAGATCTGAGACAAGCAACAGTATAAGATCTGAGACAAACAACATGAGATCTGAGACAAACAACATGAGATCTGAGACAAACAACATGAGATCTGAGACAAGCAACAGTATAAGATCTGAGACAAACAACATGAGATCTGAGACAAACAACATGAGATCTGAGACAAACAACATGAGATCTGAGACAAACAACATGAGATCTGAGACAAACAACATGAGATCTGAGACAAACAACATGAGATCTGAGACAAACAACATGAGATCTGAGACAAACAACATGAGATCTGAGACAAACAACATGAGATCTGAGACAAACAACATGAGATCTGAGACAAACAACATGAGATCTGAGAGAAACAACAGTATGAGATCTGAGACAAACAACATGAGATCTGAGACAAACAACATGAGATCTGAGACAAACAACATGAGATCTGAGACAAACAACATGAGATCTGAGACAAACAGCATGAGATCTGAGATTAAATAACATGAGATCTGAGACAGACAACATGAGATCTGAGATAAACAACAGTATGAGATCTGAGACAAACAACAGTATGAGATCTGAGACAAACAACATGAGATCTGAGATAAACAACATGAGATCTGAGATTAAATAACATGAGATCTGAGACAAACAACAGATCTGAGACGACAACATGAGATCTGAGACAGACAACATGAGATCTGACAATAACATGAGATCTGAGACAGACAACAACATGAGATCTGAGATAGACAACAACATGAGATCTGAGACAGACAACATGAGATCTGAGACAGACAACATGAGATCTGACAATAACATGAGATCTGAGACAGACAACAACATGAGATCTGAGACAAACAACAGCATGAGATCTGAGACAAACAACACCATGAGATCTGAGATAAACAACATGAGATCTGAGATTAAACAACATGAGATCTGAGATTAAACAACATGAGATCTGAGATTAAACAACATGAGATCTGAGATTAAATACCATGAGATCTGAGACAAACAACAGTATGAGATCTGAGACAGACAACAACATGAGATCTGAGATTAAATACCATGAGATCTGAGACAAACAACAGTATGAGATCTGAGACAGACAACAACATGAGATCTGAGACAGACAACAACATGAGATCTGAGATAAACAACAGTATGAGATCTGAGACAGACAACAGTATGAGATCTGAGACAAACAACATGAGATCTGAGATTAAACAACATGAGATCTGAGATTAAACAACATGAGATCTGAGATTAAACAACATGAGATCTGAGATTAAATACCATGAGATCTGAGACAAACAACAGATCTGAGTCAGACAACTTGAGATCTGAGACAGACAACATGAGATCTGACAATAACATGAGATCTGAGACAGACAACAACATGAGATCTGAGATAGACAACAACATGAGATCTGAGACAGACAACATGAGATCTGAGACAGACAACATGAGATCTGAGACAGACAACATGAGATCTGAGACAGACAACATGAGATCTGAGATAGACAACAACATGAGATCTGAGACAGACAACATGAGATCTGAGACAGACAACATGACATCTGAGACAGACAACATGAGATCTGAGACAAACAACAGTATGAGATCTGAGACAAACAACATGAGATCTGAGATAAACAACATGAGATCTGAGATTAAATAACATGAGATCTGAGACAAACAACAGATCTGAGACGACAACATGAGATCTGAGACAGACAACATGAGATCTGACAATAACATGAGATCTGAGACAGACAACAACATGAGATCTGAGATAGACAACAACATGAGATCTGAGACAGACAACATGAGATCTGAGACAGACAACATGAGATCTGAGACAGACAACATGAGATCTGAGACAGACAACAACATGAGATCTGACAATAACATGAGATCTGAGACAGACAACAACATGAGATCTGAGACAAACAACAGCATGAGATCTGAGACAAACAACACCATGAGATCTGAGATAAACAACATGAGATCTGAGATTAAACAACATGAGATCTGAGATTAAACAACATGAGATCTGAGATTAAACAACATGAGATCTGAGATTAAATACCATGAGATCTGAGACAAACAACAGTATGAGATCTGAGACAGACAACAACATGAGATCTGAGATTAAATACCATGAGATCTGAGACAAACAACAGTATGAGATCTGAGACAGACAACAGTATGAGATCTGAGACAAACAACATGAGATCTGAGATTAAACAACATGAGATCTGAGATTAAACAACATGAGATCTGAGATTAAACAACATGAGATCTGAGATTAAATACCATGAGATCTGAGACAAACAACAGATCTGAGTCAGACAACTTGAGATCTGAGACAGACAACATGAGATCTGACAATAACATGAGATCTGAGACAGACAACAACATGAGATCTGAGATAGACAACAACATGAGATCTGAGACAGACAACATGAGATCTGAGACAGACAACATGAGATCTGAGACAGACAACATGAGATCTGAGATAGACAACAACATGAGATCTGAGACAGACAACATGAGATCTGAGACAGACAACATGAGATCTGAGACAGACAACATGAGATCTGAGACAAACAACAGTATGAGATCTGAGACAAACAACATGAGATCTGAGATAAACAACATGAGATCTGAGATTAAATAACATGAGATCTGAGACAAACAACAGATCTGAGACGACAACATGAGATCTGAGACAGACAACATGAGATCTGACAATAACATGAGATCTGAGACAGACAACAACATGAGATCTGAGATAGACAACAACATGAGATCTGAGACAGACAACATGAGATCTGAGACAGACAACATGAGATCTGAGACAGACAACATGAGATCTGAGACAGACAACAACATGAGATCTGACAATAACATGAGATCTGAGACAGACAACAACATGAGATCTGAGACAAACAACAGCATGAGATCTGAGACAAACAACACCATGAGATCTGAGATAAACAACATGAGATCTGAGATTAAACAACATGAGATCTGAGATTAAACAACATGAGATCTGAGATTAAACAACATGAGATCTGAGATTAAATACCATGAGATCTGAGACAAACAACAGTATGAGATCTGAGACAGACAACAACATGAGATCTGAGATTAAATACCATGAGATCTGAGACAAACAGACAGTATGAGATCTGAGACAGACAACAACATGAGATCTGAGACAGACAACAACATGAGATCTGAGATAAACAACAGTATGAGATCTGAGACAGACAACAGTATGAGATCTGAGACAAACAACATGAGATCTGAGATTAAACAACATGAGATCTGAGATTAAACAACATGAGATCTGAGATTAAACAACATGAGATCTGAGATTAAATACCATGAGATCTGAGACAAACAACAGATCTGAGACAGACAACTTGAGATCTGAGACAGACAACATGAGATCTGACAATAACATGAGATCTGAGACAGACAACAACATGAGATCTGAGATAGACAACAACATGAGATCTGAGACAGACAACATGAGATCTGAGACAGACAACAACATGAGATCTGACAATAACATGAGATCTGAGACAGACAACATGAGATCTGACAATAACATGAGATCTGAGATTAAATACCATGAGATCTGAGACAAACAACAGATATGAGACAGACAACTTGAGATCTGAGACAGACAACATGAGATCTAAGACAGACAACAACATGAGATCTGAGACAGACAACATGAGATCTGAGACAGACAACATGAGATCTGAGACAAACAACAGCATGAGATCTGAGACAGACAACAACTTGAGATCTGAGACAGACAACAACATGAGATCTGAGGCAGACAACAACATGAGATCTGAGACAGACAACAGTATGAGATCTTAGATAAACAACATGAGATCTGAGATAAACAACATGAAATCTGAGAAAAACAACACATGAGATCTAAGATAAACAACATGAAATCTGAGATAAACAACATGAGATCTGAGATAAACAACATGAGATCTAAGATAAACAACATGAGATCTGAGACAGATAACTGAGACCAACAACCAGAGATCTCAGTGACTTACAACAGTTGACTGTTTCTGCCAAAGCTGGCTGGGTTTAGCTTGAACCTCTTCTGTAAGATACAAATATGACAGCATAATTCAGCTTCTGTAAGATACAAATGTCACAGCATCATTCAGCTACTGTAAGATACAAATGTCACAGCATCATTTAGGTGTGCAACAGGGTCTCATACCTTTTCACTTATTTTCATGTAGTACAGTACATTGTGTCATGTAGTAAAGTAAGCTGTGTCATGCAGTACAGTACATTGTGTCAGTACGGCAACAGCAGTGCATTGAAAGAATAGTCAATATCAACACATAACAGTAGATAATGTGGGAGAGATGGGCACAGTATAATGTATACATCTCAGCCAGCTATAAGCAGTACCAACTAAACCACCTCAGCTAGACTGGTTGATTGGCTGTTTGGCTTATTGGAAGGTTGGTTAGTGAATGGTCTAGAAGTGTGAGTTGTAACTTCTAAATTGGATGGATGGCCTTCAAGTTGTTTGAGCTCTTAAAAAGAGCATGCATCAGAGTGAGGCTGGTATAAAGACTTCTCTCCTATCAGAGTGAGGCTGGCATAAAGACCTCTCCCATCAGAGTGAGGCTGGTATAAAGACTTCTCTCCCATCAGAGTGAGGCGGGTATAAAGACTTCTCTCCTATCAGAGTGAGGCTGGTATAAAGACTTCTCTCCCATCAGAGTGAGGCTGGTATAAAGACCTCTCCCATCAGAGTGAGGCTGGTATAAAGACTTCTCTCCCATCAGAGTGAGGCTGGTATAAAGACTGATCTCCCGACCGAGTACCAAAGTGACATGGTCAAGGAGACAGTGTTGCAGGGCTGTCTGTGTCCTCTCATGGTCAAGGAGACAGTGTTGCAAGGATGTCTGTGTCTTCTCATGGTCAAGGAGACAGTGTTGCAGGGCTGTCTGTGTCCTCTCATGGTCAAGGAGACAGTGTTGCAGGGCTGTCTGTGTCCTCTCATGGTCAAGGAGACAGTGTTGCAAGGATGTCTGTGTCTTCTCATGGTCAAGGAGACAGTGTTGCAGGGCTGTCTGTGTCCTCTCATGGTCAAGGAGACAGTGTTGCAGGGCTGTCTGTGTCCTCTCATGGTCAAGGAGACAGTGTTGCAAGGATGTCTGTGTCTTCTCATGGTCAAGGAGACAGTGTTGCAGGGCTGTCTGTGTCCTCTCATGGTCAAGGAGACAGTGTTGCAGGGCTGTCTGTGTCCTCTCATGGTCAAGGAGACAGTGTGGCAAGGATGTCTGTGTCCTCTCATGGTCAAGGAGACAGTGTTGCAAGGATGTCTGTGTCCTCTCATGGTCAAGGAGACAGTGTTGCAGGGATGTCTGTGTCCTCTCAAAGCACAGACACCATCAAGGTGTGAAAGAACATCACATCCAGCTGTAACCAGATCACCACTCAGTAGAGCAGCAGGCACAGGCTTGCCGGGGTATGGCCTACATCAGTCAGGTGACCTCCATGGGGTGTGGCCTACATCAGTCAGGTGACCTCCATGGGGTGTGGCCTACATCAGTCAGGTATCCTCCATGGGGTGTGGCCTACATCAGTCAAGTGACCTCCATGGGGTGTGGCCTACATCAGTCAGGTGTCTTCCATGGGGTGTGGCCTACATCAGTCAGGTAACCTCCATGGGGTGTGGCCTACATCAGTCAGGTGACCTCCATGGGGTGTGGCCTACATCAGTCAGGTGATTGTAACAGAATGACTGAGTAACATCTATAGGTTGATGTGCAAACTTAGGGGCATGGTTGAGCATCCTATACGAACGATGCTCAAGCCGTGACGTGGGTTGTTTTTGTTTAGGGTAGTTACAGCAAAAGCCGAGACAAGGCAACATCATATATTTGTGCTCTCTGTAAAATTATGCGGCCTATTATGAACCAATAAACCTTTTGAAATAACTACACCAGAACTTGGTTATTGATCCTCTCTACCTGTACTGTTACAGGAGGATTTTTGGTGCCGTGACCAGGTTGCCGATTTTTATTTGGATGTCGCGGACATGTACAACGTGAAGTACTGAAATCAACATGCCACAGAGGACTTACATGAGAAATTTTTACCAGCTTGCTGAGAGAAGAAAGTACGAACCAATAAATTTTTACTAAAATTCTTTAAAACAAAAGCTCAAGACCGGACCACTTTTAATGGAGTCAAAATGAAGCATTTTTCGGACTAGCTAAATTGAAGTCATATGCATCAAGATTTTTAGATGGAGCCATCTTCATAACATGGTTGCCAGTAGAGTAAGCTGTTTTTCATTATAATCACCTGAAGTAACGAGATTTTCGTCTACATGCTATGAAGTTTGACCTGCCATTATTACAGCCGTTAGTTAACCTTGCGTTTGAAGGTCAGCCACTTACATACTAGGACTGTCCAGGTCCAGGAGCAAAGAAATCTCAAGAAAGCTATAAACAACTCGAATTAAATGGAGAAGTCGTTTTGAAGGAGCTGTTATCTTCCGTATATCAAGATCACCTAGGGCGAACTCAAAAGCCGTTATACTCATTGAACCTTGACCTTGAGTACCTGAAGAAACACGAGAGCTTATATTGAGACAAGCCAATTGCTTCTTCATTTGGAAATTACGAGGAAAGTACCAGTCGTGTTTGCCATCAGTGCAACGGTCCTGAACTCTGGCATATCAGAATGTTTTTGAACCAAAGCGAAAACCTCTATAGGGAACCCTTGGAGGTGGTTGGGCAAATTGGGTTGCCGACCTGCTGAAGAGGGGACCCAAAATAAATCGCTTTATCGAGCTAGAGACGCTTTCAAGTCGATGCCTTGAAGGGCCCTGTTTAGGGTGAAAAGAAGATTCAAAACTGGTAGGGGCCCATCCAGGGGCTGAAAGTAGCGAAACCTGATATGTTAGAGGAAGGATGTCACTGAAGTTACGTAATCGTTTGGATGGCTTCAGATGATACAGACTCCAGACGTTTGTGTTATACGTGACCCGTGGCAAAGAGAATTTTCAGCTGACCTACGTGAATTTACCTTTCTCTTGGATCAAGGGAGGACATGGTTGACGGTAATTAACTAAAGTTTAACTGCTATGAGACGTGTAACTGTTGGATACAATTAATTGAGTAATTTCAAACATTCATTATTTAGAAGAGAATGTTTTTTTAATGTAATTTAAATACGATTATTTAGATAAATTGTTATAAATGTGAGTTTGCTTGTATAAGTGTATAGTGAAATATTTCAGCAAAAGCATAAGACGAGTTTTTTTTCTCTACAGGCACCAAGAAATATATAGGGGTTTTGGCTTGATATAAATTACAAAGAAATTAATATGAACTACCTACATATAGAACTAAAACGTATCAGTACATGGTTGGGAGAGTTAAAAGTGGCAGTTAGTGAAGTAGAAAATTTTGTGGAAACGTTGCAGAACAGAACGACTAGACAAGAGCCTTATAGATTTAAGGTAGACTGCAATAGAGTAGGAAAGAATAACAGGAGACAGCCACTACTTAATAAAGACAGAAGACAATATGATTCTGATTATGCGGTAGGTTATGACAAACCAAGGCCTGATGTTTATAGGGTAAAAGACGGTGAGAGTAGACGTAATAGTGAAAAGTCGGACTGGTATAAATGTCATAGGTACAGGAATGGCTCTGAGAGAGACCTTTCCAATAAATTATGGAACTGGCCATCCCATAGCAAGAATGCTAGAAAAAGACGGGACGATTGGTTTGAACAAAGACGAAGACAATATCTGAGGTCAGAGTCAAGGAAAAGAGTAGAAAACGTAAGTAGGAATCCAACTACTCCTAAGGTGGTTACGAATTTGACTGTTAAACAGGAAAAGAAGATGACGGTGGTAATTAAGAAAATAGACCAAGAAACTCAGACACAGGTGATTGAAGTGGTAGAAGAGAACACACAGACACAAGTTAATACAGTAGAGAAAAAGGTCCAGGTACAACCAACCAGCAAGATAACAAAGGGAAGTCAAACCGAGTTAGTAGAGACTCAATCAAAACCAACTCACTTGACTAAGGGAGACACGGTTGAAATTAAGAAAGATAAACAGACGAGAACCAAAGTCGAAAAGAGACCAAAGAGGAAAAGTATTGGGGAAATAAATATAAACAGTCAGATAGTCAATAAAGGTACAACTGAGATGTCAACTTCCTCAGCTAAAGATATCGAAGTTGTCCCGAAGCGGAGCATGGGGAATAGAGGTAAGAAGAAAGTCAGACGTTCTAAAGCCGACTATGGGAATAGGATCGACGTGTCTGCAGTAAACTACTATGAGTCTGATGAGGGAACTATTATCAGTGTGTCATCTGAAGACGAGATGGGGAAATGTAAACGTTATGTAAGGTATACAGGAAACAGTGAGCAGACTGACGCAAATAAAGGAAATACAAAGAAAGCATTTAAGAAGAAGAATAGTAATAGACAGATAGCGGAAATTTACTCGACGACAGAAAATAACATAAGAAAACTCAGAGAATTAAGACCTGAGTACTTTAACCACGGATTAACAAGTACGGATAGTGAAGATGACATAATTGAAGAGAAACACACATTTGTACTAAGAGACAATGAAATATTTGGCTTAGATGCGCTCTATGGCTGTTAAAATTCCTTGGGTGAGGAAGGACATATGGAATTGTTTTAGCTTATGAGAGGAATTGCGGTTTGAGTATATACATATGGGCTGTCTAAAATAGGCAGATGAATTTTTTGTGGTGTAGCATCACATGGTACAGGGTAGGCAATAGTGTTGTTGAAGATAGAAAGTCACGACAACTGATAGAATATTCTACGTGGATACGTTATAAAGAATATCTTGTGTTTGGTTGTGGTGTGGGGAGAGTAAACAATGTAGAAATTGAAATGTCCCTTGTCCGGAATGGATAAGAGAGAGAGTTGATCACGTTGAGCGATGTATAACTGGTGTGATTAAAGTAGAGTAGATTCAGCATAGAATTAGTAGAGAGAGAGATAAACTAAGTATGAATGCTCGTACTAGAAATGGTTCGACGCAGGACTATGACGTGATGTCTGAGATAGTTTCGCTTGGTAGTGTGATAGCGCCAAACCGATGCACCTTGGTGTCTACAATATTCCGATGCACCTTAGTTTGGTCTATCAAAGCCGTATTTGTCCTGGCCACCACCGGAACTCGGCTTAACAAAGGAATCGGAAGCCAGTTTTGTTTTAGCAGTCCTTTGTGCTGATGAGAGATGTGGGCAGCATGGCCTTCAGTTCAGTGCTGTTCTGTTGTTGTCAGGTGTGGGAACAATTCCCTGAGTTGATCTGTGTCAACTAATGTTGTGACAAAACTGTAAGTTTTAACTGATTAAGTTTAAAATGTTTAATTTAATAAATATTTGTATAATCGCAGCACACGCCAGTTTACCAACTTGAAAGTGTTTACATGATGGAACAGGCGTGGGTGAAAATAATTGCTAGTTAGGTGAGCTTGTAGGAACAAAGAAATATAAATAGATAATATGAATAAGTGCTATTGAAATGAGCTGTTCTACAGAAGGATTTAGTATCCCTAAAGCTTTATGAAAATAACATGTAACACATAGAGATGTCAGCAATCAGACAATGGTGATGTGAAATATGTAGAATAGGTCATTGATGGTGGTTAAGTATCATAGAGACTGATGTCATGTCATGCCAGCCATGCTGGCACAAGATTATTTTGTTGGGAATTATTTTACATGGTTATCCTATGGCATTAATGTGTTACTGGCTAAATAGATGTGTGGGAGATTCACCAAAATATACAATGTGTGGGGTCATAAATTAGTTTATAGTAAAGACTGAAATAATGCCACATGGTGCCATGTAGGCCATGTTGGCATGGAAGGAAGTAAGTGCTTGTGAGGTTGCTAGAAATGAAGGTTACTTAACAACAGAGTGGTGAGAATTATATGTGTATGTGTATACAGCAGCAAGATATGTTTACAGGATTATTCTGTGATTATGGTGAGCATCACATTGGATGTTTGGTCAAGTGTTGGGTATAAACACTCCAAAGCAACAATGAGTAGGGGAAAATAACCATAATATAGGTGTAATATTTATAACATGTGTAAAGCAGAGAAGAGTACTTACATGTTAAGTGTGGCTTTACTGAGGGGAGGAATGTGATTTATTGCTACGTACCACCTTTCGCAAAGATATATGCACTTGCTATGCGACATGAAGCGTAAGATAGAAAAACTTATAACCGGTGTATGATAGGAAGAATGGTGGGGAACAGAGCGCACAACTGTACATTTGCTGTCCACTCACAAATAATATTACACTGATTGTGTTGGGCCTTGAATAACACTTATTGGTCATTAGTGTGTAATAATGACATAATATATATAATACACTGTTTATTATATTAGTACTAATGTTCTGTATCCTGCCATGAACATTGTTGTGTTTGGATCCTGTCTCATATGAATGAGGCACTCTGGCCACTGTTTGGTGTACTTTCACTTAGTAATATTGTGTGTTTATTTTATGAGCTATCTTAGGGGCATCAGAGAGTCCCTAAATGAGTTCCTGTGTAATAAATGTTTATCTTTATCTTTAACTTTCTGTGAATGTTGTGATTCTTCTATGTGTAAGGTTACATTGTCACATTCTACAAGTATGGTGTTTCCACATTGTATGTATGTCTGTTGCTTTTCATAGTTAGACATGCTTTGCTTGCTGGTTGTTAGTTTTTAATGCTAATCAGATGCTGTAACTTGCACAGTATCATATTAGTGCTGGTACTCTTCATGCAAACTGGGACATTGTTGAGGTAGTTGTCCAGTGAAGTCCCTATGTTGAGGTAACTTAGTGTCTGATGGTGGCAGAGTTCATAATGTTGTGTATTGTTGCATAGGAGTAAAGTGTACTATCAGATGTGGAGCACAGGAGTTCAACCTGTCAATATATGTTTTATATTAGGGAAAAGAGTACGGTGTGTTAGCGAAACAGTTGCCGGTGAGCATAACAGTTGGTAGGGAATTGTTGAGCATTAGGCTGAGAATATAGTAGGCAGTGTTTAGTTGTGACAATATCTTGGGTTGAACATTGATAGTGTTCCATGAACTTGTGGTCTATAGGAAATACTGTGTTGTCCTGTGTTACCGGTGACTTGGTACAAATTAATGTATAAAATACTCTGTAAGGTGTGGACAGGGAACTGGTTATGGGTTCCTTGGTAAATGTAGCTATTTTGGTAGGCAGGGAAGGTAACCCAATTTGTCAGCACAAAGATGTCATTCTTATGCCTGTTAACTGAATCAATGCTGATATGTTGTTTGTGTGCAATGTCTGTTATATGTTAGCCAAATCAGTGTTGACATGTTGTGTTTGTTTGCAGTGTTGACATGTTGTGTTTGTTTGAGATGTTGTGGCTGTTTGCAACGGCTGATGTATGTACTCTGTTGTTTGTAGCTATGTGTTTACAGCTGGACAAATGAGATCAATCTTCCACGGCTTGTGTGTAGGAGCTGTGTGGTGTAGTTACATTGAACTGAAAATGTGGAGCAGATTGACATTGTTGCATTAGGTGGTCCATTCTAGCAATATCAAGTGTAATCTCATGATAGCAGTGGCACAATTGGAGAAGAAAATAAAGTGGGTGACCTGATGATGCAATACTGATTGTTGTATTTAACAATTAGAGATGTAGTCACCTTGAAGAAGGGGGTAGCAAAGAATGATCATGACATAGACATCAAGAGTTACCTCAGAATAACAGAATAGATAATTAGATGGAGGTACATTTATGACCTATGGGTTAATTCATGTGCTCATTGCTTCATGTGTTTAATATGTCTTCTTTACAATGATAATCATAGATTGTGTTTTCCATTGTTACAGGAGCGGCTGACTAGTTAGTGTCAGCAAGCCTGGGTTCTTGGTGGGATAGTAAATTGTGTCACAACTCTTTGTTTATGTCGTGTCTTGGGGTTTATGTTGTGTAACCTAATCAAATCAAATCAAATCAAATCAACTTTATTAGGGTCACAAATTGGGCGCGCAGGCCCGTCTTACATTCAGCCCTTCCAATCACTCGTCTTTCGTTCATCAAGAGCATTATACATTTACATAGGAAGAGAAATAAACATTGTGAAATGAATGTTGTAAACATAAACAAGGCTAAACCTATGCTTTTGTAGTGCCTTATTGTCTGTGCAGTGTTGCTTGTGTCAAGGTTCTTTATTGTGTCAGTCTAACCAGCTATTGCTTGGAGCACCTGTGTTGTGGTACTTGGTGTACCCTGTTGTCTTAAGTGGTGTTGATTGGTTGGGGGTTACCCACCATTGTTGTTTGATATATACAGTTGTCTGTTGTATCTGTTATTGCAATGTGTTATCAAACATGTTCAGCTAGAGGAGATAAATAAAGAGCTATTTTTGTACTGTCTTTAATTTGTTTGTTTAGTCTCTTTTAGTTTTTACAACCACTATTTCTACCACAATCTAACACCTTAATTCATTGCTTGGGCTCTAACATGGTGTTTCCTGTGGGAACATCTATAAAATAGTTTCTGCCTCTGCCTGAGATCTCGTATATCTTCTTATCTAATTACTATAATCTTTTTTTGTCGGTTGAGGCGGTGTGAGGTTCTCTCTCTTTTCACTATTTTTCTTCTTTGGCCGTAACGAAGTCAGAACCACTCTTTACCTCTTAGCACCGTAGTGAAGGAAGCATCAGTCTTTATGATTGTCTCCCTTTGTCTTTTACCATCGACTACAGTAGTTTGAGAAGTAGGTATAGTAGCACTGGCAGAAGAACCGAGAGTCACTGATGAGGAGATATAGATTAAGGAGAAATTGAGTATCATGTGTAAAATAGCCAGTGGAGCGTAAGAGTATTAAGAGTAAAAGACTGTGGAAGCTTGAAGAATAAGAGTTCTTGGTGAGGGGGACGTAATTACATGATGCGTGCGGAGAAAGAAGAGGTGATTAAATCTGAGAAAGTTGTTGTGTGGAGAAGTATAGAATGATAGTTACGAGGGTAGTGGCTCGTAGGAGTGAGGTTTGTTCTGAGAGATCGTTGATAATGATGGTTAGTGTGTAAAAGAGATATAGTTTGCGAGAGATAATGTATAGGTTCTGACCTTTGAAAAGGAGTGAATGATTGAGAAAAGTAGAAATAAGAAAACAGTTGAATTGTGAAAGTCCTGTTGAGTGTTGAAGTAGTTCGTCTGGTAATCCGTGGTTCTTGCAGGTGTAAAAATGTAGACAAACATATGTGCGTCGAGTATGGATAGGATGATGGCAAGTGATAAGTACCGCATGCATGTACGAGGCGTTTAGTCCGTGCGTGAGTATAAGTGTAGACAAACAGGTGTTCGTCGCGCTGAGTGAAGCAGGAGTGAGGTTTTGAGACGCTGTATAAGTGGAGCACATGAAAAAAAAAATGTTGTCAAGCGATTGGTAGTAGTTGCGCGATTGATATATCTTGTGTCAATGTGGGTGGAAGTGATCGACACGCTTAGGCTTGGTAGTTATTGATACATGGTTGTCCATTTGTCCAGAGAGTTGATTAGCCTTATTGCACCTGTTTTCAATCTCATCTTCTGGTGTGCCATTTGATGATATTATACTTCCTAGGCACTTCAGACTCTTTACTTGTTGTTGTTTGTTCTTCTTTGGTTATAGTCGTTGCCTCTGTTTTGCTTGTGCTAAATTGTTAAACTAGGTGATTAGAAAGGTGTGATGTCTTTTGTTTGGAATGTGTGATCTTGGACGGAATTTATGAAAATTTTATGACAGGCTGACAGAAAGAGCGTTAACATTCTGAATGACGTTCATAAAACAGATTTAGTATTCTTGGCAGTGACATGTCGAAGCATGAATGCCTGATACTGAGAAATGAGAGAAGATGGTCGGAGTGAGGTCTGTCGTTAGTAATATGTGGTGTTGGTTGCTGTTTCTGAGAGAGTCCCGGTAAATAGGAGTAGCAGTGAAAGATGAGTGAGGCAAGCAAGAGAATATGATTAGCTAAATGAATGTCAGAGTATTACAAATAGAGTACTAGAGAACGTGTTCCGATAAGTGTGACTGGTTTGACTATCATCGCGGTGTAAGAACGCTAGGAGAGACTTGAGGATAGCTTAGAGTAGTTGTGGTGAGATGTTGGAAAATACTAATACGTTGGTTAGTTACGTCGGGTAGACGAGAGACTTAAGAGTAGAATTAGTTGTTGGTACAGCAGATAGATGGATTGGTGAGGTCTATAGTAAATAGACAAATTTTTTGCTGGTGGAGATACCGTAGTTAACGGTAATGTTTAAGAAATTGTGGTAATTCCTGGTGCAAATCTAGGGGAAACAACTAGTGTACCGAGCCACAGGTTCTGTTAGTAGATAGATGACTCGTGGTACATTGAGATAGTCGCCACACTAGTACTAGGTGAAGTGATTTGACCTGTAGTTTACAGCGGTTGTTTGGCTTTATATTTCAAATATTGTAATGTGTTAGGAATTAGTTTTGTAAAGAGTGAAATATTAAGAGGGGAAATAATCAATGATTGACTTACAGAAAAAGTACAGTCATTTGTTGATTAATGACTTTTGTTGAGAGAACAGATATTGTTCTACGTTAGGATGAGAACATAGTCTGTAGGTAACAGATATATATATATATATATATATATATATATATATATATATATATATATATATATATATATATATATATATATATATATATATTGGCGTTAATGCTTGGCATTGAGTTGTTTTGTTTTATCTGTTATAAGAATAACGGAATAGGCATGACTTGGGTGAATAGATATGTATTTCATTGGTTAGTATAAGAGACCAATGTTGATTGAATATGTATAGTATGTTATATTATTTTTGCTTGATTTGGTCCTGTAAAATGATTATCACTATTTGATTTTAGAATAGGATTATTGTGTTTTTAGTCTTTTGCGTACAAACCACTGGTCCGTAAAAGAGACCAGTAGTGTTAGATAACATTAGATATTTTCTTTTAATTTAAATTGATGCATGTTTTGATGTTGGGGATAAACAGTTCAAAACTTGGGGGGTATGACATCCTGTTGTTTTATTTTGGTTGACTCATAATTTAACTTGAATTGTCTTGTATGTTGAATAGTAATTACCTTGTTTACAAAAATGTTGAAAAATTGTTAGAATTTAGTTTACAAACAGTTATGGTTTTGTCTAGAGTAAAGGCAATACATGGGGCTTTATATAAAACCCTTCGTTCAGAAAATGGTTAATAGACTGCTGAGGACTAGAAGAGAGACACATTCTCTTTGTGAATAATAAGTTTATGAGTATATTCTGTTGGTGGGATTGCTGTGATAGTCAGCGTTGAGAGGTTAATGATATAGTGGCTGCGAAGTTGTGGAAACATATGCCATACTTAAATGGGGTTACTACTCAAGAAAAGGGGTTCTGCGGGAGTTAAAAAATAGGAGCTGCATTAAGTCAGCATTGATTGAATATATATGGATTGGATGCCATATTGGGGAAGAAAAGATTAACGTGACTAACGTATATAGCAGTGGGGTAAATGTGGGGAAAGTTTAGAACATGGTTTCCATGGGGTCGGAAGTAAACATGGATTTAGAGCCATGAGATTGCTGGCTTATAGAAGAAGAAGTGGGTAACGTGCAACGCCAGACAGTGTGAAGACAAATAGTAAAAACATGAATTGAATCCCATGTTTTTTTTTATATATACTGTAGATACAATAGTAAAGGGAAGTAAGTATGTTAGTGAGAAATGGACATTGTCAGTGCTCACAGCGAACAGAGATAAAATGTCATGAGGTTTTAGGGGTCCGTGATATATGGACTGAGAGAGAATAACATTGATTGCAAGCAGTCACAGACATGAGTTCAGTGGCGGTATATGTTGCTGTGGATAACGGCATAAATTGAGGTTCAGGAGGACATTAGTGGGTTGCTGAAGTTTTCGGCGAGATTAAGAGGGAATTCTGAATGAGGTATGGGAGAAGATTAGTTATATGAAGTGAGGTGTATAATGTTGGAGGAGGACTTGAGAAATAATGGATTTTTTTTTAGGAGTGAATAATATGGTTACTTGATGCTGTAGATAGCAGCGCAAACTGTAAAATTGCCATAATGGGTGGTATAAGTGAACTGTAGAAGATAGATAATTGTTTTAGACTTTATTACATAAAGTCTCAGTTAACATAGGGGGGTAAGTATGAGTGTGGTTTTTGTGAGAAAGAGTTCTGCTTCTTTTAAATTCCGGTGGCCACCGATTCTTTGTCTTCCTATCGTGTGCAAGTGATTTCAGGTTGGTTGAAAGTGGAAAAGTAGTAATGTGGAGATAATACAGTTAGTGATGACAATAGGGAGTTGAAGTAGTATCAGAAGAGTACAGCGTTTTGAATTTTTTGAGTTCGTGATAAGAAGGGGTAGGCGGATTGCTTATGAAGAGAAGAAGAAGAATTTCAAAAAGGTACCCATATGTGTTATGATGTATTGTATAAAACTGAGATTTAAATATTATTGAGGTATAATAGATACCTATACAAGAAGGTTTTTTTTTGATAGGATAGATATTATGTTATGTTTTTTTTTGAAGAGCCAGAAACGAAGAAGAAATATAACTTCATAGTGATTTGCTATGTGAGACAATGATAAGAGACAAGTGGAGAATTACTAGAAGTGAAAGTAGTTACTTAAGATAGAGTTAGTTTGGGACGGCTTGGAGAAAGAATATCGGGTGTTTAGAATAAGGGGGTTAGGAGTTAAGACTTTTGAAGAAGAAAAGTCTTTTTAAAGAAAGGGAGGTGTAACAGAATGACTGAGTAACATCTATAGGTTGATGTGCAAACTTAGGGGCACGGTTGAGCATCCTATATGAACGATGCTCAAGCCGTGACGTGGGTTGTTTTTGTTTAGGGTCCATCCATCCATCATGTGCCATGCCGGTAAGCGTGGGCGGTCATGTTCTGCCATCTCACTCGATCAACAGAGTCGTGGATCAGTTCCGTGTTTCTGTCTCGACCATGCCACAAGGCCAAGCCATCCAGATACTTGTTTCTAGGTCTTCCCCTTGGTCTGTTCCCCTCGATCTTACCAGTTGTCACCAAGTTCTCCAAATCATTTCTTCTCATAACATGCCCAAAAAATTGTGACAGTCTACGTCTAATGTCTCTGATCAGTTTACAATCTCCATTTGTTTCTTGAAGGACTTGTTCATTGGTCTTTCTGGCTGTCCATGGTATTCTTTGCATTTTCCTCAGAAACCACATTTCTACAGCCATCAGATGTTTTTCAGCCTGGCTGCTCATTGTCCAAGCTTCACATCCATATAAAAGTACAGGTTCTATGTAGCATCTCAACACTCTTTTTCTCGTTTCAATTGACATCTTTTTATTGGTCAGTATGTTTTTCATCTTGCTAAAGGCTACTTTTGCCATGGCGATCCTTGTTCTAATCTCTTCAAGGCATCTCCCATCAAATGTTATTACTGTTCCGAGATAATTGTACCTATTCACTTGTTGAAGAATATTCCCATTTACTTGTATATTACACTGTGGTATTTCGTTCTTCCTAGTGACGACCATAATCTGTGTCTTTTTACAATTTAATTCTAACCCTTGTTGTTCACTGTGTGTAACAATCGCATCTACTAAATTTTGTAGGTCCTGTTCATTGTCTGCAATCAAGACTGTATCATCTGCATATCTAATGTTATTGATGCATCGTCCCCCAATGTTGATTCCTTCCATATTTTCAATATTTCTGAAAATATTTTCACTGTACAGGGAAAACAGATCTGGAGACATTACACATCCCTGTCTCACACCTCTCTTAATAGGCTGATATTGGCTTACTTCATTATCAACTCTTATGGCAGCTTGTTGTTTCCAATATATGTTTTTTACAAGTCTAAGGTCTTTCCCATCAATTTGTAGATCTTCAAGCATCCTTATCATGTTGACATGTCTCACTTTATCAAAAGCCTTTGTGTAGTCAATAAAGCAAAGGTGTAGATCTTTGTTTACTTCTATAGAACATTCGATTACGGTTCTCAGTATATACACAGCATTTACTGTACCCTTGCCTACTACAAACCCACATTGTTCTTCTCCTATTTCAGGTTGTATTTTCCTCCTAACTCTTTGCATGATAATTCTTAGCAAAATCTTCGTGATGTGACTCATTATACTAATTGTTCGATGTTGATCACATTCCAAGGCTACTGATTTCTTTGGGATTGCAATAAATACAGAATTACATAACTCATGAGGTATATTTCCAGTATCATATATTGTATTAAGCAGACTGGTAACTTTATCTATTCCATATTCTTCTAAAGCATTAATCATTTCTGTTGTGACGCTGTCTGGACCGGGGGTCTTGCCAGATTTCATATGATTAAGAGCATTCTGAACCTCCGTCTTGAAAATTGCTGGCCCTTCATTGTTATTTTGAACAATATATTGTTCGTCTCTGTTATCGTCATAAAGGTTTTTCACGTAATCTGACCATACATGTAAAATCTGATCTTTTTCTATTACGACTCTTCCATCTTTTGTCTTTAGGCAGCCTGCTGATGTACGTGTTCTTTGATTAGTAATCTCCTGAATTCTTTTGTGCATTAGTTTCGCATTTTTACTGTTGTGTTGTTTTTCAATTTCTCTGCAATTTTTCTCAAGCCATGTTTCTTTAGCCTCCTTACATAAGGTTCTGACTTTTCTGTGAATTTCTTCATATTTGGCAGGATTATTTTTGTTCTGTCTTCTTGTTTCCATTAGTTGTAAAATTTCTTCAGTCATCCATGTCTTACGGCCCACTTTCTTTACTTTTGGAATAGTTTTTTCTGCTGCACAACTGATTGAATTCTTCAGCATTTCCCATTGATCATCTACATCTTGAAATAGGATCTCTAGATCAGACAATAAATCAAATTTGTTCTTTACTTCTATGTTAAAATTATCTTGTATTTCTTTGTCAGTTTTCAATTTGCACAAGTCATATTTAGGGTTTCCTGCTGTATACTTGACTTTCTTTAACTTTACCCTCAATGTGCCAGTAATTAATCTGTGATCACTGTAACAGTCTGCATTTGGAACTGTTTTTACAACTGTTAATGCATTTCGAAACCTTTTGCTTATCAGGATGTAATCTATCTGGTTTTTAATCCTGCTGTCTGGACTCCTCCATGTCCATAATCTTCTAGGATGTTGTTTAAACCAGGTGTTTCCTACAACCATTTCTTGTTCTTTTGCCCATTCAACAAGTCTGTAACCTCTTTCATTTCTCTCTCCCAAACCATGGTTGCCTACACTGCATCCATCGCTTTGCTTTCCTATTTTTGCGTTGAAATCACCCATTATGATATTTATTTCTGATTTTTTACAGTTCTTCAAAGCAGACTCCATGTCATTATAAAATTTCTCTATACTTTCTTCACTGCTTTCACTTGTTGGGACATATACTTGAATTACATTTATTTTAAAAGGTCTTCCGTTTAATTTTACTAATAGAACTCTGTCTGACACAGCCCAATGTCCTTTGACAGAATTTGATGTTTGCTTATCTAATATAATGGCTACACCTCTTTGCTGTTCTTCTCCCCCCGAGTAAATAATCTTACAATCCTCTCCTGTCCTTATCCCTGCTCCTCTCCATCTCATTTCCGATATTCCTAATATGTTAATCTTCTCTCTCTCCATTTCTTTTTTGATGTCCTCCAACTTTCCATCTGCATTCATTGTTCTAACATTCCAAGTTCCTACTTTCAATGATATTAATCTTTTGCACCTAGTAGCCTGTTGACGGTCTGGAGTCACCTGGTGCGCATGACTATCCCTACCGGGCGAGGCTGCTCCTATGGAGCACCCATTTACGCCGTTTCTCTGATTATCGATAAGTGAACACAACATGATTTTCTTGGCATGTGTAAAGAAGGTAGTTTGCCATTGCTTTCCTTCCCAGCAGTGACCATACTGGTCAGTGACCGTAGCCATTGTCTCCTCAAAAAAAGGAGATCCTCTGCCTACCGTCGTGAAGGTGGAGACCATAACCTACAACTATCTGTCGGCTGCTCTCCATCTTCATCCACCACCTGCACCCATGGCTTCACGTAATCCTGATCGGGGGGCTAAACGGGTACTCCACCTTGCCCAAGGGTGTCCCGTAGGCTAGCGGAGGGAAGGAGGCGCCTTACTTCTCCTTTGATAGGGGATACCCCTACCCGCTACCCCAGGTTTAGGGTAGTTACAGCAAAAGCCGAGACAAGGCAACATCATATATTTGTGCTCTCTGTAAAATTATGCGGCCTATTATGAACCAATAAACCTTTTGAAATAACTACACCAGAACTTGGTTATTGATCCTCTGTACCTGTACTGTTACATGATCTCCATGGGGGTGTGGCCTACATCAGTCAGGTGTCTTCCATGGGGTGTGGCCTACATCAGTCAGGTGTCCTCCATGGGGTGTGGCCTACATCAGTCAGGTGTCCTCCATGGGGTGTGGCCTACATCAGTCAGGTGTCCTCCATGGGGTGTGGCCTACATCAGTCAGGTGTCCTCCATGGGGTGTGGCCTACATCAGTCAGGTGACCTCCATGGGGTGTGGCCTACATCAGTCAGGTGTCTTCCATGGGGTGTGGCCTACATCAGTCAGGTGTCCTCCATGGGGTGTGGCCTACATCAGTCAGGTGTCTTCCATGGGCTGTGGCCTACATCAGTCAGGTGACTTTCATGGGGTGTGGCCTACGTCAGTCAGGTGACCTCCATGGGGTGTGGCCTACATCAGTCAGGTGCCCTCCATGGGGTGTGGCCTACATCAGTCAGGTGACCTCCATGGGGTGTGGCCTACATCAGTCAGGTGTCTTCCATGGGGTGTGGCCTACATCAGTCAGGTGTCCTCCATGGTGTGGCCTACATCAGTCAGGTGTCTTCCGTGGGGTGTGGCCTACATCAGTCAGGTGTCCTCCATGGGGTGTGGCCTACATCAGTCAGGTGTCCTCCATGGGGTGTGGCCTACATCAGTCAGGTGTCTTCCATGGGGTGTGGCCTACATCAGTCAGGTGTCTTCCATGGGGTGTGGCCTACATCAGTCAGGTGACCTCCATGGGGTGTGGCCTACATCAGTCAGGTGACCTCCACGGGGTGTGGCCTACATCAGTCAGGTGTCCTCCATGGGGTGTGGCCTACATCAGTCAGGTGTCTTCCATGGGGTGTGGCCTACATCAGTCAGGTGTCCTCCATGGGGTGTGGCCTACATCAGTCAGGTGACCTCCATGGGGTGTGGCCTACATCAGTCAGGTGACCTCCATGGGGTGTGGCCTACATCAGTCAGGTGTCTTCCATGGGGTGTGGCCTACATCAGTCAGGTGTCCTCCATGGGGTGTGGCCTACATCAGTCAGGTGTCTTCCATGGGGTGTGGCCTACATCAGTCAGGTGTCCTCCATGGGGTGTGGCCTACATCAGTCAGGTGACCTCCATGGGGTGTGACCTACATCAGTCAGGTGTCCTCCATGGGGTGTGGCCTACATCAGTCAGGCGTCCTCCATCGGGTGTGGCCTACATCAGTCAGGTGTCCTCCATGGGGTGTGGCCTACATCAGTCAGGTGTCTTCCATGGGGTGTGGCCTACATCAGTCAGGTGTCCTCCATGGGGTGTGTCTCGCCTACATCAGTCAGGTGTCTTCCATGGGGTGTGGCCTACATCAGTCAGGTGTCCTCCATGGGGTGTGGCCTACATCAGTCAGGTGTCTTCCATGGGGTGTGGCCTACATCAGTCAGGTGACTTTCATGGGGTGTGGCCTACGTCAGTCAGGTGACCTCCATGGGGTGTGGCCTACATCAGTCAGGTGACCTACATTAGTCAGGTGACCTCCATGGGGTGTGGCCTACATCAGTCAGGTGTCCTCCATGGGGTGTGTCCTGCATCAGTCAGGTGTCCTCCATCTGGTGTGTCCTACATCAGTCAGGTGTCCTGCATCAGTCAGGTGACCTCCATGGGGTGTGTCCTACATCAGCCAGGTGTCCTACATTAGTCAGGTGACCTCCATGGGTGTGTCCTACATTAGTCAGGTGACCTCCATGGGTGTGTCCTACATTAGTCAGGTGACCTCCATGGGTGTGTCCTACATTAGTCAGGTGTCCTCTATGGGGTGTGGCCTACATCAGTCAGGAGTCCTGGTGTCCTCCATGGGGTGTGAGCATTTCATTGTTTTACAGATTTAAATATTTCATTGTTTCACAGATTTACATATTTCATTGTTTCACAGATAGAAATATTTCATTGTTTCACAGATTTAAAAATTTCAATCTTTGACAGATTTTATTATTTCATTCTTTCACAGATTTAAACACTTCATTGTTTCACAGATTTAAATGTCCATCTTTCACAGATTTAAATATTTCATTGTTTCACAGATATAAATATTTCATTGTTTCACAGATATAAATATTTCATTGTTTCACAGATATAAATATTTCATTGTTTCACAGATTTAAACATTTAATTGTTTCACAGATTTAAATGTCCATCTTTCACAGATTTAAATATTTCATTGTTTCACAGATTAAAATATTTAATTGTTTCACAGATTTAAATATTTCATTGCTTCACAGACTCCAACCCTGTAACCTGGTGCTGTTTCCAAACGTGAAGAATCCGTGTCATGGACGTGAACGTCATCTATCCAACACCCAGGAACTGATGACTGAGCTGGAGACGTGGACGTCATCTATCCAACATCCAGGAACTGATGACTGAGCAGGAGACGTGGTTCCAAGCCCAGACGGGGAAGTTCTACAATCAGGACATCAGACTGGCCAAGAAGAGATGGGAAAAGTGGCTCGTCTAGAGGGGTGAACATGCACAGAAGGGCTAAGGTTCCCACCAATGTCCAGAAACATACCATTACACCTTCATCATACAGTGAAAAAATATACTGAAGCACAGAATAACTGCTGACATGGTTCAGTGAAGCAGCATGAAATCATGTGTGAGTCGGACAAGCCTGAGGCGGTAGAGAAGATCTTACCCCTGGTTTCCCTGGAATGTGTTTGCCATTGAGTCTCTGCAACACTCTCTGGGCAGAGTCCACGTCAGGAAACTCCACAAAGCAATAGTTTCCTGGGTTCAGACTGTAGAAGTCAATCATTGTCAAAATAGACTATTCTCTTCCACATTTCCACATACAGACTATATATTCTTCCACATACACACAGACTATATTCCCTTCTACATACAAGGAGACTATATTCTCTTACACATACACACAGACTATATTCCCTTCTACATACACACAGACTATATTCTCTTCCACATACACACAGACTATATTCTCTTCCACATACACACAGACTATATTCTCTTCCACATACACACAGACTATATTCTCTTCCACATACACACAGACTATATTCCCTTCTACATACAAGCAACAGACTATTCTCTTCCACATACAAACAGACTATTTCCTTATACATTCAAACAACAGACTATTCTCTTCCACATACAAACAGACTATTTCCTTATACATTCAAACAACAGACTATTCTCTTCTATAGACAAATAGATATTATAGATATATTAAAGATATATTATGATATTATAGTTCAACCAACAGCTGATATTATAGTTCCACCAACAACTGATATTATTGTTCCACCAACAGCTGATATTATTGTTCCACCAACAGATGATATTATTATTCCATCAGCAGCTGATATTATAGTTCAACCTACAGCTGATATTGTTCCATTAAAAGCTGATATTATAGTTCCACCAACAGCTGATACTATAGTTCCACCAACAGCTGATATTATAGTTCCACCAACAACTGATATTATAGTTCCACCAACAACTGATATTATAGTTCCACCAACAGCTGATATTATAGTTCCACCAACAACTGATATTATAGTTCCACGAACAGCTGATATTACCACTTAACCCAACATACCCTATGGTGGTGACTCTGGTTCAGCTGTCATGTACTTACACACTAGTTCAGCTGTCATGTACTTACACACTAGTTCAGCTGTCATGTACTTACACACTGGTTCAGCTGTGATATACTTACACACTGGTTCAGATATCATGTACTTACACACTGGTTCAGCTGTCATGTATTTACACACAGGTTCAGCTGTCATATACTTACACACTAATAAATTGGTTAAGATGTCATGCACTAATAAACTGGTTCAGTTGTCGTGTACTAATGGACTGGTTCAGCTGTCAGGTACTAATAAACTGATTCAGCTGTTATGTACTAATAGACTGGTTCAGCTGTCATGTACAAATAAACCGGTTCAGCTGTCAGGTACTCATAAACTGGTTCAGCTGTCAGGTACTAATAAACTGGTTCAGCTGTCATGTACTAATAAACTGGTTCAGCTGTCATGTACTAATAAACTGGTTCAGCTGTCAGGTACTCATAAACTGGTTCAGCTGTCAGGTACTAATAAACTGGTTCAGCTGTCAGGTACTAATAAACTGGTTCAGCTGTCAGGTACTCATAAACTGGTTCAGCTGTCAGGTACTAATAAACTTGTTCAGCTGTCAGGTACTAATAAACTTGTTCAGCTGTCAGGTACTAATAAACTGGTTCAGCTGTCATGTACTAATAAACTGGTTCAGCTGTCATGTACTAATAAACTGGTTCAACTGTCAGGTACTCATAAACTGGTTCAGCTGTCAGGTACTAATAAACTGGTTCAGCTGTCATGTACTAATAAACTGGTTCAGCTGTCATGTACTAATAAACTGGTTCAGCTGTCAGGTACTCATAAACTGGTTCGGCTGTCAGGTACTCATAAACTGGTTCAGCTGTTATGTACTAATAAACTGGTTCAGCTGTCATGTACTAATAAACTGGTTCAGCTGTCATGTACTTACACACTAATAAATTGGTTAAGATATCATGCACTAATAAACTGGTTCAGCTGTCAGGTACTCATAAACTGGTTCAGCTGTCATGTACTAATAAACTGGTTCAGCTGTCAGGTACTCATAAACTGGTTCAGCTGTCAGGTACTCATAAACTGGTTCAGCTGTCATGTACTAATAAACTGGTTCAGCTGTCAGGTACTAATAAACAGGTTCAGCTGTCAGTTATTAATAAACTGGTTCAGCTGTCAGGTACTAATAAACTGGTTCAGCTGTCAGGTACTAATAAACTGGTTCAGCTGTCAGGTACTCATAAACTGGTTCAGCTGTCAGGTACTAATAAACTGGTTCAGCTGTCAAGTACTCATAAACTGGTTCAGCTGTCATGTACTCATAAACTGGTTCAGCTGTCATGTACTCATAAACTGGTTTAGCTGTTATGTACTAATAAACTGGTTCAGCTGTCAGGTACTAATAAACTGGTTCAGCTGTCAGGTACTAATAAACTGGTTCAGCTGTCAGGTACTAATAAACTGGTTCAGCTGTCATGTACTCATAAACTGGTTCAGCTGTCATGTACTCATAAACTGGTTCAGCTGTTATGTACTAATAAACTGGTTCAGCTGTCAGGTACTAATAAACTGGTTCAGCTATCATGTACTAATAAACTGGTTCAGCTGTCATGTACTCATAAACTGGTTTAGCTGTTGTGTGCTAATAAACCGGTTTAGCTGTTGTGTGCTAATAAACCGGTTCAGCTGTTATGTACTAATAAACTGGTTCAGCTGTTATGTACTAATAAACTGGTTCAGCTGTTATGTACTAATAAACTGGTTCAGCTGTCAGGTACTAATAAACTGGTTCAGCTGTCAGGTACTAATAAACTGGTTCAGCTGTCAGGTACTCATAAACTGGTTCAGCTGTCAGGTACTAATAAACTGGTTCAGCTGTCAGGTACTAATAAACTGGTTCAGCTGTCAGGTACTCATAAACTGGTTCAGCTGTCATGTACTAATAAACTGGTTCAGCTGTCAGGTACTCATAAACTGGTTCAGCTGTCAGGTACTAATAAACTGGTTCAGCTGTCAGGTACTAATAAACTGGTTCAGCTGTCAGGTACTCATAAACTGGTTCAGCTGTCAGGTACTAATAAACTTGTTCAGCTGTCAGGTACTAATAAACTTGTTCAGCTGTCAGGTACTAATAAACTGGTTCAGCTGTCATGTACTAATAAACTGGTTCAGCTGTCATGTACTAATAAACTGGTTCAACTGTCAGGTACTCATAAACTGGTTCAGCTGTCAGGTACTAATAAACTGGTTCAGCTGTCATGTACTAATAAACTGGTTCAGCTGTCATGTACTAATAAACTGGTTCAGCTGTCAGGTACTCATAAACTGGTTCGGCTGTCAGGTACTCATAAACTGGTTCAGCTGTTATGTACTAATAAACTGGTTCAGCTGTCATGTACTAATAAACTGGTTCAGCTGTCATGTACTTACACACTAATAAATTGGTTAAGATATCATGCACTAATAAACTGGTTCAGCTGTCAGGTACTCATAAACTGGTTCAGCTGTCATGTACTAATAAACTGGTTCAGCTGTCAGGTACTCATAAACTGGTTCAGCTGTCAGGTACTCATAAACTGGTTCAGCTGTCATGTACTAATAAACTGGTTCAGCTGTCAGGTACTAATAAACAGGTTCAGCTGTCAGTTATTAATAAACTGGTTCAGCTGTCAGGTACTAATAAACTGGTTCAGCTGTCAGGTACTAATAAACTGGTTCAGCTGTCAGGTACTCATAAACTGGTTCAGCTGTCAGGTACTAATAAACTGGTTCAGCTGTCAAGTACTCATAAACTGGTTCAGCTGTCATGTACTCATAAACTGGTTCAGCTGTCATGTACTCATAAACTGGTTTAGCTGTTATGTACTAATAAACTGGTTCAGCTGTCAGGTACTAATAAACTGGTTCAGCTGTCAGGTACTAATAAACTGGTTCAGCTGTCAGGTACTAATAAACTGGTTCAGCTGTCATGTACTCATAAACTGGTTCAGCTGTCATGTACTCATAAACTGGTTCAGCTGTTATGTACTAATAAACTGGTTCAGCTGTCAGGTACTAATAAACTGGTTCAGCTATCATGTACTAATAAACTGGTTCAGCTGTCATGTACTCATAAACTGGTTTAGCTGTTGTGTGCTAATAAACCGGTTTAGCTGTTGTGTGCTAATAAACCGGTTCAGCTGTTATGTACTAATAAACTGGTTCAGCTGTTATGTACTAATAAACTGGTTCAGCTGTTATGTACTAATAAACTGGTTCAGCTGTCAGGTACTAATAAACTGGTTCAGCTGTCAGGTACTAATAAACTGGTTCAGCTGTCAGGTACTCATAAACTGGTTCAGCTGTCAGGTACTAATAAACTGGTTCAGCTGTCAGGTACTCATAAACTGGTTCAGCTGTCATGTACTAATAAACTGGTTCAGCTGTCAGGTACTAATAAACTGGTTCAGCTGTCAGGTACTCATAAACTGGTTCAGCTGTCAGGTACTAATAAACTGGTTCAGCTGTCAGGTACTCATAAACTGGTTCAGCTGTCAGGTACTCATAAACTGGTTCAGCTGTCAGGTACTAATAAACTGGTTCAGCTGTCAGGTACTCATAAACTGGTTCAGCTGTCATGTACTAATAGATTGGTTCAGATGTCATGTATGTAAACATTCATTCAGTAGTCGTGAACTTACGAGCCACAGCTACTGGCATCTGTCATCATCTTGACACCGACGACAGTCTCCCCGAGTCTGGCAAAGGCACTGATGATTGCTGGCTCATCCAGGCTATTGTCCAGCTGGAGACAAGCAAGCAAGGCAAACTGAAGTCACAGCATGGACTCTTCCAACTACACATGTTGTGTGTCTCAGTCTTCCAACCTCAGATGTTGTGTGTCTCAACTCAACTACAGATGTTGTGTGTCTAAACTCAACTACAGATGTTGTGTGTCTCAACTCAACTACTGCCCAGTACTGTACTGAACTACATAAATCAGATGTTGTGTGTCTCAACTCAACTACTGCCCAGTACTGTACTGAACTACATAAATCAGATGGGTGTCTCAATTCAACTACTGCTCAGTACTGTACTGAACTACATAAATCAGATGTTGTGTGTCTCAACTCAACTACTGCTCAGTACTGTACTGAACTACATAAATCAGATGTTGTGTGTCTCAACTCAACTACTGCTCAGTACTGTACTGAACTGCATAAATCAGATGTTGTGTGTCTCAACTCAACTACTGCTCAGTACTGTACTTAACTACATAAATCAGATGTTGTGTGTCTCAACTCAACTACCGTCCTATACTGTACTTCTTCTTCTTCCTCAGCACTCCGAGCCATTGAGGTTCTTTGCTGCAGATACAAGCCGTCTCCATTCGTCTCTCTGGTTGACCTTCTCTTGCCAGTCGTTGATTCCAAGTGCTTGTAGGTCTGTATATGTATTATCTCTTCACCGCCTTCTTGGTCTACCTTGGGGTCTACAGTCATTTATTTCCTGAGTGTAAACGAGTTTTGTTTCCCTATTATCTTCCATTCTTTCTATATGCCCCAGCCATTGTAGTCTATTAGCCTTCATGATACCAGTGATTAGCGGGGACTTAAAACAGATCGTAAATGTCTTTGTTGCTTCTTATTTTCCACTCTCCACTTTGTGTATCCCTAATGAGCCCAAAGATGTGTCTTAAGACTTTGTTCTCAAAGGTTTGTAACAAGGCTTCGTCTCCTTTAGCTGTACTCCAGGTTTCAGAGCCATACAGCACAACTGGTCTAATCAGTCAGTACTGTACTGAACTACATAAATAAGATGTTGTGTGCTTCAACTCAACTACTGCCCAGTATTGTACTGAACTAAATAAATCAGCTATTGTGTGTCTCAACTACCACTTAGTACTGCACTGAACTACATAAATCAGATATGTGTCTCAACTCAACTACAGCTGTTGTGTGTCTCAACTCAACTACAGATGTTGTGTGTCTCAACTCAAGTACAAATGCTGTGTGTCTCAACTCAACTACGGCCCAGTACTGTACTGAACTACATAAATCAGCTGTGCCTGCGTGGACTGGGAGAGTCAGGGTGGAAGGATAACAGCTGTGTCCTGATTAATCTGCATTTTCGTTGTGATAAGTGAACAAGAACTGACTCGTCTGTGTACATAACTGCGTGTTCGTCATGACAAGTGAATAAGAGCTGGCTCGTCTGTGTACATAACTGCATGTTCATCATGACAAGTGAGCAAGAACTGACTCGTCTGTGTACATAACTGCGTGTTTGACATGACAAGTGAGCAAGAACTGACTCGTCTGTGTACATAACTGCGTGTTTGACATGACAAGTGAGCAAGAACTGACTCGTCTGTGTACATAACTGCGTGTTTGACATGACAAGTGAGCAAGAACTGACTTGTCTGTGTATATAACTGCATGCTCGTCATCACAAGTGTGCGATAACAGACACGTCTGTGTACATAACTACATCTTTGTTATCACAACTGACTGTCTAACTAACAGTAAGTTTCACTGAGGGTAAAGTAAAAGACTGAGGTGTGGAGAACAAAACTGTGCATTGGCTGCAGTCATTTGATGACCACTTCCAGAAGATCTTGGTTGACTATGCTGTTCATCGTGGGTCTGAGGTGAGGGGGCAACAGTCAGAGAGGCAGAAGCAAGTTCAGCGAGAAGTGTTCCGGAAGGTGGACAAATGTGTCAGAGAGAACTATGAACAAGAAATAATCTCTGAATGTGTCCGTACAAGGTCAGTGTTGTCAGTACTCAACATGGATTTGTTTAAGAGCATAGATCAGGTGTCTACGGAGAGGTTAAAGAACTTTGTAGTCGATGAAGGTGCAGAATCAGGTATATTACTGTGACACATCTGGACGATGGTGTAAATGATGTTGAACATGTGTCAGAAATTATCTGTATGTATGTATGTTCTATAGTCCATTTATTTTTGTCTGCCCCAATATAAAATTCCATATCTCAGTAACCAGCTGAGAGAAAATGATGAGATTTAGCATATAACCTTATCATGATGTCCACCCAACAACAAAATTTTTGTTCTGAAGATTGTACAGCAGATTTCAAAGTTTGTTTATATGCGGTATATCTTCTTTGCGTTCATCCGGAGTGTTTTTTCAGATGTGATTGTGGTGTGTCTCGTTATGCACCCTTAGGTCGAAACCCTGAGGCCAACACATCCGACATTTTGCGTGCATTTTTGACCAGGTTAGCATTCCTGGGAGACTCACTTTTGTGGTACTGTCCACCTCCCAGCTGGTCAAGTTGGAACAGTCGAAGGCTGCACAGTCATCCCTCAAATGAAGGCAGGGACAGTCCATAGCATTTTCCGCCATCCTGGGTGGCTTCCATAATTGCAGAGCCGCCACATAACGCTCTGGTGCTGGGCTCACCGAGGGAATCATCACATAATGCTCATGGCTGCTTTAATTCCTCACTTCAATATATTGGGCATTTTGTTCGCCCCGGGCCGTTCCCGCACAAACCAGACAGGTCTGCAGACAGCATCCACTCAGCGAGTTTTCGGACATGTGCTTGTCGTTGCGCCTGTCAGAGCTGTTCCAGGCACGGCGGACATTCGGAAAACTACCTAGTCAGAGCTGTTCCGAACAAGAGCGGCATTCGGAAACTAGGTAGTCAAAGCCGTTCCTAGCACAAGAGACATTCGGACGAGACGTTTCACTTGGACGTAAATGTGTAGTGCCAATTTTTAGTTTGCCACCCGTAGGACGGCACTTCCGACTTCAGCAGGCATTTTTTAATGAGGTTAACCTTCCTCGGGTTTCAAGGCACGTTAGACTTCTTGTTGTGATGTCGCCCACATCTCAGCTGGTCAAGACAGAACGATCATCAACATCACGGTTAACTCTCAATGGAAGGCAGGGGCAGACCATGGGCCTATCCAAGGAGGCTTCCATAATTGCAGAGCCAGCACATATTGCTCTGAAGACTGGGCTCACCCAAGGAGTTGCGACGTCCTGCTCATGGCTGCTTTAGTTCCTCACTTCCATGTGTTGGGCATCTCGCTTGCCACTGGTCGCTTAAGCACACACCAGGAACGGTCAGATTGCGGGCGACATCCACCCGGTAAGCTTTTGCTTTTGACTTCGGACCACGCAATGGATTCGCTAGCCGTGCGTTCAATTTCGTGTTATTTAGACGTGTTTTCACTTTTGTCTACACTCTGTGAGTTAGATACAGACAGTTTTCGTAGCCATTTCATTCGACTGGGACACTTTCTGCATTTTTATTCTCGCTCACGAGGTAGGCTACATGTGCTGCCGGCTCAGCACCTTACCTTCGTGCAGCAGTGAGCGAGAAACGGCCAGGCCCTCTCATCCGGGAATAGACAAGCATATGACTACTGGCAGGATCAACCAGATATCTATCGGACAGACGGACTATTCACGCACACGCAAGCCAAGAGTAGCATCGCTAAAGCGCGCCCTCCCGGTACAAGGTGATACATGCAAAACCACTGGACGCCTACCGACGAGCTTTCAAGCTACGCCGACAGGACTGACCGAAAAAAAGCTATACCAGCTTACTGACTGCAGGCCCACTACTCATCGAGAGAGAGTGGGCGCTTATCGAGACTTTGTCGAACGGTCGTACAAATTTTGCTCTTTTGCCCGCTCAAACCACGACCCTGGCTGCACGATGCAGTTACATTCTCAAAACGCCTGCCTCGCTAACTTGCGTTGGCTGGGAGGATCCCATTTTGGTGCACCTCACATAGCCATCCGAGACAACGAACGCTAGATGCGGAACTGATCTAGCGAACCAGACCAGCCCTCACGAATTTCTTGTTTCAAGGGGTATCCAACCATGCAGGTTTCATAATTAAACAGCAATTCAGAAAATTTTACTAAAGTGGCTAGAATTTGACACACAAATCTGGATATCTCGGGTTAGAATCAACATACAGACTCTGTGTATTAATGACACAGGCACCATATCAATGATGATATGTCATGTCGTATTGTAAGTTTTTTTTTTTTTTCGAAGTGACTATTTATACTCGAAGTAGAATAAAGACTCCCTTTATTCATTGTCAAACTTTCCCGGCTGGTCACGTGATTATTCCCAGCCCCGGAAACCCTGGCTGGTCATGTGACATGCATGACGTTATCAGGACATGCGTGTTACTATATTATAAATTTTCGTTAAACTATTGTGTCCTCAGTGGCATAGTGGTTAGTGTCTACAACTGTTATGCGGGAGCTTGAGGTTCGATTCTCCGCAGGGGTGGCAAAAAAAAATTTTAATTTTTCAGCAAATTACTTAGGTGAAAGCAACTTTTTAATAAAAAAAATATTAAACATTACGAACTAACATACAGAACGGAGAAACTTGAACCTTGTGTGTAAAGTGTGCTCTATGGATCTGCAGAAGCTGCCGGGGGCGCAGCACCCAGGCAGCGACGGAGTGATCGAGTGTTAGAATCGATGGATCCAATAGATGTCTTTGTTCACCGTGAATTTTATTTGCCAAATAAAATATCAACATTCCTATGTAAATTAACCACCTTCTTACTGGCTCAAACTAAAAGTTATTCGACTATGAATAAAACTGAGCTTTATTCATATTTTAACTATGAATAATAAATAAAATATGTTTGCATATCCTTTACAGGACATCGCTGTCAACATCACCATCTTTCGGCTGATTGTTGGTTTCTTGGCAAGATTACGCTCAGTAGTTTGCCATTGCTTTCTGAGTGGCCTGCTCACATACCCCGTAAATTACTGACTCGATTCGAACCACTGCTAATTCTCACCATCGTCAAGTTACCTACGTGAGTATACGAGATTACGGAGAAAAGTCGCTAACCTCTAGGCCAGGAAGCCGGCAACTATGAATAAAGTCTCTCTTTATTCATATTTCAACACTATGAATAGTCTCCCTTTTTTTAAAGAAAGTGTCTATTCGGACTCCAGCTCCGAATAAACTACTCTGTTTATTCAGAGCTGAACTATCACGTGATTTTTCCCGGTCCCGGAAACCCCGGGTGGTCCTGGTCACGTGATTTGCCTAGTCACGTGACTTAACGTATGTGGCGTCATCGGGACATGAGCGTGGCTATGTTATATACTTTTGTTGATTCAAAATCATATCCTCAGTAGCATAGTGGTAAGTGTCTCTGCCTGATAAGCGGGAGCTGTTGGTTCGATTCCCTGCTGAACACTTATTTTTTTTTTTTTTTTTTTTTTAATATTTCAGCAATTAATTGGGTGCAAGCAACTTTTTAATAAAAAAAATATTAGGAACTATGATTATGAACACTTTTTTATGTCTTTCAACACATCTTTCTTATATCTCTGTCTCTCACACTAGCTTTGTTATCTATCTATCTCCTCTCTCTTTTCAACCTGCTTCACATATACCAGGTTTTCCTGCACTTTATGTGCTTAGCATTTCCTTGTTTATTTGTTAATTCATCAGGCCAGTAAGTCGGAAGCCTGGTGTTTGAATTGCCTAATCATATCTTTCTGAGGCAACGCATATTACTGTCAGCTTGGACCGGAATGATGAGGACATCAATAGCAGGAAATAGTAGGTCGGTAATGTCAACAAAGATGGAAGCCTGTAAACAGTAAGAGTACAGAAACGCAAGTTAACAATTCTTTAACTCGCATGGGGACACAATTATTGTTATTGGGGATACCAATCTGGAAAATTATTCTTGATATTTAAACAGTTTCATACTTCAGCTATGTATAAACTACTCTGTCTATTCGGACTCCAGCTCGGAATAAACTACTCTGTCTATTCGGACTCCAGCTCGGAATAAACTCTCCCTTTTTTTTAAATACAAATTAAATCAAATTGAAAGAAAATAGAAGCATACGTCTCCCATCCAAAGCGAGGTACTCAATGCTGTGTTGAACATCTTGCTCATGATCTCTGCAGATCAACAAGTCAATGCGTGTCTGTTAGTGTTACTACAAAAGAAGATCGTTATAAAGTATAGCTACAACTTGACGAAGGAGAGTGTAGGCTGCCATCTTAGCTCAGACATTTTAAATTACCGGCAAGCCCCAACACAATATTTAGTTTACAAACTCCCAACAATAACATTGGAGTCTACAATTAATTTATAAGGTGTATATCATGATGCATTTATTTGTCAACAATAAGTCTGGATTACTTGCACGCTGCTCGCTGACTACTATAAACGTTTCAAAGAAAGCAAGATTGATTCGTGGCCCTGCGGTGGAGAATTTGCAAGCGCAGGCAGACGACTGGTGGTTGTTGTGGACTTGTGCTGGAGACGTGCTTGCGTTCCTTATCCCGAGTCTACACACATCTCTCGCTTCTCTCACCTCAACCCCAGTACTGATTGATGCTTCTCATATTGCCCACGCTGTAAGTGTCGCAGTTGTGTGTGAACTGTGGTTCGCATTGTGTTGATTAACGAATGCGCACAAAGTACATGAAATGAAGGAAGCCCGACCAGAGGAAAGACGCATATGACATTCACATACAAACAGTAACACAAGTATCTTTCCAATGTTTTTAGTTCTTTCGCACACGACAACAAATAAAACTGCCATACTTAAACTTAGTAATATATTGAAGGGTTGCAATCACTAATAAGTTAAGTGATCTGCAGGTCTTAATAAATAACATGACGCAAACCACAACAGATTGGGAAACAAAATACGGAAGAATCAAGAACAGAACAAGATAGGAAAGGAGAATAAAGGTGTTGAAAAACGCAGTGGTTGGGGTCAGAGAAGGGTGTACAAAAAACAATAGATCGTTTCCATGAATATCTTATAGTAGGAACAGAACGAGGCTATGCAGGTCATTCTGGGATGCACCAGAGACACCCCAGTGACTAGGGAGAACTATCACGATTTTAAATTTGAGAATTTACTAATGAAACCGCCACAGAAGATAGGCCTTGAAATTCAAAATCTAATGGTACCTTAATTATGCCTGTATGTCACTTGTAAGTGAAGATATTCACATTTTTGTGAAGGTTGGACGAGTTGCGATTTTTCATACTATTCACCCGTAAGTGTAGCTCTCTAGTGTGTCCCATTCCTCCCCTAGCGGGTGTTCGTGTGTGTGCTTGCGAGATTGTCTCAAATGGTCGTATGAAAACTGACTTAAAAAATATGTTCCGTCATGTTAAATGATTACAAATAGTACAAGTATACAAATAAATTATTAATGATCTTTAAAATTGTGTTCTCTTTAACTTTAGTAGGTCAAATCACACGTTTTGTGTGTTGAAAAGTGTAGCGCAATCGATATCCGCGGCCGTCATGACCCATTCACAAAGTCACATCTTCGCAGAAAATCTGTTTTTCAACCACAATTTGAGCAAGTTTAGCGATGAAACTATGCTGATTCAGGGGCAATATTTTATATTATAATATCTTCTTCTTCTTCAGCGTTCCGAGCCATTGAGGTTCTTTGCTGCAAATACAATCTGTCTCCATTCGTCTCTCTGGTGGACCTTCTCTTGCCAGTCGTTGATTCCAAGTGCTTGTAGGTCTGTATGTATATTATCTCTCCACCGCCTTCTTGGTCTACCTCGGGGTCTACGGTCATTTATTTCCTGAGTGTAAGCGAGTTTTGTTTCCCTATTATCTTCCATTCTTTCTATATGCCCCGGCCATTGTAGTCTATTAGCCTTCATGATACCAGTGATTAGCGGGGACTTAAACAAATCATAAATGTCTTTGTTACTTCTTCTTTTCCACTCTCCACTTTGTGTATCCCTAATGGGTCCAAAGATGCGTCTTAAAATTTTGTTCTCAAAGGTTTGTAACAAGGCTTCGTCTCCTTTCGTTGTACTCCAGGTTTCAGAGCCATACAGCACAACTGGTCTGATCAGTGTTTTGTATATTGTGATTTTGGTGTTACGAGATAGCGCCTTTGATTTTAGTAGATGTTGTAGTGCATAGTATATCTTATTTCCAGAGTTGATTCTAGTTTGTATTTCTTCCCTTATGATGTTGGAGCAGTTGAAGATTGTACCCAGGTATTTGTATGTTTCCGTTCTTTTAATGGTCATATTATCTATTTGTATGTGGCCAGAGTTTTTAGCCATTCCGTCTCTTGAAATTACCATATATTCTGTCTTATCTTGTTTATTATTATTATATTATATAATGGCGATTAAATATTATAATATGGCGATTAAAATTCACATTAAACAAAGACATCTATTGGATTCACCGATTCCGATCGCGATTATTCGGCTGCCTCCGTGGTATTCGCTCCCCGGCAGTCAGCAGCTTGCACAGATCCATAGAGCACACTTTATTCACAAACTTCCAGTTTCTTAGTTCTATATAATATTTTAGTTCGTAATGTTTAATAGTTTCTATTATATCATCTAATAATTTTGTGAAAAATTTTAAAAAAAAAAATGTCCAGCCGGGAAGAGAACCCCGGTCTCCCGCGCCTCTCACGTGACATGCGGACTGTTTATAACTCCGCTGGCGAGAACACAATGAATTTTCCACAAAGATTTTATATAGACAAGCCCCCGTTTTGGGTTTCATGATCGTAACACATTTTCGCCTGTTTTTCAACCACAATTAAAGCAAGTTAGCGATTAAACTTTCCAAATTTCTGAAAAATCTGATGCAGAATTCGAAAAACCATCTACAATTGATGGTTTTCTATTGAAAGCGCCAGAAAAAATTTATTTACGGTTCAGCTTGCTGTTTTCATTTTTCTCCGTGCGCGAGGTTGGTCTCAACCAACATGGGTCATAGACGGATTATGAAAACTGACTTCAAAAATATGTTCCGTCATGTTAAATGATTAAAAGATAGATAAATTATTAATAATCTTTAAACATGTGTTCTCTTTAACTTTAGTAGGTCAGATTGCACGTTTTGGGTGTTGAAAACTGAAAGTGTACATGCCAATTCGATCGATACGCCCATGCGCAGTCACCATGGCACATGGCCATTATCATGCCATGTGTTTACCTCTTCACAAAAACACACTTCGCCGAAAATGTTCTTTTACATCCACAAAAGAGCTAGTACAGCGATGAAACTTTCCAGATATATTTAAAATTGTAGGCAAAGTTCAAAAATACATCTATAATTGATGCAATTCTATCAGCAACGCTAGAATAGTGTTACAAAGTGCACACGCCAGTCGGATCAATAATCACAAAGAACAAAAACACGCCTCCACAGAAAATGTTGTTTTTCTCCACAATTACATCTAGTACAGCGATAAAACTTTCCAGACATATTTTAAATTGTGTGCAGAATTCAAAAATGCATCTATAATTGATGCAATTCTATCAACAACACCCAAAAAAAATTAATTACAGTAAGTATGAAATATATTTGTATTTATATAAAAGTTCACCATGTTTTCAACCAATCGCCATGCATGGAATATTAAGCCTACCTTTCCTGGAAAACCCAGAATGACGTGTGTTATTGTCACGTGAGATTTGAATGAATGAATGACGTCGAAAGAATGCATGGTAAATTAGACAGCGATTTCCGGGACGAGATTTTCAATGGCGATCTGACTCCATACATGACTTTTGTTTTTACTTCGGGTAAGGGCACGATGGAACATGCTACCAGTAGTGTGTATGAGGTACATCCTTGGTTTTCCAACTGTTGCTGGTAGGCTCAAGGTGATGCAGACGAAGGCATACCTCAGAGTAGCTGCTGACACAGATCACCCGTTGCATGTGGCACTGGGTGCAGTTAAGGGCCAGCGACTGATAAGAAGGAAATCATGGATGGCTCAGGTGGAGGATACAATCAGACAGGTGTGCCCCTTGGAGAACATTAGGCGAGGAGAGGAGTGGGCCAGAGTGCCAGCGGAGCATTCAGACTTGTGCAGAGTTATAATCACATTGAGCAGGGAGTGGCCAGCAGGGGCCACGGAAGTGGAAATCAAGCAACTAATTCAGGATAATGCTCGCCCGGGTGATGTGATTATCTACACAGATAGTTCGGTGTTGAGAGGTAGTAGAAGTGCCTGGGGTTTCTTGGCAAAGGCTAATGGTCGACGTTTGGTGCAGGAGAGCTTGGCATATGATACCACAACACTAGCTTAAGAATGGAGGTGGAGGCAGTCAGTGCAGCTTTCCGCTGGATGGAGAATACGATACACACACACATCGTGATTGTAACTCAGAAAGCATGCTGAGTAGGGTGAGGACAGGCAAGCTTCGTGCCAAGTGGCTTGCTTCACTTCGGAAGTCACGGGTGGCAAGCATCGTCTGGATCTTTTCTCCGGGGCATGCTGGTTTGCTGGGGAATGAACAGGCAGACAGATTGGCTGGCTCTGCAAAACTTGGTGGAGTATTGATGCATGATAAGGCATATGTGTGGCGCCTTGTGGGAGCACGTGTACACCACGGAGGAGTAAATGGATCACTCACAGTTTTGCTGTATGGAAGTGAATCTTGGAATGTAAATGAACAAATTAAGAAGAAATTAGAAGCAACAGAGATGTGGTTCCTAAGACGAATGTTGCGAATTCCTTGGACTGCCAGAGTAACTAACGACGACTGCCTGAAACAGACTAATGAAACTAGTACATTATATGCAACAATAAGAAAGAGCCAAACAGAAGAAAGGCATTGGAGAACATCGTGACAACTGGAAAAATCAAGGGGAAGAGAGGCAGATCAAGAGAAATGATGTTGGATGGAATGAGATGATGGCATGGAGGAATATCATCAGCAGAGTTTATCCAGAACATCAAAGACCGAGATCTGTGGAGAGCCATGAATGCCATGCCAACTGGCAGGGCACTTGATGATGATCATTATAGTAGTTTTATCTGTATGTACTGTGTCACAAGCTGTCACAATTGATGACGAAGTGAATGCAAGAATCTCCAAGGCCAGTGCGGCCTTTGGCAGACTGTACAAGAATGTATGGGACAGAACTGGAATAAGCCTGCAAACAAAGCTGAAAGTCTACAAAGCAGTTGTATTATCCACACTGCTATATGCTTGTGAAACCTGGACTGTTTATCAGCGACACGCTAGGAAATTAAACCACTTCCACACAGTCTGCCTAAGGAAGCTACTGAGGTCCTAGAAAGAGCGTCCATGCCCAGTATCCACACTCTACAGATGAAGAATCAGATTCGCTGGGCTGGTCACTTGACTCGCATGCCAGATCACAGGCTCCCTAAACAAATTTTTTACAGCGAACTGCATTGTGGTAAACGCTCCCAAGGTGGCCAGAGGAAACGCTTTAAAGACACTCTGAAAATCTCACTGAATACTTTTGAAATTCATCATGACACCTGGGAGGCTGCAGCCAGAGACCGAAATTCGTGGCGTGCATCATTGCGCAAAGGTGCAGTCATATGTGAGGCAACCAGGACTGCAAGAGATGTGAAGAAAAGGCAGGACAGAAAAACCACTGCAGGAAATCCTCCTCCAGAAACGTCAAGCATTCTTTGCCCACATTGTCAAAGAACATTTCGAACCAAAATAGGCCTTATCAGCCATCTTAGAACCCACGGCTCCATACCTTCAACTCCACTGGATGAAATGAATGGTCATCATCATTCTTGATGGACAAACAACAACAATATCTGTATGTATTATTTTTGTGTGTGTGTTAAGATATAAGATGTGATTTTCACTGTTCAGTTGGGTTGAGGTTATTAGGTTTCCTATACCATTTTGTGTTGTGGATAGCAATACTTTATCATCAGCATATCGAATCTCTGGTATGTCATGACCATCATATCGCTCCCTGTTTATCTCATCTCTGACATTTCTCATTATATTTTCAGCGTACAGGTTAACCCTTTACAGGGCAGATGCTTGTCCGTTTTTTAGCCCTGAACGGGCAAGATTTTTTCAGGTTTGGTAAAATTTCGGGTTGCATTACTAAAAACATCACAAATAAGGTGTTAGTCAACCAATTTTAGTTAAATAAACAACACAATGAAGGGAAAAGCATGCAGAATATGTTACTCACGTGATTGTTGCCGGTTATCCATATATGAACACAAATATTTGCAAAATACAGTTACTGTTTGTGATTTTCAGTTATGTATACGGCATTTTACTCAAACACATTTTCAGAATCATAATCACTTTCTTTTAACCCTTTACAGGGCAGACGCTTGTCCGTTTTGTAGCCCTGAACGGGCAAGATTTTTTCAGGTTCTGTAAAATTTCGGGTCGCAATAGTAAAAACATCACAAATAAGGTGTTAGTCAACCGATTTTAGTTAAATAAACAACACAATGAAGGGAAAAGCATGCAGAATATGTTACTCACATGATTGTTGCCGGTAATCCATATATGAACACAAATATTTACGAAATACGGGATGTTGTTTGTGATTTTCCGTCATCTATACGGCAATTTACAAACACATTTTCAGAATCATAATCACTTTCTTTAAAGTCCGACTCACGACTGCTAATGCAAAGTAACGCTTTGCACTGATATCTAGCTCCGATTAATAATCAACTTCGTGCCCTTTAATGTCATTTAAATTGAACAGAGCCCGGGAAGGTTAACCCGGTCAACAAATGCCCGCAGAAGTCGGATGTGTCGGCCTAACGGTTCAAGAACGCAGCTCTGCTGTAAACAGGCACAACGCAATCACATCCGAAAAAAAAACTCCGGATGAACGAAGAAGAAGAACAGAGCGAAATCTCGGCTATCACTTGAAGAATCGCCGAAATCCATTTTGAAAAACAGCGTAAAAATCCCGAAAACTATCAAAAAAAGTCCGCAAAAGTCTGCTCAAATTCATACTATCGCGTTTACAAATGGCGGCCACGTTGTCAAGCTGTCGGTGAAAGTGAAAGTAGCCGTCGGAAGTGTCGGAAAGCCGAGAGATCGCGTTTTTACAATGCATAATAGTATCGGCCGGAATCGGACGCTACGCTCGTTTTAAGCGATCGGCCGGTAATGGCCGCTATGCCTTGTAAAGGGTTAAAGTCCGACTCATGACTGCTAATGCAAAGTAACACTTTTCACTGATATTAAGCTCCGATTAATAGTCAACTTCGTGCCCTTTAATGTCACTTAAATTGCAAAATCTCAGCTTTCACTTGAAGAATCGCTTAAATCCATTTTGAAAAACTAAGCGTAAAAACCCCGAAAACTATCAAAAAAAGTCCGTAAAAGTCCGTTCAGATTCATAGTAGGCGCTTGCAAATGGCGGCCACGTTGTCAAGCTATCGGCGAAAGTAGCCATCAGAAGTATCAGAAAGCCAAGAGATCACGTTTTTACAATGCATAATAGTATCGGGCGCCTTCGGGTGATCTGCCCGTTTAAGGGATCGGACGGAAATGGACGTTCCACCCTGTAAAGGGTTAAACAAATAGGGGGACAGCACACAGCCCTGACGGACTCCTTGCTTGATGTCAAACCAATCTTATGTCTCGCCATCTATTCTAACTGCTGCTTGTTGATCTAGATAGAGCATTTTTATGTGTTGTATTACATGTGATGGAAAGCCCATATTCCTCATGATTTCCCAAAGTTTCTGATGTTGTACACAGTCAAATGCCTTTGAATAATCCACAAAACATGAGAATAGGTCTACATTAAATTCTCTGCACTTCTCTATTATTAAACGCACGTTGAGTATGTGATCTCTTGTTCCTCTTCCTTGTCTAAATACAACTTGAACCACATTAATTTCTTCTTCCATTTTCTTACAAAGTCTTCCCATTATGATTTCTAGTAGAATTTTACTTGCATGACTGATCAAGACAACAGTTATATAGTTGGTGCATAATTTCAGGTTGCCCTTTTTTTGGACTTGGAACGAAGATAGTTCTCTTCCAATCTTTTCACCATATACCATATTTCCATATATTTTTTTAACATAATGCATGATATATTTGTATGCTTTCTCCTCCCGCTTTAATTAGTTCAGCTGGTATCTCATCACATCCTGGTGATTTACCGTTCTTCAGGTTCTTTATTGCCCATGAAATTTCATCTAATGAGGTTTCAGGTTCTGTCTCTGCTGCCATTGGTTCATGTATCTCATTCATATCCTCACTGTCATTCATATCATACATTCCACTGCTGTATTCCTGCCATCTTTCTAGAATTTGTCTAGATTCTGTTAAGGTATTTCACAACCTGTCATGGATAACATGCAATTGAGGTTGAACATTTCTTGTCAATAACTTCATTTCTTTGAACATTTAGTAATCTCTTCCAGTCTTATGATATTGCTCTATTCTGGTACAGCAATCTTGTATATATTGGTTTTTGTCCTGTCTTGTGTTCTTTCTTATTTCTCGAGTTAAGGATTTATACTTCATCCTGCTGTTATCGGAATAACCTCCTTTCTCTTTCAGTTCCCGTTTTTTAAATTAATTCTAACGTGTCTGATGTAATCCATGGCTTATGTTGCTTTTTCTTGGTCGGAATTAAATCTTTGGCTGCAGTTATCAACATATCTCTTGTTTGTACTGCCAATTCATCAGGTGTCAATTACTCCTGTATGTGGCAACTGGAAAATTTTCAAGTAACTTCAAAGCGGAGGTAGAGGCTTTGAAAACTGCAGCAGAAATGCTCTTGATGGAGGAAAATAAAGAGAAGCAAATAGCTATCTTCACAGGTGCAAAGTCAGCTGTCTCAATACTGAAGAGCAAAAACAGCACAGAACTAGCTGACCTAAGAGCAGCACTCCATGGTCTATGCCAGAAATCCAAAAAAGTTGTAATACAGTGGATCCCATCATATTGCAGTATACCTGGAAATGAAGAGGCAGACAGACTAGCAAAAGAGGGTGGACGATTACCACAGCCTGACATAGACATAACCTATAATGAGGCAAAAAGGTTTATAAAAAGCACTTATAGAACCAAATGGGAATCAGAGCATCCAGGCCACCAGAAGTATGATGCATATTACAAACTCGACCGAAGAGAACAAGTAGCAATCTTCAGACTCCGCACAGGACATAACAGGCTGAAACACCACTTGTTCAATAAACTAAAGATAGGAGATACCGATGAATGTAATTGTGGAACTGGTAAAATGACAGCTAAACATTTGCTGCAGGAGTGCCCAATATATGCAGAACAGAGAAAAATATTTTGGCCCACACCTGCTTCATTTGAGGACAAGCTCTATGGAGATATCAACAAGCTCAAGTTGACTACAGCTTACTTTAACTACATTCAGGTTATCATCTAAAGGTGCATGAAGATGTATTTAGACTGCCACACTTCATACCACAGGTATGTCGGTTACAAAAGCGTCCCAGAGGCATGAAATGGAATATTGCTTGGATAGCACATCCATTACATGGAAAGTCCGAATCAAAAGCTCACTGTGTGGGCTTCGTAAATGGTGGAAAAAGTGTCCTAGTGACACGAAATGGAATATTGCTTGGATAGCAAATCCATTACGTGGAAAGTCCGAATCGAAAGCTCACTGTGTGGATGTCATCTGCAGACTGCATTCTTCTGGTTTCCGGAAGAACAGCCTATGGTGAACTAATACCTATGGTGAACAGCCTATGGTGAACCCAATATACGGAAGTGAGGCTAAGCAGCCATGTGCAGGATGTGACAATTCCTTGGGTGAGCCCAGTACCAGAGCGCTGTGTGTTGGCTCTGCAGTTATGGAAGCCTCCTTGGATGGAGGGGAATGCCCATGGTCTGCCCCTGCCTTCCCTTGAGGGCTGACCAGGATGCCTTTGGCTGTTCTATATGGGCCAGCTGGGATGGGGGATAACACCACAACAGTGAGAGTCAAACGTCCTAAGAAACCCCCGGGAAGGTTAACCTGGCCAACAAATGCCCGCAGAAGTCGGATGTGTCGGCCTAACGGCGCAAGAACGCAGCTCTGCTGTAAACAGGCACAACGCAATCACGTCCGAAAAAAAAAACTCTGGATGAACGAAGAAGAAGAAGAATTCCTCCTGTATAGACATCATGACCCCGAAACGATTCTTCACTTCTATGTTGTATGCATCTGGTATTTTTGTGAGATCAAAACGAAGTGGCCTTGGTCATCGGGTAAGATTTTTGAGTTTTGCTTTCACTTCTGCTTCTAATAACTGATGATCTGTATCCCAGTCTGCACTTTGTAAGGTTTTTGCCGATGTTATGCTTGATCTCCATCTTCTTTGTATTAAAATATAATCCACGTGAAGAGTCTTCTAGGGTTTCTTTTAAAAAGTGTGTTGGCTATCATTTACTAATTTTCTGTGCAAAATTCAATTAATTTGTCACCTACATCATTTCTATTTCACAATCCAAATTTTCCTAAAATGTGTCCCTCATGTTCAGCTCTTCCTGTGCCCACTTTTGCATTAAAATCTCCCATTATTATTGTTATGTCATTATGACCAATCTTATGTAATGTGCCTTGCAGTATGCTGTCATGGTTAAGGTTTCTTGGCAAGTTTTGCAGAAGGTAGTTTGCCATTGCTTTCCTTCTGGGCAGTGACTACTAGTCGGTGGCTATAGCCATTGTCTCAACTTATATCATCTGCCTATCGCCGCAAAGTGCAGACCATAACGAACAACAACCTCTCGGCTGCTCTGTTTAACTGTCATTTTACCAATTCCAGATTTTCATTCAGCTTCGTCTGCTTTCTTTAGTTTATTGAACAAATGGTATTTCAACCTGTTATGTCCTTTGCAGAGTCTGAAGTTCTACTGTTCTGAAGTGCTACTTGTTCACTTCGGTCGAGTCGCTAATATGCATAATTTTTCTGGTGGCCCGTGTGCACTGATTTCCACTTGATTATATAAGGCTTCTTATAAACCCCTAATTAGAGAAATTAGTCGTAGACAGTCAACATTTTTTGGGCATGTTATGAGAAGAAATGAATTGGAGAACTTGGTGACAACTGGCAAGATCGAAAGGAAAACACCAAGGGGAAGGCCGAGAAGTAAATACCAGGATGGCTTAGCCACGTGGCATGGTCAAGACAGAAAAATGGAGCTGATCCACGACTCTGGTGATCGAGTGAGATGTCGAAACATGACCGCCCACGCTTATCGGCATGGCACATGATGGATGGATGGATAAACCTCTTTGCCTCATCAAGGTTATGTCTAGGTCAGGCTGAGGTAGTTGTTCCCTCTCTTTTGCCAGTGTGTCAGCCTCTTCATGTACAGGTATGTTGCAGTGTGATGGGATCCATTTTATTACAACTCTTTGGGATTTCTGACATAGTCCATAAAATGCTGCTCTTAATTCTGCTAGTTCTGCCCTGTATTTGCTGTTCAGTATTGAGACAACTGGAGTGGGACAGAACTGGGTTGAGTTGAGTCAAGAACCGACATCACACAGATCCTCTAGTCACACCCTGCAGATCCTCTAGTCACACCCTGCAGATCCTCTAGTCACACCCTGCAGTACTATCTGACCATTTCTCAGTGTATTGAGCATCGGTCAGATCCTCTAGTCACACCCTGCAGGTCCTCTAGTCACACCCTGCATGTCCTCTAGTCACATCCTGCAGTACTATCTGACCTTTCCTCAGAGTATTGAGCATCGGTCAGATCCTCTAGTCACACCGGCTAAGGAAGGAGCAAAAGAAGAACAACCTGATGTGCCCATTACATACCACCAAAAGAAAAGAATGATCAAATCAATCAGAAAGCCACGAAACCTTACTCAAGACGACTACCACGTTATGGACAGATCAGAACAGGTCATTCTTCTGCGCCTCAGAACAGGACACAATAGATTACGCAACCACTTGTATACAAAATTCAAGATTGGTGACTCAGCCTTGTGCACATGTGGTTTGGATTCACAGACAGCAGAGCACATACTCCAGGATTGCCCAAACTACAACATATCCAGGCGAACCTTCTGGCCTAGAGAGACAACAGTGGAAGATAAACTTTATGGACCGCTGAATGGACTAAAAAAGACTGTTAGATTCATACAAGAGACGACATTGCAGTTGTAGACATGTTTCAAGCGAACGAAAGAAGAAGAAGAAGACACCCTGCATGTCCCCTAGTCACACCCTGCATGTCCTCTAGTCACATCCTGCAGGTCCTCTAGTCACACCCTGCAGGTCCTCTAGTCACATCCTGCATGTCCTCTAGTCACACCCTGCATGTCCTCTAGTCACACCCTGCATGTCCTCTAGTCACACCCTGCAGGTCCTCTAGTCACACCCTGCAGGTCCTCTAGTCACACCCTGCATGTCCTCTAGTCACACCCTGCAGGTCCTCTAGTCACACCCTGCAGGTCCTCTAGTCACACCCTGCAGGTCCTCTAGTCACACCCTGCAGGTCCTCTAGTCACACCCTGCAGGTCCTCTAGTCACACCCTGCAGGTCCTCTAGTCACACCCTGCAGGTCCTCTAGTCACACCCTGCATGTCCTCTAGTCACACCCTGCATGTCCTCTAGTCACACCCTGCAGGTCCTCTAGTCACACCCTGCATGTCCTCTAGTCACACCCTGCATGTCCTCTAGTCACACCCTGCATGTCCTCTAGTCACACCCTGCATGTCCTCTAGTCACACCCTGCAGGTCCTCTAGTCACACCCTGCAGGTCCTCTAGTCACACCCTGCAGGTCCTCTAGTCACACCCTGCAGGTCCTCTAGTCACATCCTGCATGTCCTCTAGTCACATCCTGCAGGTCCTCTAGTCACACCCTGCAGGTCCTCTAGTCACACCCTGCATGTCCTCTAGTCACACCCTGCATGTCCTCTAGTCACACCCTGCATGTCCTCTAGTCACACCCTGCATGTCCTCTAGTCACACCCTGCATGTCCTCTAGTCACACCCTGCATGTCCTCTAGTCACACCCTGCATGTCCTCTAGTCACACCCTGCATGTCCTCTAGTCACACCCTGCAGGTCCTCTAGTCACATCTTGCAGGTCTTCTAGTTATACCCTGCAGGTCCTCTAGTCACACCCTGCAGGTCCTCTAGTCACACCCTGCAGCACCATCTGACCTTTCCTAAGAGTATTGAGCGTTGGTCAGGTCCTCTAGTCACACCCTGCAGATCTTCTAGCCACACCCTGCAGATCCTCTTGTTGCACCTGCAGATCCTCTGTCACACCCTGCAGATCCTCTGTCACACCCTGCAGATCCTCTAGTCACACTTTGCAGATCCTCTAGTCATACCCTGCAGCACCATCTGATCTTTCCTCAGAGTATTGAGTGTTGGTCAAATCCTCTAGTCACACCCTGCAGATCCTCTGTCACACCCTGCAGATACTCTAGTCACACCTTGCAGATCTTCTAGTCACATTCTGCAGATCTTCTAGTCACATTCTGCAGATCCTCTAGTCACACATTGCAGATCCTTTAGTCAGTTGGTCAGATCCTCTAGCCACACCCTGCAGATCTTCTGTCACACCCTGTAGATCCTCTAGTCACACCTTGCAGATCCTCTAGTCACACCCTGCAGATCCTCTAGTCACACCCTGCAGATCCTCTAGTCACACCCTGCAGATCCTCTAGTCACACCCTGCAGTACTATCTGACCTTTCCTCTGAGAATTGAGCATCGGTCAGATCCTCTAGTCACACACTGCATGTCCTCTAGTCACACCCTGCAGGTCCTCTAGTCACACCCTGCAGATCCTCTAGTCACACCCTGCAGCACCATCACTGGCCTGATCTCCTATTTCTCTGCCACCTTCTCTCTCCATTCCTTTGTCTTCTTCTCTTCACTCTCTCTTCACTGGCTGTTGAAGTTGACATTGAGCACAGAGGACACACTCCATAGCTCCGGCAGTGATTATGTATATACAGAACTACATATCCTCAATGTATAGAGATCAAATATACAGAGCTACATATCCTCATTGTGTAGAGATACAATATACAGAGCTACATATCTTCATTGTGGAGTGATAAAAATCAGCGATCATTAGGTAAGTAGAATGAATATTGATATGTTTTTATTAGATTAATAACACATGTGCTCACTTGCACATGCACACTCACACACGTACATGTTATACACACAAAGCTGTTAATAATGGGCTGAAAGTGTAAGACAATTGGTCGTAGATCTGCGGGTTACTGGCTATTGATATGAGAAGTGATGATTGCTACTTGCCTCAGTGATACTTCTGTTTATGCAAGAAGACTTCACCTGTTAAGTACAATTTGTAATCAAGTTGTTCTATCCTCCAATGACAGGTGTCAGTCAGCTGTATATTGGCGTGGTCTGTGGATTGAAGACCTGCCCTGGTCTCTGAGCTCACTTGCCCGTGTGGATGACCTGAATCTGACAATAGGTGGAATGTAATCATACCGCTTGTGTGACCTTGCTGGAATACATCCAATCAGCCTGTAAGACATATCTACTTCCATCATCATCATCATCCACTGTTTTGTTGTTTCTCTCATCAGTCATGTGGCAGTTTGAGGGGGTGGCCTATATGTCTATTTACAAGCGTCTATAGCCTTCGTTACTAGTACAGATACCAACGTACAAGTCAGGTGATATGTCGGTGACAAGACTGGGAAACACCAACAGATTCTTCTCAGTGTTTGCTTGTTGCTTGGTGCAGTGATTCTGTCTGCTAATTGATGGGTGTCAGAGTTCATGTTAGTGTGTGTATAAGAGTTTGTGTGTAGTCAGTGTGTACCCATGAGTTAATGTGATTATTTACTTGACTTGAAACCAGTGGTGATCAACACAAATACCTGTCTGCGTCATTCTTAATGCTGCTCAGATTTAAATTATCATTGTCATCTCTGTCTTACACCTCATCTGATGAGCAATGAGCACCAAATCCCCCAGATCTTTAACCAGAGATCCATATTATGATCTGATCCAAGCTACTAAATATAAGGGACCTGCATGAGTGTGACAATTATACAGGTTACACACAAGCAGACTGGAGAGACGGCTATCTGGTGAAGCTGCAAAATATAAGGGACCTGCAGGCATGGCACATTTAGACAGGTTACAGGCAAGCAGACTAGAACTTCTTAGTGTGCTCTCTTATCTCACCTGAGCCACTGTGTCCTGGAACTTCTCAGTGTGCTCTCACCTGAGCCGCTGTGTCCTGGAACTCCTCAGTGTGCTCTACTCACCTGAGCTGCTGTGTCCTGGAACTTCTCAGTGTGCTCTCTGATCTCACCTGAGCTGCTGTGTCCTGGAACTTCTCAGTGTGCTCTCTTATCTTACCTGAGCTACTGTGTCCTGGAACTTCCCAGTGTGCTCTCTTATCTCACCTGAGCTGCTGTGTCCTGGAACTTCTCAGTGTGCTCTCGTATCTCACCTGAGCTGCTGTGTCCTGTAACTTCCCTGTGTGCTCTACTCACCTGAGCTGCTGTGTCCTGGAACTTCCTAGTGTGCTCTCTGATCTCACCTGAGCTGCTGTGTCCTGGAACTTCTCAGTGTGCTCTCTTATCTTACCTGAGCTGCTGTGTCCTGGAACTTCCCAGTGTGCTCTCTTATCTCACCTGAGCTGCTGTGTCCTGGAACTTCTCAGTGTGCTCTCGTATCTCACCTGAGCTGCTGTGTCCTGTAACTTCCCTGTGTGCTCTACTCACCTGAGCTGCTGTGTCCTGGAACTTCCTAGTGTGCTCTCTTATCTCACCTGAGCTGCTGTGTCCTGGAACTTCCCAGTGTGCTCTCTTATCTTACCTGAGCTGCTGTGTCCTGGAACTTCTCAGTGTGCTCTCTTATCCCACGTGAGCTGCTGTGTCCTGGAACTTCTCAGTGTGCTCTACTCACCTGAGCCACTGTGTCCTGGAACTTCTCAGTGTGCTCTACTCACCTGAGCTGCTGTGTCCTGGAACTTCTCAGTGTGCCCTCTTATCTCACCTGAGCTGCTGTGTCCTGGAACTTCCCAGTGTGCTCGCTTATCTCACCTGAGCTGCTGTGTCCTGGAACTTCTCAGTGTGCCCTCTTATCTCACCTGAGCTGCTGTGTCCTGGAACTTCCCAGTGTGCTCTCTTATCTCACCTGAGCTGCTGTGTCCTGGAACTTCCCAGTGTGCTCTCACCTGAGCTGCTGTGTCCTGGAACTTCTCAGTGTGCTCTCTTATCTCACCTGAGCGACTGTGTCCTGGAACTTCTCAGTGTGCTCTCACCTGAGCCGCTGTGTCCTGGAACTTCTCAGTGTGCTCTACTCACCTGAGCTGCTGTGTCCTGGAACTTCTCAGTGTGCCCTCTTATCTCACCTGAGCTGCTGTGTCCTGGAACTTTCCAGTGTGCTCTCATCTCACCTGAGCTGCTGTGTCCTGGAACTTCTCAGTGTGCCCTCTTATCTCACCTGAGCTGCTGTGTCCTGGAACTTCCCAGTGTGCTCTCTTATCTCACCTGAGCTGCTGTGTCCTGGAACTTCCCAGTGTGCTCTCACCTGAGCTGCTGTGTCCTGGAACTTCTCAGTGTGCTCTCTTATCTCACCTGAGCCACTGTGTCCTGGAACTTCCCAGTGTGCTCTCTTATCTCACCTGAGCCGCTGTGTCCTGGAACTTCCCAGTGTGCTATCTTATCTCACCTGAGCCACTGTGTCCTGGAACTTCCCAGTGTGCTCTTTTATCTCACCTGAGCTGCTGTGTCCTGGAACTTCTCAGTGTGCTCTCACCTGAGCCACTGTGTCCTGGAACTTCTCAGTGTGCTCTCTTATCTCACCTGAGCTGCTGTGTCCTGGAACTTCTCAGTGTGCTCTCTTATCTCACCTGAGCTGCTGTGTCCTGGAACTTCTCAGTGTGCTCTCTTATCTCACCTCAGCTGCTGTGTCCTGGAACTTCTCAGTGTGCTCTCTTATCTCACCTGAGCTGCTGTGTCCTGGAACTTCCCAGTGTGCTCTCTTATCTCACCTGAGCCACTGTGTCCTGGAACTTCCCAGTGTGCTCTTTTATCTCACCTGAGCCACTGTGTCCTGGAACTTCTCAGTGTGCTCTCTGTGCTCTCTTATCTCACCTGAGCCACTGTGTCCTGGAACTTCTCAGTGTGCTCTCTTATCTCACCTGAGCCACTGTGTCCTGGAACTTCTCAGTGTGCTCTACTCACCTGAGCCACTGTGTCCTGGAACTTCTCAGTGTGCTCTACTCACCTGAGCCACTGTGTCCTGGAACTTCTCAGTGTGCTCTCTTATCTCACCTGAGCCACTGTGTCCTGGAACTTCTCAGTGTGCTCTCTTATCTCACCTGAGCCGCTGTGTCCTGGAACTCCTCAGTGTGCTCTACTCACCTGAGCTGCTGTGTCCTGGAACTTCTCAGTGTGCTCTCTTATCTCACCTGAGCTGCTGTGTCCTGGAACTTCTCAGTGTGCTCTACTCATCTGAGCCACTGTGTCCTGGAACTTCCCAGTCAACAGTCCAGTGTCCTGAAGTCAGCTTCTGAACTGTCCTTCACACTTTCACCCCTGACATTTCGTGAAGTTGATGTTTGATCTTGTTGAATGCTTACAGAGTGTTTACATCAATATAATCAGAGGAACTGCGGTAAAGCTGTGGAAATGTAAACAATAATCTTCTTCTTCTTTTGTTCGCATGAAATATGTCTATAACTGCAATGTTGTCTCTTGTATGAATCTAACAGTCTTTTTTTAGTTCACTCTGCAGTCCATAGAGTTTATCTTCCACTGTTGTCTCTCTTGGCCAGAAGGTTCGCCTGGATATGTTGTAGTTTGGGTAATCCTGGAGTATGTGCTCTGCTGTCTGTGAATCCAAACCACATGTGCACACGGCTGAGACACCAATCTTGAATTTTGTATACATGTGGTTGCGTAATCTATTGTGTCCTGTTCTGAGGCGCAGAATAATGACCTGTTCTGGTCTGTCCATAACGTGGTAGTCGTCTTGAGTAGGTTTTGGTGGCCTTCTGACTGATTTGATCATTCTTTTCTTTTGGTGGTATGTAGTGGGCACATCAGGTTGTTCTTCTTTCGCTCCTTCCTTAGCCAATCGATCAGCTCTGTCGTTTCTGGGTACTCCACAGTGGGATGGTATCCACTGTATGGTGACCTTATGCTGACTGCTAAGTTCAGAAAGTAGTGTCCTTAGAACTGGCAAATTCCCAGACAGGGGGCCGCTATTACTGATTTTGCATCTGTCAATATCACCACAGGATGAGTACCATGGCTGGTATTTTGTAATTTCTCTGCTGCTATCTTGATTGCCTCAATTTCAGCATCGTAGTTATGGCAGTACTTTCCTGTCGGTACTCTGGCTGTGACCCTAGTATTATTTGGGTATTCTATGTACACTCCCGCTCCTCCATTTCGAACAGCATTTTGTGCTGACCCATCTGTGTAGACTCAGATCCAGAGGTCCTGTGGGTATTCGTCATCAAGGAAGCTGAGAGTAGCTGTTCTGCACTGTACACTGTTCTGTTCTTCTTTGTCAAATATTCCTCTCACTTTTGTCTGGATTTGTAGCGATAGTCTATGTTCATCTTTCCATGGGGTTCGCTCTGGAATAGTTGTCAGGGGGATACCAACTGTGGGAAGATTGGTGGTTTCTCTGCATTCATTTGGCCTGGTGGATAAAATTACTTCTTTTCAACCGCCCCATAGTTCAGTTTTCAAATCGGTTCTTCATAGGGTGGCCTGGCAAGCTGAGGAACTTTTCTGCTTGTATTTGTGTTTTTGTATCGCTGCGTTCTCTCAGTGCTTGTGTCCTCCCCATTTTCTCCATTGCTACTATAGGTGTTGATCTCATCACTCCTGTGATGACTCTAAGAGCTTGTTTTTGCACTTTGTCCAGCTCTTGTAGTGTGGTTTTTTATGCTGAATACCACGCAGTTGACCCGTATTCCAGGTGTGGTCATATGCTCTGTTGATAAACTTTGCTAAGTATTTTCCCACTGGCTCCCCATGTGGTTCCACTTAGCTTTCTCAGGGTGGTATTTTCCTTCTGGCTTTTGCTACTGCTTTTTTTATGTGTTTTCTCTATGTCAGCCTGTCGTCAAATGTTACACCAAGGTATGTAGGTTCTTTATCTTCTCTTAGGGGTATTCCATTTATCTGGATGATTCTTGCCTTTTGTTTCGGAGATGGAGTAAATAGAGTGGTGCTGCACTTGTCAGTGTTTATGCTGACACACCATTTATCTGCCCATGCTACAAATATATCTACAGCTCTCTGTAGCAATATGGTGGCCACTGATGCATGTTCATTTGTGCTCCACAAAACCAGGTCATCGGCATACAATATACAGAGAGTTGTTGAATGTTTACAGGTTGTTGTTGAATGTTTAAGAGCGTTTTTTGTATGTTTACGTAGAGTTGTTGAATGCTTACAGAGTTGCTGAATGTTTAAGAGAGTTGTTGAATGTTTACAGAAATCAAGACCCAACAGTCTACAAACAGCTCACTGACGGAGTCCAACAAAATATCTGCTTCATCGGTCCATTTTATTGCTTTAACATGGCCAGCGCCAACTGTGTGGCTGGTGACCCGAGTTCCAGCCCCAAACATTCAAATGGCCATGCTAGTCCAGTAGATTTGCTCCGGCGATTTCACAAGCTGCAGGCGGAGCGGGTGGAAGGCTACAACGTGTTTGAGCAGTACGTTCTGTGTCCAGCCATTAACTATATGTTTGTGTGTGTGTGGGCATGTTTGAGCAGTATGTTCTGTGTCCAGCTGTTAACTATATGTTTGTGTGTGTGGGCATGTTTGAGCAGTATGTTCTGTGTCCAGCTGTTAACTATATGTTTGTGTGTGTGGGCATTTTTGAGCAGTATGTTCTGTGTCCTGCTGTTAACTATGTGTTTGTGTGTGTGGGCATGTTTGAGCAGTATGTTCTGTGTCCAGCTGTTAACTATATGTTTGTGTGTGTGGGAATTTTTGAGCAGTATGTTCTGTGTCCAGCTGTTAACTATATGTTTGTGTGTGTGGGCATATTTGAGCAGTATGTTCTGTGTCCAGCTAACTACATGCGATGTCTGCAGATCTTGTTTCCCTATATAGTGAACATATGACAGAAGACCAAACATGTGATGTCTGCGGATCTTGTTTCCCTATATAGTGAACATATGACACAAGACCAAACATGTGATGTCTGCGGATCTTGTTTCCCTATATAGTGAACATATGACACAAGACCAAACATGTGATGTCTGCAGATCTTGTTTCCCTATATAGTGAACATATGACAGAAGACCAAACATGTGATGTCTGCGGATCTTGTTTCCCTATATAGTGAACATATGACACAAGACCAAACATGTGATGTCTGCGGACCTTGTTTCCCTATATAGTGAACATATGACACAAGACCAAACATGTGATGTCTGCGGATCTTGTTTCCCTATATAGTGAACATATGACACAAGACCAAACATGTGATGCCTGCGGATCTTGTTTCCCTATATAGTGAACATATGACACAAGACCAAACATGTGATGCCTGCGGATCTTGTTTCCCTATATAGTGAACATATGACACAAGACCAAACATGTGATGTCTGCGGATCTTGTTTCCCTATATAGTGAACATATGACACAAGACCAAACATGTGATGTCTGCGGATCTTGTTTCCCTATATAGTGAATATATGACACAAGACCAAACATGTGATGTCTGCGGATCTTGTTTCCCTATATAGTGAACATATGACACAAGACCAAACATGTGATGTCTGCGGATCTTGTTTCCCTATATAGTGAACATATGACACAAGACCAAACATGTGATGTCTGCGGATCTTGTTTCCCTATATAGTGAACATATGACACAAGACCAAACATGTGATGTCTGCGGATCTTATTTCCCTATATAGTGAACATATGACACAAGACCGGCATGGAGCGGGAACGGCATGTCTCAGAAACTACAACACTTTGACTAACACTGGGAATGGGATGTCTCAGAGGCTACAACACTTTGGCTAACACTGGGAATGACATGTCTCAGAGACTACAACACTTTGGCTAACACTGGGAATGACATGTCTCAGAGACTACAACACTTTAGCTAACACTGGGAGCGGCATGTCTCAGAGACTACAACACTTTAGCTAACACTGGGAGCGGCATGTCTCAGAGACTACAACACTTTAGCTAACACTGGGAATGACATGTCTCAGAGACTACAACACTTTGGCTAACACTGGGAGCAGCATGTCTCAGAGACTACAACACTTTAGCTGACACTGGGAACGGCATGTCTCAGAGACTACAACACTTTGGCTAACACTGGGAATGACATGTCTCAGAGACTACAATGGCTAACACTGGGAATGACATGTCTCAGAGACTACAACACTTTGGCTAACACTGGGAATGTCATGTCTCAGAGACTACAACACTTTGGCTAACACTGGGAATGACATGTCTCAGAGACTACAATGGCTAACACTGGGAATGACATGTCTCAGAGACTACAATGGCTAACACTGGGAATGACATGTCTCAGAGACTACAATGGCTAACACTGGGAATGACATGTCTCAGAGACTACAACACTTTGGCTAACACTGGGAATGACATGTCTCGGAGACTACAACACTTTGGCTAACACTGGGAATGACATGTCTCAGAGACTACAACACTTTGGCTAACACTGGGAACGACATGTCTCAGAGAATACAACACTCTGGCTAACACTGGGAACGACATGTCTCAGAGAATACAACACTCTGGCTAACACTGGGAACGACATGTCTCAGAGAATACAACACTCTGGCTAACACTGGGAACGACATGTCTCAGAGAATACAACACTCTCTAACACTGGGAATACTCTGCTGCAGGTTGTTGTCAGAATGGGACGTTGCTGGAAATGTACTGCTTCAAATTGTTTTAAAAACATGGTGACAGAATAAACGGCTTTTCCATTTATTTGAACTGAAAAATTTGATAGTTCTATATTTTTAATAACATTATTTCTGTTTATACTGAACAATCTGATAGTTGTTGTTTGTTGATTACAGGGCCTTTGATGCTTTCATAAATGGCATCCCAGAGTACAACTTCAATGAGTATAAACAGAAAGTAGCAGAGATCACAGTCTCGTTTCGCCGAATCTCAGAAGAGATCATCCATATCAAAACCTCCCTGAAGGACACCCACAACCAGCAGCAGATTGCAGCAATCATTGAGAAAGTTCAAGAACTCGAGGAAGCCAAATTGAAATCGGTACTTTCTCCATCTCCCTGTTTGATTTTATGCCAAACGTATTTAACTCTCAAACATATTTAACTCTTTCAGAAAGATGTGAGCTACAGGGTCACTCATGCATGTACATTTGTGCTCTACCCTAAATTGATGTCATACTTGCATGTACATGCAATATTTCAATACTGTGACCATAACAACACAAATCTCAAAGTTACCCGTACAGGCAATATTTCAATACTGTGACCATAACAACACAAATCTCAAAGTTACCCGTACATGCAATATTTCAATACTGTGACCATAACAACACAAATCTCAAAGTTACCCGTACAGGCAATATTTCAATACTGTGACCATAACAACACAAATCTCAAAGTTACCCGTACAGGCAATATTTCAATACTGTGACCATAACAACACAAATCTCAAAGTTACCCGTACAGGCAATATTTCAATACTTCGACCATAACAACACAAATCTCAAAGTTACCCGTACAGGCAATATTTCAATACTGTGACCATAACAACACAAATCTCAAAGTTACCCGTACAGGCAATATTTCAATACTGTGACCATAACAACACAAATCTCAAAGTTACCCGTACAGGCAATATTTCAATACTGTGACCATAACAACGCAAATCTCAAAGTTACCCGTACAGGCAATATTTCAATACTGTGACCATAACAACACAAATCTCAAAGTTACCCGTACATGCAATATTTCAATACTGTGACCATAACAACACAAATCTCAAAGTTACCCGTACAGGCAATATTTCAATACTGTGACCATAACAACACAAATCTCAAAGTTACCCGTACAGGCAATATTTCAATACTGTGACCATAACAACACAAATCTCAAAGTTACCCGTACAGGCAATATTTCAATACTGTGACCATAACAACACAAATCTCAAAGTTACCCGTACAGGCAATATTTCAATACTGTGACCATAACAACACAAATCTCAAAGTTACCCGTACAGGCAATATTTCAATACTGTGACCATAACAACACAAATCTCAAAGTTACCCGTACAGGCAATATTTCAATACTTCGACCATAACAACACAAATCTCAAAGTTACCCGTACAGGCAATATTTCAATACTGTGACCATAACAACACAAATCTCAAAGTTACCCGTACAGGCAATATTTCAATACTGTGACCATAACAACACAAATCTCAAAGTTACCCGTACAGGCAATATTTCAATACTGTGACCATAACAACACAAATCTCAAAGTTACCCGTACAGGCAATATTTCAATACTTCGACCATAACAACACAAATCTCAAAGTTACCCGTACAGGCAATATTTCAATACTTCGACCATGACACAAAACTAGAGAGATAATCAACGTTTGACAGTAACTGGGAGAGAATCAATGTTTGACTGTTACTGTGGGAGAGAATCATTCAAATATATGCTCCAACAAGTGAATGCAGTGAAGAAAGTATAGAGAAATTGTATAATGGCATGCAGTCTGCTTTGAAGAACTGAAAAATCAGAAATAAATAATATAATGGGTGGTTTCGATGCAAAAGTAGGAAATCAGGGCGATGGATGCAGTGTAGGCAACCATGGTTTGGGAGAGCGAAATGAAAGAGGATACAGATTTGTGGAATGGGCAAAAGAACAAGAAATGGTTGTAGGAAACACCTGGTTTAAACAGCATCCTAGAGGATTATGAATATGGAGGAGTCAGACAGCAGGATTAAAAACCGGATAGATTACTTCCTGATTAGCAGAAGGTTTTGAAATGCGTTAACAGTCGTAAAAACAGTTCCCAATGCAGACTGTTACAGTGATCACAGATTAATTACAGGCACATTGAGGGTAAAGTTACAGAAAGTCAAGTATACAACAGGAAACACTAAACATGATTTGTGCAAATTGAAAACTGACAAAGAAATATAAGATAATTTTAACATAGAAGTAAAGAACAAATTTAATATATTGTCTGATCTAGAGATCCTATTTCAAGATGTGAATGATCAAAGGGAAATGTTGAAGAATTCAATCAGTCAAACTGGCTGCAGAAAAAAATTATTCCAGAATTAAAGAAAGTAGATCATAAGACATGGATGACTGAAGAAATTTTACAACTAATGGAAACAAGAAGACCGAACAAACATAATCTTGCCAAATATGAAGAAATTCACAGAAAAGTCAGAACATTATGTAAGGAGGCAAAAGAAGCATGGCTTGACAAATTGCATAGAATTTGAAAAGCAACACTACAGTAAAAATACCAAACTAATGCACAAAAGAATTCAGGAGCTTACTAATCAAAGAACACATATATCAGCAGGCTGCTTAAAGACAAAAGATAAAAAAATTATAATAGAAAAAGATCAGATTTAACATGTATGGTCAGATTATGTGAAAAACCTTTGTGATGATAACAGAGAAGAACAGTATGATATTAAAAATAATAATGAAGGACCATCAATTTTGAAGATGGAGGCTCAGAATGCTGTTAACCATATCTTCTTCTTCTTCTTTGCGTTCATCCGATGTGTTTTTTCAGATGTGATTGCGGTGTGTCTGGTTAGGCACCCTTGTGCCAAAACCCTTGGGCCAACACATCCGACTTTTAGCGTGCATTTTTGACAGGTTAGCATTCCTGTAGGACTCTCACTTGTGTGGTGTCATCCACATCCCAGCTTGTCAAATTGGAACGGTCGAATGCTTCACGATCAGCCCTCAAGGGAAGGCAGGGACAGTCCATGGCATTTTCTGCCATCCAGGGTGGCTTCCATAGTTGCAGGGCCGACACATAGCGCCCTGGTGCTGGGCTCACCGAGGGAATCGTCACGTCCTGCTCATGGCTGCTTTAATTCCTCACTTCAATGTATTGGGCATTTCGTTCACCACGGGCCTTTCCCGCACAAACCAGACCGGTCTGAAGTTGGTATCCACTCAGCGAGTTTTCGATTCGGACGTGCTTGTCGCTGTGCCCATCAGAGCTGTTCCGGGCACAACGGACATTCGGAAAACTAGCTAGTCAGAGCTTTTCACAGAAAAGAAGTGAAGTGAAGAAGGGTAGAATGTCAGACGGGCTTGTGTGCCCAATTCTTAACCCTTGGAAAATAAAGAATAAAAAGATTTTCCGGATACGATAGGCATTCGGAAAACTAGTTAGCCAGAGCTGTTCTGGCACGAAAGACATTTCACTCGGACGCAATTGCGTAGTGCCAATTTTTATTTTGCCACCTGTAGAACGGCACATCCGTCTTCAGCTGGCATTTTTAATGAGGTTAGCCTTCCTCGGGTTTCAAGGCACATTAGACTTACTGTTGTGGTGTCACCCACGTCTCAACTGGTCAAGGTAGAACGGTCAAAGACATCACGATCAACCCTCAAGGGAAGGCAGGGGCAGACCATGGGCATTCCCCACTATCCAAGGAGGCTTCCATAATTGCAGAGCCGGCACATATTGCTCTGAGACTGGGCTCATCCGAGGAATCGCCATATCCTGCTCATGGCTGCTTTAATTCCTCACTTCCATATATTGGGCGTTTCGTTAGTCACTCGCCGCACAAACCAGGAACAGTCAGTCTGCGGACGACATCCACTAGGTAAGTTTTAGCTTCGGACTTCCACACAATGGATTCGCTAGCCAAGCATTCCATTTCGTGTTAATGAGGCGTTTTTCACCTTTGACTGCACTCACTGTATGAGTATAGATATAGACATTATCCGTAACCATTTCGTGTGACTGGGGAGCTTTTCTACCTTTAGTACTCTCTCATGAGGTAGGCTACATGTGCTGCCGGCTCAGCACCTTACCTCCGTGCATCAGTGAGCAAGAGACGGCCAGACCCTCTCATCCGGGGATCCCTCATAACCCCCAGCTGAGAGCCTTCGAACAAGTATCACTAAGCATGTGGCGTGCTCAGCATCTCACCTCCGTTTTGCATTATGTTGGTATCAGCCTGGCTCTAACATCCAGGGGTTAGTGGCTTAGAGGCGTTCAGCCATATCCCTCAGCTGGGAGCCTTAGAGTGTGTGTCTGGACCAAGTATTAGTGGCTTGGTGCACCTGATTTGAGCTTCTGACTGCTATCCTCAGTCTACCTGCAGAGCAGCAGGTTGTGTCTCTCTTAGTCTGGTCCCTATCCCAAGAGCTGTCCGACATGTAGTTGTATATCCATCGGCGGGTTCCAAATGTTGCTGTATGTAGCCGAGGCGCGGTGTCGGGGTGAGCGCTCAACATTGCTCAAATACCTCAATGGCAACAGTCCAACTCCTGACCTTCACGTGGCGGACCTGTTTAAACTAACAGGAGAAGGGGCGACGGCGAGTCTCTGGCGCCGGAAAATAACCAGTATGCTCTAGATGTGTATGCACGTACATGCATGCGCAGACAGGTGTGTGCGCGCGTACACATCTACACTCGAGTGAGACCACAGTCTGCTCTAGCAAAGAAAGGTGCTGAAGACGGAGGCAACCAGCCAAGAGGCGCACCACAGAAATCAGGATGCCACGCAATCACGCAAAATGGAATATGTCGACTACTGCTAATCGTTATGGTGCTCGCCCTGCTTTGGACCCCCAGGCAGGTGCAGTGCCGGGCCCTATGTCTCGAAAGGGTCCAACCCCAACTACTGGAGGTCCTACTCAGATGTCCTGTGGAGCCAGGGGACATGAGAATAGGACGACTGGCCATACTAAACGAAGACTTAAAATAATGCACTGGAATGCGGAGGGAGTCAGCAACAAAAAAATAGAATTAGAAAAAATCTTGGACCAAGAAAAAGTAAGCATATGTTGCTTGCAAGAAACTCACCTCAATGAAAATATAGCCTTCAAAATCAGAGGCTACCAGTGTTACCGATCTGACCGAAAGAACAGGCGAAAAGGTGGGATACTGACCCTTGTAAGAAATAACATCATGGCTTCCCAAATCAAAGTCTACATGGAAGGGGCTGAGTATCAGACACTTAAACTTAAGACAGGTAATACAGATCTACATCTGATCAATTACTACTGTCCAAGTGACCGCCCACAGGCACTGGACACTCTACCACTAAAAGAAAAAATGATTGTGTGTGGCGATTTCAACAGCCACTCGCAGAGCTGGGGCTATGATCACATGGACCAGAGAGGAGAGAGACTGGAAGACTGGCAGGATGAGAATAGATTCATGTTGATTAACAAGCCGTCCGACCCACATACTTTCTACTCGAGATCATGGCACTCTACAACTACACCTGACCTGGCTTTTCATTCACCAGACCTGGAGTGGAACATTACACGAACTGTTGGGAAACAACTTGGTGGCAGTGACCATCGGCCAGTCTTTCTAACCGTAGAAAATGAGCTTGTAAGTGAAAGCAGCACCCTCTCGAGGTGGAACTACAAGAAAGCAGACTGGGCAATGTACAAGCATCGCACCAGCTTACTGGTTAGAAACCTGAACACCGAGAAAGACATAAATAAAGCAGTTGAAGAGTTTGGGAAATGCATACTACAGGCAGCGCGAGAAACAGTACCAAGAGGAGCCCGTAAACAATATAAACCCTACTGGAGTAGTGAACTGGAACAGTTGCATAATGATGTTGAAGTGTGTAGAAAGCAAGCAGAGGCCACACCCAGCCAAGAGCACCACAATAAATTCCAGCATGCAAAAGCCAAATTTCAAAGGGCCAAGCTGCAGGCTAGACGGAAAAGCTGGCAGGAGAAAACGGAGTCTCTGAACTTTGAAAGAGACACAAGGAAATTGTGGAAGCTAATAAAACAGCTTAATGACGAGGGCACAGGGAGAAACTCAAAAATTGCACTACATAAAGATGGAAAAATCAACAAGAAAGCAAGCAGCTGACCATTTTGCGGACTCGTTCGCACAAGATAGCAATATCAAAATTAGTCCAGAGAAACAACAAGAGATTCGAGAGAAACGACAACATACAGGACAGAAGGAAATAGTACATGAGGTTCTGGAGGCACCCATCACAATCAGCGAACTGGAGCTAGCCATATCAAAACTGAAAATGAGAAAGTCACCAGGAGCTGATGGTATCTCCAATGAAATGATCAGGAACCTAGGAACAGAGGCCAAAACAAAGCTGTTGCAGATCTTCAATAACAGCTGGACCTTAGGCAGTGTTCCACAAGCCTGGAGAGAAGCAATCATGATACCCCTCCTAAAATCAGGGAAAGATGGTTCCATTGCCTCTAGCTACAGACCAATTAGCCTCACCAGCTGTCTCTGCAAAACACTGGAGCGCATCATCAATCACAGACTGCAGTGGTACATTGAAAGTAAAAACATCCTTGTGCCACAGCAGGCTGGCTTTAGGCAGTGCTACTCTACGGAAGATCAGACAACCTACCTCTCTCAAGAAATTGAGGATGCATTCCAAGAGAAGAAGCTGGTGCTTGCGGCATGGATAGATCTGAAGAAAGCCTTTGACAAAGTCTGGAAAGAAGGTCTGATGAAGAAACTGAGAAACTGCAAAGTCAATGGAAGAATGTACAAATGGGTGAAAGCATACTTGCACAACAGAAGAGCCCGAGTACAGATAGACGGACTCAAGAGCAAGAAAGTACTACTGCGTCACGGTGTCCCCCAGGGCGGAGTCTTGTCCCCCACACTTTTTCTAATCTTCATCAATGATCTTGTTGCTCACCTACCGCATGGAATTAAAGCGGCAATGTACGCCGATGACCTGGTTCTATGGAGCACAAATGAATATGCATCAGTGGCCACCAGATTGCTACAAAGAGTTGTAGATACATTTGCTGCATGGGCAAATAGATGGTGTGTCAGCATAAACACTGACAAGTGCAGCACCACCCTATTTACCCTCTCTCCAAAACAAAAGGCAGGGATCATCCAGATAAATGGAACACCCCTAAGAGAAGATAAAGAACCAACATACCTTGGAGTAACATTTGATGGCAAGCTGACATGGAGAAAGCACATCAACAAAGCAGTAGCTAAAGCCAGAAAGAAAATAGCCATCCTGAGAAAGCTAAGTGGAACCACATGGGGAGCCAGTACGAAAATACTTAGCAAAGTTTACCAACAGAGCATACGACCACACCTGGAATATGGGTCAACTGCGTGGTGTTCAGCATCAAACACCACACTACAAGAGCTGGACAAGGTGCAAAATCAAGCACTTAGAGTCACCACAGGAGGGATGAGATCAACCCCTATAGTGGAAATGGAGAAGATGGGGAGGACACAGGCACTGAGTGAGCGCAGAGATATGAAAACGCTAATACAAGCAGAAAAGTTCCTCAGCTTGCCAGGCCACCCTATGAAGAACAGATTTGAAAACCTAGCTATGGGGCGGTTGAAAAGAAGTAGTTTTATCCACCAGGCCAAACGACTCTGCAGAGAAACCACTGATCTGCCCACAGTTGGTATCCCCCTAAAAACTATTCCAGAGCGAACTCCATGGAAAGATGAGCATAGACTATCGTTACAAATCCAGACAAAAGTGAGAGGAATATTTGACAAGGAAGAACAACAGTGTGCAGCGCAGAACAGCCACTCTCAGCTTCCTTGATGAAGAATACCCACGGGACCTCTGGATCCGAGTCTACACAGATGGGTCAGCACAAAATGCTGTTCGAAATGGAGGAGCGGGAGTGTACATAGAATACCCAAATAATACTAGGGACACAGCCAGAGTACCGACAGGAAAGTACTGCCATAACTATGATGCCGAAATTGAGGCAATCAAGATAGCAACAGAGAAATTACTAAATAACAGCAATGGTACACAACCTGTGGTGCTACTAACAGATGCAAAATCAGTATTCGAGGCGCTCCTCTCTGGGAAATTGCCAGTACTAAGGACACTACTTTCTGAACTTAGCAGTCAGCATAAAGTCACCATACAGTGGATACCATCCCACTGTGGAGTACCCGGAAACGACAGAGCTGATCAATTGGCTAAGGAAGGAGCCAAAGAGGAACAGCCTGATGTGCCCGTTACATACCACCAAAAGAAAAGAATGATCAAATCAGTCAGAAAGCCACCAAAACCTGCTCAAGATGACTACCACATTATGGACAGACCAGAACAAGTCATTATTCTGCGCCTCAGAACAGGACACAATAGATTACGCAACCACATGTATACAAAATTCAAGATTGGTGAAACAGCCATGTGCACATGTGGATTGGCGTCGCAGACAGCAGAGCACATACTCCAAGACTGCCCAAAATATAACATATCTAGGCAAACCTTCTGGCCTAGAGAGACGACAGTGGAAGTAAACTCTATGGACCACTGTGTGAACTGAAAAAAACAGTTCAATTCATGCAAGAGACGACATTGCAGATATAGACATATTTCAAGCGAACGAACGAAGAAGAAGAAGAAGAATATCCATCGGCATAGCGCTTGGGGTCACTGGGACACTCAAGCCCCCTACTGCGGCAAGATGGAGACACATTGGGGGGGGGGGGGGGGGGGGTGCTCTTAACCATATTAAAACTGGCAAACCCCTGGTTCAGATTGCATGACAACAGAAATGATGAATGCTTTAGAAGAATATGGAATAGACAAAGTTACCAGACTCCTGAACACAATATATTTTTTTTTTTTGCTCGCCCGCTTTGAACTCAAGCGTAGTCCAAACATACTATTTATAGCAGTGATGGACTGAATTTTGCGTGTGGATTAGCTTTCCATATTAACAGTGTCCCTCACCATCAGGCGAACCCACTCTGACTTCAGAGGTACTTGTAATTTACGTCCCCAAGTCAAGGACGACAGGTCAACATTTTAGTCCAGCTGTCCAGTGTAGGGGGTTGAACAGCTAACCTCGGCATCAGCACACCGGATGTTTACGAACACGTGTTCTTATCCATTCAGCCATGCAGACCTGCGAATACAATATATGATACTGGAGATATACCTCATGAGTTATTTAATTCTGTATTTATTGCAATCCCAAAGAAATCAGGGCCTTGGAATGTGATCAACATCGAACAATTAGTATAATGAGTCACATCACGAAGATTTTGCTAAGAATTATCATGCAAAAAGTTAAGAAGAAAATACAGTTTGAAATAGGAGAAGAACAATGTGGGTTTGTAGAAGGCAAGGGTACGGTAAATGCTGTGTATATACCGAGAACAGTAATTGAACGTTCTATAGAAGTAAACAAAGATCTACACCTTTGCTTTATTGACTACACAAAGGCTTTCGATAAAATGAGACATGTCGGCATGATAAGGATGCTTGAAGATCTACAAATTGATGGAAAAGACCTTAGATTTGTAAAAAACATATATTGGAAACAACAAGCTGCCATAATAATTGATAATGAAGTAGGTCAATATCAGCCTATTAAGAGAGGTGTGAGACAGGGATGTGTAATGTCTCCAGATCTGTTTTCCCTGTACAGTGAAAGTATTTTCAGAAATATTGAAGATATGGAAGGAATCAACATTGGGGGACGATACATCAATAACATTAGATATGCAGATAATACAGTCTTGATTGCAGACAATGAACAGGACCTGCAACATTTAGTAGATGTGGTTGTTGCACACAGTGAACAACTAGGGTTAGAATTGAATTGTAAGAAGTCACAGATTGTGGTCGTCACTGGGAAGAAGGAAATACCACAATGTAATATACAAGTAAATGTGAATGTTCTTAAACAAGTGAATCGGTACAATTATCTCAGAAAAGTCATAACATCTGATGGGAGATGCCTTGAAGAGATTAGAACAAGAATAGCCATTGCAAAGGTAGCCTTTTGCAAGATGAAAAACATACTGACCAATAAAAAGATATCAATTGAAACGAGAAAAAGGGTGTTGAAGTACTACGTAGAACCTATACTTTTGTATGGATGTGAAGCGTGGACAATGAGCAGGCAAGCTGAAAAACATCTGATGACTGGAAATGTGGTTTCTAAGGAAAATGCAAAGAAGACCATGGACAGACAGGAAAACCAATTAACAAGTCCTTCAAGAAACAAATGAAGATCGTAAACTGATTAGAGACATTAGATGTAGTCAAAATTTTTTAGGCATGTTATGGGAAGAAATGAATTGGAGAACTTGGTGACAACTGGCAAGATCGAAGGGAAGAGACCAAGGGGAAGACCGAGAAGTAAATACCTGGATGGCTTGGCCAAGGGGGCATGGTCAAAACAGAAATACAGAGCTGATCCACGACTCTGGTGATCGAGTGAGATGGCAAAACATGACCGCCCACGCTTACCGGCATGGCACATGATGGATGGATGGTGGGAGAGAATCAACATTTGACTGTCACTGTGGGAGAGAATCAACATTTAACTGTAACTGTGGGAGATAATCAACGTTTGATTGTAACATTGTGAGAGAATCAACATTTGACTGTAACTGTTGACTGTAACTGTGGGAGAGAATCAATGTTTAACTGTAACTGTGGGAGAGAATAAATGTTTAACTGTAACTGTGGGAGAGAATCAATGTTTGACTGTAACTGTGGGAGAGAATCAATGTTTGACTGTAACTGTGGGAGAGAATAAATGTTTAACTGTAACTGTGAGAGAGAATCAATGTTTGACTGTTACTGTGGGAGAGAATAAATGTTTAACTGTAACTGTGAGAGAGAATAAATGTTTAACTGTAACTGTGGGAGAGAATCAACGTTTGACTGTAACTGTGGGAGATAATCAACGTTTGATTGTAACATTGTGAGAGAATCAACATTTGACTGTAACTGTTGACTGTAACTGTGGGAGAGAATCAATGTTTAACTGTTACTGTGGGAGAGAATAAATGTTTAACTGTAACTGTGGGAGAGAATCAATGTTTGACTGTAACTGTGGGAGAGAATCAATGTTTGACTGTAACTGTGGGAGAGAATAAATGTTTAACTGTAACTGTGAGAGAGAATAAATGATTAACTGTAACTGTGGGAGAGAATAAATGTTTAACTGTAACTGTGAGAGAGAATAAATGATTAACTGTAACTGTGAGAGAGAATCAATGTTTAACTGTTACTGTGGGAGAGAATAAATGTTTAACTGTAACTGTGGGAGAGAATAAATGTTTAACTGTAACTGTGGGAGAGAATCAATGTTTGACTGTAACTGTGGGAGAGAATAAATGTTTAACTGTAACTGTGAGAGAGAATAAATGATTAACTGTAACTGTGGGAGATAATCAATGTTTGACTGTAACATTGTGAGAGAATCAACATTTTACTGTAACTGGGAAAGAATGTTTTTAGCTCAGTATGTAAATTAGGTTGTCTCACTGCTAGCATTGATATTTGTTGCCTGTCCCGGAATTGTGTGTCACTCCTGTGGTCATGTCCTGTTTGCTGTTTATGACTTCCCCAGACTGCAGATCTTCAGATTGCTAGGAAGAATGCCACAGATGAGCAGGAGAATGACCACTATCAGCAGGAAGTCTTAGCACTTCGCCATCAGTGAGTACTGTCATGCATGTAGCATGTCTTACATACATCAGTGAGTACTGTCATACATGTAGAATATCTTACATACATCAGTGAGCACTGTCATACATGTAACATATCTTACATACATCAGTGAATACTGTCATACATGTAGCATGTCTTCTTCTTCTTCTTCGTTCATCCGGAGTTTTTTTTTCGGATGTGATTGCGTTGTCCCTGTTTACAGCAGAGCTGCGTTCTTGCGCCGTTAGGCCGACACATCCGACTTCTGCGGGCATTTGTTGACCGGGTTAACCTTCCCGGGGGTTTCTTAGGACGTTTGACTCTCACTGTTGTGGTGCTATCTCCCATCCTAGCTGGCCCATATAGAACAGCCTAAGAGATCCTGGTCAACCCTCAAAGGAAGGCAGGGGCAGACCATGGGCATTCCCCGCCATCCAAGGAGGCTTCCATACTTGCAGAGCCAACACACAGCGCTCTGGTACTGGGCTCACCCAAGGAATCGTCACGTCCTGCACATGGCTGCTTAGCCTCACTTCCGTATATTGGGCCTTCCGTTCACCATAGGCTGTTCTACCGGAAACCAGAAGAATGCAGTGTGCAGATGACATCCACACAGTGAGCTTTCGATTCGGACTTTCCGCACAATGGATTTGCTATCCGAGCAATATTCCATTTCGTGCCACTAGGACACTTTTCCACCTTTTTTGAAAGCCCACACAGTGAGCTTTTGATTCGGACTTTCCGCATAATGGATTTGCTATCCAAGCAATATTCCATTTCGTGCCACTAGAACACTTTTTCCACCTTTTTTGAAAGCCCACACAGTGAGCTTTTGGTTCGGACTTTCCACGTAATGGATCTCCTATCCAGCAATATTCCATTTCATGCCTCTGGGAGGCTTTTGTAACCGACATACCTGTGGTATGAAGTGTGGCAGTCTGAATACTTCTTCATACACCTTTAAATGTCAACCTGTATGTAGTTAAAGTAAGTTACGGTCAACTTGAGCTTGTTGATATCTCCATAGAGCTTGTCCTCAAATGAAGCAGGTGTGGGCCAAAATATCTTTCTCTGTTCTGCATATATTGGGCAATCCTGAAGCAAATGTTTTGCTGTCATTTTTCCAGTTCGACAATTACATTCATCGGTATCTCCTATCTTTAGTTTATTGAACAAGTGGTATTTCAGCCTGTTATGTCCTGTGCGGAGTCTGAAGATTGCTACTTGTTCTCTTCTGTCGAGTTTGTAATATGCATCATCCTTCTGGTGGCCTGGATGCTCTGATTCCCATTTGGTTCTATAGGTGCTTTTTATCAACCTCTTTGCCTCGTTATAGGTTATGTCTATGTCAGGCTGTGGTAGTCATCCGCCCTCTTTTGCCAGTCTGTCAGCCTCTTCATTTTCAGGTATACTGCAATGTGATGGGATCCACTGTATTACAACTTTTTTGGATTTCTGGCATAGACCATGGAGTGCTGCTCTTAGGTCAGCTATTTCTGTGCTGTTTTTGCTCTTCAGTATTGAGACAGCTGACTTTGCATCTGTGAAGATAGCTATTTGCTTCTCTTTATTTTCCTCCATCAAGAGCATTTCTGCTGCAGTTTTCAGAGCCTCTACCTCCGCTTTGAAGTTACTTGAAAACTTTCCAGTTGCCACTGAATGTGTTTTTTTCACTCCATTTTTTAAATTTAGGAGAATTCCTCCTCCTCCATTCTCTATTGAATTTTTGGCTGATCCATCTGTATATGCATGGGTCCAATTGCTGCTTGGGTAATGTTCTTTTATGTAGTTTAGGGTTATTTCTCTTCTTTCGGTTTCATGCTGAGTGTTCTTTTTCTCAATACCAGGAATGTTTTCTATCATCTCAAGCACTAGCTGCTGTCTCCAAGCTGGGAAGTTGTCTGCATTGTAAATGGGTTTGACTGTTGATATGTTAAGTATGGGATCTGCCCTAATTTTTCGTTTTGTAGTTTCTACAAAGTTGCTACGCTTCAGTCGTCCCTTTCCAAAACCACTAAACCTTTTATACATAGGGTGGTCTGTCAATCTTCTAAATTTTTCTGCTTGTTGCTGGGCTCTGCTATCTCTTCTATCCTGCATTGGTTGTAAACAAGTGATCTGTTCAAGTTCATTAATAGGCGTTGTCTTCAGGCTTCCAGTTATGATTCGCATTCCTTGATTTTGGACTCTACTTATTTTGTTAAAGTTTGACTTAGCTGTTGTTGCCCAAGCTGCAATGCCATATTCCAGTACTGGCCTCACCCGTCCAGTATATAACTTCTTGAGAACTTTCTCATCTGCTCCCCACGTTGTACCAGCAAGCTTTTTCATGATTGCCATTCTTTGCCTTGCTCTTGTTCGATTTTTCTCAACCTGTGTTTTCCATGTCAGGCGACGATCAAAGGTGACTCCGAGATAGTTTGGATTTTCTTCATGGCGCAATATTTTTCCATTCAATACCAGCTTAGGTTGTTGAGTTTTATTTGAGAGGGAGAACACTGTGCATGTTGTTTTCTCCTCACTTATCTTCACTAGCCATGATTTTGACCAGTCCTCTAGTGCTAATAAGGCTTGCTGTATTCTGCTGTTAGCTGTACTAATATATTCTTCAGATGTCCATATGGCTAGGTCATCTGCAAAGGATGATGTGTGTACTCTGGCTGGAAAATTTTCTGTGATGTCGTTTATATATGCTAGGAATAATGTTGGTGAAAGAACTCCTCCTTGGGGGACACCTTGCTCCAACAGCATCATTTTGCTGGTTTGTCCTTGTACTTTTGTCCTGGCAGTTCTGTTCTCAAGGTAGTGGCTGATCCATTTATACATTTTTCCACAAACATGCATGTTTTGCAGTTTTACTTTCAGTCCTTCCTTCCATACTTTATCAAATGCTTTTTCTAAATCTATCCAGACTGCTAGTGTGTGCTTTTTCTCTTGGAAGGCATCCTCTATTTCCTGAGCTATATAGGTTATTTGATCTTCAGTGGATCTGTACTTTCTGAATCCTGCTTGGTGTGGTGTTAAGAGTTTGTTTTCTTCCAGATGCCATGTTAGCCTGCCATTGATAATGCGTTCCATTAATTTTCCTACACAGCTAAGTAGACTGATAGGTCGATAGCCATTTTGTTCTTCCAGGTCTTTTCCTTTCTTTGGGATTGGTATTAGTATAGCTTCTTTCCATGCCTGTGGGACTATTCCCCTCTTCCAGTTGTAATTTAGGACTGCTAGTAGTTTCTTTTTTGCCTTGGTGCCTAGTCCTATTAGCATTTCATTTGTGATTCCATCCTTTCCTGGTGATTTCTTCTTTTTTAGGGTATTCATTGCCTGTTCCATTTCTTCCATTGTTAGATTTGCCATCATATATTCTGCTGCTGTCTCTGTATTTGTATGATGTATCTGTTTATCTTTGATTGCTTTCTTCTGTTCGGTTGTAATATCAATGTGGTTTGCATTTGCATAGTGTTCCATTAGTGCATTTGCAGCCTTTTTTCCTGTAAGCAAGGCATTTCCTTGTTTGATTGTTATTTGTTTGTTGCTAGGTCCTTCATTGTTCATGGCTTTCACTAGTTTCCATAGTTTGTTTCCATCCCAGTCAAAATTCAGGTTTTCTGTTTTTTCCCTCCAACAATCTCTTGTTGTTTGATTTACTGTTCTTTTATATTTTGCTGAGATGGCTTTGAGAGAGATGTTCGCTTCAATTGTTTGTTCTCTCTCCACTGTCTTCCTGGCATCTTCAACTTTGTCCTCCAAACTTTGTAGTTCTTCAGTCCAGTATGGTTTGTAATTTTTCCTCGCTCCTCTTGGAATGGACTCCGTGGCTGCCTGTATTATCGCTCTGTTTAGACTTTCCACCATTTGCTTTATGTTGCCATATCGTGTATTTATGTTTTCACAATATTTGTCTGTTAGTATGGCAAATCTGTCCCAATCTGCTCGTTTGTAATTCCAGCGGGGCAAGGGCTTTTGCTCCTGTGGAACATACTCCATATTCATTACAAGCTTGATTGGTCTGTGGTCACTACCTGCTAATTGGTCCAGCACATGGCGATCAATTTTGTGGAGGATGTCTCCTGTGCAGAAAGCTAAGTCTGGAGTAGAAGTGGTAAGCCATCTTCTGGAGTAGAAGCTCGGTGTGTCATCCGCTTTGTTGAGTAGATGGAGATTTGAGTCTATTTCCCAGTCCTCCAATTCTTCTCCTCTTTTGTCAGTATCTGGGTATCCCCATCTTTCTGAACGGCTATTAAAGTCTCCGACAATAATGCAGTTTGTGTCAGTTATTTTCATGTTTGAGAGTGTAAGGTCCTTATCTGCTGGGCTATACAGATTGTAGATTCTTATTTTCACGTCCTTTATCATTATATCAACACCTATAATTTCCGTTTGGTTGTCAGAGATCACAGATACTTCGCTGCAAGGTATTGTATTTCGTGTAAGTATTAGAACTCCTCCTTTGTGTCCTTCACGGTCGAAACGTGTGGCCTGATATCCTCTGACTGAGAATTTGTGATTGGCGTTGAGGTGTGTCTCTTGAATGCATGCCACATCTATTCTATCTTTATGAAGACGCTGTGTTAGGGAGTCTTTCTTCTTGTAAACTCCTTCGGCATTCCACTGTAGTATGTTGAGTGTCCGGGGTATTTGGTCAATAGCTCTTAACCTACTCCTCTGTGCCTTGACTCCACAGCACAGGGGAAGGTGACCACCAGTAGTCATGGGTGGACCCCCTCGAGGCAGGGGGCCCGGCACTATCGCCGCCTGATGGGACTTCACGGGATTAGCACCATAACGATTAATTTTGATTTGTGACATCATGAATTAAGTTACGTTGCACTGCTTTGTCAAGCCTGTGGCTCAGTACATCCGATTTCGACAAGCATTTATTCGGGATGCTTTCCCTAGCCTTTGACTGTCCCCAGTCTACCTACAAGGCAGCAGGTTTTACGTTGCACTGCTTTGTCAAGCCTGTGGCTCAGTACATCCGATTTCGACAAGCATTTATTCGGGATGCTTTCCCTAGCCTTTGACTGTCCCCAGTCTACCTACAAGGCAGCAGGTTTGTGTGTCTCTTCGTCTGGTCCCTCTCCCTTGACCTGTCCGACATGGGTGGCCCTACCAGTAGCTGTGCTACTGTCGGCATAGCTCTTGGGGTCATTGGGACTGTAGCATGTCTTATATACATCAGTGAGTACTGTCATACATGTAGCATATCTTACATACATCAGTGAGTACTGTCATACATGTAGAATATCTTAATACATCAGTGAGTACTGTCATACATGTAGAATATCTTATATGCATCAGTGAGTACTGTCATGCATGTAGCATGTCTTACATACATCAGTGAGTACTGTCATACATGTAGAATATCTTATATACATCAGTGAGTACTGTCATGCATGTAGCATGTCTTATATACATCAGTGAGTACTGTCATGCATGTAGCATGTCTTACATACATCAGTGAGTACTGTCATACATGTAACATATCTTATATACATCAGTGAGTACTGTCATGCATGTAGCATGTCTTACATACATCAGTGAGTACTGTCATACATGTAGAATATCTTATATACATCAGTGAGTACTGTCATGCATGTAGCATGTTTTACATACATCAGTGAGTACTGTCATGCATGTAGCATGTCTTACATACATCAGTGAGTACTGTCATACATGTAACATATCTTATATACATCAGTGAGTACTGTCATGCATGTAGCATGTCTTACATACATCAGTGAGTACTGTCATACATGTAGAATATCTTACATACATCAGTGAGTACTGTCATACATGTAACATATCTTACATACATCAGTGAATACTGTCATACATGTAGCATGTCTTATATACATCAGTGAGTACTGTCATACATGTAGCATATCTTACATACATCAGTGAGTACTGTCATACATGTAGAATATCTTAATACATCAGTGAGTACTGTCATACATGTAGAATATCTTATATACATCAGTGAGTACTGTCATGCATGTAGCATGTCTTACATACATCAGTGAGTACTGTCATACATGTAGAATATCTTACATACATCAGTGAGTACTGTCATACATGTAGAATATCTTACATACATCAGTGAGTACTGTCATACATGTAGAATATCTTACATACATCAGTGAGTACTGTCATACATGTAACAAGTCTTACATACATCATTGAGTACTGTTATACATGTAACATATCTTACATACATCAATGAGTATTGTCATACATGTAGCAAGTTTTACCTACATCAGTGAGTACTGTCATACATATAGAATATCTTACATACATCAGTGAGTACTGTCATACATGTAGAATATCTTACATACATCAGTGAGTACTGTCATGCATGTAGCATGTCTTACATACATCAGTGAGTACTGTCATACATGTAACATATCTTATATACATCAGTGAGTACTGTCATACATGTAGAATATCTTATATACATCAATGAGTACTGTCATACATGTTGAATATATTATATACATCAGTGAGTACTGTCATACATGTAGAATATCTTATATACATCAATGAGTACTGTCATACATGTAGAATATCTTATATACATCAGTGAGTACTGTCATGCATGTAGCATGTCTTACATACATCAGTGAGTACTGTCATACATGTAACAAGTCTTACATACATCATTGAGTACTGTCATACATGTAACATATCTTACATACATCAGTGAGTACTGTCATACATGTAGCATATTTTACATACACCAGTGAGTACTGTCATACATGTAGCATATTTTACATTCACCAGTGAGTACTGTCATACATGAATCATGTCTTCCATACATCAGTGAGTACTGTCATACATGTAGAATATCTTACATACATCAATGAGTACTGTCATACATGTAGCATATTTTACATACACCAGTGAGTACTGTCATACATGAATCATGTCTTACATACATCAGTGAATACTGTCATACATGTAACATGTCTTATATACATCAGTGAGTACTGTCATACATGTAGCATATCTTACATACACCAGTGAGTACTGTCATACATGTAACATGTCTTACATACATCATTCAGTACTGTCATACATGAAGCATGTCTTACATACATCAGTGAGTACTGTCATACATGTAGCATGTCTTACATACATCAGTGAGTACTGTCATACATGTAGCATATCTTACATACATCAGTGAGTAATGTCATACATGTAGCATATCTTACATACATCAGTGAGTACTGTCATACATGAAGCATGTCTTACATACATCAGTGAGTACTGTCATACATGTAGCATGTCTTACATACACCAGTGAGTACTGTCATACATGTAGCATATTTTACATACACCAGTGAGTACTGTCATACATGTAACATGTCTTACATACATCAGTGAGTACTGTCATACATGTAGCAAGATTTACCTACATCAGTGAATACTGTCATACATATAGCATATCTTACATACATCAATGAGTACTGTCATACATGTAGCATGTCTTACATACATCAGTGAGTACTGTCATACATATAACATATCTTACACACATCAGTGAGTACTGTCATATATGTAGCATGTCTTACATACATCAGTGAGTACTGTCATACATGAAGCATGTCTTACATACATCAGTGAGTACTGTCATACATGTAGCAAGTTTTACCTACATCAGTGAATACTGTCATATATATAGCATATCTTACATACATCAGTGAGTACTGTCATACATGTAACGTGTCTTACATACATCAGTGAGTACTGTCATATATGTAGCAAGTTTTACCTACATCAGTGAGTACTGTCATACATATAGCATATCTTGCATACATCAGTGAGTACTGTCATACATTTAGCATATCTTACATACATCAGTGAGTACTGTCATACATGTAGCATGTCTTAAATATATCATTGAGTACTGTCATGCATGTAGCATATCTTACATACAACAGTGAGTGCTGTCATACACATACCATATCTTACATACATCAGTGAGTACTGTCATATATGTAGCATGTCTTGCATACATCAGTGAGTACTGTCATATATGTAGCATGTCTTACACACATCAGTGAGTACTGTCATACATGTAGCATGTCTTACATACATCAGTGAGTACTGTCATACATGTAGCATATCTTACATACATCAGTGAGTACTGTCATACATGTAGAATGTCTTACATACATCAGTGAGTGCTGTCATATATGTAGCATGTCTTACATACATCAGTGAGTACTGTCATACACATACCATGTCTTACACACATGTAGCATGTCTTACATACAACAGTGAGATTACATGACCCAGCTATCAGTTGTCCATGACCAACAGTGAGATTACATGACCCAGCTATCAGTTGTCCATGTCCAACAGTGAGATTACATGACCCAGCTATCAGTTGTCCATGTCCAACAGTGAGATTACATGACCCAGCTATCAGTTGTCCATGTCCAATAGTGAGATTACATGACCCAGCTATCAGTTGTCCATGTCCAGCAGTGAGATTACATGACCCAGCTATCAGTTGTCCATGTCCAACAGTGAGATTACATGACCCATCTATCAGTTGTCCATGTCCAGCGGTGAGATTACTGGACCATGCGGTACATGACTGCTACACAGTCAGATGACACTAACGTATCCCTGTATGTGAGGTCCAGTGATGGTGTTGATGTGTCCCAGTTGCGTGTGTTCACCTGTGATAGTTGTGTGTGCTCTTGGCTAACCACTTGTCTTGTGTTGCGTAGGCTTGATGAGCTGGCTCAAGAGATCACTGATGTCTTGGAGGACCTCAAGTTTGAATCTGAAGATCTGTATGCACAGGAAGCAGAAGATGAGATGTCCAGATGAAATCAGGCTTGAGGAAACTCACATGGATTCTAGACCAGAGATATGTGAAGTTTACAGATGAAAAGAGACTTGTGAAGTTTACAGACACAGACGACATGTGACTTGTGAAGTTTACAGACACAGACGGCATGTGTCTTACGACATGTGACTTGTGAAGTTTACAGACACAGATGACATGTGACTTGTGAAGTTTACAGACACAGACGACATGTGACTTGTGAAGTTTACAGATGACATGTGACTTGTGAAGTTTACAGATGACATGTGACTTGTGAAGTTTACAGACAACATGTGACTTGTGAAGTTTACAGATGACATGAGACTTGTGAAGTTACAGACACAGATGACATGTGGCTTGTGAAGTTTACAGACACAGATGACATGTGACTTGTGAAGTTTACAGACACAGACGACATGTGACTTGTGAAGTTTACAGACGACATGTGACTTGTGAAGTTTACAGATGACATGTGACTTGTGAAGTTTACAGTCACAGATGACATGTGACTTGTGAAGTTTACAGACACAGGTGACATGTGACTTGTGAAGTTTACAGATGACATGTAACTTGTAAAGTTTACAGATGACATGTGACTTGTGAAGTTTACAGGTGACATGTGACTTGTGAAGTTTACAGACGACATGTGACTTGTGAAGTTTACAGACAACATGTGACTTGTGAAGTTTACAGACACAGATGACATGTGGCTTGTGAAGTTTACAGGTGACTTGTGAAGTTTACAGACACAGATGACATGTGGCTTGTGAAGTTTACAGACACAGATGACATGTGACTTGTGAAGTTTACAGACACAGATGACATGTGACTTGTGAAGTTTACAGATGACATGTGACTTGTGAAGTTTACAAATGATATGTGACTTGTGAAGTTTACAAATGATATGTGACTTGTGAAGTTTTACAGACACAGACGACATGTGACTTGTGAAGTTTACAAAGACAGACGACGTGACTTGTGAAGTTTACAGACACAGACGACATGTGACTTGTGAAGTTTACAGAGACAGACGACATGACTTGTGAAGTTTACAGACGACATGTGACTTGTGAAGTTTACAAACGACATGTGACTTGTGAAGTTTACAGACACAGGTGACATATGACTTGTGACATTTACACGTGACTTGTGAAGTTTAGACGTGACTTGTGAAGTTTACAGACGACATGTGACTTGTGAAGTTTACAAACGACATGTGACTTGTGAAGTTTACAGACACAGACGACATGTGACTTGTGAAGATTTCAGACACAGACGACATGTGACTTGTGAAGTTTACAAACACAGGCGACATGTGACTTGAGACAACTTGACCAGTACCATGTGACATTTAGAGAAACAAGCTTGACCTGCGATTTGTGGAATTTAGAGACACTGTCTTAACATGTGAAATATTGAGACAATGGCTGAAAGTGATGGAAAATTTACAGACTTGACCAGTGACCTTATAATATAGTAACATATAAAGGCAGGAAATCAGACCCCTTCCAAATAACATCTGGCTTGAAACAGGGTGATGCACTATCGCCGCTACTCTTCAATCTGGCTCTAGAGAAAGTTGTAAGGAAGGTAAAGGAGGAATGTGATATTGGAGGAACATCCAAGCTGCTTGGTTATGCAGATGATATAGATATTATAGGGCAAAGTGAACAAAAGACATTGGAAATATTGACTCACTTAAAGGGAAAAGCCCAACAGATGGGGCTGGTTATCAACCAAGATAAGACAGAATATATGGTAATTTCAAGAGACGGAATGGCTAGAAACTCTGGCCACATACAAATAGATAATATGACCGTTAAAAGAACGGAAACATACAAATACCTGGGTACAATCTTCAACTGCTCCAACATCATAAGGGAAGAAATACAAACTAGAATCAACTCTGGAAATAAGATATACTATGCACTACAACATCTACTAAAATCAAAGGCGCTATCTCGTAACACCAAAATCACAATATACAAAACACTGATCAGACCAGTTGTGCTGTATGGCTCTGAAACCTGGAGTACAACGAAAGGAGACGAAGCCTTGTTACAAACCTTTGAGAACAACATTTTAAGACGCATCTTTAGACCCATTAGGGATACACAAAGTGGAGAGTGGAAAAGAAGAAGTAACAAAGACATTTATGATCTGTTTAAGTCCCCGCTAATCACTGGTATCATGAAGGCTAATAGACTACAATGGCTGGGGCATATAGAAAGAATGGAAGATAATAGGGAAACAAAACTCGCTTACACTCAGGAAATAAATGACCGTAGACCCCGAGGTAGCCCAAGAAGGCGGTGGAGAGATAATACATGTACAGACCTACAAGCACTTGGAATCAACGACTGGCAAGAGAAGGTCCACCAGAGAGACGAATGGAGACGGATTGTATTTGCAGCAAAGAACCTCAATGGCTCGGAACGCTGAAGAAGAAGAAGAAGACCAGTGACCTGTGGAATTTACAGATATAGATTTTACACTTGGAGTTTAAATACACAAGCTTGACCTGTGGAATGTAGAGACACACTTGACATATTAAGTTTAGAGACAGTGACAAGTGGTATGTGAAATTTAGAGAGACAGACTTGACCAGTGATGTGGAATTTAAAGACAAACTTGACCAGTGAGATGTGAAATATAGAGACACAAACTCGACCAATGACATGTGAAATGTAGAGACAAAGACATGACAAGGGGTACATGGAATTTAGAGACAGAGACATGACAAGTGGCATGTAAATATTGAAGAGAGAAAAGGGTTTCTGTAGCATGTGTACTGTGCCAGGTTTTTCTCTTTTTTTAAATCGAACACTTGTTGTCACATCTGTGGAAATGTCTGTGTAGCAAATGTCTGTATGGATGTGGCATGGTCTGGGTGTTTCCTGCTGTCTGGTGGTGGCAGGCTGTCTGTCTGTAAGGTGCTGGTAGTCTGTCTGTCTGGTGCTGGCAGTCTGTCTGGTGCTGGCAGTCTTTAAGATGCTGGCAGTCTGTCTGGTGCTGGTAGTGTGTTTGATGCTGGTAGTCGGTCTGGTGTTAGAAGTCTGTCTGGTGCTGGTAGTCTGTCTGTCTGGTGCTGGCAGTCTGTCGCACCGGCTCAGTAGCAAAGGGGTTACCGACGCAGTTCGCAATCCCACATACCACGTTCGAAACACAGCTGTGTTGGTTTTTATAAAATGGTATGGGTGCCGGTCGTTCAGAAAGCAATTGCAAACTGCTGAATGTAAACTTGCCTAGGAATCATGAACAGTCAACAAATGTTGGGGTTTGACTGTTACATCCTGTAAAGGACATGCAACTAACTTTGACATACATATGCAAACATAGTCCTGTCTGACAATGTCTCTCATCCAGATGTACTGCTTTTACTCTCCTCTTCTCTCTATCTCTCTCCTCTTCTCTCTATTTCTCTCACTCTGTCGAGCAGTCTGGTAGTCTGTCTTTTCCGTAATCGAACAGGTCCCGTCGTTATAATTGCTGCCATCACCTTATCGGTCTCTTCATGAGGGATGGGGCGTCCTAAGTCCACATCTCTCATCCAGACACAGGGCTTCTTTAAGCCGCTCCTTCACCAAAGTTGATTCAGCAGATGAAGGGTTTGGTGATGTTCATACAAGAGTGCCTGAGCTTCAGGATTAGCTTGGCTGAAACCACGTGGACAGAATGGGGGGTGGGGGGCCAATGGCAACAAGTGGGGAAACCACATGGACAGAACTGGGGAACCAAAGCAACCAGTTAAAACAAGTTGGGGAACCAAGGTCTGGGGTGCAACTAAAGTAGACAGACTGCCACAGACACTGGTGGCTGTGTGGCCGTAATAGAAGGCATTGGGAATACATGAGTGATGGTGACCCCAACATGCCATTGTTCTTGTGCTCAGTTTCTGAAGTGCTGTGCCAAGATGATAAAACAGCCAACTGACGGGAGATGATAATGTCAGCACTGATGTCCTCTGAAACATGCCGTGTGAAGCGTTTGTGTACACAGGTTCTGACAGTTGTGGATTTCAATGAGCACTTTTGTCAAATATACTTCTCCATACTATATTGTCTTGTGTTCAACATCAATGTGTGTGAGCCTGGTCTAAATGTTATATGCGTGTCAATTGATCGTTTCAGAACGAACGAACAATCTTTATTTTCAAAGGGTTAAAAATTGGGCACGCAGGCCCTCTGACATTCTGCCCTTCTCTATTTCCTCTCATACATTCTTTCATTCACAATCACTTATGAAGTGACAACAAAAGAACAATAAGCATTAAAACGCATGAAAAATAATAAATAATACATGACTCCCTGGGGCAATGTTTAACATGGGCATTATAAATACCTAAGGAAGGTGTAATGTGCCATACATATGGGAAAGTTTATTGGCTTGTCGTTTGAAATAATTTACCATTATTATTGTTTTATTGTTGTTTTTTCTTTATGGGGGAATGTAGTCTGTACTGGGGTAGTGTTCAAACCTGTTGCGAACGTATGAATAATGATTAGTGGTGTCCTTGATTTATTGTGGAAGATTGTTCCACAGCTGAGCGACAGAGTATGCTAAGCTTGTTTTATATGTCTGTCCTAGGTTTAGAGCTTAGCACACCTATCATTGTGTGAACAGAAACAGTTTTCATTGGCTGAATCTGTGTGTAGAGTTTCTTATCATTTGCTAAAGGTGTGAACAGAAACGGTTTTCATTGGCTGAATGTGTGAGTAGAAAGGGAGATAATTGGTTGAATGTTTGAGCAGAAACAGCTCTCATTGGCGGTCACAAACTGAAGTGTCCACTCAGTCTGTGGGAGGAGCGTGTAGGGAGAAATGTCAAACTGAAGTATCTACTCAGTCTGTAGGAGGAGCATGTAGGGACTTATGTCAAACTGAAGTGTCCGCTCAGTCTATGGGAGGAGCTTGTAGGGACATATGTCAAACTGAAGTATCGACTATGGGAGGAGCTTGTAGGGAGATATGTCAAACTGAAGTGCCAACTGGGAAGAGCGTGTAGGTAGAATTGTCAAACTAAAGTGCTGACTCAGTCTGTGGGAGGAGCGTGTAGGGAGAAATGTCAAACTGAAGTGCCGACTGTGAGAAGATCGTGTAGGTAGAATTGTCAAACTAAAGTGCTGACTCAGTCTGTGGGAGGAGCATGTAGGGAGAAATGTCAAACTGAAGTGTTGACTCAGTCTGTCGGAGGGACGTGTAGGGAGAAATGTCAAAATGAAGTGTTGACTCAGTCTGTGGGAGGAGCGTATAGGGAGAAATGTCAAACTGAAGTGTTGACTCAGTCTGTCAGAGGGACATGTAGGGAGAAATGTCAAACTGAAGTGTTGACTCAGTCTGTCGGAGGGACATGTAGGGAGAAATGTCAAACTGAAGTGTTGACTCAGTCTGTCGGAGGGACGTGTAGGGAGAAATGTCAAACTGAAGTGTTGACTCAGTCTGTCGGTGGGACGTGTAGGGAGAAATGTCAAAATGAAGTGTTGACTCAGTCTGTGGGAGGAGCGTATAGGGAGAAATGTCAAACTGAAGTGTTGACTGTGGGAAGAGTGTGTAGGGAGAAATGTCAAACTGAAGTGCCGACTCTGTCTATGGGAGGAGTGTGTCGAGATTAATGACTTGGTGTTGCTGTTCATGTAATGGTATCATATAGAGCTGCAAGATTCTTGGGACAGTGTCAGGTGGTGAACCATGACCGTCCACGCTTACCTGCATGGCACATGCTGATGGATATCGGGCTGTGACACTGGATCTCCCCTCGTGACGTGCCAAATGCATGCTGATGGATATCGGGCTGTGAGACCGTGGATCTCCCCCCGTGATGTGCCAAATACATGCTGATGGATATCTGGCTGTGACATGGTTGATCTCCCCTCGTGATGTGACCAATACGTGCTGATGGATATCTGGCTGTGACACGGTGGATCTCCCCTCGTGATGTGACCAATACGTGCTGATGGATATCTGGCTGTGACACGGTGGATCTCCCCTCATGATGTGCCCAATACATGCTGGGCTGATGGATGTCGGACTGTGACACAGTGGATCTCCCCTCGTGATGTGCCCAATACATGCTGGGCTGATGGATGTCGGGCTGTGACATGGTGGATCTCCCCTCGTGATGTGCCCAATACATGCTGATGGATGTCGTGCTGTGACACGGTGGATCTCCCCTCGTGATGTGCCCAATACATGCTGATGGATGTCGGGCTGTGACACGGTGGATCTCCCCTCATGATGTGCCCAATACATGCTGGGCTGATGGATGTCGGACTGTGACACAGTGGATCTCCCCTCGTGATGTGCCCAATACATGCTGGGCTGATGGATGTCGGGCTGTGACACGGTGGATCTCCCCTCGTGATGTGCCCAATACATGCTGATGGATGTCGGACTGTGACACAGTGGATCTCCCCTCGTGATGTGCCCAATACATGCTGGGCTGATGGATGTCGGGCTGTGACACGGTGGATCTCCCCTCGTGATGTGCCCAATACATGCTGGGCTGACGGATGTCGGGCTGTGACATGGTGGATCTCCCCTCGTGATGTGCCCAATACATGCTGGGCTGATGGATGTCGGGCTGTGACACGGTGGATCTCCCCTCGTGACGTGCCAAATGCATGCTGATAGATATCGGGCTGTGAGACCTTGGATCTCCCCTCGTGATGTGCCAAATACATGCTGATGGATATCTGGCTGTGATATGGTGGATCTCCCCTCGTGATGTGACCAATACGTGCTGATGGATATCTGGCTGTGACACGGTGGATCTCCCCTCGTGATGTGACCAATACGTGCTGATGGATATCTGGCTGTGACACGGTGGATCTCCCCTCATGATGTGCCCAATACATGCTGGGCTGATGGATGTCGGACTGTGACACAGTGGATCTCCCCTCGTGATGTGCCCAATACATGCTGGGCTGACGGATGTCGCGCTGTGACATGGTGGATCTCCCCTCGTGATGTGCCCAATACATGCTGATGGATGTCGGGCTGTGACACGGTGGATCTCCCCTCGTGATGTGCCCAATACATGCTGATGGATGTCGGGCTGTGACACGGTGGATCTCCCCTCATGATGTGCCCAATACATGCTGGGCTGATGGATGTCGGACTGTGACACAGTGGATCTCCCCTCGTGATGTGCCCAATACATGCTGGGCTGATGGATGTCGGGCTGTGACACGGTGGATCTCCCCTCGTGATGTGCCCAATACATGCTGATGGATGTCGGACTGTGACACAGTGGATCTCCCCTCGTGATGTGCCCAATACATGCTGGGCTGATGGATGTCGGGCTGTGACACGGTGGATCTCCCCTCGTGATGTGCCCAATACATGCTGGGCTGACGGATGTCGGGCTGTGACATGGTGGATCTCCCCTCGTGATGTGCCCAATGCATGCTGGGCTGATGGATGTCGGGCTGTGACACGGTGGATCTCCCCTCGTGATGTGCCCAATACATGCTGGGCTGATGGATGTCGGGCTGTGACACGGTGGATCTCCCCTCGTGACGTGCCAAATGCATGCTGATGGATATCGGGCTGTGAGACCTTGGATCTCCCCTCGTGATGTGCCAAATACATGCTGATGGATATCTGGCTGTGATATGGTGGATCTCCCCTCGTGATGTGACCAATACGTGCTGATGGATATCTGGCTGTGACACAGTGGATCTCCCCTCGTGATGTGACCAATACGTGCTGATGGATATCTGGCTGTGACACGGTGGATCTCCCCTCATGATGTGCTCAATACATGCTGGGCTGATGGATGTCGGACTGTGACACAGTGGATCTCCCCTCGTGATGTGCCCAATACATGCTGGGCTGATGGATGTCGGGCTGTGACACGGTGGATCTCCCCTCGTGATGTGCCCAATACATGCTGATGGATGTCGGACTGTGACACAGTGGATCTCCCCTCGTGATGTGCCCAATACATGCTGGGCTGATGGATGTCGGGCTGTGACACGGTGGATCTCCCCTCGTGATGTGCCCAATACATGCTGATGGATGTCAGACTGTGACACAGTGGATCTCCCCTCGTGATGTGCCCAATACATGCTGGGCTGACGGATGTCGGGCTGTGACATGGTGGATCTCCCCTCGTGATGTGCCCAATACATGCTGATGGATGTTGGGCTGTGACACGGTGGATCTCCCCTCGTGATGTGCCCAATACATGCTGATGGATGTCGGGCTGTGACACAGTGGATCTCCCCTCGTGATGTGCCCAATACATGCTGGGCTGACGGATGTCGGGCTGTGACACGGTGGATCTCCCCTCGTGATGTGCCCAATACATGCTGGGCTGATGGATGTCGGGCTGTGACACGGTGGATCTCCCCTCGTGATGTGCCCAATACATGCTGATGGATGTCAGGCTGTGACACGGTGGATCTCCCCTCGTGATGTGACCAACACGTGACGACTCTAATGGCGGTTAATTTTGCGCTCGCTCGCTTGAACTCAAACGTAGTCCATACACACTATAGTAGTGATGGACTGAATTTTGCGTGTGCCAGTTGTGCTTGCTTGCCAGCCAATTGCCCATGATTAACGGCCATATGGTACAGTTGGCTGTGTGAAATATGCAATAATTCGTTGTATAGTTAATTGCCAGGGATTTATTGCACCAGATGTTCTCTTCTAATTCACGCACCCATGCCCTACAACAGGGCCAAATGCTCACCAACATGTTGCTACAACAGGACCAGTTAGTTAGTTAGTCGAATACTCACTGAATCACTAAGGAGACATGCCCTAGTGAAGGTCTGTGTCTCGAGCCATGTTATTGCTTTACTTACTGCCATGACTTCCATGGCCAGGCTACTTGTGGTCGAGGCAAAAACCACCAGCATTTTCCTTCACAATTCTCCGTGCAACTTGAACCGTTAAAGCGCATGAACTTCTCACGCGTCAAAAGACCAACCCATCTATGTAAATTCTAGTATATAACAATACCCTCTAAATAATTCTGGAAGCCTGTACTTCCGCCTCAACAGCAGCCAAAATTTCTTGTCTGCGTTTTCTCTCTAGTTGGATACAAGCTGAAAAGGACGTACATAGCTCTATTGGCACTTGAATCCACTCCTCGCCAGGTTCTAAGTCCTCAAGTGAACACACCTGTTATCTGATACGAGATACTATACTGATGTGTGTTTTCCGAATCAAGCTGACTTCAGTCAGGCGATATAGAGGCTAAGTTGACTTCAGTCACGTGGTATAGCAGCCTGGGGCGTGAGCGGGGTTGAGTCCGCCAGACAGAGACACGCGGAGCTGTGCCATTCCGTGTGAGTAGTTGCTCCATGGTCAACAGACAGAGATACGTGGAGCTGTGCCATTCCGTGTGAGTAGTTGCTCCATGGTCAACAGACAGAGACACGCGGAGCTGTGCCATTCCGTGTGAGTAGTTGCTCCATGGTCAACAGACAGAGACACGCGGAGCTGTGCCATTCCGTGTGAGTAGCTGCTCCATGGTCAACAGACAGAGACACACTGAGCTGTGGCATTCCGTGTGAGTAGTTGCTCCATGCCAGACAGAGACACATGGAGCTGTGCCATTCCGTGTCAGTAGTTGCTCCATGGTCAACAGACAGAGACACGCAGAGCTGTGCCATTCCGTGTCAGTAGTTGCTCCATGCCAGACAGAGACACACGGAGCTGTGTCATTCCGTGTCAGTAGTTGCTCCATGGTCAACAGACAGAGACACGGAGCTGTGGCATTCCGTGTGAGTAGTTGCTCCATGGTCAACAGACAGAGACGCGGAGCTGTGCCATTCCGTGTGAGTAGCTGCTCCATGGTCAACAGACAGAGACACACGGAGCTGTGCCATTCCGTGTGAGTAGTTGCTCCATGGTCAACAGACAGAGACACGCGGGGCTGTGCCATTCTGTGTGAGTAGTTGTTCCATGGTCAACAGACAGAGATACGCGGAGCTGTGCCATTCCGTGTGAGTAGTTGTTCCATGGTCAACAGACAGAGACACGCAGAGCTGTGCCATTCCGTGTCAGTAGTTGCTCCATGGTCAACAGACAGACACGCAGAGCTGTGCCATTCCGTGTGAGTAGTTGCTCCATGCCAGACAGAGACACGCAGAGCTGTGCCATTCCATGTGAGTAGTTGCGCCATGGTCAACAGACAGAGACACGCAGAGCTGTGCCATTCCGTGTGAGTAGTTGCTCCATGGTCAACAGACAAGAGACACGCGGAGCTGTGCCATTCCATGTGAGTAGTTGCGCCATGGTCAACAGACAGAGACATGCGGAGCTGTGCCATTCCATGTGAGTAGTTGCTCCATGGTCAACAGACAGAGACACGCGGAGCTGTGCCATTCCCTGTCAGTAGTTGCTCCATGGTCAACAGACAGAGACGCGGAGCTGTGCCATACTATGTGAGTAGTTGCTCCATGGTCAACAGACAGAGACACACGGAGCTGTGCCATTCCATGTGAGTAGTTGCTCCATGGTCAACAGACAGAGACACACGGAGCTGTGCCATTCCGTGTGAGTAGTTGCTCCATGGTCAACAGACAGAGACACACGGAGCTGTGCCATTCCGTGTCAGTAGTTGCTCCATGGTCAACAGACAGAGACACGCGGAGCTGTGCCATTCCGTGTCAGTAGTTGCTCCATGGTCAACAGACAGAGACACGCGGAGCTGTGCCATTCCGTGTCAGTAGTTGCTCCATGCCAGACAGAGACACACGGAGCTGTGCCATTCCGTGTGAGTAGTTGCTCCATGGTCAACAGACAGAGACACACGGAGCTGTGCCATTCCGTGTGAGTAGTTGCTCCATGGTCAACAGACAGAGACACGCGGAGCTGTGCCATTCCGTGTGAGTAGCTGCTCCATGGTCAACAGACAGAGACACACAGAGCTGCAACATTCCGTGTGAGTAGCTGCTCCATGGTCAACAGACAGAGACACACGGAGCTGTGCCATTCCGTGTGAGTAGCTGCTCCATGGTCAACAGACAGAGACACGCGGAGCTGTGCCATTCCGTATCAGTAGTTGCTCCATGGTCAACAGACAGAGACATGCAGAGCTGTGCCATTCCGTGTGAGTAGTTGCTCCATGCCAGACAGAGACACGCAGGGCTGTGCCATTCCATGTGAGTAGTTGCTCCATGGTCAACAGACAGAGACACGCAGAGCTGTGCCATTCCGTGTGAGTAGTTGCTCCATGGTCAACAGACAAGAGACACGCGGAGCTGTGCCATTCCATGTGAGTAGCTGCTCCATGGTCAACAGACAGAGACACACGGAGCTGTGCCATTCCGTGTGAGTAGCTGCTCCATGGTCAACAGACAGAGACACACGGAGCTGTGCCATTCCGTGTGAGTAGCTGCTCCATGGTCAACAGACAGAGACACACGGAGCTGTGCCATTCCGTGTCAGTAGTTGCTCCATGGTCAACAGACAGAGACACGCAGAGCTGTGCCATTCCATGTCAGTAGTTGCTCCATGGTCAACAGACAGAGACACGCGGGGCTGTGCCATTCCGTATGAGTAGTTGCTCCATGCCAGACAGAGACACGCGGAGCTGTGCCATTCTGTGTGAGTAGTTGCTCCATGCCAGACAGAGACACGCGGAGCTGTGCCATTCCGTGTCAGTAGTTGCTCCATGGTCAACAGACAGAGACACGCGGAGCTGTGCCATTCCGTGTCAGTAGTTGCTCCATGGTCAACAGACAGAGACACGCGGAGCTGTGGCATTCCGTGTGAGTAGTTGCTCCATGCCAGACAGAGACACGCGGCGCTGTGCCATTCCGTGTGAGTAGTTGCTCCATGGTCAACAGACAGAGACACACAGAGCTGTGCCATTCCATGTGAGTAGTTGCTCCATGGTCAACAGACAGAGACACACGGAGCTGTGCCATTCCGTGTGAGTAGTTGCTCCATGGTCAACAGACAGAGACACACGGAGCTGTGCCATTCCATGTCAGTAGTTGCTCCATGGTCAACAGACAGAGACACGCGGAGCTGTGCCATTCCGTGTGAGTAGTTGCTCCATGGTCAACAGACAGAGACACGCAGAGCTGTGACATTCCGTGTGAGTAGTTGCTCCATGCCAGACAGAGACACGCGGAGCTGTGCCATTCCATGTGAGTAGTTGCTCCATGGTCAACAGACAGAGACACGCAGAGCTGTGCCATTCCATGTGAGTAGTTGCTCCATGGTCAACAGACAGAGACACGCAGAGCTGTGCCATTCCATGTGAGTAGTTGCTCCATGGTCAACAGACAGAGACACGCGGAGCTGTGCCATTCCATGTGAGTAGTTGCGCCATGGTCAACAGACAGAGACACGCGGAGCTGTGCCATTCCGTGTCAGTAGTTGCTCCATGGTCAACAGACATAGACACGCAGAGCTGTGCCATTCCATGTGAGTAGTTGCTCCATGGTCAACAGACAGAGACACGGGGAGCTGGGCCATTCCATGTGAATAGTTGCTCCATGGTCAACAGACAGAGACACGCGGAGCTGTGCCATTCCGTGTCAGTAGTTGCTCCATGGTCAACAGACAGAGACACGCGGAGCTGTGGCATTCCGTGTGAGTAGTTGCTCCATGCCAGACAGACACGCAGAGCTGTGCCATTCCATGTGAGTAGTTGCTCCATGGTCAACAGACAGAGACACGCAGAGCTGTGCCATTCCGTGTGAGTAGCTGCTCCATGGTCAACAGACAGAGACACACAGAGCTGTGCCATTCCGTGTGAGTAGTTGCTCCATGGTCAACAGACAGAGACACGCGGAGCTGTGCCATTCCATGTGAGTAGCTGCTCCATGGTCAACAGACAAGAGACACGCGGAACTGTGCCATTCCGTGTGAGTTGTTGCTCCATGGTCAGCAACTGGTGATTTCCTTTCTTTGGGGCATGCTCACTTTGAATTCGAGCGTAGTCCATACGTACTAATTATAGTAGTGATGGACTGAATTTTGCGTGTGGGTTTGCTTTCCCTATTAACAGTGCCCCTCGCCATCAGGCGGACCCACTCTGACTTCAGAGATAAACAACTGTTGATGTTTGTGAGTGTCACACGTTTTCTTGATGATAATATCACGAAGTTCTTACGATGATATGCTCATGATATTATTGTGTGATGGTCGTTGTCTAGGTAACGATACTCATGGGGTGTCAATGGAGATATCTGTCTTGCAATGTAACTCACCCCCGCAGTGCATATTCACCAGTCATGAAACAAGATTCAGTTGGCGCACATAATCCTTTATTACAGAAAATAACACAGACTCACGGAACATATGTATATATCCAGAAACAATGTAATCCATAGATTATAAATATCCTCCTCACAATTTAACCAGCACACATCAATGCCTTCTCACGGCCTGCTTCTTATCAACTCCACAAGACAGGTAATCCATCTACTATCCACGGCTGGATCTCCCACAATACAACCCACACATTGGGTTGGAGCCACTGCTCAACTATGCAACCCACTCTGGGTTTAGGCCGACACTCGCTACAGAACCCACTCTGGGTTCAGGCCTGTCTTCACAACTGGGAGAACAACACAACACGGAGTTCTCTAACTCCGCTTCACTTTAGACTACCGAACAGTTCGGCATCTACACATCAACTGTCCTGAAGTCCCTTGACTTCACACAAAACTAAACTGTCCTTCCCCCATCCCCTGGGGTCCACGCTCACCCTTCCCATTATTGTATTTCTCAGGACTGGCTGTTTTCTCATAGCCAGGTCAGTCGCTTTACTGTCTCCCACTCTCATCTCCATTCTTCCTCATGCCCGGTCACTCAACTCAATGTCAATGACCCAGGCTTATGTCATCACCCCCCTCTTAAAAGAAAACTTCGTTTTCAAATATTGGGAGACTAAAACTTACTAAACATGTGACCCAGACATATAGCCTGGGTAGCCCTAAGTATGGCTGCACCTTACTCTAGCTACCACCCTAAATAATACACCAAATGCTCATAGTACACTCCCATATTCCCCACACATAAATACAAACAACTTTCTATCTTGTGTACCAATGCATGAACTAATACATCACATAATAATAATACATCATAGGAAAGCATTATACTCATGTACCCACAGGTCTCTTACTACTTTACGACCACACAATACTATTTGTGTACCGACCCTATATCAGGTGGTTCTGTTCTTGCATTAACCCTCCTCTGATTCCTGTCGATGCTGTGTCTACCTTTCATGTACCCATGACTCATGGTACCTCTACAATTACAACATCTGTTTGCTATCCCTAGCCCTGGGTCAGTAATGTCGCGAACACTCCTTTGACCTGACTCAGCTTTCCTATCTGCATATTGCACCGTTACACTTGAGTCTCTGTTTAGTCTGAACTCATTATTCAATCTTGGCCCATATATCTGGCACCTTGCTTTCTGATGCATACGCCTTATGCCTATGTGCCCTGCACATGCACTATCCTGAGCTGTTCTACTATATCGGTCTCTATGTGCTAAAGGTACTGCTCCTTGCCCACGTGCAGTTCCACTATCTGACAAGCGGCGAGTGAGAACATTGTTCTTCCTCTCGAAGCACCATCTACCTTTCTTTGACTGCCTATTTTCTACTCTCCTACACCCTTGGGAACATTTGTTCAGAGTAGTATCTTGTCTCTGGGATTCACTAGCACTATATTTGGGATCCATTCTCATCTGCTCAGCTGTACTATCCTTGTCCTGAGTTCCTGTGTCTACTTCAAGTGCCTCTTCTACCTCAGCTATACTCTCTAATTTAGGTTCTCTTGTGGTAACTACCTCATTACTGTTTACACTATATTTTTGGTCCCAATAAGCTACTTCCTCTTCTGTACAATCTTTAACTCCTATAACATTTCCTATGATCAAATCAGCCACTGGTGAGTCCAAAACACACGCTGTCACTCTTCCAGTGATATATGGTGTTTTTACTGTTATTATGGCTACTGGGTAGAACTCTACTGTGCCGTTGAATGTTATGCATCTAATATTTTTCCCTGTATAATCCGAGGGATCTGTTAAACTTCTCCTCACTCCGATAGACGTACATCCGGAATCCCTAATTGTTAATGCTGGTCTATCATTGACGAATCCCTGATGCAGCTTCAGGCTTCCTCCTTCATGCACTGCTGATCCTGCTTTCACTGTATGACCACATATTAGGACTGGCTGACTGTCTTTTTCAAAAAGAGGTTTGCACCCACTACAATCTTCATTGTTCAGCGTCTCAATTACTTGCGCTGCATTTGAGTGCTCTGTTTCTCTCATCCTACATTGATGGCTGACATGCCCCTTCTTTCCACATTTGAAACAGATAATCTCCCTTTTACTGCTGTTCGTTGGTCCATCTGATGGTTGTGCATCACACTCTGCTGCCTTGTGTCTCCAGCTCCCACAATTCCAACATCCGGCATAATTTGGACGTCTCTGGAAGTTCCCTCTTCTATATGGGTACCGTCCTACTCTACCAACATTGTTTCCTCGGAAACCATTATCTTGAAGTTCTTGCTGCTCACCTTTCTGTGCTGAATCCACACTTTTCGCCCTTGGTCTGATGACTGGATTCTGGTCCTGTTTAGTGTACGCTGCACAGACTATTTCCTCACTCATTAGTTTCCCAATCGATACGTTAGGATGTGCAGTCATGTAGTTTTGCCCTAACTGAGACATTGTGTCTATGTCCTTTGGCTTCCGTTCCTCAAAGAACGCCACTAAATTAGAATTGCATGCAGATACTACCTTGTCTCTTAACATTAGATCTACTAATTTATTAAAATCTTTCCCTACTTCTGCGAGCTCCATCCATTTGTTAAATGTGTTCTTGACTGTGTTAACAAAGTCTGTGAAATCTTGATTTGTCTCTGGCCCTAACTGTCTAAACTTTGTCCTATATCCATGCTCAGTTAGTTGGAACTTTGTCAGCAAACGGTGACGTAAGATAGTGTAGTTGTTTCTTTCTTCTACAGGTAAATTGAACATGGTGTCTAGTGCCTTGCCCGTTAGAAGCTCCCCTAGTCTAATAGCATACTGTTCTTCGGGGATGCCTAACACTTTCGCTGATGCCTGATATCTGTCAAGATAAGATTCAAGGTTGTCTCGGTCCGTAAAATATGGCAGTTTTAATCTCTGTGACGACTGCGACGGTTTTCTACTTTCCTCACTTTGACCCTTCGATGCAAATTCTAACTTTTTAATAGCAATTTCCGCTTCCATCTTAATCTTCTCTTTCTCAATTTCCATTCTCATGTGTGTTTCTCTCTCTTCCTGTAGACGCTTGGCTTCCATTTCAGCCTGTCTTTGTTCTCTCTCAGCTAACTTTTCTTCCTGTAGACGTTTATTTTCCATTTCAGCTAGTTTTACTTCCTGTAGGCGGTTGGCCTCGAGTTCTGCCTGTCTCTGTTCTCTTTCGGCTTGTCTCTGGTCTCTTTCAATCTGTTGTTGTTCTTTTGCTTCGGCATACTCTTGTAACTCTTTACCCTTCAGGCCTATTCGTTCACCTGCTTCAATATATTCCATTAAAGTAGGCATCTTGTACTTGTGGACACGTTGCTGTCTGTCAGCCAACTATAAATGTGAAGACTCTGCTGTTAGTCTTTGTGTCACTTCCCTACGTACACCAGCACTCCCTGTGTACGTAAATTCGTAGTGCTAAAATATCACTCTGTACTCACCCAGTCACTCTATAAGCACTAGGTAGTGAGGGGGGAAGTATCACCTATACTCCCTTATATCTATATATCTATGACCAATAGTTGTATAACATTTCTGGAAATATTGTTAAACATACATATAAATACATATACAAAACGAATGAATGATAACACTAAATGTTGTCTATAAAAACGTTAGACTCACAAGCCAAGTACACGGAGACGGTGATCACAAAGAAATAAACCACAGTAACAACCACAAGCTTGTGTAGGGACACCCACAGTGCGCGTAATATATAAACTGACAAAGACCACTAGACAGCAGAAATTACGAAAGATCACAATAATAACATATATCCAACCACAACAAATATCATATGTAAATATAACGAAAAGAAGAAAGAGAAAAAAAAAATTATAGCATAAAATTATACAGAAATCTGACGTCAAACAAACTGGCACGTTATATAATTCAGGACCGTCCCTGCAGAACCAAATAAACCGACCTTTCGATTTTCTTCCCAGACATTATATATGGTGCACCTCAGAAAGTAACTTTTCGCCCTGTCTCCCGGCCTTCGAGAAACAACACAAAAATCCCCTACTCTTGACAAACACTGGACCACATACAAATAATTGCGTAACACCCGACAACAATAAATATGACGATGGGAGCAAAAAAAATAATGTGTAACTGGTTGGCCGACAAATATGTGCCTATTAATCCGTCGCCAAAAGTTCTTATTTTGCTGTTAATAGTTTTTCACAATATGCTGGAAATGTCTGTGTTAAATTCTCCGAAATGTTTACGACGCTAGATTTCAAAGCGACTTCAGTGGTTACTTCATTTCGCGTTGTGATCACGAGTTCCAACTGTCGGAAACGTTGACGGTAATAATAATTATCCAAAGTGTTCTTTCGATTGTCATACGAATTGACGATGATGGTAATTATCCCAAAATGTTCTGGATTGCCGATGAAAGACAAAGTTCAAAGGAAAGATTGGCCGCAAATGCCCAGTGCTATAACCCTGTACCGTCAGTTCTTTTTGGCAACTGTATGCACCCTTTGTGTGCGGTGATGACACGTTAAAATTGTTCGCTCATAACAGAATAATGATGACAGTAGTAGAACAGTTCAACAAAGACGACACATAAAGTCTAGTTTTCGTTCATAAACACGTTGTTTATACAGATCTCCTGTGGAAAATCCCAGTAACTTTCCACTGTCCGCAACCTTGACCTTGCCGGATAGTACCTCAGTCTTCTTTGTCACAATAATCCACACTGACTGTCTGTAAAATGACCGGACACTTTTCCGTCATTCAAAAAACACTTTCCACCCAACCTCTCAGCCCCGACACGGCTGCTCTTTTTAACTTCGTGGAAAATCACCCTTTCCACCATTAACCCGCCCCAACTCTGGCGGTAGGGGCACTGTTACTATCCCCTTTTCACCTGTCCTCATAAACAGCGCTGACCCGATTTGTCCGTGGAAACTCACAATTTCCACCGTCCTCCCCCGTTGTGTTACCTGTGGTGAAATTCGTCACTTGTCGACCCGCGACCAACACAGTGCGTTGCCTCCAGCACACACACACCAAATATCCCACCACACACTGGATGTTGAGACGAAAATGCTCGCTGTCTTCAATCCTGTCCTGTCAGGGTATCGTCCAGTTAGTTAGTATCTTGGCGCCGACTTTTACCTGTGTTGTCCGTGACCAAACACCCCTGCTACTGCAATCGACTCTCCCGGTTAGTCTGTATGGCGTGTCTTTATCACCCACAGCGTTAATGTCCTACACACACACACGCTGCCCTCGCCACTCTGGATTCAACACTGGTCTTTCATCGCCGCGTCTGCTAGTTTCAGCACTCCTGCCTGGTATCAAATTTACCTGTCACCGTAATGGACTCTCCCGGTCAATTTGTACCGCGTTAATTCTCCTGGCGCCCTGTCTCGTCTGTTTACGTGTGCTGACCGTCGTTAAATTACCTGTAGTGAACCTGACGTGAACTGACTGCTCGCCTGTGACCTCCGCCGCGCATTTTCCCCGCGCGCTGACAGTTTTTCTTCGATGTGGCGTCTTACATACACACAAAAGAGTTGCTGTTAATCTCTTGACGCAGTACTGTATAAATTGATGGAACGAAGTCACAGATAATAACTCCTCTCTTTCAGCGAAGAGCCCACAGATATCTCAGAATGACAACAATGTCTATAATGCTCTTGACCGTACGTAGCCTTCCAGATACTCCTTACTAAGCGACGAGCGCCCAGATTGTCACACGTTTTCTTGATGATAATATCACGAAGTTCTTACGATGATATGCTCATGATATTATTGTGTGATGGTCGTTGTCTAGGTAACGATACTCATGGGGTGTCAATGGAGATATCTGTCTTGCAATGTAACTCACCCCCGCAGTGCATATTCACCAGTCATGAAACAAGATTCAGTTGGCGCACATAATCCTTTATTACAGAAAATAACACAGACTCACGGAACATATGTATATATCCAGAAACAATGTAATCCATAGATTATAAATATCCTCCTCACAATTTAACCAGCACACATCAATGCCTTCTCACGGCCTGCTTCTTATCAACTCCACAAGACAGGTAATCCATCTACTATCCACGGCTGGATCTCCCACAATACAACCCACACATTGGGTTGGAGCCACTGCTCAACTATGCAACCCACTCTGGGTTTAGGCCGACACTCGCTACAGAACCCACTCTGGGTTCAGGCCTGTCTTCACAACTGGGAGAACAACACAACACGGAGTTCTCTAACTCCGCTTCACTTTAGACTACCGAACAGTTCGGCATCTACACATCAACTGTCCTGAAGTCCCTTGACTTCACACAAAACTAAACTGTCCTTCCCCCATCCCCTGGGGTCCACGCTCACCCTTCCCATTATTTTATTTCTCAGGACTGGCTGTTTTCTCATAGCCAGGTCAGTCGCTTTACTGTCTCCCACTCTCATCTCCATTCTTCCTCATGCCCGGTCACTCAACTCAATGTCAATGACCCAGGCTTATGTCAGTGAGCATTTGGTCCTATTGTAGCAAAATGTTTGTGAGCATTTGGTTCTGTTGTAGCAAAATGTTGGTGAGCATTTGGTCCTGTTGTTTCAACTTCGTGCCATGGGCAGGCGGGAGTACAAGGAAATGAGCGGGCTGACAAGCTCTCAGGTGAGGCTATTGTGGAGGGCGGACGCGCCATGGACCAGGCTGACATTCTGAATGCTCTACGAGACGTAAGACTTGCGAGAACCAAGTGATGACTGTGAATCTACAACCATGGTCAGACTGCGAGAACAGCAAATTAAATAACACTACGCAGGAAGGCAAAAAAGATTGATAAACCAACACAGAACTGGCGAGAACAGCAAGTTAAAAGAGGTTTGGCCAAAGAAGAACACTACGCAGGATGACAAAGAAGATTAATAAACCAACACAGAACTGGTGTCGTGAGCTGCTACGCGCTGGGAGATTTGCTGTGGAGGAGATCCGAGCACTTATGGACGGAATGGTTCGACGTGCAATGAGGATGATCTGGTGACTAACTAATTACCTAACTAACGTTGTAGACACTCAGAAGGAGAATATTTTGTCGTGCATTTGTGATATCTGTCGATATTTTACATAGGATTATCGTATGTTCCTTGCCAGTGAGAAGTCCTGATCGTTCGGGTCCCATCGATTGACGGACGTCGGTCGCGGCGATTGGGCAATCTTGAGCATAGCCTACGATGGGTAGCGTTGTGATGTTCTGTTGTGATAATTTGGTGTGTCCAGTGTGTGCCGCGTGGTTACACACCCACTTCACACGCGTGATCCGGGACTGTTTCCGGATCCGGTCAGGGATATGCACTACTGACGAGCTCAAACGAGGGCGAAACTCGAGTATAGTGCTTCCATATTGACGTGGATATGCCTTAGGTTCATACCAGAATGCGATCGGCGTTGCCAGTAGTGGGTTGTGCTCAATATTTAAATAGGATTATCAATCAGCTATTGCAGTGGTTGCGGGCACGCTTGGGGAGCGGCTGGCCGAGTGGGAAGAACAGGGGTTTTCTGCCAGGAGAGCCTGGTTCGAATCCTCGATAAGGTGTGCATCTTCTTCTGTCGGGAGCAAAAAGAAAACCCTAACCTGCACAATTCGCGGCGACTGCATTAACCAGGCAGTCTTAATTTCTCAGGCTCAAGAATCCCCCCTTCCCCCCCCCCCCCCTCACTCCTACATCGCGAGGCACTATAAGCAGTAGATGACAGTGGCAGCACTGATTGCGCCGCTCGATATGGCAATGATAACTATCAGTCCAGCTGCGTATACCACCATCACCATGTGCTTTGCCGACTGGCGTGGGTCATCTCCAGCGGTCATGGATCAATTCCTGTGTTCAGTCCCTTCCGTGCCGCTGACACAACAATGCTAAAAATAGAATCGGGAGTTCCCCCGGCGGTTGTCAAAAGACGAAAGGTCACGGTCATGGTCAGTCTGTGGGCGGATTGACCTGCAGCAGATTCGGGCTTTCACTTCCAGAGGCGTGTCCATCGTGGAGCTCTTGCTACAGCACGTGTGTTGTAGTTGGCGTCTTGTCACCTGCTATAATTCAGGATAATGCTCGCCCGAGTGTTGTGATTATATACCACGGATGGTTCGGTGTTGAGAGGTAGGAGAAGTGCCTGGGGGTTCTTAGCAAAAGCTAATGGTCGACGTTTGCTGCAGGAGAGCCTGGCATATGATACCACAACATCTAGCTTAAGAGTGGAGGCGGTCAGTGCAGCTTTATGCTGCATGGAGAATACGATACACACACACACATCGTGATTGTAACTAACTCAGAAAGCATGCTGAGAAGGGTGAGGACAGGCAAGCTTCGGGCAGAGTGGCTTGCTTCGCTTCGGAAGTCACGGGTGACAAGCATCGCCTGGATCTTTTCTCCGGGGCATGCTAGTGGGCTGGGGAATGAACAGGCAGACAGATTGGCTGACTCTGCAAAACTTGGTGGAGTACTGATACATGATACGGCAGACGTGGTTGCGGCCTTGTGGGAGCACGTGTACACCTCGGAGGAGCAAATGGATCACCATGGTCTGGCAAGAATGCGACAGCGAGGGGTGACGAGGGGATCTGGCCGACGATCGACGCTCAGAGGAAAGGCGAGACGGACATATAATCAGATTGCTACTGGTACTATTAGTGTTGGAATTCTTCGCTGGCTGCTGAGAATGGGGACGGAGCGCTTATGGGAATGTCCCGAATGCTGTGATGTCGGTTCCTAAATCAATCAATCAATCACCTGCTATAAGTGATACTCCGTGTTGTGTGCTCAGCGATCGGACAAAGACGCACTGAGTCGACACTGTCCAGCTGGTGAACAGACTGCAACGTTCAGCCAGGAGCTCACAAGTGGACATGTTTATACGAATCATGGCGGCTGAAAATATCCGCACTGAACAGGCTTGATCGTGCTCCTTTTGTGACTTTCTTCAATGTTATCTCTGAACCCCGCCACTGGTTTGGTTTGTGACTTTCTCCAATGTTATCTCTGAAAATCCTCCACTGTTTGGTCTGTTACTTTCTCCAATGTTATCTTTGATCTATCTATATATCACTACCCAGTATGTTGCACGTGGTCGAAAAGAGGTTTCCCAAACTCAGAAACACAAACACATACGTATAAAATATAGAAATTATAAAAATTTCAATCAAAATGTCTTTTTACAAGACTTGCTCAACTCATCTCTGGACTATGTTTACCAGCTTCCTGACCCAGATGATGCTCTGGACCACTGGCTGAAGACCTTTCTAAGTGTATTTGTTAAGCATGTTCCATTTAAGGAAGTTCGTGTTAAACATCACACCAAGCCCCCGTGGATCACATAGGAGGTAGTTGAACTTATGAGAGACCGGGACAGGGCACATAAAAATAGAGATCTAACCACGTACTGTAGTCTGAGAAACAAAGTTCAATATGTTATTCGAAAGGGAAAAAAACTATTTTAAGAACTTGATAATAGATAAAACCAACATAAAGATATATGGAAAGCAATTAATACCTTGACAAACAAACACAAGTCATCACAATCATTACCATCAAATCAGGTTACATGAGATCAATTCAGTAGTTCCTTTCAATCCGACATAAACCAATTGTGGGCTGCAATACCAGATTCTCCTCATGACATATCTTTATTGTCATCATTTTGTGAGAATAAATACTATAGAGACACTCCTTCCAACATACAGCTAATGACGACCACAGAGGTATTTACTCATCTCAGTAACCTAAAGAAAACAATAACTCATCAGAACTAGATGGAATCAGTAACTGGATCCTTCGATGCGCTACACCGGTGATCTGCGAGTCACTAATTTTTATATATAATCAATGTCTCACCAAAAGTCACTTCTCATCAGTCTCTAAAATCGCTAAAGTGTATCCTCATTTAAAAGCTGGTTCATTATACGATCGTCTCACGAGTAACTATAGGCAAATTTCCATATTATCCTCACTATCCAAACCACTAGAAAAGCACATTCACAACACAACACTAGAATACTCAGTTCGCCAAAAACTAATAGTTGACAGTCAGTCAGGGTTTCCTCACTATCCAAACCACTAGAAAAACACATTCACAACACTAGAACACCCAGTTCGCCAAAAACTAATAGTTGACAGTCAGTCAGGGTTTCGGCCAAAATATTCTTGTCATAATCTTGTCTAAATCTGTCCACTTCTGCCCAGTGGTATAAAACAGACTTGTTTAGTTTTTCCACTTTTCCCTGAGGTGTATTCCTTGTTTAACCTTTCCACTTCTACTTCTGAGCGTAATGCTATCAGTTCTGTTTCATCTATCCCCTTCTACCTTGGGGTGTAATGGTACCAGTTCTGTTTCATCTATCCCCATTTACACTGGGGTGTAATGGTATAATCCATTCACAAATGATTTTCCTCATTCACGATATTTTTTTCTTTTTCTTTTCTTTTCTTTTTTTTTTTTTTTTTTTTTTGAAAACTGTTGCGTCGTTATGAAATTTTTCCAGCCGTCTTTTATATACCTCCACCCTAGGAATATGTCTTTGATAGGTCCAGAAGGAAATTAAATCATGGAAAGCGGCGACATTTCTTTGCTGTTTTGGTGAAAAACTAGTGAATTCACGCTAACAAACTTGTTTTACATTAATGCTCGTCAAGTGGGGTGACGACACAAGGTGTATCCAGATTCATTTGGGTGTGGGTGCAATTTGTAATATTAGTCAAGACAGAGAATTTACAGAGGCATGGGGTAAATAATGTGAAATGGAAATGTACAGAAAGTTGAAGGAATATATTTCTTACCTTATTTTTTTCATTTCTTGTTTCTTCAGCTGATGATTAATGATGTGTACACAGGGAGTCATGTTACTAGGATGCATTTAGCTTTTTACAAGGGGCTTCTCGTAAGTCTTTAGCTTGACCATGAAGGAGTAGGCAGAGAAAATTGAAATTTGGCACATGTATAGCTCATTGAATTTGCAATGAACATATGAATTATGAATTTCCCTCCTCAACTGGTTTTCCCGATATGGTGCATGGCACAACACACTCTATTGACCAGATCTGCACATCCAACGGTTTGTCAGAACAATGGAGAAATCAAACTCCAGGACCCCGGGAAGGTTAACCCGATCAACAAATGCCCGCAGAAGTCGGATGTGTCAGCCTAACGGCGCAAGAACGCAGCTCTGCTGTAAACAGGCACAACGCAATCACGCCCGAAAAAAAACTCCGGATGAACGAAGAAGAAGAAGAAGAAGAAGAAGAAGAAGAAGAAGAAGAAGAAGAAGAAGAAGAAGAAGAAGAAGAAACGCCAGGACTGTGATAAAATTCTTGATGTTACAGGGGAAAACACCTACAGAAATACACAGAGAGATGGAGCCAGTGTTTGAGGAAGTCTGTCCTTCGTATGCTTCTGTAAAACATTGGTGTTTGCAATTTAAGTGTGGCCATTCCCAAGTTGCTGATCTGCCAAGATCAGGACGACCGTCCTCAGAGTGGAATTATGCAAATGCTGCAAAAGTGAAGAAAATCATAGACCAGGATAGGAAAATGACAATTGCAGAGATATCGGGTTCAGCAAAACTGAGTAAAAGTAAAGTTTTTAGAATTTTACACAACAGACTGAACATGAGAAAAGTGTGTGTCCGCTAGGTTCCGCGCTTGCTGACATGTGAACATAAACAAACACGGGTTGATTGCTGTGGCCAGTTGCTCAACATGTGGCGGTCGTAAAACATGTTGACGACCATGGTGACGGTAGATGAGATTTGGATTCACCATTATAACCCAGAATCCAAAATTGCCAGCATGCAGTGGAAAACCTCGGGCTCGCCAACACATGTCAAGTGAAGAGCGCAAAAATCTTCAAGAAAAGTGATGCTGACTGTTTTTGGGACGTCCAAGGTGTCATATTAAAAGATTACATGCTTCATGGCAACACTGTTAATGGGCAGTACTATGCAGATCTCCTTATCAAACTAAGATATGCTGTGATCAGAAAACGAGGGATAGCGCGTACGCAAATTCTGCTTTACTTCAAGACAACGCGCCCTCCCATAAAGCACGGCTTGTGCTGCAAACTGCAAACGATTTGAAGATTGAAATTCTTCCACACCCACCATATTCTCCAGAATTGGCTCCATCAGACTTTTTTTCTTTTCCCAAATCTTATAAAACAGCTGAAAGGAAATCGTTTTGACAGTGACGAAGTTGTCATACTGGCTTGTGATAACTGGTTTAGTTCCAAAAATAGGTTGTTTTATTCTGAAGGTATTTTCAAAGTCACGCAGAGATGGCAGAGATGCATAAATTCAGGTGGTGGCTACATTGAGAAGGAATAAGCACTGTGACAAATTTCAATTTTCTCCGCCTACTCCTTCATGGTCAGGCTAAAGACTTATGAGAAGCCCCTTGTATATGTAGTTCGTGAAAGTTTCCAATGTGCGTATGGACTGACCAGGGATGATACCGCAATTTAGTCAACATGTGTCAATGTTTAAGGATCTGTTCAGCTGTCCGTGTAGTTTGTTCACACGTGCACATGGGTGACAGAACCGTCTTGAGTCTTCCTGAAAGATTGTCTACTCTGCTGTTTACTGTTCAGAGACGGAACATGATTACCTGTTTTGTACGACAAATATAGTTGTGAATGTCTCTGTAGTGGGTTTCCTTCTTAACGGCCAAGATGTTGGTCCCCTTTTCATTCAAGTTGATAGATTGATTTATATGTTCACTGTGATGTCCCATAATTTGACAACGTGATTGTTCTCATGTTTCTTGTTACGCCACAATATGTCAGTTTCCACTGCAATATTACTCTTCTGTTGGTATTCAATGCGTTTAGTGTTGTTGTTGTTGTTGTTTTTCAATGCCAGTTGTTTGTCACCGCTGAGGGTTTGCGGAATTGAAAATTCATCAATGTGGAATACAAACTGATGCCATTGACATTGTGCTGATGGTGTAATGTTTAGGGCCTGCAATTCTTCTGAATAGTTGGAGCAAAATATCCCAGTAGGTATACATGTGGATTAATGTCTGCGATCTGCCCAGACCTTCATCTGTGTCGGACGATTCCAGTAGGTTGATGACTGCTCTCGGTTGATTAAAATTCAATCCATCCTTTCTCCAATAGTCATCTCCCTCTTTCAACACATGGTCCTCACATTTTTTTTCCAGTAACTTTTATCAATATTTAATAGCGCGCACTGGATTAGTATCTTGACGCCAGACAATTTGAATGTAGCATTGTCAGCTGCCACCTGTCCTTTCATTTTAGCCCACACAAGTTCTATAAGGTTTAAATGAGAATGGTACGACAGAAGTCTCAAGCACCCATGGCCATGCTCTTCTATCAACTTGTCGATTTGATATTTCTTGCTTTTTTTTTTTTTTTTTTGCGTGTTTTACAAGGAACAACAATTTTAGCTTGAAATACGTTTTTGGAAATTGTGTATTTTCCCTTCGTAGCCATATCTTTATCAGCTGAAAGATGCTGATGTTGACAGCAATGTCCTGTAAAGGATATGCAAAACATTTTATTTTTTAGCCATATCTTTATTGCTTCCTTTGTGCTCGATGCCGCAGGTATTTTGTCTTCGTGGGCAACTACATTTTGATATTATGCATTGTCCATAATTAGACAAGACGGTCTATCTAGGGATAGAAGCACTGTATTCTCGAGCCAATCGCTAAAAACATTGCCATTAATCTCATTATGATAATCCCTATTATCTGCATGCTTTGATACGAACACGAGTCCAACATTCTGTAGTATAAGCCAATATGAGTACTGGTGTTTGTCCATCAAGAATGATGATGACCATTCATTTCTTCTTCTTCTGCGTTCATCCGGATTTTTTTTCCGGATGTGACTGCGTTGTGCCTGTTTACAGCAGAGCTGCGTTCTTGCGCCGTTAGGCCGACACATCCAACTTCTGCGGGTATTTGTTGACCGGGTTAACCTTCCCGGGGTGACCATTCATTTCATCCAGTGGGGTTGAAAGTATAGAGCCATTAGTTCTAAGATGGCTGATAAGGCCTATTTTGGCTCGAAATGTTCTTTTGACAATGTGGACAAAGAATGCTTGATGTTTCTGGAGGAGGATTTCCTGCAGTGGTTTTTCTGTCCTGCCTTTTCTTCACAGCTCTTGCAGTCCTGGTTACCTCACATATGACTGCACCTTTGCGCAATGATGCACGCCACGAATTTTGGTCTCCGGCTGCAGTCTCCCAGGTGTCTTGATGAATTCCAAAAGCATTCAGTGAGATTTTCAGAGTGTCTTTAAAGCGTTTCCTCTGGCCGCCTTGGGAGTGTTTACCACAACGCAATTCGCCGTAAAAAAATTCGTTTAGGGAGTTTGTGATCTGGCATGCGAGTCAAGTGACCAGCCCAGCGAATTTGATTCTTCATTAGTTCAGTGTGGATACTGGGCATGGACGCTCTTTCTAGGACTTCAGTGTCTGGTAATCTTGTCTTGCCATTTAATCTTCAGTAACTTCCTAAGGCAGACTGTGTGGAAGTGGTTTAATTTCCTAGCGTGTCGCTGATAAACAGTCCAGGTTTCAGAAGCATATAGCAGTGTGAATAATACAACTGCTTTGTAGACTTTTAGCTTTGTTTGCAGGCTTATTGCAGTTCTGTCCCATACATTCTTGTACAGTCTGCCAAAGGCCACACTGGCCTTGGAGATTCTTGCATTCACTTCGTCATCAAAATTGACAGCTTGTGACACAGTGCTACAGTAACTGATATATCTCCAGTGGACCACAGTCTCCATTCGATCACAGTAATATATATATGTCCGATGGACCCATACATTCTTGTACAGTCTGCCAAAGTCCGCTACCACCATGGACTATGACCAAACGCTGTCCTTTACTACTGGGCACACAGTTCCGCATGGCCGAACAGGTAAGAACGCGTGTTCTTAAACATCTGGTGTGCTGATGCTGAGGTAAGCGGTTCAACCCCTACACCGGACAGCTGGACTGAAATGTTGACCTGCGGTCCTTGACTTGGGGACGTAAGTTACAAGTACCTCTGAAGTCGGAGCGGGTTCGTCTGGTGGTGAGGGACACTGTTAATAGGGAAAGCTAATCCACATGCAAAATGCAGTCCATCACTACTATAAATAGTGTGCGTGGACTACGCTTGAGTTCAAAGTAAGCGAGCGCCAAAAAAAAAAAAAACAACTACTACTGGGTACATATCGCTTTATCTGTCCTTCCACTGATTGCCATTCCTTTTCACTTTTGTGGTGCGCATTGATCCAGGCTCCATCCAAATACACTAGGTCATAATTTTCTTTGCGCATTTTCCGTATTTCACGTAGGTATTTGCTTCTCATGGCTCCTAATGCGGTTGCTCGCAAATGATATTTCTACCTCCCTTGTACTTTCTAAAAGTGAAGCTTAATCTCATTATAATTTTGCGCAAAGTTGTTTTGGATAGCTCTATGTCATTATTCTTTCTCAACCAAACCCTAAATTTTCTTACAGTCACTGTTTCTTTGGCATCCAGCATTTTAACAATCGCTCACCTTATGACAGCCTTGTTAAAGCTGTCTACAATTGCCTTTCTATTTACCGTTTGCTTATTACGTGGTGGTTTCATTCCAGATTCTTGTACCCATCGACGAAATGACCATTTACTTAAATCCAACGCATGCACTGTTATTTTCTCGGGATTTGTAATAGTATGAAACAGTTTGCTGCAATCAGCTTCTTGACAAAAATATGTTTACAACTTCATAGCGATGCTGCACACAATGTCACATTCAATCCCATTCATTAATATTAACACATTCAGATGTTAGCGATAAATGGTAAGAGTTATAAAATAATCATGTTTCATGACAGCACCCACTATCGGTAGAAATAATGGCGACACCTCTGAGCACTCCCGTTCCACTACGTGACGTTCTTGTCATAAGGTCATTCTGTGCTGCACGAGAAATTCCACTACTGAACGCTGATGTTTTCGTGTGAAGATGTAATACAGTGGTTCTCAACCGGTGGGGAATTCACCCCCAAGGGGGAATTTTAGGGTTTCCAGTGGGGGGGGGGGGGGGGGGGAGAGATTAAGATTATTTCAAGATCGCGTTAATACAAGAACCGATTACTTGATATTGTTTTTCCCTTCATACTGTACGGTTCTGTACGTCTCACCCTTCTAAAATTCAAGTTAGAGTGTAAGCAGACCCACAAATCATGTTTTATGTGGACGTCTAGACTTGTTTTAGTATGTGCTATTAAATTTAGCTTCCATTATTACGTATACTGTGTAGGGGCGGGGCAGGATTTTATGTAGGAAATATGAAAGGGGGGAATGACGTTCTGAAAATATGGTGAAGGAGGGGGGGGGGGGGCACGGGCCAAAATTTTAGGTAGGAAATACGAAAGGGGGGGGGGGGGTGGGTGTGACATTCTGAAAATATTGAAAATATGGTGAAGAGGGGCACAGGCCAAAAAAAGGTTGAGAACCACTGATGTAATACATTACATTTCCTAATCTGCATTTCATCTCTGACCTCTTAAATTATATACTGCATATAAACAAACATTTAAATCTGCTGTACAATCTCCAGAACAAAATTGTGTTTGTTGGGTAGACATAATGATAAAGTTATATGCTAAATCTCATCACTGTCTCTCAGTTGGTTACTGAGATATGGATAAGTATATGGGGGAAAACAAATGTAAATAGACTATAGTTTGATGGCCCTTGTCCGTGTCCGACAGTCGGCGGGTGGGAGAGATTTGGGCCCTACACGTGGGTGCTCTGTGCCTGTCGTCCTTGTATGAAAGGCTAGATATCCGATATACTACCCCAGCATCAGAGGCAATCTGGCATCTTTGTTCTAATTTTTGTAGGAATGCAAACAGTTAGCATAGTGAGACCAACCGGGATTGCTTGAGCACCGCATCCTCTGATCCACTCTGCCCTCTCACTGATTATACGCAGGGGTAATCATTGATTACTAATGAAATATAATTCTCAGCAATGAGGTAATATTACAATCACAGAAGTGGGATACAGTTGTTAGTAATTATGGCGTTATCACACCGACACTATTTGTTCATAATGGTTACCCTTTAAAACTACATGAAGAATCACCATCATCATCAAGTGCCATGCGATAAGCGTGGGCGGTCATGTTTCGTCATCTCACTCGATCCCCAGAGTCGTGGATCAGCTCAGTATTCTTGTCTCGACCATACAACGTGGTCAAGCCATACAGGTATTTACTTCTCTGCCTTCCCCTTGTTCTTTTACCTCCAATCTTGCCAGTTGTCAGCAAGTTCTCCCATGCATTTCTTCTCATAACCGTGTCTAAACAATTCTGTCTTGTCTACTTCTATTTTCTCTAAACAGTTTTCATTTGTTGGGATTCTTCTTCTTCTTCTTCTGCGATCATCCGGAGTTTTTTTTTTCGGATGTGATTGCGTTGTGCCTGTTTACAGCAGAGCTGCGTTCTTGCGCCGTTAGGCCGACACATCCGACTTCTGCTGGCATTTGTTGACCGGGTTAACCTTCCCGGGGGTTTTTTAGGACGTTTGACTCTCACTGTTGTGGTGTTATCCCCCATCCCAGCTGGCCCATATAGAGCAGCCAAAGATCCTGGTCAGCCCTCAAGGGAAGGCAGGGGCAGACCATGGGCATTCCCCGCCATCCAAGGAGGCTTCCATACTTGCAGAGCCGATACATAGCGCTCTGGTACTGGGCTAACCCAAGGAATCGTCACGTCCTGCACATGGCTGCTTAGCCTCACTTCCGTATATTAGGCCTTCCGTTCACCAGAGGCTGTTCTTCCGGAAACCAGAAGTATGCAGTCTGCAGATGACATCCACACAGTGAGCTTTCGATTCGGACTTTCCATGTAATGGATTTGCTATCCAAGCAATATTCCATTTTGTGCCACTAGGACACTTTTCCACCTTTTATGAAGCCCACACAGCGAGCTTTCGATTTGGACTTTCCACATAATGGATTTGCTATCAAAGCAATATTCCATTTCATGCCTCTGGGTCTTCATGCACCTTTAAATGTCAACCTGTATGTAGTTAAAGTAAGCTGCGGTCAATTTGAGCTTGTTGATATCTCCATAGAGCTTGTCCTCAAATGAAGCAGGTGTGGGCCAAAATATCTTTCTCTGTTCTGCATACGTTGGGCAATCCTGCAGCAAATGTTTTGCTGTCATTTTTCCAGTTCTACAATTACATTCATCGGTATCTCCTATCTTTAGTTTATTGAACAAGTGGTATTTCAGCCTGTTATGTCCTGTGCGGAGTCTGAAGATTGCTACTTGTTCTCTTCGGTCGAGTTTGTAATATGCATCATCCTTCTGATGGCCTGGATGCTCTGATTCCCATTTGGTTCTATAAGTGCTTTTTATCAACCTCTTTGCCTCATTATAGGTTATGTCTATGTCAGGCTGTGGTAGTCGTCCGCCCTCTTTTGCCAGTCTGTCAGCCTCTTCGTTTCCAGGTATACTGCAATGTGATGGGATCCACTGTATTACAACTTTTTTGGATTTCTGGCATAGACCATGGAGTGCTTCTCTTAGGTCAGCTAGTTCTGTGCTGTTATTGCTCTTCAGTATTGAGACAGCTGACTTTGCATCTGTGAAGATAGCTATTTGCTTCTCTTTATTTTCCTCCTTCAGGAGCATTTCTGCTGCAGTTTTCAGAGCCTCTACCTCCGCTTTGAAGTTACTTGAAAATTTTCCAGTTGCCATTGAATGTGTTTTTTTCACTCCATTTTTTAAATTTAGGAGAATTCCCCCTCCTCCATTCTCTATTGAATTTTTGGCTGATCCATCTGTATATGCATGGGTCCAATTCCTGCTTGGGTAATGTTCTTTTATGTAGTTTAGGGTTATTTCTCTTCTTTCGGTTTCATGCTGAGTGTTCTTTTTCTCAATACCAGGAATGTTTTCTATCATCTCAGGCAGTTGCTGCTGTCTCCAAGCTGGGAACTTGTGTGCATTGTAAATGGGCTTGACTGTTGATATGTTAAGTATAGGATCTGCCCTAATCCTTCGTTTTGCAGTTTCTACAAAGTTGCTACGCTTCAGTCTTCCCTTTCCAAAACCATTAAATCTGTTGTACATAGGGTGGTCTGTCAATCTTCTAAATTTTTCTGCTTGTTGCTGGGCTCTGCTATCTCTTCTATCCTGCATTGGTTGTAAACAAGTGATCTTTTCTAGTTCATTAATAGGCGTTGTCTTCAGGCTTCCAGTTATGATTCGCATTCCTTGGTTTTGGACTCTACTTATTTTGTTAAAGTTTGACTTAGCTGCTGTTGCCCAAGCTGCAATGCCATATTCCAGTACTGGCCTCACCCGTCCAGTATATAACTTCTTGAGAACTTTCTCATCTGCTCCCCATGTTGTACCAGCAAGCTTTTTCATGATTGCCATTCTCTGCCTTGCTCTTGTTCGATTTTGCTCAACCTGTGTCTTCCATGTCAGGCGACGATCAAAGGTGACTCCTAGATAGTTTGGATTTTCTTCATGGCGCAATATTTTTCCATTCAATACCAGCTTAGGTTGCTGAGTTTTATTTGAGAGGGAGAACACTGTGCATGTTGTTTTCTCCTCACTTATCTTCACTAGCCATGATTTTGACCAGTCCTCTAGCGCTAATAAGGCTTGCTGTATTCTGCTGTTAGCTGTACTAATATATTCTTCAGATGTCCATATGGCTAGGTCATCTGCAAAGGATGATGTGTGTACTCTGGCTGGAAAATTTTCTGTGATGTCATTTATATATGCTAGGAATAATGTTGGTGAAAGAACTCCTCCTTGGGGGACACCTTGCTCCAACAGCATCATTTTGCTTGTTTGTCCTTGTACTTTTGTCCTGGCAGTTCTGTTCTCAAGGTAGTGGCTGATCCATTTATACATTTTTCCACAAACATGCATGTTTTGCAGTTTTACTTTCAGTCCTTCCTTCCATACTTTATCAAATGCTTTTTCTAAATCTATCCAGACTGCTAGTGTGTGCTTTTTCTCTTGGAAGCCATCCTCTATTTCCTGAGCTATATAGGTTATTTGATCTTCAGTGGATCTGTACTTTCTGAATCCTACTTGGTGTGGTGTTAAGAGTTTGTTTTCTTCCAGATGCCATGTTAGCCTGCCATTGATAATGCGTTCCATTAATTTTCCTACACAGCTAAGTAGACTGATAGGTCGATAGCCATTTTGTTCTTCCAGGTCTTTTCCTTTCTTTGGGACTGGTATTAGTATAGCTTCCTTCCATGCCTGTGGGACTATTCCTCTCTTCCAGCTGTTATTTAGGACTGCTAGTAGTTTCTTCTTTGCCTTGGTGCCTAGTACTATTAGCATTTCATTTGTGATTCCATCCTTTCCTGGTGATTTCTTCTTTTTTAGGGTATTCATTGCCTGTTCCATTTCTTCCATTGTTAGATTTGCCATCATATATTCTGCTGCTGTCTCTGTATTTCTATGATGTATCTGTTTGTCTTTGATTGCTTTCTTCTGTTCGGTTGTAATATCAATGTGGTTTGCATTTGCATAGTGTTCCATTAGTGCATTTGCAGCCTTTTTTCCTGTAAGCAAGCTTGTTTAATTGTTATTTGTTTGTTTCTAGGTCCTTCATTGTTCATGGCTTTCACTAGTTTCCATAGTTTGTTTCCATCCCTGTCAAAATTCAGGTTTTCTGTTTTTTCCCTCCAACAATCTCTTGTTGTTTGATTTACTGTTCTTTTATATTTTGCTGAGATGGCCTTGAGAGAGACGTTCGCTTCAATTGTTTGTTCTCTCTCTGCTGTCTTCCTGGCATCTTCAACTTTGTCCTCCAAACTTTGTAGTTCTTCAGTCCAGTATGGTTTGTAATTTTTCCTCGCTCCTCTAGGAATGGACTCAGTGGCTGCCTGTATTATCGCTCTGTTTAGACTTTCCACCATTTGCTTTATGTTGCCATATCGTGTATTTATGTTTTCACAATATTTGTCTGTTAGTATGGCAAATCTGTCCCAATCTGCTCGTTTGTAATTCCAGCGGGGCAAGGGCTTTTGCTCCTGTGGAACATACTCCATATTCATTACAAGCTTGATTGGTCTGTGGTCACTACCTGCTAATTGGTCCAGCACATGGCGATCGATTTTGTGGAGGATGTCTCCTGTGCAGAAAGCTAAGTCTGGAGTAGAAGTGGTAAGCCATCTTCTGGAGTAGAAGCTCGGTGTGTCATCCGCTTTGTTGAGTAGATGGAGATTTGAGTCTATTTCCCAGTCCTCCAATTCATCTCCTCTTTTGTCAGTATCTGGGTATCCCCATCTTTCTGAACGGCTATTAAAGTCTCCGACAATAATGCAGTTTGTGTCAGTTATTTTCATGTTTGAGAGTGTAAGGTCCTTATCTGCTGGGCTATACAGATTGTAGATTCTTATTTTCACGTCCTTTATCATTATATCAACACCTATAATTTCCGTTTGGTTGTCAGAGATCACAGATACTTCGCTGCAAGGTATTGTATTTCGTGTAAGTATTAGAACTCCTCCTTTGTGTCCTTCGCGGTCGAAACGTGTGGCCTGATATCCTCTGACTGAGAATTTGTGATTGGCGTTGAGGTGTGTCTCTTGAATGCATGCCACATCTATTTTATCTTTATGAAGACGCTGTGTTAGGGAGTCTTTCTTCTTGTAAACTCCTTCGGCATTCCACTGTAGTATGTTGAGTGTCCGGGGTATTTGGTCAATAGCTCTTAACCTACTCCTCTGTGCCTTGACTCCACAGCACAGGGGAAGGTGACCACCAGTAGTCATGGGTGGACCCCCTCGAGGCAGGGGGCCCGGCACTATCACCGCCTGATGGGACTTCACGGGATTAGCACCATAACGATTAATTTTGATTTGTGACATCATGAATTAAGTTACGTTGCACTTCTTTGTCAAGCCTGTGGCTCAGTGCATCCGATTTCGACAAGCATTTATTCGGGATGCTTTCCCTAGCCTTTGACTGTCCCCAGTCTACCTACAAGGCAGCAGGTTTGTGTGTCTCTTCGTCTGGTCCCTCTCCCTTGACCTGTCCGACATGGGTGGCCCTACCAGTAGCTGTGCTACCGTCGGCATAGCTCTTGGGGTCATTGGGACGCACAAGCCCCTCTACCTCGTCACGGTGGACACACAGCAGAGGGGTGTTGGGATTTATCGGGAGGAAATACGAAAAGGGGAAGGGGTGCACGGGCCAAAAAAAGGTTGAGAACCACTGCCCTAGACACCTCAATTTCAAACTAAGACCCCATGCGTGCAGAAACCTGAACATATCAACCACAGAGAGTCACCAGCACGGTTGAACAGGCCTCCTCTGAAGGTGGACAAGATGTGATGGTAAACTTGTGGCAACAGATGATTTATCCCTGCGATCTCACGGGGAAGGCTTCCTTGCAAGTCTTCCAGGCCACGCATATCAGCCTCTCCTCTGGCAAGTATAAGTTCATACACATCACAGATTCACGCTACCACTCTCCGCCCTGGCTTCCTATCCTCAGCTGTGCATCCAATGGTAAATACTTCACAGGCAGTTAGTTCCCTCATATACTAAAATGAGGGCTAAATATTCATCTGCTAAAACTAAATCACATTTGGTAGTGTACTCAAGACTAAAATGTTGACCTGTCGCCCTAGACTCGGGACGTAAATTACAAGTACCTCTGAAGCCGAAGTGGGTCCACCTGATGGTGAGGGGCACTGTCAATAGATAAAGCTAACCCACACACAAAATTCAGCCCATCACTACTACTAGTGTGTATGGACTACGCTTGAGTTCAATGTGAGTCAGAGCAAAGAAAAACAAAATTCTGTTCCCAAGCTGTCCCTCCACCTGGTCCCACAGGTGCCAGACCAACTCCCTTGTACATTCACACCCCTCCCCAACTAAAGTGTATACAAAATCCATACAACTCCCACTACCTGTGATCTCTGAAGCCAGGTGAGCCATTCCACAGGAAACATTCCTGTCTCCACCTTACTAACAATACTCCTAGAGTCCGCAATGTTTCAGTGGTCTCCTCCAACCAACGGAATGTGGATATTACAGCTTCCACCTCATGCTACTGAACGAATGATGTATTCATAGTACTGCTGGACTTCTTCTGACATCCAATTTCAGGAATACAACAGGAGACAAATTACACTAGTCACTGTGAAATGGTTTCACACGGGCCATTCTGCGTTTCAGTTTATGTAATGTTCACTTGTTTTACCGTGTATGGCTGCCACTTGAAGGCGTGCACAACTGCAATAATGTAACAAAAGAACACAAAGCTATCGAGAGAGAATCAACCAGTTTAATGTAGACTTGCACACACAAACACAACATCCACACACACACAGTGTGCTGGCAGCACAGACGTTCACATTTGTAGAAAATGAACAGAAATATAATACACGTGACTATAATCATTGACATGAATCAACAGGTGGGACCCTGCATGCAGGCACACACACACCAGAGGCAGGCAGCAACCGCCACGACATGCTGGCAAAGAGATGATCTGCACACAGGTGGGTGAGAAACCAGCCCTGGAGACTGCCACTTGTCCACACACTCACACGTCCTCGTTCTTGGATGCCTCATCAAAGTTTTCAACAAGTTCTGCAGAAGAACAGAACAAGCACTTTAGTCAATGATAACCACAATAATAGCGTGTCTGTAACAACAGCATAAGAGTGAAGAACAGGTCACGTGTGCAAGCTGGGCACGTCACGACAATATCACAAAGAGCGGGAAACAAACAAATGTACACTGAAGCCACTAACCCTTGAGATGCACAACTGGTGGCGAGGCAGTGTAATAGACAGAGCAATAGCAGAATAGTGACCACAACAGTATGTATCTGTCTAGTTTGTAACAAATCACTTTTGCTGGACAATGGAATAACACCCCCCCCCCCCCCAGCAGCATGTGCACACCAGACCTATTCTTCTGTGAGCAGGTGTTCTCAATGTGAAAGTGCTCAAGTTCCAGCCTGCATCACCCATGGCTATTCTTCTGTCAGCAGGTGTTCTCAATGTGAAAGTGCTCAAGTTCCAGCCTGCATCACCCATGGCTATTCTTCTGTCAGCAGGTGTTCTCAATGTGAAAGTGCTCAAGTTCCAGCCTGCATCACCCATGGCTATTCTTCTGTCAGCAGGTGTTCTCAATGTGAAAGTGTTCAAGTTCCAGCCTGCATCACCCATGGCTTTTATTCTCATCAACCATTGTATGTTTAATGTGTGCAAAATGCATGCAGATCTTGCTAGTCTACTGTAATTATCCAAGAAAGCTAGACGTCTGAAATTCTACCCTAGCATAAGATGGCAGCAACCCACCCACAGGTTCCAGACTATATCAATCCAAGCCATTGATCCACACCCAGGCAGCAGAGATGACCTCTAAGCCAAGCCAAAAAACCCAACCCAACAGCAGCACACTGCCCTTGAAACAGCCTCAACCATACATACAACCTCCATCTGAACCACACAAACACGGCTGCCAAAGAATTAAAAAAAACCAAGAGTTAGTTAATCCCAGCCAATGGTGTCACTTCTAGCTAATCCCAACCAATGGTGTCCTTTCTAGTTAATCCCAACCAATGGTGTCCCTTCTAGTTAATCCCAACCAATGGTGTCCCTTCTAGTTAATCCCAACCAATGGTGTCCCTTCTAGTTAATCCCAGCCAATGGTGTCCCTTCTAGTTAATCCCAACCAATGGTGTCCCTTCTAGTTAATCCCAGCCAATGGTGTCCTTCTAGTTAATCCCAACCAATGGTGTCCTTCTAGTTAATCCCAACCAATGGTGTCATTTCTAGTTAATCCCAGCCAATGGTGTCACTTCTAGTTAATCCCAGCCAATGGTGTCACTTCTAGTTAATCCCAGCCAATGGTGTCACTTCTAGTTAATCCCAACCAATGGTGTCACTTCTAGTTAATCCCAACCAATGGTGTCACTTCTAGTTAATCCCAACCAATGGTGTCACTTCTAGTTAATCCCAACCAATGGTGTCACTTCTAGTCAATCCCAACCAATGGTGTCACTTCTAGTTAATCCCAACCAATGGTGTCACTTCTAGTCAATCCCAACCAATGGTGTCATTTGAAGGCCCAGTACAAAGCACAAAATTTGCAGCTCCAGCGACGACCCCTAGAAGTCTCAGAGAAAAGTTTACCTGTGAACTAAACCACGCAGCCCAAAATCAAACCCACGCCCCCAGAGTGCCAGGCAGACCAAACCCACGCCCCCAGAGTGCCAGGCAGACGGCACAACCACTTCACCACGGAGACTGCCACAACCTGGTCTCAGTGTCAATACATCACTCACCTGGGACATCGTCATCATCATCCACATCTGCTGTAGTCGGTTTACTGCTGTCAACAACTGGGGAACACACAAACATCACAGTCAACACCTGAATCACACAAACATCAACAACAATCATGAACACCCAGTGGGTGCAGCCTGTTTACACAAACTGATACATTCAGCAGAAGCACTCGGAGAACAAAAGAAATATGAGGGTAAGTTAATAAGTCAGTCACAAATGGCTGTAGAAAAATAACTTAATATGTTAACAACTTGAAACCAGTTTATTTGTATACATCCATTGTCCCTTTATTTCTAAACATAATTTCCACCAACACTGATGCATGTATCCCCCAAACTGGCTGCATAGAAGTGCATGCTCTGTTTTCACTTCACATTCAACTTCGGCGTCATTCGCGAAATGCCTCCCACCAAGGTGATTTCCTGTTTATGCTGACAAATCTTTGTCCCATAAAGCAGTGCATAGCTGGGTAGAAAAATTATGAGGGCGAGTCAATAAGTAAGTCACACAGTTCTGTGGAATGGCAGATAAATGAAAACAAAGCACGCAGTTCTATGCAATCGGGTTGGGAGGACTGATAAGACGATGGGACAAGTGTATCAATGTTGGTGGAAATTATGTTGAGAAATAAAGGGACAATGTATGTATAAAAATAAACTGTTTCAAGTTGTTATCATCTTTAGTTATTTTTCTACAGCCATTTGTGATTTACTTACCCTCGTACAACGCAAACTGTCACTAGGAGATACACCGGAGATTGTGAAACACACATGGGACATAGACTCAAAATATTTATAGCATATATATACTCGACCCAGCCTCACCAGATATGCCATGACGATTTTACACCAACAAGAATGCAGACAGACTATGTGCAAGTATATACCTAACCATAGCAGGCGAGATTAGTCCACAAACAGCACACAAGCAACCTCCACACCAAACACAAGTATATGTCTGATCACCGCAGACAAGATTAGTCCACAAATGGCACACAAGCAACCTCCACACCAAACACAAGTATATGTCTGATCACCGCAGACAAGATGAATCCACAATCAATCTGCAATCTCCACCACCAAGCACATGTCTGACCACTGCAGACGAGATTAGTTCACAAATGGCACACAGGCAATCTGCAACCTCTAAGTGCTGATCTAATAAAATGGACTACCATGCTTCCTCATAACCCCCGCGCTCTCTTAAAATCAATTGTCAATTTGTATCTGTCCACAACGAGATGGGACTAAAGAATATGTTTTCTTCAGTGTGTCATTATATGTTAATAGTTGTAACAACATGTCATGAACCGGACAACACAAGTGTCAGTCAGACATGAACCAGACAACACAAGTGTCAGTCAGACATGAACCGGACAACACAAGTGTCAGTCAGACATGAACCAGACAACACAAGTGTCAGTCAGACATGAACCGGACAACACAAGTGGCAGTCAGACATGAACCAGACTTGAACTCACCCCCAGCAACAGTGGATGCTAGTTTCTTCAAACTGCTCAGGCTTTCAGTGCCCAGTTGGTTGAGAATAGCCGGCAACATCTCGGCAATCTCTGCCAGAAACAAGAGAAAAACATGAACTTAATGGTAGAAGCTACGACACGACAGAAGAGAATATACGAATGTAATGTTACAAGTTATGACACGAGAGAAGAGAACGTAATGTTAAAGGTTATGACATGAGAGAAGAGAACGTAATGTTAAAGGTTATGACACGAGCGAAGAGAACATAATGTTAAAGGTTATGACACGAGCGAAGAGAACATAATGTTAAAGGTTATGACATGAGAGAAGAGAACGTAATGTTAAAGCTTATGACATGAGAGAAGAGAACGTAATGTTAAAGGTTATGACACGAGCGAAGAGAACATAATGTTAAAGCTTATGACATGAGAGAAGAGAACGTAATGTTAAAGCTTATGACATGAGAGAAGAGAACGTAATGTTAAAGGTTATGACATGAGAGAAGAGAACGTAATGTTAAAGGTTATGACATGAGAGAAGAGAACGTAATGTTAAAGGTTATGACATGAGAGAAGAGAACGTAATGTTAAAGCTCATGACATGAGAGAAGAGAACGTAATGTTAAAGCTCATGACATGAGAGAAGAGAACGTAATGTTAAAGCTTATGACATGAGAGAAGAGAACGTAATGTTACAGGCTATAACATGAGAGAAGAGAACGTAATGTTAAAGCTCATGACATGAGAGAAGAGAACGTAATGTTAAAGCTTATGACATGAGAGAAGAGAACGTAATGTTACAGGCTATAACATGAGAGAAGAGAACGTAATGTTACAGGCTATAACATGAGAGAAGAGAACGTAATGTTACAGGCTATGACATGAGAGAAGAGAACGTAATGTTACAGGCTATAACATGAGAGAAGAGAACGTAATGTTAAAGCTTATGACATGAGAGAAGAGAACGTAATGTTACAGGCTATAACATGAGAGAAGAGAACGTAATGTTACAGGCTATGACATGAGAGAAGAGAACGTAATGTTACAGGCTATGACATGAGAAAAGAGAATGTAGCTGTCTCCAGATCCTCCCTACGACTATTACTGATACTGTCACCAATAACCAAGGCATAGTATCAACATGCACGGGTCAATACTAAAGACGGACAACAAAGCAGGGATAACTAGACAATATAAAAGCCCACAGAGAGACTTACGTTTGTTTTCAGCATGGCCTGTGATAGCAAACGTGTTGGCTGCCAGAGATGCTTGAACCTTTGGGTTGTTGAAATGGATCACCTGGCCATCCTCCTTGATCATGTTCACCTAGAGTAGACAAACACACAGCAACGATATCACACATGGACCCTGTAATCTTCTGGTGTGGAGTAGACAACACACATGACACACAGCAACAAGTGAGGAACATTCAGCAAGCTGAATATAGTTGAAGTTGTTGACAGCTTCAGTCCGTTATCAAACGAAGTGAGCGAGGCCAAAATAATTCCCCGTTCCACACGCTGGACATCCTTGCAGTAAATATTTAGCTGTCTTACCAGTGCCAATAAGTGTATTTTATCTTTAGTTTATTGAACAGATGCTACTTCAGACTAGTCTCCCTTGTCAAATCCACTCCTACCTTTGCCAACACACCAGTCATGGCTTTAACAAATGATCTTGTCATGTCCACACCTCTTAATACCTGGGTTCAGCTGCACCCCCGGCCACAACACTGCCAACATTCCCCCCAAAAAAAACCATACCCCCAATCATTTCACCATGACTGTACAATGCAGTTTGTACACAGAGAACAAATGTAGATAGCCATATCAAGTATACAAATGATGGTAGTAAAATACCTCCTCAATGCCTGGGATGTTGTTGACCGAGAGCTTCTTCAGGGAGAACTGAATCTTCTTGTCATCTGTGGTTGCGGTGCGGTGGATGACCTTCTTCTTTCTTCTGGCAGAGCCCTGGGCAACACAACAAGAAGATCAATATTCCGACTAACTATGAAGAACTAACACACAGCAGTGATTATATCATGAATGACTGCCAAAGTGCCTTATGTGTTTTATGCTTGTGATTTACTGACAAAAGCACACACTGAGTCACACACACAACAGTCGCCCATAAACATGGCATTAAAGACTAATTAACAGATGTATTCTATCAACACAATAATGGAGCTAGAATCTCAAACACAAACTGATCATTAGTCGCGGTTCCAACATCACAGCAAAGGGTCATCTCCATTATGCTCCGTTCCCGTGCCAGTGAATATCACATAAAATGTTCCTCACTGCCCCATGTGAAAAGTAAAAAAAAGACAGGAGTCTCGACAAACAACGACCCGCTCTGGCACACTGTGCAAAATGTTGCAGACTGAATGTCACCACAAAAGTCTTCAACGAAACATACACTTCATCCTTGACGGAACTGGCAGTCACTTTCCCAGTCAGATGTTCACCTACAAAGTCTCAATGTTTCTAGATGATGATGTTCCGTTTCTAGATGCTTTCTAGCCACCAACGCCATTCTTTCTTTGAAATGTCGTTCACGCAACAACAACCTCGAACAGATGTAAAGAAACATTCCACTGTACAAAATGCCTTCACCAGAATGCAAACACAAAAGTCATCGAAAACACAGTTCACCATCGATGGAAATGGCAGTCACTAGAAAACCAGCAACCACACATTTCTGCACAAGGCAAGAAAAACCGGTTGCTTCTGCGACACACCAGCTGCCATACATGCAGATATTTCTTGATGAGGTGGTTCCGTTTCTAGATGTTATCTAGCCATCTACGCCATTTTCTGAGCATGCAGTTCACACCACAACACCCCGGACAGATGTAAAAAAAACATTTCACTGTACATAATGCCAAAACAACAGAGGACAAACTGATCAACATGCATGCAACAATGATGGCATATTCCGATGCTATTGTACTATCAACATGCATGCAACAATGATGGTCTATTCCGATGCTATTGAACTGAACAACCAAAAACCCTGAATCCATGGCCCTCACCTTTCCTCCAATGCGAACGACATCAGCCTTGGCCTGAAGCTGTTTCAACTTCTCTGGATTCATTTTTGAAACTGAAAATACAAGAATGACAGAGTCTAAAACAGGAGCAGAATACACAGTTCAAGGCCATGGTTTGTGTAAATTAACTCTCGCAGGTCTGTTCTTACTGAGAACAAGCAAGAACTAAACATTGTCAGGACCTTCTCCAGCAAGTACATCAATAGTTCTGTCACTGAGGAATGCAATAGGTAGTGATCTGTGGCACTAGTGTATAGAGGAATACAACATCTGTAGCACTAGTGTATAGGGGAATACAACATCTGTGGCACTAGTGTATAGAGGAATACAACATCTGTGGCACTAGTGTATAGAGGAATATAACATCTGTGGAACTAGTGTATAGAGGAATACAACATCTGTGGCACTAGTGTATAGGGGAATACAACATCTGTGGCAATAGTGTATAGAGGAATACAACATCTGTGGAACTAGTACTGTGGAATACAACAGACAGTGATCTGTGACATTGCTCGAACCTGAAGGATTGTCCCCCAGTCCAGGCGTCTCACCTGTTCTATTGTGCTAGCAATTGCAGACAAGACATCTCTCTCGACCCCAGCAAATCCACAAAAGCTGCTGGAAGGCAACAGCTGTAGATCTTTTGAACACTGTTGTACCTTTCAACCAGAATGACATCTTCACGCATCCAACTTCAGATTATTACTTGTTTCCAAGATTAGTTACAAATCATGAATGAACAGCTTGCATTTGGCCAGGTGATCTAGATGTCCCAGTCAGTGAAGCTATTTGCTGGGGCTGTCCAACTCTTTAATTTTGTTTATGGCAGACTCAATTTTCTCATCCTGAAACAGGTAGCTTCACACACAAATGACATTTTTCCTGAACAAGTGTTGTTAAACTCAAAGCCATGTTCATGATGGACTTTAGCATTCATCATTCATTGGCACCTTGCCTCTTGACAGACAATAGTTTGTAAGGGATGGAGTTATTGCCTCTCCATAGCACAAAGCCTTGGCTGAAATATAGAGACCATGTGTTGCCCATGCAGCATGATCCCTCTCTCGGCCTGCCTAGTTAACTCCAGAGGAAAGTTAACACCTATACATCTGGAACAAGACAAGCTGCAGAAGCTGCTGGATCAGCAAAGCTCTATTTGTCAGCCTGTCGCAGATTCGATCCTAGACCAGTCGCCAACCAAGGCTTAGGGCCTGGTCTGCCCTGCCATGACACTTTAGGCAGGTCTTTAGGTTGCATTTCCTCGCACCAGGGTAAGGCTCGTACCCTCCCAATTGCGCTCTTCCGCCCGAAGCTGTTGGCACATTGTGGGGTGTCGGGTTTGGTAAGCGCCGCCCAACGTTCGGTGCTAACAGAAAGCAGGTAGTACCGTCTACTGTTATACGGTAGCTCAGTCATAGCTGACTAAGACCTGACACAAACATCACTTTAGTAGACTCATGAAATAACCTCATTTCAGGTTTTGGGTCAATTCTACAGCTTGCTTATGTCCTTGTCCAGGCCATTACATTATTTTGGATTTGATTTTCTGTTCCTCAAAGATAGTCTCTACTTTGCTGTGATATTTAATCTTTCTGATCAAGGGGTTTTCACCAACTGTGCTTCACCCAGTTTTGAATGTGTGCATCCAGTTCTGTATGAACTTTCTCCAGTCAGGTTTACAGTTCCTCACCTGCTATGCGGAATGCTTAACATGCTATCTTTGCAAATTGAAGAATTATTTTCGTAAAAATCATAGCATTCCTTTTGGGGATATCAGAAAAACATACCAACTAGAGAACAGTCAGTAACGGCCTATCAATATAATCAATAGTTCATCTGAGAAGACCTTGCGCCTCTTCAGATCTAAGAGCAGGATGCACAGACTGAATGGTCATGCTGACAAATGCTCTAATCACCTCTGTGACAAGCTGTGTAAAGACAAAGACTGCCATATCCCATATGTGCATCAAATTGTCAAGACCAAAATTAGGAGGGTACTGATCAGAGAGTTGCTTTTTGCAGATGATGCTGCAGTTACGATCCACTCTGAGGAAGAATTGCAATGTCTACTATCTGCATCCTCGAATGCTTGTTCTGAATTTAACAATTAGCAAAAAGAAGACACAGATTATGTCACAAGGTACAAATGGTACCATCAATCTTTATTGACGACGCCGAACTAGAGATGGTAGACCTTTTTATATATCTAGGACCATTGGTAAATAGCAAATTATCCCTAGATCAGGAAATCAACATCCGGATTGGTAAGGCAGCAACAACAATGAACAGGTTAAGAAAAATAGTATGGGAGAACAGGAGGCTTACTGCCAAAACAAAAGTCCTTTTCTATCAAGCCTGTGTCCTTAGTACTCTTCTTCATGGCAGTGAAACCTGGACAACTTACTCACACCAAGAGAAACGTTTAAACAGCTTTCATATGCGGTGTCTGCGAAGAATTCTTGGTATTAAGTGGCAAGACAAAATCACAAATACTGAAGTATTAGAAAGATCAGGTTGTGTGACGGTTTATTCCATGCTCAGTCTTCGTAGACTTCGATGGATAGGACATCTTAGGAGGATGGATGATGGTAGAATACCAAAGGACATCTTTTTTGGTGAATTACAGATGGGTAAGAGATCTCAGGGTCCGCCTCTACTACGATACAAAGATGTGTGTAAGCGGGACATGATTGATACAGGTATTGATAATGCACATTGGGAGCAAGTCGCCGCTGAACGTGTTGCATGGAGGGCAAACATCAGAAATGGAATAAAGACAAAGGAGAAATTGCAGATAAGTTACACACAGAGTGTGCGAGATGTAAGATGGTGCATGATGGTGGAAATGACCACGTGTTCACATGCACCCACTGTGAACGGACATTTACAGCGCAAATTGGCCTTATCAGTCACATTCGCTACCGCCATAGGTAAAAGTTATTATGCCTTTTTAAAGCAAACTATCGTCTGTCAAGACGGCAAGGTGCCAATGTGTGCATCAAATTATAAACCACATATTGTCCACACAAAGTGTAGAGAAAGAGCAACAGATACTTCAGACACACATCTACTACACAAAGCTGCTTCTTCAACATTGAATTTTAAAGTTTTGAGCTCTTCATTACAACACTATGCACCCAGAACAGGGCTCCTTGTCTACACAGTTTAGACTAAAACAATAGCAAACAAACTTGTACAAACATCGTTAGTGATCCTTGGATAACAGCACACACAGTAGCCTTGCCGTTTATTTGTTGTACATATTGACATTGGATCTTGAGTTTTACATATTATTTACACCTAACTTGGTTGATATTCAGACTTTTCTTTCATGTGTCAATGTGGCCTTCGTAAGTGTACTGAACTGGGCGGTGTTTTATCTTATAATGAAAGTTGATGTGGTCATTTACTAACATACAAAGCTGACTAGCAGTCCAACACCAATGCTCGACATCATGCTTGAGTTGAGTGCACGGCATGACCGACCATGATGGACCACCACTGAACACTCGGAATCTAATACAAATCAGACAGGGCCAACTTTGATATATTTCGCAAATATCTTCCGTCTGACAAACATACGATAAAGTTATCTTGTCACAAAGTCAGACAAGTGTTGTGGGGAGCAGACGAGGAGGACAGACAGAAAACAACGGTTGTTACCTCTAACGTGTTGAAACCATGAACCCACGAGACGACGATATGGCCGCTGCAGCAAGAACCGATGACGTCAAGAATGTCTGTGCACTTCTATCTTTAGCACTGGCCAAACACTCTCAATGAATAGGTAATGCCTGAGACATGCTATATATTGTTTTATTTGCCTACTCGCTTATTTTAAATTGCTGAGATAAACCTAAACAAATTTTATTGAAATAACAATAAATTATTTGCAATGCTGTAAAAGAAATCTAAAAACATTGCAAGATTGGGTGAGAAAAGATGGACAAGCGATGGTGTTGGAGAGTACGTCTTGCAGCAGACGGACACAGAAAGTGGACGGCGCGAAAGAAGTCAGGAGAGAAAAAGCCGGCTTGTTTTACTTCTCATTTCTTCTATCTCAGTTTATTCTTTTGTGGACCAGCACATATCAGCAAGTAGATCCAGTAGCCACAAAATGACGACTGACCATTCCACAGATTCGGCTTGTGTGCCAGAAAATCCAGCAGACAAGTAAGGAGTTTGTGTCTGTGTGACCAGCTAGCCAGGCCTACGTCACTAGGGTCACTCCACGACTTTCTTTGTTCGCTCACTAAAAATCCATAGTCATCACATTTTTGTCTCTCTACAGCCTGACAGCTCCACGCTCGCACCAGCCGGTCTGTCATTTCTGAAACATAATACCATTGTTGAATCTATTTCTGTGAATGTAGTTTCAACGTGCGTGTTTTTTAAAACTTAAAAAGTGTAAAATAATGTGCATGGTAAGGAAGGTGTTGATTATTTATGGAGTCGGTATGGCGGTACCTACTGCCCTGTCCAGTCAGTCACTGCCGTCCATGTTCATAAACTATTACTAGTATTACTATTGTATGTAACTTACAACATTCAAAATTGGATTTGGTGAATCAGCCATGTGCACATGGCGTCACAGACAGCAGAGCACATTCTCCAGGACTGCCCAAAATATAACATATCTATCTAGGCAAACCTTCTGGCCTAGAGAGACGACAGTGGAAGATAAACTCTATGGACCGCTGAGTGAACTGAAAAAGACAGTTCAATTCATACAAGAGACATTGCAGGTATAGACATATTTCAAGCGAACGAAAGAAGAATGTAACTGAGCATCATCTCAGGCATGGATCTAGGACGTGTTATGGCATCCCCAGTTACAACAGACAGTCCAACAACAGTGGTGCAGCAACTAGTACAGAGGACTAGAGACAGACCAGAGTCTGTTGTGAGTGAACTGCTTGGTAGATGAGGTTGTTGCCGATGATTGTGAAGGCAGTGGTCTGACACAAACATGGACAGACAGGTCCAGGACACTGGTCGTGTGAGGTGACGCATGCGACCGGCGTGACAACCTGGATTCCAAGGTGTAGTGAGCTGATTGTCGTGTACAAGCGAGTGACATGTCTTTGTGTTGTCTCTCCCTGGACCCGGTCCCTAGAGCGGCCGTCCAGCACACACTGTTGCAGGTTATACTGATAGATAAGTTTTGTGTTGGTGTCCACAGAGTTGAGGTCATGAAGACTGTGAAGGACTTGCTGTCGCAGGGCAAGAGGAGCATGGTGTGTGGCGAGATCCCTCAGGCGGTCAACCTGTACGAGGAGGCTGTCCAGCTGCTGTAAGCCCATTGTCTGTGCTCGTGTGTTCAGTTGTTGATGCTACTGTAGTATTTGTGAGGAGCTTGGTAACATACGGCCGGCACAGTTAGACGACCACAATACAGCGGTACCTCATTCAGGACTGTATGTAAGCTCTCACCCCACATACTGAGGTTTGGTGTCAGTTTCTGAAAGTCTCGATATCTGGACGACATTGCTGTTTAAGCAACCAGTCTAATTTAACATGTTCATCTGATAGTTTGCAATGTCGGTTCATTCATATTAAACATGGCCAGCAATTAGCATAATTACGAGAGAATGCATGTCTTGCCGCGATGAAACCCTTCCACATGGCAGCCACTATACATTGATACGACAGACCCAACGGCTGTGTCCCAGAGTTCACTCCCATCTTCTGGCTTTCATGGCTCCTAAGTTTTAAACACAATGTACAAGTGAACATTTTGAGTTCAGTCGAGTCAAGAGCCGTTGTCCCCATCTTCAACAGCCAGTAAAGAGTCTCAGAACGAATGGTATCAGCTGCAGTCTGATTGTGTCCATCTGGCCTGTCTCCTGAGTGTCAGCCGGATCCTGTAGCCACTCCCTGCAGCACCATTCTCTCCAGGCTATGGTTGATCTGTTCTTCCATGCTGACCACATCTGCCTGCTGGCGCCCAGCTCCCCTACTTCCAGTGCAGACCTAGCCAATCTGTGGGCCTGTTTGTTTCCCAACACCCCAGCGTGTCCTAGAGACCAGACCTAGCCAATCTGTGGGCCTGTTTGTTTCCCAACACCCCAGCGTGTCCTAGAGACCAGACCTAGCCAATCTGTGGGCCTGTTTATTTCCCAACACCCCAGCGTGTCCTAGAGACCAAATCCAGCCAAGGCTCCGTATCTTGTCTTCACATTTTTCAATACGCTGTTTGATCCCGTTACAATCATGACATGTATATGCTGTATGACCCCCAGCCAGCAGAAGGCCTCATTGTCAAGCCCCAACCTCTATTCTCAGACTAGATGTGGTGACAGCATGTGTCCGACTCTCCTGCCCTCTCCATGAACTTCCAGGCACTTCTTGTCCTCTTAGCACAGAGCCATCCATTGTGCAGACAGGATACAGTCGCAGCAGACACCCAACAGTCGCAGCAGACACCCAACAGTCCGATACATTTTCCTAATGAACCTTGAAATACTAATTATACTTGTTTTCTATAGCCTGATACACCCAATCAAAAGACGAGGTTGTTATAAATAAGTTACAGCCCCTTATAAAATTTACAATGACGGCTATAATTTTAAACAATTTATTGTAAATAGAAATTGCAAATCCGGGAAGGTTAACCCGGTCAACAAATGCCCGCAGAAGTCGGATGTGTCGGCCTAACGGCGCAAGAATGCAGCTCTGCTGTAAACAGGCACAACGCAATCACATCCGGAAAAAAAAAACTCCGGATGAACGCAGAAGAAATAATAATTGCAAATGAATAATAAGAAACCGTGAATATTGGATACCGCCTTCAGGTTATCCAGAATGTCACGGAAACTGTTGGGGTTATTTTTGGCTGTGATCCATCATTCATTGAGATGTGTGGGGTCTTTTTCTGTAAACACCATGTGTGCGCAATTTAATGATTGACCTTTGCTGCTTGTGTTGTAATTCCTTCGCAGCGAGAGATCTGGGATAGAACCATATATCACACTTCCTACTACAATGAAACCACGTGTACCTAATTGGCTTGAGAAAGATAAACATTCTGCAGAATAGCAGCTGTATAATGACGCAGAGTAATAGAAGTGTCCAACACTGGGCAGTTTACAATTCCCATGGACTTTCCAGTTCTATTTTAAGCACCAACACAATGTTATTAATTTGCTGTCCAAGTTCTGATTTCCTGAAGACCGATACAGGCAAAGGTGTTCTGCTGAGGATAATGACCTTATATTGAATGTGATTTATTACTTCTGAGTGAAATGACAGTTTATGTCAATCGTCCGACTGAAGAAAAATGCTTCGACAACAATATTTATAGTTGTTTGGGGCATTTGCTAGTTAGCAGTGGCTAGCGATGTGTGCAACTACTAGATCAGAGGTTCCCAAACCACGGCCCGCAGGCCACTTGTGGCTCGCCAGCTGTAAGAAAGTGGCACATGAGGCATCGTTTAATAAAATATATTTCATTAATTTTTTCTTTAAATGCACTCGGAGCGCCCTGGCAGCGTGCAGTAATTTACTCTGCTCGTGGTTGTTATGCTTAGATTTTATTGAATGCGCCTGTTCAGTTCACACGCTATGAAGTTCCCATATCCCAGCCTTGTCGATCAATCAGAGTGAGCAATGTGCCATGTTGTCGTCTGTTCAACTGTTTAGCTGAGTCGGTAGTATTGTGTTGAAATTAGATGTTTTCAAATAAAATTTACCGTCAAAACCTATAAACATGCGTGTAGAAAATCTAAAATCAAACAATGGTAAAAAGCGGCAATGTGAAGATGTGTTGCTTGTCGTGAATTCAGCGAAGATTGGACGGAAAAATTTGTTTATGCCTAGCCGTGTCATATATTTTTGAAGGGATTGGGAGATCACTGTAGTGCATGCCCCATCCTCTTCTATCTTCAATAACCCCAGAATATGAACCTTGAGTTATCTGCAGGCCTCGTTCTATTAAGTATTGTCTAGGAGATATAGATTATGGCCCTGGTAAGAATGGTAATTTACTAACTGGGAATCTGCCCCTTCTCCAATGATTCTGATAGCTCTGGAGCCCCCTTATTGTTTATCAAATCTGAGGAAAGTCTGTAGAATTTTCTCAGCCTGATTTAGATGAAGAAAACATGGATGTTGAGCAGTTAATAGATCTGGAGTCTTTTTATTTCCCCATTCAGTAAGTCATTATGAGTTAATTTATCTTTAAACAATCAAACACATAATCAAACACATTAGATTTTGACAACATGATGTACAAAGAAGTTGTTGGCACAGATAGGTTTGAACTTGACAAATTAACAGAAGGTCAATTCATGTTAATCATTTATTGACTGGCCTGAGCCTTCTGGTCAGTACATACATCTCTGTTGTGATTTACACAAAGTAATAGAACAGTTGCACATTGGACCATTGTCCCAGACAAGCAATAACAAGCATCAATATATGAGATGTCAACAAGTGTGAAAACATAGTAAACATTTTGATGTTGTACATATTAAGTATGATAGTGGTGTCTCAACCATATAATGTCAGTAGTTTTCCTGAAATTGGGTGTGTATTCAACCTATGAGAAAGGTAACCTGGTGACTGGAGGATTAGGTAAGCCAGGGTCCATTGACTGATGGATCCACTTCAGGTCTGCCCGTATAGCTCCTCTGAAGGCCTCCCCATGCTCTGTTCATAGCGAAGTCATCCTCCCTCTCACTTGTGGTTCATCTCTTTCTCTCGGCTTCCCTCCCTCAGGTCTGATTTAGGTGGTTAATTTGCTGATGTGTTGGGTGGTTGTTGGTATGTAGCCACCAAGATCACTGATGAATATTCGCATAAATATATACATTCCTACCAATACAATAATAAGAAGTAGGTCGGAAGAAATCTAAATTCCTGAAGTAGGAACTAGTTCCCCTCCCCTCCTTTTCTCTCTGAGCTAGTGTTGGGTTAAGTTGGGGTGGTCAGAGATTATCACACGGTGTACGCCTTGTATCAACTTGTTCCTGCTGTATGTAAATTCTCATTTGACCGGGGTCAGTGAACGTGTACAGTAAGACATTGACAAGAGTGAGAATATGTCAAGATGCATGTAAATAAATGACATACATTTAGAACATTTCTTCCACTAAATGGTGTTTACAATGTGTATAAATAATTCTCTGTTTTCCCAATTAACTATTTCTTCTTCTTGTGTCTAATAACTCTCTTCCATTACCTGTTGTTGTTGTGATGTTGAGTGTTGGGTTGTGTGGTGATGAGTGGTGTGGAGTGGTGTTGTGTTTTAAGTTATGTTGAGTAATGAGTTAAGTTCACCTCGCGTGATGGTGTTCCGCGAAGCACAACTTTCTCATGTGTTGCAGTTCATGTGTGCCCTTATCTAATTAAATTTGACATAAATATAAATATTTATTTCGCCAAACCCTATTAATTCTATAGATAAAGGAGAAAGGAAAGATTGATTTCACTTTCAGCTTTCTAGATTGTAAATAGGCATAGATAAGTCTGTTTTAGAACAAGGCACTTGTTCTAGTACACGAACTGTCTTTTCAGCTGTAGATAGTGGTGCATCTTTAACAATGTTTCTGGTGAAATGCACAAGATTGCTTTTGAATCATCACTTCTCACAGTTGTTTAGAATAGAATATAGTAGTAGAATGCACTTCTTAAAGTTAATAATTATCTCTAAGAATATCAGAGATTGTAGTTTCATCGAAGAGAATATTCTGCCCGGGAATGGCTTTGCGTCGTTAGAATCTACAGTCGAGCATTTTTACATTTCAGAGGTTTTAATTAATAATCATACATTTCAATTGACATCACAAACATGGGTTTACATTACTTGATACATTGGGTTCTTAGTCTAATCAAGGGCCAACAAATGTACCTCGGATCCAGACTTTTGCCTTGCCCATTGAATTTTTGGTCACACACTCTTCTCACATCCGTCCATGGAGCGAGTTCAGACAAAAGTGCGGGCTTATTAACATTTCTGATGAAATAGTAATATATGTTAATTATGCACTGGCGCGAAGGCGGTCATGTGATTTTCCTATCCAATGGTTTTCTGAGCTTGGTCTGATGAAATCTTTCCAAGAATCCACGTCATTTGTCACTTGTTCAGTTCCAGTTTTGATGTTAAGTTTTAAGTCCCAATCTCCAATTGCGTTTGTGAAGTCAATTTCTTTTAATGTTGTTTCCTCTTTTTGCGGCAGTTGTTGGTAATGAATAATGTTGGCTGCGTTATGCCACAAGCCGTAATGGTAAACCAGTTTGCTTAATCTGCGGATTTTGTTTCTGTTATAAAAAATTTAATCTGGAACGACACTTCACAACCACACATTCAGACATTAATGCTCAATATCCGATAAATTCAGAGTTGAGAAAAGATTTCATAGAGAAAGTTCTCTGACCAGGCACCAGTCTTTTTTCACCAAAGCTAATGAACAGAGCAAGAGTGCTGTTGTTGCGTCGTACGAAGTCGCTCTTCTATTGGCTCGCAAAAAGAAGCCGTTCACCGCTGCTAGAATACTCGGCGATAAAAAGTGTGAAACAAAATTTGATCAGATTCCTTTGTCTAATAATGCTATGGCTAGGCGAGTTGAAGAATTAGCCAACGATGATCATCATCAAGAAGCAGCACTTATGAAAAATTGTAAAAAAAAATTTCTTCATTGGCAGTGGATGAATCCACTGATATTTCTGACAGCTCAGGTCGCAGTTTTTGTTCGAACAATAAATAATAATTTTGAAGTCATTGAAGAACTTCTAGGAGTTGAATCAATGCATGCAACTACCAAAGGGACTGATCTGTTTGAAACTCTGAAGTTGTGTGTAGAAAAAAACAACATGGAATGGACCAAATTGGACAGTGTATGCACCGACGGTGCTCCGGATTTGACGGGTAAACAGTCTGGATGTCCAGCATTATTGGAACAGTTTCTTGGCAGCACTATATTAAAATATTGTATCATTCACCAAGAAGCTCTGTGTGGAAAGACTTTAAATCTGAAACATGTCATGGATGTTGTTCTGAGATGTGTGAACAAAATTCGAAGCAAAATCCGAACAGGCATTAGTTCAGATAGTTTCTATCAGACCTGAACGAGGAATACGGTGAGCTACTGTTACACTGTGATGTCAGATGGCTATCTAAAGGGGAAGTTCTGTCACGTTTCTGGGCACTGAAAAATAGTCTATCTGTTTCTGTCTGGAAAAACTGCAAACCCTAAAGAACGGGAATGTATGCTGAACGATGACTGGCTTAATGACCTGGCATTTTTGGTGGACATCACGTCTCATTTAAACTCTTTAAATGGGAAGATCCAGGGAAAAAAACAAACTATTCACAAATTTGTGCGATGACATTTCTTCATTTAAAATGACTGACTGTTTGTGGGACAGCTGACTGAAGGGACTTTAGAGGTGTTTCCAACTTGTGGTGGAAAAGAAATATATCTTGCTACAGTACAAAGTAAAAGTTGAAAGTCTTCTGGATATCTTTTAGTCGAGATTTCAAGAGTTCACAATAGAGGAAGATAATGTTGCCCTCTTCATAAATCCGTTCGTATTTCCCGATGCCAAGCTCTGACAATTACAGCAAAACCTTCAGCACAAAGTAATTGATTTGAAATACAATTCTGCACTGAGATGTAAATTTCTGGAGCTGCCTGCTTTACCTTCAGCTGATCATATGATTTTATTCTGGTGACTATTGCCTGTCGAACAATTCGAACTCTTGCGTTCATTTGCCCAGAGATACATTTGTCGTTTTGGTTCGACTTACAGATGCGAGCAGTCATTTTCCGCAATGGCCGTTATAAAAAACAAGCAACGTTCCAGACTCACCGAAGTAGCCTAGCTGCACTTATAACTTTGGGCACGAAAGATTTGTGGTATTATTTCTACACTTGTTTTCTCTTATGGCTCTATTGTAATAAATTGTCGGCCTACGGATGGCATTTTGTGTAAGCTGACCTTTACCGCATCCTCCTATTAGTGGCTGTTCCAAGGAATTTAATGACATGGTTGATACACTCCTCTTTGTCTATCTGAATGTCATCCCCATATGGTTTGATCTTGGTAAGCTCCGCAAATGTTTTGGTGTCACCATCAGAAAGTATTGACGTGTAGTGAAGTTTATGACGGGCCACAGACTGTCGCACAGCACCCTTGCAGCCTCCACCTCCATCATTCCAGCAGATCCTGTGAAATTATCACAGTTTAGATGTTCTGCTTTCTATGCTGCAAATTCATCTGGTTTGTCCCTGGAAAGTGTCTTACCAGTGGTTTCACACACCTGGCAATATGTGGACATAACATGGCATCTGTGCAAAGCCCTGTAAGAACATCCAATGCACAGCCAACTCCAATGTGGAATGTGTGGCCTCTGGTCAGCCAAGTACCATCAAAGCTGACACTAATATCTATCACATCATTGTCATGTAGAGTTATGCCTGACTGCTGTGCATGAGCCTGTTGAACATACTTTACGGTTTGAGAGAAAAGTGCTCTCCAGGTTTTCTATCTTTGAATATAGTTTATTCGCTTTGTTGTGAAATGTTTTGTGATGAAGACCTTGCAGGTTCATATTTTCACAGAAATTATTGGATGCTGTTACACCCATCCCACAAACTAATGCTGAATATACTCACTGGCTGTTGACAGCAAAAGATCTATCCCCATCATTACTTCTTGCAGATAGGTATCTTCCACACTACTTCACAAGAGCAGTAAACCTCTGCATACACAGCTAATCCTTTGGCTTTCTTGCTGTCAGTTTTCAAAATATGAAGGGCATTTTTACAAACTGGACAACATAACATTTTGATTATTTCCTCAATTTCTGAACAACTATTGCTCTTTGTTCTCGTTTTTGATATCCATGTCGTCACCAGAAGCATAGTTAGTTAGTCGACAGATCATCCTCATTGCACATCGAACCATTCAGTCCATAAGTGCTCGGATCCCCTCCTCAACAAATCCCGCAACATGTAGCGGCTAACGACGCCAGTTCTGTGTTGGTTTATCAATCTTCTTTGGCTTCCTGCGTAGTGTTCTTGTTTGGCCACCCCTCTTTTAATTTGCTGCTCTCGCAGTCTGGCCATTGTTGTAGATTCACAGTCATCACTTGGTTCTCGCAAAAGTCTTACTTCTCGTAGAGCATTCAGAATGTCGGCCTGGTCCATGGCGCGTCCGCCCTCCACCGTAGCCTCACCTGCGAGCTTGTCAGCCCGCTCATTTCCTTGTACTCCCGCATGCCCTGGCACGAAGATGAAACTAATCTTTGCCAGTCGAGACCGCTCCAGAGGCAGCAACCATTCTCTTCGGATCGACCCCTCCTCTATCCTCTTGATCATGTTCATTGAGTCGCTAAGGAAACAAGCCTTAGTGAATGTCTGTGTCTCGAGCCATGTTATTGCTTTACTTACTGCCATGACTTCCATGGTCAGGCTACTTGTGGTTTCAGTGAAAGCACCAGAGTCCTCCTTCACAATTCTCCCTCCGGCCCGAGCTGTAAAGGCCCATGAGCTTCTCACATGTCGGACGACTGACCCATCTGTGTAGATGACCGCGTCACCGTCTAGCGAATTCTCGAAAATCGCTTGTACTTCAGCCTCAACAGCAGCCGGATTTTCTTGTCTGCATTTTCTATCTAGTTGGATGCAAACTGAAAAGGATGTGCAGAAGTCTGTTGGCACTTGCACCCACTCCTCGCCAGGTTCTAAGTCCTCAAGTGAACACACCTGTTGAAGAATGTCTTCGGCTTGACCCATCCACGACCGTCCTCTTTTTAACCTGCTGCCCTTCACCTTCCTAATTTCACTATGCAGTGGATATTGTGTGTTTGCGTTAATTCTGAGGTAGGCGCGTGCTCTGCAAACTTGTATTCTCTCTTCAATGGTTGGAAAATCAAGAAGGTAGCGCATCGCCCTGCATGCTGTATCTCTTGTACATCCAAGAATAATGCGCATAGCTTCATTCTGTATCCTTTCCATCCTTTCTATCTGCTTATGGCTGAGAGTCAGGATTGCCATTGCATACTCCAAAACAGACATGACCAGCCCCTCGTACAGAAGACATAGATGGCGCTGCTCACAGTTTGCTGCCGCCATCACCCGCATCGCTGCCAAACCCCGCTTGGCCTTTGTTATTACCTGGTCTATGTGCACATTATAAGCAAGGCTTCGATCAAACCGTATCCCCAGGTAATTCATTGCCTGCGTTCTTTCCACCGTCTCTGAACACAGCATTACAGTTGGTGTTGGAGTGTTGACAATATGATTAATCAACGAGAACCAAGTCACTGTTGCCTTTGTTGGGTTGACCATTGCCCCAGCTTCATCACTCATCACCAGAAGCATACTTGCTGCTAGTGGACGTCATGTATTTATACATATCTCTTTTAAATTGGCTAGGTAGCGTTGCTAGGGTTTGAAAAACCGTCAATTTGGTAACAATTTTCAATAAGTAGACAATTTTACACCTAGGGTGGGTTCAGTAAAATATGAATATTGCATTAAAATAAGTTTTTAAACAAAAAGTACCGAATCTGATAGAAGACATGATAAGGTGTCTAAAAATGAACTATTCCAAAAATAGCCAAATTGACCAAAAATCGATGTTTTTACTGCCGCAAATCGCCTTAAGTAACCGGTTATGAAGAACAGTTACAATTGTAAATTAATTGCATTAATAGCGATTTTCAAAACATTAAAAATTTATTGTTAAATGAACTTTTGATTTTAAACCAAAAAATGACCACAGTGTAGTACTGACACTGACTGCCTTTAACCCTTTACAGGGCAGACGCTTGTCCGTTTTTTAGCCCTGTACGGGCAAGATTTTTTCAGGTTTGGTAAAATTTCAGGTCGCGTTAGTAAAAACATCACAAATAAGGTGTTAGTCAACCGATTTTAGTTAAATAAACAACACAAGAAAGGGAAAAGCATGCAGAATATGTTACTCACGTGATTGTTGTCGGTAATCCATATATGAACACAAATATTTGCGAAATACAGTTATTGTTTGTGATTTTCAGTCATCTATACGGCAATTTACAAACACATTTTCAGAATCATAATCACTTTCTTTTAAAGTCCGACTCAGACTGCTAATGCAAAGTTACGCTTTGCACTGATATCTAGCTCCGATTAATAGTCAACTTCGTGCCCTTTAATGTCACTTAAATTGAACCTAGCGAAATCTCGGCTATCACTTGAAGAATCGCCAAAATCCATTTTGAAAAACAGCGTAAAAATCCCGAAAACTATAGTCATCACCGGGGCTTGAACCCAGGACCTCCAGCACTCGAGTCGGACACCACGCCCCCCCCCCCCCCCCCCCGGTGACCTGCTTAATTACCACCTACCAGGAATAGTAGATATGGCCCTCTGCTTGAAAAGCTTGGGAACCACTGTACTAGATTATAAACATGTATATGTACATATATCTACTCTATCAAATGCCTTTTCTTGGTCGACAAAGGCTAAGTAGAGTGTTTCATTAAATTCAAGTAACTTTTCTATAAGTTGTCTAAGAGCAAAAATGGCATATGTGCATCCTTTTTCCTAAATCCAAGTTGTGTTTCGCTTACCTGGCGTTCTATAGTAGTTTGTAATCTTTTCTCAAGAACTTTGCAAAATATTTTCTCAATGACTCAAAAGGGAAATGCCTCTGTATTGTGTGCAGTCCCTTTTGCTGCCTTTGTTTTTCCAAATTAGTATAATTATGGCGTTTCCCCAGTCTCGCAGTGTCTTTTGTTCTACCAAAACATGGTTGAATAGCCTATGTAGCCATGCTTGAGTTTTATTTTGCACTTATTTCTTGCAAGAATGAATCCAAGGGAGGAATTCACAGATCATCCCTGTCTTAGATGGGAGTATATTCCTGTCTATAACATTCACAGATTATTTCTGTAACAGATGGGAGTACATCCATCCCTATAACATTCACAGATGGGAGTCTTCATTCATTAAACTTGCACAGAAAATTCAGATTGCAGATGGGAGTCAATTCAACCCGCAACTTTCACAAATGATTACCACTTGGACTCCATTCATCTCTACAACTTACACAGAAAATTCTGGTCACAGATGAGAGTGCACTGATCTCTAGAATGTGTCATGAAAATGTTATATCTAGCCCACCCGAAACTGCATTTATCATGTTCTCTTCTATTTGTGTAAAATTGGTCAAACTGAGCAGCTCTTGTAAGGTCCACCAGTGTGCAACACTTGTCCATTAGCTTCCTCACTTGATTGCTCACCAGGGCACTTGAGATGCTACAGACCGTGTTGTGTATGGAAACTATTCATAACGCTCAAGGTTGGCCATGCACATATTGTTGGGTGTGTTCTAGACAGACAGACACACGTGTGGGGTATTGTCTTACTTTGTGTGTTTTATCTGGAACATGTGATTGACGCTTGACATGTCTTTGGCCTAAATTAGGGTCAAGTCTTGTGGGGAACTGTCCAGAGATTGTGCAGATGCATACTTCTGCTGTGGTTCTGCCCTGCTGGAGCTGGGCCGCATGGAGACCAATGTCTTGGGAGTGGCTCTGGAAGGTGGTAAGTGTCCTTGTACAGATGTTCATCTCCCATATAGATATGTCCTGACCAGGGCTTTATTTGTGATGTCAGTTTGCAGTGATACGTTCAACTGGTTGTGGTGTCAGTTTACACTGATATATGTACAACTGATTGTGATGTCAGTTTGCAGTGATGTTTAACTGGATGTAATGTCAGTTTACAGTGATAGCTTCAACTGGTGGTGATGTCAATTTGCAGTGATACCATCAACTGGTTATGTCAGTTTGAAGTGATATGTTCAAGCCATTGTGATGTCAGTTTGCAGTGATGTTTAACTGGATGTAATGTCAGTTTATAGTGACAGGTTCAGCTGATTGTGATGTCAGTTTGCAGTGATACATTCAGCTGATTGTGATGTCAGTTTGCAGTGATACGTTCAAGTCGTTGTGATGTCAGTTTGCAGTGATGTTTAACTGGATGTAATGTCAGTTTACAGTGATAGGTTCAGCTGGTTGTGATGTCAGTTTGCAGTGATATGTTCAACTGGTTATGTCAGTTTGAAGTGATATGTTCAAGTTGTTGTGATGTTCAAGTCGTTGTGATGTCAGTTTGCAATGGTGTTTAACTGAATACAATGTCAGTTTACAGTGATAGGTTCAACTGGTTGTGATATCAATTTACAATGATAGGTTCAACTGGTTGTGATGAATGCCTGGTAGCCAAATAGAAGTGTCAGCATAAACACAGCATAAATAAGTGCAGCACTAACCTCTCTAAGTAAAAGGCCAGCGTCATCCACATAATACACCTTATAAACATTATTCACATATCTTGGAGTAATATTTGATGACAGGCTGGCATGGAGAAAGCATATGAACAAAGCAACAAAAGCCATCCTGAAAACTCAGGGGAATCCTATGGGGAGCCTGCGGGGAAAATACTAAAAAAAGTTTATCAACAGAGTATACAACCACACCTGGAATATGGGTCAGCTGCATGGTTTTCAGCATTAAAAACTACACTACAAGAGTGGACAAGGTTCAGACTAAGGCTTGGGGGGGGGGGGGGGGGTTTCTCCATCAACCCCTATACTGGAGACTTAGGTGGGAAGGATACAGTGTTAGGATTAAAACTTGCTAATGCAAGCAGTATTGTTCCTCAGCATGCTAGGTCAATCTGTGAAGAACAACAGATTTGCAAACCTAGCTGTGGGTGATATATAAAACAGCAGGCAAATGACTGCAGACAAGCCACTGATCTGCCCACAAGCCACTGATCTGCCCACAAGTCACTGATCTGCCCACAAGCCACTGATCTGCCCACAAGTCACTGATCTGTCCACAAGTCACTGATCTGCCCACAAGTCACTGATCTGCCCACAAGCCACTGATCTGCCCACAAGCCACTGATCTGCCCACAAGCCACTGATCTGCCCACAAGTCACTGATCTGCCCACAAGCCACTGATCTGCCCACAAGCCACTGATCTGCCCACAAGCCACTGATCTGCCCACAAGTCACTGATCTGCCCACAAGTCACTGATCTGCCCACAAGCCACTGATCTGCCCACAAGCCACTGATCTGCCCACAGTTGGTATCTTTAATTGAGCACTGACAAGAGTTCCGCCCATGACAACCACCAGACATGCTTTCTACTTGGCCACTGCATGAACCTGGGGTTTGGGTTGTGCTACAGGCCCAGTAACAATGGGTCCTCTGAGTGTTTGTGACATCTGGTCATGTGGCTGATTATGGCTTCTCCCCCCCTTCTCTCTCTCTCTCTCTCTCTCTCTCTCTCTCTCTCTCTCTCTCTCTCTCTCTCTCTCTCTCTCTCTCTCTCTCTCTCTCTCTCTCTCTCTCTCTCTCTCTCTCTCTCTGTCTCTCTCACACATGCAATCACACAGAGCTTAATTTGACTTAATTTGTTTTGTCTTTTGCCTATTCAGTGGACGTTGAAGAAGAGAAGGATGTTGAGAGCAGTGAGCAGTTTGAGAAGCCACCAGAAGATGATGGTAAGATACCTCTCATTATCTCACTTCTTGTGACAGCAGTCAACATGAGCTAGTTGTGTTGGACACGTTTCTAACACTGCTGACTCTTGTCTCTTTGTCCATCACAGGTGACTGATATAGAGTCATCCAGCAGTTAGTCTATGTCAATGTATTTTGTGGGGACTGATTGTGACCATTTGTGCTTGCAATATGAAATAATGACATGTTGATGATTTCGCTTCACATTTTCTTGTGTCTGCAGTAAGAACACCTTAATGGCTTGTTAATTCCCATGATTGGCTTCATACAGGTTCTCTTGTAGTTGATCATGTTCCACGTGGTTTCAGTGTGCATGACACTTGCCAGCCATGTCAACAGGCTAGGTAGCTGCAGGACTGAGTGCACCAATAAATATGGCACAATGGGAGAGTCCTTCTGGTAACACTATTTTGATATTCTTGCTCACCAGCTCCAGCTTGGTTCACACTTACCGCACGCTAGTTTGTCTAGACGCACAATTACTCAATAACCATTTCATTACAGTTTCATGTTTGTACCAGGTGCCCTGAGCATCATCAGCTACCACATAGCCATAGTTCAGCTTTTCTGTCTTTTGTTTTAAAAATCCCGGTCCTGAACTCTGGCAGATGATAGAGGTTTGCAGTGTTTGTGGTAGTATGCTTGTTCTTGTCTGTGAACGTTTGTTCCCAGTTTGAGCATCAGCTGATTACCAGGCTTTGTTCAACTATAGTAACACAGGTCATGAAACGATGTAATCACAGTGTGGAATAGCTGCAGCCCACACCTCCTGCTGGCTAGTGCTGGAGCTGGTAGTCAGTCACTGGATGAGCATGTTACTGCCCTCAGCTGCCTACATGTTGATGCCTGGAGATACTGGTCCTGTCAGTCACTGGATGAGCATGTTACTGCCCTCGGCTGCCTGGAGATGCTGGTCCTGTCAGTCACTAGATGAGCATGTTACTACCCTCGGCTGCCTACATGTTGATGCCTGGAGATGCTGGTCCTGTCAGTCACTAGATGAGCATGTTACTGCCCTCGGCTGCCTACATGTTGATGCCTGGAGATGCTGGTCCTGTCAGTCACTAGATGAGCATGTTACTGCCCCCGGCTGCCTACATGTTGATGCCTGGAGATGCTGGTACTGTCAGTCACTAGATGAGCATGTTACTGCCCTCAGCTGCCTACATGTTGATGCCTGGAGATACTGGTCCTGTCAGTCACTGGATGAGCATGTTACTGCCCTCGGCTGCCTGGAGATGCTGGTCCTGTCAGTCACTAGATGAGCATGTTACTACCCTCGGCTGCCTACATGTTGATGCCTGGAGATGCTGGTCCTGTCAGTCACTAGATGAGCATGTTACTGCCCTCGGCTGCCTACATGTTGATGCCTGGAGATGCTGGTACTGTCAGTCACTAGATGAGCATGTTACTACCCTCGGCTGCCTACATGTTGATGCCTGGAGATGCTGGTCCTGTCAGTCACTAGATGAGCATGTTACTGCCCTCGGCTGCCTACATGTTGATGCCTGGAGATGCTGGTCCTGTCAGTCACTAGATGAGCATGTTACTGCCCTCGGCTGCCTACATGTTGATGCCTGGAGATGCTGGTACTGTCAGTCACTAGATGAGCATGTTACTGCCCCCGGCTGCCTACATGTTGATGCCTGGAGATGCTGGTACTGTCAGTCACTAGATGAGCATGTTACTACCCTCGGCTGCCTACATGTTGATGCCTGGAGATGCTGGTACTGTCAGTCACTAGATGAGCATGTTACTGCCCTCGGCTGCCTACATGTTGATGCCTGGAGATGCTGGTCCTGTCAGTCACTAGATGAGCATGTTACTGCCCCCGGCTGCCTACATGTTGATGCCTGGAGATGCTGGTACTGTCAGTCACTAGATGAGCATGTTACTGCCCCCGGCTGCCTACATGTTGATGCCTGGAGATGCTGGTCCTGTCAGTCACTAGATGAGCATGTTACTGCCCTCGGCTGCCTACATGTTGATGCCTGGAGATGCTGGTACTGTCAGTCACTAGATGAGCATGTTACTGCCCTCGGCTGCCTACATGTTGATGCCTGGAGATGCTGGTACTGTCAGTCACTAGATGAGCATGTTACTGCCCTCGGCTGCCTACATGTTGATGCCTGGAGATGCTGGTACTGTCAGTCACTAGATGAGCATGTTACTGCCCTCGGCTGCCTACATGTTGATGCCTGGAGATGCTGGTACTGTCAGTCACTAGATGAGCATGTTACTACCCTCGGCTGCCTACATGTTGATGCCTGGAGATGCTGGTACTGTCAGTCACTAGATGAGCATGTTACTGCCCTCGGCTGCCTACATGTTGATGCCTGGAGATGCTGGTACTGTCAGTCACTAGATGAGCATGTTACTACCCTCGGCTGCCTACATGTTGATGCCTGGAGATGCTGGTACTGTCAGTCACTAGATGAGCATGTTACTGCCCTCGGCTGCCTACATGTTGATGCCTGGAGATGCTGGTACTGTCAGTCACTAGATGAGCATGTTACTGCCCTCGGCTGCCTACATGTTGATGCCTGGAGATGCTGGTACTGTCAGTCACTAGATGAGCATGTTACTGCCCTCGGCTGCCTACATGTTGATGCCTGGAGATGCTGGTACTGTCAGTCACTAGATGAGCATGTTACTGCCCTCGGCTGCCTACATGTTGATGCCTGGAGATGCTGGTACTGTCAGTCACTAGATGAGCATGTTACTACCCTCGGCTGCCTACATGTTGATGCCTGGAGATGCTGGTACTGTCAGTCACTAGATGAGCATGTTACTACCCTCGGCTGCCTACATGTTGATTCCTGTCTCCTCCTCCCCCCCCCCCCCCCCCTGCCTGCAGAGATGGTATCCCCAGTTCATTAGTTATCCCACAATGTGCTCATGCTGTAGGTAGACCAATTAACCGTGTTTGCTCAGCTTGTGTTCCACCTCATTAGCTTTCACATGACAGCCGGTTAGAAACCATTCTCGCATGTTACTGTGAACCAGTTTTAACATAACGCTGCTGTGAATCCCGGGCTATTAGGAATCAAGCAGATGTGGTTTTACTGAAGAATACTGAGAATCCATGGCCTGACAAAATGAGTATGCTAAATGTTTTGAGAAAGGCTAAGACACAGCTCATCACAAACACCGGAATATGGCTGTAAGTTTTGTTTGCTTGTTGTCACATTATGAGAAGCCTCTGGAAAATTATGAACAGAGAAATTGAGGAAGACAAGAAGATTCTTCACAGCCCTATGGCATGGAAAGGTGTGAGCACATAGACACTTGCTGTTGATGACAGCATGTGGAGAACCATGAAGACCCACTCCAGTCAGCCAGGTAATAGATGATGATGATGTTAGCCTGTGTCCAGTGCTATCAGCAATCTCACGCCAGCCTGTCATCAGTTGTCAGACTGTGTCCAGTGCTATCAGCAATCTCACGCCAGCCTGTCATCAGATATCAGCCTGTGTCCAGTGCTATCAGCAATCTCACGCCAGCCTGTCATCAGATGTCAGCCTGTGTCCAGTGCTATCAGCAATCTCACGCCAGCCTGTCATCAGTTGTCAGCCTGTGTCCAGTGCTATCAGCAATCTCACGCCAGCCTGTCATCAGTTGTCAGCCTGTGTCCAGTGCTATCAGCAATCTCACGCCAGCCTGTCATCAGATGTCAGCAGTATGCTGTGATTGGTATGTTATGGCTGGGCATGGCTCCATGTCCAGCTAGGATACGTGATATTATTTTGAGTACATGGATTGCTGGCTGGAATGTATGCCTCATATCCTTCAGCTGTCCCTGTGGATTGTAGTACACTGACTATTTGTGAACAGTCTTCCAGGCATTGTATTTTTGTCTTCCTACAAACATTGTATTCTTGTCTTCCTACACAAACATGTTACAACTTGAATGCCTCCTTCATACTACTAGGTCAGTTATGTGTCTGTGTAGGCTTTCTAACACATAATATATGCATGTGTAGGCTTGATACGAGTGTCCAGAATGTGTGTGTGACACTTGAAAAAGTCACTATCATTTAGTTATGGAAATAGTGGATGTGTTTGAGGACTCTGGCCAAGAGCTATATTCCCATGGCCCATAGATGACCATCAGTGGCTGGATATTGTGTCAGAGCTGGCCGATTACTCTGGTGCCCAGCCCCATCACCTGCCCTGCATTCATGATGACATGGCGCTAGCACTGACTGGCCCTGGGCACCCAGTTGCCGTGTCTGTGATGGGGTGGGATGTTGTTGGCTGCTGCCCTGGGCACCCAGCTGCCGTGTCTGTGATGGGGTGGGGTGGGGTGTTGTTGGCTGCTAGTACTGGAGGGCTGGGACCAGCACACAGATCAGGTCCACTGTTAGACTGCAGTCTTTGTCCAAGAATCAAACACCCACCCACAAATTAGCAGAATCTCAGCTATGGATCTAAACAGTGTTTGTTCTTGTGTTTTGTGTGGCCAAGAGAAGGTCATTACAAGATTGAGACAGTATATACAAGGGCTTTGCCTCTAGTATCTCTGGGTTTGCTATTGTGCTCTTCTATTGTGTCATTACAAGATTGAGACAGTATATACAAGGGCTTTGACTCTAGTATCTCTGGGTTTGCTATTGTGCTCTTCTATTGTGTCATTACAAGATTGAGACAGTATATACAAGGGCTTTGCCTCTAGTATCTCTGGGTTTGCTATTGTGCTCTTCTATTGTGTCATTACAAGATTGAGACAGTATATACAAGGGCTTTGCCTCTAGTATCTCTGGGTTTGCTATTGTGCTCTTCTATTGTGTCATTACAAGATTGAGACAGTATATACAAGGGCTTTGACTCTAGTATCTCTGGGTTTGCTATTGTGCTCTTCTATTGTGTCATTACAAGATTGAGACAGTATATACAAGGGCTTTGACTCTAGTATCTCTGGGTTTGCTATTGTGCTCTTCTATTGTGTCATTACAAGATTGAGACAGTATATACAAGGGCTTTGACTCTAGTATCTCTGGGTTTGCTATTGTGCTCTTCTATTGTGTCATTACAAGATTGAGACAGTATATACAAGGGCTTTGCCTCTAGTATCTCTGGGTTTGCTATTGTGCTCTTCTATTGTGTCATTACAAGATTGAGACAGTATATACAAGGGCTTTGCCTCTAGTATCTCTGGGTTTGCTATTGTGCTCTTCTATTGTGTCATTACAAGATTGAGACAGTATATACAAGGGCTTTGCCTCTAGTATCTCTGGGTTTGCTATTGTGCTCTTCTATTGTGTCATTACAAGATTGAGGCAGTATATACAAGGGCTTTGCCTCTAGTATCTCTGGGTTTGCTATTGTGCTCTTCTATTGTGTCATTACAAGATTGAGACAGTATATACAAGGGCTTTGCCTCTAGTATCTCTGGGTTTGCTATTGTGCTCTTCTATTGTGTCATTACAAGATTGAGGCAGTATATACAAGGGCTTTGACTCTAGTATCTCTGGGTTTGCTATTGTGCTCTTCTATTGTGTCATTACAAGATTGAGACAGTATATACAAGGGCTTTGCCTCTAGTATCTCTGGGTTTGCTATTGTGCTCTTCTATTGTGTCATTACAAGATTGAGACAGTATATACAAGGGCTTTGCCTCTAGTATCTCTGGGTTTGCTATTGTGCTCTTCTATTGTGTCATTACAAGATTGAGACAGTATATACAAGGGCTTTGCCTCTAGTATCTCTGGGTTTGCTATTGTGCTCTTCTATTGTGTCATTACAAGATTGAGACAGTATATACAAGGGCTTTGCCTCTAGTATCTCTGGGTTTGCTATTGTGCTCTTCTATTGTGTCATTACAAGATTGAGACAGTATATACAAGGGCTTTGACTCTAGTATCTCTGGGTTTGCTATTGTGCTCTTCTATTGTGTCATTACAAGATTGAGACAGTATATACAAGGGCTTTGCCTCTAGTATCTCTGGGTTTGCTATTGTGCTCTTCTATTGTGTCATTACAAGATTGAGACAGTATATACAAGGGCTTTGCCTCTAGTATCTCTGGGTTTGCTATTGTGCTCTTCTATTGTGTCATTACAAGATTGAGACAGTATATACAAGGGCTTTGCCTCTAGTATCTCTGGGTTTGCTATTGTGCTCTTCTATTGTGTCATTACAAGATTGAGACAGTATATACAAGGGCTTTGACTCTAGTATCTCTGGGTTTGCTATTGTGCTCTTCTATTGTTCCTTCTATTTTATTCAGGGTTTCCCTCACCCATGCCAAATGTTTGGTTCCCTTTGTTCGAGACCGCTGATACTGGCATCTGGCCGTCTTGACAGACGATAGTGCTTCAAAAAAAAAAAAAGGCATAATAAACTCCATAGCACAAAGCTTGAGCTGAATGAGTCCGCATGTTGCCCATGCAGCATGATCACTCTCTCTGCCTGCCTAGTTTACTTCAGAGGAAAGGTAACAATACATCTGGGACAAGCTCATCTGCTGGATTAGCAAAGCAATGCTCTGTCCGCCTATCGGGGCTTTGTTCCTATACCAGTTGCCGATCAAGGCTTAGGGCCTGGTCTGCCCTGCCATGACTGTCTTTAGGTTGCATTTCCTCACACCAGGATGAGGCTTGTACCCTTCTGATTGCGCTCCTCTGCCCGAAGCTGTTGGCACAGTGTTTGGTGACCAAGACTGCTATACATGATTTATTTCAAGTGCTTTTATTTTAACCTGCTAGTAGCATTCTTCTGTGCTTACCTAGTTTGCTAGCTGGCAAGATCTCATATTTATTAGAAACTAACTATAAATTGTTCATTGATTTCTAAGAGATCCTACATTGTATTGGTTTCTATAACATATGTATCTCTGGAGTTTTAACTTGATTTATTTATCAGCAAGCAGATGGTGGTTTGCATGTGGTTCCATATATAACATATAGTTAAACATGGTAGCAATCATGCAGAGGTTAAACAACGTGACTAGTTCAGTAAATAACACCAAGTTGAGGGTTAAACACACACACTTGAGTAGTTCAGTATATAACACCAAGTTGAGGGTTAAACACAAACCTGACTAGTTCAGTATATAACACCAAGTTCAGGGTTAAACACACACACTTGAGTAGTTCAGTAAATAACACCAAGTTGAGGGTTAAACACACACAAACCAAGTTGAGGGTTAAACACAAACCTGACTAGTTCAGTATATAACACCAAGTTCAGGGTTAAACACACACACTTGAGTAGTTCAGTATATAACACCAAGTTGAGGGTTAAACACAAACCTGACTAGTTCAGTATATAACACCAAGTTCAGGGTTAAACACACACACTTGAGTAGTTCAGTATATAACACCAAGTTGAGGGTTAAACACACACACTTGAGTAGTTCAGTATATAACACCAAGTTGAGGTTTAACACAAACCTGACTAGTTCAGTATATAACACCAAGTTCAGGGTTAAACACACACCTGACTAGTTCAGTAAATAACACCAAGTTCAGGGTTAGACACAAACCTGACTAGTTCAGTAAATAACACCAAGTTGAGGGTTAAACACAAACCTGACTAGTTCATTATATAACACCAAGTTCAGGGTTAAACACACACACTTGAGTAGTTCAGTAAATAACACCAAGTTCAGGGTTAAACACAAACCTGACTAATTCAGTATATAACAACCAAGTTCAGGGTTAAACACACACACTTGAGTAGTTCAGTAAATAACACCAAGTTCAGGGTTAAACACAAACCTGACTAGTTCAGTATATAACACCAAGTTCAGGGTTAAACACAAACCTGACTAGTTCAGTATATAACACCAAGTTCAGGATTAAACACACACAATTGAGTAGTTCAGTATATAACACCAAGTTCAGGGTTAAACACACACACTTGAGTAGTTCAGTATATAACACCAAGTTCAGGGTTAAACACACACACTTTAGTTCAGTATATAACACCAAGTTCGGGGTTAAACACAAACCTGACTAGTTCAGTAAATAACACCAAGTTGAGGGTTAAACACAAACCTGACTAGTTCAGTATATAACACCAAGTTCAGGGTTAAACACACACACTTGAGTAGTTCAGTAAATAACACCAAGTTCAGGGTTAAACACAAACCTGACTAGTTCAGTATATAACACCAAGTTCAGGGTTAAACACACACACTTGAGTAGTTCAGTAAATAACACCAAGTTCAGGGTTAAACACAAACCTGACTAGTTCAGTATATAACACCAAGTTCAGGGTTAAACACAAACCTGACTAGTTCAGTATATAACACCAAGTTCAGGGTTAAACACACACACTTGAGTAGTTCAGTAAATAACACCAAGTTCAGGGTTAAACACAAACCTGACTAGTTCAGTATATAACACCAAGTTCAGGGTTAAACACACACACACTTGAGTAGTTCAGTAAATAACACCAAGTTCAGGGTTAAACACACACACTTGAGTAGTTCAGTAAATAACACCAAGTTCAGGGTTAAGGCGATGGTAACCTTAAAAAAATTTAATTCCATAATACTTAATTTCTATGTTCTTTTATGGGATAGGGTTTGATATTAAAGACTGCTGATCGATAAAATATTGTCAAATTGACTTTGCACTTAACGATTGCTATGGAAACCAAGATAAACAGCGGCCATCTTGAATTTCTTAATGTACCTCTAAAACATTTAATTTTTAATGTACAGGCTAAATTCTTTGTTTTATGTGTAAATAAATAGACCCTTTACAAGTTGAGTAGAAAATTTTAATGATATCTCTTTGCAGTTTTTTTTTTCAAAATGTGAAAATGGTAATGACATTTTTCATGACATTTTTTTTTTTTTTTAGTGTAGCACAAAAACTAAAATGTAATTTTCAAGATTAATCTACTCACAATGTAAGTGATATAATAAAGAATATCTCTGCAAAGTTTGAGTGAAATATAACGAATAGTTTTTAAAACAATTGTACTTATGTATAAAAAATTGGCAAAATGAGAAAACGGGGAAAAACTAATTATTTTTTTGTTTTTTATTACTAATGCACTCTTTTACGGAGAAAAAAAGTGTAAAACTGAACCTTGAGTGTTAAAATTGTCCTGCTGAATATGCAGGACCTCTCTCCAGGGCATGCAGCTCACCTTGTCTCTTCAGTTTGGCCGGTTGTACAGTGTCGCGTCTTTTAGTTTGTTTGTCCTTCTTGTACTTCAGACTATTTCTTACTTGCTTCTGCATCCTAAATGTTCCTAGTCTCTGCATATGCAGGTCTGTAGAAGGTCCATAAAACTGGGCAGTGTCTTGGGCAGCAGCAGCTCCAAAGTTGAACTCTCTTGCTACAGTTACAACTGCAAACTGAACGCGCTTGCGTGAGGCAAAGTTGTCTTTAGTGCATCGAGCCCATATCAAGCTGTGTAAACACTCATTTGAATTCTGAGTTTGTCCTGACACACATCTACTAAGTAGTTTAGTTTAGTTTGCGCAGTGCTGTTCCAAGGCGTTTACTGACATGGTTGATACACTCCTCTTTGTCTATCTGAATGTCATCCCCATATGGTTTGATCTTGGTATGTTCCGCAAATGTTTTTATGTCACCATCAGAAAGTATTGACGTGTAGCGAAGTTTATGACGGGCCACAGACCGTCGCCACAGCACCCTTCACCTCCATCATTCCAGCAGATCCTTTGAAATTGTTGTCACAGTTTAGAAGATGTTCTGCCTTCCATGCTGCAAATTAATCTGGTTTGTCCCTGGAAAGTGTCTTACAAGTGGTTTCACACACCTGGCAATATGTGGACATAACATGGGCATCTATGCAAAGTCCTGTAAGAACATCCACTGCACAGCCAACTCCAATGTGGGATGTGTGGCCTCTAGTCAGCCAAGTGCCATCAAAGCTGACACTAATATCTAGCACATCATTGTCATGTAGAGTTATGCCTGACTGTTGTGCATGAGCCTGTAGAACATACTTTACGGTTTGAGAGAAAACAGTGTCCTCCAGATCTTCTATCTTTGAATATAGTTTATTCTCTTTGCTGTGAAATGTTTTCTGATGAATACCTTGCAGGTTCATATTTTCACAAAAATTATTAAATGATTGATTGATTGATTTAGGAACCGACATCACAAAATTATTAAATGTTGTTGCACCCATCCCACAAACTAATGCTGAATATACTGACTGGCTGTTGACAGCAAAAGATCCATTACTTTTTTCAGATAGGTATCTTCCACACACTACTTCTTCACAACAAGAGCAGTAAACCTCTGCATACACAGCTAATCCCTTGGCTTTCTTGCTGTCAGTTTTCAAAATAAGACTATCATTTTTACAAACTGGACAACATAACAATTTGATTATTGCCTCAATTTCTGAACAATCAACTCTGATTACTCTGTGTTCCCGTTTTTGATATCCATTGTCGTCACCAGAATCATACTTGCTGCTAGTGGATGTTGTGTATTTATACGTATCTCTTTTAAATTGGCTTCGGGTAATAAAAGAATCACTTCTACAACTTTGAGAAGAACACGATAGCACTGATTCATTCAGATTCACTGTCAAAACACTTGGATTTGGAAGAAGTGGCATGGGTCGCTTACTTTCAGTAGTTTCAGAATTATCTGTATCGTTTACGACGTTCTGATAGGCTTTTCGCTGCTTACGAGCATTTGCGAGGTGTAGTCTGAGAGATTACTTACGTTGACTAGATGACTGGATGTTAAATTTCTTAGAACGAGGCATATTTCAATGCGTGTCAGTCTGTCGTCAACAATGAACTTTCAGCACGTCGCCAGGTGTAAACAACACAAAGCCGCCATTTTGGAAACCCACGTGATCAATTTCAGCCATCGGCGAACGCGGATTGCTTACGATGTTCCATATATGGAAGTTTCCGGAAGATGATAGACACGAATAAACCCGATGTACACAGAAGAGCTTCCGATTAGACGAACACGGAGTATCACGAACAGTTACGGAAGTTCACGACCTTTCCAGGGATACCTTACACGCGCGTGTCGTGTTTTCCTGAGATATCGTTGCTAGGATTTGAAAACCGTCAATTTTTCAACAATTGTCAATAATTAGACAATTTGACACAGAGGGTGGGTTCAGTAAATTATGAATATTGCATAAAAATAACAGTTTTTAAACAAAAACAAGTACAGAATCTGATAGAAGACATGATAAGGTGTCTAAAAATGAACTATTCCAAAAATAGCTAAGTTGACCAAAAATCGATGTTTTTACTGCCGCACATCGCCTTAAACACAAACCTGACTAATTCAGTATATAACAACCAAGTTCAGGGTTAAACACACACACTTGAGTAGTTCAGTAAATAACACCAAGTTCAGGGTTAAACACAAACCTGACTAGTTCAGTATATAACACCAAGTTCATGGTTAAACACACACAATTGAGTAGTTCAGTAAATAACACCAAGTTCAGGGTTAAACACACACACTTGAGTAGTTCAGTATATAACACCAAGTTCAGGGTTAAACACACACACTTGAGTAGTTCAGTATATAACACCAAGTTCAGGGTTAAACACACACACTTTTGTTCAGTATATAACACCAAGTTCGGGGTTAAACACAAACCTGCCTAGTTCAGTAAATAACACCAAGTTGAGGGTTAAACACAAACCTGACTAGTTCAGTATATAACACCAAGTTCAGGGTTAAACACACACACTTGAGTAGTTCAGTAAATAACACCAAGTTCAGGGTTAAACACAAACCTGACTAGTTCAGTATATAACACCAAGTTCAGGGTTAAACACAAACACTTGAGCAGTTCAGTAAATAACACCAAGTTCAGGGTTAAACACAAACCTGACTAGTTCATTGTATAACACCAAGTTCGGGGTTAAACACAAACCTGACTAGTTCAGTAAATAACACCAAGTTCAGGGTTAAACACACACACTTGAGTAGTTCAGTATATAATGCACAGTTAAACATGGTATCAAGCATGTGTCTGTATTCTGCCTGCACCCTGAGGTACACAGACTTGAGGTTGTGAACTGATCGATATAAACACGATCTTTGTGAGGTCATTTACATGTGGAAGATGTCAGTGTACATGGTGTGTATGTTACTGTCTGACATGAGAAGACACTACAGTTGGTATCATGTGTTTGTGTACTTTCTTCCACAGGTGAAGAGCGGCACAAACTGCGGGAGGATGTCTACGAGGCTATGGCTGAGGGAGATAGGGAGGAAGAATTTAACAAATGTGTACAAGACAAGACAGGCACCACTGGTGTGCGTAATTGTAATACTTCTACAGAAGTCGCCGGCATGGAGACTGACCAGACACAGAAGTCAACTGATGTTGACAGCCAGGCAGAGAATGGCACGCAGAAATGCTCTACAATCACCACAAGTAACAGTGGCCAGCAAGATGAGCCCACGGACAGTGTAGTCATGACAGAGAATGACCAGGTTGCTGGTCCAGGCCAAGAGCAGCTGGTGTCAGCAACCAGTGAACATGTGAAAGAGGAGGGGAAGAGTGACACACCAGGAAGTGCTGAGAACAAACCAGAAGATGACACTACTCCAGCCACGGAGAAGCCTGGTTCCAATACTGCAGACAGCACAGTTACACAGGCTGATCACACACAGCACGCACATCTGGATATTAGTGCAAAGGAAAACCAAGTGGTCAAAAGAGGTGACGAGCAAACAGATACACCAGCACAGACTGCCACTATGGAGCTGGAACAGATGGATGCTAGTCCAACAGACAGTGAGGAACCCAAAGCCACAGTAGAGAAGATGAATGAGGAGAGCAAGACAGAAAATAGTGAAAGCACAAAGAATGATCCCAGCCAGCCAGGTAGTGAACAGGTGGCAAACACCGCTGGCGATGTAGAGAAGGAGAGATGTGCTGAACAAATCGTCACAGAGGCTGTCAAAGAGGCATGTCAGAAAATAGTCGATGAAGAAGCAAATAGTCAGGAGGCAACTGTGGCCGGGGATGGTGCAGCAGCTACAGGCAAGGAGGTGGATGTTAGTGCTCTTCCGGCTGATGAGAGTGCAGATGTTGAGATGGCTGATGATGATGATGGTGAGTGATTGTATTGTCCTTTTGTTCAATAGCAGGGTGTTGACTTATCTTGCTCTCTAAACATGTTCACAACTGGGACCCCTGGCTGGGAGGGACAGCAATGTCCATATCTGGGACCCCTGGCTGGGAGGAACAATATACATAACTGGGACCCCTGGCTGGGAGGGACAACAATATCCATAACTGGGACCCCTGGCTGGGAGGGACAACAATATCCATAGCTGGGACCCCTGGCTGGGAGGGACAACAATATCCATAACTGGGACCCCTGGCTGGCAGGGACAACAGTATCCATAGCTGGGACCCCTGGCTGGGAGGGACAACAATATCCATAACTGGGACCCCTGGCTGAGAGGGACAACAATATACATAACTGGGACCCCTGGCTGGGAGGGACAATATCCATAGCTGGGACCCCTGGCTGGGAGGAAACAACAATATCCATAACTGAGACCCCTGGCTGGGAGGGACAACAATATCCATAACTGGGACCCCTGGCTGGGAAGGACAATAATATCCATAACTGGGACCCCTGGCTGGGAGGGACAACAATATACATAACTGGGACCCCTGGCTGGGAGGGACAACAATATCCATAACTGGGACCCCTGGCTGGGAGGGACAACAGTATCCATAACTGGGACCCTTGGGGGGGGGGGGGGACAATAATATACATAACTGGGACCCCCCTGGCTGGGAGGGACAACAATATCCATAGCTGGGACCCCTGGCTGGGAGGGACAATATCCATAGCTGGGACACCCCTGGCTGGGAGGAACAATATCCATAACTGGGATCCCTGGCTGGGAGGGACAATATCCATAGCTGGGACACCCCTGGCTGGGAGGGACAACAATATCCATAGCTGGGACACCCCTGGCTGGGAAGGACAACAATATACATAACTGGGACACCCCTGGCTGGGAAGGACAACAATATACATAACTGGGACCCCTGGCTGAGAAGGACAACAATATCCATAACTGGGACCCCTGGCTGGGAGGGACAACAATATCCATAACTGGGACCCCTGGCTGGGAGGGACAACAATATCCATAACTGGGACCCCTGGCTGGGAGGGACAATATCCATAACTGGGACACCCCTGGCTGGGAGGGACAATATCCATAGCTGGGACACCCCTGGCTGGGAGGGACAATATCCATAGCTGGGACCCCTGGCTGGGAGGGACAACAGTATCCATAACTGGGACCCTTGGCGGGGCGGGGGGGGGGGGACAATAATATACATAACTGGGACCCCCCTGGCTGGGAGGGACAACAATATCCATAGCTGGGACCCCTGGCTGGGAGGAACAATATCCATAACTGGGATCCCTGGCTGGGAGGGACAATATCCATAGCTGGGACACCCCTGGCTGGGAGGGACAACAATATCCATAGCTGGGACACCCCTGGCTGGGAGGGACAACAATATCCATAGCTGGGAGGGACAATATCCACAGCTGGGACCCCCCTGGCTGGGAGGGACAACAATATACATAACTGGGATCCCTGGCTGGGAGGGACAATATCCATAGCTGGGACCCCCCTGGCTGGGAGGGACAACAATATACATAGCTGGGAGGGACTACAATATACATAACTGGGACCCCCCTGGCTGGGAGGGACAACAATATCCATAGCTGGGACCCTGGCTGGGAAGGACAACAATATCCATAACTGGGACCCCTGGCTGGGAGGGACAACAATATACATAACTGGGACCTCCCTGGCTGGGAGGGACAACAATATACATAACTGGGATCCCCCTGGCTGGGAGGGACAACAATATACATAACTGGGACCCCTGGCTGGGAGGAACAATATCCATAGCTGGGAGGGAAATATCCATAACTGGGATCCCTGGCTGGGAGGGACAAAATCCATAACTGGGACCCCTGAAATCCATAACTGGGACCCGTGGCCGGGAAGGACAAAATCCATAACTGGGACCCCTGGCTGGGAGGAACAACAGTATCCTTAACAGATTGTCAGCTAAAGTCAGGGAGCAGGTTGTTGTTGAGTAGAATGGTGCCTCTAGGACTACAAGCTCAAGTGTGAAGATAAGAGGTAGCTGCAATCACTCAGTCTGGGGTGGCTAGAGGGTGCTTGAATCACCAGAGCAGTCAGTGTCTGGTGGTTAGTCTAGCCTGCTTCTCAGTCCTTGTTGTGTCAAGTTTCAACTGGACAGATGAGGCATGGATGGATACCAAGCATAGTCACCTCTCTCCTACGAGAACTGGCATGGACACACTGTCTGGGTCATCCTGGAGTGCAGGGTCACAGCCTAGCTGAAGCACCTGTAATGGGCAAGGGAGACATCTTAAAGACTGGATGACCAACTGCTGGTTGAAGACACAATCACCGATGGAACAATATATTTAAGGGTGCTTGGGTTTGGATTTAAGCGGGGTTCTAGCAAAGATAGGCTGACAGTGCACTGTTGGAACTCAGAGTCTAGACCTGATGACATTTGCTGAGGCAGACAGGAGTGGCTGTGCTGGAGAGGAGTGCTATGATGTGGACTCTTAGAACCATGAACCAGTGTTAATGCTGTGTGATTGTGTTGTATTTAATGGGCATGTCTTCATCTTTCTGTTACCATCTAGCTATGGATGACGGTGATGATGATGATGATGCTAATGCTCCAAGTGATCATGAAGAAAATGGAGATGAGAAAGCAGATGTAAGCATTTAATGACAATTTTAATACTATGTTAGTGTGCATGGGGCAGGTGGTGTGTCGTTTCTGTAGGCAATAGGGGACCTGGGTATGGAATATAGATTGTGTTCATCTGTTTGTTGACACTCTCATATTGATTATATTGTCCTTGTCATTGTTCGCTGGGATGATTTGATTGTGCTACATTCATTGATCTGTGGACGTAATTAGCTGGGATGAGTTGATTGTGCTACATTCATTGATCTGTGGACGTAATTTGCTGGGATGAGTTGATTGCGCTACATTCATTAATCTGTGGACGTAATTAGCTGGGATGAGTTGATTGTGCTACATTCATTGATCTGTGGACGTAATTAGCTGTGATGAGTTTATTGTGCTATATTTGTTGATCTGTGGACATAATTAGCTGTGACGAGTTGATTGTGCTACATTCATTGATCTGTGGACGTAATTAGCTGGGATGAGTTGATTATGCTACATTCATTGATCTGTGGACGTAATTAGCTGGGATGAGTTGATTGTGCTACATTCATTGATCTGTGGACGTAATTAGCTGGGATGAGTTGATTGTGCTACATTCATTGATCTGTGGACGTAATTAGCTGGGATGAGTTGATTGTGCTACATTCATTGATCCGTGGACGTAATTAGCTGGGATGAGTTGATTGTGCTACATTCATTGATCTGTGGACGTAATTAGCTTGGATGACTTGATTGTGCTACATTCATTGATCTGTGGACGTAATTAGCTGGGATGACTTCATTGTGCTACATTCATTGATCTGTGGACGTAATTAGCTGGGATGACTTGATTGTGCTACATTCATTGATCTGTGGACGTATTTAGCTGGGCTGACTTGATTGTGCTACATTCATTGATCTGTGGACGTAATTAGCTGAGATGAGTTGATTGTGCTACATTCATTGATCTGTTGACATAATTAGCTGGGATGAGTTGATTGTGCTACATTCATTGATCTGTGGACGTATTTAGCTGGGATGAGTTGATTGTGCTACATTCATTGATCTGTGGACGTAATTAGCTGAGATGAGTTGATTGTGCTACATTCATTGATCTGTTGACATAATTAGCTATGATGAGTTGAGTGTGCTACATTCATTGATCTGTGGACGTATTTAGCTGGGATGAGTTGATTGTGCTACATTCATTGATCTGTGGACGTAATTTGCTGGGATGAGTTGATTGCGCTACATTCATTAATCTGTGGACGTAATTAGCTGGGATGAGTTGATTGTGCTACATTCATTGATCTGTGGACGTAATTAGCTGTGATGAGTTTATTGTGCTATATTTGTTGATCTGTGGACATAATTAGCTGTGACGAGTTGATTGTGCTACATTCATTGATCTGTGGACATAATTAGCTTGTGTGGCTTGATTGTGCTGCTTTCATTGATCTGTTGACATAATTAGCTGAGATGAGTTGATTGTGCTACATTCATTGATCTGTGGACGTAATTAGCTGGGATGAGTTGATTATGCTACATTCATTGATCTGTGGACGTAATTAGCTGGGATGAGTTGATTGTGCTACATTCATTGATCTGTGGACGTAATTAGCTGGGATGAGTTGATTGTGCTACATTCATTGATCTGTGGACGTAATTAGCTGGGATGAGTTGATTGTGCTACATTCATTGATCCGTGGACGTAATTAGCTGGGATGAGTGATTGTGCTACATTCATTGATCTGTGGACGTAATTAGCTTGGATGACTTGATTGTGCTACATTCATTGATCTGTGGACGTAATTAGCTGGGATGACTTCATTGTGCTACATTCATTGATCTGTGGACGTAATTAGCTGGGATGACTTGATTGTGCTACATTCATTGATCTGTGGACGTATTTAGCTGGGCTGACTTGATTGTGCTACATTCATTGATCTGTGGACGTAATTAGCTGAGATGAGTTGATTGTGCTACATTCATTGATCTGTTGACATAATTAGCTGGGATGAGTTGATTGTGCTACATTCATTGATCTGTGGACGTATTTAGCTGGGATGAGTTGATTGTGCTACATTCATTGATCTGTTGACATAATTAGCTATGATGAGTTGAGTGTGCTACATTCATTGATCTGTGGACGTATTTAGCTGGGATGAGTTGATTGTGCTACATTCATTGATCTGTTGACATAATTAGCTGGGATGAGTTGATTGTGCTACATTCATTGATCTGTGGATGTAATTAGCTGGGATGAGTTGACTGTGCTACATTCATTGATCTGTGGATGTAATTAGCTGGGATGAGTTGATTGTGCTACATTCATTGATCTGTGGACGTAATTAACTGGGATGACTTGATTATTATTATTGCACTGTATGTGTTGGTTTGTTAGGCGCTATACCCAAGTGAATATTATATTGTCTTGGCTATATAGCAGCTGAAATGATATTTATTTGACAGTTGAATATTATCTAACTAGATTGTTGGGATGTGTGTCAGATGTTGGACCCCTGACATGTGTGCGCATGTTGTTGTCTGGGTGGCCTCAGGCTTGATAGATTTGAATGGAGTGTAGTGTTGATTTCATGTGGGGTATCTTAATACACATCTAGCCAGCCAACCAAATAGGTGTACCCAAGTACGTGTCCAATATGCCTTGGTTGTCACACATGAGAAACTGGTCTGAATAGGTGACTGCTGTGCCACATCTCACAGTGAGCATGCCTGCCCACAGACAGCAGCAGTGGTTGCCTGTGATGTGCCACATCTCACAGTGAGCATGCCTGCCCGCAGACAGCAGCAGTGGTTAGTGTGGTTGCTTGTGAAGACAGTGGTCCAGGTTTAATCCCTCACAGGAACCGGGGTCAGTACAGCCTCATCAACATGGGTACTAAAGATTGTAAGAACATATCTGGACAGGTGAGGGGAGGGAGGGAGGGAGGTGATCATCACATCTGTTGTCTGGGCATAGAGAATGTAAACATATCTGGACGGGAGGGGAGGGAGGGAAGTGATCATTACATCTGTTGTCTGGGCCTAGAGAATGTGAACATATCACTGTTGACATCCCAGCTGCATCTGCCAAAGGACAGGCATTTGTTTATCCACAACAGAGAATGAATGTGTTAGCATTTGTGCGTTTGTTACCTACACTGTAGATGTCTGTCTCTCCTGTGTGTGTGTTAGCATTTGTGCTTCTGTTACCTACACTGTAGATGTCTGTCTCTCTCCTGGTGTGTGTGTTAGCATTTGTGCGTTTGTTACCTACACTGTAGATGTCTGTCTCTCCTGGTTGTGTGTTAGCATTTGTGCGTTTGTTACCTACACTGTAGATGTCCTCTCCTGGTGTGTGTGTTAGCATTTGTGCGTTTGTTACCTACACTGTAGATGTCTGTCTCTCCTGGTGTGTGTGTTAGCATTTGTGCGTTTGTTACCTACACTGTAGATGTCTGTCTCTCCTGGTATGTGTTAGCATTTGTGCTTGTTACCTACACAATAGATGTCTGTCTCTCTCCTGGTGTGTGTGTGTGTGTGTTAGCATTTGTGCTTCTGTTACCTACACTGTAGATGTCTGTCTCTCTCCTGGTGTGTGTGTGTGTTAGCATTTGTGCGTTTGTTACCTACACTGTAGTCTGTCTTGTCTCTCCTGGTATGTGTGTTAGCATTTGTGCTTGTTACCTACACAATAGATGTCTGTCTCTCTCCTGGTGTGTGTGTGTGTGTGTGTGTGTTAGCATTTGTGTGTCTGTTACCTACACTGTAGATGTCTGTCTCTCTCCTGGTGTGTGTGTGTGTGTGTTAGCATTTGTGCGTTTGTTACCTACACTGTAGATGTCTGTCTCTCCTGGTATGTGTTAGCATTTGTGCTTGTTACCTACACAATAGATGTCTGTCTCTCTCCTGGTGTCTGTGTGTGTGTGTGTGTGTTAGCATTTGTGCTTCTGTTACCTACACTGTAGATGTCTGTCTCTCTCCTGGTGTGTGTGTGTGTGTTAGCATTTGTGCGTATGTTACCGACACTGTAGATGTCTGTCTCTCCTGGTATGTGTTAGCATTTGTGCTTGTTACCTACACAATAGATGTCTGTCTCTCTCCTGGTGTGTGTGTGTGTGTGTTAGCATTTGTGCTTCTGTTACCTACACTGTAGATGTCTGTCTCTCTCCTGGTGTGTGTGTGTGTGTTAGCATTTGTGCGTTTGTTACCTACACTGTAGTCTGTCTGTCTCTCCTGGTATGTGTGTTAGCATTTGTGCTTGTTACCTACACAATAGATGTCTGTATCTCTCCTGGTGTGTGTGTGTGTGTGTGTTAGCATTTGTGTGTCTGTTACCTACACTGTAGATGTCTCTCTCCTGGTGTGTGTGTGTGTTAGCATTTGTGCTTCTGTTACCTACACTGTAGATGTCTGTCTCTCCTGGTGTGTGTGTTAGCATTTGTGCTTGTTACCTACACAATAGTCTGTCTCTCTCCTGGTGTGTGTGTGTGTTAGCATTTGTGCTTCTGTTACCTACACTGTAGATGTCTGTCTCTCCTGGTGTGAGTGTTAGCATTTGTGCTTGTTACCTACACAATAGATGTCTGTCTCTCTCCTGGTGTGTGTGTGTGTGTGTTAGCATTTGTGCTTCTGTTACCTACACTGTAGATGTCTGTCTCTCCTGGTGTGTGTGTTAGCATTTGTGCTTGTTACCTACACAATAGTCTGTCTCTCTCCTGGTGTGTGTGTGTGTGTGTTAGCATTTGTGCTTCTGTTACCTACACTGTAGATGTCTGTCTCTCCTGGTGTGAGTGTTAGCATTTGTGCTTGTTACCTACACAATAGATGTCTGTCTCTCTCCTGGTGTGTGTGTGTGTGTGTTAGCATTTGTGCTTCTGTTACCTACACTGTAGTCTGTCTGTTTCTCCTGGTGTATGTATCGGGAGAGGTGCTGTGGACAACTGATGTGTGGTGTATGTACCTTCCTTCTCTGTTTGAGAACACCCTGTCAGTGCATGTGTGTAGATATAACGCCATGTTTGAGGTTATCTGTAATATGTGTTTGTACGACTTCTTACAGGATGTTCCCAATTTCCAGCTGGCTTGGGAGTACTTGGAGCTGGCTAAAGTTATATATCTGAAGTAAGTTTTTTATGAACAGCTTTAGTCTCTCTCTCGTTTCTTTGTGTACAGCTTTAGTTTTTTTTTTTTTTTAATCTGTTTGTGTACAGCTTTAATTTTTCTATCTCTGAAGTTTATTTCTGTATAATTTCATTTCTGTTTGTTTAATTTGCTATATCTCAATGTTTATTCACAGCTTTAGTTTTTATTTTATAGCTCATCTCTTCTTTCTCTCCCTCTGTCACACACACACACAGAGTGAAGGAGTTTGTCCAGCATGATTACCTGCTATAAGAGAGGTCCAAGTTCAATCCTCAGCAGAGGTCGAGATTCTGGCTTGACCCAGCCACATAAACCAGGCTACCAGTTTTCAGAATTGTCTGGCAGGGTCAGGTGGTGAGGGAGGCAGCTGGTAGTCACGGGGTAGAACACTGCACAGCCCAACATGAGCATCTGCTGCTGGATTACCATGCTCTTTTATGCCAGCATACATGTTTGACAATCTTGTTGCTGTCCCATTGCCTTCTGGAAATATCATGTGCCACTTTGTGACTGTAGTCATATGGTGAGGGCATATTGTTCTTAGTTTGTCTTCATGTCTGTCTGCTTGATTGACATGTGTGTCTGTCCGTCTGTTCACAGGTCAGAGTCAGTAGATGATCAGCTCAAGGCTGCAGAATGCCACATCAAGTTGGGAGAACTCAGTATGGAGACAGGTAACATACACTCACTCACTTGACTTGTTTCATGAATAATCACTACAGATTTGTGTCACACAATTCAGTCATCATGTTTGTCATGTCTGTCTTGTGCCAAGTCGTGTCTTGTTCACCCTGTCCAGGTTTTAATCAGATGAATGTTTTTTTAAAATATGTTCCCACTAACCAGTATATGGATGTGGCTTGACCCATGTCAGTGTGAACCGTAGGCAGTGGTAAGTTGGTGTGAGACTGGTGGGTCAGTGATGTACATATTTCTTGTCTCTGTTTCCAGAACAATACTCCACTGCTGCCGGGGATTTAGAGATTGCCTTAAAGATTCAGCAGAAACACCTGCCAGCCACTGACCGACTGATTGCGGAAACTCACTATCAGTTAGGACTGGCCTATGGTCTGGGTGGAGAGTATGAACGGTCCATTCAACAATACACCACTGCCATTGGTGTGCTGGAGTCCAAGATTGGTATGGGATTGTTGTGTTGTCCAGTGTGTCTTGTGCTGTTCTGTGACACTCAGTGTGCTCTACACATTGATAGACTTGCTTGCAGTCTGTCATGTTTGGTATTTCAGCTACCAAGTCTAGAACTGGAGTCACTCCAGCAGCTTAACTGGGAAGTCAAACTCAAGGCCCGCAGGCCACATCCGGCTGGCCTGGTTTCTGTATTGTCATACTGAATGTTCACACTATATTGTTGACTGCTGGCTTGGTTGTTTCTATGTCATACTGAATGTTCACACTATATTGTTGACTGCTGGCTTGGTTGTTTCTATACTGTCATACTGAATGTTCACACTATATTGTTGACTGTTGGTTGTTTCTATATTGTCATACTGAATGTTCACACTATATTGTTGACTACTGGCCAGGTTGTTTCTATATTGTCATACTGAATGTTCACACTATATTGTTGACTGCTGGTTGTTTCTATATTGTCATACTGAATGTTCACACTATATTGTTGACTGCTGGCCTGGTTTCTGTATTGTCATACTGAATGTTCACACTATATTTTTGACTGCTGGCCAAGTTGTTTCTATATTGTCATACTGAATGTTCACACTATATTGTTGACTACTGGCCTGGTTGTTTCTACATTGTCATACTGAATGTTCACACTATTGTTGACCGCTGGCCAGGTTGTTTCTATATTGTCATACTGAATGTTCACACTATATTGTTGACTGTTGGTTGTTTCTGTATTGTCATACTGAATGTTCACACTTTATAGACTGCTGGCCAGATTGTTTCTATAGTGTCATACTGAATGTTCACACTATATTGTTGACTGCTGGTTGTTTCTATATTGTCATACTGAATGTTCACACTATATTGTTGACTGCTGGCCAGGTTGTTTCTATATTGTCATACTGAATGTTCACACTATTGTTGACCGCTAGCCAGGTTGTTTCTATATTGTCATACTGAATGTTCACACTATATTGTTGACTGTTGGTTGTTTCTGTATTGTCATACTGAATGTTCACACTTTATAGACTGCTGGCCAGATTGTTTCTATAGTGTCATACTGAATGTTCACACTATATTGTTGACTGCTGGTTGTTTCTATATTGTCATACTAAATGTTCACACTATATTGTTGACTGCTGTCCTGGTTGTTTCTATATTGTCATACTGAATGTTCACACTATATTGTTGACTGCTGTCCTGGTTGTTTCTATATTGTCATACTGAATGTTCACACTATATTGTTGACTGATGGTTGTTTCTGTATTGTCATACTGAATGTTCACACTTTATAGACTGCTGGCCAGATTGTTTCTATAGTGTCATACTGAATGTTCACACTATATTGTTGACTGCTGGTTGTTTCTATATTGTCATACTGAATGTTCACACTATATTGTTGACTACTGGCCTGGTTGTTTCTATATTGTCATACTGAATGTTCACACTATATTGTTGACTGCTGTCCTGGTTGTTTCTATATTGTCATACTGAATGTTCACACTATATTGTTGACTGCTGGTTGTTTCTATAGTGTCATACTGAATGTTCACACTATATTGTTGACTGCTGTCCTGGTTGTTTCTATATTGTCATACTGAATGTTCACACTATATTGTTGGCTGTTGGCCTGGTTGTTTCTATAGTGTCATACTGAATGTTCACACTATATTGTTGACTGCTGTCCTGGTTGTTTCTATATTGTCATACTGAATGTTCACACTATCTTGTTGGCTGTTGGCCTGGTTGTTTCTATAGTGTCATACTGAATGTTCACACTATATTGTTGACTGCTGGTTGTTTCTATAGTGTCATACTGAATGTTCACACTATATTGCTGACTACTGGCCTGGTTGTTTCTATATTGTCATACTGAATGTTCACACTATATTGTTGACTGCTGGCCTGGTTGTTTCTATATTGTCATACTGAATGTTCACACTATATTGTTGACTGCTGGCCTGGTTGTTTCTATATTGTCATACTGAATGTTCACACTATATTGTTGACTGCTGGCCTGGTTGTTTCTATATTGTCATACTGAATGTTCACACTATATTGTTGACTGCTGGCCTGGTTGTTTCTATATTGTCATACTGAATGTTCACACTATATTGTTGACTGCTGGCCTGGTTTGTTTCTATATTGTCATACTGAATGTTCACACTATATTGTTGACTGCTGGCCTGGTTGTTTCTATATTGTCATACTGAATGTTCACACTATATTGTTGACTGCTGGCCTGGTTGTTTCTATATTGTCATACTGAATGTTCACACTATATTGTTGACTGCTGGCCTGGTTGTTTCTATATTGTCATACTGAATGTTCACACTATATTGTTGACTGCTGGCCTGGTTGTTTCTATATTGTCATACTGAATGTTCACACTATATTGTTGACTACTGGCCTGGTTGTTTCTATATTGTCATACTGAATGTTCACACTATATTGTTGACCGCTGGCCTGGTTGTTTCTATATTGTCATACTGAATGTTCACACTATATTGTTGACTGCTGGCCTGGTTGTTTCTGTATTGTCATGCTGAATGTTCACACTATATTGTTGACTACTGGCCTGGTTGTTTCTATATTGTCATACTGAATGTTCACACTATATTGTTGACTACTGGCCTGGTTGTTTCTATATTGTCATACTGAATGTTCACACTATATTGTTGACTACTGGCCAGGTTGTTTCTATATTGTCATACTGAATGTTCACACTATATTGTTGACTACTGGCCTGGTTGTTTCTATATTGTCATACTGAATATTCACACTATAATGTTCACACTATATTGTTGACCGCTGGCCTGGTTGTTTCTATATTGTCATACTGAATGTTCACACTATATTGTTGACTGTTGCTTGTTTCTATATTGTCATACTAAATGTTCACACTATATTGTTGACTTCTGGCCTGGTTGTTTCTATATTGTCATACTGAATGTTCACACTATATTGTTGACTGCTGGCCTGGTTGTTTCTATATTGTCATACTGAATATTCACACTATAATGTTCACACTATATTGTTGACCGCTGGCCTGGTTGTTTCTATATTGTCATACTGAATGTTCACACTATATTGTTGACCGCTGGCCTGGTTGTTTCTATATTGTCATACTGAATGTTCACACTATATTGTTGACCGCTGGCCTGGTTGTTTCTATATTGTCATAATAAATGTTCACATGCTTGATGCTTCTACAGAGTCACTCAGTCAGCTGGTCAAGAATGAAGTCAGTGGTGAAAACAAAGGTGAGGTGTATGTAGTTCGTGTTGTGTAGCTCTCACACTGTCCATTGCTAGCCACATGCCTTCAGCACACATGCCCACACCAGTAAACGGTGCCAACTGTACCCAGGCCGTTCTTGGCTGTCATTCATTCTACATCTGGTGGTTTCTGGTGAAAGGCCAGCCTACGGTTTAACAGCATGCAATGCATGATGTGTTAACATTGTGTCAGAAGCATTTGTGGGGTGGAGTCCGTTTTAATCTCATCTCATCTCATCATGTTCCTCTTGTACCTTCTGGTGTCGATGTGAAGTATAAACATCGTGAGAGTGCCCGCTTCTTGTATCGATATTCCTATGGACTGTTATTCCCTGCGTCCAACGTTTACTTCCTTCTGGTCTGTACATCATTGCTTGTTGTGGTATACTGTTAGTTGGTAACCTACTTGCATGACCAGACCATTTGACTTGCTGCCTTCTAATAAAATCTAGTGCAGCTATACTATAACCCCCACTTTAGTCCTGATTTCTTCATTTCTGATCTTATCTCTTCTTAATACATTGAGTATTCTTCTCAGGAATCTCATTTCTGTTGATTTTTCTTTTCTCTTTTTCTGTCATTGTCCAGGTTTGGCATTGGTAACATAGTTGGTAGGAAGATTGTGTTGTAAAGTGCTTTCTTAGTGGTTATTGATACATGTTTGTTCTTTAGTATTGGTGCCATTTGTCCAATGAGTTGGTTTGCCTTATTGCACCTATTTTCGATCTCGTCTTCTGATCTGCCATTTGATATTATACTTCCTAGGTACTTGAAACTCTTTACTTGTTTCGAGGGATGTTCGTTTAGGTGAATTGTTGTTGCTGTTTCTTCTTTAGTTGGTCATTTTATTACCTCTGTTTTACTTGTGCTAATTTTCATGTTATGTTCCCTACACATTTCATTTAGACTATTCATGTGGTCTAGTAATTCAGCTTCCGATTTTGCTATTACTGCTTGGTTGTCCTGTTCTCATCATGCGGTGTTCTTGTGGTCTCTGTTTGGCTGGTTTCTTTACATATGTTGTCTATATATGTTATAAACAAGAGAGGGGACAGGATACAATCTTGTCGTACTCCGGATCTTATGGTGAAGGATTCTGAGTGTCCTCCAGTTGCTCTCACTATGCATTCACTGTTGTTGTATAAACTTCTACATAGGTTTGTTAGATGTGTACTCACTCCATACCAATTAAGGATTTCCCACAGCTTGTTTCTATCTACTCTTTCAAATGCCTTTTCTTGGTCGACAAAGGCTAAGAGTGTTTCATTGAATTAAATTGATTTTTCTATAAGTTGTCTAAGGGCAAAAATGGCATCTGTGCATCCTTTGTTTTTCCTAAATCCAAGTTGTGTTTCGCTTAGCTGGGGTTCTATAGTAGTTCGTAATCTCTTCTCAAGAATTTTGCAAAATATTTTCCCAGCATGACTCACCAGTGAAATGCCTCTGTATTGTGTGCAGTCTCTTTTGCTGCCTTTGCTTGTCCAGATTGGGATAATTGTGACGTTTCCCCAGTCTCGATTGAATGTCAGCGTGTATTGTTAAACCCTGCCTGGCTGCTGATGTCAATGCCATTGGCTACCTACATATGGGCAGATACAATCACTTGGTGTTCCTGGCCACCAATGAATATAATGGGAGCTGTGTAGTGAGCACATTGACGCCATCACGCAGGCGGGCGGGAGGCTGGCAGTGCTCTGTGATCACACCTGCATGGAATAAGGCATCCAGAACTTGCTTCAGCATAGAACACTAGCTACAGGTCTCTGGTTTCACTATAAGTCAGACGGGTGATTATAGTTACAGGTGTTTCAGTTAGTGTAGTTTGACTACACCCATCTCCAGACCAGCCATTCCATGGCCTCCACATATGAAATTTTATTACTAGAAGTCCACATGAAAAAATCCCGGTCCTTACCGGGGGTTGACCCGGGACGTCCAGCACTCGAGGCTTACCTCGAGACCACTCAGCCCCCTGTATGTCATTTATCTATTGTAGTAGTCCAGGCCACTGTACGTCTCTATCTGGCGCCTGCATTTTCAGTTGTTTTACTGGCTCATATTTTCAGCAGTTATGCTGGCCCCTGAATTATATTTGTTTCTATCTCTGGTCATCAATGGTTCAGTTCCATTTCATGTACAGTTCACTTTGCATAGATCCCATTAAGTTTGCACATTTCCATTTAAAAAAACCTGAGTTGTTTGAAGCCTAGAGTCCACGTTATTACCTTCCGCTATCATGTGGACAGAGGGAATGACCCCACATTTGTCACCGCTGCTCTACCTAGGGAATGACCCCACAGCTATCACCGCTGCTCTACCACAAGCTGTCACCTCTACTCTACCATAGCTGTTGCCGCTGCTCTACCACAAGCTATCACCTCTACTCTACCACAAGCTGTCACCTCTACTCTACCACAAGCTATCACCTCTACTCTACCACAAGCTGTCACCTCTACTCTACCACAAGCTATCACCTCTACTCTACCACAAGCTGTCACCTCTACTCTACCATAGCTGTCGCCGCTGCTCTACCACAAGCTGTCACCTCTACTCTACCACAAGCTGTCACCTCTACTCTACCACAAGCTGTCACCTCTACTCTACCATAGCTGTCGCCGCTGCTCTACCACAAGCTATCACCTCTACTCTACCACAAGCTGTCACCTCTACTCTACCATAGCTGTCGCCGCTGCTCTACCACAAGCTATCACCGCTGCTCTACCACAAGCTGTCACCTCTACTCTACCACAAGCTGTCACCTCTACTCTACCACAAGCTGTCACCTCTACTCTACCACAAGCTGTCACCTCTACTCTACCACAAGCTGTCACCTCTACTCTACCATAGCTGTCGCCGCTGCTCTACCACAAGCTGTCACCTCTACTCTACCACAAGCTGTCACCTCTACTCTACCACAAGCTATCACCTCTACTCTACCACAAGCTATCACCTCTACTCTACCACAAGCTGTCACCTCTACTCTACCACAAGCTGTCACCTCTACTCTACCACAAGCTGTCACCTCTACTCTACCACAAGCTGTCACCTCTACTCTACCACAAGCTGTCACCTCTACTCTACCACAAGCTGTCACCTCTACTCTACCACAAGCTGTCACCTCTACTCTACCACAAGCTGTCACCTCTACTCTACCACAAGCTGTCACCTCTACTCTACCACAAGCTGTCACCTCTACTCTACCATAGCTGTCGCCACTGCTCTACCACAAGCTATCACCTCTACTCTACCACAAGCTATCACCTCTACTCTACCACAAGCTGTCACCTCTACTCTACCACAAGCTGTCACCTCTACTCTACCACAAGCTGTCACCTCTACTCTACCACAAGCTATCACCGCTACTCTACCACAAGCTGTCACCTCTACTCTACCACAAGCTGTCACCTCTACTCTACCACAAGCTGTCACCTCTACTCTACCACAAGCTATCACCTCTACTCTACCACAAGCTGTCACCTCTACTCTACCACAAGCTATCACCTCTACTCTACCACAAGCTGTCACCTCTACTCTACCATAGCTGTCGCCGCTGCTCTACCACAAGCTGTCACCTCTACTCTACCACAAGCTGTCACCTCTACTCTACCACAAGCTGTCACCTCTACTCTACCATAGCTGTCGCCGCTGCTCTACCACAAGCTATCACCTCTACTCTACCACAAGCTGTCACCTCTACTCTACCATAGCTGTCGCCGCTGCTCTACCACAAGCTATCACCGCTGCTCTACCACAAGCTGTCACCTCTACTCTACCACAAGCTGTCACCTCTACTCTACCACAAGCTGTCACCTCTACTCTACCACAAGCTGTCACCTCTACTCTACCACAAGCTGTCACCTCTACTCTACCATAGCTGTCGCCGCTGCTCTACCACAAGCTGTCACCTCTACTCTACCACAAGCTGTCACCTCTACTCTACCACAAGCTATCACCTCTACTCTACCACAAGCTATCACCTCTACTCTACCACAAGCTGTCACCTCTACTCTACCACAAGCTGTCACCTCTACTCTACCACAAGCTGTCACCTCTACTCTACCACAAGCTGTCACCTCTACTCTACCACAAGCTGTCACCTCTACTCTACCACAAGCTGTCACCTCTACTCTACCACAAGCTGTCACCTCTACTCTACCATAGCTGTCGCCACTGCTCTACCACAAGCTATCACCTCTACTCTACCACAAGCTATCACCTCTACTCTACCACAAGCTGTCACCTCTACTCTACCACAAGCTGTCACCTCTACTCTACCACAAGCTGTCACCTCTACTCTACCACAAGCTATCACCGCTACTCTACCACAAGCTGTCGCCGCTGCTCTACCACAAGCTATCACCTCTACTCTACCACAAGCTGTCACCTCTACTCTACCACAAGCTGTCACCTCTACTCTACCACAAGCTATCACCTCTACTCTACCACAAGCTGTCACCTCTACTATACCACAAGCTGTCGCCGCTGCTCTACCACAAGCTATCACCTCTACTCTACCACAAGCTGTCACCTCTACTCTAACACAAGCTGTCACCTCTACTCTACCACAAGCTATCACCTCTACTCTACCATAGCTGTCGCTGCTGCTCTACCACAAGCTATCACCTCTACTCTACCACAAGCTGTCACCTCTACTCTACCACAAGCTGTCACGTCTACTCTACCATAGCTGTCGCCGCTGCTCTACCACAAGCTATCACCTCTACTCTACCACAAGCTATCACCTCTACTCTACCACAAGCTGTCACCTCTACTCTACCACAAGCTGTCGCCGCTGCTCTACCACAAGCTATCACCTCTACTCTACCACAAGCTGTCACCTCTACTCTACCACAAGCTGTCACCTCTACTCTACCACAAGCTATCACCTCTACTCTACCATAGCTGTCGCTGCTGCTCTACCACAAGCTGTCACCTCTACTCTACCACAAGCTGTCACCTCTACTCTACCACAAGCTGTCACCTCTACTCTACCACAAGCTGTCACCTCTACTCTACCATAGCTGTCGCTGCTGCTCTACCACAAGCTGTCACCTCTACTCTACCACAAGCTGTCACCTCTACTCTACCATAGCTGTCGCCGCTGCTCTACTGAGGGAATCTTCTTCTGTGCTCATCCAGTGTTTTTTCGGACGTGATTGCATTGTGCCTTTTTACAGTAGAGCTGCGTTCTTGCAGTGTTAGGCGGACATTTGTTGACCGGGTTAACCATCCGGGGTAGTGAGGGAATGACCCCACAGATGTCACTGCTGCTCTACCACGGCATGTCCATTCAATGTGGATTGATAAGTGAAGTCTTGACTGGTGCCAGGTTTAGTATGGGGACCAGATGTTTATATTTCACAATCTGGATGTTTGAGCTCTTCACCAGCAGCCATCTTGATCATGTCACACTTCAGACTTGTCTGCTGGTCTTGTTTGACTGCAGCTCTAGTAGTTTGTGCAGCTCTAGTAGTTTGTGCAGCTCTAGTAGTTTCTGCAGCTCTAGTAGTTTCTGCAGCTCTATTAGTTTCTGCAGCTCTATTAGTTTCTGCAGCTCTATTAGTTTCTGCAGCTCTAGTAGTTTCTGCAGCTCTATTAGTTTCTGCAGCTCTATTAGTTTCTGCAGCTCTATTAGTTTCTGCAGCTCTAGTAGTTTCTGCAGCTCTATTAGTTTCTGCAGCTCTATTAGTTTCTGCAGCTCTAGTAGTTTCTGCAGCTCTAGTAGTTTCTGCAGCTCTAGTAGTTTCTGCAGCTCTAGTAGTTTCTGCAGCTCTAGTAGTTTCTGCAGCTCTATTAGTTTCTGCAGCTCTAGTAGTTTCTGCAGCTCTAGTAGTTTCTGCAGCTCTAGTAGTTTCTGCAGCTCTAGTAGTTTCTGCAGCTCTAGTAGTTTCTGCAGCTCTATTAGTTTCTGCAGCTCTATTAGTTTCTGCAGCTCTATTAGTTTCTGCAGCTCTAGTAGTTTCTGCAGCTCTATTAGTTTCTGCAGCTCTAGTAGTTTCTGCAGCTCTAGTAGTTTCTGCAGCTCTATTAGTTTCTGCAGCTCTAGTAGTTTCTGCAGCTCTAGTAGTTTCTGCAGCTCTAGTAGTTTCTGCAGCTCTAGTAGTTTCTGCAGCTCTATTAGTTTCTGCAGCTCTAGTAGTTTCTGCAGCTCTATTAGTTTCTGCAGCTCTATTAGTTTCTGCAGCTCTAGTAGTTTCTGCAGCTCTATTAGTTTCTGCAGCTCTAGTAGTTTCTGCAGCTCTAGTAGTTTCTGCAGCTCTATTAGTTTCTGCAGCTCTATTAGTTTCTGCAGCTCTAGTAGTTTCTGCAGCTCTAGTAGTTTCTGCAGCTCTAGTAGTTTCTGCAGCTCTAGTAGTTTCTGCAGCTCTAGTAGTTTCTGCAGCTCTATTAGTTTCTGCAGCTCTAGTAGTTTCTGCAGCTCTATTAGTTTCTGCAGCTCTAGTAGTTTCTGCAGCTCTAGTAGTTTCTGCAGCTCTAGTAGTTTCTGCAGCTCTAGTAGTTTCTGCAGCTCTAGTAGTTTCTGCTGATTTCATTTGCAAACGTACGTCATGTCACTCATATACGTCAGGTCACTCATATGGTATTGAAATATGGACATGGAGAAATGGGATGAACCACATACAGAGGCATGTGGAATGTGTTGCCAGGAATTGACCAGAACCAGCTGGACTGAGACATGTGCAGAACACAGAAGACTTGTTACAGTAACAGAAGTGAATGCTGTCCTGATGTGCTGACATACTAAGGCTTGAAGAAACCCCCAGAGTACTAGAAAGCCTAGTGTTGGAGGGAAAGAGGCAGGAGTAGACCAAGAACAATATGTATAAAATAGGCAGATCTATCACCTCAGGCACATGTTGAATTAAAGACTGCAGCACAAGACAGACAGCTGAGGAAGAATAATCAGGGAACTTCGTCACCAGCCCAATGGTTTAAATACTTCATCTGTCATTTGATGGAGCTGTTATCTGTCAGTGTGTGCATTCAGTTGTCTGTGTTTGCTCGAGTTGAACTAAACCAAGAGGGGTCATGTTTCCAGGGGTCTAATTCTGTGTGTGTGTCCATTACAGAGAATGCTGAGGGAGGGGAGCTGAAACAGTACCAGGATGAAATCAAGGAACTACAAGACCTGATTCCTGAAATTAAGAACAAAGTAAGTGTCGAGGACACATGTTGTGTTCACAAATCTGTATGAAATAAAGACACTCCTATAATATGTTGACTGTCACTACACACTGAGCATTTCATGTGTGCTCATGATCCTCTCATAGAACAGACAGCCCAGGCCCTTTCTGCTCAAGTTGGAGAATAATGGCATTGATTGATCTATAAGAGAAACATTGACTGCAGTAGGGTTTGACAATTTCAGATACAACAAATGGTTTTTGTGTGTGTGTGTGTGTGTGGCTTTGACAATATAAGATGAAACAGATGGTTTGTGTAGCCCCAGCAAGAGAGATACACAAACATAATGTTACTTTAGAACTCGGACCAGCTGTTCTCTGTGTTGATCACACTCACAGGAGCCACACAGGCCTGTCTTGTTTCATTTGGCATTGATCTGGACAATGAGGGTTAAAAAAGAAAAGACTTTGGACAAAGAGGGATATACAGGCAATTAAAAAATGGAGGAGGCTTCACACAAAACATTCAGTAGAATATCAACCACAGGAGTAAGCTGGTTGTCTGGGGGGATATTATCTCATCTACTGCTGACAATGTTCTGGTATTCTGTGGGGGGGGGGGGGGGGGGGGGGGGGGGGTTATTTGAAATCCCCACCCCTTAGGATTCAGGTGAAACAAACTAAAATTTGAAACAAATTTGGAGAAGTCCCTCTTTTTATCTGATTAAAGACAAAAGTCCCTGGGTGCTTAAGAAAACAGCCTGGACGTGGCTCATTGCAAAAAGTAGATCTGGTATCCACAGAAGCAGGAAAGAGGTCAAGATGTGTATAAACGAGGTCAGACGTTCTGTTCATTACAGATGGTGATATTCTCTCCCCCCCCCCCCCCCCCCCCAAGCTGTGATGAACTGATACGCTAAACACATTGACATACATTGGATCTAAGATACAAGAATCAAGAGTTCTAGCTACTCCAGTTTACTGGCATCTGGCTGTCTGGACAGACAATAGTTTTACATTGTTCTTCCAACCAGGCATAACTACAACCTATGATGGTATTGTGTGTTATACGTTTCCATAGCACAGAGGCTGGGCTAAATTGTAGAGAGCATGTGTTGCCCATGCAGCATGATCCCTCTCTCAGACTGCCTAGTTTATTCCAGAGGAAAGGTAACACCAATACATCTGGAACAAGACAAGCTGCAGGTCTACCCTGCTGTGACATTTCATCTTTAGGTTGCATTTCCTCTCACTAATATAAGACATGTGTCCTCCCAATTGTAGCCCTCTGCCTGAAGCCGTTGGCACAATGTGGGATGTTGGGTTTGGTGAGTGCTGTCCAACATCCGGCGCTAACAGAGAGCAGGCAGCACAGGCTACTTTTATACAACAGCCCAATCATATCTGATTAAGGGCTAAGAACAGCCATTCATGTCTTTTCTGATTTATCAATAAACAATAAGAAATCTGAGTTCTGTAGTCTGTGAAAGATGACGCCATTGAGGGTGCTTTTATGCAACATTTGTTTGAGATGTTGTCCCAAAACCCAGCAAAGTCAATTACTTCATGAAAATGGGTTCGACCTCTAGAGCCAGCAGCTCTTGAACATGAGAGGATGACCACCTTGCCTTGGCCCCTTCCATGGTCACAAGTACACACAGACATTTATCATAATAAAACATGGCAATTCTCTGCTCCTTTCTCTTGCCTGAAGGCATTTGGTAGGCTCATGACTGGTCCTACATAGTCTGCCTTATCCTGTCTTGTCAGGATGGATGAAGTGTCCTCTGTCTGCTGTCCTCCATCATGAGGAATGGTGGCCAAGATCAACCTGCTCTCTCCTGCACACATGTTGTTGCTGTGCCAAACACATGACAACATGTAGGCACACTATTTGTTCTGGTGTCACCTTTGGGTGGCCTGTCATGTGGCATTTCTCCAGTGTTTGTCAGCCTCACCTGGTGTGTGTAGACTAAAGACAACAATCACCATGCACATGGTAGAGATTGGATACACTGAAATCATTGTCTAGTTTATGACAGCTGTAACATTACATAGGACAGACAATAGATGGAAACAGTTTAAGAACTTTAATCAGCTGAAAGTCCATCAAACATCTGCAAGCCTGAGATGTTTGTTGTGATTATATTCACACACACACCCACTTACCCGCACCCACCCACCCACCCCCCAGGATACAAGTTACAGCAGGTGTACAAGAAACATGAGGGGGGTGAAGTGCTGAACTGTGCTGCGTTGTGCTCCCTTACAGCTGAGTGCAGTATTGTGTGAGTGATGTGTGTGCTTGTTGTGTGTACCTGCTAGCAAAAGGATTCAAATAAATCGATCATAAAATACATCTAGTGCCAATCATACTCAGTGATGTGACTTTCAGGTGGAGGATATGAGGCTGGAGGCTCAAGAAGTGCAGCAGGTCAAACAGATGGCACAAGAGGCTATGGGCTTCCCAGCCACTGCACAGGTAGGTTCTGGTCTGTTGCACGTGGATGTCTCTAGTTTGTGTCTGTTGGCCAGAGCTAACGGGTCTATCTCAGACAGCCTCTTTAACTCTTTATATCCCAAGCTGTTGCTGCACTGGGTCAAGAGAAGTTAACAGCAACACTGGGACAGAAGTTAGCAGTAACACTGGGACAAAAGATGTTAACACCAATACATTGACATAGTTAACAACACTGGAGTAGGGGAAGTTAACTATAGTAACATTGTGGGGCAGGTCAAGTTAACTATAGTAACACTGGGGCAGGTGAAGTTAACTATAGTAACACTGTGGGGCAGGTGAAGTTAACTACAGTAACACTGTGGGGCAGGTGAAGTTAACTACAGTAACACTGTGGGGCAGGTGAAGTTAACTATAACACTGGGGCAGGTGAAGTTAACTACAGTAACACTGTGGGGCAGGTGAAGTTAACTACAGTAACACCATGGGGCAGGTAAAGTTAACTACAGTAACACCGTGGGGCAGGTGAAGTTAACTATAGTAACACTGTGGGGCAGGTGAAGTTAACTACAGTAACACTGTGGGGCAGGTAAAGTTAACTACAGTAACACTGGGGCAGGTGAAGTTACCTACAGTAACACTGTGGGGCAGGTGAAGTTACCTACAGTAACACTGTGGGGCAGGTGAAAACTATAGTAACACTGGGGCAGGTGAAGTTAACTACAGTAACACTGGGGCAGGTGAAGTTAACTACAGTAACACTGTGGGGCAGGGAAGGTTAACTACAGTAACACTGTGGAGCAGGTAAAGTTAACTACAGTAACACTGTGGGGCAGGTGAAGTTAACTATAACACTGTGGGGCAGGGGAAGTTAATTATAACACTGTGGGACAGGGAAGATTAACTACAGTAACACTGTGGGGCAGGTGAAGTTAACTATAGTAACACTGTGGGGCAGGTAAAGTTAACTACAGTAACACTGTGTGGCAGGGAAGGTTAACTACAGTAACACTGTGTGGCAGGTGAAGTTAACTACAGTAACACTGTGGGGCAGGTGAAGTTAACTATAGTAACACTGTGGGGCAGGGAAGTTAACTACAGTAACACTGGGGCAGGTGAAGTTAACTACAGTAACACTGTGTGGCAGGTGAAGTTAACTAAAAACACTGTGTGGCAGGTGAAGTTAACAACAGTAACACTGTGTGGCAGGTGAAGTTAACAACAGTAACACTGTGTGGCAGGTGAAGTTAACTACCGTAACACTGGGGGGCAGGTGAAGTTAACTACAGTAACACTGTGGGGCAGGTGAAGTTAACTACAGTAACACTGTGCGGCAGGTGAAGGTAACTACAATAACACTGTGGGGCAGGTGAAGTTAACTATAACACTGGGGCAGGTGAAGGTAACTACAGTAACACTGTGGGGCAGGTGAAGTTAACTATAGTAACACTGTGGGGCAGGTGAAGTTAACTATAGTAACACTGTGGGGCAGGTGAAGTTAACTATAACGCTGGGGCAGGTGAAGTTAACTATAGTAACACTGTGGGGCAGGTGAAGGTAACTACAGTAACACTGTGGGGCAGGTGAAGGTAACTACAGTAACACTGTGGGGCAGGTGAAGTTAACTATAACACTGGGACAGGTGAAGGTAACTACAGTAACACTGTGGGGCAGGTGAAGTTAACTACAGTAACACTGTGGGGCAGGTGAAGTTAACTACAGTAACACTGGGGCAGGTGAAGTTAACTACAGTAACACTGTGGGGCAGGTAAAGTTAACTACAGTAACACTGTGGGGCAGGTGAAGTTAACTATGACACTGTAACAGTAACACTGGGACAGGAGACATTATCAGTAACATTGGGGCAGGAGACATTAACAGTAACACTGTGGGACAGGAAACATTAACAGTAACACTGGTACAAGAGACACTAACAGTAACACTTTGGGATAGGAGACATAAACAACAGTAACACTATGGGGCAGGATAAGTTAACAACAATAATGTGTGGCAGATGTTGACAAAAAATGTTTTGAGTAGAGAGACAAAGGGCTAAATAATACCGGAATATGGTAAAGCTCAGGAGAAGTAAGAACTGAGACAGGTGGTGTAGGAACTCAGTGAGATGGGGAGATATAGGAACTCTATGAGATGTAGAAATATATTGACTGCACATATATCTGATGCTGTGCTTTTCTGTGTAGACGGTAATAGCTTCCCAGTTGTTTGTTCAAAGTCTGTACACATGTCATTGGTTGATTGTTTCTTGTATATGACAGGAAGCTGGCTCTGTGGCATTGACAGCCAAGATGGACATCACTGATGCCAGTGGGGATTCAGTGGAACACGAGGTAATCACCTGTTATCTCTGACACCGCATTGTCTACTCTGTATCATGTCTCTTTCACAGCATTGTCTACTCTCTATCATGTCTTTGACACAGCATTCTGTCTACTCTATCATGTCTCTGACACAGCATTGTCTACTCTCTATCATGTTTCTGGCACAGCATTCTGTCTACTCTCTATCATGTCTCTGGCACAGCATTCTGTCTACTCTCTGTCATGTCTCTGGCACAGCATTCTGTCTACTCTCTATCATGTCTCTGGCACAGCATTCTGTCTACTCTATCTCTACTCTATCATGTCTCTGGCACAGCTTTCTGTCTACTCTATCATGTCTCTGGCACAGCATTGTCTACTCTATCATGTCTCTGGCACAGCATTCTGTCTACTCTGTCATGTCACTGACAGAGCATTCTGTCTCCTCTGTATCATGTCACTACTGGATGAATGACAAGAAGATAAGGAATGCAGTGAGATGACAGAAGTTTGATTTTCTAGAACTTTGTGTGTATGTAGTGTGGTGACAGTTCTGTTCTCTAGAACTTTGTGTATAGTTTAGTTTAGTCGACGGATCAACATCATGGCACATGGGTGTAAACCATAAGTGCTCCATTCTACTCCTAACTCAAGCCTGAGTCCGGAGAATCTCAGATCAGTGCATGAACTCCATAGCACCGGTGAGGATCCTGAAATATTTTGGGTAGATTTAACTCAAAATTTTGCTCAGGCATCGCCGTTAGGCTACTCTTTTTCGATTTCCAACTACCAAGGGATTTTTTTATGTGCGCAACAATACACACAGGCATCCGATCTCACTACTCCGAGACCAGAGGGAATTTTGTTACTAGAAGTCCACGTGAAAACATCCCGGCCCTCGCCAGAGCATGAACCCGGGACCTTCAGCACTCGAGGCGGACACCATACCTAGAGACCACTCAGCTCCCTTTGTGTATATGTCATGTGAGGACAATTCTATTCTCTAGAACTTTGTGTGTATGTAGTGTGGTGACAGTTCTGTTCTCTAGAACTGTGTATTCATGTAGTGTGGTAACAGTTCTATTCTCTAGAACTTTGTGTGTATGTAGTGTGGTGACAGTTCTGTTCTCTAGAACTTTGTATTCATGTAGTGTGGTAACAGTTCTATTCTCTAGAACTTTGTCAGTAGTGTGATGAGTTCTATTCTCTAGAACTTTGTGAATATGTAGTGTGATGACAGTTCTATTCTCTAGAACTTTGTCAGTAGTGTGATGGCAGTTCTATTCCCTAGAACTTTGTGTATATGTAGTGTGGTAACAGTTCTATTCTCTAGAACTTTGTGTATATATAGTGTGATGACAGTTCTGTTCTCTAGAACTTTGTGTATATGTAGTGTGATGACAGTTCTATTCTCTAGAACTGTGTGTGTATGTAGTGTGATGACAGTTCTATTCTCTAGAACTTTGTGTGTATGTAGTGTGATGACAGTTCTATTCTCTAGAACTTTGTGTGTATGTAGTGTGGTGACAGTTCTATTCTCTAGAACTTTATATGCATGTAGTGTGGTAACAGTTTTATTCTCTAGAACTTTGTATGTAGTGTGATGACAGTTCTATTCTCTAGAACTTTGTCAGTAGTGTGATGACAGTTCTATTCTCTAGAACTTTGTCAGTAGTGTGATGACAGTTCTATTTTCTAGAACTTTGTGTGTATGTAGTGTGATGACAGTTCTATTCTCTAGAACTTTGTGTGTATGTAGTGTGATGACAGTTCTATTCTTAGAACTTTGTGTGTATGTAGTGTGGTAACAGTTCTGTTCTCTAGAACTTTGTGTGTATGTAGTGTGGTAACAGTTCTGTTCTCTAGAACTTTATATGCATGTAGTGTGGTAACAGTTTTATTCTCTAGAACTTTGTGTATGTATATATAGTTTGATGACAGTTCTATTCTCTAGAACTTTGTGTGTATGTAGTGTGGTGACAGTTCTGTTCTCTAGAACTTTATATGCATGTAGTGTGGTAACAGTTTTATTCTCTAGAACTTTGTGTATATATAGTTTGATGACAGTTTTATTCTTTAGAACTTTGTGTCAGTAGTCTGATGACAGAAGTTTCAATGTGTAGAGATTTATGTGTGTATAGTGCGATGACAATAGCTTTATTGTGTAGAACTGTGTATGTGTACATATATTCAATATATACATGTACAATATTTTGACGTTAATAGTTCTGACCTGGAGTGTACCAAGAACAGATGTAGTTGCTGCTGTGAAGTGTAACCCTTTGACATAACGTAAATGCTGTAATTAATCACTGTTTGTGTTTTGTTTCATCAGCAACAAGCCAGCAATATTGGTCATCTTGTGAGGAAGAAGGTGAGTAATGTTCTGTTGTGAAGATGTGACTACAGATTTCATATATTGTCGTGATGTGACTACAGATTACATGTTCTGGTGTAGAGATGTGACTACAGATTACATGTTCTGTTGTAGAAATGTGACTACAGATTACATGTTCTGTTGTAGAAATGTGACTACAGATTACATGTTCTGTTGTAGAGATGTAACTACAGATTTCATATTGTTGTAGAGATGTGACTACAGATTTCATATTGTTGTAGAGATGTGACTACAGATTTCATATTGTTGTAGAGATGTCACTACAGATTTCATATTGTTGTAGAGATGTCACTACAGATTTCATATTGTTGTAGTGATGTGACTACAGATTACATGTTCTGTTGTAGAGATGTGACTACAGATTACATGTTCTGTTGTAGAGATGTGACTACAGATTTCATATTGTTGTAGTGATGTGACTACAGATTTCATATTGCTGTAGTGATGTGACTACAGATTTCATGTTCTGTTGTAGAGATGACTACAGATTTCATGTTCTGTTGTAGAGATGTCACTACAGATTTCATATTGTTGTAGTGATGTGACTACAGATTACATGTTCTGTTGTAGAGATGTGACTACAGATTTCATGTTCTGTTGTAGAGATGTGACTACAGATTTCATATTGTTGTAGTGATGTGACTACAGATTTCATATTGCTGTAGTGATGTGACTACAGATTTCATGTTCTGTTGTAGAGATGACTACAGATTTCATTTTCTGTTGTAGTGATGTGACTACAGATTTCATGTTCTGTTGTAGAGATGTGACTACAGATTTCATGTTCTGTTGTAGAGATGTGACTACAGATTTCATATTGTTGTAGTGATGTGACTACAGATTTCATGTTCTGTTGTAGAGATGACTACAGATTTCATGTTCTGTTGTAGAAATGTGACTACAGATTTCATGTTCTGTTGTAGAGATGTGACTACAGATTTCATATTGTTGTAGTGATGTGACTACAGATTACATGTTCTGTTGTAGAGATGTGACTACAGATTACATGTTCTGTTGTAGAGATGTGACTACAGATTACATGTTCTGTTGTAGAGATGTGACTACAGATTTCATATTGTTGTAGAGATGTGACTTCAGATTACATGTTCTATTGTAGAGATGTGACTACAGATTACATGTTCTGTTGTAGAGATGTGACTACAGATTTCATATTGTTGTAGAGATGTGACTACAGATTTCATATTGTTGTAGTGATGTGACTACAGATTTCATATTGCTGTAGTGATGTGACTACAGATTTCATATTGTTGTAGAGATGTGACTACAGATTTCATATTGTTGTAGAGACGTGACTACAGATTTCATATTGTTGTAGTGATGTGACTACAGATTTCATATTGCTGTAGTGATGTGACTACAGATTTCATATTGTTGTAGAGATGTGACTACAGATTTCATATTGTTGTGGAGATGTGACTACAGATTTCATATTGTTGTGGAGATGTGACTACAGATTTCATATTGTTGTGGAGATGTGACTACAGATTTCATATTGTTGTAGAGATGTGACTACAGATTACATGTTCTGTTTTAGAGATGTGACTACAGATTACATGTTCTGTTGTAGAGATGTGACTACAGATTACATGTTCTGTTGTAGAGATGTGACTACAGATTACATGTTCTGTTGTGGAGATGTGACTACAGATTACATGTTCTGTTGTAGAGATGTGACTACAGATTTCATATTGTTGTAGAGATGTGACTACAGATTACATGTTCCCGCAGAAGTCGGATGTGTCGGCCTAACGGCGCAAGAACGCAGCTCTGCTGTAAACAGGCACAACGCAGTCACATCCGGAAAAAAAACACCGGATGAACGAAGAAGAAGAAGATTACATTTTCTGTTGTAGAGATGTGACTACAGATTACATGTTCTGTTGTAGAGATGTGACTACAGATTACATGTTCTGTTGTAGAGATGTGACTACAGATTACATGTTCTGTTGTGGAGATGTGACTACAGATTACATATTGTTGTAGAGATGTGACTACAGATTACATGTTCTATTGTAGAGATGTGACTACAGATTACATGTTCTGTTGCAGAGATGTGACTACAGATTTCATATTGTTGTGGAGATGTGACTACAGATTACATGTTCTGTTGTTGAGATGTGACTACAGATTACATGTTCTGTTGTAGAGATGTGACTACAGATTACATGTTCTGTTGTAGAGATGTGACTACAGATTACATGTTCTGTTGTAGAGATGTGACTACAGATTTCATATTGTTGTAGAGATGTGACTTCAGATTACATGTTCTATTGTAGAGATGTGACTACAGATTACATGTTCTGTTGTAGAGATGTGACTACAGATTTCATATTGTTGTAGAGATGTGACTACAGATTTCATATTGTTGTAGTGATGTGACTACAGATTTCATATTGCTGTAGTGATGTGACTACAGATTTCATATTGTTGTAGAGATGTGACTACAGATTTCATATTGTTGTAGTGATGTGACTACAGATTTCATATTGCTGTAGTGATGTGACTACAGATTTCATATTGTTGTAGAGATGTGACTACAGATTTCATATTGTTGTGGAGATGTGACTACAGATTTCATATTGTTGTGGAGATGTGACTACAGATTTCATATTGTTGTGGAGATGTGACTACAGATTTCATATTGTTGTAGAGATGTGACTACAGATTACATGTTCTGTTTTAGAGATGTGACTACAGATTACATGTTCTGTTGTAGAGATGTGACTACAGATTACATGTTCTGTTGTAGAGATGTGACTACAGATTACATGTTCTGTTGTGGAGATGTGACTACAGATTACATGTTCTGTTGTAGAGATGTGACTACAGATTTCATATTGTTGTAGAGATGTGACTACAGATTACATGTTCCCGCAGAAGTCGGATGTGTCGGCCTAACGGCGCAAGAACGCAGCTCTGCTGTAAACAGGCACAACGCAGTCACATCCGGAAAAAAAACACCGGATGAACGAAGAAGAAGAAGATTACATTTTCTGTTGTAGAGATGTGACTACAGATTACATGTTCTGTTGTAGAGATGTGACTACAGATTACATGTTCTGTTGTAGAGATGTGACTACAGATTACATGTTCTGTTGTGGAGATGTGACTACAGATTACATATTGTTGTAGAGATGTGACTACAGATTACATGTTCTATTGTAGAGATGTGACTACAGATTACATGTTCTGTTGCAGAGATGTGACTACAGATTTCATATTGTTGTGGAGATGTGACTACAGATTACATGTTCTGTTGTTGAGATGTGACTACAGATTACATGTCCTGTTGTAAAGATGTGACTACAGATTTCATGTTTTCTGTCAAGTAATATTCCCGTAAATGCGATATCTCTGACACAAGCAAGTGTGTTATATTTGTGATTTTGACTCTGTTACATATAATATTGAGTGGTCATTACAAATGGTAGTTGTCCTGACTGTCACATCTCTGTCTCAGATGACATGACCATGTCCCTCACCTGATATTGTCACATTTCAGAGGAAACCTGAGACAGATTTGACCGATGAGGTCCAGGAAGTCAAGAAAAGCCGACCTGATAATTGTGGTGATTGTTCTAGTGAAGGCACAGTTGTCTGCACCCAAGACCCAGTGAATGGAGCAACACAGCTGGATGCTGTTCATGTTGCTCCGCAGACAGTTGACAAGGCTCTTGAGCTGAGAGCAGATGATGGAGCATCAACTACTGCCTCATCTTCTAGTGAGGTTGAGATGAGCGCAGTCACTGGGGAGTCCGAGATGAGCACAGATAGTGGAACATCTGCACTAGAACCTGCTACCGGAGAAGCTGAGCTTGGAGCAGTCAATAAAGTGGCCAACATTGAGCAGCCTATTAGTGAACAATCTGAGGCTGGTTGCAAAACGTCAGAAACCCAGTCGGTTAATACACCTCAACGGGGTCATGAGGAACCTGCTGTTAGCAATATAGGAGAACCTGAACCAATGCATACAGGATGTGAGACTGGTGCTGCTAGCGAAGTATCCAAATCTGAACCGGTTAATGAGGAACCTGCTGTTAGTGAAGTATCCAAATCTGAACCGGTTAATGAGGAACCAACTGTTAGTGCTATTAATGAATTATCAAAATCTGAATTAGTTAGTGAGGGGCCTACTGCTAGTGAAGTATCAAAATCTGAGCCTGCTGTTAGTGAAGTATCAAAATCTCAACTGGTTACTGAGGAGCCTGCTGTTAGTGAAGTATCAAAATCTGAACCGGTTACTGAGGAACCTGCTGTTAGTGAAGTATCAAAATCTGAACCGGTTACTGAGGAGCCTGCTGTTAGTGAAGTATCAAAATCTGCACCGGTTGCTGAGGAGCCTGCTGTTAGTGAAGTATCAAAATCTGCACCGGTTACTGAGGAACCTGCTGCCAGTGAAGTATCAAAATCTGAACCGGTTACTGAGGAGCCTGCTGTTAGTGAAGTATCAAAATCTGAACCGGTTACTGAGGAGCCTGCTGTTAGTGAAATATCAAAAACTGCACCGGTTACTGAAGAGCCTGCTGTTAGTGAAGTATCAAAATCTGCACCGGTTAGTGAGGAACCAGCTGTTAGTGAAGTATCAAAATCTGCACCGGTTAGTGAGGAGTCTGCTATTAGTGAAGTATCAAAATCTGCACCGGTTAGTGAGGAGTCTGCTGTTAGTGAAGTATCAAAATCTGCACCGGTTGCTGAGGAGCCTGCTGTTAGTGAAGTATCAAAATCTGCACCGGTTACTGAGGAGCCTGCTGTTAGTGAAGTATCAAAATCTGCACCGGTTACTGAGGAGCCTGCTGTTAGTACCATGAACAAAGTATTAGAATCTGAGCTAATTTGTGGAGAATCTGTCATTTGCGAAGCATCAAAAGTTGAAGTGGTTAATGTATCTGCTGCTGTCAGCGAAGTATCCAAGCTTGAATCTGTTGGTAGAAACTCCGAAGCTGTTGTGATAAGCGAACCACCTGTGATTAAGCCACTGAATGGGAAAGCTGAGGTGTGTAACATTCCTGAAGCAGTTCATGGAGAGAATGAGGTGGATATGATCACTGAGTCTAACAGCGGGCCGGTGAATGGTGAATCTACCACCGATGTCGTTAGCAAATCTGCTCACATTGAGCCGGTCATCGGAGAACCTGAGATGGATATGGGTAGTGAATCATCCAACATTGAACCAGTAAATGGAGAATCTGCGATGGATACAGTTAATGAATGTGAAATGGAGCCAGTGAATGGAGACTCTGAGATGGAGGATACCGTTAGTGCATCATCTCACATTGAGCCGGTGATTGGAGAATCCGAAGCTTTCAAACGGGTGGCTGATGGCGGAGATGTGGACACACTTAAAGGAGAACTCAAGCTAGGAACTGTTGTTACAGACAGCTGCAGCATCAACAGTCGGGTGAGTAACTGTCCATGTTGTGTTGCCCATCTGTTGCTGACACTTGTCTCATGACAGTCTCTAGCCAGTTATGCTGTCCCCTGCGTGCCCAATTCTTAACCCTTTGAAAATAAAGACTTTCGTTCGTTCGTTCCGAACTAGGTTACCAGTGAATCCTTCCCTATGGGTCTCTCCCCGACAAATGATTGTCCCCCTATCCCTGGGTGGAAAATCGGACCTATTCCGTACGTTCCCATAGTCCTTCCTATGTAGTACTGGGTCTGCTTGGTCCCCGTCTGGACCCGTAACCATGTTCGCGGTGACTGCCATCGCCTTCAGGTGTGAAGACTTTTCACCGGATCTCTCCTCGACTTTCTTAAGGAGATTCTCATGGAGATTTCTCACGTCTTCCCTGATCCGGATCTCGTAGTTGGTCTTGGACACTACCCTTACCACTGGAAAATTTCCTTGCCATCCTATATATATCGGGCTCGGTTGGACCCCACACTAATACTCTGTCTCCCACCTTAAGAGCTAATCTAGTCTTAGTCCAATTCTTGGGTGCAGCCTTCTGGCACTCTGGGCAACACTTTACTAACCGGCGCACATCGCCGGTCATTCCTGGCCAGTAATAATGCCAGGAAATCCGCTGCAGCATCGCTCTGACACCCATATGTCCACTCCCGGATAGATTACGACCGGATATGGTGTTCCCATCTGAAGAATGTGTGGACGGTAGTCCTTCGGGACCACCAACTGACCGTGCAGTTTATCTACCCTTCCGGCTCTCTGGTAGAGCAGCCGATTCTTCATGTAGTACTGCCCTGTTTCGGTGGGTCAGCACTTCTCTGCAGCTTCTTATAGCAAGGATACAGAGTCGCGTCTTTGCTCTTGGCAGTGCGCAATTCCCCTGGCAGGGGGTAGAGCTTATTGCGTCTGCCTCGTCTTTCCCCGTGTGGGCGCATGTCTGTATGTCGCCTAAGTGGATTGGCTCCTTCGGCACCCCTAGGAATACATATTTACCCCCTAGGATAACGGGATATAGGGGATCGAGTTATACAACTGCTGGAATTATGCCTGTGACGTACCTGGACCTAATCTCCATCTTGGCGATTGGTAATGTCATGGCTATAGCACTCTTCATTGCAGGCTGTATCTCGATGCTCTCCCCAGTGAGTTGGTCTGGTCACACCAGACTGGCAGCAATTACGGGTTCACCATCCAGGCCAGTCTCATAGAGACCCTCCACCTGTTGGCTGTATACTTCCACCAGTTTTACCACTAGTGGTCTCTCTTGGTTCAGAGTCCCTTCAACGACCTTGACCTTTTTAGTTGAAACCGCCTTTGGTTCCACTAGGCAGGCCGCGAAGTGAGAGCTCTTAGCCTTCGCTTTGCCATCCTTTGTATTGTGAGAGGGCACCTTGCAAATCGAACACCATTTATCATACCACCTTTTGGGGGGGGGGGGGGGGGGGGGGATTTAGGTGGGCTCTTGCTCCTATCTTTCGACTTCTCAGGACTCTCTTCTAAGGACCTTTCTGAAGACTCTACCTTTTTCTGATGAGAGCTTTTCAACATCTTCTTGTCAAATTTGACCTGACCTTTAGTACTAGTGGGACAGGTTTCACTCCCTCCCCATGTACTACGACATACCGGTCAGCTAATTTTGTCACGACGTCTAACTGTTCCGCCCCCTGTTCTCCCAAGAACGCCTTGAGCGGTTTCAACATATGCTTTTGCATTTGGTCGACGATTGTGAGCTCCTCGAGCCTGTCGTAGTCTTTCGCAAACCCCGCTAAGTCCATCAATTTATGCAAATAGGATTTGAGTCGCAAGCTATACGCGGCGAATAACTCACCTGGCTCTCGTTTCGCGGATCAAAACTTCTTCCGGTAAGTGTGCGGTGTCATCTCTAAACGCTTAAGTAACGCGGCCTTCAACTCGTCGTAGTTGTTCTCGTGTCCCGCCGGTAAATTGGAGTAGACTTCTTACGCAGTTCCGCGCAACCCTTGGGATAATTTAAGAACTGATCTATCCTTTCTTTATCTTCCTCAAAAATAGCTAGAGGAAACTTCATGGCATGGTACCCATGTCTACCTAAGGTAGGTGAACCAGGGAGTGAAGAACCTCCTTCAGCTCCCTCAGTATCTCTACTTGATTGTACGTTGAGCTTGAGTTCCCGCATTCGGTACTCATGCTCTCGCTCAAGTCTCCTACTTCATGCTCCGCTTCTAACTTCTTAGCAGCTTGTTCAGCTAACTTCTTTTCATCCAAGGCTAACCTTCGATCCTCCTGATCCGCATCCCACTTTCTTCTCTTTCTTCCTGCCGGAAGTCTCTTTCCACCGCCTATATATACTCCAATAGTGCATTACCTGTCAGGCCCATTCCTTCACCTGTTGCCCGCACTTCGGCCACTTGTAGACACAACTCTAGTCTTGTAGTTGTGTTGCTAGATCTCATCGTCATCCATGTTGTCTTGTAGACACATGTCTAGTCTTGTAGTTATGTTGCTAGATCTCATCATTGTCATCCATGTTGTGTAGTAGACACATCTCTAGTCTTGTAGTTATGTTGCTAGATCTCATCATTGTCATCCATGTTGTCTTGTAGACACAACTCTAGTCTTGTAGTTATGTTGCTAGATCTCATCATTGTCATCCATGTTGTCTTGTAGACACAACTCTAGTCTTGTAGTTATGTTGCTAGATCTCATCATTGTCATCCATGTTGTCTTGTAGACACATCTCTAGTCTTGTAGTTATGTTGCTAGATCTCATCATTGTCATCCATGTTGTCTTGTAGACACAACTCTAGTCTTGTAGTTATGTTGCTAGATCTCATCATTGTCATCCATGTTGTCTTGTAGACACAACTCTAGTCTTGTAGTTATGTTGCTAGATCTCATCATTGTCATCCATGTTGTCTTGTAGACACAACTCTAGTCTTGTAGTTATGTTGCTAGATCTCATCATTGTCATCCATGTTGTGTAGTAGACACATCTCTAGTCTTGTAGTTATGTTGCTAGATCTCATCATTGTCATCCATGTTGTGTAGTAGACACATCTCTAGTCTTGTAGTTATGTTGCTAGATCTCATCATTGTCATTCATGTTGTCTTGTAGACACATACCAGAAGATAACCTGTACTGATTGTTTTCCATTGCAGGATGAAGTTTCTATGGAAACAGAGTCTACAGCTTCATAATCAAGTTCTGGTTGTTAATGTTTGCTGGCCAGTTTGGCCATTATTTCCATTTTTTGCTTTCATTGGTTTTTTTAATGTAGTGTTTCACATGAAACTTTCTGCCGCAAAAACTGACTGTCCTGGCTTGTTGGCTCACACACCTGGCAACAGATGCTGTGTACATGGAGACCAACCTGGCAACAGGTGCTGTGTACATGGAGACCAACCTGGCAACAGGTGCTGTGTACATGGAGACAGACCAACCTGGCAACAGGTGCTGTGTACAGGAGACCAACCTGCCACCTGGCAACAGGTGCTGTGTACGAGGAGACCAACCTGCCAGTTGTCCTCCCCCACACACACACAATCACAAGTCGTCCATTGTGTTTGCATCATGTTACGTTTGTCATGTCCATTCATTCATGTTTGGCTCACTGACATGATTTATGGCACAGAAAGTTCACTCTTTCTTGTCTTCCTATCAAACAGCATTAAATGTTTTTGAAACCATTTTTGCCTGGTGTTTGTTGTCAAACCATCACTGCCTGGTGTTTGTTGCTGTTGTCAAACCATCACTGTCTGGTGTTTGTTGTTGTCAAACCATCACTGCCTGGTGTTTGTTGCTGTTGTCAAACCATCACTGCCTGGTGTTTGTTGTTGTTGTCAAACCATCACTGTCTGGTGTTTGTTGTTGTTGTTGTCAAACCATCAGTCTGGTGTTTGTTGTTGTTGTTGTCAAACCATCACTGCCTGGTGTTTGTTGTTGTCAAACCATCACTGTCTGGTGTTTGTTGTTGTTGTTGTCAAACCATCACTGCCTGGTGTTTGTTGTTGTTGTCAAACCATCACTGCCTGGTGTTTGTTGTTGTGTCAAACCATCACTGCCTGGTGTTTGTTGCTGTTGTCATACCATCACTGCTTGGTGTTTGTTGCTGTTGTCAAACCATCACTGCCTGGTGTTTGTTGCTGTTGTCAAACCATCACTGCCTGGTGTTTGTTGTTGTTGTCAAACCATCACTGTCTGGTGTTTGTTGTTGTTGTTGTCAAACCATCACTGTCTGGTGTTTGTTGTTGTTGTTGTCAAACCATCACTGCCTGGTGTTTGTTGTTGTCAAACCATCACTGTCTGGTGTTTGTTGTTGTTGTTGTCAAACCATCACTGCCTGGTGTTTGTTGTTGTTGTCAAACCATCACTGCCTGGTGTTTGTTGTTGTGTCAAACCATCACTGCCTGGTGTTTGTTGCTGTTGTCATACCATCACTGCTTGGTGTTTGTTGCTGTTGTCAAACCATCACTGCCTGGTGTTTGTTGTTGTGTCAAACCATCACTGCCTGGTGTTTGTTGCTGTTGTCAAACCATCACTGCCTGGTATTTGTTGCTGTCAAACCGTCACTGCCTGGTGTTTGTTGCTGTTGTCAAACCGTCGCTGCCTGGTGTTTGTTGTCAAACCATCACTGCCTGGTGTTTGTTGTTGTCAAACCATCACTGCCTGGTGTTTGTTGTTGTCAAACCAGCATTGCCTGGTATTTGTTGTTGTCAAACCATCACTGCCTGGTATTTGTTGTTGTCAAACCATCACTGCCTGGTATTTGTTGTTGTCAAACCATCACTGCCTGGTATTTGTTGTTGTCAAACCATCACTGCCTGGTATTTAATTGTCAAACCATCACTGACTGGTATTTAATTGTCAAACCATCACTGACTGGTATTTAATTGTCAAACCATCACTGACTGGTATTTAATTGTCAAACCATCACTGCCTGGTGTCGTTTGTTGTCAAACCATCACTGTCTGTTGTGGTCAAACCATCACTGTCTGTTGTGGTCAAACCATCGCTGTCTGTTTGATGTCAAACCATCGCTGCCTTCTGTCTGGTATGTCAAACCATCACTGCCTGGTATTTGTTGTTGTCAAACCATCACTGCCTGGTATTTAATTGTCAAACCATCACTGCCTGGTATTTGTCAAACCATCACTGTCTGTTGTTAAACCATCACTGTCTGTTGTCAAACCATCGCTGTCTGTTGTCAAACCATCGCTGCCTTCTGTCTGGTATGTCAAACCATCACTGGCTGGTGTCTGTTGTTGCTGTGTCAAACCATCACTGGCTGTCTGTTAAACCATCACTGGCTGGTATCTGTTGTGTCAAACCGCCACTGTCTGGCGTTTGTCGTCTAAAACCATGTCAGCTTAGTTGTGAGGCTGCTCTTTGAGAACCAGAAGTTGCAAGGATGTTTGTTCACAACCAACAGTTATCTTTGGCTTTTTGAGTTGCATGGGCGTTCTTTGGCTACCTCCAGTTGCATGGATTGGAATGTTCTTTGGCTACCAACAGTTGCAGGGATGTTCTTTAGCTACCAACAGTTGCAGGAATGTTCTTTGGCTACCAACAGTTGCAGGGATGTTCATTGGCTACCAACAGTTGCAGGGATGTTCATTGGCTACCAACAGTTGCAACAATGTTCTTTGGCTACCAACAGTTGCAACAATGTTCTTTGGCTACCAACAGTTGCAACAATGTTCTTTGGCTACCAACAGTTGCAACAATGTTCTTTGGCTACCAATAGTTATGACTGCAGTGATATTTTGTGGCTACCGTCTGTTGCAGCAATTTTTTTTGGTCACCAAAAGTTGCAGTGATAGATTTTGGCCACCAATAGTTGCAGTGACATGTTTTGGCCAGCAACAGTTATCCGACTCCATTTTCATTTTTTGCCACCAAAAGTTGCAGTGATAAATTTTGGCCACTTGACAGTTTGCAGTGATATTTTTTGGCTACCAACAGTTATATCTGACGGCAGTGATTTGGCCACCAACAGTTGCAGTGATATGTTTGGCTCATCATCATCATCTGACTGCATTGGCCTTCTCTAACAAGATACTTTGCTATTCAATATTTTTATGCAGCTCCATCCATTCTTTCTCTAACAGTATACAAGTGTACAATCAATGCGTGCAATGAATGACTGCACTCACTTGTTTACAATCTGATTAGCCCGCATTGATTGATGCTCTAGCCAGAACACATGAACCGTTAGTGTGATGGGGGAGGGGTGTTGTTTGTTGTCAGAACATATTAACCATTACTGTATTGGGGGGAGGAGTTTATCTGTTGTAGCCCAACTCTGAGATTGCGGACACAGCGAGAGACATGAACTACTGCTGGCAGACATCTTGTTGAGAGAGACAATGTCATTTGTTGCTAGAGAACCACTTCTGGTGTTGAATATTGTCCTGGAGATCTCTCAGGGACCTGACCTTTTGTCCTGTTTTCCCTAACATCAGGTGATATGTGGACTTGTGTGGGTGATTGTTTCTCCACATCTCCAACAGTATGTATCAAGTTGTACGTTTGACTCCCTTGTAGTTCTTCCCTCTTGAGTAAATCACTCTGTACTTACCTTACCAGAAGAAGTAATTCCATAGGAATCCCCATTAACATCAGCTTTATCAGGTTCATTATAAAGCATGATTTTCATGGGATAAATGTGGAGATGCGAGATGCTTTCCTCTTTGACTCCAATGTTTGGGTATGCTTGACTCAAGTAGCCTCTAATATGACAGACATTCCAGTCTCTCACCCTCTCATGTAAGGTCACATACCAGTCTCACCCTCTCATGTAAGGTCACATACCACAGTCTCACTCTCTCATGTAAGGTCACATACCAGTCTCACCCTCATGTAAGGTCACATACCTCAGTATCACCCTGTCATGTAAGGTCACATACCAGTCTCACCCTCTCATATAAGGTCACATACCAGTCTCACTCTCTCATGTAAGGTCACATACCACAGTCTTAGCCTCTCATGTAAGGTCACATACCACAGTCTCACCCTCTCATGTAAGGTCACATACCTCAGTCTCTCTCTCATGTAAGGTCACATACCAGTCTCACCCTCTCATGTAACGCCACATACCACAGTCTTAGCCTCTCATGTAAGGTCACATACCACAGTCTTAGCCTCTCATGTAAGGTCACATACCACAGTCTTAGCCTCTCATGTAAGGTCACATACCACAGTCTTAGCCTCTCATGTAACGCCACATACCACAGTCTTAGCCTCTCATGTAACGCCACATACCACAGTCTTAGCCTCTCATGTAACGCCACATACCACAGTCTTAGCCTCTCATGTAAGGTCACATACCACAGTCTTAGCCTCTCATGTAAGGTCACATACCAGTCTCACCCTCTCATGTAACGCCACATACCACAGTCTTAGCCTCTCATGTAAGGTCACATACCACAGTCTTAGCCTCTCATGTAAGGTCACATACCACAGTCCTACCCTCTCATGTAAGGTCATATACCACAGTCTTAGCCTCTCATGTAACGTCACATACCACAGTCCTACCCTCTCATGTAAGGTAGGTCACTGTCAGAGTCCTACTTATGTGGCGCTTGCTCGCTCACTGGACTTGAACAGGCAAATTACAACATCTACAACACATCTACCAATAACACATAAATGCAATCGGAAACTGGCATTTATTACACTATATTACAAGTTGACAACATGGTCGCACTTCACGCTCAAACACTCGTTCAACACCAACAGCCCCCGCTAGCTCACAATGGCGATCTTTACACTGTCGCCCGTATGATCATTCACAATCACAACTTCACATCATCCCGCACATATCACAGTTCGCACATTCCTCGAATATCAATACACAACGTTCATCTCCATCTATGCATCACAATACACTATCGTTCTATCGCTCTATCGCTCTATAGCTCTCCACACGTCCGTCCCTGTTCGCTGCCTCACACACACTGCCTCTCTCCTCGTTGACCTTCCCACATCACGTGGCTCTGTTCACGGGCTTCTTGCCTGACCGTCCGCTAGCCACGCCGTGATGTCTCTTACTGCCCTTGACCTCAGCTATGCTTACACTGACTCTCGCTTACATACCGGCACTTACATTCTTACATACATATAAGACCCTGACATTCTCCCCCCCCCCCGCACAACCAATGTGGCACTTACTCTTAGAAACGTGACACATTCTGTTGTTCTTAGCCTTGGTACATCTTTCTACTCTTGTCAGGGGATTATATGATCATAAGCATATGCTTGCGTCCCTTTTTGCTCTGTTCTTTTACGAGATTCAATATAACCATTGTTCTCTCTTTTTCAGTACTGAGGTTTCTCTCAAGGTTTTGTCGTGGTCTGACAAATGTTTTGGTTGGGTGTACTAGTCATACCTCGTTATATTATCCAACCACCAATCCGTGACATTACATTCTGTTCATATTTCTCAATCGATTGTCTGTGCATTCTCATCTCATAGTTAATGTGGCTATGCTGGTTTAAGGATTCTCCATTGGTTTATGCCTCAGATAAGGCTACAACTTCCTCTTACAGCATTCTTAAATTTTCTCTCTATGCAGACGTGGTTACCCTCGTCTCTATTTAATGCACTTATATCGATTCTTTATGAACACACTATGTCAATGTTGTGGTCATGGTTCAAATATAATTCATGTATGTCATAGTCCCCCTTACCTCATCTTATGTCGGACTGTGAGTTGTTTCCCTTTTTGAGCACACCTCGTTTACTGTTATGGAGATTTGTTATTAATCTCTTTGGCTAGCATCACCCTGTTGGTATGTTCATTCTTGTTACAATATTATGATGTTACTCATGTACCACTATTGCTAAGCGTCATTCGTCGGGCTATCCAGCATACGTGAAGGCAAGTTTGGTAACATTCGCGCATTTGGGATTGCCAGGCGTTGATTCTCAGCATTACAACTTATTCTATTCGCCACTATACTTACGCCCATATGTACATATCACATTATAATATATAACATATCACATTAAAAAAAATAAAATTAGACATTCGATGTCATACAGTTAATAAATTTACAATAAAATATACATCATCGTTGCCTTTATGCACGTATAGTTCTTGTCCTGTGGAAGTTACGCACACGCAATTAAATTAACAGTGTTCAATGTTCATTTCCGTGCTGGAATGTTTGGCATGTCTTCTTTCTCACCCGATTATTGACGTCTTCTGCAAATCATGCTATTGTCCTTCCTTCTGTATAGTATTTAAGACTGCACAACATTTGGATAATTTATAAATACATAGTTCTATAAAATTACTGGAATTCACACGTATAAAATGAGAAATAATTTTGAGTGTGGCCATGGTGCGTCCGTCTGTGACTGTCTTTGCCATAGTTTATAGGTTGGCATCTGGTTCATTAAACTGATCCATGGAAATGACTGTCTGTGCTGTGACGTCCTTGTTGTTGTTGGTCGATTTCAAAAGGTAAATTCTGTAGATACTCGTTTGAAACAAAGTCAATATGGGTAAATCTTACTGTTTGATACTTGAAACTGCGTGTTGCGTCTTACTGTTCCGCTGGTGACACTTTTCACGTTGGAGGACCTTTCATGTTGGTCTATACAATGGAATGCGGTAGTATCATAGCGCTGGAGTCGTACAGCAGACAAGGCAACCCTGTAGTTACTGGATCTACAGATAAAAAGTGGGTTACGGTTAACATTTTCCGAAGGGTGGGGATTTACAAATTTCATGTTGAGATCATTTTGAGTGCTATCTCCAAACCTGCACTCGTACATGTGTGTATACATTCAATAGTTCAAATAATAATAATACACCATGTATAATTTTGAAATGTGATCGTGCATGTTTGTATGCGTTTCTGCAATTTGTGTGTATTTTCCAAAATATGTAGGATAATTTGTTGATGATTTTTGTCAGTAATTCCACTGACTGATGATTTGCATTGTTCAGCATAAATATGTGTCTGAGTTGATTTGACATAGAGTTTATCAGTGGTAAAAACAAACTTTGGATCAACAGTAATGATATAAGTAACAAAGTTTGCTGGTTTGTCATGAGTAATATCATCTGTGTTGCGTCATGATGTTGTGTGAATAAAACTGTCTGTGAAGACATTTGTTTTGTATTTACAATGAGTAGTGCGAGTATAACCATCCACTGTGTGGACTTAATCATGTGTGCAGTTAACAGGGAGTACAGGAGGTATAGTATGTACCATGGTGATTTGTGATCTTTACTTGCCCTTGTGATATGATTGTTTTCTGTATCTTTTTCCTTGCGATGATACACACCCGTTTTTGTTTCTTGTTGTGAGATGGTACTCAAGTTGGTATGGTGTGGTACTTTGGTTTGTTCATCATGTTGTTGTATGATGAGTGGTGTAGTTAAAGCAGTGCTTGTTGTGGTGTTAACTTTCTGCCATGTGTGTGTTTTGGAATCTGTGTCGTCTGTCACATTCAATACATTTCCAATTAATAAATCACAGCATGGATTGTCTAATAAGGCACAAGTTACTCTGCCTGATAGGAAAGGTGATTTTATATTGGCCCATGCCATGGGATATTTCTCTACTGTTCCTGAAACAGTTCTGCAATAGATGTACTCATCTAGGTAGTCTTTAGGATCAGCTAGGGTCTTTCGAAGACCGACAAGACAGGAACCTGTATCGCGTACACATATGCATGCCGTGTCATTGATGTATCCTTCATGGAATGTTAGTTTTCCTAACGACAGATTTGAGGTTTTGTTCATTTCCTCAATTTCTTGTTGGGTAATGCTCTCTTTACATAATGAATGAGGCTGAGTGATGTTAACAACATTATTGAAATATGGTACAAAGTCTGATGGGTAAAACTCAGCTTGATCTGACTTTGCAGTGTTTGGTCTTATTTTCGTCTCTGTGATGTTTACTTTTTTTAAGTTCTTTGCTGAACTATCTGTTGTAATGGTTATGGCTGCATTTGCTCTTGCTTTCTGTAATCTTTTTACTCCTTCACATTCGAATCGTCTATGTCCATACGCAAGGCAAAAATGACATTTTGTTCTATATTTCCTTTGGTTTACCTTCCCCAGTTTTTGTGCTATGATAGTATTTAGGTATTCTTGATAAGTGGGATTCTTATCGCATATTCCATTTTCTGTATGTGGAGTGCTACAATGTTTGCACAGTACTGGTTTTGTTTTCTGTGGTTTGTTATGACAATCTGTGGCTGCAGATGCCGTTGCTTTCACAGTACTTTTCTGCTGAGTATTTTTAACCGGGTTTACACTTTGGTTGTAATATTCGCGGCATTTTTCTAGTAAGTTTTTGATAGGTTCTTTGCTATGTTGTTCTAAATATTTTCCGCATTCGGCTGGTAGTGTTGCTTTTAGCTTTTCTATTAGCAAGAAATTTATGACTCCTTGATTGTTGTCTGAATGTTTAATTAACATTATTAGTTTTTTGAAAGATTCTTCTAATTCACTTATATACTGGGTGAATGCCTTGTCTGTAGTTGGTTTCAACTTTTGTATCTCTACTTTTAGAGTCTCGGAAGAGGTTAGATAGTGTTTTAATATGTTTGTTTTATGATATTCATAGTTTGTACTTGACATATCTGGTATGAACTCCCGTAGTTTTTTTCTTTTTATTGGTACGTATGAGCTGTACCATGTATACCAAAAATCTTTTGGAATTTTGTAGTCTTGCATTTTCTTTTCAAATTTCTGTAGCCAATCACGTATTAACTCAGGTTGTCTAATACAATTAGTGTAGTCTTGTGCACGTGTGCCCCCGAAAAAGGTTTTCAAATCTCTATAATGCTTTGTGCCCCATACATCTGATTGATCTCGAATTGGTTCATCATCATCTGAACTGTCTTCACTACTGAACATTTTCTGTTACTTGCTATTTAACCCTACCAATAATGTTTACACAAGAAAATCAGAGAATGCAGATTTGGGTAATTAGCAATCAAAATTAATCAACTTATCTTTCTCTGCTGACTACTCGAACGCTTGATGTACAGGAACGTGATTCTCGTGATGGTTAGCGCTGACCTGGTCTGGTTACTTCGGTCGCTTTGTAGGATTGAAACCTGCTGTGGAAAGAAATGATGTTATTTTCGTTCTGACTCTATTAACACATCTTTATTTTACAATTTCTAATATCTTATGGAATAGGTCTTCTTCTTCTTTACAAAAGTGGCTTCCTTTTTTTCGTTCTACATGAGCGTGTGGTTCATGTGTACTTCTGACACCATTATACCTGTCAGAGTCCTACTTATGTGGCGCTTGCTCGCTCACTGGACTTGAACAGGCAAATTACAACATCTACAACACATCTACCAATAACACATAAATGCAATCGGAAACTGGCATTTATTACACTATATTACAAGTTGACAACATGGTCGCACTTCACGCTCAAACACTCGTTCAACACCAACAGCCCCCGCTAGCTCACAATGGCGATCTTTACACTGTCGCCCGTATGATCATTCACAATCACAACTTCACATCATCCCGCACATATCACAGTTCGCACATTCCTCGAATATCAATACACAACGTTCATCTCCATCTATGCATCACAATACACTATCGTTCTATCGCTCTATCGCTCTATAGCTCTCCACACGTCCGTCCCTGTTCGCTGCCTCACACACACTGCCTCTCTCCTCGTTGACCTTCCCACATCACGTGGCTCTGTTCACGGGCTTCTTGCCTGACCGTCCGCTAGCCACGCCGTGATGTCTCTTACTGCCCTTGACCTCAGCTATGCTTACACTGACTCTCGCTTACATACCGGCACTTACATTCTTACATACATATAAGACCCTGACAGTCACATACCACAGTCCTACCCTCTCATGTAACGTCACATACCACAGTCTTAGCCTCTCATGTAAGGTCACATACCACAGTCCTACCCTCTCATGTAAGGTCACATACCACAGTCTTAGCCTCTCATGTAAGGTCATATACCACAGTCTTAGCCTCTAATGTAAGGTCATATACCACAGTCTTAGCCTCTCATGTAAGGTCATATACCAGTCTTAGCCTCTCATGTAAGGTCACATACCACAGTCTTAGCCTCTCATGTAAGGTCACATACCTCAGTCTTAGCCTCTCATGTAAGGTCACATACCACAGTCCTACCCTCTCATGTAAGGTCACATACCAGTCTCACCCTCTCATGTAACGTCACATACCACAGTCTTAGCCTCTCATGTAAGGTCACATACCACAGTTTCACCCTCTCATGTAAGGTCACATACCACAGTCTTAGCCTCTCATGTAAGGTCATATACCACAGTCTTAGCCTCTCATGTAAGGTCATATACCACAGTCTTAGCCTCTCATGTAAGGTCATATACCACAGTCTTAGCCTCTCATGTAAGGTCATATACCAGTCTTAGCCTCTCATGTAAGGTCACATACCACAGTCTTAGCCTCTCATGTAAGGTCACATACCTCAGTCTTAGCCTCTCATGTAAGGTCACATACCAGTCTCACCCTCTCATGTAACGTCACATACCACAGTCTTAGCCTCTCATGTAAGGTCACATACCACAGTCTCACCCTCTCATGTAACGTCACATACCACAGTCCTACCCTCTCATGTAAGGTCACATACCACAGTCTTAGCCTCTCATGTAAGGTCACATACCACAGTCTTAGCCTCTCATGTAAGGTCACATACCTCAGTCTCACCCTCTCATGTAAGGTAGGTCACATACCACAGTCCTACCCTCTCATGTAAGGTCACATATCAGTCCTACCCTCTCATGTAAGGTCACATACCAGTCTCACCCTCTCATGTAACGTCACATACCACAGTCTTAGCCTCTCATGTAAAGTCACATACCACAGTCCTACCCTCTCATGTAAGGTCACATACCACAGTCTTAGCCTCTCATGTAAGGTCACATACCACAGTCTTAGCCTCTCATGTAAGGTCATATACCAGTCTTAGCCTCTCATGTAAGGTCACATACCTCAGTCTCACGTAAGGTCATATACCAGTCTTAGCCTCATGTAAGGTCACATACCACAGTCTTAGCCTCTCATGTAACGCCACATACCACAGTCTTAGCCTATCATGTAAGGTCTATATACCAGTCTTAGCCTCTCATGTAACGCCACATACCACAGTCTTAGCCTCTCATGTAACGCCACATACCACAGTCTTAGCCTCTCATGTAACGCCACATACCACAGTCTTAGCCTCTCATGTAAGGTCATATACCAGTCTTAGCCTCTCATGTAACGCCACATATCACAGTCTTAGCCTCTCATGTAACGCCACATACCACAGTCTTAGCCTCTCATGTAACGCCACATACCACAGTCTTAGCCTCTCATGTAACGCCACATACCACAGTCTTAGTCTCTCATGTAACGCCACATACCACAGTCTTAGCCTCTCATGTAAGGTCATATACCAGTCTTAGCCTCTCATGTAATGTCACATACCACAGTCTTAGCCTCTCATGTAAGGTCAAATACCAGTCTTAGCCTCTCATGTAATGTCACATACCACAGTCTTAGCCTCTCATGTAAGGTCATATACCAGTCTTAGCCTCTCATGTAACGCCACATACCACAGTCTTAGCCTCTCATGTAACGCCACATACCACAGTCTTAGCCTCTCATGTAACGCCACATACCACAGTCTTAGCCTCTCATGTAACGCCACATACCACAGTCTTAGTCTCTCATGTAACGCCACATACCACAGTCTTAGCCTCTCATGTAAGGTCATATACCAGTCTTAGCCTCTCATGTAATGTCACATACCACAGTCTTAGCCTCTCATGTAAGGTCAAATACCAGTCTTAGCCTCTCATGTAATGTCACATACCACAGTCTTAGCCTCTCATGTAAGGTCATATACCAGTCTTAGCCTCTCATGTAACGCCACATACCACAGTCTTAGCCTCTCATGTAACGCCACATACCACAGTCTTAGCCTCTCATGTAACGCCACATACCACAGTCTTAGCCTCTCATGTAAGGTCACATACCACAGTCTCACCCTCTCATGTAAGGTCACATACCTCAGTCTCACTCTCTCATGTAAGGTCACATACCAGTCTCACCCTCTCATGTAACGCCACATACCACAGTCTTAGCCTCTCATGTAAGGTCACATACCACAGTCTTAGCCTCTCATGTAAGGTCACATACCAGTCTCACCCTCTCATGTAACGCCACATACCACAGTCTTAGCCTCTCATGTAAGGTCACATACCACAGTCTTAGCCTCTCATGTAAGGTCACATACCACAGTCCTACCCTCTCATGTAAGGTCACATACCACAGTCTTAGCCTCTCATGTAAGGTCATATACCACAGTCTTAGCCTCTCATGTAAGGTCATATACCACAGTCTTAGCCTCTCATGTAAGGTCATATACCAGTCTTAGCCTCTCATGTAAGGTCACATACCACAGTCTTAGCCTCTCATGTAAGGTCACATACCTCAGTCTTAGCCTCTCATGTAAGGTCACATACCACAGTCCTACCCTCTCATGTAAGGTCACATACCAGTCTCACCCTCTCATGTAACGTCACATACCACAGTCTTAGCCTCTCATGTAAGGTCACATACCACAGTTTCACCCTCTCATGTAAGGTCACATACCACAGTCTTAGCCTCTCATGTAAGGTCATATACCACAGTCTTAGCCTCTCATGTAAGGTCATATACCACAGTCTTAGCCTCTCATGTAAGGTCATATACCACAGTCTTAGCCTCTCATGTAAGGTCATATACCAGTCTTAGCCTCTCATGTAAGGTCACATACCACAGTCTTAGCCTCTCATGTAAGGTCACATACCTCAGTCTTAGCCTCTCATGTAAGGTCACATACCAGTCTCACCCTCTCATGTAACGTCACATACCACAGTCTTAGCCTCTCATGTAAGGTCACATACCACAGTCTCACCCTCTCATGTAACGTCACATACCACAGTCCTACCCTCTCATGTAAGGTCACATACCACAGTCTTAGCCTCTCATGTAAGGTCACATACCACAGTCTTAGCCTCTCATGTAAGGTCACATACCTCAGTCTCACCCTCTCATGTAAGGTAGGTCACATACCACAGTCCTACCCTCTCATGTAAGGTCACATATCAGTCCTACCCTCTCATGTAAGGTCACATACCAGTCTCACCCTCTCATGTAACGTCACATACCACAGTCTTAGCCTCTCATGTAAAGTCACATACCACAGTCCTACCCTCTCATGTAAGGTCACATACCACAGTCTTAGCCTCTCATGTAAGGTCACATACCACAGTCTTAGCCTCTCATGTAAGGTCATATACCAGTCTTAGCCTCTCATGTAAGGTCACATACCTCAGTCTCACGTAAGGTCATATACCAGTCTTAGCCTCATGTAAGGTCACATACCACAGTCTTAGCCTCTCATGTAACGCCACATACCACAGTCTTAGCCTATCATGTAAGGTCTATATACCAGTCTTAGCCTCTCATGTAACGCCACATACCACAGTCTTAGCCTCTCATGTAACGCCACATACCACAGTCTTAGCCTCTCATGTAACGCCACATACCACAGTCTTAGCCTCTCATGTAAGGTCATATACCAGTCTTAGCCTCTCATGTAACGCCACATATCACAGTCTTAGCCTCTCATGTAACGCCACATACCACAGTCTTAGCCTCTCATGTAACCCCACATACCACAGTCTTAGCCTCTCATGTAACGCCACATACCACAGTCTTAGTCTCTCATGTAACGCCACATACCACAGTCTTAGCCTCTCATGTAAGGTCATATACCAGTCTTAGCCTCTCATGTAATGTCACATACCACAGTCTTAGCCTCTCATGTAAGGTCAAATACCAGTCTTAGCCTCTCATGTAATGTCACATACCACAGTCTTAGCCTCTCATGTAAGGTCATATACCAGTCTTAGCCTCTCATGTAACGCCACATACCACAGTCTTAGCCTCTCATGTAACGCCACATACCACAGTCTTAGCCTCTCATGTAACGCCACATACCACAGTCTTAGCCTCTCATGTAACGCCACACACCACAGTCTTAGCCTCTCATGTAAGGTCACATACCACAGTCTCACCCTCTCATGTAAGGTCATATACCAGTCTTAGCCTCTCATGTAAGGTCACATACCACAGTCCTACCCTCTCATGTAAGGTCATATACCAGTCTCACCCTCTCATGTAAGGTCATATACCAGTCTTAGCCTCTCATGTAAGGTCACATACCACAGTCTCACCCTCTCATGTAAGGTCATATACCAGTCTCACCCTCTCATGTAAGGTCATATACCAGTCTAAGCCTCTCATGTAAGGTCACATACCACAGTCTCACCCTCTCATGTAAGGTCATATACCAGTCTCACCCTCTCATGTAAGGTCACATACCCCAGTCCTACCCTCTCATGTAAGGTCACATACCACAGTCTTAGCCTCTCATGTAAGGTCACATACCAGTCTTAGCCTCTCATGTAAGGTCATATACCAGTCTTAGCCTCTCATGTAAGGTCACGTACCTCAGTCTCACGTAAGGTCATATACCAGTCTTAGCCTCTCATTTAAGGTCACATACCACAGTCTTAGCCTCTCATGTAACGCCACATACCACAGTCTTAGCCTCATGTAAGGTCATATACCAGTCTTAGCCTCTCATGTAACGCCACATACCACAGTCTTAGCCTTTCATGTAACGCCACATACCACAGTCTTAGCCTCTCATGTAACGCCACATACCACAGTCTTAGCCTCTCATGTAACGCCACATACCACAGTCTCACCCTCTCATGTAATGTCACATACCACAGTCTTAGCCTCTCATGTAATGTCACATACCACAGTCTTAGCCTCTCATGTAATGTCACATACCACAGTCTTAGCCTTTCATGTAACGCCACATACCACAGTCTTAGCCTCTCATGTAACGCCACATACCACAGTCTTAGTCTCTCATGTAACGCCACATACCACAGTCTTAGCCTCTCATGTAAGGTCATATACCAGTCTTAGCCTCTCATGTAATGTCACATACCACAGTCTTAGCCTCTCATGTAAGGTCATATACCAGTCTTAGCCTCTCATGTAATGTCACATACCACAGTCTTAGCCTCTCATGTAAGGTCATATACCAGTCTTAGCCTCTCATGTAACGCCACATACCACAGTCTTAGCCTCTCATGTAAGGTCACATACCACAGTCTTAGCCTCTCATGTAAGGTCACATACCTCAGTCTCACCCTCTCATGTAAGGTAGGTCACATACCACAGTCCTACCCTCTCATGTAAGGTCACATATCAGTCCTACCCTCTCATGTAAGGTCACATACCAGTCTCACCCTCTCATGTAACGTCACATACCACAGTCTTAGCCTCTCATGTAAAGTCACATACCACAGTCCTACCCTCTCATGTAAGGTCACATACCACAGTCTTAGCCTCTCATGTAAGGTCACATACCACAGTCTTAGCCTCATGTAAGGTCATATACCAGTCTTAGCCTCTCATGTAAGGTCACATACCTCAGTCTCACGTAAGGTCATATACCAGTCTTAGCCTCATGTAAGGTCACATACCACAGTCTTAGCCTCTCATGTAACGCCACATACCACAGTCTTAGCCTATCATGTAAGGTCTATATACCAGTCTTAGCCTCTCATGTAACGCCACATACCACAGTCTTAGCCTCTCATGTAACGCCACATACCACAGTCTTAGCCTCTCATGTAACGCCACATACCACAGTCTTAGCCTCTCATGTAAGGTCATATACCAGTCTTAGCCTCTCATGTAACGCCACATATCACAGTCTTAGCCTCTCATGTAACGCCACATACCACAGTCTTAGCCTCTCATGTAACGCCACATACCACAGTCTTAGCCTCTCATGTAACGCCACATACCACAGTCTTAGTCTCTCATGTAACGCCACATACCACAGTCTTAGCCTCTCATGTAAGGTCATATACCAGTCTTAGCCTCTCATGTAATGTCACATACCACAGTCTTAGCCTCTCATGTAAGGTCAAATACCAGTCTTAGCCTCTCATGTAACGCCACATACCACAGTCTTAGCCTCTCATGTAACGCCACATACCACAGTCTTAGCCTCTCATGTAACGCCACATACCACAGTCTTAGTCTCTCATGTAACGCCACATACCACAGTCTTAGCCTCTCATGTAAGGTCATATACCAGTCTTAGCCTCTCATGTAATGTCACATACCACAGTCTTAGCCTCTCATGTAAGGTCAAATACCAGTCTTAGCCTCTCATGTAATGTCACATACCACAGTCTTAGCCTCTCATGTAAGGTCATATACCAGTCTTAGCCTCTCATGTAATGTCACATACCACAGTCTTAGCCTCTCATGTAAGGTCAAATACCAGTCTTAGCCTCTCATGTAATGTCACATACCACAGTCTTAGCCTCTCATGTAAGGTCATATACCAGTCTTAGCCTCTCATGTAACGCCACATACCACAGTCTTAGCCTCTCATGTAACGCCACATACCACAGTCTTAGCCTCTCATGTAACGCCACATACCACAGTCTTAGCCTCTCATGTAACGCCACACACCACAGTCTTAGCCTCTCATGTAAGGTCACATACCACAGTCTCACCCTCTCATGTAAGGTCATATACCAGTCTTAGCCTCTCATGTAAGGTCACATACCACAGTCCTACCCTCTCATGTAAGGTCATATACCAGTCTCACCCTCTCATGTAAGGTCATATACCAGTCTTAGCCTCTCATGTAAGGTCACATACCACAGTCTCACCCTCTCATGTAAGGTCATATACCAGTCTCACCCTCTCATGTAAGGTCATATACCAGTCTTAGCCTCTCATGTAAGGTCACATACCACAGTCTCACCCTCTCATGTAAGGTCATATACCAGTCTCACCCTCTCATGTAAGGTCACATACCCCAGTCCTACCCTCTCATGTAAGGTCACATACCACAGTCTTAGCCTCTCATGTAAGGTCACATACCACAGTCTTAGCCTCTCATGTAAGGTCATATACCAGTCTTAGCCTCTCATGTAAGGTCACGTACCTCAGTCTCACGTAAGGTCATATACCAGTCTTAGCCTCTCATTTAAGGTCACATACCACAGTCTTAGCCTCTCATGTAACGCCACATACCACAGTCTTAGCCTCATGTAAGGTCATATACCAGTCTTAGCCTCTCATGTAACGCCACATACCACAGTCTTAGCCTTTCATGTAACGCCACATACCACAGTCTTAGCCTCTCATGTAACGCCACATACCACAGTCTTAGCCTCTCATGTAACGCCACATACCACAGTCTCACCCTCTCATGTAATGTCACATACCACAGTCTTAGCCTCTCATGTAATGTCACATACCACAGTCTTAGCCTCTCATGTAATGTCACATACCACAGTCTTAGCCTCTCATGTAATGTCACATACCACAGTCTTAGCCTTTCATGTAACGCCACATACCACAGTCTTAGCCTCTCATGTAACGCCACATACCACAGTCTTAGTCTCTCATGTAACGCCACATACCACAGTCTTAGCCTCTCATGTAAGGTCATATACCAGTCTTAGCCTCTCATGTAATGTCACATACCACAGTCTTAGCCTCTCATGTAAGGTCATATACCAGTCTTAGCCTCTCATGTAATGTCACATACCACAGTCTTAGCCTCTCATGTAAGGTCATATACCAGTCTTAGCCTCTCATGTAACGCCACATACCACAGTCTTAGCCTCTCATGTAAGGTCACATACCACAGTCTTAGCCTCTCATGTAAGGTCACATACCTCAGTCTCACCCTCTCATGTAAGGTAGGTCACATACCACAGTCCTACCCTCTCATGTAAGGTCACATATCAGTCCTACCCTCTCATGTAAGGTCACATACCAGTCTCACCCTCTCATGTAACGTCACATACCACAGTCTTAGCCTCTCATGTAAAGTCACATACCACAGTCCTACCCTCTCATGTAAGGTCACATACCACAGTCTTAGCCTCTCATGTAAGGTCACATACCACAGTCTTAGCCTCTCATGTAAGGTCATATACCAGTCTTAGCCTCTCATGTAAGGTCACATACCTCAGTCTCACGTAAGGTCATATACCAGTCTTAGCCTCATGTAAGGTCACATACCACAGTCTTAGCCTCTCATGTAACGCCACATACCACAGTCTTAGCCTATCATGTAAGGTCTATATACCAGTCTTAGCCTCTCATGTAACGCCACATACCACAGTCTTAGCCTCTCATGTAACGCCACATACCACAGTCTTAGCCTCTCATGTAACGCCACATACCACAGTCTTAGCCTCTCATGTAAGGTCATATACCAGTCTTAGCCTCTCATGTAACGCCACATATCACAGTCTTAGCCTCTCATGTAACGCCACATACCACAGTCTTAGCCTCTCATGTAACGCCACATACCACAGTCTTAGCCTCTCATGTAACGCCACATACCACAGTCTTAGTCTCTCATGTAACGCCACATACCACAGTCTTAGCCTCTCATGTAAGGTCATATACCAGTCTTAGCCTCTCATGTAATGTCACATACCACAGTCTTAGCCTCTCATGTAAGGTCAAATACCAGTCTTAGCCTCTCATGTAATGTCACATACCACAGTCTTAGCCTCTCATGTAAGGTCATATACCAGTCTTAGCCTCTCATGTAACGCCACATACCACAGTCTTAGCCTCTCATGTAACGCCACATACCACAGTCTTAGCCTCTCATGTAACGCCACATACCACAGTCTTAGCCTCTCATGTAACGCCACACACCACAGTCTTAGCCTCTCATGTAAGGTCACATACCACAGTCTCACCCTCTCATGTAAGGTCATATACCAGTCTTAGCCTCTCATGTAAGGTCACATACCACAGTCCTACCCTCTCATGTAAGGTCATATACCAGTCTCACCCTCTCATGTAAGGTCATATACCAGTCTTAGCCTCTCATGTAAGGTCACATACCACAGTCTCACCCTCTCATGTAAGGTCATATACCAGTCTCACCCTCTCATGTAAGGTCATATACCAGTCTTAGCCTCTCATGTAAGGTCACATACCACAGTCTCACCCTCTCATGTAAGGTCATATACCAGTCTCACCCTCTCATGTAAGGTCACATACCACAGTCCTACCCTCTCATGTAAGGTCACATACCACAGTCTTAGCCTCTCATGTAAGGTCACATACCACAGTCTTAGCCTCTCATGTAAGGTCATATACCAGTCTTAGCCTCTCATGTAAGGTCACGTACCTCAGTCTCACGTAAGGTCATATACCAGTCTTAGCCTCTCATTTAAGGTCACATACCACAGTCTTAGCCTCTCATGTAACGCCACATACCACAGTCTTAGCCTCATGTAAGGTCATATACCAGTCTTAGCCTCTCATGTAACGCCACATACCACAGTCTTAGCCTTTCATGTAACGCCACATACCACAGTCTTAGCCTCTCATGTAACGCCACATACCACAGTCTTAGCCTCTCATGTAACGCCACACACCACAGTCTCACCCTCTCATGTAATGTCACATACCACAGTCTTAGCCTCTCATATAACGCCACATACCACAGTCTTAGCCTCTCATGTAAGGTCATATACCAGTCTTAGCCTCTCATGTAACGCCACATACCACAGTCTTAGCCTCTCATGTAACGCCACACACCACAGTCTTAGCCTCTCATGTAAGGTCACATACCACAGTCTCACCCTCTCATGTAAGGTCATATACCAGTCTTAGCCTCTCATGTAAGGTCACATACCACAGTCCTACCCTCTCATGTAAGGTCATATACCAGTCTCACCCTCTCATGTAAGGTCATATACCAGTCTTAGCCTCTCATGTAAGGTCACATACCACAGTCTCACCCTCTCATGTAAGGTCATATACCAGTCTCACCCTCTCATGTAAGGTCATATACCAGTCTTAGCCTCTCATGTAAGGTCACATACCACAGTCTCACCCTCTCATGTAAGGTCATATACCAGTCTCACCCTCTCATGTAAGGTCACATACCCCAGTCCTACCCTCTCATGTAAGGTCACATACCACAGTCTTAGCCTCTCATGTAAGGTCACATACCACAGTCTTAGCCTCTCATGTAAGGTCATATACCAGTCTTAGCCTCTCATGTAAGGTCACGTACCTCAGTCTCACGTAAGGTCATATACCAGTCTTAGCCTCTCATTTAAGGTCACATACCACAGTCTTAGCCTCTCATGTAACGCCACATACCACAGTCTTAGCCTCTCATGTAACGCCACATACCACAGTCTTAGCCTCTCATGTAACGCCACATACCACAGTCTTAGCCTCTCATGTAAGGTCATATACCAGTCTTAGCCTCTCATGTAACGCCACATATCACAGTCTTAGCCTCTCATGTAACGCCACATACCACAGTCTTAGCCTCTCATGTAACGCCACATACCACAGTCTTAGCCTCTCATGTAACGCCACATACCACAGTCTTAGTCTCTCATGTAACGCCACATACCACAGTCTTAGCCTCTCATGTAAGGTCATATACCAGTCTTAGCCTCTCATGTAATGTCACATACCACAGTCTTAGCCTCTCATGTAAGGTCAAATACCAGTCTTAGCCTCTCATGTAACGCCACATACCACAGTCTTAGCCTCTCATGTAACGCCACATACCACAGTCTTAGCCTCTCATGTAACGCCACATACCACAGTCTTAGTCTCTCATGTAACGCCACATACCACAGTCTTAGCCTCTCATGTAAGGTCATATACCAGTCTTAGCCTCTCATGTAATGTCACATACCACAGTCTTAGCCTCTCATGTAAGGTCAAATACCAGTCTTAGCCTCTCATGTAATGTCACATACCACAGTCTTAGCCTCTCATGTAAGGTCATATACCAGTCTTAGCCTCTCATGTAATGTCACATACCACAGTCTTAGCCTCTCATGTAAGGTCAAATACCAGTCTTAGCCTCTCATGTAATGTCACATACCACAGTCTTAGCCTCTCATGTAAGGTCATATACCAGTCTTAGCCTCTCATGTAACGCCACATACCACAGTCTTAGCCTCTCATGTAACGCCACATACCACAGTCTTAGCCTCTCATGTAACGCCACATACCACAGTCTTAGCCTCTCATGTAACGCCACACACCACAGTCTTAGCCTCTCATGTAAGGTCACATACCACAGTCTCACCCTCTCATGTAAGGTCATATACCAGTCTTAGCCTCTCATGTAAGGTCACATACCACAGTCCTACCCTCTCATGTAAGGTCATATACCAGTCTCACCCTCTCATGTAAGGTCATATACCAGTCTTAGCCTCACATGTAAGGTCACATACCACAGTCTCACCCTCTCATGTAAGGTCATATACCAGTCTCACCCTCTCATGTAAGGTCATATACCAGTCTTAGCCTCTCATGTAAGGTCACATACCACAGTCTCACCCTCTCATGTAAGGTCATATACCAGTCTCACCCTCTCATGTAAGGTCACATACCCCAGTCCTACCCTCTCATGTAAGGTCACATACCACAGTCTTAGCCTCTCATGTAAGGTCACATACCACAGTCTTAGCCTCTCATGTAAGGTCATATACCAGTCTTAGCCTCTCATGTAAGGTCACGTACCTCAGTCTCACGTAAGGTCATATACCAGTCTTAGCCTCTCATTTAAGGTCACATACCACAGTCTTAGCCTCTCATGTAACGCCACATACCACAGTCTTAGCCTCATGTAAGGTCATATACCAGTCTTAGCCTCTCATGTAACGCCACATACCACAGTCTTAGCCTTTCATGTAACGCCACATACCACAGTCTTAGCCTCTCATGTAACGCCACATACCACAGTCTTAGCCTCTCATGTAACGCCACATATCACAGTCTCACCCTCTCATGTAATGTCACATACCACAGTCTTAGCCTCTCATGTAATGTCACATACCACAGTCTTAGCCTCTCATGTAATGTCACATACCACAGTCTTAGCCTCTCATGTAATGTCACATACCACAGTCTTAGCCTTTCATGTAACGCCACATACCACAGTCTTAGCCTCTCATGTAACGCCACATACCACAGTCTTAGTCTCTCATGTAACGCCACATACCACAGTCTTAGCCTCTCATGTAAGGTCATATACCAGTCTTAGCCTCTCATGTAATGTCACATACCACAGTCTTAGCCTCTCATGTAAGGTCATATACCAGTCTTAGCCTCTCATGTAATGTCACATACCACAGTCTTAGCCTCTCATGTAAGGTCATATACCAGTCTTAGCCTCTCATGTAACGCCACATACCACAGTCTTAGCCTCTCATGTAAGGTCACATACCACAGTCTTAGCCTCTCATGTAAGGTCACATACCTCAGTCTCACCCTCTCATGTAAGGTAGGTCACATACCACAGTCCTACCCTCTCATGTAAGGTCACATATCAGTCCTACCCTCTCATGTAAGGTCACATACCAGTCTCACCCTCTCATGTAACGTCACATACCACAGTCTTAGCCTCTCATGTAAAGTCACATACCACAGTCCTACCCTCTCATGTAAGGTCACATACCACAGTCTTAGCCTCTCATGTAAGGTCACATACCACAGTCTTAGCCTCTCATGTAAGGTCATATACCAGTCTTAGCCTCTCATGTAAGGTCACATACCTCAGTCTCACGTAAGGTCATATACCAGTCTTAGCCTCATGTAAGGTCACATACCACAGTCTTAGCCTCTCATGTAACGCCACATACCACAGTCTTAGCCTATCATGTAAGGTCTATATACCAGTCTTAGCCTCTCATGTAACGCCACATACCACAGTCTTAGCCTCTCATGTAACGCCACATAACACAGTCTTAGCCTCTCATGTAACGCCACATACCACAGTCTTAGCCTCTCATGTAAGGTCATATACCAGTCTTAGCCTCTCATGTAACGCCACATATCACAGTCTTAGCCTCTCATGTAACGCCACATACCACAGTCTTAGCCTCTCATGTAACGCCACATACCACAGTCTTAGCCTCTCATGTAACGCCACATACCACAGTCTTAGTCTCTCATGTAACGCCACATACCTCAGTCTTAGCCTCTCATGTAAGGTCATATACCAGTCTTAGCCTCTCATGTAATGTCACATACCACAGTCTTAGCCTCTCATGTAAGGTCAAATACCAGTCTTAGCCTCTCATGTAATGTCACATACCACAGTCTTAGCCTCTCATGTAAGGTCATATACCAGTCTTAGCCTCTCATGTAACGCCACATACCACAGTCTTAGCCTCTCATGTAACGCCACATACCACAGTCTTAGCCTCTCATGTAACGCCACATACCACAGTCTTAGCCTCTCATGTAACGCCACACACCACAGTCTTAGCCTCTCATGTAAGGTCACATACCACAGTCTCACCCTCTCATGTAAGGTCATATACCAGTCTTAGCCTCTCATGTAAGGTCACATACCACAGTCCTACCCTCTCATGTAAGGTCATATACCAGTCTCACCCTCTCATGTAAGGTCATATACCAGTCTTAGCCTCTCATGTAAGGTCACATACCACAGTCTCACCCTCTCATGTAAGGTCATATACCAGTCTCACCCTCTCATGTAAGGTCATATACCAGTCTTAGCCTCTCATGTAAGGTCACATACCACAGTCTCACCCTCTCATGTAAGGTCATATACCAGTCTCACCCTCTCATGTAAGGTCACATACCACAGTCCTACCCTCTCATGTAAGGTCACATACCACAGTCTTAGCCTCTCATGTAAGGTCACATACCACAGTCTTAGCCTCTCATGTAAGGTCATATACCAGTCTTAGCCTCTCATGTAAGGTCACGTACCTCAGTCTCACGTAAGGTCATATACCAGTCTTAGCCTCTCATTTAAGGTCACATACCACAGTCTTAGCCTCTCATGTAACGCCACATACCACAGTCTTAGCCTCATGTAAGGTCATATACCAGTCTTAGCCTCTCATGTAACGCCACATACCACAGTCTTAGCCTTTCATGTAACGCCACATACCACAGTCTTAGCCTCTCATGTAACGCCACATACCACAGTCTTAGCCTCTCATGTAACGCCACACACCACAGTCTCACCCTCTCATGTAATGTCACATACCACAGTCTTAGCCTCTCATATAACGCCACATACCACAGTCTTAGCCTCTCATGTAAGGTCATATACCAGTCTTAGCCTCTCATGTAACGCCACATACCACAGTCTTAGCCTCTCATGTAACGCCACACACCACAGTCTTAGCCTCTCATGTAAGGTCACATACCACAGTCTCACCCTCTCATGTAAGGTCATATACCAGTCTTAGCCTCTCATGTAAGGTCACATACCACAGTCCTACCCTCTCATGTAAGGTCATATACCAGTCTCACCCTCTCATGTAAGGTCATATACCAGTCTTAGCCTCTCATGTAAGGTCACATACCACAGTCTCACCCTCTCATGTAAGGTCATATACCAGTCTCACCCTCTCATGTAAGGTCATATACCAGTCTTAGCCTCTCATGTAAGGTCACATACCACAGTCTCACCCTCTCATGTAAGGTCATATACCAGTCTCACCCTCTCATGTAAGGTCACATACCCCAGTCCTACCCTCTCATGTAAGGTCACATACCACAGTCTTAGCCTCTCATGTAAGGTCACATACCACAGTCTTAGCCTCTCATGTAAGGTCATATACCAGTCTTAGCCTCTCATGTAAGGTCACGTACCTCAGTCTCACGTAAGGTCATATACCAGTCTTAGCCTCTCATTTAAGGTCACATACCACAGTCTTAGCCTCTCATGTAACGCCACATACCACAGTCTTAGCCTCATGTAAGGTCATATACCAGTCTTAGCCTCTCATGTAACGCCACATACCACAGTCTTAGCCTTTCATGTAACGCCACATACCACAGTCTTAGCCTCTCATGTAACGCCACATACCACAGTCTTAGCCTCTCATGTAACGCCACATACCACAGTCTCACCCTCTCATGTAATGTCACATACCACAGTCTTAGCCTCTCATGTAATGTCACATACCACAGTCTTAGCCTCTCATGTAATGTCACATACCACAGTCTTAGCCTCTCATGTAATGTCACATACCACAGTCTTAGCCTTTCATGTAACGCCACATACCACAGTCTTAGCCTCTCATGTAACGCCACATACCACAGTCTTAGTCTCTCATGTAACGCCACATACCACAGTCTTAGCCTCTCATGTAAGGTCATATACCAGTCTTAGCCTCTCATGTAATGTCACATACCACAGTCTTAGCCTCTCATGTAAGGTCATATACCAGTCTTAGCCTCTCATGTAATGTCACATACCACAGTCTTAGCCTCTCATGTAAGGTCATATACCAGTCTTAGCCTCTCATGTAACGCCACATACCACAGTCTTAGCCTCTCATGTAAGGTCACATATCAGTCCTACCCTCTCATGTAAGGTCACATACCAGTCTCACCCTCTCATGTAACGTCACATACCACAGTCTTAGCCTCTCATGTAAAGTCACATACCACAGTCCTACCCTCTCATGTAAGGTCACATACCACAGTCTTAGCCTCTCATGTAAGGTCACATACCACAGTCTTAGCCTCTCATGTAAGGTCATATACCAGTCTTAGCCTCTCATGTAAGGTCACATACCTCAGTCTCACGTAAGGTCATATACCAGTCTTAGCCTCATGTAAGGTCACATACCACAGTCTTAGCCTCTCATGTAACGCCACATACCACAGTCTTAGCCTATCATGTAAGGTCTATATACCAGTCTTAGCCTCTCATGTAACGCCACATACCACAGTCTTAGCCTCTCATGTAACGCCACATACCACAGTCTTAGCCTCTCATGTAACGCCACATACCACAGTCTTAGCCTCTCATGTAAGGTCATATACCAGTCTTAGCCTCTCATGTAACGCCACATATCACAGTCTTAGCCTCTCATGTAACGCCACATACCACAGTCTTAGCCTCTCATGTAACGCCACATACCACAGTCTTAGCCTCTCATGTAACGCCACATTCCACAGTCTTAGTCTCTCATGTAACGCCACATACCACAGTCTTAGCCTCTCATGTAAGGTCATATACCAGTCTTAGCCTCTCATGTAATGTCACATACCACAGTCTTAGCCTCTCATGTAAGGTCAAATACCAGTCTTAGCCTCTCATGTAACGCCACATACCACAGTCTTAGCCTCTCATGTAACGCCACATACCACAGTCTTAGCCTCTCATGTAACGCCACATACCACAGTCTTAGTCTCTCATGTAACGCCACATACCACAGTCTTAGCCTCTCATGTAAGGTCATATACCAGTCTTAGCCTCTCATGTAATGTCACATACCACAGTCTTAGCCTCTCATGTAAGGTCAAATACCAGTCTTAGCCTCTCATGTAATGTCACATACCACAGTCTTAGCCTCTCATGTAAGGTCATATACCAGTCTTAGCCTCTCATGTAATGTCACATACCACAGTCTTAGCCTCTCATGTAAGGTCAAATACCAGTCTTAGCCTCTCATGTAATGTCACATACCACAGTCTTAGCCTCTCATGTAAGGTCATATACCAGTCTTAGCCTCTCATGTAACGCCACATACCACAGTCTTAGCCTCTCATGTAACGCCACATACCACAGTCTTAGCCTCTCATGTAACGCCACATACCACAGTCTTAGCCTCTCATGTAACGCCACACACCACAGTCTTAGCCTCTCATGTAAGGTCACATACCACAGTCTCACCCTCTCATGTAAGGTCATATACCAGTCTTAGCCTCTCATGTAAGGTCACATACCACAGTCCTACCCTCTCATGTAAGGTCATATACCAGTCTCACCCTCTCATGTAAGGTCATATACCAGTCTTAGCCTCTCATGTAAGGTCACATACCACAGTCTCACCCTCTCATGTAAGGTCATATACCAGTCTCACCCTCTCATGTAAGGTCATATACCAGTCTTAGCCTCTCATGTAAGGTCACATACCACAGTCTCACCCTCTCATGTAAGGTCATATACCAGTCTCACCCTCTCATGTAAGGTCACATACCCCAGTCCTACCCTCTCATGTAAGGTCACATACCACAGTCTTAGCCTCTCATGTAAGGTCACATACCACAGTCTTAGCCTCTCATGTAAGGTCATATACCAGTCTTAGCCTCTCATGTAAGGTCACGTACCTCAGTCTCACGTAAGGTCATATACCAGTCTTAGCCTCTCATTTAAGGTCACATACCACAGTCTTAGCCTCTCATGTAACGCCACATACCACAGTCTTAGCCTCATGTAAGGTCATATACCAGTCTTAGCCTCTCATGTAACGCCACATACCACAGTCTTAGCCTTTCATGTAACGCCACATACCACAGTCTTAGCCTCTCATGTAACGCCACATACCACAGTCTTAGCCTCTCATGTAACGCCACATACCACAGTCTCACCCTCTCATGTAACGCCACATACCACAGTCTTAGCCTCATGTAAGGTCATATACCAGTCTTAGCCTCTCATGTAACGCCACATACCACAGTCTTAGCCTTTCATGTAACGCCACATACCACAGTCTTAGCCTCTCATGTAACGCCACATACCACAGTCTTAGCCTCTCATGTAACGCCACATACCACAGTCCTACCCTCTCATGTAAGGTCACATACCACAGTCTTAGCCTCTCATGTAAGGTCACATACCACAGTCTTAGCCTCTCATGTAAGGTCATATACCAGTCTTAGCCTCTCATGTAAGGTCACATACCTCAGTCTCACGTAAGGTCATATACCAGTCTTAGCCTCATGTAAGGTCACATACCACAGTCTTAGCCTCTCATGTAACGCCACATACCACAGTCTTAGCCTATCATGTAAGGTCTATATACCAGTCTTAGCCTCTCATGTAACGCCACATACCACAGTCTTAGCCTCTCATGTAACGCCACATACCACAGTCTTAGCCTCTCATGTAACGCCACATACCACAGTCTTAGCCTCTCATGTAAGGTCATATACCAGTCTTAGCCTCTCATGTAACGCCACATATCACAGTCTTAGCCTCTCATGTAACGCCACATACCACAGTCTTAGCCTCTCATGTAACGCCACATACCACAGTCTTAGCCTCTCATGTAACGCCACACACCACAGTCTTAGCCTCTCATGTAAGGTCACATACCACAGTCTCACCCTCTCATGTAAGGTCATATACCAGTCTTAGCCTCTCATGTAAGGTCACATACCACAGTCCTACCCTCTCATGTAAGGTCATATACCAGTCTCACCCTCTCATGTAAGGTCATATACCAGTCTTAGCCTCTCATGTAAGGTCACATACCACAGTCTCACCCTCTCATGTAAGGTCATATACCAGTCTCACCCTCTCATGTAAGGTCATATACCAGTCTTAGCCTCTCATGTAAGGTCACATACCACAGTCTCACCCTCTCATGTAAGGTCATATACCAGTCTCACCCTCTCATGTAAGGTCACATACCACAGTCCTACCCTCTCATGTAAGGTCACATACCACAGTCTTAGCCTCTCATGTAAGGTCACATACCACAGTCTTAGCCTCTCATGTAAGGTCATATACCAGTCTTAGCCTCTCATGTAAGGTCACGTACCTCAGTCTCACGTAAGGTCATATACCAGTCTTAGCCTCTCATTTAAGGTCACATACCACAGTCTTAGCCTCTCATGTAACGCCACATACCACAGTCTTAGCCTCATGTAAGGTCATATACCAGTCTTAGCCTCTCATGTAACGCCACATACCACAGTCTTAGCCTTTCATGTAACGCCACATACCACAGTCTTAGCCTCTCATGTAACGCCACATACCACAGTCTTAGCCTCTCATGTAACGCCACACACCACAGTCTCACCCTCTCATGTAATGTCACATACCACAGTCTTAGCCTCTCATATAACGCCACATACCACAGTCTTAGCCTCTCATGTAAGGTCATATACCAGTCTTAGCCTCTCATGTAACGCCACATACCACAGTCTTAGCCTCTCATGTAACGCCACACACCACAGTCTTAGCCTCTCATGTAAGGTCACATACCACAGTCTCACCCTCTCATGTAAGGTCATATACCAGTCTTAGCCTCTCATGTAAGGTCACATACCACAGTCCTACCCTCTCATGTAAGGTCATATACCAGTCTCACCCTCTCATGTAAGGTCATATACCAGTCTTAGCCTCTCATGTAAGGTCACATACCACAGTCTCACCCTCTCATGTAAGGTCATATACCAGTCTCACCCTCTCATGTAAGGTCATATACCAGTCTTAGCCTCTCATGTAAGGTCACATACCACAGTCTCACCCTCTCATGTAAGGTCATATACCAGTCTCACCCTCTCATGTAAGGTCACATACCCCAGTCCTACCCTCTCATGTAAGGTCACATACCACAGTCTTAGCCTCTCATGTAAGGTCACATACCACAGTCTTAGCCTCTCATGTAAGGTCATATACCAGTCTTAGCCTCTCATGTAAGGTCACGTACCTCAGTCTCACGTAAGGTCATATACCAGTCTTAGCCTCTCATTTAAGGTCACATACCACAGTCTTAGCCTCTCATGTAACGCCACATACCACAGTCTTAGCCTCATGTAAGGTCATATACCAGTCTTAGCCTCTCATGTAACGCCACATACCACAGTCTTAGCCTTTCATGTAACGCCACATACCACAGTCTTAGCCTCTCATGTAACGCCACATACCACAGTCTTAGCCTCTCATGTAACGCCACATACCACAGTCTCACCCTCTCATGTAATGTCACATACCACAGTCTTAGCCTCTCATGTAATGTCACATACCACAGTCTTAGCCTCTCATGTAATGTCACATACCACAGTCTTAGCCTCTCATGTAATGTCACATACCACAGTCTTAGCCTTTCATGTAACGCCACATACCACAGTCTTAGCCTCTCATGTAACGCCACATACCACAGTCTTAGTCTCTCATGTAACGCCACATACCACAGTCTTAGCCTCTCATGTAAGGTCATATACCAGTCTTAGCCTCTCATGTAATGTCACATACCACAGTCTTAGCCTCTCATGTAAGGTCATATACCAGTCTTAGCCTCTCATGTAATGTCACATACCACAGTCTTAGCCTCTCATGTAAGGTCATATACCAGTCTTAGCCTCTCATGTAACGCCACATACCACAGTCTTAGCCTCTCATGTAAGGTCACATACCACAGTCTTAGCCTCTCATGTAAGGTCACATACCTCAGTCTCACCCTCTCATGTAAGGTAGGTCACATACCACAGTCCTACCCTCTCATGTAAGGTCACATATCAGTCCTACCCTCTCATGTAAGGTCACATACCAGTCTCACCCTCTCATGTAACGTCACATACCACAGTCTTAGCCTCTCATGTAAAGTCACATACCACAGTCCTACCCTCTCATGTAAGGTCACATACCACAGTCTTAGCCTCTCATGTAAGGTCACATACCACAGTCTTAGCCTCTCATGTAAGGTCATATACCAGTCTTAGCCTCTCATGTAAGGTCACATACCTCAGTCTCACGTAAGGTCATATACCAGTCTTAGCCTCATGTAAGGTCACATACCACAGTCTTAGCCTCTCATGTAACGCCACATACCACAGTCTTAGCCTATCATGTAAGGTCTATATACCAGTCTTAGCCTCTCATGTAACGCCACATACCACAGTCTTAGCCTCTCATGTAACGCCACATACCACAGTCTTAGCCTCTCATGTAACGCCACATACCACAGTCTTAGCCTCTCATGTAACGCCACATACCACAGTCTTAGCCTCTCATGTAACGCCACATACCACAGTCTTAGCCTCTCATGTAAGGTCATATACCAGTCTTAGCCTCTCATGTAATGTCACATACCACAGTCTTAGCCTCTCATGTAAGGTCAAATACCAGTCTTAGCCTCTCATGTAATGTCACATACCACAGTCTTAGCCTCTCATGTAAGGTCATATACCAGTCTTAGCCTCTCATGTAATGTCACATACCACAGTCTTAGCCTCTCATGTAAGGTCAAATACCAGTCTTAGCCTCTCATGTAATGTCACATACCACAGTCTTAGCCTCTCATGTAAGGTCATATACCAGTCTTAGCCTCTCATGTAACGCCACATACCACAGTCTTAGCCTCTCATGTAACGCCACATACCACAGTCTTAGCCTCTCATGTAACGCCACATACCACAGTCTTAGCCTCTCATGTAACGCCACACACCACAGTCTTAGCCTCTCATGTAAGGTCACATACCACAGTCTCACCCTCTCATGTAAGGTCATATACCAGTCTTAGCCTCTCATGTAAGGTCACATACCACAGTCCTACCCTCTCATGTAAGGTCATATACCAGTCTCACCCTCTCATGTAAGGTCATATACCAGTCTTAGCCTCTCATGTAAGGTCACATACCACAGTCTCACCCTCTCATGTAAGGTCATATACCAGTCTCACCCTCTCATGTAAGGTCATATACCAGTCTTAGCCTCTCATGTAAGGTCACATACCACAGTCTCACCCTCTCATGTAAGGTCATATACCAGTCTCACCCTCTCATGTAAGGTCACATACCCCAGTCCTACCCTCTCATGTAAGGTCACATACCACAGTCTTAGCCTCTCATGTAAGGTCACATACCACAGTCTTAGCCTCTCATGTAAGGTCATATACCAGTCTTAGCCTCTCATGTAAGGTCACGTACCTCAGTCTCACGTAAGGTCATATACCAGTCTTAGCCTCTCATTTAAGGTCACATACCACAGTCTTAGCCTCTCATGTAACGCCACATACCACAGTCTTAGCCTCATGTAAGGTCATATACCAGTCTTAGCCTCTCATGTAACGCCACATACCACAGTCTTAGCCTTTCATGTAACGCCACATACCACAGTCTTAGCCTCTCATGTAACGCCACATACCACAGTCTTAGCCTCTCATGTAACGCCACATACCACAGTCTCACCCTCTCATGTAACGCCACATACCACAGTCTTAGCCTCATGTAAGGTCATATACCAGTCTTAGCCTCTCATGTAACGCCACATACCACAGTCTTAGCCTTTCATGTAACGCCACATACCACAGTCTTAGCCTCTCATGTAACGCCACATACCACAGTCTTAGCCTCTCATGTAACGCCACATACCACAGTCCTACCCTCTCATGTAAGGTCACATACCACAGTCTTAGCCTCTCATGTAAGGTCACATACCACAGTCTTAGCCTCTCATGTAAGGTCATATACCAGTCTTAGCCTCTCATGTAAGGTCACATACCTCAGTCTCACGTAAGGTCATATACCAGTCTTAGCCTCATGTAAGGTCACATACCACAGTCTTAGCCTCTCATGTAACGCCACATACCACAGTCTTAGCCTATCATGTAAGGTCTATATACCAGTCTTAGCCTCTCATGTAACGCCACATACCACAGTCTTAGCCTCTCATGTAACGCCACATACCACAGTCTTAGCCTCTCATGTAACGCCACATACCACAGTCTTAACCTCTCATGTAAGGTCATATACCAGTCTTAGCCTCTCATGTAACGCCACATATCACAGTCTTAGCCTCTCATGTAACGCCACATACCACAGTCTTAGCCTCTCATGTAACGCCACATACCACAGTCTTAGCCTCTCATGTAACGCCACACACCACAGTCTTAGCCTCTCATGTAAGGTCACATACCACAGTCTCACCCTCTCATGTAAGGTCATATACCAGTCTTAGCCTCTCATGTAAGGTCACATACCACAGTCCTACCCTCTCATGTAAGGTCATATACCAGTCTTAGCCTCTCATGTAATGTCACATACCACAGTCTTAGCCTCTCATGTAAGGTCATATACCAGTCTTAGCCTCTCATGTAATGTCACATACCACAGTCTTAGCCTCTCATGTAAGGTCAAATACCAGTCTTAGCCTCTCATGTAATGTCACATACCACAGTCTTAGCCTCTCATGTAAGGTCATATACCAGTCTTAGCCTCTCATGTAACGCCACATACCACAGTCTTAGCCTCTCATGTAACGCCACATACCACAGTCTTAGCCTCTCATGTAACGCCACATACCACAGTCTTAGCCTCTCATGTAACGCCACACACCACAGTCTTAGCCTCTCATGTAAGGTCACATACCACAGTCTCACCCTCTCATGTAAGGTCATATACCAGTCTTAGCCTCTCATGTAAGGTCACATACCACAGTCCTACCCTCTCATGTAAGGTCATATACCAGTCTCACCCTCTCATGTAAGGTCATATACCAGTCTTAGCCTCTCATGTAAGGTCACATACCACAGTCTCACCCTCTCATGTAAGGTCATATACCAGTCTCACCCTCTCATGTAAGGTCATATACCAGTCTTAGCCTCTCATGTAAGGTCACATACCACAGTCTCACCCTCTCATGTAAGGTCATATACCAGTCTCACCCTCTCATGTAAGGTCACATACCCCAGTCCTACCCTCTCATGTAAGGTCACATACCACAGTCTTAGCCTCTCATGTAAGGTCACATACCACAGTCTTAGCCTCTCATGTAAGGTCATATACCAGTCTTAGCCTCTCATGTAAGGTCACGTACCTCAGTCTCACGTAAGGTCATATACCAGTCTTAGCCTCTCATTTAAGGTCACATACCACAGTCTTAGCCTCTCATGTAACGCCACATACCACAGTCTTAGCCTCATGTAAGGTCATATACCAGTCTTAGCCTCTCATGTAACGCCACATACCACAGTCTTAGCCTTTCATGTAACGCCACATACCACAGTCTTAGCCTCTCATGTAACGCCACATACCACAGTCTTAGCCTCTCATGTAACGCCACATACCACAGTCTCACCCTCTCATGTAACGCCACATACCACAGTCTTAGCCTCATGTAAGGTCATATACCAGTCTTAGCCTCTCATGTAACGCCACATACCACAGTCTTAGCCTTTCATGTAACGCCACATACCACAGTCTTAGCCTCTCATGTAACGCCACATACCACAGTCTTAGCCTCTCATGTAACGCCACATACCACAGTCCTACCCTCTCATGTAAGGTCACATACCACAGTCTTAGCCTCTCATGTAAGGTCACATACCACAGTCTTAGCCTCTCATGTAAGGTCATATACCAGTCTTAGCCTCTCATGTAAGGTCACATACCTCAGTCTCACGTAAGGTCATATACCAGTCTTAGCCTCATGTAAGGTCACATACCACAGTCTTAGCCTCTCATGTAACGCCACATACCACAGTCTTAGCCTATCATGTAAGGTCTATATACCAGTCTTAGCCTCTCATGTAACGCCACATACCACAGTCTTAGCCTCTCATGTAACGCCACATACCACAGTCTTAGCCTCTCATGTAACGCCACATACCACAGTCTTAACCTCTCATGTAAGGTCATATACCAGTCTTAGCCTCTCATGTAACGCCACATATCACAGTCTTAGCCTCTCATGTAACGCCACATACCACAGTCTTAGCCTCTCATGTAACGCCACATACCACAGTCTTAGCCTCTCATGTAACGCCACACACCACAGTCTTAGCCTCTCATGTAAGGTCACATACCACAGTCTCACCCTCTCATGTAAGGTCATATACCAGTCTTAGCCTCTCATGTAAGGTCACATACCACAGTCCTACCCTCTCATGTAAGGTCATATACCAGTCTCACCCTCTCATGTAAGGTCATATACCAGTCTTAGCCTCTCATGTAAGGTCACATACCACAGTCTCACCCTCTCATGTAAGGTCATATACCAGTCTCACCCTCTCATGTAAGGTCATATACCAGTCTTAGCCTCTCATGTAAGGTCACATACCACAGTCTCACCCTCTCATGTAAGGTCATATACCAGTCTCACCCTCTCATGTAAGGTCACATACCACAGTCCTACCCTCTCGTGTAAGGTCACATACCACAGTCTTAGCCTCTCATGTAAGGTCACATACCACAGTCTTAGCCTCTCATGTAAGGTCATATACCAGTCTTAGCCTCTCATGTAAGGTCACGTACCTCAGTCTCACGTAAGGTCATATACCAGTCTTAGCCTCTCATTTAAGGTCACATACCACAGTCTTAGCCTCTCATGTAACGCCACATACCACAGTCTTAGCCTCATGTAAGGTCATATACCAGTCTTAGCCTCTCATGTAACGCCACATACCACAGTCTTAGCCTTTCATGTAACGCCACATACCACAGTCTTAGCCTCTCATGTAACGCCACATACCACAGTCTTAGCCTCTCATGTAACGCCACACACCACAGTCTCACCCTCTCATGTAATGTCACATACCACAGTCTTAGCCTCTCATATAACGCCACATACCACAGTCTTAGCCTCTCATGTAAGGTCATATACCAGTCTTAGCCTCTCATGTAACGCCACATACCACAGTCTTAGCCTCTCATGTAACGCCACACACCACAGTCTTAGCCTCTCATGTAAGGTCACATACCACAGTCTCACCCTCTCATGTAAGGTCATATACCAGTCTTAGCCTCTCATGTAAGGTCACATACCACAGTCCTACCCTCTCATGTAAGGTCATATACCAGTCTCACCCTCTCATGTAAGGTCATATACCAGTCTTAGCCTCTCATGTAAGGTCACATACCACAGTCTCACCCTCTCATGTAAGGTCATATACCAGTCTCACCCTCTCATGTAAGGTCATATACCAGTCTTAGCCTCTCATGTAAGGTCACATACCACAGTCTCACCCTCTCATGTAAGGTCATATACCAGTCTCACCCTCTCATGTAAGGTCACATACCCCAGTCCTACCCTCTCATGTAAGGTCACATACCACAGTCTTAGCCTCTCATGTAAGGTCACATACCACAGTCTTAGCCTCTCATGTAAGGTCATATACCAGTCTTAGCCTCTCATGTAAGGTCACGTACCTCAGTCTCACGTAAGGTCATATACCAGTCTTAGCCTCTCATTTAAGGTCACATACCACAGTCTTAGCCTCTCATGTAACGCCACATACCACAGTCTTAGCCTCATGTAAGGTCATATACCAGTCTTAGCCTCTCATGTAACGCCACATACCACAGTCTTAGCCTTTCATGTAACGCCACATACCACAGTCTTAGCCTCTCATGTAACGCCACATACCACAGTCTTAGCCTCTCATGTAACGCCACATACCACAGTCTCACCCTCTCATGTAATGTCACATACCACAGTCTTAGCCTCTCATGTAATGTCACATACCACAGTCTTAGCCTCTCATGTAATGTCACATACCACAGTCTTAGCCTCTCATGTAATGTCACATACCACAGTCTTAGCCTTTCATGTAACGCCACATACCACAGTCTTAGCCTCTCATGTAACGCCACATACCACAGTCTTAGTCTCTCATGTAACGCCACATACCACAGTCTTAGCCTCTCATGTAAGGTCATATACCAGTCTTAGCCTCTCATGTAATGTCACATACCACAGTCTTAGCCTCTCATGTAAGGTCATATACCAGTCTTAGCCTCTCATGTAATGTCACATACCACAGTCTTAGCCTCTCATGTAAGGTCATATACCAGTCTTAGCCTCTCATGTAACGCCACATACCACAGTCTTAGCCTCTCATGTAAGGTCACATACCACAGTCTTAGCCTCTCATGTAAGGTCACATACCTCAGTCTCACCCTCTCATGTAAGGTAGGTCACATACCACAGTCCTACCCTCTCATGTAAGGTCACATATCAGTCCTACCCTCTCATGTAAGGTCACATACCAGTCTCACCCTCTCATGTAACGTCACATACCACAGTCTTAGCCTCTCATGTAAAGTCACATACCACAGTCCTACCCTCTCATGTAAGGTCACATACCACAGTCTTAGCCTCTCATGTAAGGTCACATACCACAGTCTTAGCCTCTCATGTAAGGTCATATACCAGTCTTAGCCTCTCATGTAAGGTCACATACCTCAGTCTCACGTAAGGTCATATACCAGTCTTAGCCTCATGTAAGGTCACATACCACAGTCTTAGCCTCTCATGTAACGCCACATACCACAGTCTTAGCCTATCATGTAAGGTCTATATACCAGTCTTAGCCTCTCATGTAACGCCACATACCACAGTCTTAGCCTCTCATGTAACGCCACATACCACAGTCTTAGCCTCTCATGTAACGCCACATACCACAGTCTTAGCCTCTCATGTAAGGTCATATACCAGTCTTAGCCTCTCATGTAACGCCACATATCACAGTCTTAGCCTCTCATGTAACGCCACATACCACAGTCTTAGCCTCTCATGTAACGCCACATACCACAGTCTTAGCCTCTCATGTAACGCCACATTCCACAGTCTTAGTCTCTCATGTAACGCCACATACCACAGTCTTAGCCTCTCATGTAAGGTCATATACCAGTCTTAGCCTCTCATGTAATGTCACATACCACAGTCTTAGCCTCTCATGTAAGGTCAAATACCAGTCTTAGCCTCTCATGTAACGCCACATACCACAGTCTTAGCCTCTCATGTAACGCCACATACCACAGTCTTAGCCTCTCATGTAACGCCACATACCACAGTCTTAGTCTCTCATGTAACGCCACATACCACAGTCTTAGCCTCTCATGTAAGGTCATATACCAGTCTTAGCCTCTCATGTAATGTCACATACCACAGTCTTAGCCTCTCATGTAAGGTCAAATACCAGTCTTAGCCTCTCATGTAATGTCACATACCACAGTCTTAGCCTCTCATGTAAGGTCATATACCAGTCTTAGCCTCTCATGTAATGTCACATACCACAGTCTTAGCCTCTCATGTAAGGTCAAATACCAGTCTTAGCCTCTCATGTAATGTCACATACCACAGTCTTAGCCTCTCATGTAAGGTCATATACCAGTCTTAGCCTCTCATGTAACGCCACATACCACAGTCTTAGCCTCTCATGTAACGCCACATACCACAGTCTTAGCCTCTCATGTAACGCCACATACCACAGTCTTAGCCTCTCATGTAACGCCACACACCACAGTCTTAGCCTCTCATGTAAGGTCACATACCACAGTCTCACCCTCTCATGTAAGGTCATATACCAGTCTTAGCCTCTCATGTAAGGTCACATACCACAGTCCTACCCTCTCATGTAAGGTCATATACCAGTCTCACCCTCTCATGTAAGGTCATATACCAGTCTTAGCCTCTCATGTAAGGTCACATACCACAGTCTCACCCTCTCATGTAAGGTCATATACCAGTCTCACCCTCTCATGTAAGGTCATATACCAGTCTTAGCCTCTCATGTAAGGTCACACACCACAGTCTCACCCTCTCATGTAAGGTCATATACCAGTCTCACCCTCTCATGTAAGGTCACATACCCCAGTCCTACCCTCTCATGTAAGGTCACATACCACAGTCTTAGCCTCTCATGTAAGGTCACATACCACAGTCTTAGCCTCTCATGTAAGGTCATATACCAGTCTTAGCCTCTCATGTAAGGTCACGTACCTCAGTCTCACGTAAGGTCATATACCAGTCTTAGCCTCTCATTTAAGGTCACATACCACAGTCTTAGCCTCTCATGTAACGCCACATACCACAGTCTTAGCCTCATGTAAGGTCATATACCAGTCTTAGCCTCTCATGTAACGCCACATACCACAGTCTTAGCCTTTCATGTAACGCCACATACCACAGTCTTAGCCTCTCATGTAACGCCACATACCACAGTCTTAGCCTCTCATGTAACGCCACATACCACAGTCTCACCCTCTCATGTAACGCCACATACCACAGTCTTAGCCTCATGTAAGGTCATATACCAGTCTTAGCCTCTCATGTAACGCCACATACCACAGTCTTAGCCTTTCATGTAACGCCACATACCACAGTCTTAGCCTCTCATGTAACGCCACATACCACAGTCTTAGCCTCTCATGTAACGCCACATACCACAGTCCTACCCTCTCATGTAAGGTCACATACCACAGTCTTAGCCTCTCATGTAAGGTCACATACCACAGTCTTAGCCTCTCATGTAAGGTCATATACCAGTCTTAGCCTCTCATGTAAGGTCACATACCTCAGTCTCACGTAAGGTCATATACCAGTCTTAGCCTCATGTAAGGTCACATACCACAGTCTTAGCCTCTCATGTAACGCCACATACCACAGTCTTAGCCTATCATGTAAGGTCTATATACCAGTCTTAGCCTCTCATGTAACGCCACATACCACAGTCTTAGCCTCTCATGTAACGCCACATACCACAGTCTTAGCCTCTCATGTAACGCCACATACCACAGTCTTAGCCTCTCATGTAAGGTCATATACCAGTCTTAGCCTCTCATGTAACGCCACATATCACAGTCTTAGCCTCTCATGTAACGCCACATACCACAGTCTTAGCCTCTCATGTAACGCCACATACCACAGTCTTAGCCTCTCATGTAACGCCACATTCCACAGTCTTAGTCTCTCATGTAACGCCACATACCACAGTCTTAGCCTCTCATGTAAGGTCATATACCAGTCTTAGCCTCTCATGTAATGTCACATACCACAGTCTTAGCCTCTCATGTAAGGTCAAATACCAGTCTTAGCCTCTCATGTAACGCCACATACCACAGTCTTAGCCTCTCATGTAACGCCACATACCACAGTCTTAGCCTCTCATGTAACGCCACATACCACAGTCTTAGTCTCTCATGTAACGCCACATACCACAGTCTTAGCCTCTCATGTAAGGTCATATACCAGTCTTAGCCTCTCATGTAATGTCACATACCACAGTCTTAGCCTCTCATGTAAGGTCAAATACCAGTCTTAGCCTCTCATGTAATGTCACATACCACAGTCTTAGCCTCTCATGTAAGGTCATATACCAGTCTTAGCCTCTCATGTAATGTCACATACCACAGTCTTAGCCTCTCATGTAAGGTCAAATACCAGTCTTAGCCTCTCATGTAATGTCACATACCACAGTCTTAGCCTCTCATGTAAGGTCATATACCAGTCTTAGCCTCTCATGTAACGCCACATACCACAGTCTTAGCCTCTCATGTAACGCCACATACCACAGTCTTAGCCTCTCATGTAACGCCACATACCACAGTCTTAGCCTCTCATGTAACGCCACACACCACAGTCTTAGCCTCTCATGTAAGGTCACATACCACAGTCTCACCCTCTCATGTAAGGTCATATACCAGTCTTAGCCTCTCATGTAAGGTCACATACCACAGTCCTACCCTCTCATGTAAGGTCATATACCAGTCTCACCCTCTCATGTAAGGTCATATACCAGTCTTAGCCTCTCATGTAAGGTCACATACCACAGTCTCACCCTCTCATGTAAGGTCATATACCAGTCTCACCCTCTCATGTAAGGTCATATACCAGTCTTAGCCTCTCATGTAAGGTCACATACCACAGTCTCACCCTCTCATGTAAGGTCATATACCAGTCTCACCCTCTCATGTAAGGTCACATACCCCAGTCCTACCCTCTCATGTAAGGTCACATACCACAGTCTTAGCCTCTCATGTAAGGTCACATACCACAGTCTTAGCCTCTCATGTAAGGTCATATACCAGTCTTAGCCTCTCATGTAAGGTCACGTACCTCAGTCTCACGTAAGGTCATATACCAGTCTTAGCCTCTCATTTAAGGTCACATACCACAGTCTTAGCCTCTCATGTAACGCCACATACCACAGTCTTAGCCTCATGTAAGGTCATATACCAGTCTTAGCCTCTCATGTAACGCCACATACCACAGTCTTAGCCTTTCATGTAACGCCACATACCACAGTCTTAGCCTCTCATGTAACGCCACATACCACAGTCTTAGCCTCTCATGTAACGCCACATACCACAGTCTCACCCTCTCATGTAATGTCACATACCACAGTCTTAGCCTCTCATGTAATGTCACATACCACAGTCTTAGCCTCTCATGTAATGTCACATACCACAGTCTTAGCCTCTCATGTAATGTCACATACCACAGTCTTAGCCTTTCATGTAACGCCACATACCACAGTCTTAGCCTCTCATGTAACGCCACATACCACAGTCTTAGTCTCTCATGTAACGCCACATACCACAGTCTTAGCCTCTCATGTAAGGTCATATACCAGTCTTAGCCTCTCATGTAATGTCACATACCACAGTCTTAGCCTCTCATGTAAGGTCATATACCAGTCTTAGCCTCTCATGTAATGTCACATACCACAGTCTTAGCCTCTCATGTAAGGTCATATACCAGTCTTAGCCTCTCATGTAACGCCACATACCACAGTCTTAGCCTCTCATGTAAGGTCACATACCACAGTCTTAGCCTCTCATGTAAGGTCACATACCTCAGTCTCACCCTCTCATGTAAGGTAGGTCACATACCACAGTCCTACCCTCTCATGTAAGGTCACATATCAGTCCTACCCTCTCATGTAAGGTCACATACCAGTCTCACCCTCTCATGTAACGTCACATACCACAGTCTTAGCCTCTCATGTAAAGTCACATACCACAGTCCTACCCTCTCATGTAAGGTCACATACCACAGTCTTAGCCTCTCATGTAAGGTCACATACCACAGTCTTAGCCTCTCATGTAAGGTCATATACCAGTCTTAGCCTCTCATGTAAGGTCACATACCTCAGTCTCACGTAAGGTCATATACCAGTCTTAGCCTCATGTAAGGTCACATACCACAGTCTTAGCCTCTCATGTAACGCCACATACCACAGTCTTAGCCTATCATGTAAGGTCTATATACCAGTCTTAGCCTCTCATGTAACGCCACATACCACAGTCTTAGCCTCTCATGTAACGCCACATACCACAGTCTTAGCCTCTCATGTAACGCCACATACCACAGTCTTAGCCTCTCATGTAAGGTCATATACCAGTCTTAGCCTCTCATGTAACGCCACATATCACAGTCTTAGCCTCTCATGTAACGCCACATACCACAGTCTTAGCCTCTCATGTAACGCCACATACCACAGTCTTAGCCTCTCATGTAACGCCACATACCACAGTCTTAGTCTCTCATGTAACGCCACATACCACAGTCTTAGCCTCTCATGTAAGGTCATATACCAGTCTTAGCCTCTCATGTAATGTCACATACCACAGTCTTAGCCTCTCATGTAAGGTCAAATACCAGTCTTAGCCTCTCATGTAATGTCACATACCACAGTCTTAGCCTCTCATGTAAGGTCATATACCAGTCTTAGCCTCTCATGTAACGCCACATACCACAGTCTTAGCCTCTCATGTAACGCCACATACCACAGTCTTAGCCTCTCATGTAACGCCACATACCACAGTCTTAGCCTCTCATGTAACGCCACACACCACAGTCTTAGCCTCTCATGTAAGGTCACATACCACAGTCTCACCCTCTCATGTAAGGTCATATACCAGTCTTAGCCTCTCATGTAAGGTCACATACCACAGTCCTACCCTCTCATGTAAGGTCATATACCAGTCTCACCCTCTCATGTAAGGTCATATACCAGTCTTAGCCTCTCATGTAAGGTCACATACCACAGTCTCACCCTCTCATGTAAGGTCATATACCAGTCTCACCCTCTCATGTAAGGTCATATACCAGTCTTAGCCTCTCATGTAAGGTCACATACCACAGTCTCACCCTCTCATGTAAGGTCATATACCAGTCTCACCCTCTCATGTAAGGTCACATACCACAGTCCTACCCTCTCATGTAAGGTCACATACCACAGTCTTAGCCTCTCATGTAAGGTCACATACCACAGTCTTAGCCTCTCATGTAAGGTCATATACCAGTCTTAGCCTCTCATGTAAGGTCACGTACCTCAGTCTCACGTAAGGTCATATACCAGTCTTAGCCTCTCATTTAAGGTCACATACCACAGTCTTAGCCTCTCATGTAACGCCACATACCACAGTCTTAGCCTCATGTAAGGTCATATACCAGTCTTAGCCTCTCATGTAACGCCACATACCACAGTCTTAGCCTTTCATGTAACGCCACATACCACAGTCTTAGCCTCTCATGTAACGCCACATACCACAGTCTTAGCCTCTCATGTAACGCCACACACCACAGTCTCACCCTCTCATGTAATGTCACATACCACAGTCTTAGCCTCTCATATAACGCCACATACCACAGTCTTAGCCTCTCATGTAAGGTCATATACCAGTCTTAGCCTCTCATGTAACGCCACATATCACAGTCTTAGCCTCTCATGTAACGCCACATACCACAGTCTTAGCCTCTCATGTAACGCCACATACCACAGTCTTAGCCTCTCATGTAACGCCACATACCACAGTCTTAGTCTCTCATGTAACGCCACATACCACAGTCTTAGTGTGACGAAACGGATAAAGAACGGCAGATCTCTGCATAATATCCCTTTGAAGGGAGTGCGATGCGTGGGTCTCCCTTGAATTAATATCAATTAATAGGGGATTCCCCATCAAAAAATAGTGCGGGGAGGAGCTATTCTAGTTATTTATAGAAAATCTAGAATGTTCCCTCAAGTGCGTACGGGGTAGAGATCTCTAAGTTCACGAGTGCTACATGCAGCCCGGGGTGGTGGAACTTATCGTGACTCTGGTTTTCTTCATGAATCATGAAAGTCACACGGCCCGTGTAGGCGAGTGGAAGGCGCACTGACTTTGTCGTGAGCAGTCGCCCACCAAACCTCAGCGTAGACAGATCGCAGCCAAGAGGCTGATGTAATTTTGATGTCAATATTCGCGGCCAGTGCGGACATCTACAGTCAAGGTTGTGATTCTTCAATCACAGGTTAGTTGAGTACTTATTCTATGATTTAATTGTTGTCGTAATGCCGTGCTGGATTCCCGGAATGAATTAATTGCCATCGCAAAATTGAGTTGTCGCGTAGCGTTATCCGTTACAGTTGGCGGTTTGCATTTTTAAGTAGGCTTTATCGATCAGCAATGTAATGTGTTACCTGACGGAACAAGCCGTATTCCACAGCGAGTGGTGTGTAAATAAAATAGGCCGAACGATGTGCGTTACAGTGTGTAGCAGTTACGGGTTTGGTTTATTCATTACGCAGGCAAGGCGACAGTTTGTCCGTCATGACATCAACATGCTAGACGCTGTAAATGATAAGGTATAGCTTATTAGAGATGTGTAATGTGCTTCGTGACATTAGAATGGTAACGTAATTGTTCTATCAGTGATGGTGATTTTTCGGGGAATCAAGGTGAAATCAGCAGTGGTGTATTTGCTGTGTGCAGATAGCAGTGTTAGTCCGCGTAAGCCGAATGGCGTTGCATCGGTAGGATAACAATGGATAAGAAGTATTCATGATACTATTGTTACTGCTTGTTGTCATGTCCGTCCGCAAGGATGACCGTGCGTGTTCCATTGTACGTTTGTCTAGGCAGCGGGAGGTAGGCCGGTACCCCCAACCCGATCGGTAATAGGTCCGACCCAATGCAATCGTGCATATCCGATGAGTGAACATACCCGATCGAGGGTGATGCGGCACTCCGTAATTCGAGGCCGAGGTGTCTAGATAGATCGAGGTTTGAACCTAACCGTTTCTGTCTCTAATATTCTACTCTTCTGGAACCCTGACTCGGTTCATGGAGTACTTGGAGTACTGCCGTGAAGTAGGAGTATATGAGAGGAATAATTCCCCCCCCCCCCTAAAAAAGGCGGAGTCAGAGTTTGGTAGTGGAGTCTAGAGGTTTGCTACATTGGATGACGTGACTTAAGTCGTCACGGGACAAGGTACACGAGACCCACAGTAGCTGTGGGAAAGTGTAGTGGTGGATGGCCACCACAGCTGTGTTCGACCGGCACAGGTATGACTGACCTGAAAGATAGTCAGTGAATACAAGGGCAACTCAGGATCTGGGGCAGGGATCCCAGACCTGACACTATGGCTGTGATATGATTTTGTTAGTTAAGTGTAACAAGTCATGAGTTCTCCTTAGTTAATGCTATAGTAATGAATTATCAGGAGTATAATTCATTATGGACATATAGTTATTAATGTGTGTAATTCATCAGTCCATGGGTGAAGGGATTGATGAATTGATGAGTCTGTCAGGAAGGAGATGTCCGGCTGGACACCTTCTCGATACAGTAATCCCTACACTGAAAGGAAAGTAAGTGTATATGTTGATTGAGGATGGGAGATGAAACCGGATTGGACTGGCACCAGGCGAAGGATGCTTGACAGAGTCATACAGTCGACTCTGGTGCTAGGGGTTATATGTAGCCCAGAAGTGTTACTTGACTGAACAGGTGTGCTATTGCTTTTTCTACCATCATTATGCCTATATATTATAGTGACTAGGTAGATCTATGATGTGATGATTTCATACTCATGTTGGTAGACATGAGGAATGTCTGAGAGGCAGGTGACAGGGTGGAGATGCTGGTAGTCTTTGTTGTAGTTGAGTACTCACACCAACCTCTCCGTGTTTCAGGATCTGTTATTACTATACAGTAGAAGATTCAAGAGCTGCACCATGAGCTCTATGGGCCCACTCATTCCAGTGCCTATCCAGAAGTTGATTGAGGCCATACTGGGAGTGGTTGTCTGATTCTGCGAGATCAATGTTGGAAGGAGCTGAGTGCTGAATAAGTCGGTAGGTCTAGGTTAGGACCTCCGTCAAGAGTCCGACGAGTGTCATCCGATCCTGAGAGGATCCAACACTGAAACGTCTGGTGATTCAAGCCAGTGAAGCACTGGTGACATTCAGTCTCTGTGTAAACCTTGGTAATTGCAAGGTAGTGACCTTTCAAGTTGAGCGAGGTGATCATTGTTACCGGTCACCATGACCTGTGTTATATGCTTCTGGCCCGGCTGGGTTATGGGACACCATGTATCAGTTGAGGCTTACATAGTGTTTTTACATTGGTTACCTTTATGAAGCCAACATGTGGTCCAGTGAACTAGGACATTGATTACAACATGGGTGGAAACACCAGAGTGAAATGTTTAAGGTAGGGAGCTACCTCATGCCAACGTTATGAACTGTTGACAATGTTTGTGAAGGTAGGGAGCTACCTCATGCCAACGTGATGAACTGTTGACAGTGTATGCTAGGTTGTGATTACTACCCATGGATCAGGGGAGGTACATAATACTGTGTGAAGATCTATTGTCCAAGGACATGGAACTAAGGTTAAGTGTTTAGTCACCTGATAGACTTTACCAGTGACATTGTGTGTTCGTGTGGAGCAACCGCTTATTGTGTAAGTGACATAGCAGTGTGTGGGTCACTGATGAGATAGAAGAGTGACCTGGCTCTTGTGTATTTTGAGACGGTGCTACATGTACTTTTTCTGCAAGTGGGAGACCGCTAAAGTTCTAGGGTCGGCCCAGACTTCATCAGGAGTGTGACGAGTGAAATAGTACGACAGCAAGGAAGGATCCTTGTTCATCAGTGCAGTGTCCGTCAGGCAGTGGTACGGCGCTTGATCAGCCCTTGCTTGGTTCTCTGGGTGAAGAGGGAACTTTGGAGAGGCAGCAGACCTTGGAGTTCCAGTCCACTGGAGGAGCCTGGGTGAGTCGCTACCACGACTGGACAACCGCACGAGCTATCGTCCGCCTCCATGATGAATACTCATCTGCGTCTTTGATCTTGTACATAGTTCTTCTAGTCTGGCTTTCAGCCATCCTTCTCTGTGTTGTGGTTGACGTAGTTCAGAATTAAAATTTTGTTCTCTTAGCTATGACTTTGTGCATTGATATGACTGGTGTCTGGTCCGAGCCCCCTTGGGGTTTGGAACCCTAGGTGAGGGAGGGGAGGTTAAGCTGTCCCGGCTTGTGTGGGGCCTGGTAGATGTAGAGTGCTATTGAGGTGGTTGGAGCAAAGGCAGGGGATAGTATCTATCGTGGCAAACCAGACCAAGCCCCGGCGGTCTTGTCACAAGGTAGAGTGGGGGCTCGTCCGGGATCTTCTCTTTGTTCTGACATCTCGTAGGAATAGGTTATAGTGTCATCTGTCCTATACTTATTGTCTACTTGACGAGTAGGGCTACTGATACCTTTCTCTTCAACGTGGACAGACATTTAGTTAAGTTAGTATAGATACATAGTTACAGTGTTGCTTGGAGTACAGTTAGCATTGTGATTGGGTATTGCATATCTATACTGATACTAAGTTACACTAAGCATGGCTACTCGTACTTTAGATTTAGCTAAGGTGCGGGCATCTGCAACTGAGATGGGATTGGAAGGTGGGGAATTCAAAGCCTATGTACTGGAAGTAGAGAGAGACTTCAGAGCAGAAGAGAGGGAGAGAAGAAAGTCAGAAATTGAGCTGGAAGCTCGAAAGGTAGCACTTGAAGAGCAAAAGTTGGTGGCAGACCAACAAGCACAAAAACGGGCAGCTGACCTAGAGTCTAAGAAATTAGATGCTAGGAAGTTGGAAATGGAACATGAGTTCCGTATGAAGCAACTTGAGGTAGAGGCTAAATCGGTTGGTGAGTCTGAGGGAGCAGTAGGTGGAGTAGCTTTACCTAGCTCATCAGTAGCCAGCAGACCAGCTTACCATGCTATGAAATGGCCGTTTCCACCATTTGACCCGGACCAAGAGAAGATAGATCAATTCTTAGAGAAGTTCGAGGCAATGTGTAAAGCTATGGGTTTAGAGCCTGAGCGTTGGAATCTTAAGCTTTCACAAGGACTCCGTGGCACCGCGTACGAAGTGTATGCGCGTCTTCCCCCAGGGATGGAAAATGATTATCCAACCCTGAAATCGGCTCTTTTGAAAAGATTCGAAATGACAGCCCATGCTTACAGGCGGAGGTTCAGAACTTCCAAGAGAGAACCAGGTGAGATGTTCTCGGCCTATAGTGTGAGGTTGAACTCATACCTGTTGAAGTGGATGGCGTTGGCCAATTTCAAAGAGGATTATGAGAGTCTGAGAGAGTTGATGGTGGTGGATCAAATGAAAATGCAGATGTCCAAGCCTTTAAGGAATTTCTTAAGGGAAAATGGGGCGGAAAGGCTAGACATAGTAAATAAGTTAGCTGAAAGGTATGTGGAAGTCTATGGGGAGACTGGGGATTCCAGTCAGACTGATTCACAGAAAAGGCAGAAGGGGCTTGATCAGAAGCCCAAGACCAAAGGTCCCAAAGAATCATCCAATGTAGCAGATCCTGGGGTAAAAGACTCTGGTAAGAAACCCGATAAGCAAAGCCCTCCCGCCTCCCCAAAACGGAAGTGGAGTAAGAGGTGGTGTAAGCACTGTAAGTCTCCTTCCCATAATACTGTAGATTGTCTGAGAAAGCCAAAGGACTTGCACTTTGCGTGTCTCGCCTCTACTAGAGGTAGACCTAGCGAGACCACACCTAAGGGTCGGGAGAAACCAAAGTCTGAGAAATCACCTGTGATCGAAACGATAGAGGTGAATGGGAAGCAGGTGGAATGTCTATACGATACAGGATTGCAGTTTGAAGCTGTAATCTCATCCCACCTTGTGAGCCCAGGGCAGCTCACCGGCGAGACAAGAGAATTTCAGCTGGCCATGAGGAGCTCCGTAGCTATGGACTTGCCGATTGCTCGGATTGACATTCGGTGCAGGTACGTTACGGGTAGCATCCAGGCGGCTGTGCTGCCTGATCCTATTTACCCTTTGATCCTCGGTCGTCCGCATGTATTCCTGGGGGACCCCAGGGAACATTGTCTAGTGAGCGCTAGGCAGGCCAGGGCTAAGGATGGAAAAAGGCAGTGTGGTAAGGAAATAGACCATTCTCTTGCGCGGTTAGTGAGCAGTGCTCAAAGTAGGGACCCGACTTTGCGTCCTTACTTACTGGAGGTGTCCCAAAGTTCTGTCCCGCCAACTCCGGGTCAGTTCTATGTAGAAAACCGGTTGCTTTATCGTAGAGCCGGGCAAGGGGATAGCCAGTACGGTCAGATGGTAGTCCCTACTGACTACAGATCCCGCTTGATACATAGAGTGCATACCTTATCCTTAACCGGACATAAGGATGTGGGGACAACAGTCCAGTGTCTTTCCAGCCACTACCACTGGCCTGGAATGACAGGCGACGTGCGGAGATATATCCGGTCGTGCCAAACGTGTTGTCTGGCAGCACCAAAGCACAGGACCAGAAACGGTTTATCTCTGCAGATTGGAGATAGGGTTCTCGCGCTTCTCCCAATCGAGGGGGCGGAATTCGAACTCGGATGGCAGGGCCCTTTTCCTGTGGAGCGGATAATGGCCCGATCCACGTATGAGGTGAAGGTCCGCGGGGAATTGCGTAAGTTCCATTGTACTCTCCTTCAGAATTTGGAGAGGTCCGAGGTAGTTTCTCCACAAGATAGTGCGACTACCATCGCGCTAGATTCGGTTCTGGGTCCAGACGAGGGCGAGGAAGACTCAGTCCTACGCAGTACATCCTGTGGGGAGGGTCTGCGGTCTCCTGAGCGTTCAACCGTAGATAGGGCGAACGGGCTCCGTCGGGAAGGGGCCCATGGTGTTAAGCACACTGGGAATCGAGGTCGGACAGGCGATGTCACATCTGGCACGACGGGATCGTCGGGTGACTCGATACGCCGACAGGCTCACTGTCCTTACTCGCGGGAGAGAAGGCAGGAGCAAGGGTACTCCAGACGAACCTGGAGTAAGCGACCATTCATTTCGGTCGACCTCCGCGAACAGTCCACGAAGGTGATGCCTAGTCGGGATAGGAAATATCCTATTGTCGGAAGGGACGAACGAACCTTCAGTAAAGTAACCGATGGCCTGCAACAGGTGGATGCGGAACAGTCCAATGTAGACAGATCCTGTACGCCAATCACCAGGCCGTTACGTTTCGGGCCTAATCGCTGGAGATAACGTATGTTTGAGGCGGTGGTTGGTGACTCAGCATCCATACCATTCTGGTGGATCTCCGCAGGGAAAGTGAATGTTATGGAACGTCTTTTCCTAGGAATCCAATCTTGATAGAGTAGAGGTTCAGAGTTCAGACCGATCTTTGTCTAGTGAGTTCGACCGGGTCGACCATCTTAAGTGGGGGCCTATGTGACGAAACGGATAAAGAACGGCAGATCTCTGCATAATATCCCTTTGAAGGGAGTGCGATGCGTGGGTCTCCCTTGAATTAATATCAATTAATAGGGGATTCCCCATCAAAAAATAGTGCGGGGAGGAGCTATTCTAGTTATTTATAGAAAATCTAGAATGTTCCCTCAAGTGCGTACGGGGTAGAGATCTCTAAGTTCACGAGTGCTACATGCAGCCCGGGGTGGTGGAACTTATCGTGACTCTGGTTTTCTTCATGAATCATGAAAGTCACACGGCCCGTGTAGGCGAGTGGAAGGCGCACTGACTTTGTCGTGAGCAGTCGCCCACCAAACCTCAGCGTAGACAGATCGCAGCCAAGAGGCTGATGTAATTTTGATGTCAATATTCGCGGCCAGTGCGGACATCTACAGTCAAGGTTGTGATTCTTCAATCACAGGTTAGTTGAGTACTTATTCTATGATTTAATTGTTGTCGTAATGCCGTGCTGGATTCCCGGAATGAATTAATTGCCATCGCAAAATTGAGTTGTCGCGTAGCGTTATCCGTTACAGTTGGCGGTTTGCATTTTTAAGTAGGCTTTATCGATCAGCAATGTAATGTGTTACCTGACGGAACAAGCCGTATTCCACAGCGAGTGGTGTGTAAATAAAATAGGCCGAACGATGTGCGTTACAGTGTGTAGCAGTTACGGGTTTGGTTTATTCATTACGCAGGCAAGGCGACAGTTTGTCCGTCATGACATCAACATGCTAGACGCTGTAAATGATAAGGTATAGCTTATTAGAGATGTGTAATGTGCTTCGTGACATTAGAATGGTAACGTAATTGTTCTATCAGTGATGGTGATTTTTCGGGGAATCAAGGTGAAATCAGCAGTGGTGTATTTGCTGTGTGCAGATAGCAGTGTTAGTCCGCGTAAGCCGAATGGCGTTGCATCGGTAGGATAACAATGGATAAGAAGTATTCATGATACTATTGTTACTGCTTGTTGTCATGTCCGTCCGCAAGGATGACCGTGCGTGTTCCATTGTACGTTTGTCTAGGCAGCGGGAGGTAGGCCGGTACCCCCAACCCGATCGGTAATAGGTCCGACCCAATGCAATCGTGCATATCCGATGAGTGAACATACCCGATCGAGGGTGATGCGGCACTCCGTAATTCGAGGCCGAGGTGTCTAGATAGATCGAGGTTTGAACCTAACCGTTTCTGTCTCTAATATTCTACTCTTCTGGAACCCTGACTCGGTTCATGGAGTACTTGGAGTACTGCCGTGAAGTAGGAGTATATGAGAGGAATAATCCCCCCCCCCCCCTAAAAAAGGCGGAGTCAGAGTTTGGTAGTGGAGTCTAGAGGTTTGCTACATTGGATGACGTGACTTAAGTCGTCACGGGACAAGGTACACGAGACCCACAGTAGCTGTGGGAAAGTGTAGTGGTGGATGGCCACCACAGCTGTGTTCGACCGGCACAGGTATGACTGACCTGAAAGATAGTCAGTGAATACAAGGGCAACTCAGGATCTGGGGCAGGGATCCCAGACCTGACACTATGGCTGTGATATGATTTTGTTAGTTAAGTGTAACAAGTCATGAGTTCTCCTTAGTTAATGCTATAGTAATGAATTATCAGGAGTATAATTCATTATGGACATATAGTTATTAATGTGTGTAATTCATCAGTCCATGGGTGAAGGGATTGATGAATTGATGAGTCTGTCAGGAAGGAGATGTCCGGCTGGACACCTTCTCGATACAGTAATCCCTACACTGAAAGGAAAGTAAGTGTATATGTTGATTGAGGATGGGAGATGAAACCGGATTGGACTGGCACCAGGCGAAGGATGCTTGACAGAGTCATACAGTCGACTCTGGTGCTAGGGGTTATATGTAGCCCAGAAGTGTTACTTGACTGAACAGGTGTGCTATTGCTTTTTCTACCATCATTATGCCTATATATTATAGTGACTAGGTAGATCTATGATGTGATGATTTCATACTCATGTTGGTAGACATGAGGAATGTCTGAGAGGCAGGTGACAGGGTGGAGATGCTGGTAGTCTTTGTTGTAGTTGAGTACTCACACCAACCTCTCCGTGTTTCAGGATCTGTTATTACTATACAGTAGAAGATTCAAGAGCTGCACCATGAGCTCTATGGGCCCACTCATTCCAGTGCCTATCCAGAAGTTGATTGAGGCCATACTGGGAGTGGTTGTCTGATTCTGCGAGATCAATGTTGGAAGGAGCTGAGTGCTGAATAAGTCGGTAGGTCTAGGTTAGGACCTCCGTCAAGAGTCCGACGAGTGTCATCCGATCCTGAGAGGATCCAACACTGAAACGTCTGGTGATTCAAGCCAGTGAAGCACTGGTGACATTCAGTCTCTGTGTAAACCTTGGTAATTGCAAGGTAGTGACCTTTCAAGTTGAGCGAGGTGATCATTGTTACCGGTCACCATGACCTGTGTTATATGCTTCTGGCCCGGCTGGGTTATGGGACACCATGTATCAGTTGAGGCTTACATAGTGTTTTTACATTGGTTACCTTTATGAAGCCAACATGTGGTCCAGTGAACTAGGACATTGATTACAACATGGGTGGAAACACCAGAGTGAAATGTTTAAGGTAGGGAGCTACCTCATGCCAACGTTATGAACTGTTGACAATGTTTGTGAAGGTAGGGAGCTACCTCATGCCAACGTGATGAACTGTTGACAGTGTATGCTAGGTTGTGATTACTACCCATGGATCAGGGTAGGTACATAATACTGTGTGAAGATCTATTGTCCAAGGACATGGAACTAAGGTTAAGTGTTTAGTCACCTGATAGACTTTACCAGTGACATTGTGTGTTCGTGTGGAGCAACCGCTTATTGTGTAAGTGACATAGCAGTGTGTGGGTCACTGATGAGATAGAAGAGTGACCTGGCTCTTGTGTATTTTGAGACGGTGCTACATGTACTTTTTCTGCAAGTGGGAGACCGCTAAAGTTCTAGGGTCGGCCCAGACTTCATCAGGAGTGTGACGAGTGAAATAGTACGACAGCAAGGAAGGATCCTTGTTCATCAGTGCAGTGTCCGTCAGGCAGTGGTACGGCGCTTGATCAGCCCTTGCTTGGTTCTCTGGGTGAAGAGGGAACTTTGGAGAGGCAGCAGACCTTGGAGTTCCAGTCCACTGGAGGAGCCTGGGTGAGTCGCTACCACGACTGGACAACCGCACGAGCTATCGTCCGCCTCCATGATGAATACTCATCTGCGTCTTTGATCTTGTACATAGTTCTTCTAGTCTGGCTTTCAGCCATCCTTCTCTGTGTTGTGGTTGACGTAGTTCAGAATTAAAATTTTGTTCTCTTAGCTATGACTTTGTGCATTGATATGACTGGTGTCTGGTCCGAGCCCCCTTGGGGTTTGGAACCCTAGGTGAGGGAGGGGAGGTTAAGCTGTCCCGGCTTGTGTGGGGCCTGGTAGATGTAGAGTGCTATTGAGGTGGTTGGAGCAAAGGCAGGGGATAGTATCTATCGTGGCAAACCAGACCAAGCCCCGGCGGTCTTGTCACACTTAGCCTCTCATGTAAGGTCATATACCAGTCTTAGCCTCTCATGTAATGTCACATACCACAGTCTTAGCCTCTCATGTAAGGTCATATACCAGTCTTAGCCTCTCATGTAATGTCACATACCACAGTCTTAGCCTCTCATGTAAGGTCATATACCAGTCTTAGCCTCTCATGTAACGCCACATACCACAGTCTTAGCCTCTCATGTAACGCCACATACCACAGTCTTAGCCTCTCATGTAACGCCACATACCACAGTCTTAGCCTCTCATGTAACGCCACACACCACAGTCTTAGCCTCTCATGTAAGGTCACATACCACAGTCTCACCCTCTCATGTAAGGTCATATACCAGTCTTAGCCTCATGTAAGGTCATATACCAGTCTTAGCCTCTCATGTAACGCCACATACCACAGTCTTAGCCTCATGTAAGGTCATATACCAGTCTTAGCCTCTCATGTAACGCCACATACCACAGTCTTAGCCTTTCATGTAACGCCACATACCACAGTCTTAGCCTCTCATGTAACGCCACATACCACAGTCTTAGCCTCTCATGTAATGCCACATACCACAGTCTTAGCCTCTCATGTAACGCCACATACCACAGTCTTAGCCTCTCATGTAAGGTCATATGCCAGTCTTAGCCTCTCATGTAACGCCACATATCACAGTCTTAGCCTCTCATGTAACGCCACATACCACAGTCTTAGCCTCTCATGTAACGCCACATACCACAGTCTTAGTCTCTCATGTAACGCCACATACCACAGTCTTAGCCTCTCATGTAAGGTCACATACCACAGTCTTAGCCTCTCATGTAAGGTCACATACCACAGTCTCACCCTCTCATGTAAGGTCATATACCAGTCTTAGCCTCTCATGTAATGCCACATACCACAGTCTTAGCCTCTCATGTAACGCCACATACCACAGTCTTAGCCTCTCATGTAATGCCACATACCACAGTCTTAGCCTCTCATGTAACGCCACATACCACAGTCTTAGCCTCTCATGTAAGGTCATATGCCAGTCTTAGCCTCTCATGTAACGCCACATATCACAGTCTTAGCCTCTCATGTAACGCCACATACCACAGTCTTAGCCTCTCATGTAACGCCACATACCACAGTCTTAGTCTCTCATGTAACGCCACATACCACAGTCTTAGCCTCTCATGTAAGGTCACATACCACAGTCTTAGCCTCTCATGTAAGGTCACATACCACAGTCTTAGCCTCTCATGTAAGGTCACATACCACAGTCTCACCCTCTCATGTAAGGTCACATACCTCAGTCTTAGTCTCTCATGTAAGGTCACATACCACAGTCTTAGCCTCTCATGTAAGGTCACACACCACAGTCTCACACTCTTTCATGTAAGGTCACATACCACAGCCTTGTTTGAGACAGGTTGCTTTACGATTGAATGAACAAGAGGAATACAGTGTAGATACAGGATATATATCTTTATTTATTCCAATCACTGTTTAATAAGTACTCTACACAAGTGTCAGTCATCGCCTCAACCTGACTGTTATATTCCAGGTTTCTATTCAAACCTGCAGTTATATAATGTCTTGGCACAGATGTCTAAGGGGTGGCTCCAGAGAACTCACATGCGAGACAGGAGTTGCGTGGGTTTGGTGGAATAATTCAACAGTTCCAATGCTAGTGTAGTGGCCTCCACTGCGCAGCCCCAGTGTAGTGTAACCCCAGCCCCACCGTGGCCGTAGTTGTGAACAACCTGTTGTTGGAGATATACATGTCAGTGTTGAGTGGAGATACAACATACATGTCAGTGTTGAGTGTAGACACAACATACATGTCAGTGTTGAGTGTAGACACAACATACATGTCTGTTGAGTGTAGACACAACATACATGTCAGTGTTGAGTGGAGATACAACATACAGGTCAGTGTTGAGTGGAGATACAACATACATGTCAGTGTTGAGTGGAGGTACAACATACATGTCAGTGTTGAGTGGAGGTACAACATACATGTCAGTGTTGAGTGGAGATACAACATAGAGGTCAGTGTTGAGTGGAGATACAAAATAGAGGTCAGTGTTGAGTGGAGGTACAACATAGAGGTCAGTGTTGAGTGGAGGTACAACATACATGTCAGTGTTGAGTGGAGATAAAACATACAGGTCAGTGTTGAGTGGAGATACAACATACAGGTCAGTGTTGAGTGGAGATACAACATACAGGTCAGTGTTGAGTGGAGATACAACATACAGGTCAGTGTTGAGTGGAGATACAACATACAGGTCAGTGTTGAGTGGAGATACAACATACATGTCAGTGTTGAGTGGAGATAAAACATACAGGTCAGTGTTGAGTGGAGATACAACATACATGTCAGTGTTGAGTGGAGGTACAACATACATGTCAGTGTTGAGTGGAGATACAACATAGAGGTCAGTGTTGAGTGGAGATACAAAATAGAGGTCAGTGTTGAGTGGAGATACAACATAGAGGTCAGTGTTGAGTGGAGATACAAAATAGAGGTCAGTGTTGAGTGGAGGTACAACATAGAGGTCAGTGTTGAGTGGAGGTACAACATAGAGGTCAGTGTTGAGTGGAGGTACAACATACATGTCAGTGTTGAGTGGAGATACAACATGCAGGTCAGTGTTGAGTGGAGATACAACATACATGTCAGTGTTGAGTGGAGATACAACATACATGTCAGTGTTGAGTGGAGATACAACATGCAGGTCAGTGTTGAGTGGAGGTACAACATACATGTCAGTGTTGAGTGGAGATACAATATGCAGGTCAGTGTTGAGTGGAGGTACAACATACATGTCAGTGTTGAGTGGAGATACAATATGCAGGTCAGTGTTGAGTGGAGATACAACATACATGTCAGTGTTGAGTGGAGATACAACATACATGTCAGTGTTGAGTGGAGATACAACATGCAGGTCAGTGTTGAGTGGAGGTACAACATACATGTCAGTGTTGAGTGGAGATACAATATGCAGGTCAGTGTTGAGTGGAGGTACAACATACATGTCAGTGTTGAGTGGAGATACAACATACATGTCAGTGTTGAGTGGAGATACAATATGCAGGTCAGTGTTGAGTGGAGATACAACATACATGTCAGTGTTGAGTGGAGATACAATATGCAGGTCAGTGTTGAGTGGAGATACAACATACATGTCAGTGTTGAGTGGAGATACAACATACAGGTCAGTGTTGAGTGGAGATACAACATACAGGTCAGTGTTGAGTGGAGGTACAACATACATGTCAGTGTTGAGTGGAGATACAACATAGAGGTCAGTGTTGAGTGGAGATACAAAATAGAGGTCAGTGTTGAGTGGAGGTACAACATAGAGGTCAGTGTTGAGTTGAGGTACAACATAGAGGTCAGTGTTGAGTGGAGGTACAACATACATGTCAGTGTTGAGTGGAGATACAACATGCAGGTCAGTGTTGAGTGGAGATACAACATACATGTCAGTGTTGAGTGGAGATACAATATGCAGGTCAGTGTTGAGTGGAGATACAACATACATGTCAGTGTTGAGTGGAGATACAATATGCAGGTCAGTGTTGAGTGGAGGTACAACATACATGTCAGTGTTGAGTGGAGATACAATATGCAGGTCAGTGTTGAGTGGAGATACAACATACAGGTCAGTGTTGAGTGGAGATACAATATGCAGGTCAGTGTTGAGTGGAGATACAACATGCAGGTCAGTGTTGAGTGTGGTGTGAGAGATTGTCAGGCTGAGGGACAGAGCGTGGTGTGAGAGATTGTCAGGCTGAGGGACAGAGCGTGGTGTGAGAGATTGTCAGGCTGAGGGACAGAGTGTGGTGTGAGAGATTGTCAGGCTGAGGGACAGAGTGTGGTGTGAGAGATTGTCAGGCTGAGGGACAGAGTGTGGTGTGAGAGATTGTCAGGCTGAGGGACAGAGTGTGGTGTGAGAGATTGTCAGGCTGAGGGACAGAGCGTGGTGTGAGAGATTGTCAGGCTGATGGACAGAGTGTGGTGTGAGAGACCGCCTGTGGTGGCTGGTCCTTCTACCTTCAGCTGTTTGCCTCCAACATTCATCACTTCCGTCTCCAGTCTCAGCTTGGTCCTGCTGGGTCGCAGTCCTGCCTCGCATTTCACTGGGGTAGCTCTCTGCAACACGTTACAGATATACACTGACTCTTTACAACATATTACAGATATACACTGACTCTCTACAGCACATAACAGATATACACTGACTCTCTACAACACATTACAGATATACACTGACTCTCTACAACACATTACAGATATACACTGACTCTACAACACATTACAGATATACACTGACTCTCTACAACATATTACAGATATACACTGACTCTCTACAGCACATAACAGATATACACTGACTCTCTACAACACATTACAGATATACACTGACTCTCTACAACACATTACAGATATACACTGACTCTACAACACATTACAGATATACACTGACTCTCTACAACACATTACAGATATACACTGACTCTCTACAACACATTACAGATATACACTGACTCTACAACACATTACAGATATACACTGACTCTCTACAACACATTACAGATATACACTGACTCTCTACAACACATTACAGATATACACTGACTCTTTACAACACAATACAGATATATACACTGACTCTCTACAATACATTACAGATATACACTGACTCTCTACAACACATTACAGATATACACTGACTCTCTACAACACATTACAGATATACACTGACTCTCTACAACACATTACAGATATACACTGACTCTCTACAACATATTACAGATATACACTGACTCTCTACAACACATTACAGATATACATTGACTTTCTACAACATATTACAGATATACACTGACTCTACAACATATTACAGATATACACTGACTCTACAACATATTACAGATATACACTGACTCTACAACATATTACAGATATACACTGACTCTCTACAACACATTACAGATATACACTGACTCTACAACACATTACAGATATACACGGACTCTCTACAACATATTACAGATATACACAGACTCTCTACAACACATTACAGATATACACTGACTCTACAACATATTACAGATATACACTGACTCTACAACATATTACAGATATACACTGACTCTCTACAACACATTACAGATATACACTGACTCTACAACACATTACAGATATACACGGACTCTCTACAACATATTACAGATATACACTGACTCTCTACAACACATTACAGATAACGCAATTCATGACTTTCTACAATACATTATAGATACACAATATTTGACTTTCTGCAACACACGGATACATAGTGTGGGTGAACACTTACAGCTAGTGACGATATGGTATGTGGGTGAACACTTACAGCTAGTGAATATATGGTGTGTGGGTGAACACTTACAGCTACTGAATATATGGTGTGTGGGTGAAAATTTACAGCTAGTGAATATATGGTGTGTGGGTGAACACTTACAACTAGTGAATATATGGTGCATGGGTGAAAATTTACAGCTAGTGAATATATGGTGCGTGGGTGAACACTTACAGCTACTGAATATATGGTGTGTGGGTGAACACTTACAGCTAGTGAAAATATGGTGTGTGGGTGAACACTTACAGCTAGTGAAGATATGGTATGTGGGTGAACACTTACAGCTAATGAATATATGGTGTGTGGGTGAACACTTACAACTAGTGAATATATGGTGTGGGTGAAAATTTACAGCTAGTGAATATATGGTGTGTGGGTGAACACTTACAACTAGTGAATATATGGTGCGTGGGTAAACACAGCTAGTGAATATATGGTGCGTGGGTGAACACTTACAGCTACTGAATATATGGTGTGTGAGTGAACACTTACAGCTAGTGAATATATGGTGTGTGGGTGAACACTTACAGCTACTGAATATATGGTGCGTGGGTGAACACTTACAGCTACTGAATATATGGTGTGTGGGTGAACACTTACAGCTAGTGAATATATGGTGTGTGGGTGAACACTTACAGCTAGTAAAAATATGGTGTGTGGGTGAATACTTACAGCTAGTGAATATATGGTGCGTGGGTGAACACTTACAGCTACTGAATATATGGTGTGTGAGTGAACACCTACAGCTAGTGAAGATATGGTGAGGGTGAACACTTACAGCTAGTGAAAATATGGTGTGTGGGTGAATACTTACAGCTACTGAATATATGGTGTGTGGGTGAACACTTACAGCTAGTGAATATATTGTGTGTGAGTGAACACTTAAAGCTAGTGAATATATGTTGTGTGAGTGAACACTTACAGCTAGTGAATATATGGTGTGTGGGTAAACACCTACAGCTAGTGAAGATATGGTGAGGGTGAACACTTACAGCTAGTGAATATATGGTGTGGGTGAACACTTACAGCTAGTGAAGATATGGTGTGGGTGAACACTTACAGCTAGTGAAGATATGGTGTGGGTGAACACTTACAGCTAGTGAAGATATGGTGTGGGTGAACACTTACAGCTAGTGTAGATATGGTGTGGTTGGACACTTACAGCTAACGAAAGCGGCAAGTTGTGTGGGTGAACACTTACAGCTAGCGAAGACAGAAAGGTGTGGGCGAACGCACAGCTAGTGGCTGTAGCAAGCTGTGTCGGTGAACACTTGCAGATAGCAAAGGTAGCAAGTTGTGTGGATAAACACTTACAGCTAGCGAAAGCAGCAAGTTGTGTGGGTGAACACTTACAGCTAGCAAGTTGTGTGGGTGAACACTTACAGCTAGCACGTTGTGTGGGTGAACACTTACAGATAGCAATGGCAGCAAGTTGTGTGAGTGAACACTTACAGGTAGCAAGTTGTGTGGGTAAACACTTACAGCTAGCGAAAGCAGCAAGTTGTGTGGGTGAACACTTACAGCTAGCAAGTTGTGTGGTTGAAAACTTACAGCTAGCACGTTGTGTGGGTGAACACTTACAGATAACAAGGGCAGCAAGTTGTGCGAGTGAACACTTACAGGTAGCAAGTTGTGTGAGTGAACACTTACAGCTAGCAAGTTGTGTGGGTGAACACTTACAGCTAGCAAGTCGTGTGGGTGAACACTTACAGCTGGCAAGTTGTGTGACTGAACACTTACAGCTAGCAAGTTGTGTGGGTGAACACTTACAGATAGTGAGGGCAGCAAGTTGTATGCATGAACACTTACAGATAGCAAGTTGTGTGGGTGAACACTTTACAGTTAGCAAGTTGTGTGGTGAACACTTACAGCTAGCAAGTTGTGTGTGTGAACACTTACAGCTAGCAAGTTGTGTGGGTGAACACTTACAGCTAGCAAGTTGTGTGGGTGAACACTTACATATAGCAAGGACAGCAAGTTGTGTGTGTGAACACTTACAGGTAGCAAGTTGTGTGGGTGAACACTTACAGCTAGCAAGTTGTGTGGGTGAACACTTGTTAGCAAGTTGTGTGGGTGAACACTTACAGTTAGCAAGTTGTGTGTGTGAACACTTACAGCTAGCAAGTTGTGTGGGTGAACACTTACAGCTAGCAAGTTGTGTGGGTGAACACTTACAGCTGGCAAGTTGTGTGACTGAACACTTACAGCTAGCAAGTTGTGTGGGTGAACACTTACAGATAGTGAGGGCAGCAAGTTGTATGCGTGAACACTTACAGATAGCAAGTTGTGTGGGTGAACACTTACAGTTAGCAAGTTGTGTGGTGAACACTTACAACTAGCAAGTTGTGTGGGTGAACACTTACAGCTAGCAAGTTGTGTGGGTGAACACTTACAGCTAGCAAGTTGTGTGGGTGAACACTTACATATAGCAAGGACAGCAAGTTGTGTGTGTGAACACTTACAGGTAGCAAGTTGTGTGGGTGAACACTTACAGCTAGCAAGTTGTGTGGGTGAACACTTGTTAGCAAGTTGTGTGGGTGAACACTTACAGTTAGCAAGTTGTGTGTGTGAACACTTACAGTTAGCAAGTTGTGTGTGTGAACACTTACAGTTAGCAAGTTGTGTGGGTGAATACTTACAGTTAGCAAGTTGTGTGGGTGAACACTTACAGTTAGCAAGTTGTGTGGGTGAACACTTACAGTTAGCAAGTTGTGTGTGTGAACACTTACAGCTAGCAAGTTATGTGGGTGAACACTTACAGATAGCAAGGGCAGCAAGTTGTGTGTGTGAACACTTACAGCTAGCAAGTTGTGTGGGTGAACACTTAGTTAGCAAGTTCTGTGGGACAGCTAGCAAGTTGTGTGGGTGAACACTTACAGCAAGTGCAGACAGCAGGTTGTGGTGGTGAACACTTACAGCAAGTGCAGACAGCAAGTTGTGTGGGTGAACACTTACAGCTAGCAAGTTGTGTGTGTGAACACTTACAGTTAGCAAGTTGTGTGTGTGAACACTTACAATTAGCAAGTTGTGTGTGTGGACACATACAGCTAGCAAGTTGTGTGGGTGAACACTTACAGCTAGCAAGTTGTGTGGGTGAACACTTACAGCAAGTGCAGGCAGCAAGTTGTGTGGGTGAACACTTACAGCTAGCAAGTTGTGTGGGTGAACACTTACAGCTAGCAAGTTGTGTGGGTGAACACTTACAGCTAGCAAGTTGTGTGGGTGAACACTTACAGTAAGTGCCGGCAGCAATTGTTGAGCACGTGTCCAGATATCCACAGAGTCATGCTCGTCTACCTGGGTGCTCCAGTCCCCCACCTGGGTCGTCCCGCCCACAACAGTGTGCTTGACCCTGCAACCAGACAGCACACAAGGATGAGGGGGAGGGGGTTGTGTTGGTCTCCTGACTAGCCATCATCATCATCATCTTTGTGACACTCTAGACGGAGAGGGAGGGGGTTGTGTTGGTCTCCTGACTAGCCATCATCATCATCATCATCTTTGTGACACTCTAGGCGGAGAGGGAGGGGGTTGTTTTGGTCTCCTGACCAGGGGAGTGGGTTCTGTTGGTCTCCTGGCTAGCCATCATCATCATCATCCTTGTCTGTGACAAACTCTAAGGACGGCAGTGCGCTCAGCCATGTCAGTTGACAGGCATACACTGAGACAATGGAGGCACACCAACATTCAGACAGCGGAGTTACACCAACATTCAGACAGTGAAGGTTCAACAACATTCAGACAGTGGAGTTACACCAACATTCAGACAGTGGAGGTTCACCAACATTCAGACAGTGGAGTTACATCAACATTCAGACAGTGAAGGTTCACCAACATTCAGACAGTGAAGGTTCACCAACATTCAGACAGTGGAGTTACACCAACATTCAGACAGTGGAGTTACACCAACATACAGACAGTGAAGGTTCACCAACATTCAGACAGCGGAGTTACACCAACATTCAGACAGTGAAGGTTCACCAACATTCAGACAGTGGAGTTACACCAACATTCAGACAGTGAAGGTTCACCAACATTCAGACAGTGAAGGTTCACCAACATTCAGACAGTGGAGTTACACCAACATTCAGACAGTGAAGGTTGACCAACATTCAGACAGTGGAGTTACACCAACATTCAGACAGTGGAGTTACACCAACATTCAGACAGTGAAGGTTCACCAACATTCAGACAGTGAAGGTTCACCAACATTCAGACAGTGGAGTTACACCAACATACAGACAGTGAAGGTTCACCAACATTCAGACAGTGGAGTTACACCAACATTCAGACAGTGGAGTTACACCAACATTCAGACAGTGGAGTTACACCAACATTCAGACAGTGGAGTTACACCAACATTCAGACAGTGAAGGTTCACCAACATTCAGACAGTGGAGTTACACCAACATTCAGACAGTGGAGTTACACCAACATACAGACAGTGAAGGTTCACCAACATTCAGACAGTGAAGGTTCACCAACATTCAGACAGTGGAGTTACACCAACATACAGACAGTGGAGTTACACCAACATTCAGACAGTGGAGTTACACCAACATTCAGACAGTGGAGTTACACCAACATTCAGACAGTGGAGTTACACCAACATTCAGACAGTGAAGGTTCACCGACATTCAGACAGTGGAGTTACACCAACATTCAGACAGTGGAGTTACACCAACATTCAGACAGTGGAGTTACACCAACATTCAGACAGTGAAGGTACACCAACATTCAGACAGTGGAGTTACACCAACATTCAGACAGTGAAGGTAAACCAACATTCAGACAGTGAAGGTTCACCAACATTCAGACAGTGGAGTTACACCAACATTCAGACAGTGAAGGTACACCAACATTCAGACAGTGGAGTTACACCAACATTCAGACAGTGGAGTTACACCAACATTCAGACAGTGAAGGTACACCAACATTCAGACAGTGGAGTTACACCAACATTCAGACAGTGAAGGTTCACCAAGATTCAGACAGTGGAGTTACACCAACATTCAGACAGTGAAGGTACACCAACATTCAGACAGTGGAGTTACACCAACATTCAGACAGTGAAGGTACACCAACATTCAGACAGTGGAGTTACACCAACATTCAGACGTGAAGGTACATCAACATTCAGACAGTGAAGGTTCACCAACATTCAGACAGTGGAGTTACACCAACATTCAGACAGTGGAGTTACACCAACATTCAGACAGTGGAGTTACACCAACATTCAGACAGTGGAGTTACACCAACATTCAGACAGTGAAGGTACACCAACATTCAGACAGTGGAGTTACACCAACATTCAGACAGTGGAGTTACACCAACATTCAGACAGTGCAGTTACACCAACATTCAGACAGTGCAGTTACACCAACATTCAGACAGTGCAGTTACACCAACATTCAGACAGTGCAGTTACACCAACATTCAGACAGTGCAGTTACACCAACATTCAGACAGTGGAGTTACACCAACATTCAGACAGTGGAGTTACACCAACATACAGACAGTGAAGGTTCACCAACATTCAGACAGTGAAGGTTCACCAACATTCAGACAGTGGAGTTACACCAACATACAGACAGTGGAGTTACACCAACATTCAGACAGTGGAGTTACACCAACATTCAGACAGTGGAGTTACACCAACATTCAGACAGTGGAGTTACACCAACATTCAGACAGTGAAGGTTCACCGACATTCAGACAGTGGAGTTACACCAACATTCAGACAGTGGAGTTACACCAACATTCAGACAGTGGAGTTACACCAACATTCAGACAGTGAAGGTACACCAACATTCAGACAGTGGAGTTACACCAACATTCAGACAGTGAAGGTAAACCAACATTCAGACAGTGAAGGTTCACCAACATTCAGACAGTGGAGTTACACCAACATTCAGACAGTGAAGGTACACCAACATTCAGACAGTGGAGTTACACCAACATTCAGACAGTGGAGTTACACCAACATTCAGACAGTGAAGGTACACCAACATTCAGACAGTGGAGTTACACCAATATTCAGACAGTGAAGGTTCACCAACATTCAGACAGTGGAGTTACACCAACATTCAGACAGTGAAGGTACACCAACATTCAGACAGTGGAGTTACACCAACATTCAGACAGTGAAGGTACACCAACATTCAGACAGTGGAGTTACACCAACATTCAGACGTGAAGGTACATCAACATTCAGACAGTGAAGGTTCACCAACATTCAGACAGTGGAGTTACACCAACATTCAGACAGTGGAGTTACACCAACATTCAGACAGTGGAGTTACACCAACATTCAGACAGTGGAGTTACACCAACATTCAGACAGTGAAGGTACACCAACATTCAGACAGTGGAGTTACACCAACATTCAGACAGTGGAGTTACACCAACATTCAGACAGTGGAGTTACACCAACATTCAGACAGTGCAGTTACACCAACATTCAGACAGTGCAGTTACACCAACATTCAGACAGTGCAGTTACACCAACATTCAGACAGTGGAGTTACACCAACATTCAGACAGTGGAGTTACACCAACATTCAGGCAGTGGAGTTACACCAACATTCAGGCAGTGGAGTTCCACCAACATTCAGACAGTGGAGGTACACCAACATTCAGACAGTGGAGGTATACCAACATTCAGACAGTGGAGTTACACCAACATTCAGACAGTGGAGTTACACCAACATTCAGACAGTGGAGTTACACCAACATTCAGACAGTGGAGTTCCACCAACATTCAGACAGTGGAGTTACACCAACATTCAGACAGTGGAGTTACACCAACATTCAGACAGTGAAGTTACACCAACATTCAGACAGTGGAGTTCCACCAACATTCAGACAGTGGAGTTCCACCAACATTCAGACAGTGGAGTTACACCAACATTCAGACAGTGGAGTTCCACCAACATTCAGACAGTGGAGTTCCACCAACATTCAGACAGTGGAGTTCCACCAACATTCAGACAGTGGAGTTACACCAACATTCAGACAGTGGAGTTACACCAACATTCAGACGTGAAGGTACATCAACATTCAGACAGTGAAGGTTCACCAACATTCAGACAGTGGAGTTACACCAACATTCAGACAGTGGAGTTACACCAACATTCAGACAGTGGAGTTACACCAACATTCAGACAGTGGAGTTACACCAACATTCAGACAGTGAAGGTACACCAAGATTCAGACAGTGGAGTTACACCAACATTCAGACAGTGCAGTTACACCAACATTCAGACAGTGCAGTTACACCAACATTCAGACAGTGCAGTTACACCAACATTCAGACAGTGCAGTTACACCAACATTCAGACAGTGCAGTTACACCAACATTCAGACAGTGCAGTTACACCAACATTCAGACAGTGGAGTTAGACCAACATTCAGACAGTGGAGTTCCACCAACATTCAGACAGTGGAGTTCCACCAACATTCAGACAGTGGAGTTCCACCAACATTCAGACAGTGGAGTTACACCAACATTCAGACAGTGGAGTTACACCAACATTCAGACAGTGGAGTTACACCAACATTCAGACAGTGGAGTTACACCAACAGTGGCGTGGTCAACTTGCACACAAACACGGCGGAGACACGTGACCAGCAGGCGTGAACCTGACTCCAGGTCAGCACTGGTTAGCGCTCTCGAATGTCGGCCGACGATCACGTGATCGAACCATCACGGAGGCGGGACTTTCTTCAATATGGGCCTGGCGTGCAGGTGGGGGTCAACTGAGGACGGGTACCGGGGGAGGGGAGGTGGGGGTCAACTGAGCACGGGTACCAGGTTGGGGGGAGGGGTCAACTGAGCACGGGTACCAGGTTGGGGGGAGGGGTCAACTGAGCACGGGTACCAGGTTGGGGGGAGGGGTCAACTGAGCACGGGTACCAGGTTGGGGGGAGGGGTCAACTGAGCACGGGTACCAGGTTGGGGGGAGGGGTCAACTGAGCACGGGTACCAGGCGGGGGTCAACTGAGCGCGGGTACCAGGTGGGGGGTCAACTGAGCACGGGTACCAGGTTGGGGGGAGGGGTCAACTGAGCACGGGTACCAGGTGGGGGTCAACTGAGCACCTGGTCTGGGAAGTTGAGGCAACCGGTGAGGTGGTGATCACACCACGCGTGAAGTGAGGACTGGTCTATATATGTAGCACCATATACACGACCAGCGTGAAGTGAGGACTGGTCTATATATGTAGCACCATATACACGACCAGCGTGAAGTGAGGACTGGTCTATATATGTAGCACCATATACACGACCAGCGTGAAGTGAGGACTGGTCTATATATGTAGCACCATATACACGACAAGCGTGAAGGCGTGGAAAAGACTGATGCCCCTGTATGAATGCCGCAGTGTCCTGGCCAGCAGAAGCAAGGTCACCCGTGTGACCTGGATCTGGGATCGAGTCAGCCTCGTCAACACGGGAACCAGACCATGCTGTGGGAGTCACGACCTAGAATACGTGACGGACAAACACATGGGCTCCAAGGTCGGTCTCTGGTGTGGGAGTCTTTGACCTGTCACTTTGCTCTCTCTCTCTCTCTCTCTCTCTCTCTCTCTCTCTCTCTCACACACACACACACACACACACACACACACACATACATACACAAACACACACAGGCTGTGGTATATAACCAAGTTCCACACACTTCCCTCACGACACACACTCCCTACACTCCCCTCACGACACACACTCCCCCCTCAGGTCGGGCGGTATGAAGCACCCTACCTAACAGCTGCCAGGTAGAAGAGGATTCTCCTGGTCTCTCACCGTCTCTCCATTTCCCCCACTCCCATCTCTCCCTAGATAGAATATTATGTGTTGTGTGTACCATCCCAGCTAGAATATATGTGTTGCGTGTACCATCCCAGCTAGAATATATGTGTTGTGTGTACCATCCCAGCTAGAATATGTGTTGTGTGTACCATCCTAGCTAGAATATATGTGTTGTGTGAACCATCCCAGCTAGAATATATGTGTTGTGTGAACCATCCAAGCTAGAATATTATATATGTTGATTGAACCATCCCAGCTAGAATATATGTATTTGTGAACGATCCCAGCTTGAATATGTGTTTTGTCAACCATTCCAGATAGAATATATGTGTTGTGTGAACCATCCCAGCTAGAATATATGTGTTGTGTGAACCATTCCGACTAGAATATATGTGTTGTGTGAACCATTATGGCTAGAATATATGTGTTGTGTGAACCATTATGGCTAGAATATATGTGTTGTGTGAACCATTATGGCTAGAATATATGTGTTGTGTGAACCATCCCAGCTAGAATATATGTGTTGTGTGAACCATCCCAGCTAGAATATATGTGTTGTGTGAACCATCCCAGCTAGAATATATGTGTTGTGTGAACCATCAAAGCTAGAATATGTGTTGTGTGAACCATTCCAACTAGAATATATGTGTTGTGTGAACCATTATGGCTAGAATATATGTGTTGTGTGAACCATCCCAGCTAGAATATATGTGTTGTGTGAACCATCCCAGCTAGAATATATGTGTTGTGTGAACCATTCCGACTAGAATATATGTGTTGTGTGAACCATTATGGCTAGAATATATGTGTTGTGTGAACCATCCCAGCTAGAATATATGTGTTGTGTGAACCATTATGGCTAGAATATATGTGTTGTGTGAACCATCCCAGTTAGAATATATGTGTTGTGTGAACCATTATGGCTAGAATATATGCGTTGTGTGAACCATCCCAGTTAGAATATATGTGTTGTGTGAACCATCCCAGCTAGAATATATGTGTTGTGTGAACCATCCCAGCTAGAATATATGTGTTGTGTGAACCATTATGGCTAGAATATATGTGTTGTGTGAACCATCCCAGCTAGAATATATGTGTTGTGTGAACCATCCCAGCTAGAATATATGTGTTGTGTGAACCATTCCGACTAGAATATATGTGTTGTGTGAACCATTATGGCTAGAATATATGTGTTGTGTGAACCATTATGGCTAGAATATATGTGTTGTGTGAACCATCCCAGCTAGAATATATGTGTTGTGAACCATCCCAGCTAGAATATATGTGTTGTGTGAACCATTATGGCTAGAATATATGTGTTGTGTGAACCATCCCAGTTAGAATATATGTGTTGTGTGAACCATTATGGCTAGAATATATGCGTTGTGTGAACCATCCCAGTTAGAATATATGTGTTGTGTGAACCATCCCAGCTAGAATATATGTGTTGTGTGAACCATCCCAGCTAGAATATATGTGTTGTGTGAACCATTATGGCTAGAATATATGTGTTGTGTGAACCATCCCAGTTAGAATATATGTGTTGTGTGAACCATCCCAGCTAGAATATATGTGTTGTGTGAACCATCCCAGCTAGAATATATGTGTTGTGTGAACCATTCCGACTAGAATATATGTGTTGTGTGAACCATTATGGCTAGGATATATGTGTTGTGTGAACCATTATGGCTAGAATATATGTGTTGTGTGAACCATCCCAGCTAGAATATATGTGTTGTGTGAACCATTATGGCTAGAATATATGTGTTGTGTGAACCATCCCAGTTAGAATATATGTGTTGTGTGAACCATTATGGCTAGAATATATGTGTTGTGTGAACCATCCCAGTTAGAATATATGTGTTGTGTGAACCATTATGGCTAGAATATATGTGTTGTGTGAACCATCCCAGCTAGAATATGTGTGTTGTGTGAACCATTCCGACTAGAATATATGTGTTGTGTGAACCATTATGGCTAGAATATATGTGTTGTGTGAACCATCCCAGTTAGAATATATGTGTTGTGTGAACCATTATGGCTAGAATATATGTGTTGTGTGAACCATCCCAGTTAGAATATATGTGTTGAGTGAACCATTTCAACTAGAATATTATATCTGTTGTGTGAACCATCCCAGCTAGAATATATGTCTTGTGGGAACCATCCAAGCTAGAATATATGTGTTGTGTGAACCATCCCAGCTAGAATATATGTGTTGTGTGAACCATCCCACTTAGAATATATGTGTTGTGTGAATCATCCCAGCTAGAATATATGTGTTGTGTGAACCATCCCACTTAGAATATATGTGTTGTGTGAACCATTCCAGCTAGAATATATGTGTTGTGTGAACCATCCCAGTTAGAATATATGTGTTGTGTGAACCATTCCAGCTAGAATATATGTGTTGTGTGAACCATCCCAGCTAGAATATATGTGTTGTGTGAACCATCCCACTTAGAATATATGTGTTGTGTGAACCATTCTAGCTAGAATATTATATATGTTAATGGAACCATCCCATCTAGATTATATATGTTAATGGAACCATCCCATCTAGAATATATGTGTTGTGTGAACTACTACAGCTTGAATATTATATATGTTGATTGAACCATCCCAGCTAGAATATCTGTATTGTGTGGACTGACCAAGCTAGAATATATGTATTGTTTAAACTGACCCAGCTAGAATAATATGTGTGTTGTGTAAAATGACCCAGCTAGAATAAATGTGTTGTGTAAACTGACCCAGCTACGTGTGACTTCCTTAATATAAGCACCCACATACTTAAATACACTGATCTATTTCAGACCAGTTCCATTCATTTTATTGTTGTATTTGGGTAAACACTGTTTCTTTGTAATATTTACTGCTTCTGTTTTTCTTTACAGTGTGAACTCACCCAGGTAGAATGTAGATGTTGTGTGAACTCACTCAGGTAGAATGTAGGAGTTATGTGAACTTACCCAGGTAGAATGTAGGTGGAGTTCTGTCCATGCTGTCGCTGGAACACGTAGAAATGCTTGATCCATGGAGCCTCCACCTGGGGTCAGACAGATACAGCTGCAGAATTGTCAATCACAAGAGACAGGTATGTCATCATAAACATACTGACAACATTCAGATGCACGGGGGGGGGGGGGGGGGGGGGGGGTTGAAAACTGCAGGAGAGACATACACTAGAGTGAGCACGTGCATGAGGCCGTAGAGACGTGGCTAGCCAGTGTACCCGCAAGTCTGGTGGTTCGAATCCCCATCAGGACTGGACATTTTATAAATGTACCTGGCTGGCTGGTCTCAGGCTAAAATGGGTAACAAGAAATCTGGTGGGAATTGGAAGCCACCGTGGCTGGTCTGTACACATGTAGAACTATCACCATATACCACACATTGTGGGCAGTGAGAGCCATCGTGGCTGGTCTGTACACATGTAGAACTATCACCATATACCACACATTGTGGGAAAGGATCCTTGACCTTCGTAAACAGGGTACCATATACCCGGATACGTTCACAGTCAACACAGTAAAATATGCATAACATTTGGTGGGACTGAGGTAAAGCTTGGAAATGCAAACAATATAAAATAACACATAGTAATGCAGCTTTACAGAACAGAATTACGAAACATACAGAACGTTGCCGCAACTAGCCTTCATCTGCAAACAAATACATACACAAAACACAATATATAATCACGGAGAAGACCCTCGAAAAAAAAGATTTTCGTTCGTTCTTTCTGTGACAGTGGTATGACACCAAAATGTACACACATCTGTGTTAGTGGTACAATATGATACCTAAATGTACACACATCTGTGACAGAGTTCTACAATATGATACATAGGTAGCATATCAGATTTATAGATGTACACACCTGTGAGAGAGTGGTAAAATACGATACCTAGATGTACACACACATCTGTGTTAGTGGTACATTATGGCACCTAAATGTACACACATCTGTGACAGTGGTACAAAATGACACCTAAATCTACACACATCTGGGACAGTGGTACAGTATGACACCTAAATGTACACACATCTGTGACTGTGGTACAAAATGACACCTAAATGTACACACATCTGAGACAGTGGTACAGTATGACACCTAAATGTACACACATCTGTGACAGTGGTACAATAAGACACTGAAATGTACACACATCTGTGACTGTGGTACAGTTGACACCTAAATGTACACACATCTGTGACAGTGGTACAGTATGACACCTAAATGTACACACATCTGTGACAGAGTTCTACAATATGACACATAGGTAGCATATCAGATTTATAGATGTACACACCTATGAGAGAGTGGTATATTGTCACATTTATGGATGTACACATCTGTGAGAGAGTGGTAAATACGATACCTAGATGTACACACATCTATGAAAGGGCAGTAAAATATCAGATTTCAAAATGTACACACCTGTGAGAGAGTGGTACATTGTCACATGTCTATATGTACACACCTGTGACAGAGTGGTACATTGTAGATATCTAGATGTACACTTTCTCTGGAAACGAAAGGTAGCAGAAACAGGGGGAGTCGAGCAACCGGACGGAGATCACAGTTAGAGGTGGAGATGATTCACATGGCAAGAACATGAGTGGATCTGCAGGAGGTAGTACAATTTGTCTGAATTTGTTCAGGCAATGCTCTTTTTGGGGATACAAGACAGAAGAAACCACTAACCACCTCTCCCCCACCTAATCCCAGGGAAGAAGCACTTACCATCCACACTTGTCCCAGAGAAGAAACACCCTCAACACCTGTCCCAAGGAAGAAACACTTACCTTCCACACCTGTCCCAAGGAAGAAACACTTACCCTTGACACCTGTCCCAGAGAAGAAACACTTACCCCCCACACCTGTCCCAGGGAAGAAACACTTACCCTCCACACCTGCCCCAGGGAAGAAACACTTACCCTCCACAACTGTCCCAGGGAGGAAACACTTACCTTCCACACCTGAGCTAGGGAGGAAACACTTACCTTCCACACCCGTCCCAGGGAAGAAACACTTACCCTCCACACCTGTCCCAGGGAAGAATCACTTACCCTCCACACCTGTCCCAGAGAAGAAACACCCTCCACACCTGTCCCAGGGAAGAAACACTTACCCCCCACACCTGTCCCAGGGAAGAAACACTTACCCTCCACACCTGACCCAGGGAAGAATCACTTACCCTCCACACCTGTCCCAGAGAAGAAACACCCTCCACACCTGTCTCAGGGAAGAAACACTTACCCTCCACACCTGTCCCAGGGAAGAATCACTTACCCTCCACACCTGTCCCAGAGAAGAAACACCCTCCACATCTGTCTCAGGGAAGAAACACTTACCCTCCACACCTGTCCCAGGGAAGAATCACTTACTCTCCACACCTGTCCCAGAGAAGAAAAACCCTCCACACCTGTCCCAGGGAAGAAACACTTACCCTCCACACCTGACTCAGGGAAGAAACACTTACCCCCCACACCTTCCCAGAGAAGAAACACCCTCCACACCTGACCCAGGGAAGAATCACTTATGCTCCACACCTGTCCCAGAGAAGAAACACCCTCCACACCTGTCCCAGGGAAGAAACACTTACCCTCCACACCTGTTCCAGGGAAGAAACACTTACCCTCCACACCTGTCTCAGAGAAGAAACACTTACCCCCCACACCTGTCCCAGGGAAGAAACACTTACCCTCCACACCTGTTCCAGGGAAGAAACACTTACCCTCCACACCTGTCCCAGAGAAGAAACACCCTCCACACCTGACCCAGGGAAGAATCACTTACCCTCCACACCTGTCCCAGAGAAGAAACACCCTCCACACCTGTCCCAGGGAAGAAACACTTACCCCCCACACCTGTCCCAGGGAAGAAACACTTACCCTCCACACCTGTCCCAGGGAAGAAACACTTACCCTCCACACCTGACCCAGGGAAGAAACACCCTCCACACCTGTCCCAGGGAAGAAACACCCTTCACACCTGTCTCAGGGAAGAAACACTTACCCTCCACACCTGACCTCGTGTGGGGAAGACCTGGTCATCCTTCACGAGGTCGCCAGCTCCCAGTCCACTACAGTTGACCACCAGGTCAAACTGACCAGCAAACTGTCATGAGAAGATAAATACAGCTCACGTCTGCTGCCTCCTAACCACTATCATGGGTGTTTGGGTGGGTGGAGGGTGTGTGAGTGTGTGTAGGTTGGGGCATGGGTGGGGAATGTGTGTGTGAGTGGGTGCGGGATGTGGGGATGTGTATAAGTGGAAGATGTGTGGTTGGGTGTGATGAGTGTGTGGGTAAGTGCGGGATGTGTGTGTGGTTGGGGGATGTTTGGCTGGGTGTTTCGGGGTGTGTGGGTGTTGGAGGATATGTGAGTGGGTGAGTGTGTGTGTGGGGTTATGGTATGGGTGGGGGATGTGTATGTGGGTGGGGAGATGTGTATAGGTGGGTGGGGGATGGGTGGGAGGGGATGGGTGGGTAGGTGGGGTCATGCATTGTGCCTAGGGTGTGTGTATGTGTGGGTGGGGGGATGTGTGAGTGGGTGGGGGAATGTGTCTCATAACATGGTAGTATGCATTGTTTCTGTTTACAACATTCATTTGACAATGGTTTTTTTTCTATGTTAATGCATAATGCAGTATTGATGAACGAAAGATGAGTGATGGGGAAGGGCCGAATGTAAGACGGGCCTGCGTGCCCAATTTGTAACCCTTTGAAAATAAAGACCGTTTGTTCATTCGTTCGTTATCATGTGCCAATCCACGAAGCCAAGGCGACTATGTTATCCCTCACACTTCTATCCTCGGTGACGTTGATAAGTGCCACCACTAGCCATCTCTTTCCCCCACTGACAACCCATCCAACATTCTCTCCTTCTTGCAACCCTGTCTCCAAGAGTCTGGATCTCCCCGAACGTGACAACTGACCTCCCATCTCGTAACATGACTGTCTTCTCCGGATGTGACAACTGTCTCCTGACCTTTCGTCTCATGACTGTCTTGTCCGGATGTGACAACTGTCTCCTGATCTCTCGTCTCATAACATGACTGTCTTGTCCGGATGTGACAACTGTCTCCTGACCTCTCGTCTCATAACATGACTATGTTGTCGGATGTGACAACTGTCTCCTGACCTCTCGTCTCGTATCATGACTGTCTCGTCTGGTTGTGGGTAATCACATGTTTGTGTGTTGTAGCCACATCTCTGAGGGCTCCAGTTTCTGTCTCCTCTATGTGAAGTACCTCCTGTTTCTGTCCCCTGTTTGTATTCGGTGTCCGTAATTGACAAGCGCTTGCAGTGTATGACATCATAAACTCCATCTGTGAGATCATTAAGGGGAGAGTCATCTGGAGGTGAGGGAGGTGGGGAGAGTCAAATAGGGGGAGGTAGGTGGTGAGAGTCATCTAAGGGGAGGTAGGTGGGGAGAATCATCTGGAGGTGAGGGAGGTGGGGAGAGTCAAATAGGGGGAGGTAGGTGGGGAGAGTCATCTAAGGGGAGGTAGGTGGGGAGAATCATCTGGAGGTGAGGGAGGTGGGGAGAATCATCTGGAGGTGGGGAGAGTCAAATAGGGGGAGGTAGGTGTGGAGAGTCATCTAAGGGGAGGTAGGTGGGGAGAATCATCTGGAGGTGAGGGAGGTGGGGAGAGTCAAATAGGGGGAGGTAGGTGGTGAGAGTCATCTAAGGGGAGGTAGGTGGGGAGAATCATCTGGAGGTGAGGGAGGTGGGGAGAGTCATCTAAGGGGAGGTAGGTGGGGAGAATCATCTGGAGGTGAGGGAGGTGGGGAGAGTCATCTAAGGGGAGGTAGGTGGGGAGAATCATCTGGAGGTGAGGGAGGTGGGGAGAGTCAAATAGGGGGAGGTAGGTGGGGAGAGTTATCTAAGGGGAGGTAGGTGGGGAGAATCATCTGGAGGTGAGGGAGGTGGGGAGAATCATCTGGGGGGGGGGGGGGTTGGAGTCAACTATGGGTGGGGGGGGCGGAGAGTCATCTAGGGGGAGGTAGATGGGTTAATTCATCTAGGGGTGAAGGAGGTGGGGAGATCCAGCTAGGGGGAGGTTGGTTGGGAGAGTCATCTAATAGTGGGGAGTCATCTAGGGTTGGGGGAGATGGGGAGAGTCATATATGGGGAGACAGATAAGGGGAGTTACCTAGGGAGAGGTAGGTGGGGAGAGTCATCTAGGGGGAGGTAGGTGGGGAAAGTCAGCTAGGGGTAGGTAGGTGGGGAAAGTCATCTAGGAGGGAGTTTCATGGGGAGAGTCATCTAGGGGTGGAGAGGTCTGGAGTCATCTAGGGGTGGGGGTGGGGAGAGGTATCTATGGAGAGGTAAGAGAGGAGAGTCATCTGGGTAGAATAATCTAAGGAGAGGTAAGAGAGGAGAGTTATCTTGGGGGAGGTATGTGAGGAGCGTCATCTAGGCCTGCCATACAGTGGATCGATCTCATATCTGTTCTTATGCAGGCCCAAGCCCGGGCTGATGCAGTGTCCCGTGACTATCTGGGTCCTCCTTCCAGCAGCCACGACCTCCATGAACTCCCATCATTGTTCTCTCCAAGCCACAGGCACATTTAAGTTGCCATCGTATTTCTGTTTCCGGGATATTGATCACGGGGTTAAGAGACCAATTTATTACGTCATCCAGAGAAAGACAAGATGTGACAGCTAACTTGTGTTTGTGCGTGTGTGTGTATGCGTGCACGTGCGTGTGTGTGTGTGTGTGTGTGTGTGTGTGTGTGTGTGTGTGTGTGTGTGTGTGTGTGTGTGTGTGTGTGGAGTCGCACGTCAGTCACTCTCACCTCGCTTAAACTGGACACTTTTCTTGTATGTAATCGGCCTCCTTTTTCCGTGAACCTGGAAGCAAACAGCTTTCATTCAATGTTGATTCAGTCATCGTCAAGTTGAGCTCTAGCTAGGCTGGTAACCACAACCCCAACCTTCACTGTAACCCCAACCTTCACTGTAACCCCAACCTCCACCCTAACACTACCCCCCCCCCCCGCCATAACCTTCACCCTAACATTGACCCCAGCTATAACCTTCCCCTTAACACTAACCCCAGCCACAACCTTCACCCGAACACTGACCCCAACCATAAGTACATCCTAAAACTGACTGCAGCCATAAACTTTACTCTAACACTAACCCCCAGCCATGACCTTTACCCAAACAAAACCTTGACCTCGACCCTAGCCGTGTAAGTTTTGTTCTCTTCCAGCCTTCCTGGTGTCTTTCCGTACAAATGTACAACCCACAGCCTACTCTCCTCTTCACACCCAGTCAAATACCTTCTCCCAGAGGGAACCTGTCATGTCTAACTGTCCAACAGTCGTGCACCGAGCTAAGCTGCTCTCAGGTCAGTGCTGTGGGGCAAAGATTTCCCAACCTACCCTCAAATACCTGGCACATGTCAGAACTAGGGGGCGGTGTCACAGAACGCCGCATTACCATCCCAGAATATATCTCGGTCTACAATCTAGATGACAAATTAGTTTAGTTTAGTCGACGGATCAACATCATGGCACACGGGTGTAACCCATAAATGCTCCATTCTACTCCTAACTCAAGCCTGAGTCCGAAGAATCTCAGCTCAGTGCACGAACTCCGTAGCATCGACGAGGATCCTGAAATACCTTGGGTAGATTTTTAACTCGTTAGACTTTTAGCCATTAGGCTACCCTTTTTTTCGATTTTCAACGGCCAAGGGACTATTTACGTGTGCAACAATACACACAGGCATCCCATCTCACTACCCAGAGACCAGGGGAAATACTGTTACTAGAAGTCCACGTGAAAATATCCCGGCCCTCACCGGGGCTTGAACCCAGGACCTCCAGCACTCGAGGCGGACACCATACATCGAGACCACTCAGCCCCCTAGATGGGCAAATTAGAGGAATAGAGGAAGAATCACGCTTCTGTGTCTATCCAGTTATGGTGCATGATTACGCAAGGAGACGGCCGACACTTAGATCGACCAAAGGCTAGATTTTTACAATCGTACATCTAACACACTTGTGTTCACCCGCCTTAGAAGACATATGTTCACCAGCAGCATACAGGTGGAAATTCCTGCTTGATAAGACTCCCGGGTTCACACAGTGCCGGGGAAAACACAGACTGCCTGGGGCCTGTCCAGCCGAGCAAAGGTGTGATATGTGCCTGGGGCCTGTCCAGCCGAGCAAAGGTGTGATATGTGCCTGGGGCCTGTCCAGCCGAGCAAAGGTGTGATATGTGCCTGGGGCCTGTCCAGCCGAGCAAAGGTGTGATATGTGCCTGGGGCCTGTCCAGCCGAGCAAAGGTGTGATATGTGCCTGGGACCTGTCCAGCCGAGCAAAGGTGTGATATGTGCCTGGGGCCTGTCCAGCCGAGCAAAGGTGTGATATGTGCATTTTGACGGACTGAAGTGTGATAGAGCCTGGCGCAGCGGGAGATAATTCAGAGTGGATCGAGAAACTAGGTGTGAAGCGACACGACGTGGGACTCAGGGATATAAACGCAGAGTGAGGAGTGAAACAGGCGGCAAATAAATAAGAGCAATTAAGGAGTATAAACGGACGAAATTTTGGCATTAGCATTAGAAGTGTCCAGTCGAAAAATCGGGTATGAACCATGTAACATGTATATGTCATTTATCGATGTCTGATTTTCGTCTAAGAATTTATAATAGAAATATGTACGAGTTGCTAATCAGGTAAGCCACGAGTCTGTACTTTGTCAGACGTTCATTTCGTAGTGCCACTTATGTTCTTGCAGTGAGAGCTATTACAATCTCATTTGTCTGTATAGTTTTATTACTATTTCATTCTTACTGACAAGTAGGGCTATCATGCTATGCATTCGTTCAAATGATGTTTCTAGGCATGTTTTAAATTATGTTTCTATGCACATTTTATGTATGCTGCTATACATATTTCTTATTATATTCTGGCTATATTGGATGTAGACGCTCAACATAGTTATACTACCTCAGGGGGATTAATTGTTGTACTAATTTTATTATTATGAGCAGCGGTCATAGTCATATTGTCTACCTGTAGGAGGCTCTTATTGTAATGTAACACACCCGGGTGTATGTGTGTTGTGCTTTATAAGTAGTATTCTCCATACAGATTGCCGAAGGTTGTAATCTGCTTCACATGTAAAAGGTTAGCCCTAGGTGAATGTTATATGATACTATTGTAATTGTGTTTGGAGCAAAGGTAAAGTGGTGTAGATATTACCCACAATATGTACCGGGCATATGGTGTGCTTAGCCCTTACAGTGTGTGGTGAACGAGCGTTCATCGTAACTCACTGAGACCTAGCACAGAGACTGATCACCAGCACTTAAGCCCGCCGATAAAACTCTTATAATAACTCCACTGACCATTTTATCTGCTAAAACAACTTTCGACGGACTGGTTGCTAAGAACCGGATGTTTGAATGAGTGACATGGACTTAGGATATTTCATTTCTCAAGGAAAGGCATGAGATGTAACTACGCGTGTGTTAGATGACTGGAAAAGTCCTCCCCGACTCAGCAGTATGAGAGTGATCGCAGTAAAGCCGGAAGAAAGACACTGCCAGTCAGGCCATTATGTGTGGATTGTTGGGGGGGGGGGGTTGATAGATTATATGTATTACCTTGGATTGTACTGATGTAGAACTTAGACACTACACATTTTAAAATCTGTTTTCAAGCTCTCACCAAGAGCACCAGGTTCTCATTCAGTGACTACGAGGAGAGACCAGGTGGCATCAGGACGGCATACTCGTTCCGAATACCGACCGGCTGTCCTTAACTGACCATAACTTCCTTAGCTGACCATAAGGGTCCTTAGGGGGATCTTAGCTAAACAAAGGAGACCCCGGCTAAGCCTATTGGAGCTTGATTGGAGGCATCTTCTCACCAGGACTCCCAAGGTCACACAAACCTCCTCAGCAGTTATGTATTTTTGGTGATGTGTATTTACTTTATTCATTATCATTATCATCCTATAAATATTCAGTTTTTTTTTTTTTTGTATAATGATAGCAATAAAGAGTTGTAGTTTGTTTTAACTCAGAGTTCAATCGTTATATTCTTTTTCTAAGGGAAACAATTGCCTTGCTTACCTTGGTGGAGTATTAATTACACACAACTGAGGGAAGTTATGTCAGGGGCAAAGACCTGCCCTGTCTAGCAGTCCATTTGTCGACATAAACCTAAGCGTCTAACCTTCCCTTTCCCACTCCTTGGGGATACCAAGACTAGCTAATTATACACAGTAACGAGCCATTCTCAGCTGTACTCTTTGGTTATCCAGAGGCTTAATCTTTATTTCAGCTATATATATTTTGTCCGAGTCAATTTCTGAAAAAGTGTGGCCTCAGTCCGAAATTCTGACAATTTGGGTGCTTGCCCGGCAGCTTTCGGGTAAGTAATTCAACCACTTCTTACAAATTGGTTGTCTGTCTGGGTTCAACAATAGTCACTTCTGACAAGTAGGTTTTCTCGCCAGTGATAGTACATAACTTGGCGGCAGCACCCCAACACTTCTGACAGACGGGCACAGAAAGAATTAGGTCTTACTCTACAGTGCACAGAACCGATGTGCACAGAATCACAGTGTACAGAACCATAGTGTACAGAACCACAGTGCACAGAACCATAGTGTACAGAACCATCGATGTAGACTATTGTATCATCTCTGTTAGCACGTCCTTCTATCAGTGCTTGGGACTCTGATTTTGTCAACTCACTACTACATCACTCCATACACTATTTCAGCTCACGACACCACTCCATAACTCTTTCAGATCACTACACCACTCCATACACTCTATCAACTCACTACACCACTACATATACTCTATCAACTCACTACACCACTCCATACACTCAATAAACTCACTACACCACTCAATACACTATCAACTACACCACTCCATACACTCAATCAACTCACTACACCACTCCATAACTCCATCAACTCACTACATCACTCCATACACTGTCAACTCACTACACCACTCCATACTCTATCAGCTCACTACACCACTCCATAACTCTTTCAGCTAATTACACCACTCCATACACTCTATCAACTCACTACACCACTCTATAACTCTTTCAGCTCACTACACCACCCCATACACTCTATCAACTCACTACACCACCCCATACACTCAATCAACTCACCACACTACTCTACAAATCACTAATAACCGCTACCCACCCCTTAACAACGAATTTCACTAAGCCATAACCACTACAACCAGTAATACTGGTCACCTTTATGTTTTAATGTTTTCATTTGAAGAGCTTAACCCTTATGATGATAGTGTTCGGAAGCACTTACCTAACTACTCCTCCACCCACCCACCCCTTAACAATGAATGACAATAAACCATACCTACTACAACCAGTAATACCGGCCATCTTTACTTTTTAAGGTTGTCATTTGTAACCTGTGTGATGATAGTGTTTAAACACTACGACCCTCTACAGATCAGTAATAACCGCTACCCACCCCTTAACAACGAATGACACTAGGCCATACCCACTACAACCAATAATACTAGCCTTCTTTACATTTTTAAGGTTTTCATTTGTTACGTGTATGATGATAGTGTTTAAACCCGAACCGCCTAGTCGCACCCCACGTGCCCGCACACCTGCTCTCAACCCCAGCGTTCCCACTCCATGCGTGATCTTTTTATTTATTTGCTTTCATTTTCATTAATTTTATTTTTAGAATTAATTAAAATATTATACACCCACTCAATAGTTATATGTCCTTGGAAACATAAGAGTTGTCTTTTCTTAGAATTATCTCACTTAGATACGACATCGATGTGCACCGCAAAAACCTGTCACACGTCAGAGAGAGAGAGAGAGAGAGAGAGAGAGAGAGAGAGAGAGAGAGAGAGAGAGGAATACTGTTAGACCAAATGTACACGTCTGGGAGAGAGTGGATGATTGTTATATCAGATGTACACGTCTGGGAGAGGGTGGAATACTGTTAAGACCAGATGTACACGTCTGGGAGAGAGTGGAAGATTGTTAGACCAGATCTACACGTCTGGGAGAGAGTGGAAGATTGTTATATCACATGTACACCTCTGTGACAGAGTGGAATACTAGTAGAGAAGCCGACCAACAACTGATAATCCATACAAGTGGGAACCAAAAAAATGCAACTGGCTGAGAAATAAGCGATCGAGGTCGTCATGAGTTGATCAGAGAAATTCTCTTTCTCTCTCTCTCTCTCTCTCTCTCACACACACACACACACACACACACACACACACACGAACACATAAACACAGAGAGGAGAGAGAGAGAGAGAGAGAGAGAGAGAGAGAGAGAGAGAGAGAGAGAGAGAGAGAACTCCTGCAGACAGATAGTCATGAGGACAAGACAGCGATGACCCAGCAACCAGTCAGCCTGTTTGTCCTTGGCGTGTTTGGCTGAAACACTGCAAGAAATCTGGGCCAGTTTCCAACAAGGTGGGTGACTAACCTTGTGATGAGCCAGGGCAGGTAGGGTGGGATGACTTACCTTGTGGTGAGCCAGGGCAGGTAGGGTGGGATGACTTACCTTGTGATGAGCCAGGGCAGGTAGGGTGGGATGACTTACCTTGTGGTGAGCCAGCGCAGGTAGGGCGTCACGTCCACCTGGACCGTGGTGTGGAAGTAGCCGGATCTGTGGACACATCAACAAGGTGTGAACGTTGACGACAACTAGACATCAAGACAACAAGACAACAAGACAACAAGACAACAAGAAGAGCCGCACGTGTTAGACAGCACCAAGACTGGCGACAGACATCAGATACTGGCACAGTTGAGTTGAGTTAAGAACCGACATCACTGCACTCAGGACATTCCCATACGTGCTCCGTCTCCTCGTTCAACAGCCAGCGAAGAGTCATACTACTAATCGTTCCCACCGCTATCTGATTAAAAGTTCTCCTGGTCTTCCCTCTCAGTTTTGAGATTCTTCCAGAACGCCTGCCGATCCCCCACAATCTCATTCTTTCCACATATGGGTTCCCAATCTGTTCCTCCGCCTTCTCCACCTGGTCCCACAAGTGCACGACCATCTCCCCCCTGTCCATAGGCAAACTACCACCAAGAGGTGCATTCCCTGCTAGCCTACCAGACTGTTCATTCCCTCATACACCCGCATGGCCAGGGCAAAATATCCATACAATTCTCACAATCTGTGACCTCTGAAGCGACGAGAGCCATTCCACACGAAACATTCCTTTCTCCACCTTGTTAAGCATATTCTTTGAATCCGTAATGAACACAACGTGTGTTGCAGTAGTCTCTTGTTCCACTAGGTTTTGTAACTCTTGCTCGCGTTCTGTTAGTAATTCGGTATCGTCAACATGGCTACGATTGTTTATGATTCTTCCATTGATGTTAAGTCCAGGCAGTTTGATTTGTTTAAAAATTCGGTCACCGCTACACACTTATAAATAAGTAGGCTATGGTCTGTCAGGCGTGTAGTGTGCTAATGCATGTAGGCGTTGGCAGTGTGGCAACTCCGGATCCTATCAGATCCTGGAACCGACGATCCGGCTGGCGTATTACGCCGCTGGAATGATAATATCCTGTTGTGCGAGAAGGGAGATGTTTGCACCAACAAACACGCCGGGTCACGAAGCCATGTTCGTGTCCTGGTTAGAACAAGTTGTCACGCTCAAGAAGATTGGTCCTGCAGCACTGTGCACTCCATTAGAAATATAGACGAGATAACGTTCTCACAGAACACACTTAGAGTCTACACAGAACACACGGCATTATCCCGCTCATTGTGTAGCTTTTCAGCTGCATAGAAGAGCGGTCGTAGACCTGATGTAGACATGTGTCATAGACCTGATGTAGACGTGTCATAGACCTGATGTAGACATGTGTCATAGACCTGATGTAGACGTGTCATAGACCTGATGTAGACGTGTCATAGACCTGATGTAGACGTGTCATAGACCTGATGTAGACGTGTCATAGACCTGATGTAGACGTGTCATAGACCTGATGTAGACGTGTCATAGACCTGATGTAGACGTGTCATAGACCTGATGTAGACGTGTCATAGACCTGATGTAGACGTGTCATAGACGTGATGTAGACGTGTCATAGACGTGATGTAGACGTGTCATAGACCTGATGTAGACGTGTCATAGACCTGATGTAGACGTGTCACAGACCTGATGTCCCCGGAAAGGTTAACCCGGTCAACAAATGCCCGCAGAAGTGGGATTTGTCGGCCTAACGGCGCAAAAACGCAGCTCTGCTGTAAACAGGCACAACGCAATCACGTATGGGAAGGGGAAAAAACAGGGTGAACGCAGAAGAAGAGGAAGAAGAAGAAGAAGAAGAAGAAGAAGAAGAAGAAGAACAAGAAGAAGAACAAGAAGAAGAAGAAAGACGTAATGTAGACATGTGTCATAGTCAGTTGATCGAAGAAGAAGAAGAAGAAGAAGAAGAAGAAGAAGAAGAAGAAGAAGGAGAAGAAGAAGAAGAAGAAGAAGAAGCAGAAGAAGAAGAAGAAGAAGAAGAAGAAGAAGAAGCGTCAGCAGCAGGAGATCTGACAGCACAAGCAGGTAGCTCCTGACAAGCTTGCCTGACATCCAAGGTAAAGGACAGAGACGTGTGTGTGTGTGTGTGTGTGTGTGTGAGAGAGAGAGAGAGAGAGAGAGAGAGAGAGAGAGAGAGAGATCTGACCTTGCCATGGGAAACCTGGCCAACTCTTTGGGCGTGAGTTTTCTGTATCCATCCACGGCGGATTTGATGACCTCATCCTCCTGTCAGTGGAAGATTGGAGTGGGGGTGTGTTAATTATTTATGTGAGTGGATGATTGGAGTGGAGATGTGTTAGTTATTTCTGTCAGTGGAAGATTGGGGTGGAGATATGTTAGTTATTTCTGTGAGTGGATGATTGGAGTGGAGATGTGTTAGTTATGTCTGTGAGTGGATGATTGGAGTGGAGATGTGTTAATTATTTATGTGACTGGATGATTGGAGTGGAGATGTGTTAATTATTTATGTGAGTGGATGATTGGAGTGGGGGTGTGTTAGTTATTTATGTGAGTGGAAGATTGGGGTGGAGATATGTTAGTTATTTCTGTGAGTGGATGATTGAAGTGGAGATGTGTTAGTTATTTATGTGAGTGGATGATTGGAGTGGAGATGTGTTAGTTATTTATGTGAGTGGATGATTGGAGTGGAGATATGTTAGTTATTTCTGTGAGTGGATGATTGGAGTGGAAATGTGTTAGTTATTTATGTGAGTGGATGATTGGAGTGGGGGTATGTTAATTATTTATGTGAGTGGATGATTGGAGTGGAGATGTGTTAATTATTTATGTGAGTGGATGATTGGAGTGGGGGTGTGTTAATTATTTATGTGAGTGGATGATTGGAGTGGGGGTGTGTTAATTATTTATGTGAGTGGATGATTGGAGTGGAGATGTGTTAATTATTTATGCGAGTGGATGATTGGAGTAGAGATGTGTTAATTATTTATGTGAGTGGATGATTGAAGTGGAGATGTGTTAATTATTTATGTGAGTTGATGATTGGAGTGGAGATGCGTTAATTATTTATGTGAGTGGATGATTGGAGTGGGGGTGTGTTAATTATTTATGTGAGTGGATGATTGGAGTGGAGATGTGTTAATTATTTATGTGAGTGGATGATTGGAGTGGAGATGTGTTAATTATTTATGTGAGTGGATGATTGGAGTGGAGATGTGTTAATTATTTATGTGAGTGGATGATTGGAGTGGGGGTGTGTTAATTATTTATGTGAGTGGATGATTGGAGTGGAGATGTGTTAATTATTTATGTGAGTGGATGATTGGAGTGGAGATGTGTTATTTATGTGAGTGGATGATTGGAGTGGAGATGTGTTAATTATTTATGTGAGTGGATGATTGGAGTGGAGATGCGTTAATTATTTATGTGAGTGGATTATTGGAGTGGGGGTGTGTTAATTATTTATGTGAGTGGATGATTGGGGTGGAGATGTGTTAATTATTTATGTGAGTGGATGATTGGAGTGGAGATGTGTTAATTATTTATGTGAGTGGATGATTGGAGTGGAGATGTGTTATTTCTGTGAGTGGATGATTGGAGTGGAGATGTGTTAGTTATTTATGTGAGTGGATGATTGGAGTGGAGATGTGTTAATTATTTATGTGAGTGGATGATTGGAGTGGAGATGTGTTAGTTATTTCTGTGAGTGGATGATTGGAGTGGAGATGTGTTAATTATTTATGTGAGTGGATGATTAGAGTGGAGATGTGTTAATTATGTATGTGAGTGGATGATTGGAGTGGAGATGTGTTAATTATTTATGTGAGTGGATGATTGGAGTGGAGATGTGTTATTTCTGTGAGTGGATGATTGGAGTGGAGATGTGTTAGTTATTTATGTGAGTGGATGATTGGAGTGGAGATGTGTTAATTATTTATGTGAGTGGATGATGGGAGTGGAGATGTGTTAGTTATTTCTGTGAGTGGATGGTTGGAGTGGATATGTGTTAATTATTTATGTGAGTGGATGATTGGAGTGGAGATGTGTTAATTATTTATGTGAGTGGATGATTGGAGTGGACATGTGTTAATTATTTATGTGAGTGGATGATTGGAGTTGAGATGTGTTAATTATTTATGTGAGTGGATGATTGGAGTGGAGATGTGTTAATTATTTATGTGAGTGGATTATTGGAGTGGAGATGTGTTAATTATTTATGTGAGTGGATGATTGGGGTGGAGATGTGTTAATTATTTATGTGAGTGGATGATTGGAGTGGAGATGTGTTAGTTATTTCTGTGAGTGGATGATTGAAGTGGGGGTGTGTTAGTTCCTACTGTGAGTGGATGATTGGAGTGCAGATGTGTTAATTATTTATGTGAGTGGATGATTGGAGCGGAGATGTGTTAATTATTTATGTCAGTGGATGATTGGAGTGGGGGTGTGTTAGTTATTTATGTGAGTGGAAGATTGGGGTGGAGATATGTTAGTTATTTCTGTGAGTGGATGATTGGAGTGGAGATGTGTTAGTTATTTATGTGAGTGGATGATTGGAGTGGAGATGTGTTAGTTATTTATGTGAGTGGATGATTGGAGTGGAGATATGTTAGTTATTTCTGTGAGTGGATTATTGAAGTGGAAATGTGTTAGTTATTTATGTGAGTGGATGATTGGAGTGGGGGTGTGTTAATTATTTATGTGAGTGGATGATTGGAGTGGAGATGTGTTAATTATTTATGTGAGTGGATGATTGGAGTGGGGGTGTGTTAATTATTTATGTGAGTGGATGATTGGAGTGGGGGTGTGTTAATTATTTATGTGAGTGGATGATTGGAGTGCAGATGTGTTAATTATTTATGTGAGTGGATGATTGGAGTGGAGATGTGTTAATTATTTATGTGAGTGGATGATTGGAGTGGAGATGTGTTAATTATTTATGTGAGTGGATGATTGGAGTGGAGATGCGTTAATTATTTATGTGAGTGGATGATTGGAGTGGGGGTGTGTTAATTATTTATGTGAGTGGATGATTGGAGTGCAGATGTGTTAATTATTTATGTGAGTGGAAGATTTGAGTGGAGATGTGTTAATTATTTATGTGAGTGGATGATTGGAGTGGAGATGTGTTAATTATTTATGTGAGTGGATGATTGGAGTGGGGGTGTGTTAATTATTTATGTGAGTGGATGATTGGAGTGGAGATGTGTTAATTATTTATGTGAGTGGATGATTGGAGTGGAGATGTGTTAATTATTTATGTGAGTGGATGATTGGAGTGGAGATGTGTTAATTATTATGCGAGTGGATGATTGGAGTGGAGATGCGTTAATTATTTATGTGAGTGGATGATTGGAGTGGGGGTGTGTTAATTATTTATGTGAGTGGATGATTGGAGTGGAGATGTGTTAATTATTTATGTGAGTGGATGATTGGAGTGGAGATGTGTTATTTTTGTGAGTGGATGATTGGAGTGCAGATGTGTTAGTTATTTATGTGAGTGGATGATTAGAGTGGAGATGTGTTAATTATTTATGTGAGTGGATGATTGGAGTGGAGATGTGTTAGTTATTTCTGTGAGTGGATGATTGGAGTGGAGATGTGTTAATTATTTATGTGAGTGGATGATTGGAGTGGAGATGTGTTAATTATGTATGTGAGTGGATGATTGGAGTTGAGATGTGTTAATTATTTATGTGAGTGGATGATTGGAGTGGAGATGTGTTAATTATTTATGTGAGTGGATGATTGGAGTGGAGATGTGTTAGTTATTTCTGTCAGTGGAAGATTGGGGTGGAGATATGTTAGTTATTTCTGTGAGTGGATGATTGGAGTGGAGATGTGTTAGTTATGTCTGTGAGTGGATGATTGGAGTGGAGATGTGTTAATTATTTATGTGACTGGATGATTGGAGTGGAGATGTGTTAATTATTTTTGTGAGTGGATGATTGGAGTGGGGGTGTGTTAATTATTTATGTGAGTGGAAGATTGGGGTGGAGATATGTTAGTTATTTCTGTGAGTGGATGATTGAAGTGGAGATGTGTTAGTTATTTATGTGAGTGGATGATTGGAGTGGAGATGTGTTAGTTATTTATGTGAGTGGATGATTGGAGTGGAGATATGTTAGTTATTTCTGTGAGTGGATGATTGGAGTGGAAATGTGTTAGTTATTTATGTGAGTGGATGATTGGAGTGGGGGTATGTTAATTATTTATGTGAGTGGATGATTGGAGTGGAGATGTGTTAATTATTTATGTGAGTGGATGATTGGAGTGGGGGTGTGTTAATTATTTATGTGAGTGGATGATTGGAGTGGGGGTGTGTTAATTATTTATGTGAGTGGATGATTGGAGTGGAGATGTGTTAATTATTTATGTGAGTGGATGATTGGAGTAGAGATGTGTTAATTATTTATGTGAGTGGATGATTGAAGTGGAGATGTGTTAATTATTTATGTGAGTTGATGATTGGAGTGGAGATGCGTTAATTATTTATGTGAGTGGATGATTGGAGTGGGGGTGTGTTAATTATTTATGTGAGTGGATGATTGGAGTGGAGATGTGTTAATTATTTATGTGAGTGGATGATTGGAGTGGAGATGTGTTAATTATTTATGTGAGTGGATGATTGGAGTGGAGATGTGTTAATTATTTATGTGAGTGGATGATTGGAGTGGGGGTGTGTTAATTATTTATGTGAGTGGATGATTGGAGTGGAGATGTGTTAATTATTTATGTGAGTGGATGATTGGAGTGGAGATGTGTTATTTATGTGAGTGGATGATTGGAGTGGAGATGTGTTAATTATTTATGTGAGTGGATGATTGGAGTGGAGATGCGTTAATTATTTATGTGAGTGGATTATTGGAGTGGGGGTGTGTTAATTATTTATGTGAGTGGATGATTGGGGTGGAGATGTGTTAATTATTTATGTGAGTGGATGATTGGAGTGGAGATGTGTTAATTATTTATGTGAGTGGATGATTGGAGTGGAGATGTGTTATTTCTGTGAGTGGATGATTGGAGTGGAGATGTGTTAGTTATTTATGTGAGTGGATGATTGGAGTGGAGATGTGTTAATTATTTATGTGAGTGGATGATTGGAGTGGAGATGTGTTAGTTATTTCTGTGAGTGGATGATTGGAGTGGAGATGTGTTAATTATTTATGTGAGTGGATGATTAGAGTGGAGATGTGTTAATTATGTATGTGAGTGGATGATTGGAGTGGAGATGTGTTAATTATTTATGTGAGTGGATGATTGGAGTGGAGATGTGTTATTTCTGTGAGTGGATGATTGGAGTGGAGATGTGTTAGTTATTTATGTGAGTGGATGATTGGAGTGGAGATGTGTTAATTATTTATGTGAGTGGATGATGGGAGTGGAGATGTGTTAGTTATTTCTGTGAGTGGATGATTGGAGTGGATATGTGTTAATTATTTATGTGAGTGGATGATTGGAGTGGAGATGTGTTAATTATTTATGTGAGTGGATGATTGGAGTGGACATGTGTTAATTATTTATGTGAGTGGATGATTGGAGTTGAGATGTGTTGATTATTTATGTGAGTGGATGATTGGAGTGGAGATGTGTTAATTATTTATGTGAGTGGATTATTGGAGTGGAGATGTGTTAATTATTTATGTGAGTGGATGATTGGGGTGGAGATGTGTTAATTATTTATGTGAGTGGATGATTGGAGTGGAGATGTGTTAGTTATTTCTGTGAGTGGATGATTGAAGTGGGGGTGTGTTAGTTCCTACTGTGAGTGGATGATTGGAGTGCAGATGTGTTAATTATTTATGTGAGTGGATGATTGGAGCGGAGATGTGTTAATTATTTATGTGAGTGGATGATTGGAGTGGGGGTGTGTTAGTTATTTATGTGAGTGGAAGATTGGGGTGGAGATATGTTAGTTATTTCTGTGAGTGGATGATTGGAGTGGAGATGTGTTAGTTATTTATGTGAGTGGATGATTGGAGTGGAGATGTGTTAGTTATTTATGTGAGTGGATGATTGGAGTGGAGATATGTTAGTTATTTCTGTGAGTGGATTATTGAAGTGGAAATGTGTTAGTTATTTATGTGAGTGGATGATTGGAGTGGGGGTGTGTTAATTATTTATGTGAGTGGATGATTGGAGTGGAGATGTGTTAATTATTTATGTGAGTGGATGATTGGAGTGGGGGTGTGTTAATTATTTATGTGAGTGGATGATTGGAGTGGGGGTGTGTTAATTATTTATGTGAGTGGATGATTGGAGTGCAGATGTGTTAATTATTTATGTGAGTGGATGATTGGAGTGGAGATGTGTTAATTATTTATGTGAGTGGATGATTGGAGTGGAGATGTGTTAATTATTTATGTGAGTGGATGATTGGAGTGGAGATGCGTTAATTATTTATGTGAGTGGATGATTGGAGTGGGGGTGTGTTAATTATTTATGTGAGTGGATGATTGGAGTGCAGATGTGTTAATTATTTATGTGAGTGGAAGATTTGAGTGGAGATGTGTTAATTATTTATGTGAGTGGATGATTGGAGTGGAGATGTGTTAATTATTTATGTGAGTGGATGATTGGAGTGGGGGTGTGTTAATTATTTATGTGAGTGGATGATTGGAGTGGAGATGTGTTAATTATTTATGTGAGTGGATGATTGGAGTGGAGATGTGTTAATTATTTATGTGAGTGGATGATTGGAGTGGAGATGCGTTAATTATTTATGTGAGTGGATGATTGGAGTGGAGATGCGTTAATTATTTATGTGAGTGGATGATTGGAGTGGGGGTGTGTTAATTATTTATGTGAGTGGATGATTGGAGTGGAGATGTGTTAATTATTTATGTGAGTGGATGATTGGAGTGGAGATGTGTTATTTTTGTGAGTGGATGATTGGAGTGCAGATGTGTTAGTTATTTATGTGAGTGGATGATTAGAGTGGAGATGTGTTAATTATTTATGTGAGTGGATGATTGGAGTGGAGATGTGTTAGTTATTTCTGTGAGTGGATGATTGGAGTGGAGATGTGTTAATTATTTATGTGAGTGGATGATTGGAGTGGAGATGTGTTAATTATGTATGTGAGTGGATGATTGGAGTTGAGATGTGTTAATTATTTATGTGAGTGGATGATTGGAGTGGAGATGTGTTAATTATTTATGTGAGTGGATGATTGGAGTGGAGATGTGTTAATTATTTATGTGAGTGGATGATTGGAGTGGAGATGCGTTAATTATTTATGTGAGTGGATGATTGGAGTGAGGGTGTGTTAATTATTTATGTGAGTGGATGATTGGAGTGGAGATGTGTTAATTATTTATGTGAGTGGATGATTGGAGTGGAGATGTGTTAATTATTTATGTGAGTGGATGATTGGAGTGGAGATGTGTTATTTCTGTGAGTGGATGATTGGAGTGGAGATGTGTTAGTTATTTATGTGAGTGGATGATTGGAGTGGAGATGTGTTAATTATTTATGTGAGTGGATGATTGGAGTGGAGATGTGTTAGTTATTTCTGTGAGTGGATGATTGGAGTGGAGATGTGTTAATTATTTATGTGAGTGGATGATTGGAGTGGAGATGTGTTAATTATTATGTGAGTGGATGATTGGAGTGGAGATGCGTTATTTATTTATGTGAGTGGATGATTGGAGTGGGGGTGTGTTAATTATTTATGTGAGTGGATGATTGGAGTGGAGATGTGTTAATTATTTATGTGAGTGGATGATTGGAGTGGAGATGTGTTATTTCTGTGAGTGGATGATTGGAGTGCAGATTTGTTAGTTATTTATGTGAGTGGATGATTAGAGTGGAGATGTGTTAATTATTTATGTGAGTGGATGATTGGAGTGGAGATGTGTTAATTATTTATGTGAGTGGATGATTGGAGTGGAGATGTGTTAATTATTTATGTGAGTGGATGATTGGAGTGGAGATGCGTTAATTATTTATGTGAGTGGATGATTGGAGTGAGGGTATGTTAATTATTTATGTGAGTTGATGATTGGAGTGAAGATGTGTTAATTATTTATGTGAGTGGGTGATTGGAGTGGAGATGTGTTAATTATTTATGTGAGTGGATGATTGGAGTGGAGATGTGTTATTTCTGTGAGTGGATGATTGGAGTGGAGATGTGTTAGTTATTTATGTGAGTGGATGATTGGAGTGGAGATGTGTTAATTATTTATGTGAGTGGATGATTGGAGTGGAGATGTGTTAGTTATTTCTGTGAGTGGATGATTGGAGTGGAAATGTGTTAATTATTTATGTGAGTGGATGATTGGAGTGGAGATGTGTTAATTATTTATGTGAGTGGATGATTGGAGTGGACATGTGTTAATTATTTATGTGAGTGGATGATTGGAGTGGAGATGTGTTAATTATTTATGTGAGTGGATGATTGGAGTGGAGATGTGTTAATTATTTATGTGAGTGGATGATTGGAGTGGAGATGTGTTAGTTATTTATGTGAGTGGATGATTGAAGTGGGGGTGTGTTAGTTCCTACTGTGAGTGGATGATTGTAGTGGAGTTGTATAAGTTCCACAAATCTTTCCAATTGTCACAACATGTTCCAGTTTTTGTCTTCTCATAATGTGGTTAAAAAAAAACCACGACTGTCTCTTTCTGTTGTTTGTGATAAGTTACCTTTGCCACTAAGCTTCCCTTAAAAAGTCCTGATTGCTCATTTCGGCTATCCAAATAATTTTCAGCATTTTAGATACAGACTATGAAGGAAGTTTCACAGAGAACTGACATTGCGTAAAGAGTTTATTCCTTGTCAACACATCCCCCCCCCCCCCTCCAGTTGAATTGACACACTGATCGCATCTCAGTTTAACCCCAGGAAGACGCTGGGAGTAGAACTCACCCCCTTTTCACGTTAAACAAGTTATCACATGGCTTCCCCTTTTCATGCTAAAGCAGTTACCACATGCCAGTATATGTTTTCAAAGATCTGGGAAACGAAGAAAAACATTTTATTGAGCCAGAATCTGGAGAATACAGTGCCTGTGGAAGATTCTCTACTGAAAGCATTGGCTGTTAGCTGCACAAACCTTGCTTTGTGAGGGGGTGTGTAGTCTTGAAGTGAAGGAAGATTGTTAGTGCGAACTGTACCTCACTTTCTAGTCACAGCCGTTGTGTTAGTTTGTTCATGTGATCTGCATAGTACTTTCCATTGACCATGTTGCCACGAGGCAGGTACTCTATCACAGGACACCTTGGCGTCAAAGAGGAGGGACTGAAACACCAGCTGGTCAGGACATGGTGACAGAGGGGGGGGGGGAACTGAAACACCAGCTGGTCAGAACATGGTGACAGAGGGGGACTGAAACACCAGCTGATCAGGACATGGTGACAGAGGGGGGGGGGGGGGACTGAAACACCAGCTGGTCAGGACATGGTGACAGAGGGGGACTGAAACACCAGCTGATCAGGACATGGTGACAGAGGGGGGGGGGACTGAAACACCAGCTGATCAGGACTTGGTGACAGAGGGGGACTGAAACACCAGCTGGTCAGGACATGGTGACAGAGGGGGGGGGGACAGAAACACCAGCTGGTCAGGTCATGGTGACATAGGGGGACTGAAACACCAGCTGATGAGGACATGGTGACAGAGTGAGTTCCCTTGAATCAAGATGGCGGGACATTTTTTCGTCCCGTAAAATGGAACGTGTTTTTTTCCGAAATGTGTATGGATTAAGTGTTTTTTCGTGGTGAAATGGAGTTCGGACCGTGCAACGGAGTTCGTGCACGCGCGTCCGGTTTTCTTTCGGCGTATCATCGGCGCCCGGTGGCGATAGTTAAGCCTAACATGACGACCAGACGACCAGCTAGGACACAACGTGGTAAGAGGGCGGGCGCGCGCAGAAGGCGCTTAAAATGTGACAGATTGGGTATCGGAAATGTTCGAGTACTGTACTGGAACTGTGCATCATTTAGTCAACGCCGACCCATTCTTGAAAAACTACTCTACGGAAACGATATTGTAGTCTTGCAAGAAACACAGCTCACCGACGGAACAGTCAATGTTGCGGGATTTCAGGGTTTCTTTAACAGGCGGCACCTCGGACAGGCCATTCTGGTCCGCGACAACATACTAGTGTCTGAGATCGATATGTCCGCCTGGAACAGCGATGCCCTGCAAGTGCAGGCATTAAGAATAATGACACCAGTGCAGCTTGCAATCGTTAACGTCTATGCGCGAAATGGGAAGGTCGACGTGCGACAATGGCAGAGTTTGTTCGATATGGATGAAAGGCATATCATCTACTGCGGGGACTTCAATGCCAGAGGCAGTCAATGGGGGAATTGCATCACCAATAGACAGGGAGAAGATTTGGAGGACGCCCTGGCATCTGCTGCCCTAATCTGTCTGAATGATGGGAAGGTCACTAGAATGGCCACTCGACCAGGCGACTCTGACAGCGTCATTGACTTGGCTCTGGTGTCGCCCACCATCGCACCTAGGTGCCGGTGGGGCACACTGGGATACCACGATAGTGACCACTACCCTTGTGTCATCCTGATCAAGAAAGACGGGGCCATGAGTCAAAGAAACAAGACCAATGCCTTCCCGTACGACAACACTGGTCAAGACGCCATAAGCAAGATCAGAAGAAGGAAACTAACTTCCTCCCGTAGGAGACAAGAAAGATGGCTGCAGCCACCATGGTGGAATGGAGAGGTCGAGAAGGTGTGGCTGGGAAAGAGGCAGGCTGTCAAAGACTGGCAAAAGGCCAGAAAGGCTAACATGCCACAGGTTGAGTTGGCGAACCTGAAGACTGAGGTCGTTAGGACGACGACTTTATTCAAATCCTGCGCCAAACAGGCCAAGGCCGACAAATGGGACGAGTTCTGCAGGAAGGTGTGCTCCGAGCAATCTCTTACGACATTCTGGCGCCTCCACAAGAGCATGAACGGTGCTGCACAACGTAGGGGTATTCCAGACTTTCAAGGCACAGACCTCGCATGGAAAAAGTCGGATGCGGATAAAGGTAAGGCCCTTCTTGCACGCTACATAGAACAGACTGACCAGAAAGACGAGCCCGCCAGACAGAGGACCACAACAACACTCTCTCAGTTGTGCGAGGGGGTCGGGACAGACGAAGAATGGACAATCACAGTTGAGATATTGCGTGCGATGCTCAAGAAATCACCCAACACCGCCCCAGGCCCAGACGGCATCCGATATGGTGACCTAATGGTGATATCAGATGATGACATGGAAGAACTGGCCAGAGAATTCAACACCAGTATCCAGAGGGGTCAGGTCCAAGAAGAATGGCTACACAGCTACTTGCTGCCGCTGCCAAAACCGAACAAAGACCACTCCAAGATAAGCGGCTACAGAATCATTACGATGCAGAATACTGTTGGCAAGCTACTGGAGAAAATTGTAGCACACAGACTTGCTTGGGACTTGGAACAGCTCGGCTGCTTCCCGCCCACACTTGGAGGATACAGACGCAACAAAGAGTCATGGCTGAATGCGGCGGTCTTTGCTCAAGATGTTTACGAAGGATTTCAGGTCAGAGAAGAGACATGTGCGGCCGCCATAGACTTAGAGGACGCATATAACAGAGTATCTTTCGAGCACTTGATGCAAACCCTCCTCAGACTGAAAGTGCATCCTCACCTTGTACGATGGATAGCTGCAGTTCTACTCCAAAGGAAGGTGGTGCTAAGATGCGGGAGTTGGTCTTCTGAGCCGATAACGATATGTCCAGGATTGCCGCAGGGTTCACCACTGTCACCAGTACTATTCAACGTGTATACGGTGCCGATCACTGAACAACAGTTGGATGGGAGGGGTAGGACTCTATCATTCGTTGACGACATCCTCGTGTATCGACAGGGTCGAGATAGACAGGCGGTTGCCAACTATATGCAGGGCGAACTAGATCGAATTTCCTCATGGTGTGCTGATGCCGATGCCCTTGTCAACCCTGCAAAGGCAACGGTTACATGGTTCTCACTAAACAACCATATTGTGAAAACAGACCTGCCGGCAGTAAGAATGTATGGGAGCATTCTGAGTAGAACCCAGTCAATGACATATCTTGGCGTGAGGCTTGATCGTAGCCTGTCCTTCAGAGATCATGTCGATTATGTCATAACGAAGGCTCGAAAAGGTTTGGCAGCAATGAGAGTCATGGCGACTGCCAATATCGAGCAAAGACTGCTATTACTTCTGTTCCAAGGACTGGTGCTTTCACGCATCGAGTATGCCCTGGCCATCCTCACTGTCAGCCCTACACAGATTGGAAGACTTGAAAAGGTACAAAACGAAGCCATGCGCATCATTTTGGGCTGCACGAGAGACACCAGCTGTGTAGCAATGAGATACCTCCTTGACTTCCCGACAATGGAACACAGGATCAAGATCTGGAGAGCTCGTGCATACTTAAAAATAAGTGCAGATGAGCAGCACCCTCTGCATGACGCTGTATTCAGAGAAAAGGGTGACAGGCTAAAGAGGGGCAAATCATGGATGGGTCGGGCGGAAGATGTCGTCGGACAGGTCTGCAGTCTTACCAGTATCAACCCCGGCAAGGAATGGGTGCCGGTGCCTCCAGCTTTTAAGTGTACCTTCTCCTGCATTATCACACTCGACAGACGGTGCAGAGAGCAGAACCCTGCCGCTGTCAATGCAGAGGTTAACGCGCTCATCTATGATCACTCAGATAGCCCAGAAGTGCTCATCTATACAGATGGATCTGTTGTAAAGCAGCAGAGAAGTGCGTGGGCATTTACAGCCCGTTCAGCGGGCCGAACCGTTCAAGAATCCAGTGGTGCCTACTCTATGACCACGAGCAGCATGACGATGGAGGTGATGGCAGTTACACAGGCTGGAATCACAGCATTATACCAACGTGGTGTACTAAGTGATTCAATGAGCATGATTCAGAAGGTCGAAGCTGGATCTGTACGTAGACAGTGGACTGAGTCGCTGCGGAAGTCTGTTGTCCGTAAAGTCACCTTCATCTTCGTCCCGGGACATGCGGGAGTCGAGGGAAATGAACGAGCTGATAAATTGGCTGGCTCTGCACCCCCTGTAGATGGCCAGCCCATGGATCGTGCCGATGTTATTAACGCCCTTAAAGATATGGCAAGAACAGAGGATTTTGACGCCAGTGATTCCACATCGCTTTCCAGGATGAAAGACCTGGGAGTAAGAATCGGCACAGCCAGACGCGAGAGGTACATCGGGAAAACAAAGCGCCTCGTCAACCAACACAGAACTGGCACTATTAGCCACCGGACGCTGATGCATATGCTGGGGGGAGGATCTGAGCACCTATGGACATGTCCGGAGTGCAACGAAGATACCCCAACTGATAACTGATAACTGATGGTGACAGAGGGGGGGGGGCAGAAACACCAGCTGATCAGGACATGGTGACAGAGGGGGACTGAAACACCAGCTGATCAGGACATGGTGACAGAGGGAGGGGGGGGGACTGAAACACCAGCTAATCAGGACATGGTGACAGAGGGGGACTGAAACACCAGCTTGTCAGGACATGGTGACAGAGGGGGACTGAAACACCAGCTGGTCAGGACTTGGTGACAGAGGGGGGGGGGGACAGAAACACCAGCTGGTCAGGACATGGTGACAGAGAGGGACTGAAACACCAGCTGATCAGGACATGGTGACAGAGGGGGACTGAAACACCAGCTGGTCAGGACATGGTGACAGAGGGGGGGGGGGCTGAAACACCAGCTGGTCAGGACATTGTGACAGAGGGGGACTGAAACACCAGCTGGTCAGGACTTGATGACAGAGGGGGACTGAAACACCAGCTGGTCAGGACATGGTGACAGAGGGGGGGGGGGGCTGAAACACCAGCTGGTCAGGACATTGTGACAGAGGGGGACTGAAACACCAGCTGGTCAGGACATGGTGACAGAGGGGGACTGAAACACCAGCTGGTGAGGACATGGTGACAGAGGGGGACTGAAACACCAGCTGGTCAGGACATGGTGACAGAGGGGGACTGAAACACCAGCTGGTCAGGACATGGTGACAGAGGGGGGGGGGACTGAAACACCAGTTGGTCAGGACATGGTGACAGAGGGGGGGGGGGGGGGACTGAAACACCAGCTGTCCAGGACTTGGTCACCAGGTGTTTGTCAATGCATGCTTGATATGTTTAGTTTGACGGGTGTGGGTGTGTGTGTGTGGGTTGTGTGTGTGGGGTGTGTGTGTGGAGTGTGTGGTGTGTGTGTGTGTGGGGTGTGTGAGTGTAAGTGAAGTGTGTGTGTGTGTGGGTGTGTGTGTGGGGAGGGGTGTGTGGGGGTGTGTGTGTGGGGTGATGGTGTGGGTTGGGTGTGGGGTGGGGTGTGTGTGGTTGGGTGGGGATGTGTGTGGGGTGGGGTGTGTGGGTGGGGGGTGTGTGGGGTGGGGTGTGTGGGGTGGGGGTGGGTGTGTGTGTGTGGGGTGTGTGTGTGGGGTGTCAATGTTGAACCCAAGTCTCATCTGCCTGCTCCGTGGTGAAGCTGTTACGGACGCTGTTCCTGTGGGTGCAGGTCGTTCAGAAAGCAATGGAAAACTCAATCAATCAATCAATCATGTGCCATGCCGGAAAGCGTGGGCGGTCATGACTCGCCATTTCACTCGATCACCAGTGTCGTGGATCAGCTCAGTGTTCCTGTCTCGTCCATGCCATGTGGCCAAGCCATCCAGATATTTTCCTCTCGGTCTTCCTCTTGGTCTGTTCCCATCGATCTTGCCAGATGTCACTAACTTCTCCAATCCATTTCTTCTCATAACATGTCCAAAAAATTTATTTTGACTGTCTTCGTCTAATTTCTCTAATCAGTTTACGATTGTCATTTGTCTCCTGTAGTACTCGGTCATTGGTTTTTCTATCTGTCCATGGTATTCTTTGCATTTTCCTCAGAAACCAAATTTCTGCAGCCATCAGTTGTTTTTCAGCTTGACTGCACATTGTCCAAGTTTCAATGGCAAACTACTGAACGTAAACTTGACCAGGAATCACGAACAGCCAAATATGTTGGGGTTGACTGCTACGTCTTGTAAAGGACAAGTAAGTAACTAATAAGTCTCATCTACTGTTACCAGTGGAGTCACAACGGTTTCTGATGTTCTTCCTGTGACTGGAAGAGTATGCAAGTGATCACATTCTAAAACAGTTAAATTGCCACTGGTCCATCCGACATCAACTCATGAACTTGATCAGACCAACACGCACAGACATGAAATGCAGAGTTATTCACGAGGAACAGCCAGCTTGTACGCGTGAAACAAAAAAAGTGTTTCTACAAACGTGTCTTTCTCGCCTCCATCTTTCCTGTTGACCACAGATTGGAGTACAAAGACAACAGAACAACGACCAGAAATGAAACTCAATTGAATCTCGCAGAGAGGCTCGCTTCACTGACCACATACTGTCAAACCAACGACAGCAGACGGAAGATAAACTACACACACTGTGTAGATGGAAGATAAACTACACACACTGTGTAGATGGAAGATAAACTACACACACTGTGTAGATGGAAGATAAACTACACACACAGTGTAGGTGGAAGATAAACTACACACACAGTGTAGGTGGAAGATAAACTATACACACAGTGTAGATCAGTGTTTCCCAACCTTTTTTGTGCTATGCCCCACCTAAGCCTTTCTAAAATTCTTATTCCCCCCCCCCCCCCCCAACATATGCATCATTTTTAATAATCATCAATTAAAATGTTCACTAAAGAAACTTGAATTGTTTTGTTTTTTTAAGAAGGGCTCACGGTTCCCAGAGGGGCCAGAGCCGCCCCCCCACCCCCAGGTCCCGCGTCCCTGTGTGTCGGTTGTGTTGGGTGAATTCTTTTTTGTTTTTTTTTTGCTTTGGCGGTTAGCCCAGACAAGCTAGTTCCCCCGCCTCCCCCTTTGTTTGTGTGGACCCTTAGTCTCACTGTGAGCTATTGCCCACAGTGGTCCACCAGGCCCACATCTAAGGTGAAGATATGTCATGGGTTTTTATTTGATCATCCCAGCCTCCGACGAGTCCAGGCGCACTACTGGGGGGAAAGCAGCAAATGCACCCGATCATAGCCAAAGGACCGATAGGTTTTAGGAAGAAATCACTAGGAAATTATTGAGCAAACACAGTAAGTAAATTTTCAAAACATATAATCTTCTTCTTCTTCTTCTTCAGCGTTTCGAGCCATTGAGGTTCTTTGCTGCAGATACAATCTGTCTCCATTCGTCTCTCTGGTTGACCTTCTCTTGCCAGTCGCTGATTCCAAGCGCTTGTAGGTCTGTATGTATATTATCTCTCCAATGTCTTCTTGGTCTACCTCGGGGTCTACGGTCATTTATTTCCTGAGTGTAAGCGAGTTTTGTTTCCCTATTATCTTCCATTCTTTCTATATGCCCCAGCCATTGCAGTCTATTAGCCTTTATGATACCAGTGATTAGCGGGGACTTAAACAGATCATAAATGTCTTTGTTACTTCTTCTTTTCCATTCTCCACTTTGTTTTATTTTAATTATTAATAATTATTTAAATGTAGTGAGATCCTTGCGCTTGATGCTTGCTGCAAAGAGATTTTATGTCAGTTTCCAATTTAGTTAACTTCAGTCTCAAGTCTCCCCGTTTTGTTATATCCAGCCGATTTCTTCCATTTTCGAATTGCCCCCCTTAACAATCGAATTGCCCCCCCTGTGGGGCGTGGGCCCCACGTTGGGAAACACTGGTGCAGATGGAAGATAAACTACACACACTGTGTAGATGGAAGATAAACTACACACACTATGTAGATGGAAGATAAACTACACACACTGTGTAGATGGAAGATAAACTACACACACTGTGTAGATGGAAGATAAACTACACACACTATGTAGATGGAAGATAAACTACACACACTATGTAGATGGAAGATAAACTACACACACTGTGTAGATGGCAGATAAACTACACACACAGTGTAGATGGAAGATAAACTACACACACAGTGTAGATGGCAGATAAACTACACACACAGTGTAGATGGAAGGTAAACTACACACACAGTGTAGATGGAAGGTAAACTGCACACACTATGAGTAGCACCAATCTGAGAATACTTAAAACTGTAACGCTAAATCTGTACCGCGGTGTAGTTGAGAAACAAGGAGAACGACTGTGAGACGATTACTGGTAAACTGCACACATTCACCGACATAAGTACCTGCAGGGTGACGGGACTGGGGTACGTGCAGGGTGACAGGACTAGAGTACGTGCAGGTTGACAGGACTAGAGTACGTGCAGGGTGACAGGACTAGAGTACGTTCAGGGTGGCAGGAACTTGGAATGGTGTGACAGAATCACTGAATCGAGGAGTGGAACAAAGATGCCGGCCTAGGACAGGACACACGGCGGTCACTTGAGGCTGGTACAACGACAACAACATATTCTGTTGTTACAGCAGCAATGGCCTGTTTGTCCCAACGACTCCGGTTTCCTGTCGGAGACGAGGTTGACTATAGTATGTCCCGAAAAGAATGCCTTCATTCACGATCAATTATTTTGAAAACTGTCTGTTGCATCGTTATGAAATTTTTCCTGCCATCTTATATTTACCCCCACCCAAGGAATATGTTTTTGATAGGTCCAAAAGCAACTTAAATCATCGAAAGCGGCGACATTTCTTTGATGTTTTGCTGACAAACTAGTGATTTCTCGCTAACAAATTTGTGTTTACAGTAATGGACGCTCCTCCAATTCAGATGACACACAAGGCGTATCTGGATTCGTATGGGAGTGGGTGCAATGAAAGAAGTAGCTTAAAAATCTACAGGGTCGGCTGCGGAAAGCGTCGCACAAAGCTCGAACTCCGTAGCTCCAGCGACGACCCCCGGGAGTCTCCGAAAAAATGCACTCGTGAAATGAAGGACGCGGCCCGGAATCGAACATACAACCTTCGGAGCCCGAGTCAGACAGCTTGACCACTTCACCACGGAGAATCCCGAGAGGGGTGCAATGTGTAATATTAGTAAAGACAGAGAATTTACAGAGGCATGGGGTAAATCATTTGTAAATTAACAGGAAAGTAGAAGGAATATATTTCTTACCTTATTTTTCATTTCCTTCTTGTTTCTTCAGCTGCTGGTTAATAAAGTGTACACAAGTATTCATGTTAGCTTTTTATATTGAGTTCGTGAAAGCTTCCAAATAGCTGTGCGTTAATGTGCGTATGGAGTGACCAGAAATGATAACGCAATTTAGTCATCATGTTTCCATTTGTAAGGATCTGTTCAGCTGTCTGTGTAGTTTGTTCACACGTACACATGGGTGACAGACCCGCTTTGAGTCTTCATGAAAGATTGTCTACTCTGCTGTTAACCATTCAGAGACGGAACATGATTACCTGTTTTGCACTATGACAATAGTTGTCAGTGTCTCTGTAGTGGGCTTTCTTCTTAACGACCAAGATGTTGGTCCTCTTTTCATTGAAGTTTATAGATTGATTCGTATGCACGTGTGTTGTCCCCTTCTTCTTCTTCTTTCGTTCGCTTGAAATATGTCTATATCTGCAATGTCGTCTCTTGCATGAATTGAACTGTTTTTTTCAGTTCACACAGTGGTCCATAGAGTTTATCTTCCACTGTCGTCTCTCTAGGCCAGAAGGTTTGCCTAGATATGTTATATTTTGGGCAGTCTTGGAGTATGTGCTCTGCTGTCTGCGACGCCAATCCACATGTGCACATGGCTGTTTCACCAATCTTGAATTTTGTATACATGTGGTTGCGTAATCTATTGTGTCCTGTTCTGAGGCGCAGAATAATGACTTGTTCTGGTCTGTCCATAATGTGGTAGTCATCTTGAGCAGGTTTTGGTGGCTTTCTGACTGATTTGATCATTCTTTTCTTTTGGTGGTATGTAACGGGCACATCAGGCTGTTCCTCTTTGGCTCCTTCCTTAGCCAATTGATCAGCTCTGTCGTTTCCGGGTACTCCACAGTGGGATGGTATCCACTGTATGGTGACTTTATGCTAAGTTCAGAAAGTAGTGTCCTTAGTACTGGCAATTTCCCAGAGAGGCGCGCCTCGAGTACTGATTTTGCATCTGTTAGTAGCACCACAGGTTGTGTACCATTGCTGTTATTTAGTAATTTCTCTGTTGCTATCTTGATTGCCTCAACTTCGGCATCATAGTTATGGCAGTACTTTCCTGTCGGTACTCTGGCTGTGTCCCTAGTATTATTTGGGTATTCTATGTACACTCCCGCTCCTCCATTTCGAACAGCATTTTGTGCTGACCCATCTGTGTAGACTCGGATCCAGAGGTCCTGTGGGTATTCTTCATCAAGGAAGCTGAGAGTGGCTGTTCTGCGCAGCACACTGTTCTGTTCTTCCTTGTCAAATATTCCTCTCACTTTTGTCTGGATTTGTAACGATAGTCTATGCTCATCTTTCCATGGAGTTCGCTCTGGAATAGTTGTTAGGGGGATACCAACTGTGGGCAGATCAGTGGTTTCTCTGCAGAGTCGTTTGGCCTGGTGGATAAAACTACTTCTTTTCAACCGCCCCATAGCTAGGTTTTCAAATCTGTTCTTCATAGGGTGGCCTGGCAAGCTGAGGAACTTTTCTGCTTGTATTAGCGTTTTCGTATCTCTGCGCTCACTCAGTGCCTGTGTCCTCCCCATCTTCTCCATTTCCACTATAGGGGTTGATCTCATCCCTCCTGTGGTGACTCTAAGTGCTTGATTTTGCACCTTGTCCAGCTCTTGTAGTGTGGTATTTGATGCTGAACACCACGCAGTTGACCCATATTCCAGGTGTGGTCGTATGCTCTGTTGGTAAACTTTGCTAAGTATTTTTGTACTGGCTCCCCATGTGGTTCCACTTAGCTTTCTCAGGATGGCTATTTTCCTTCTGGCTTTTGCTACTGCTTTGTTGATGTGCTTTCTCCATGTCAGCTTGCCATCAAATGTTACTCCAAGGTATGTTGGTTCTTTATCTTCTCTTAGGGGTGTTCCATTTATCTGGATGATCCCTGCCTTTTGTTTTGGAGAGAGGGTAAATAGGGTGGTGCTGCACTTGTAAGTGTTTATGCTGACACACCATCTATTTGCCCATGCAGCAAATGTATCTACAGCTCTTTGTAGCAATCTGGTGGCCACTGATGCATATTCATTTGTGCTCCATAGAACCAGGTCATCGGCGTACATTGCCGCTTTAATTCCATGCGGTAGGTGAGCAACAAGGTCATTGATGAAGATTAGAAAAAGTGTGGGGGACAAGACTCCGCCCTGGGGGACACCGTGACGCAGTAGTACTTTCTTGCTCTTGAGTCCGTTGTAGTATGCAAGTATGCTTTCACCCATTTGTACATTCTTCCATTGACTTTGCAGTTTCTCAGTTTCTTCATCAGACCTTCTTTCCAGACTTTGTCAAAGGCTTTCTTCAGATCTATCCATGCTGCAAGCACCAGCTTCTTATCTTGGAATGCATCCTCAATTTCTTGAGAGAGGTAGGTTGTCTGATCTTCCGTAGAGTAGCACTGCCTAAAGCCAGCCTGCTGTGGCACAAGGATGTTTTTACTTTCAATGTACCACTGCAGTCTGTGATTGATGATGCGCTCCAGTGTTTTGCAGAGACAGCTGGTGAGGCTAATTGGTCTGTAGCTAGAGGCAATGGAACCATCTTTCCCTGATTTTAGGAGGGGTATCATGATTGCTTCTCTCCAGGCTTGTGGAACACTGCCTAAGGTCCAGCTGTTATTGAAGATCTGCAACAGCTTTGTTTTGGCCTCTGTTCCTAGGTTCCTGATCATTTCATTGGAGATACCATCAGCTCCTGGTGACTTTCTCATTTTCAGTTTTGATATGGCTAGCTCCAGTTCGCTGATTGTGATGGGTGCCTCCAGAACCTCATGTACTATTTCCTTCTGTCCTGTATGTTGTCGTTTCTCTCGAATCTCTTGTTGTTTCTCTGGACTAATTTTGATATTGCTATCTTGTGCGAACGAGTCCGCAAAATGGTCAGCTGCTTGCTTTCTTGTTAAGATTTTTCCATCTTTATGTAGTGCAATTTTTGAGTTTCTCCCTGTGCCCTCGTCATTAAGCTGTTTTATTAGCCTCCATAACTTCCTTGTGTCTCTTTCAAAGTTCAGAGACTCCGTTTTCTCCTGCCAGCTTTTCCGTCTAGCCTGCAGCTTGGCCCTTTGAAATTTGGCTTTTGCATGCTGGAATTTATTGTGGTGCTCTTGGCTGGGTGTGGCCTCTGCTTGCTTTCTACACACTTCCACATCATTATGCAACTGTTCCAGTTCACTACTCCAGTAGGGTTTATATTGTTTACGGGCTCCTCTTGGTACTGTTTCTCGCGCTGCCTGTAGTATGCATTTCCCAAACTCTTCAACTGCTTTATTTATGTCTTTCTCAGTGTTCAGGTTTCTAACCAGTATGCTGGTGCGATGCTTGTACATTGCCCAGTCTGCTTTCTTGTAGTTCCACCTCGAGAGGGTGCTGCTTTCACTTACAAGCTCATTTTCTACGGTTAGAAAGACTGGCCGATGGTCACTGCCACCAAGTTGTTTCCCAACAATTCGTGTAATGTTCCACTCCAGGTCTGGTGAATGAAAAGCCAGGTCAGGTGTAGTTGTAGAGTGCCATGATCTCGAGTAGAAAGTATGTGGGCCGGACGGCTTGTTAATCAACATGAATCTATTCTCATCCTGCCAGTCTTCCAGTCTCTCTCCTCTCTGGTCCATGTGATCATAGCCCCAGCTCTGCGAGTGGCTGTTGAAATCGCCACACACAATCATTTTTTCTTTTAGTGGTAGAGTGTCCAGTGCCTGTGGGCGGTCACTTGGACAGTAGTAATTGATCAGATGTAGATCTGTATTACCTGTCTTAAGTTTAAGTGTCTGATACTCAGCCCCTTCCACGTAGACTTTGATTTGGGAAGCCATGATGTTATTTCTTACAAGGGTCAGTATCCCACCTTTTCGCCTGTCCTTTCGGTCAGATCGGTAACACTGGTAGCCTCTGATTTTGAAGGCTATATTTTCATTGAGGTGAGTTTCTTGCAAGCAACATATGCTTACTTTTTCTTGGTCCAAGATTTTTTCTAATTCTATTTTTTTGTTGCTGACTCCCTCCGCATTCCAGTGCATTATTTTAAGTCTTCGTTTAGTATGGCCAGCTGTTCTATTCTCATGTCCCCTGGCTCCACAGGACATCTGAGAAGGACCTCCAGTAGTTGGGGTTGGACCCTTTCGAGACATAGGGCCCGGCACTGCACCTGCCTGGGGGTCCAAAGCAGGGCGAGCACCATAACGATTAGCAGTAGTCGACATATTCCATTTTGCATGATTGCGTGGCATCCTGATTTCTGTGGTGCGCCTCTTGGCTGGTTGCCTCCGTCTTCAGCACCTTTCTTTGCTAGAGCAGACTGTGGTCTCACTCGAGTGTAGATGTGTACGCGCGCACACGCCTGTCTGCGCATGCATGTACGTGCATACACATCTAGAGCATACTGGTTATTTTCCGGCGCCAGAGACTCGCCGTCGCCCCTTCTCCTGTTAGTTTAAACAGGCCCGCCACGTGAAGGCCAGGAGTTGGACTTTTGCTGCATAGGTTATGTATTCACGAGCCATTGAGGTATTTGAGCAATGTTGGGCGCTCACCCCAACACCGCGCCTCGGCTACATACAGCAACATTTGGAACCCTGTGTTGTCCCCTAATTTGACAACGTGTTTGCTCTCATGTTTCTTGTTATGTCACAATATGTCAGTTTCCACGGCAATATTACTCTTCTGTTGGTATTCAATGTGTTTAGTGTGTGTGTGTGTGTGTGTGTGTGTGTGTGTGTGTGTGTGTGTGTGTGTGTTCGTTTTTTTTCCCAATACAGTTGTTTGTCACCGCCGAGGGCTTGCGGAATTGAAAATTCATCACTGTCGAATACAAACTGTTGCCATTGACATTATGCTGATGCTGTAATGTTTAGGGCCTGCAATTCGTCTGAATACTTGGAGCAAAATATCCCAGTAAGTGTGTACGTAGATCTGCTCAGACCTTAATCTGTGTCGGACGATTTAAGTAGGTTGATGATTGCTCTCTGTTGCATAAAATTCAATCCATCCTTTCTCCAATAGTCCTCTTTCTCTTTTAACACACGGTCCTCACATTTTTTCCAGTAACTTTTATCAATATTTAATAGCGCGGACTGGTTGATAGACAGACAGACAGACAGACAGATAGAAAGGTAGGTAGGTAGAAAGGTAGGTAGGTGGATGGATGGATGGGTGGATGGATAGATAGCTAGCTAGGTAGATATGTAGGTTGGTAGGTAGGTAGGTAGATGGATGGATGGATCCCCGCCAGGAGCTGGGCGAAGCCGGGCCGAGTCAGCTAGTTTATTTATATAATCATGAAAGAACCCCCATTGGAGACACCTCTGAACAATACCATTTAACTCCGCGCTGTTTGAGCCAAAACGAAAACCGCCAGACAATTTTTAAAAAAGCGCGGATGTGTCTTGCTGAAGCTGTAATACTTTTAAAATAATGGTATTAATCCCTGAGCCGTAAATTATATACCGCATATAAACAAACATTGAAATCTGCCGTACAATCTCCAGAACAAAATTTTTATTGTTGGGTGGACATAATGATAAGGTTATATGCTAAATCTCATCATTTTCTCTCAGTTAGTTACTGAGATATTGAATGTTATATTGGGGCAAAAAAAAAAAAAATAAACACACTATACAGTTGTGGGTCTCTACTAGCGGCAGGCTGACCGGATGCTCCGCGTAGATGGAAGATAAACTACACATACTCTCACATCTGTTCCCGGTCACTCTCGCCGTGTTTATCTATCCTCACATTTTCATTTCCACTCTTGCCTTCCCAGTTCCACCCGATCACCTTTAAATGTCCATCTCTACATTTATAATTACCTTTACAATTCCGTTCGATTAACTTCATAATTCAACCAATTCACCTTTACAATAACATTATTTCGCCCTGAGATCTCTTTCCACACAACTCCCTCACCTCTCCCACACTTCTTGCACACATATCCCACACCTCTCACACACCCTCCCTCATCTCTCCCACACCTCTCCCTCATCTCCTCCCACACTCATCTTCAACGTGAAAATATCAACGCCCCCCCCCCCCCCCCGGTGGTTACCTGGGCATCGTGCTGGTACAGGTAGTAGCCGGACAACTGTTGCACCCCGACGAGTCCGGCCAGCGGCGAGTGGGCCAGCTCCTGCAGGTACTCGTGTGTCAGCGTGCTGTGTTTCCTGTTGGTGGGACAAGCATTGTACCAGGTGAATATCAACCATTGTACCACATCAATATCAACCATTGTACCGCATCAATATCAACCATTGTACCAAGTGAATATCAACCATTGTACCACGTGAATGTCAACCATTATACCACATGAATGTCAACCATTGTGCCACATCAATATCAACCATTGTACCACGTGAATATCAACCATTGTACCACATCAATATCAACCATAGTACCACGTGAATATCAACCATTGTACCGCGTGAATGTCAACCATTGAACCACATGAATGTCAACCACTGTACCATGAGAATGTCAACCACTGTACCACATGAATGTCAACCATTGTACCACATGAATGGCAACCATTGTACCACATGTATGTTAACCACTGTACCATGTGAATGTTAACCACTGTACCATGTGAATGTCAACCACTGTACCATGTGAATGTCAACCACTGTACCACGTGAATGTCAACCACTGTACCATGTGAATGTCAACCACTGTACCATGTGAATGTCAACCATTGTGCCACATGAATGGCAACCACTGTACCACGTGAATGTCAACCACTGTACCACATGAACGTCAGCCAATGTATCACATGTATGTTAATTACTATACCACATAATTGTCAACCATTGTACCACATGCACGTCAAACATTGTACCATATAACTGTCAACCATTGTACCACATGCATGTCAAACATTGTACCACATAATTGTCAACCATTGTACCACATGTATGTCAACCATTGTACCACGTGAATGTCAACCACTGTACCACATGAATGTCAGCCAATGTATCACATGTATGTTAATTACTGTACCACATAATTGTCAACCATTGTACCACATGCATGTCAAACATTGTACACACATACATCACCATACACGTCCTTACACACATACATCACCATACACGTCCTTACACACATACAGCACCATACACATCATTACACACTACAGCACCATACACGTCCTTACAAATATACATCATCATACACGTCCTTACACAATACAGCACCATACACACCCTTACACACATACAGCACCATACACGTCCTTACACACATACATCACCATACACGTCCTTACACAATACAGCAACATTCACGTCCTTACACAATACAGCAACATTCACGTCCTTACACAATACAGCAACATTCACGTCCTTACACAATACAGCACCATACACATCATTACACAATACAGCACCATACACACCCTTACACACATACAGCACCATACACGTCCTTACACACATACATCACCATACACGTCCTTACACAATACAGCAACATTCACGTCCTTACACAATACAGCAACATTCACGTCCTTACACAATACAGCAACATTCACGTCCTTACACAATACAGCACCATACACATCATTACACAATACAGCACCATACACACCCTTACACACATACAGCACCATACACGTCCTTACACACATACATCACCATACACGTCCTTACACAATACAGCAACATTTACGTCCTTACACAATACAGCAACATTCACGTCCTTACACAATACAGCACCATACACATCCTTACACAATACAGCACCATACACATCATTACACAATACAGCACCATACACATCATTACACAATACAGCACCATACACATCATTACACAATACAGCACCATACACATCATTACACAATACAGCACCATACACATCATTACACAATACAGCACCATACACATCATTACACAATACAGCACCATACACATCATTACACAATACAGCACCATACACATCATTACACAATACAGCACCATACACATCATTACACAATACAGCACCATACACATCATTACACAATACAGCACCATACACATCATTACACAATACAGCACCATACACATCATTACACAATACAGCACCATACACATCATTACACAATACAGCACCATACACATCATTACACAATACAGCACCATACACATCATTACACAATACAGCACCATACACATCATTACACAATACAGCACCATACACATCATTACACAATACAGCACCATACACATCATTACACAATACAGCACCATACACATCATTACACAATACAGCACCATACACATCATTACACAATACAGCACCATACACATCATTACACAATACAGCACCATACACATCATTACACACTACAGCACCATATACATCATTACACAATACAGCACCATATACATCATTACACAATACAGCACCATATACATCATTACATAATACAGGACCATTCACGACCTTACACAATACAGCACCATACACATCATTACACATACAGCACCATAAACATTACACAATACAGCACTATAAACGTCCCCACACACAATACAGCACTATAAACGTCCTCACACACAATACAGCACTATAAACGTCCCCACATACAATACAGCACTATAAACGTCCCCACACACAATACAGCAGTATAAACGTCCCCACACATGATACAGCACTATAAACATCCCCGCACACGATACAGCACCATTGACGTCCTTACACACAATACAGCACCGTAAACGTCCCCACACACAATACAGCACTATAAACGTCCCCACACACAATACAGCACTATAAACGTCCCCACACATAATACATCACCATAAACGTCCTTACAGACACACAGCACCATAAACGTCCTTACACTCAATACAAAGATGTCATTCGGGACATCAGGGGACGTGGAAACATGGCAGCTTGCAGCGACACCAGCGGGTGGTGCAGACGATGGTTGCCAGGGAAACAGATTTGTTGGGCTACTGGAGACTTGTTTGACGACTCGAGTATTTGAGGGAAATAACGCACTGATAAGTTTCTATGTTGCCGAGCACCGACAACAGCAACAGACATGGATTATGGGCGCGCGCGCACACACACACACACACGGATACATCCACACACACACACACACACACATACACATCCACACCCCCCCTCCCACACACGCACACACACAAAAACAGACACAGACACACCACCCACGACCACACAGAGAAAGAGACTTACCTGACCACCTCGGGGTCTGTGTCACTGACAGTAAACGGCCCCCAGAATCCGGCCGAGATCTCCGATGTGGTGTCGGGCGACCACTTGTCGGCGACCACCTCCACTTGTGCCTCGGGACAACACTTCTGGATGCACACGGCACAGGCCAGGCCGTTAACTCCAGCACCGACAACAACAACCTTGGGTGGCTGCACAAAGATGGTATCAACATGACATACAACATTCTGGGTGGCTGCACAAAGATGGTATCAACATGACATACAACATTCTGGGTGGCTGCACAAAAATGGTATCAACATGACATACAACATTCTGGGTGGCTGCACAAAAATGGTATCAACATGACATACAACATTCTGGGTGGCTGCACAAAAATGGTATCAACATGACATACAACATTCTGGGTGGCTGCACAAAAATGGTATCAACATGACATACAACATTCTGGGTGGCTGCACAAAGATGGTATCAACATGACATACAACATTCTGGGTGGCTGCACAAAGATGGTATCAACATGACATACAACATTCTGGGTGGCTGCACAAAAATGGTATCAACATGACATACAACATTCTGGGTGGCTGCACAAAAATTGTATCAACATGACATACAACATTCTGGGTGGCTGCACAAAGATGGTATCAACATGACATACAACATTCTGGGTGGCTGCACAAAGATGGTATCAACATGACATACAACATTCTGGGTGACTAAACAAAGATGGTATCAACATGACATACAACATTCTGGGTGACTACACAAAGATGGTATCAACATGCTGGGTGACTGCTCAAAGATGGTTCAATACGCTACAGGTCTGTCTACCCCGTATCTTGCTGTAGGTGAACCCTGTGACGTCAAGATGAGACGACTCCACTCCACAACCAACAGTGAAATATGAAACGTGAAAGGGTAGCATATGGGTATAAGACAGAACTGCATTCTCTCCCCATACATGTCCAACATCTGCCCAGAGTACAACTCAAGAACTCATATATGCACAAGATACGATCCTCCTCTCAGCCGAGCTAACCACGTCCGCCAGCAGACACACTAAAAACGTAAATATGTTTCTGAAGGTAAGGAAACAATAAACATGTCCACAGACCAGCAACAATTACAGTAGAGGATATGGACACTGAATGTGTCAAAGACTGAATACCTGGCCAGTATCAACACCAACTGGCAATAGGTGGACACCCTTGAGCAGGGTGGAGTACCCGTTTAGCCCCCCGATCAGGGTTACGTGAAGCCATGCGTGCAGGTGGTGGTTGAAGCTGAAGAGCAGCCAATAGATAGTTGTAAATTATGGTCTCCAGCTTCACGGCGGTAGGCAGAGGCTCTCCTTATTTGGGAGACAATGGCTACGGTCATCGACCAGTATGGTCATTGCTAGGAAGGAAAGCAATGGCAAACTACCTTTTTTACAGATGCCAAGAATATCATGTATTGCAAACTCATCGATAATCAGAAAAGAGTGAAATAATTTTTTGGAGACTCCTGTGGGTCGTCGCTAGACCTACGGAGTTCGTGCTTTGTGCGACGCTTTCCGCGCTGGGGAAAGAGACTGAGCCATATGGGATAAAAACCCGGTGCAATGAAGTCGATCCTAGCGACTTTTTATAGACGTAAACAAAGATCTATATCTTTGCTTTATTGACCACACAAGGGCTTTCGATAAAGTCAGACATGTCGACATGATAAGGATGCTTGAAGATCTACAAATTGATGGAAATGACCTTAGACTTAAAAAAACATATATTGGAAACAACAAGCTGCCATCAGAATTGATAATGATGTATGTCAATATCAGCCGATTAAAAGAGGTGTGCGACAGGGATGTGTAATGTCTCCAGATCTTTTTTTTTTCCTCTACAGTGAAAATATTTTCAGAAATATAGAAGATATGGAAGGAATCAACATTGGGGGAAGATACATCAATAAGCAGATGATACAGTCTTGATTGCAGACAATGAACAGGATCTGCAACATTTAGTAGATGAGGTTGTTGCACACAGTGAGCAACTAGAGTTAGAATTGAATTATAAGAAGACACAAAATATGGTCGTCACTGGGAAGAAGGAAATACCACAATGGGATATACAAGTAAATGGGCATATTCTTAAGCAAGTGAATCGGTACAGTTATCTCAGAACAGTCATAACATCTGATGGGAGATGCCTTGAAGAGATTAGAACAAGAATTGCCATTGCGAAGGCGTGATGAAAAACATACTGACCAATAAAAAGATATCAATTGAAACGATAAAAAGAGTGTTTAAGTGGTACATAGAACCTGTACTTTTGTATGGATGTGAGGCGTGGACAATGAGCAGCCAAGCTGAAAAACAGCTGATGGCTGTGGAAATGTGGTTTCTGAGGAAAATGCAAAGAATACTGTGGACAGACAGAAAAACCAATGAACAAGTCCTTCAAGAAACAAATGAAGATCGTAAACTGATTAGAGATATTAGACGTAGACAGTCACAATTTTTTGGGCATGTTATGAGAAGAAATGGCTTGGAGAACTTGGTGACAACTGGCAAGATCGAAGGGAAGAGACCAAGGGGAAGAACGAAAAGTAAATACCTGGATAGCTTGGCCACATGGCATGGTCGAGTCAGGAACATGGAACTTATCCACGACTCTGGTGATCGAGTGAGATGACAAAACATGACCGCCCACGCTTTCCGGCATGGCAAATGATGGATGGACACAAGTCTGACACGCACAGACAGAGTCATGCAGGTGTACACAAGTCTGACATGCACGGACAGAGCTAGGCAGGTGGACACAAGTCTGACATAACATGCACAGACAGAGCTAGGCAGGTGGACACAAGTCTGACATGACATGCACAGACAGATCTAGGCAGGTGGACACAAGTCTGACACGCACAGACAGAGTCATGCAGGTGTACACAAGTCTGACACGCACGGACAGAGCTAGGCAGGTGGACACAAGTCTGACATGCACGGACAGAGCTAGGCAGGTGGACACAAGTCTGACATGACATGCACGGACAGAGCTAGGCAGGTGTACACAAGTCTTACATGACATGCACGGACAGAGCTAGGCAGGTGGACACAAGTCTGACACGCACAGACAGAGTCATGCAGGTGTACATAAGTCTGACATGCACGGACAGAGCTAGGCAGGTGGACACAAGTCTGACACGCACAGACAGAGTCATGCAGGTGGACACAAGTCTGACATGCACGGCCAGAGCTAGGCAGGTGGACACAAGTCTGATATGGAGGCTTTCAAAATTTTGAACGATGATGAAATTGTTTCCAGTGTGACTACCAGTGAAAAAGAAACTGATGACGATGAAGGACCAGTTCTTAACCAAAAACCTACAACTAGCCACTCAGAAGCAGAAACAATCTTATCAAAGTGTATCGACTGGTTTGAAATGCAAGAGGAGGAAAATGAAACACAGATCCTACTTCTGCGTAAGATACGGAAACTCGCCGCACAGAAAGCTCGAGCCTCAATGTCTCAGAAGGAGATGGCAGATTATTTTAATGTAACGTAGATTTACAGTATTACAATACATTTCTGTACATGACTACTCTTATATTGAAGTTTATATTGATCGTTTCGAAAAATTAAATACAATATTTATGTATTGTTCACTTTTAAACGGATTTTATTTTCATTTTCGTCCCAAGCTAGCAGTGAAATTACGATGTTACTGTACACATGTATTGAGACATTTCGGCACTCTTCCGACAGACGGGTCTCAATAGTTCTGCAGTGAATAAGTGATTAGGGTTAGGGTTAGTGTTAGTTATATAAAATTATTCACTGCAGAACTATTTAGACCCGTCTGTCGGAAGAGTGCTCTCTAGTAACTTCTTTAACTATTAACTACACATTAACTAAAATAACTTGTAATTTGACAATCCAATTAATAAATACGCGTTGCTAAACTTTCATTCCGACGATCCAGTGTAGACAAAATACGCATTAATTGTGAATACAGAGTGCACAAATATAAAACTGACTAACATCATTCCTCGTGTTAAAGTTCAACCTGTGTTCCATGTTTCATCTTTCTGTTGACGATATTAAACTTCTCTAAATTTCACTAGTAGCAGTAATAATACTTTAAATTAACAGCAACTGATGATATATCGTCACTCTGTTTCCTGATAATCCGTGTCTAGACAACACTCCCATTTACACGGTCTGATTGATGTCGGACATGTTACACAGTCACGTTCGGGTTTTCCCCGCGTGATATGACGTCGCTGGTCCGGGTTTACCCGATATTTCTGCTCCTGTCTGTCTATCTATCAATCAACGAATATCTTCCTTCATGTTTTAAGTTTGAAACTTTCAATAATCCTCTCGGGCCTATTGAGTGTCCGGTCCTGGAAATTACTTCTTTTAAATGACTATTAATAAAATTCACGAAGTATAACGAGTAATAACTTTTGTTTTTCAAAATGCCAACTCGTAAAGAAAACAAACTTATTTACTGCCTATTGTACGTTACGGTGAAGGACAGGGGGTGTCTTGAGCATGAGTAATTAAGGTCACCTGGCTAGTGCAGTCGCCGCGAACTGTGCAGGTTAGAGTTTTCTTTTGCCAACTCCTATAGATGAGAAAAATGTTCACTTTTGCCTGCCATGGCCTTCAGACATAGTAGAATGTTCACTGTCAGGTTTAATTTGACGGTCCCCACAGTGACAAGTGACAAGGGCGATGGTTCGAGTCTGACGAGACCTGCAGTCTCCATGGGTTCCCAAGGGTTCAGGTTTAACGAGCACCCACAGTGACAAGACCCACAATAGGTGGGTCTAGGCAATATAATGTTAATAGTTATATGACCCCCTAACTGAGCTGAGCCATAGTGGCAGGACAGTGTGTTCACGTTGACACGGCAGTTTAACACGGTGTCTTCATCTTGGCTGGTCAGACTGTTGTAATGCTATCAGTCAGCCCACAGACAATTATGTCGAGACGATGATCCCTCACATTGTCCAGATTAATGCATAACTGGTCATTGAACAAATTCAGTATTGGTATACGTGGCCACAATATTATTAAATTATATTATCATCAGTTAGCGCCTCGACACATCTACAAACTCCAATCACAACAAAAGACCCGTTCGTTTCACATTTATAATTCCTCTTTACGCGTTGAAATAGGTACACATAATCACAGATGTACTACTTAAAATACTGAAGAACTTTCAAACTTTCTTAATTCCTGAAACCAATATCTTTGGCAGCAGGGTGAATACTGCCATTGTCTAGTCTGACTCTCGACCGGTCCAGACTGGACCATGGTTTGTTGTATGGTTAGATTGGTAAATGTTCACTCACCTGTCAATGGTTGTTGTATGGTTAGATTTATAAATGTTCACCTACCAGTCAATGTTTGTTGTATGGTAAGTTTGATCAATGTTCACTCACCAGTCGATGTGTGTTGTATGGAAAGTTTGATCAATGTTCACTCATCAGTCGATGTGTGTTGTATGGAAAGTTTGATCAATGTTCACTCATCAGTCGATGTGTGTTGTATGGAAAGTTTGATCAATGTTCACTCATCAGTCGATGTGTGTTGAATGGAAAGTTTGATCAATGTTCACTCATCAGTCGATGTGTGTTGTATGGAAAGTTTGATCAATGTTCACTCATCAGTCGATGTGTGTTGTATGGAAAGTTTGATCAATGTTCACTCATCAGTCGATGTGTGTTGTATGGAAAGTTTGATCAATGTTCACTCATCAGTCGATGTGTGTTGAATGGAAAGTTTGATCAATGTTCACTCATCAGTCGATGTGTGTTGTATGGAAAGTTTGATCAATGTTCACCCATCAGTCGATGTGTGTTGTATGGAAAGTTTGATCAATGTTCACTCATCAGTCGATGTGTGTTGTATGGAAAGTTTGATCAATGTTCACTCACCAGTCGATGTGTGTAGTATGGAAAGTTTGATCAATGTTCACTCATCAGTCGATGTGTGTTGTATGGAAAGTTTGATCAATGTTCACTCATCAGTCGATGTGTGTTGTATGGAAAGTTTGATCAATGTTCACTCATCAGTCGATGTGTGTTGTATGGTAAGTTTGATCAATGTTCACTCACCAGTCGATGTGTGTTGTATGGTAAGTTTGATCAATGTTCACTCACCAGTCGATGTGTGTTGTATGGAAAGTTTGATCAATGTTCACTCATCAGTCGATGTGTGTTGTATGCAAGAAAATGTCCGCCCCTTTCACTCGTTGATCACAATATTTGGAACACAGGCCACTGTATAATTGCTACTGTCTGTGAATGCGGTTGGAACATCTCAAAGTCCATTGATAGGTTATCTTGTTGTAAAATTGTGCAACCTAAACAACAGCAACACCAACGACAACAGCAATACCAACAACAACAACAACTACGACGACGACGACGACAAAAACAACAACAATAACCAGTACTGCAAGTTAAGAATGCTACCTACAACAATGAACAAATACTTACAGTTCTGGAAGACATGTTAGATCCTTGCTACAAGTATGACTAGGGGGGCAATGACACAACTCCGGGGAAATTCAGGCCATAATATGGTGACCTCTGATAGCTGTGCGCCCCCCGAGATAAGACAATAGGATTTGCAGCGAAATCATAAATGTTGTACTGTGTATGCGTGTATGTCTGTGTTTACAGGACCACGTCGTGCTATGATACAGAGAGGCGACCGCATCAGGCGGCACCGTAAAGGGGCGGCATAAGTAACGAAGGAGGGGTGGCATTTCGAAGGCTTGCATCATCCTGAAAAAATATACCGCACGGCCCTGAGTTTTTCTGTGTGTCAGCGTGTATGTGTGATTACTCAGTATGTGTGTCTATATGTGGTGGCGAAGTGCAGGTGTATGTGTGTGTGGCAGTGTATAGGTGTGTGATTTGTGTGTGTGTGTGTGTGTGTTTATGTCGTGGCGCCGTGTATGTATATATATATATATGTAATTGTATGCGGTATATGCATGTGTGGTGTGTGTGTGTGTCGTGTGTACAACCCTAATACAGCATACTGACACTGCAACCATGTCTATCTATCCAGTGTGTGTATACGTAGTGTGTGTATACGTAGTGTATGTATATGTAGTGTGTGTACACGTAGTGTGTGTATACGTAGTGTGTGTACACGTAGTGTGTGTATACGTAGTGTGTGTATACGTAGTGTGTGTACACGTAGTGTGTGTATACGTAGTGTGTGTACACGTAGTGTATGTATACGTAGTGTGTGTATACGTAGTGTGTGTACATGTAGTGCGTGTACACGTAGTGTGTGTATACGTAGTGTGTGTACATGTAGTGTGTGTACATGTAGTGTGTGTACACGTAGTGTGTGTATACGTAGTGTGTGTACATGTAGTGTGTGTACATGTAGTGTGTGTACATGTAGTGTGTGTACATGTAGTGTGTGTACATGTAGTGTGTATACGTAGTGTGTGTACATGTAGTGTGTGTACATGTAGTGTGTGTACATGTAGTGTGTGTACATGTAGTGTGTGTACATGTAGTGTGTGTACACGTAGTGTATGTATACGTAGTGTGTGTACATGTAGTGTGTGTACATGTAGTGTGTGTACACGTAGTGTGTGTATACGTAGTGTGTGTACACGTAGTGTGTGTACACGTAGTGTATGTATACGTAGTGTGTGTACACGTAGTGTGTGTACACGTAGTGTGTGTACACGTAGTGTGTGTATACGTAGTGTGTGTACACGTAGTGTGTGTATACGTAGTGTGTGTATACGTAGTGTGTACAACGCTTGTATAAGTAGTGTATAAGGACAAACTCTGTGCGTTTTTGTGGTGCTGGTGGTGGGTTATAAAAATAAAGTAATTATCGATTTTCCACCACAAATCGCAATTTATTTTTAGCTCTTATCTATTTTTCTAGCTGGACGTTGGCGTGGTCAAGTGACCAAGCGGGCTGGTAGGTAAAGTGGGCGTGGCTGGGTGTTTTGATGGTCTAGTGACCACTCGGGGTTGGTAAGTAAGAGGTGGCCTAGTGACTTGGTAGTCTAATGACCGTTCGGTGTGTACAACATACAAGTACAACACGAAATATTGAAATACCAAAGAAGATATATAATTTTAATACATGGAAACATATATAAACAAACATTACATATTTAAATGAGGAGAGGTGTGATGGTGACATTATACTAGTTTTGAAACGTGATCGCTCCGGTTGTAAGATGGACAGAGGTACCAAATATGTATATATACATATATAAAAAGAGCGCTTCTTCAATTACTTAAGAGGGACAGGGTGTTTTGGTGGGTGTTGTATAGAGACCCGCGTTGTATCTTCAAATGAAAACCGTAAAAATTAAAAGATGGCTGTTATTACTGGTTGTAGTGAGTAATCACTATCATCATTACGGGTGTATGCTTGCAGGTTAGGGTACAGGGGTGAGCGGAGAGGGCTAATGGTATAGAACCAGTGGTTGGGAATGTGTGCATGGGAGCTTCAAAGGAACACCGTAAAAAGCACACAGACTGATGTATAAAAATAAAGAAAAAAGTTGCGGGTGGGCTGGGGTTGATTGTGGTGTATTGTAAAGAATATGCAGCTAACTTGTAACTCTATGTGTAGTGTGCTACAACAAGTTACGCTGACAATTGTGGTGTATTGTGAAGAACATGCATCTAACTTGTAACTCTATGTGTAGTGTGTGTCGTAAGTAAAGAATGTCGTAGTAGTTATTTGTTCTTCTTTACTCCTTTAGTGTCGTCCCTGGAGTGAGGAGAATCAACACCCACATTTATTTTAATTCAATATCACTATCCTGGAGATATCCAGCAGACTCCGTCCACAACACTCCCTCAATCTGAAGACTCAATCTTCTCACTCTTACTCACCCCTGGATCATGCCCCCTCTCATTCTTCCCCAACATGACATACTTGACAACTCTAGCTTCAACAAATAAAAACAAGAAATTTATTAAAGCAAAGAGTATATGTAGGAGAAGTGTGTGTGTGTATAATGTGTAGAATGTGTGACGTATATTCTAAGGTGTATATAGACTCAGATCAGTGTTCAGGAGTATAGTCATTCTCATCACTGTGCTGAGAACACACTAGCACCATGTATTCCAGACAAACAACCTCACCGAGGTGATGCTTCTCCAGTCACGTGAAGAGTTTCTCCGCTATCTCTCGAGGCATCCAGATGTTTAGACATCCATGACAAACACTGTCTAATGAGAGTCTTCAATTTAATTCACACTATGAATTTCCTCTGTTATTAACTGTTTGTTACTCAGAGAATTCTAACACTATTGTCACTGTTACTTGTGAAATCTTAATTGATCTAGTGTCATTGGTTGTAAAGATTCCCCATATTAACACCACAATCTGAATGTTCCAGGTATTTCTATAACTTTATATAAATGTTCCTGGTATCAGTGTTATATATATATATATATATATATATATATATATATATATATATATATATATATATATATATATATATATATATATATAATGTTCTGACTGTTCAGTGATACAACTATCACTTGGAGGATACAGACGCAACAAAGAGTCATGGCTGAATGCGGCGGTCTTTGCTCAAGATGTTTACGAAGGATTTCAGGTCAGAGAAGAGACATGTGCGGCCGCCATAGACTTAGAGGACGCATATAACAGAGTATCTTTCGAGCACTTGATGCAAACCCTCCTCAGACTGAAAGTGCACCCTCACCTTGTACGATGGATAGCTGCAGTTCTACTCCAAAGGAAGGTGTTGCTAAGATGCGGGAGTTGGTCTTCTGAGCCGATAACGATATGTCCAGGATTGCCGCAGGGTTCACCACTGTCACCAGTACTATTCAACGTATATACGGTGCCGATCACTGAACAACAGTTGGATGGGAGGGGTAGGACTCTATCATTCGTTGACGACATCCTCGTGTATCGACAGGGTCGAGATAGACAGGCGGTTGCCAACTATATGCAGGGCGAACTAGATCGAATTTCCTCATGGTGTGCTGATACCGATGCCCTTGTCAACCCTGCAAAGGCAACGGTTACATGGTTCTCACTAAACAACCATATTGTGAAAACAGACCTGCCGGCAGTAAGAATGTATGGGAGCATTCTGAGTAGAACCCAGTCAATGACATATCTTGGCGTGAGGCTTGATCGTAGCCTGTCCTTCAGAGATCATGTCGATTATGTCATAACGAAGGCTCGAAAAGGTTTGGCAGCAATGAGAGTCATGGCGACTGTCAATATCGAGCAAAGACTGCTATCACTTCTGTTTCAAGGACTTGTGCTTTCACGCATCGAGTATGCCCTGGCCATCCTCACTGTCAGCCCTACACAGATTGGAAGACTTGAAAAGGTACAAAACGAAGCCATGCGCATCATTTTGGGCTGCACGAGAGACACCAGCTGTGTAGCAATGAGATACCTCCTTGACTTCCCGACAATGGAACACAGGATCAAGATCTGGAGAGCTCGTGCATACTTAAAAATAAGTGCAGATGGGCAGCACCCTCTGCATGACGCTGTATTCAGAGAAAAGGGTGACAGGCTAAAGAGGGGCAAATCATGGATGGGTCGGGCGGAAGATGTCGTCGGACAAGTCTGCAGTCTTACCAGTATCAACCCCGGCAAGGAATGGGTGCCGGTGCCTCCAGCTTTTAAGTGTACCTTCTCCTGCATTATCACACTCGACAGACGGTGCAGAGAGCAGAACCCTGCCGCTGTCAATGCAGAGGTTAACGCGCTCATCTATGATCACTCAGATAGCCCCGAAGTGCTCATCTATACAGATGGATCTGTTGTAAAGCAGCAGAGAAGTGCGTGGGCATTTACAGCCCGTTCAGCGGGCCGAACCGTTCAAGAATCCAGTGGTGCCCACTCTATGACCACGAGCAGCATGACGATGGAGGTGATGGCAGTTACACAGGCTTTCATATGGCTGGAATCACAGCATTATACCAACGTGTGTGTACTAAGTGATTCAATGAGCATGATTCAGAAGGTCGAAGCTGGATCTGTACGTAGACAGTGGACTGAGTCGCTGCGGAAGTCCGTTGTCCGCAAAGTCACCTTCATCTTCGTCCCGGGACATGCGGGAGTCGAGGGAAATGAACGAGCTGATAAATTGGCTGGCTCTGCACCCCCTGTAGATGGCCAGCCCATGGATCGTTCCGATGTTATTAACGCCCTTAAAGATATGGCGAGAACAGAGGATTTTGACGCCAGTGATTCCACGTCGCTTTCCAGGATGAAAGACCTGGGAGTAAGAATCGGCACAGCCAGACGCGAGAGGTACATCGGGAAAACAAAGCGCCTCGTCAACCAACACAGAACTGGCACTATTAGCCACCGGACGCTGATGCATATGCTGGGGGGAGGATCTGAGCACCTATGGACATGTCCGGAGTGCAACGAAGATACCCCAACTGATAACTAACTATAACTAACTAACTATCACTTGCTAAACATAAGTATCATTAGCATGTCCTGCTCAGCAGAAGCCAGGTTCCCGCAGACCAACTTGGGTATATGCCCAATGTAGAGGCCTCTCAGCAACTTCTGTCTTCAAATCCTGAGCCATCATCTTTTACTGTGTTCTAGCTTCACTGTTGAATATCATAGCACACCTACATGGAACCTGTTGAGTAGAGAATACTATGGTGAGAGCAACTCAATCCTGGCCGGAATTAGGTGAGTGTAGGCCAATAGCCGCACTCAGATCTACAACAGAGATCCGATCTCTGTCATATGGCCAAATAGCTCATCACATGGTCTGAGACATGGCAACACCAGGAAAGAATAAAGGAACGGGTAGAAACCCAGCAGATGCCCTACTGGAAGATCCTACCATTTCACATTCCCCTCCTCCCTCCCAACCATCCTCAATCTCTCTAATTATTATCCCACTACATTGTCCTCAACTCCCTGAGTAAAATGATATATCACACAAGCTAGTTAAAGCCACACAATAGGATACTAGTGCCGACGCTCCTATGAATTCTCTGAACATTCTATCACCACACCTATAATACACTATATCACCACACCTATACTGTACTCTATTCCTAATCATACTCTAAGTTATATATGATTAATAGCCTACCATATGCCTATTCCGGTTGATAATTAAGACTCTGCAATCCCAGACTGGATCTATGTCCGCCGATACATTATCAACACTTTGACACTATTGTCTCTTTCTAAACCACAACTCGGAATACTGCACCGATCCTTCAAACTTCAGAAATCTTGGTCGACTAACTCCACTTGTTTACCGCAACGGGTTTTATATCGGGCTTGAGTGACGTCACCAAATTGTCTAGACGCAGAGGCGTCGAGAAGTTGTTTTTCTCTTTATTTTTCCCAACTCAATGTGAACCTCTGGCTGGTGTCCCCTTTCATCTGGGAAATTGTCTCCTGTCTGTGATCTAGAGATCTTATCCACATCACAAGACTCCATCCGACTTCCGGCCAGACATTCCGTCTATCACTCCCGCCTTACAGACGGATGACGCCGTTGTTCGTCTCGAGCAACAATTTGTTAACAAAATGCCGACCGGTGTAGACATTGTAACGCGACGTATTTTGTTTCTCAGTCCATACAACATCAAAGGGTTTGCTGGTGTTTGTGCAGACGAACGTCTCTCTTTTGTTTTTCCATCGATCGAACTACCAAGTTTATTTTTCGCGACAGTGTGCTACAAGAAGTTACGCTGACAATTGTGGTGTATTGTAAAGAACATGCAGCTAACTTGTAACTCTATGTGTAGTGTGCTACAACAAGTTACGGTGACAGTGGTATGAGCACTAGGTGGGGTATCGAGTTGTCTTCTCTGGGTAGGATGCAACTGGGTGGGGCGGGGCTACATATGTAAAAAGAATGAGCGATGGGTCACCCGTGGGGTATCGATGTATTGACATTGTTTTCTTTGGGCAGGAAAATAGAACCGCCCTGTGTTAGTGAGCGCATCAAAAATCTATTCTATCATGCGGATTTAGATTCTGTTCTTGTTTAGTTTGTGTATAAGTCGTGTAGTGATATGATATCATGTTTCATTTTCTTGTATGAGTGTTTTGTGTCTTACCAGTTCTTCGTCACAGAGACATGCAATCTATTGTCGCAACTCCTGTCCAGTAAGGCAACACACGAACTGACACACTTTCCCCATCTGTGCTTGACCTTGAGGATAGGACGGCCTAGGTGTGGAAATATATCCGTGATCACGTGTCAGATAAGGCACACCAATACCGGAGCTGGATGTGGCCGTGTGAACTGGAGCAAATAAGAATGTGTAGATCCTGCTTCAACAAGTGAATCGGTACAATTATCTTAGAACATTCATAACATCTGATGGGAGATGCCTTGAAGAGATTAGAACAAGAATCGCCATGGCGAAAGTAACCTTTAGCAAGATGAAAAACATTCTGACCAATAAAAAGATGTCAATTGAAACGAGAAAAAGAGTGTTGAGGGGATACATAGAGCCTGTTCTTTTGTATGGATGTGAAACTTGGACAATGAGCAGTCAAGCTGAAAAACATCTGATGGCTGCAGAAATGTGGTTTTACCATGGACAGCCAGAAAAACCAATGACCAAGTACTACAGGAGACAAATGAATATCGTAAACTGATTAGAGAAATTAGACGTAGACAGTCAAAATTTTTTGGACATGTTATGAGAAGAAATGGATTGGAGAACTTGGTGACAACTGGCAAGATCGAAGGGAACAGACCAAGAGGAAGACCGAGAGGAAAATACCTGGATGGCTTGGCCACATGGCATGGACGAGACAGGAACACTGAGCTGATCCACGACACTGGTGATCGAGTGAAATGGCGAGTCATGACCGTCCACGCTTTCCGGCACGGCACATGATTGATTGAGATCCTGCTAGAGAGAGAGAGAGAGAGAGAGAGAGAGAGAGAGAGAGAGAGAGAGAGAGAGAGAGAGAGAGAGAGAGCTGTACAAACCTTACTCCGATCTCAGGGCGAGTTACAGTGGGAGAGTGAATCACGACAACAATAATAACTAACAAAATATGTAATAAAGAAACCACAACACATGAACCCGACATTTCGGTCATAATGACCTTCTTCAAGAACATTACAAACATGGCTAATGAAAACATAATATTTTGTTGCAAATAATAAATCCTAACAGGAAATAATCGTACAGGACGAGTGAGCAGCTTCAGTAACAGACAAGGGTGGGTAGTGGTTGCAGTGTTTTGATGTCAAGTTGAACAATGGCATCTATTACAGTACTATTCCAGTTAGATAGAAACATCCCGCAGTCTTGATGAAGTGGTTCTCCATTCTGTCGCTGAGCTGTCCCAATAATATGACCTTATGGCAGTGGTTCTCCATTCTGTCTAGCTGAGCTGTCCGAATAATATGACCTTATGGCAGTGGTTCTCCATTCTGTCTAGCTGAGCTGTCCGAATAATATGACCTTATGGCAGTGGTTCTCCATTCTGTCTAGCTGAGCTGTCCCAATAATATGACCTTATGGCAGTGGTTCTCCATTCTGTCTAGCTGAGCTGTCCGAATAATATGACCTTATGGCAGTGGTTCTCCATTCTGTCTAGCTGAGCTGTCCGAATAATATGACCTTATGGCAGTGGTTCTCCATTCTGTCTAGCTGAGCTGTCCCAATAATATGACCTTATGGCAGTGGTTCTCCATTCTGTCTAGCTGAGCTGTCCGAATAATATGACCTTATGGCAGTGGTTCTCCATTCTGTCTAGCTGAGCTGTCCGAATAATATGACCTTATGGCAGTGGTTCTCCATTCTGTCTAGCTGAGCTGTCCCAATAATATGACCTTATGGCAGTGGTTCTCCATTCTGTCTAGCTGAGCTGTCCGAATAATATGACCTTATGGCAGTGGTTCTCCATTCTGTCTAGCTGAGCTGTCCCAATAATATGACCTTATGGCAGTGGTTCTCCATTCTGTCTAGCTGAGCTGTCCCAATAATATGACCTTATGGCAGTGGTTCTCCATTCTGTCTAGCTGAGCTGTCCCAATAATATGACCTTATGGCAGTGGTTCTCCATTCTGTCTAGCTGAGCTGTCCCAATAATATGACCTTATGGCAGTGGTTCTCCATTCTGTCTAGCTGAGCTGTCCGAATAATATGACCTTATGGCAGTGGTTCTCCATTCTGTCTAGCTGAGCTGTCCCAATAATATGACCTTATGGCAGTGGTTCTCCATTCTGTCTAGCTGAGCTGTCCCAATAATATGACCTTATGGCAGTGGTTCTCCATTCTGTCTAGCTGAGCTGTCCCAATAATATGACCTTATGGCAGTGGTTCTCCATTCTGTCTAGCTGAGCTGTCCCAATAATATGACCTTATGGCAGTGGTTCTCCATTCTGTCTAGCTGAGCTGTCCCAATAATATGACCTTATGGCAGTGGTTCTCCATTCTGTCTAGCTGAGCTGTCCCAATAATATGACCTTATGGCAGTGGTTCTCCATTCTGTCTAGCTGAGCTGTCCCAATAATATGACCTTATGGCAGTGGTTCTCCATTCTGTCTAGCTGAGCTGTCCCAATAATATGACCTTATGGCAGTGGTTCTCCATTCTGTCTAGCTGAGCTGTCCCAATAATATGACCTTATGGCAGTGGTTCTCCATTCTGTCTAGCTGAGCTGTCCCAATAATATGACCTTATGGCAGTGGTTCTCCATTCTGTCTAGCTGAGCTGTCCCAATAATATGACCTTATGGCAGTGGTTCTCCATTCTGTCTAGCTGAGCTGTCCCAATAATATGACCTTATGGCAGTGGTTCTCCATTCTGTCTAGCTGAGCTGTCCCAATAATATGACCTTATGGCAGTGGTTCTCCATTCTGTCTAGCTGAGCTGTCCCAATAATATGACCTTATGGCAGTGGTTCTCCATTCTGTCTAGCTGAGCTGTCCCAATAATATGACCTTATGGCAGTGGTTCTCCATTCTGTCTAGCTGAGCTGTCCCAATAATATGACCTTATGGCAGTGGTTCTCCATTCTGTCTAGCTGAGCTGTCCCAATAATATGACCTTATGGCAGTGGTTCTCCATTCTGTCTAGCTGAGCTGTCCCAATAATATGACCTTATGGCAGTGGTTCTCCATTCTGTCTAGCTGAGCTGTCCCAATAATATGACCTTATGGCAGTGGTTCTCCATTCTGTCTAGCTGAGCTGTCCCAATAATATGACCTTATGGCAGTGGTTCTCCATTCTGTCTAGCTGAGCTGTCCCAATAATATGACCTTATGGCAGTGGTTCTCCATTCTGTCTAGCTGAGCTGTCCCAATAATATGACCTTATGGCAGTGGTTCTCCATTCTGTCTAGCTGAGCTGTCCCAATAATATGACCTTATGGCAGTGGTTCTCCATTCTGTCTAGCTGAGCTGTCCCAATAATATGACCTTATGGCAGTGGTTCTCCATTCTGTCTAGCTGAGCTGTCCCAATAATATGACCTTATGGCAGTGGTTCTCCATTCTGTCTAGCTGAGCTGTCCCAATAATATGACCTTATGGCAGTGGTTCTCCATTCTGTCTAGCTGAGCTGTCCCAATAATATGACCTTATGGCAGTGGTTCTCCATTCTGTCTAGCTGAGCTGTCCCAATAATATGACCTTATGGCAGTGGTTCTCCATTCTGTCTAGCTGAGCTGTCCCAATAATATGACCTTATGGCAGTGGTTCTCCATTCTGTCTAGCTGAGCTGTCCGAATAATATGACCTTATGGCAGTGGTTCTCCATTCTGTCTAGCTGAGCTGTCCCAATAATATGACCTTATGGCAGTGGTTCTCCATTCTGTCTAGCTGAGCTGTCCGAATAATATGACCTTATGGCAGTGGTTCTCCATTCTGTCTAGCTGAGCTGTCCGAATAATATGACCTTATGGCAGTGGCACTCGTGTGATCGTGAGAAGCGAAGTGACTGGCCACAGGTTTGTCGGAATGTTGTGAAATGTCCCTATAGTATAGTATTTGGCCACAGATGACCGTAGGGTCAGTTAAAAACACAGCTGGAGTACCTGGACCTGCTCTCAGACTACACCAGTGACCAGGGGAGATATGCATGTTGACCTAAATTTAGTTGCATATCCTTTACAGGACGTAGCAGTCAACCCCCAGCATTTTTGGCTGTTCGTAATTCCTGGGCAAGTTTACGTTCAGTAGTTTACCATTGCTTTCTGAACGACCCGCAGACTTACCATTAACAAAAAAAAAAAAGACATACCATTTAATAAAAAAAAAGCCAAAGTAAGGCGGCCTGCTGTTTCATCGCAATCTGTTTCATTTCACATTATCACACATTTCCCCGCGCGACCTGCCCCTCGCAATCTGTTTCATTTCACATTATCACACATTTCCCCGCGCGACCTGCCCCTCGCAATCTGTTTCATTTCACATTATCACACGCCAAAACAACTTTTTCATCACTGTGAGCATAATGTTCTTGGAACTCTCTGAATGTCTGCCTGCCTGTATGTGTAAGAGAGAGAGAGAGAGAGAGAGAGAGAGAGAGAGAGAGAGAGAGAGAGAGAGAGAGAGAGAGAGAGAGAGAGAGAGAGAGAGAGAGAGAGAGCTGAGCGCATGCATGTCATGTAACATGCCATTCTATATTTTTTATGTATTCTCATCTTTCATATTATCATTTTGTATGCCAATTGATGCCGGTTCCTCTGGCCGAGGAGTTAAACGACTTTCTCCGTAATCCCGTTTATCCACGTAGGGTCTCGCAGAGCGCGAGAATTGGTAGCGGTTCTCGTCGCGTTGGTGACTTGCGGGATAGGTGAGCCGGCCGCTCAGAAAGCAATGGCAAACTACTGAGCGTGATCTTGCCAAGAAATCAACAACAGCAGTAAAATGATGCTGTTGACAACGATGTCCTGTAAGCGATATGCGAAAAAAAAATGCCACTTGATGTTATCATGTATAATATGAACACACGTAATTACTGTGGAGTGAGTGAGAGTTGGTGAGTGTGTGTGTGAGAGAGAGAGAGAGAGAGAGAGAGAGAGAGAGAGTGAGTGTGAGAGAGAGAATGTGTGTGTGTAAGAAAAGACAGAGCGAGAGCGAGAGAGAGAGAGAGAGAGAGAGAGAGAGAGAGAGAGAGAGAGAGAGAGAGAGAGAGAGTTTAATTGCATCTCTAATTTTTACGTTACACAATGTATATGTACGAATTTTTCTCCATTTTTTATAATTTTTGCGATAATGCTCACGACAATCGTCAGTGTATCGTGTGGGAGTTTGTTCATACTAGTTTCAGTGATTATGTGAGGCATCATGTAGGTGTCTAGATGTGAGGATGTGTGTGTGGGTGTATGAGTGATGTGTGGTGCGTGTGGAATATGTGCGTGGGTGAGGGATGTTTGGGTGATGGTTGAAAATGTGTGGGTGTTGGTGGGTGGGGGTTGTGTGGGTGGGGAATGTGTATGTGGGTGGGTGGGTGTAGAATGTGTGTGTGGGTGAGGGATGTTTGGGTGATGGTTGGAAGTGTGTGGGTGTTGGTGGGTGGGGGTTGTGTGGGTGGGGAATGTGTATGTGGGTGGGTGGGTGTAGAATGTGTGTGTGGGTGAGGGATGTGTGGGTGATGGTTGGAAGTGTGTGGGTGTTTGTGGGTGGGGGTTGTGTGGGTGGGGAATATGTATGTGGGTGGGTGGGTGAGGGATGTGTGGGTTGGGGATGGATGTGTGATGAGGTGGGGGATGGGTGTGGGGATGTATGTGTGGGTGGGTGGGGGTGCGTGTGGTAGGGTAATTGTGGATGGGTGGAGGATGTGTTGTGGGTGGTGAGGGTGTTTGTAGGTGGGGGATGTGTGGGTGAGTGAGGGATGTGTGGGAGGGGATGTGTATGGGGGATGCATATGGGGGGATATGTATATGGGTGGGATGTTGTGTGGGAAGGGAGATGTGTGTGGGTGAGGGATGTGTATGTGGGGAGGTGGGGTATGAGTGATTAGGTGTGGAATGTGCGGGTGGTAAAGGATGTATGTGAGCGTGGGGGATGCGTGTTTGGCTGGATGGATGGGGTGTGTGTGTGGGTGGGTAGATGGGAGATGTATGTGTTGATGGGTGGGTGGGGGATGTGTGGATATGGGTGGTTCAGCGATGAGTACGTGAGTGGGTGGATGTGCGTGGGAGATGTGTGTGTGGGTGGGAAAATGTGCATGTATGGGGATGTTTGTGGATGGTATGTGTGTGTAGGTGGGTGGGTGGTGTGTGTAAGTGGATGGGGGATGTGTGTATGGGTGAGGAGATGTGTGTGTGTGTGGGGGGATGTGTGTGTATGGGGATGTGTGATGGGTGGGAGATGTGTGTTTGGGGAGATGTGTGTAGGTGGGGGTGTGTTTGGGTGTTGGATGTGTGGGTGGGGTCATGCATGTGTGCCTGGGGGTGTGCGTGTGGTTGGGTGGGGGATGTGTGAGTGGATGGGGGATGTGTGAGTGGATAGGGGATGGGTGGGTGGTTGGGGTATGTGTCTCATAACATGGTAATATGCATTATGTTTACAACATTCATTTGACAATGTTTTATGCACTATTGATGAATGTAAGATGAGTGGTTGGAAGGGCCGAATGTAAGACGGGTCTGCGTGCCTAATTTGTTACCCTTTGAAAATAAAGTCCGTTCGTTCGATCGTTCTGTCTGTCTGAGAGAGAGAGAGAGAGAGAGAGAGAGAGAGAGAGAGAGAGAGAGAGAGAGAGAGAGAGAGAGAGAGAGAGAGAGAGAGAGAGAGAGAGAGAGAGAGAGAGAGAGAGAGAGAGAGAGAGAGAGAGAGAATTTGGGAAAAAACAGTCTGATGGAGTAAAATCTGGAGTAGGATGTAGGAGTAGGATGAGTGTGAAAGATTCTGAATAATCAAATCCTTGGCTGCCAGATGTACAACTGTGTACACGCAGACAACTGCCCCGGGGATGTACTGTCACAGAAGAGTACTGAACATTCCGTGCACAACGACAAAGAGTAATTGGCAGTATGTGCACTCTACATAGAAAATGGCAGTATGTACACTCTACATAGAAAATGGCAGTCTGTACACTCTACATAGAAAATGGAAGTATGTGTACTTTACATAGAAAGCACATCTCCATAGACTCCAGTTCTCTCTCTGTTTTCAGTGTCCACGATTTACAGGCACACAATAGTATGGGCGACAGACTTCCATGTTCTGCACGTTACCTCCATATGGTTTTATCCACCTGTTGTTATCATAGAGCCTAGACAATAGATTTCCATATTGTTTTCTCCACTTGTTGTTATCGTGGAGCCTAGATAACATATCTCCGTGTTGTTTTCTCCATCTAGACAACAGATCCTGTTGACTGTCGCTGCACACTGTGCTGGCTTGTGCCTTTGGTCATCACCCTAACTTGTGTTTCTCTGTTGTGTGTGCTCCTGGCTTGTCATTTTATATGTTTCTGTGTTGTGTGTGCTACTGGCTAGTCATCTTCTATATCTAGGTGTTGTGTGTGCTCCTGGCTTGTCATCTTCTATATCTAGGTGTTGTGTGTGCTCCTGGCTTGTCATCTTCTATGTTTCTGTGTTGTGTGTGTGTGCTCCTGGCTTGTCATCTTCTATGTCTAGATGTTGTGTGTGCTCCTGGCTAGTCATCTTCTATATCTAGGTGTTGTGTGTGCTCCTGGCTTGTCATCTTCTATGTCTCTGTGTTGTGTGTGCTCCTGGCTTGTCATCTTCTATGTTTCTGTGTTGTATGTGCTCCTGGCTTGTCATCTTCTATGTTTCTGTGTTGTGTGTGCTCCTGGCTTGTCATCTTCTATGTCTAGATGTTGTGTGTGCTCCTGGCTTGTCATCTTCTATATCTAGGTGTTGTGTGTGCTCCTGGCTAGTCATCTTCTATATCTAAGTGTTGTGTGTGCTCCTGGCTTGTCATCTTCTATATCTAGGTGTTGTGTGTGTGTGCTCCTGGCTTGTCATCTTCTATATCTAGGTGTTGTGTGCTCTCCTGGCTTGTCATCTTCTATGTTTCTGTGTTGTGTGTACTCCTGGCTTGTCATCTTCTATATCTCTGTGTTGTATGTGCTCCTGGCTTGTCATCTTCTATGTCTCTGTGTTGTGTGTGCTCCTGGCTTGTCATCTTCTATGTTTCTGTGTTGTGTGTGCTCCTGGCTTGTCATCTTCTATGTCTAGATGTTGTGTGTGCTCCTGGCTTGTCATCTTCTATATCTAGGTGTTGTGTGTGCTCCAGGCTAGTCATCTTCTATATCTAAGTGTTGTGTGTGCTCCTGGCTTGTCATCTTCTATATCTAGGTGTTGTGTGTGCTCCTGGCTTGTCATCTTCTATATCTAGGTGTTGTGTGTGCTCCTGGCTTGTCATCTTCTATATCTAGGTGTTGTGTGTGCTCCTGGCTTGTCATCTTCTATGTCTAGATGTTGTGTGTGCTCCTGGCTTGTCATCTTCTATGTCTAGATGTTGTGTGTGCTCCTGGCTTGTCATCTTCTATATCTAGATGTTGTGTGTGCTCCTGGCTTGTCATCTTCTATGTCTAGATGTTGTGTGTGCTCCTGGCTTGTCATCTTCTATATCTAGATGTTGTGTGTGCTCCTGGCTTGTCATCTTCTATATCTAGGTGTTGTGTGTGCTCCTGGCTTGTCATCTTCTATATCTAGGTGTTGTGTGTGCTCCTGGCTTGTCATCTTCTATATCTAGGTGTTGTGTGTGCTCCTGGCTTGTCATCTTCTATATCTAGGTGTTGTGTGTGCAGTCATTTTCTATATCTAGGTGTTGTATGTGTGTGCTCCTGGCTTGTCATCTTCTATATCTAGGTGTTGTATGTGTGTGCTCCTGGCTTGTCATCTTCTATATCTAGGTGTTGTATGTGTGTGCTCCTGGCTAGTCATCTTCTATATCTAGGTGTTGTGTGTGCTCCTGGCTTGTCATCTTCTATGTCTAGATGTTGTATGTGCTCCTGGCTTGTCATCTTCTATATCTAGGTGTTTTGTGTGCTCCTGGCTTGTCATCTTCTATATCTAGGTGTTGTGTGTGCTCCTGGCTTGTCATCTTCTATATCTCTGTGTTGTGTGTGTGCTCCTGGCTTGTCATCTTCTATGTTTCTGTGTTGTGTGTGCTCCTGGCTTGTCATCTTCTATGTTTCTGTGTTGTGTGTGTGTGCTCCTGGCTTGTCATCTTCTATATCTAGGTGTTGTGTGTGCTCCTGGCTTGTCATCTTCTATATCTCTGTGTTGTATGTGTGTGCTCCTGGCTTGTCATCTTCTATATCTAGGTGTTGTGTGTGCTCCTGGCTTGTCATCTTCTATATCTAGGTGTTGTATGTGTGTGCTCCTGGCTTGTCATCTTCTATATCTAGGTGTTGTGTGTGCTCCTGGCTTGTCATCTTCTATATCTAGGTGTTGTGTGTGTGTGCTCCTGGCTTGTCATCTTCTATGTTTCTGTGTTGTGTGTGCTCCTGGCTTGTCATCTTCTATATCTCTGTGTTGTGTGTGCTCCTGGCTTGTCATCTTCTATATCTAGGTGTTGTGTGTGTGTGCTCCTGGCTTGTCATCTTCTGTTTCTGTGTTGTGTGTGCTCCTGGCTTGTCATCTTCTATATCTAGGTGTTGTGTGTGCTCCTGGCTCTGTCACTTCTATATCTAGGTGTTGTGTGTGTGTGCTCCTGGCTTGTCATCTTCTATGTCTAGGTGTTGTATGTGCTCCTGGCTTGTCATCTTCTATGTCTCTGTGTTGTTTGTGCTCCTGGCTTGTCATCTTCTATATCTAGGTGTTGTGTGTGATCCTGGCTTGTCATCTTCTATATCTAGATGTTGTGTGTGTGTGTGCTCCTGGCTTGTCATCTTCTATATCTAGATGTTGTGTGTGTGTGCTCCTGGCTTGTCATCTTCTATGTCTCTGTGTTGTGTGTGCTCCTGGCTTGTCATCTTCTATATCTAGATGTTGTGTGTGCTCCTGGCTTGTTATCTTCTATGTCTCTGTGTTGTGTGTGCTCCTGGCTAGGCATCTTCTATATCTAGGTGTTGTGTGTGCTCCTGGCTTGTCATCTTCTATATCTAGGTGTTGTGTGTGCTCGTGGCTTGTCATCTTCTATGTTTCTGTGTTGTGTGTGCTCCTGGCTTGTCATCTTCTATATCTAGGTGTTGTGTGTGCTCTTGGCTTGTCATCTTCTATATCTAGGTGTTGTATGTGCTCCTGGCTTGTCATCTTCTATATCTAGATGTTGTATGTGCTCCTGGCTTGTCATCTTCTATGTCTAGATGTTGTGTGTGCTCCTGGCTTGTTATCTTCTATGTCTCTGTGTTGTGTGTGCTCCTGGCTTGTCATCTTCTATGTTTCTGTGTTGTGTGTGCTCCTGGCTTGTCATCTTCTATATCTAGGTGTTGTATGTGCTCCTGGCTTGTCATCTTCTATATCTAGGTGTTGTATGTGCTCCTGGCTTGTCATCTTCTATATCTAGGTGTTGTGTGTGCTCCTGGCTTGTTATCTTCTATGTCTCTGTGTTGTGTGTGCTCCTGGCTTGTCATCTTCTATATCTAGGTGTTGTGTGTGCTCCTGGCTCTGTCACTTCTATATCTAGGTGTTGTGTGTGCTCCTGGCTTGTCATCTTCTATGTCTAGGTGTTGTATGTGCTCCTGGCTTGTCATCTTCTATATCTCTGTGTTGTGTGTGTGTGCTCCTGGCTTGTCATCTTCTATATCTAGGTGTTGTGTGTGCTCCTGGCTTGTCATCTTCTGTCTAGATGTTGTGTGTGCTCCTGGCTTGTTATCTTCTATGTCTCTGTGTTGTGTGTGCTCCTGGCTTGTCATCTTCTATATCTAGGTGTTGTGTGTGCTCCTGGCTTGTCACTTCTATATCTAGGTGTTGTGTGTGCTCCTGGCTTGTCATCTTCTATATCTAGGTGTTGTGTGTGTGTGCTCCTGGCTTGTCATCTTCTATATCTAGGTGTTGTGTGTGCTCCTGGCTTGTCATCTTCTATGTCTAGATGTTGTGTGTGCTCCTGGCTTGTTATCTTCTATGTCTCTGTGTTGTGTGTGCTCCTGGCTTGTCATCTTCTATATCTAGGTGTTGTGTGTGCTCCTGGCTTGTCACTTCTATATCTAGGTGTTGTGTGTGCTCCTGGCTTGTCATCTTCTATGTCTAGGTGTTGTATGTGCTCCTGGCTTGTCATCTTCTATATCTAGGTGTTGTGTGTGCTCCTGGCTTATCATCTTCTATATCTAGGTGTTGTGTGTGTGTGTGTGCTCCTGGCTTGTCATCTTCTATATATAGGTGTTGTGTGTGCTCCTGGCTTGCCATCTTCTATATCTAGGTGTTGTGTGTGCTCCTGGCTTGCCATCTTCTATATCTAGGTGTTGTGTGTGCTCCTGGCTTGCCATCTTCTATATCTAGGTGTTGTGTGTGCTCCTGGCTTGCCATCTTCTATATCTAGGTGTTGTATGTGTGTGTGTGCTCCTGGCTTGTCATCTTCTATATCTAGGTGTTGTATGTGCTCCTGGCTTGCCATCTTCTATATCTAGGTGTTGTGTGTGCTCCTGGCTTGCCATCTTCTATATCTAGGTGTTGTATGTGCTCCTGGCTTGCCATCTTCTATATCTAGGTGTTGTGTGTGCTCCTGGCTTGCCATCTTCTATATCTAGGTGTTGTATGTGTGTGCTCCTGGCTTGTCATCTTCTATATCTAGGTGTTGTGTGTGTGTGCTCCTGGCTTGTCATCTTCTATATCTAGGTGTTGTGTGTGTGTGCTCCTGGCTTGTCATCTTCTATATCTAGGTGTTGTGTGTGTGTGTGCTCCTGGCTTGCGATCTTCTATATCTAGGTGTTGTGTGTGCTCCTGGCTTGTCACTTCTATATATAGGTGTTGTGTGTGCTCCTGGCTTGTCATCTTCTATATCTAGGTGTTGTGTGTGCTCCTGGCTTGTCATCTTCTATATCTAGGTGTTGTGTGTGCTCCTGGCTTATCTTCTATATCTAGGTGTTGTGTGTGCTCCTGGCTTGTAATTTTCTATATCTAGGTGTTGTGTGTGTGTGCTCCTGGCTTGTCATCTTCTATATCTAGGTGTTGTGTGTGTGTGCTCCTGGCTTGTCATCTTCTATATCTAGGTGTTGTGTGTGTGTGCTCCTGGCTTGTCATCTTCTATATCTAGGTGTTGTGTGTGTGTGCTCATGGCTTGTCATCTTCTATATCTAGATGTTGTGTGTGCTCCTGGCTTGTCATCTTCTATATCTCTGTGTTGTGTGTGCTCCTGGCCTGTCATCTTCTATATCTAGGTGTTGTGTGTGTGTGTGTGCTCCTGGCCTGTCATCTTCTATATCTAGATGTTGTGTGTGCTCCTGGCTTGTCATCTTCTATGTTTCTGTGTTGTGTGTGCTCCTGGCTTGTCATCTTCTATATCTAGGTGTTGTGTGTGCTCCTGGCTTGTCATCTTCTATATCTAGGTGTTGTGTGTGTGAGGATGGACACTGTCTGGGCAGGTATGTTAGCGAAGATGGACACTGTCCAGGCAGGTATGTTAGCAAGGATGGACACTGTCCAGGCAGGTATGTTAGCAAGGATGGACACTGTCTGGGCAGGTATGTTAGCAAAGATGGATACTGTCCAGGCAGGTATGTTAGTGAAGATGGACACTGTCCAGGCAGGTATGTTAACAAGGATGGACACTGTCCAGGCAGGTATGTTAGCAAGGATGGACACTGTCCAGGCAGGTATGTTAGCAAAGATGGACACTGTCCAGGCAGGTATGTTAGCGAGGATGGACATTGACCGCTACATCTGATTATGTCATGACCTAAAATGTACGACTTAAAATGTAACCTTTCACACTACTCTGGCAGTAGCTGTCAAGATCTAGCTTGACTGTGTCAATGCTACATGTCATCACTGTGAAGTTTAGCCTGCACCATGTCAAAGTCTAGCTTGACTGTGTCAATGCTACGTGTTGTCACTGTGAACGGTTTAACCTGCACCATGTCAAATATATTCACATGAGAACATGACCACTCATGGCAGGCAGCTCGGCTGATATGGCTGAATGGCCAGTTTGTAACTTTTTGGAAATACTGTCGGTCTGCTCTCTCTCTGTGGCTGAATTCTGTGCATGTCTCTGCGTCTGTCTATCTCTGGATCTCCTCTCTCTCCCTCTCTACTACTGCTGGTCTCCGCTTCTATCTGCAGCACTCCCTCTCTCACATTAGTATAGCAACAACAACAACAGTGTACATATGTAGGTCACCAGCCTTGTGTGTCCATCACAGTTATCATCATGACAAACAGAACACAAAATCATCCCAATAAACACAGTCCAGGGCTATTGAACTGGGCTATGACAACATCATACCATTCCACCTCTCACTGTAGTGTAGACATGGTAGGACACAAATAGGACTTCAGTCACCTTATGACTGACACATCATACCATGTCCACCTCTCACTGTAGTGTAGACATGGTAGGACACAAATAGGACTTCAGTCACCTTATGACTGACACATCATACCATGTCCACCTCTCACTGTAGTGTAGACATGGTAGGACACAAATAGGACTTCAGTCACCTTATGACTGACACATCATACCATGTCCACCTCTCACTGTAATGTAGAATGGTAGGACACAAATAGGACTTCAGTCACCTTATGACTGACACATCATACCATGTCCACCTCTCACTGTAGTGTAGACATGGTAGGACACAAATAAGACTTCAGTCACCTTATGACTGACACATCATACCATGCCCACCTCTCACTGTAGTGTAGACATGGTAGGACACAAATAAGACTTCAGTCACCTTATGACTGACACATCATACCATGTCCACCTCTCACTGTAATGTAGAATGGTAGGACACAAATAGGACTTCAGTCACCTTATGACTGACACATCATACCATGTCCACCTCTCACTGTAATGTAGAATGGTAGGACACAAATAGGACTTCAGTCACCTTATGACTGACACATCATACCATGCCCACCTCTCACTGTAATGTAGAATGGTAGGACACAAATAGGACTTCAGTCACCTTATGACTGACACATTATAAACATTATTTCAAGAACCTTCACCTCAAAAAAGTTGTTGCAATTAATTCATATCTAAGCCAAGCTAGACTCCCTCACTGAGGTATCTCCCCCACACTGATATATGTCCCCCCACACTGAGGTGTCCCCTCCACACTTGATATATGTCCCCCACACTGAGGTGTCCCCTCCACACTTGATATATGTCCCCCACACTGAGGTGTCCCCTCCACACTTGATATATGTCCCCCACACTGATGTATGTTCCCCACATTTGATATATGTCCCCAACACTGAGGTGTCACCCCACACTGAGATGTGTCTCCCCACTTGATGTATGTCCTCCACACTGAGGTATGTCTCCACACTGAGGTATGTCTCCATACTGAGGTATGTCCCCATACTAAGGTATGTCCCCACACTGAGGTGTGTCCCCACACTGAAGTATGTCTCCATACTGAGCACTGAGGTATGTCCCCACACTGAGGTATGTCCCCACACTGAAGTATGTCTCCATACTGAGCACGGAGCTATGTCTCCACATTGAATACTGAGGTATGACCCCACACTGAATACTGAGGTATGACCCCACACTGAGTATTGAGGTATGTCCCCACATTGAATACTGAGGTATGTCCCCATACTGAGTTGTCCCCACACTGAATACTGAGGTATGTCTCCATACTGAGTATTGAGGTATGTCCCCATACTGAGTTGTCCCCACACTGAATACTGAGGTATGTCTCCATACTGAGCATTGAGGTATGTCCCCATACTGAGCATTGAGATATGTCCCCACACTGAGGTATGTCCCCACACTGAGTTATGTCCCCACACTGAGCACTGAGGTATGTCCCCATACTGAACTATGTCTCCACATTGAATACTGAGGTATGTCCCCACACTGAGCACTGAGGTATGACCCCACACTGAGCATTGAGGTATGTCCCCATACTGAAGTATGTCCCCATACTAAGCATTGAGGTATGTCCCCATACTGAGCACTGAGTTGTCCCCATACTGAGGTATGTCCCCCACATTGAGTTATGTCCCCACACTGAGCTATGTCTCCACATTGAATACTGAGGTATGTCCCCAAACTGAGGTATGACCCCACACTGAGCATTGAGGTATGTCCCCATACTGAGGTATGTCCCCCCCCCCCCCCCCCCGACATTATGTCCCCACACTGAGGTATGTCTCCACATTGAATACTGAGGTATGACCCCACACTGAGCATTGAGGTATGTCCCCACACTGAATACTGAGGTATGTCCCCATACTGAGCATTGAGATATGTCCCCACACTGAGGTATGTCCCCATACTGAGGTATGCGCGCGCCCCCCCCCCCCCCCACATTGAGTTATGTCCCTATACTGAAATATGTCCCCACACTGAGCACAGAGGTATGTCTCCGACACTGAGTTATGTCCCCATACTGAGGTATGTCCCCACAATGAGGTATGTTCCCACACTGAACATTCCCAGCAATCCCATACTGGAACAACAACCCCACACTTACCTATACCCCACACATGGATGTGAGTTCCCTCAGGGAGATAGGAGCTGTACTCCACATATGAAGCTGTAGTTCCACACTGAACTATGTGCTATACCTCACACATCAAGCTGTAGCCCCACACCTACACCACACATCAAGCGGTAGCCCCACTCCTACATCACACATCAAGCTGTAACCCCACACCTACACCACACATCAAGCTGTAACCCCACACCTACACCACACATCAAGCTGTAACCCCACACATCAAGCTGTAACCCCACACCTACACCACACATCAAGCTGTAACCCCACACCTACACCACACATCAAGCTGTAACCCCCACCTACACCACACATCAAGCTGTAACCCCACACCTACACCACACATCAAGCTGTAACCTCACACCTACATCACACATCAAGCTGTAACCCCACACCTACACCACACATCAAGCTGTAACCTCACACCTACACCACACATCAAGCTGTAACCCCACACCTACACCACACATCAAGCTGTAACCCCTACACCCACACCACACATCAAGTGGTAGCCCCACTCCTACACCACACATTAAGCTGTAGCCCCACACCTACACCACACATCAAGCTGTAACCCCACACCTACACCACACATCAAGCTGTTCCCTCACACCTACATGACAAACTCAGTAAAACCAGATTTCCTTTGTTCCCAACACCAGATTTTCTACAATGTTTTATTTTCTTCCAGTTACATAAAGTCATGTGACATGGGTAGATTTACTCCCACACATGGTACAACATACTTCCACACATGGTACAACATACTTCCACACATGGGCAGATGTACTCCCACACATGGTACAACATACTTCCACACATGGTACAACATACTTCCACACATGGGCAGATGTACTCCCACACATGGTACAACATACTTCCACACATGGGCAGATGTACTCCCACACATGGGCAGATGTACTCCCACACATGGTACAACATACTTCCACACATGGGCAGATGTACTCCCACACATGGTACAACATACTTCCACACATGGGCAGATGTACTCCCACACATGGTACAACATACTTCCACACATGGTACAACATACTTCCACACATGGGCAGATGTACTCCCACACATGGTACAACATACTTCCACACATGGGCAGATGTACTCCCACACATGGTACAACATACTTCCACATATGGGCAGATGTACTTCCACACATGGTACAACATACTTCCACACATGGTACAACATACTTCCACACATGGGCAGATATACTCCCACACATGGTACAACATACTTCCACACATGGTACAACATACTTCCACACATGGTACAACATACTTCCACACATGGTACAACATACTTCCACACATGGGCAGATATACTCCCACACATGGTACAACATACTTCCACACATGGTACAACATACTTCCACACATGGGCAGATGTACTCCCACACATGGTACAACATACTTCCACACATGGTACAACATACTTCCACACATGGGCAGATGTACTCCCACACATGGTGCAACATACTTCCACACATGGGTAGATGTACTCCCACACATGGTACAACATGCTTCCACACATGGGCAGACATACTCCCACACATGGCGCAACATACTTCCACATGGGCAAATGTACTTCCACACATGGTACAACATACTTCCACATGGGCAAATGTACTCCCACACATGGTACAACATGCTTCCACACAAGGACAAATGTACTCCCATACATGGTACAACAAACTTCCACACATGGTACACCATGCTTCCACACAAGGAAAAATGTACTCCCACACATGGTACAACAAACTTCCACACATAGGCAGATGTATGTTAACACACGGTACAACAAACTTCCACACATGAGCACATGTACTCCCACACACGGTACAACAAACTTCTACACATGAGCAAATGTACTCCCACACACAGTACAACAAACTTCCACACATGAGCACATGTACTCCCACACATGGTACAACAAACTTCCACACATAGGCAGATTTATTTGAACACATGGTACAACAAACTTCCACACATGGTGGTGATTTACTCCCACACATGGTGGTGATTTACTCCCACACATGGTGGTGATTTACTCCCACACATGGTGGTGATTTACTCCCACACATGGTGGTGATTTACTCCCACACATGGTACAACAAACTTCCACACATGGTGATTTACTCCCACACATGGTGGTGATTTACTCCCACACATGGTGGTGATTTACTACCACACATGGTACAACAAACTTCCACATATGGTGATTTACTCCCACACATGGTACAACAAACTTCCACACATGGTGATTTACTCCCACACATGGTAGTGATTTACTCCCACACATGGTGGTGATTTACTCCCACACATGGCGGTGATTTACTCCCACACATGGTACAACAAACTTCCACACATAGTGATTTACTCCCACACATGGTGGTGATTTACTCCCACACATGGTACAACAAACTTCCACACATGGTGATTTACTCCCACACATGGTAGTGATTTACTCCCACACATGGTGGTGATTTACTCCCACACATGGTACAACAAACTTCCACACATGGTGATTTACTCCCACACATGGTAGTGATTTACTCCCACACATGGTGGTGATTTACTCCCACACATGGTAGTGATTTACTTCCACACATGGTGGTGATTTACTCCCACACATGGTGGAGATTTACTCCCACAGTGTCATGTCACATCAACAAATAATGAGTGAAGATCTCAAAGAGAATAAAAACAACAGGATGTCACTTGTTGAACACACACACACAATAACAGAAACAGACACACATCTGTGACTGACACAAGATCATCCAATTTGTGATTCAGTGACATCCAATCATACATGTGAAACAGTGACACCCAATCATACTCCAATCAAGTAACATCAAATCATAGCAAAACAAAAACTAATTTAAAGCTCCCACAAGAATTAACATACAAATGAAGCCCCACAAAAAGTATCAGACAAATGAAGCCCCACAAAAAGTATCAGACAAATGAAGCCCCACAAGAAATATCAGACAAATGAAGCTCCACAAAAAGTATCAGACAAATGAAGCCCCACAAAAAGTATCAGACAAATGAAGCCCCACAAGAAATATCCGACAAAAAAAGCCACCAAAATGAACAGGAAGCAACCCAAGAGAGATGAAGGAGCAGCAGATGCCATGAGTCTACAACCAGCAGTCACATCGCAGCACTGCCTCTAGATCTGCTCCATGCGGATCTTGACAGGCAGCGGCCTGGCCTGGACAAAATCCTGGGGGTGCACACCTGCAATGCCTTTCTTGTCAGGGAGATAGCGCAGGTACTCCAGGTCGCCACGGATGCTCAGTTTCTGAGGGGAACAAGAGAATTGCAAGTTTCTGTCAGGAGACACAACAATATATTCTAATCTTCAACAACTATCAGAAATACACTGCTGTATCTAGTACAAACATCTAGACACATGTACAGTACAAACACAAACATCTAGGCACAGGTACAGTACAAACATCTAGACACAGATACAGTACAAACATATAGACACAGGTACAGTACAAACATATAGACACAGGTACAGTACAAACATCTAGACACAGGTACAGTACAAACATCTAGACACAGGTACAGTACAAACATCTAGACACAGGTACAGTACAAACATCTAGACACAGGTACAGTACAAACATCTAGACACAGGTACAGTACAAACATCTAGACACAGGTACAGTACAAACATCTAGACACAGGTACAGTACAAACATCTAGACACAGGTACAGTACAAACATCTAGACACAGGTCAGTACAAACACAAACATCTAGACACAGGTACAGTACAAACATATAGACACAGGTACAGTACAAACATATAGACACAGGTACAGTACAAACATCTAGACACAGGTACAGTACAAACACAAACATCTAGACACAGGTACAGTACAAACATCTAGACACAGGTACAGTACAAACATCTAGACACAGGTAAAGTACAAATGCAAAATCTAGGTACAGGTACATTACAAACATTCAAGGCAGAGGTATAGTACTAACAGACAAACCCTGTACAAGAACAATATGAACACAAATATTCCAGGAGCAATAGAAGATTCCAGATACAGCACAAACACACAGAAGGGAAAGTACAACAGTTACAGGGACAGAACAAACACACAGAAGGGAAAGTACAACAGTTACAGGGACAGAACAAACACACAGAAGGGAAAGTACAACAGTTACAGGGACAGAACAAACACACAGAAGGGAAAGTACAACAGTTACAGGGACAGAACAAACACACAGAAGGGAAAGTACAACAGTTACAGGGACAGAACAAACACACAGAAGGGAAAGTACAACAGTTACAGGGACAGAACAAACACACAGAAGGGAAAGTACAACAGTTACAGAGCAGAAATTACAGGAAATAAAACAAGAAAAGCCTCAAGCATCATTCATGATAATAGTTGCACACATGCACACTGTAACAACATGATAGCAGGCACCACTGTTCAACAATATGGTAATAAAATCAGTCAACGCAATCTGCCAACACAATCAGTCAACGCAATCTACCAACACTATCAGCTATGGTTACCTGTGAAACTTTCTGATCAGGGGCTGTAACTGCTGCCGACATACACAACCAGATCATAGCAACAGCACTGAATAAAATGAGGACACACAGCAATAGACGGGGGACTCCAGTCTTACGAGCAATGCAGGTCAACCAATCACTGCCATTGGCGTCGTCCAGTTGCTGCTTCCATGGGTCAGCCTAGAAGAGAGTGGCCACCCAGTTGGTTAATGTTGTGTGGTCACAAAAACATAACACAGAATACCAACATTGACTGATTACATGAAAACACAACACAGCACACCAACAATGATTGCATGAAAACACAAAACAGCATACTGACTGAATGCATAAAAGCACAAAACAGCCCACTTATATTGACTGATTGCTTGAAAACAAAAAACAGCACACCAAAAATGATTGCATGAAAACACAAAACAGCACAGTAACAATGATTGCATGAAAGTACAAAGCAGCACACTCACACTGATTGATTGCATGAAAACACAAAACAGCTCACCAACAATGATTGCATGAAAACACAAAACAGCACACCAACAATGATTGCATGAAAACACAAAACAGCACACCAACAATGATTGCATGAAAACACAAAACAGCACAGTAACAATGAATGATTGCATGAAACCACAAAACAGCACACCAACAATGATTGATTGCATCACAACACAAAACAGCACATCAACACTGATTGATTGCATCACAACACAAAACAGCACATCAACACTGATTGATTGCATCACAACACAAAACAGCACATCAACACTGATTGATTGCATCACAACACAAAACAGCACATCAACACTGATTGATTGCATCACAACACAAAACAGCACATCAACACTGATTGATTGCATCACAACACAAAACAGCACATCAACACTAACTGAATTGCATCACAACACAAAACAGCACATCAACACTGATTGATTGCATGACAACACAAAACAGCACATCAACACTGATTGATTGCATGACAACACAAAACAGCACATCAACACTGATTGATTGCATGACAACACAAAACAGCACATCAACACTGATTGATTGCATCACAACACAAAACAGCACATCAACACTGACTGATTGCATCACAACACAAAACAGCACATCAACACTGACTGATTGCATCACAACACAAAACAGCACATCCACATTGATTGATTGCATCACAACACAAAACAGCACATCCACATTGATTGATTGCATCACAACACAAAACAGCACATCAACATTGATTGATTGCATCACAACACAAAACAGCACATCCACATTGATTGATTGCATCACAACACAAAACAGCACATCAACATTGACTGACTGCATGAAAATACAAAACAGCACGCTACGCCAATCATTTCTCACATTAGATGACATGCTGTCTATGCCACAATGTCAATCATTTCTCACATCAGATGACATGTTGTCTATGCTGTTGTCTATGTCAATCATTTCTCACATCAGATGAGCTGTTGTCTATGCCAATCATTTATCACATCAGATGTCATGTTGTCTATGTCATCTGGTGTCTGTTGATGCTATCTGTCCATGTCATCTGGTGTCTGTTGATGCTGTCTGTCCATGTCATCTGGTGTCTGTTGATGCTATCTGGTTCCGTCGCCCTGATACTGAGTTGAGTGCGTGGCACGACTCTGTGAGCTGTGAATTTTGTGCGGAATGCTTTCACGTCTGTCCACATTTGTTTATAGCGTGAACTGCATGTTCGGAGTAATGGCGGCCGGCTTGTCGCAGAACTGACTGGATTGCCTTATGCAGTAATGTGTGGCTGCTGGTTTTCTAGTGACTGCCGCTTCCATCGACGATGAACTGTATTTTTTGTGGAGAACTTGTGTGTTGGCATTCTAACGGCGGCATTATGCACAGTGTACCTGTGCGGGCTGTTGGTTTGTCGAGACTCCTGTTTGTTCCACTTTTCACAGGGGGCAGTGAGGAGCATTTTGTGTGATGCTCAGTGGCACAGGAACAGAGAATTATGGGGACGACCCGTTGCTGTGAAGTTGGAACCGTGACTAATAACTAATGACTAAATCTCCCTGCCCACCATGGGATCTTGTCTAGATCTCCCTGCCCACCATGGGATCTTGTCTAGATCTCCCTGCCCACCATGGGATCTTGTCTAGATCTGCCCACCATGGGATCTTGTCTAGATCTCCCTGCCCACCATGGGATCTTGTCTAGATCTCCCTGCCAACCATGGGATCTTGTCTAGATCTCCCTGCCCACCATGGGATCTTGTCTAGATCTCCCTGCCCACCATGGGATCTTGTCTAGATCTCCCTGCCCACCATGGGATCTTGTCTAGATCTTCCTGCCACCCAGGGATCTTGTCTAGACCTCCCTGCCACCCAGGGATCTTGTCTAGATCTCCCTGCCCACCCAGGGATCTTGTCTAGATCTCCCTGCCACCCAGGGATCTTGTCTAGATCTCCCTGCCCACCCAGGGATCATGTCTAGACCTCCCTGCCCACCCTGGGATCTTGTCTAGACCTCCCTGCCCACCCTGGGATCTTGTCTAGAGGTGTGGGATGTGCAGGTGATTGAAGGATGTATGCGAGGATGGGGGATGTGTGTTTGGCTGGGTGGTTGGGGTGTGTGTGGGTGGGAGGGTAGATGAGAGATGCATGTGTTGATGGGCGCGTGGGTGATGTGTGGGTGTGAGTGGTTGATGGATGAGTACGTGAGTGGGTGGATGTGTGTGAGAGATGAGTGTATGGGTGGGGGAGGTGTGTAGTTGTGAGAAGATGTGTGTGAGCGGCGGATGTGTGTGGGTGGGGTATATGTGGGTGGCGGGGTGTGTGTGGGTGGGAGGTGTGTGTTTTTGGGTGTTTATGGGTGGGGGATATGTGTGGGCAGGTGGGGAGATGTGTTTATGGGTGGGGATGTGTGTATAGGTGGGGATGTGTAGTTGAGAGGTGGTGAATATTGGGTGGGTGAGTGGGTGTAGGTTGGCTGATGTGTGTGTGGGTGGGTGGGGAAAATTGTGAGAGTGCGGGATATGTGTATGGATAGGTGTGGGATGTGTGGGTTGGCGGGGTATGTGTGTGTGGTTTCTTCTTCTTCTTCTCCTCCTCCTCCTTCTTCGTCTTCTTCTTCTTGGTGTGTGAGGATGTGTGTGTGGGTGGGGAAATGTGTGTGGGTGGGGAAATGTGTGTGGGTGGGGGATGTGGGTGGGTGGCGGCATGTATGTTTGCCTGGTTCTGTGTGAATGCGTGGAGGTATGTGTGGGTGGGTGGGGATGTGTTGGTGGCTGCGGGATATGAGGGTGGATGGGGGATGTGTCTCACAACATTGCAATATGTACTGTTTATGTTTACAACTTTCATTTGACAATGTTTTTTTTTTGTTTTCTCATGTGAATGTATCATGCGTAATATGCATTGTTTATGCTTACAAAATCCATTTGACAATGTTTTTTCCCCTATGTTAATATAACATGCACATTTGATGAATGAAAGATGAGTGATTGAAAGGGCCGAATGTAAGACGGGCCTGCGTGCCCAATTTGTTACCCTTTTAAAATAAAATTTGTTCGTTCGTTCGTTCATTCCCTGCCCACCCAGGGATCTTGTCTAGATCTCCCTGCCCACCCAGGGATCTTGTCTAGATCTCCCTGCCCACCCAGGGATCTTGTCTAGATCTCCCTGCCCACCCAGGGATCTTGTCTAGATCTCCCTGCCCACCCAGGGATCTTGTCTAGATCTCCCTGCCCACCCAGGGATCTTGTCTAGATCTCCCTTCCCACCTTGGACTATTTAGTTAGCAATAATTTATCTATTATCTTTATCTAATGCCAGATGACAACTGCAGACATAAGCACAGGGCAACTGCACACACCTGTCTCTGCTGTCAGACATGAGCACAGGGCAACAGCACACACCTGTCTCAGCTGTCAGACATGAGCACGGGGCAACAGCACACACCTGTCTCTGCTGTCAGACATGAGCACAGGGCAACAGCACAAACCTGTCTCAGCTGTCAGACATGAGCACGGGGCAACAGCACACACCTGTCTCTGCTGTCAGACATGAGCACAGGGCAACAGCACAAACCTGTCTCTGTTGTCAGACATGAGCACGGGGCAACAGCACAAACCTGTCTCTGCTGTCAGACATGAGCACAGGACAACAGCACAAACCTGTCTCTGCTGTCAGACATGAGCACAGGGCAACAGCACACACCTGTCTCTGCTGTCAGACATGAGCATGGGGCAACAGCACACCCCTGTCTCTGCTGTCAGACATGAGCACGGGGCAACAGCACCCACCTGTCTCTGCTGTCAGACATGAGCACAGGGCAACAGCACACACCTGTCTCTGCTGTCAGACATGAGCACAGGGCAACAGCACACCCCTGTCTCTGCTGTCAGACATGAGCACAGGACAACAGCACACACCTGTCTCTGCTGTCAGACATGAGCACAGGACAACAGCACACACCTGTCTCTGCTGTCAGACATGAGCACAGGGCAACAGCACACCCCTGTCTCTGCTGTCAGACATGAGCACAGGGCAACAGCACACACCTGTCTCTGCTGTCAGACATGAGCACAGGGCAACAGCACACACCTGTCTCTGCTGTCAGACATGAGCACAGGGCAACAGCACACACCTGTCTCTGCTGTCAGACATGAGCACAGGGCAACAGCACACCCCTGTCTCTGCTGTCAGACATGAGCACACGGCAACAGCACACACCTGTCTCTGCTGTCAGACATGAGCACAGGGCAACAGCACACACCTGTCTCTGCTGTCAGACATGAGCACAGGGCAACAGCACACACACCTGTCTCTGCTGTCAGACATGAGCACAGGGCAACAGCACACACCTGTCTCTGCTGTCAGACATGAGCACAGGGCAACAGCACACACCTGTCTCTGCTGTCAGACATGAGCACAGGGCAACAGCACACACCTGTCTCTGCTGTCAGACATGAGCACAGGACAACAGCACACACCTGTCTCTGCTATCAGACATGAGCACAGGACAACAGCACACACCTGTCTCTGCTGTCAGACATGAGCACGGGGCAATAGCACACACCTGTCTCAGCTGTCAGACATGAGCACAGGGCAACAGCACACATGTCTCTGCTGCCAGACATGGACACAGTACACACCTATCTCAGCTATCAGTCATGGACACAGTACACACCTATCTGTCAGCATCCCCAATAAGGCCTTACAGGAGTAATGAGTTAACACTAGTCTAGTAGAGAGACACCAGACAGGGAAGACACCGAGTACTATTAATAACCTCACAGGGAGACACATTTGTGTCAGACCAGAGGTCGACGAGTACAGATGAGCGAGGGCTTTCCCCAAGCAATTGGGTAGCTGGTCCTTGCGAGTAACCGTGATATGCCAGGTTACTCGAACTCACTAGCCGGCGTGCTGGCAAGACCAGGCACGCAATAATAGCTACTGCACGGAGAGTAAAGTGTCCGTGCTTGTCCACGGAATGTGTAGCGGGTGGACAGACTGACTGGAGACGGTAGAGAGAGCAGACGTATCCTTGACCAATGCGATTGCTTTCTAGGCCATAGGCAAACATAGGGCTGTTCATTTAGATTGTGTAATGCTAGCATCATCTATCATCACGTTGATGTATTCATATTGTGTAATGATGATGAAACCTAATGCTCGTAGAGCCATTCAAATGTCGGCTCTGAATAAATTGCATTCCTTTCGCAAATGTCATGAATTGTTATTTCGTGCAGTGCGAAAGTAGCGGAGTCTTGAAAAGCTGCAGCGCACAAGTCGCTGACAGGCTAGACCCCGAATTGGTGTCAGAATGGTCAATGAATCAACGCCAGTGGCGAATTAGTGTCAGAACACAGGGAATAAACACCAGTAGACCCCGAATTGGTGTCAGAACACATTGAACGAACGCCAGCAGTACAATTACTGTCAGATTTCAGTGAACGTTTCTGAGCAGTCATAGCAGGCAGTTGTGGTAATATTCAACGAGCAGTTAACGCCAACATGCAAGTGGTATTATAAACCACTGAACGAACGTAGCTATCGATTGATATTACAAAATTCTGTACCAGAATTAATTCAATGCACGATTCAACATTATTGATGTGTGATATATTGCAAAGTAATACAAATTTGTTGTGATACATGCTATAAATTAATTTTTTCCTTGTGGTGAATTATATGATCGCCATTTTGTGGAGTGTGAAGCACAATTGAGTCAAATTAGATTGGTAAAGTGTGAAATTCTACCAATATTAGTTAGAAAGTGTGTTAATATACTAAAAGCAATTGAAATGTATAAAATCATCAGTGAACATTACCATCGTAACCACCGTGTACATTTCATTGCGTGTGATACAGCCATCAATGTCACCATCCTACAAAATCAGTAAATAGATTAGCGACGAACTGCAGCCTAGAACGAAGGTACGCCAGAGTCAAACAGCGGAGACAAGACGACATTGACGGCCATACGACTAATCATCTCATTTATCATCTAACAATCATTCAGACGATCATATCATTCATCATTAATACCATTTATCACTATTTAGCACATTTTCATTCATCATTCGCATGAAATAGGAGATTGTATTAACAACTTGATGAAATATGAAATATTTGATAAAATATGATGAATTGTGAGCTTGTATTTACAACTTAAGCGTGTGTCTAATTTTTGCTGCTCTACTAACCAGTGTGTAGTGTGAAAGACTGCGGTGGAACATCCCAAGTACCGTACTTTCCAACAAATTAGATGAGTATATTTTCCAAATATTTTGGTATGCTCTGACTTAATCATGCATCTTCTTTTCCAGCGAAAGATGTACATTTACTAACACATTATTGTAAACTATTCTGTGTATATTATTGTATTATCACTGTGAACTAACAGTACGCCACAAAATGGCGTCACTAAATGAATGTATCCAGGCGGGCATCGCCATGGGCCACACTGGAGATAAATTAGAAAAATGGGCGGACCAAAAGTATAAAGAAGAAATAGCTCGACAGAAAGAAGAAACAGAAAGGAAAGCTGCTCTTGACAGAGATGAAAGAGCATTAGAAAGGCAACATCAAAAAGAAATGAAAGAGGTCGAGGAGGTTACCAAACAGAAAAAATTGGAGTCAGATCAAATTATCAAACAAAAACAGTTAGACGTAGAACTTGCTAACAAGCAAGCAGAGGAAGCCACCAAACAAAAGCAGATACAAGTAGATTCTGAAACTAGACTAAAGATGAAAGAAATGGAGGTAGATTCTAACATACAAATAGCCTCTAGCAAACAAAAGAGCCAAGAAGAACAGAACAAATTTAGTAAGTACAAAGGGCTTATCAAACCATACACTGTAGGTGATTCAATCAGCGCATGGACTGAAAATATAGAGTTCCAACTAAAAACACAGAAAATACCTTTAGAGGATTGGGCAATGATTTACATGAGGAACCTGAGTGGGGAGCCTTTAAAAGTAATAGAATCCATACCTACAGATCTTAGAAACAATTACCAGTACATACATGATAGGATAATGCAACATTTTCTTTTGGACGCTACTGGTTACCAAAGTCAATTCTCACAGATTAAACCAAAAGCAACTGAAACGTTCTTAGACTACATTTCTAACGTGCAGAGCACATTTAAAAAATGGACTAAGGCGGCTAAAGTAGGTAACAGCTATGAAAAGCTAGAAGAGTTAATGGTAATGGACAAAGTCGTTTCTACAGTGCCTACCCCTTTTGCTAAATTCTTACAACAGTCAGATATTGATTCCATTCAACAATTAGAGAAACGGGGGTCAGCTTATTTTTCCTCTAATCGGGACATATTTAAAACTACATCACATGACACAGAAATTACAGCTTTTGCAAATAGAGTCCCTGATAGATCCTACAAACAGAAAGACTATAGTAAGAAGGACAAACCATATCAGAAACCACCTCGATGTAATTATTGCAATCTTTTTCACCCAACTTATTCGATGTGTGATAAGAACCCCACATATCCGTCACACCTAGAACAAGTGATAAGTAAGCAAGAAAGCAGAAGATCATCGTTTAAACGTGCTGTAAAATGTTATTTTTGTTCAAGTTATGGCCACTATAGCAATAAATGTCTTGGGAGACAAAGAATGAAGGCAAACAACGCAGCCCTCATCGATACATCATCAGACGATGAGAGTGACATAGATCCCGAACTTGTCAATGTATTGCCAACGAATGAATGTCAGAATGTATCATCAGTAACCGATATTTTAGACTTTAAAAGATGTAAGGTATGCAAGCAGTTTCATGCGGAGGGGAGATTGAAATGTGGACACATAATATCATGTTCAAATGAAGAAGCTAATGCAGTATGTGCCTCCAGAGGTAACCTTAAGTTCTACGATGCACGGGTCAATGGTAAACCATGCCAATGCTTAGTTGATAGCGGCAGCACTATACTGGGGTTAAGGAGAGAACTTGCTAGAACAGAAGATTATACGGGTGAATTTGTCAAATGCCGTACTTTCTCGGGCACCATCGAGAAATATCCACTGGCAAAAGCGCATATCAATACCCCGTTCCTTACTGGCACATTTACATGCGCTATCCTCCAAGATCCTTGTACAGATATTATTTTAGGATGTCTTGATGCATTGAAAGAATGTACAGACGACAACATAAAAGCATGGAATGAAACACACATGGTCAACGCTGTAACTAAGTCAGATACAGAAACAAGTTATACTGACTTACAAAATGAAACACTACAGCTATTAACACCAAGTGGTGCAGATACCAACAATACTCGCCAAAAGTTGAGCGAGGCACAAAGCACCGACCAAACATTCACACCGTATTTTAACTTGTGGTGTGAGCGAAAGAAAGTTTCTAAAAATTCTTCTTGGTACTTTAAAAAGGTTAATGGAATTCTCATGCGTTATTACACATATAATAACCATGAAATTCAGCAGACGGTGTTACCTGTAACATACCGAAAAAAGGTGCTAAAAATCGCACATTCACCACCGTTTGCTGAACATTTGGGCTATCATAAAATGCGAGCCAGAATTCTATCACAATTTTACTGGCCGAAATTTTGTTCGGATATAAAATCTTTCTGTCGCTCTTGTATTGTGTGTCAACATCGTGTACGAAAGAAAAAGCATGTAAAGGCCGAAGTGCAACGGTCAGGGATAGCATCTAGACCACTTGAGAGTATAGCGGTCGATATTACTGGACCCCTAATGCAGGTGTCGAGTAATGGAAACCATAACTATCCAAACAAGGATACTAAAACGATTCACCTTAAACCAAACCAAAAGGCTGTGTTTCAACTAACTGATAAACATAACATGGTACTAACATGTTACCAAGGGCCTCTCAACGTTGAACTCAAAATATCAGATGCGGATCATGAAATATCGATAAAAGAACACTTAGAGATATTTCATATCAACATCCTGAAACCATACGTTTCACAACAAGTACAACAGACAGACGAACAGATTGCACCAACACCAAGCAATGAGACGACAGACATACATAACTCAACTTCACTAGGTAGGGCGACACACGACAGCGACAACGCAAACACAATTAGCCAGACAACAGCACACACAACTAGTAGCACAACAGTATTGGACGAGATGGAACTACCAGTTCCTACAGTAAACGCAACTGCGACGAATATCTCGACATATAGAAATAACAGATGCAGTCAGACGAAAGACGGGACAAAACACCTACTGAAACGTCGACAAGTCTTCGACGGGTTGAGATTGTGTGGACTCACAGCTAAGCCGTCCAAAGTAGAGTTGGGTATGGAACAAATTGACTTCCCTGGTCATACCATCTGCAGGGGCCAATTAAAAACTGATGACAGAATCGTCACTAAGATTCTGAATTTGACAATGCCAACGACCAAGAAACAGGTCCGAAACTACTATAGTAAATTCATTCCAAACCTGGGGGAAATCACCAGTGTTTTTTCTAACATCTTAAAAGCTTCGGCTAAGTTATCTGTAAAAGATGCACGATTAATTAGTGCGTTATCGAAATTGAAACATTTTTTCAGCGTTCCACCTATCCTTCGTATGCCTAATCCAAAACTCACTTATTTCTTACGCACAGATGCAAGTGCCATATCCATATCTGGAATACTAGGACAGTTCTACGACGGGACGTTCCACCCCGTAATGTACGCAAGTCGCAAGATCACTACTGCTGAAGGAAGATACTCAGCATCAGAATTGGAGGGCCTTAGTTTGATCTATTGCGTGAGAAAGTTTCACCGATTTTTGGCAGGAGCACAGTTTGTAATCCAACCCGATAACTCTCCATTGTCTGTGATGCAATCTGGACATCCTATCAACAATAGAATTTACAGGTGGGCTTTGATTCTCCAAAATTACACATTTACCATCCAACATTTAAAAGGGAGATTAAATACGATTGCAGACATTTTGAGTCGTCCTTCATCCATTCAAATACCTGAGTTACAGGAAGGAATCGACCAGACACCACCAGAAACAGTGACACTGTAATGTTAGATAACCAAGTGCCATGTGTGGTGATTAAGACATATCGTAAGTGCGTTACCACCGCCTGATATATAACTTGTGTGAATAGAACAGTGCTATGAAAAGTGTAACGAACAGACGCATAATTAACATGCGCTGACACACACATAAGTTAGATTATGGGAACTAACGCCAAGAGGACAGCGAACCCAGCTTAGACCCCGAATCTAGAATATATTGAACCAACGCTTAGACCCCGAATAACATTCCAGGGTTAGCTATGAACCTACATAATGTAGTAGGCAACTATATTAATACACTATCCGTCGAGGAGAGCATAAAAGACTTTGGCGGAATGAACTATGTTAGAATAGTCTACAAAGAGATTTGCTCCATCTTCACAACGCAGAGGAGGACGTCGACTTAGTGTAATTAGATATAGAAATGTAACTGTGATATATGTACATTATTATTTTATTTACAGTATCTATAACTTCATTTTTCTATTCTTTATTCTATGGCAAATTATGTAAACGCATATATAACGTTATTTTCTTATTTGCGTAGTTAGAAATCACCATCATTTAATTAATAATCCATTTATTAAAACATCCATTATAGAATTACAATTATTAGATCTCATATTAGTCTATTAACTTATAATTATAATCATTTATACATCCATTTATTTAAAATATCATTTCAAAACTAACACCAATCATCTAGGAATTAATATCATCTTTTTTACAAATAACATTTAAGGTAATTAACCCATTTTTCTTAAATGAAAGTAGTAGTAAATTATTTCCCTTGAAGGTAATTTAGGTCAGCACACCAAATTATGGAAGTTACATAACAGGATCGGTAACAAACCATCCTTATAACTATGTATAATTTTTGTACAGACATGACGCGTGCAAACAAAACGCACAGTCATTTGGCGTGATCACTGTTAAAATTTCAGCCAATCGTTTATTGTATATATATATTGTGTATGTATGTAATACTATGAAACATATTTTAATGACGAAAGAATGATTGAGTGAAAGAATAGGATGAAAGGGTATGAAAGATGAATGAAAGAAGAGAAAATGCGAGGAGAGAATGCAAAAACTTAGTAAACATTGAAAGGAAGAGAGCGTGAGAGAAAGACAGCGGAAATTTTTTTTTTCACCGCTGGAAAAGTCTTATTTGACTTGTCTGTGTCATCTGTGTTTCCAATGTGTTGTCGAGGGTTTTTATATGTGTTACAGCCACACTTTAACAGAGTATATAGAGAACGTACTTTGAGCTTCAGAAAACGGAGTTGTGGTCACAAATAAAAATAACGAACGTTTGTAACCACAATAAACCGATTTGCGGCGCTCGAAGGAACACACACATTTAGTACACTAACGCATACACATGTTAGAGAGTTAAGTACACTTTAGTTTATTAGAAAACACACAAACAAACAGGAAAACAAACACATAAAAGTTGCACACACCAATCAGTTCAAAGAACAATAACTCTAAATTCAGGGGACACAATAAATAATCAGAAACCTAAATGTAACAGTCAATATAGCTTTTTCACATGCGGAAGCAAGAAGGTGAACAGTAGAGCTGTGTGTATAGAGTTGGAGGGGATATTAAAGGGAACATGAACACTTGGTGCTCATGTGTTGAACTCATAATAGAGTCAAATAGTGTGTGGGTTGTCATTTCGGGCAATAGGAGGAACAGGTCAAGACGGAAGTCAATAGGTGGAAGTCAAAAGACATAGATTGCTTGGATAGCAAATCCATTATGTGGAAAGTCCGAGTCAAAAGCTCACTGTGTGGGCTTTCAAAAAAGGTGGAAAAGTGTCCTAGTGGCACGAAATGGAATATTGCTCGGATAGCAAATCCATTGTGCGGAAAGTCCGAATCGAAAGCTCACTATGTGGATGTCATCTGCACACTGCATTCTTCTGGTTTCCGGTAGAACAGCCTATGGTGAACGGAAGGCCCAATATACGGAAGTGAGGCTAAGCAGCCATGTGCAGGACGTGACGATTCCTTGGGTGAGCCCAGTACCAGAGCGCTGTGTGTTGGCTCTGCAAGTATGGAAGCCTCCTTGGATGGCGGGGAATGCCCATGGTCTGCCCCTGCCTTCCCTTGAGGGTTGACCAGGATCTCTTAGGCTGTTCTATATGGGCCAGCTAGGATGGGAGATAACACCACAACAGTGAGAGTCAAACGTCCTAAGAAACCCCCGGGAAGGTTAACCCGGTCAACAAATGCCCACAGAAGTCGGATGTGTCGGCCTAACGGCGCAAGAACGCAGCTCTGCTGTAAACAGGCACAACGCAATCACATCCGAAAAAAAACTCCGGATGAACGAAGAAGAAGAAAAGACATAGGGTCAAACGACAGAAGCCAGGACATAAGTCATAAGACAACGGTTTCCGGTTCACTACCAATCCCTAAGATATCTATAGAACCAACTATACTGAGACATGGGCTACTGAATTAGCCAAGTGAAAAGATAGAACACTGTGAATGAAGGTAGAAGATATTGTTCTATCCCCAAACTAGAAAGTTCTATACTTATTGGAGATCTGACAAAATTGGGACAACCAATTTTTCTTTTGTTACCAGAAGTGTTACAAACATGAGAAAAAGGGAAGTAACACTTCGCGGAGAGGAGGGGACCCTGTCAGCATCCCCAATAAGGCCTTACAGGAGTAATGAGTTAACACTAGTCTAGTAGAGAGACACCAGACAGGGAAGACACCGAGTACTATTAATAACCTCACAGGGAGACACATTTGTGTCAGACCAGAGGTCGACGAGTACAGATGAGCGAGGGCTTTCCCCAAGCAATTGGGTAGCTGGTCCTTGCGAGTAACCGTGATATGCCAGGTTACTCGAACTCACTAGCCGGCGTGCTGGCAAGACCAGGCACGCAATAATAGCTACTGCACGGAGAGTAAAGTGTCCGTGCTTGTCCACGGAATGTGTAGCGGGTGGACAGACTGACTGGAGACGGTAGAGAGAGCAGACATATCCTTGACCAATGCGATTGCTTTCTAGGCCATAGGCAAACATAGGGCTGTTCATTTAGATTGTGTAATGCTAGCATCATCTATCATCACATTGATGTATTCATATTGTGTAATGATGATGAAACCTAACGCTCGTAGAGCCATTCAAATGTCGGCTCTGAATAAATTGCATTCCTTTCGCAAATGTCATGAATTGTTATTTCGTGCAGTGCGAAAGTAGCGGCGTCTTGAAAAGCTGCAGCGCACAAGTCGCTGACATATCTCAGCTGTCAGACATGGACACAGTACACACCTATCTCAGCTGTCAGACATGGACACAGTACACACCTATCTCAGCTGTCAGACATGGACACAGTACACATCTATCTCAGCTGTCAGACATGGACACACCTCTGCTGTCAGACATGGACACAGTACACACCTATCTCAGCTGTCAGACATGGACACAGTACACACCTATCTCAGCTGTCACACATGGACACACCTCAGCTGTCAGACATGGACACACCTCAGCTGTCAGACATGGACACACCTCAGCTGTCAGACATGGACACACCTCAGCTGTCAGACATGGACACAGTACACACCTATCTCAGCTGTCAGACATGGACACAGTACACACCTATCTCAGCTGTCAGACATGGACACAGTACACACCTATCTCAGCTGTCAGACATGGACACAGTACACACCTATCTCAGCTGTCAGACATGGACACAGTACACATCTATCTCAGCTGTCAGACATGGACACAGTACACACCTATCTCAGTTGTCAGACATGGACACAGTACACACCTATCTCAGCTGTCAGACATGGACACAGTACACACCTATCTCAGCTGCAAGACATGGACACAGTACACATCTATCTCAGCTGTCAGACATGGACACAGTACACACCTATCTCAGCTGTCAGACATGGACACAGTACACACCTATCTCAGCTGTCAGACATGGACACAGTACACACCTATCTCAGCTGCCAGACATGGACACAGTACACATCTATCTCAGCTGTCAGACATGGACACAGTACACACCTCAGCTGTCAGACATGGACATGCCTCAACTGTCAGACATGAACGCAGTACACACCTATCTCAGCTGTCAGACATGGACACACCTCAGCTGTCAGACATGGACACAGTACACACCTATCTCAGCTGTCAGACATGGACACAGTACACACCTATCTCAGCTGTCAGACATGGACACAGTACACACCTATCTCAGCTGTCAGACATGGACACAGTACACATCTATCTCAGCTGTCAGACATGGACACAGTACACACCTATCTCAGCTGTCAGACATGGACAAAGTACACACCTATCTCAGCTGCCAGACATGGACACAGTACACATCTATCTCAGCTGTCAGACATGGACACAGTACACACCTATCTCAGCTGTCAGACATGGACACAGTACACACCTATCTCAGCTGTCAGACATGGACACAGTACACATCTATCTCAGCTGTCAGACATGGACACAGTACACACCTATCTCAGCTGTCAGACATGGACACAGTACACACCTATCTCAGCTGTCAGACATGGACACAGTACATATCTCAGCTGTCAGACATGGACACAGTACACACCTATCTCAGCTGTCAGACATGGACACAGTACACACCTCAGCTGTCAGACATGGACATACCTAAACTGTCAGACATGAAAGCAGTACACACCTATCTCAGCTGTCAGACATGGACATACCTCAACTGTCAGACATGAATGCAATACACACCTATCTCAGCTGTCAGACATGGACACAACTCAGCTGTCAGACATGGACACAGTACAAACCTCAGCTGCATTAATACCATCACCTAAACTGCGTGCTGACTTGAGCTGTGAGTGGCGCAGTACCTCCGTTGCTGTGTTACCTGAGGCTTCTATGTTTGTTTCCAGCACTGAACTTGTGCCTTTATAGGCTGAGTAATCTGGCAACATCAATCACATGCTTGTTCTGAATTTGGTTTAACAATTAGCAAAAATAAGACACCGATTATATCACAAGGTGTACATGGGGTATCATCAATCTTTATTGATGATACTGAACTGGAGATAGTAGACCACTTTACATATCTTGAATCAGAGGTAAACACTGAATTATCCTTAGATCAGGAAATCAACATCATGATTGGTAAGGTAGCAATAACAATGAACAGGTTAACAAAAAGAGTCTGGGAATACAGGAAGCTTACTGCCAAAACAAAAGTCCTGGTCTATCAAGCCTGTGTCCTTGGAACTCTTCTTTATGGCAGTGAAGCCTGGTCAACTTACTCACACCAAGAGAAATGTTTCAACAGCTTTCATATGCGGTGTCTGCGAAGAATACTTGGTATTAAGTGGCAAGACAAAATCACACATATTGAAATACTGGAAAGATCGGATTGTGTGACGGTCTGTTCCATGCTCAGTCTTCATAGACTTAGATGGATAGGACACATTAGGATGGATGGATGATGGTAGAATACCAAAGGACATCTTTTTTTTTATGAATTACAGATGGGTAAGAGATCTTGGGGTTGGCCTCTACTACGATACAAAGATGTCTGTAAGTGGGAAATGATACAGGCATTGATATTGCACCTTGGGAGCAAGTCACTGTTGATTTTGCTGCATGGAGTGCAAAGATCAGAAATGGAATAAAGACAAGGAGAAAATGATTGCAGATAGGTTACACACCGAGTGTGTGAGACGTCAGATAATGCATGATGGTGGAAATGACCATGTGTTCACATGCATCTATCGTGGATGAACATTTACAGTGACATATGAAGTAGGGACAAAAGATGCTGTCTACAAAACAAACCATCAACACAACAAGTGGAAACAGTGCAAACGAAGTAGGGACACAAGATGCTGACTACAAGAAGACTGACCATCAACTGCCATGTTCCAAAATACGAGCTAAAATAGTACAAAGTTAAGTGAATAATATTAATCAAAAGAAAATAATGTTTGCCAGCTGAGACTGCTCCAGAGACAGCAACCACTCTCTTCAGATCCACCCCATCTCTATCCTCTTGAGCATGCTCATTGAGTCACTAAGGAAACATGCCCTAGTGAATGTCTGTATCTCGAGCTATGCTATTGCTTTACTTACTGCCATGACTTCCATAGTCAGGCTACTTGTGGTCTCAACAAAAGCACCAGAGTCCTCCTTCACAATTCTCCCTCTGGCCCAAGCCGTAAAGGCCCATGAGCTTCTCACATGTCAGACGACCGACCCATCTGTATAGATGACAGCATCACCGTCTAGCGAATTCTCGAAAATCAATGCTTGTACTTCAGCCTCCACAGAAGCTGGATTTTCTTGCCACTCCTCGCCAGGTTCTAAGTCCTCAAGTGAACACACCTGTTGAAGAATGTCTTCGGCTTGACCCATCCATGACCGTCCTCTTTTTAACCTGCTGCCCTTCACCTTCATAATTTCACTATTCTGTGGATGTTGTGTGTTTGCATTAATTCTGATGTAGGCACGTGCTCTGCACACGTGTATTCTGTTTTCAATGGTTGGAAAATCAAGAAGGTAGTGCATCGCCCTGCATGCTGTATCTCTTGTACATCCAAGAATAATGCACATAGCTTCATTCTGTATCCTTTCCATCCTTTCTAACTGCTTGCAGCTGAGAGTTAGGACTGCCATCGCATACTCAAAAACAGACATGACCAACCCCTCGTACAGAAGACACAGATGGCGCTGCTCAGTTTGCTGCCGCCATCACCCGCATTGCAGCCAAACCCCTCTTGGCCTTTGTTATCACCTGGTCTATGTGCTCATTATAAGCAAGGCTTCGATCAAACCGTATCCCCAGGTAATTCATTGCCTGTGTTCTTTCCACCATCTCTGAACACAGCTTTACAGTTGGTATTGGAATGTTGACAATATGATTATTCAACGAGAACCAAGTCACTGTTGCCTTTGTTGGGTTGACCATTGCCTCAGCTTCATCACACCAAGTACTTATGCGATTGAGTTTGGTTTGTAGTTCCACAGCAACCTGATCTGTATCCTTACCCTGACGATACACTAAAACATCATCGGCATATGACAATGTCCTACCAGGTCCAGTGATCTGCTCGCTGGTGATTCTCAATGTGTAGGCGCTGAACAGTACCGGAGATAATGGTGATCCCAGTGGTAGGCCAGGATATATTGTTGTTGGTTCCGAAGTCCAATTGCCACATCTAAAAACTACTTTCTGTTGGAAGAGGGCTGCAGCGATCCAACTAAGGAGGAATGGACTTATTTTGAGTTCAATAAGCTGAAGCATTAAAAAATCCAATGGCACTCTGTTGTACGCGTCCTCAAGATCAATCGCTGCAGCAAAGGTTTCAATGCCTGAGTGGAAACCTTCATAGACATCATGGGCAAAAACTGCTGCATTCGTCCAGGTTTCTCTTTTTGGACGGTACCCACCCAGGGTAGGTGGGAAAAACCTTGCCTCTCTAGCTGGCTAGATATTTTCCTGGCAATTAACTTGTCCAGCAGCTTGCCTATTATATTCTGCATGGTTATAACTCGATATCCCTGAATTTTTGTGTGGTCTTTGCCAGGCTTCGGCAAGGGAATCAGATAGCTGTGTAACCACTCCTCCTTGATGCTAGCACTCCCTATACTGTTGTTGTACATGTCTGCTAGTTTCTCTAGCTCATTGTCGGTACACCTATTGATGTCGTCGTATCTTATGCCATCAGGCCCTGGAGCGCTGTTCTTTGATCGTCGAAGCACAGCCTTGATTTCTTTCACTGTCACTGTGTCTTCATCTAAAGTGTTCTGGGCCTTGCATCTGTCTGACGTGACCTCCTTGGCCAGATTCCCATGTCTGTCTGGTTGCTCTGCTCTAGATAGCATTCAAAGAAGGCTTTGCCCTTGTCCTCGTCAGTCCTCTGCCAGATGAGGTCAGCACCTTGGAAGTCAGAAATGCTCTTATTCTTGACTACCCCACTCATGCTTTTATGTAGTCGCCAGAACAATTTCAGTGACTTGTCTGTGCTTACTCTTTGACACACCTCTGCCCATTTTTCACTTTTAACCACCTTGACCAGTTTTTTGAAATAGCTTACTTTTGTGTGCATCTCTCTTTCTAAGCGCATATAGGGACTAGGATGGCCAGCTCTGGTCTTCTTGGCATTTTGTCATCTCCTTACAGCACTACGCTTATCCACCCAAGCCTTCCCCACCTCAAAATTCCACCAAGGTGGCTGCTCCCAGCTTTTTTCCCTGCCCTGAAGCTTTCTGCGCTTGTCACGTCTTATTTTACTCACCACATCTTGTCCTGTACTGTCATACTGGAAAGTCTTGACCGTTAGCTTGTGCTGCCTGGTTCTGCCTTTCTCCACCAAGGGTGGTGGTCGCTGCCATGGTGTCCTAGGACACCCCATCTAGTAGAAGTGTAGTGAGTGAAGGTGAAACCAGCGCCAGATCAATAGCACTGTCCTCATTGCCTAGACGGCTTGCTGTCCTGGTGACACAGCCACTGTTGATACAAACCAGGTCAATGGTTTCAAGTGCAGTCTCGAGCTCCTTCCCTTGTATGTTGCAGGAAATGTTTCCCCATGATCTGCCTTTAGCGTTGAATCGCCACAGAAAATAACATTTCTCTCATGACCTAATACGTCACTTAAGTACTGCCACTTCTGGGAATCCATACTCGCGTTGCGGGCATAAACATTAACCAACACGAATGGTAAACTGGATTGAACTCTTAACACTGTATTTGTATATCGTCACTGTCCCAACTGGACATGTCTAGCTCTGACGCCACCATGCTCTCGCGAATGAGAATCGCCATTCTCAGATGTCATCTGTTGTAGAAACATTTGAAGCCGGCAATTCGGAGTAGCTGATCACCCAGTCTCGTCTCCTGGAGCGCTACAATGTCATTCCTGTAAACCAGGGTTTCTAGAATATGGCCCAGTTGTTTTACGCTGGCGCAGTTCCAATACAGAATACAGATATTCTTGAGTCCGAGATGGTCACACTTGAGTCTAAAACGCCTTAAATCACCACGCTTACCTTGTCGTTTCTGGCCTGCGGGGTGCCCATGTCGCCTCATTGTTAGGTTGACTGCCGACCGCTTGGAAAACACACGTTGTTCCGCCATGTTGAGAAACCGAAAAACACAGAACCACACACGCTGCGAAAAATTCACTCAAGGATTGCTTCACTCGATGCACGAAACTCCATAGCATTGGTGCAGATCTTGAGTAGAAACTCCTGGTTTTACATCCTGGCACACAAATTACACGCAAGAGATGAATAAATCCATCTCCTATGTGAAAAAGTTAACGATCACAAAACAACACGACCGTCCGTCGCCATCTTGAAACCAGAAGTCTCCTCCTTTTGAATGTGAAATTGAATGTGCTTACCCAGAATTAGTCATAGGATCAGCTGCAGGTTCTCACAATCAAGAACGCATGGTAATCAGTTCAGACAACATTCATATGGCCAGCAAACAACGTATTAACAAAAGCATCAAGGCAGGTTTGATCAACAAGCACCTCCTCATACATCCAGAAAAGGGTTCATAATTCAATGTCGGTATTGTAAAAATTTCCATAGTTCTTTGGAGATGTGCGACAAGAACCCAAAGTTTCAGTCATATGTCAAAAATATCTCCATAAGAGAGAACAAACAAGAGTTACCACCTACCAAAGCGAGTTAAATGTTATATCCGTAAGAGTTGTGGACATCTTTATAAGTTAGTTGCATATCCTTTATGGACGTGGTAGTCAATCCCAGCATTTTTTGGCTGTTCATGATTCCTGGGCAAGTTTATGTTCAGTAATTTGCCATTGCTTTCTGAATGACCGGCACCCAAACCATTCATTAAAAAAAAAAACCAACACAGCTGAGTTTCGAACGCGGTATGCAGGATTACAAACTGCGTCTGTAACTTCTTCGCCAAGGAGCCGGTTCTTTATAAAACCTGCCCATTAAAACAAATGTACAAAGAAACTAACATGGCAGTAATGACATCCAGAAGCGATGCAGATGACAAACAGGGCAATACTGCTGACATAGCGACAGACCTTTACGACTATCATTGTGACATGTGTAGAGAATTTTATCAAGACGGAAACCTGGCATGTGGTCATACAGTATCCCCGAGAAGGTTAACCCAGTCAACAAATGCTCACAGAAGTCGTATGTGTCAGCCTAACAGCGCAAGAACGCAGCTCTGCTGTAAACAGGCACAACGCAATCACGTCCAGGAAAAAAAACTCTGGATGAATGCAGAAGAAGAAGAAGATACAGTATTCTTGCAAGAAGCCAAGTCCGCTAGCACAGCAAACGGCATGCTAAAGGTTCACAAAAGACTTGTAAATGTGAATCTTGTTAGAGACACTGGATCTACCATTGCAGGGCTAGACCATAAACTGGTGAACAAGAAAGATTACACGGGTGAGTACGTGCTATGCAGGACATTTGGGGGCAACCTATAAAAGTTCAAGGTTGCCTTGACACACATTAATTGCCCATACTTCACTGGACAGATAAGAGTGGCAGTACTGCCAAGTCCATGTGTTAATTTATTATTGGGCAACATCCCAAATGTAAGGACTGCAGCAATGAAGATATTGACGAATGGGAAAGTCTACAAGAAGACAAACAATTAACACAACAAGTGGACACAGTGACAAATCAAGTAGGGATGAAAGATGCTGTCTACAAGATAAATCATCAATACAACAAGTGGAGTGACAAATCAAGTAGGGATGAAAGATGTTGTCTATAATAAGACAAATCATCAACAAAACAAAAGGTGAACAAAGTGACAAACGAAGTAGGGATGAAAGATATCTACAAGAAGACTGACCATCAACACAACAACAAGTGGATACAGTGACAAATGAAGTAGGGACAAAAAATGCTGTCTACAAGAAGACTGACCATCAAAATCTTGTACGTCCATGTCCACGACCTGTGGCTGTGATCTGATGACCATCATATGACCTTGACCATCACGCATGAAGAATGACCAGGACACACACATCTGATTGGTCATTTTGTCCACCATGTTACTATACATGTTGTGCATATACATCAGGGGATAGAGTGCGTGTGACATGTCCATGTCTGCTGTACTGGAGTCCAAGTCTTTCAGCTGTCAATATTCGATTACAGTGGTTCTTTTAAACATAATCAACTAGACAATCAATGATAGCCTTTTCAATCTCACAGTCTATAATATTTCTTTCAATTGTAGTTTATGATAGCTTTTTCAATCTCACAATCTATAATATTTCTCATTTATAGTCTACTAGCTGACCCTGCCCGGCTTCGCCCAGACCCTGGTGGGGAGCATCTCATTTAATTCATATAAGTAGTCATATAAGTTCTCGTTCCCGTTACCGACTATCTGTCTGTCTGACTGTCTGTCTGTCTGTCTGTCTGACCCAGCCCGTCTTCGCCCAGACCCTGATGGGGAGCATGTCATTTAATTCATATAAGTAGTCATATAAGTTCCCGTTCCCGACTGTCTGTCTGTCTGTCTATCTATCTATCTGTCTGTCTGTCTGACCCAGTCCAGCCCATGGTGGAGAGCATCTCATTTAAATCATATAAGTAGTCATATAAGATCCCGTTCCCGACTATCTGTCTGACTGTCTGTCTGTCTTGGTTAAATGGAGGAGGGAGGAGGAAGAGGGAGGTGGAGGAGGGAGGAGGAGGGCGGAGACAGGAGGAGTAGGGAGGAATAGGAGGGAGGAGGAGGGATTAGGAGGAGGAGGGGGAGGAGGAGGGAGGAGGAGGAGGGAGGAGAAGGAGGGAGGATGAGGGAGGAGGAGGGAGCAGGAGGAGGAGAGGGAGGAGGAGAAAGAGGGAGGAGGAGGAATGTGAAGGGAGGAGGAGGAAGAGGGAGGAGGAGTGAGGAGGTAGAGGGAGGAGGAGGAGGGAGGAGGAGGGAGGAGAAGGAAGAAGGAGGAGGAGGGAGGAGGCAGAGGGAGAAGGAGGAAGGAGGAGGAGGGAGGAAGAGGGAGCAGGAAGAGGGAAGAGGGAGAGGGAGGAGGAAGAGGGAGGAGGAGGAGGAAGAGGGAGGAGGAAGAGGAGGAAGAGGAGGGAGAGGGAGGAGGGGAAGAGGAAGAGGGTAGGAGGAGGGGAGAGGAGGAGGAGGAGAAGGGAGGAGGAGGGAGGAGGTAGTAGGATGGAGAAGTAAGAGGGAGGAGGTAGGAGGAGGAGGAGGGACGAGGAGGCAGGAGGAGGAAGAGGGTAGGAGGAGGAAGAGGGGAGAGGAGGAGAAGAATGGAGAAGGAGGGAGGAGGAGAAGGAGGAGTGAGGAGGAGAAGGAGGAGGCAGAGGGAGAAGAAGGAGGAGGAGGAAGGAGGGAGAGGAAGGAGGGAGAATGAGGAGGGGAGGAAGGAAAGGGAGGTGGAGGAGGAGGAGGTAGAGGGAGGAGGAGGAGGAGGAGGGAGGAAAAGGGAGGAGGAGGGAGGAGAAGGAAGAAGGAGGAGGAAGAGGGAGGAGGAGGATGGAAGAAGGAGGAGGAAGAGGGAGGAGGAGGAGGTAGAGGGAGGAGGAGGGAAGAGGGAGGAGGAGGAAGGAGGAGGAAGAGGGAGGAGGAGGGAGGAGGAGGAGTGAGGAGGTAGAGGGAGGAGGAGGAGGGAGGAAAATGGAGGAGGAGGGAGGAGAAGGAAGAAGGAGGAGGAGGGAGGAGGTAGAGGGAGGAGGAGGAGGAGGGAGGAGGAGGAGGGAGGAGGAGGAGTGAGGAGGTAGAGGGAGGAGGAGGAGGGAGGAAAAGGGAGGAGGAGGGAGGAGAAGGAAGAAGGAGGAGAAGGAAGAAGGAGGAGGAAGAGGGAGGAGGAGGATGGAAGAAGGAGGAGGAAGAGGGAGGAGGAGGATGGAGGAGGGAGAGGGAGGAAGAGGGAGGAGGAGGAAGTAGGAGGAAGAGGAGGGAGGAAAAGGGAGGAGGAGGGAGGAGAAGGAAGAAGGAGGAGAAGGAGGGAGGAGGGAGGAGGATAGAGGAGGAGGAGGGATGAGGAGGAAGAGGGAGGAGGAGGAATGTGAAGGGAGGAGGAGGGAGGAGGTAGAGAGAGGAGGAGGAGGGAGGAGGAGAATGGAGGAGGAGGGATAAGGAGGAGAGGGAGGAGGAGGGGGAGGAGGAGGGAGGAAGAAGGAGGAGGGAGGAAGACGGATGAGGGGGGGAGGGAGGGGTAGGAGGGGGAGGAGGAGAAGGGAGGAGAAGGGAGGAGGAGGAGGGAGCAGGAGGAAGGAGGAGGGAGGAGGAGGAGGAAGAGGGAGGAGGAGGGAGGAGGAAGAGAGAGGAGGGAGGAGGAAGAGAGAGGAGGGAGGAGGAGGGAGGAAGAGATAGGCGGAGAGAGGAGGAGGAGTAGGGATGAATAGGAGGGAGGAGAAGGGATGAGGAGGGATTAAGAGAAAGAGGGGGGAAAGGGGAGAAGGAGGAGGGAGGAGGAGGAGGAAGAGGGATGAGGAGGGAGGAGGAGGGAGGAGGGAGGATGAGGAGGAGGGAGGAGGAGGAGGGAGGATGGTGAAGGAGGAGGAGGAGGGAGGAGGGTGAAGGAGGAGGAGGGGGAGGAGGGAGTGGGAGGAGGAGGGAGAAGGAGGAGGAGGGAGGAAGAGAACGTAGGTGGGGGAGGATGAGAAGGGAGGAGGGAGAGGGAGGAGGAGGGAGGAGGAGGAGAGAGGAGGTGGAGGGAGAAGGAGGAGGGAGGAAGAGGTAGAAGGAGGAGGGAGAAGGAGGGAGGAGGAGACAGGTGGAATAGGAGGGAGGAGGAGGGATTAGGAAGAGGAGGGAGGAGTAGGGTGGAGGAGGAGGGGGAGGAGGAGGGAGGAGGAAGAGGGAGAAGGAGGGAGGAGGAGAGAGGAGGAGGAGGAGGAGAAGGTAGTAGGAGGAGGGAGAGGGAGGAGGAGGGAGGAGGAGGAGAGAGTAGGCGGAGGGAGGAGGCGGAGGGAGCAGGAAGAGGGAGGAAGAGGGAGGAGGAAGAGGGAGAAGGAGGGAGGAGAAGGAGGAGGGAGGAGGAAGGAGGAGTAGAGAGTGGGAGGAGGGAGGAGGCGGAGGGAGGAAGAGGGAGGAGGAAGAGGGAGAAGGGAGGAGGAGGGAGGAGGTAGTAGGATGATTGATTGCCATCCCACCAGGTTAATATGTTATCGCGGACCTCAGAGAGAAGTGTCTATGTAGAAGACCATTTCCTGGACGTACGTATTTTGGGAGGGGGAGGAGGGAGGAGGGAGGAGGAGGAAGAAGAAAAAAAAACTACGACAGTTGGCATCTCTGGATTGAAAGGAAGGCGTGTAGAAAATTTCATCTCAATCGGATGGGCCGTTCGCGAGCGTATAAAGGACATACATACATACAGAGATACAGACAGACAGAGATACGGAGATCCTTTTTTATATATAAGATGAGTCATCACACAATGAACAAATGTGGGTTACAGTTCATCATCTCACACAATCACAAGAGTGTCAATCACAGTTCATCATCTCACACAATCACCAGTGTCAATCACAGTTCACCATCTTAAACAATCAACAGAGTGTCAATCACAGTTCATCATCTCACAAAATCACGGAGTATCAATCACAGTTCACCATCTAACACAATCACAGTTCACAATCTGACATAATCACTGAGTATCGATCGCAGTTCATCATCTCACACAATCACCAGAGTGTCAATCACAGTTCATCATCTCACACAATCACCAGTGTATCAATCACAGTTCATCATCTCACAAAATCACGGAGTATCAATCACAGTTCACCATCTAACACAATCACAGTTCACAATCTGACATAATCACTGAGTATCGATCGCAGTTCATCATCTCACACAATCACCAGAGTGTCAATCACAGTTCACCATCTCACACAATCACCAGTGTATCAATCACAGTTCACCATCTCACACAATCACCAAGTGTCAATCACAGTTCACCATCTCACACAATCATCAGTGTCAATCACAGTTCATCATCTCACACAATCACAGAGTGTCAATCACAGTTCATCATCTCACACAATCACCAAGTGTCAATCACAGTTCACCATCTCACACAATCACCAGTGTGTCAATCACAGTTCACCATCTCACACAATCACCAAGTGTCAATCACAGTTCACCATCTCACACAATCATCAGTGTCAATCACAGTTCATCATCTCACACAATCACCAAGTGTCAATTACAGTTCACAATCTCACACAATCACCAAGTGTCAATCACAGTTCACCATCTCACACAATCATCAGTGTCAATCACAGTTCATCATCTCACACAATCACAGAGTGTCAATCACAGTTCACCATCTCACACAATCACAGAGTGTCAATCACAGTTCATCATCTAACACAATCACCAAGTGTCATTCACAGTTCACCATCTCACACAATCATCAGTGCCAATCACAGTTCACCATCTTACACAATCATCAGTGTCAATCACAGTTCACCATCATAGACAATCATCAGTGTCAATCACAGTTCACCATCTCATACAATCACCAGTGTCAATCACAGTTCACCATCTCACACAATCATCAGTGTCAATCACAGTTCACCATCTCACACAATCATCAGTGTCAATCACAGTTCACCATCTCACACAATCATCAGTGCCAATCACAGTTCACCATCTCAGACAATCATCAGTGTCAATCACAGTTCACCATCTCACACAATCATCAGTGTCAATCACAGTTCACCATCTCAGACAATCATCAGTGTCAATCACAGTTCACCATCTCACACAATCATAAGTGTCAATCACAGTTCATCATCTCACACAATCATCAGTGTCAATCATAGTTCATCATTTCACACAATGATTGAGTGATTGACACTCTGTGATTGTGTGAGATGATGAACTGTGATTGACACTGATGATTGTGTGAGATGGTGAACTGTGATTGACACTCTGTGATTGTGTGAGATGATGAACTGTGATTGACACTGATGATTGTGTGAGATGGTGAACTGTGATTGACACTTGGTGATTGTGTGAGATGGTGAACTGTGATTGACACTGATAATTGTGTGAGATGGTGAACTGTGATTGACACTGGTGATTGTGTGAGATGGTGAACTGTGATTGACACTGATGATTGTTTGAGATGGTGAACTGTGATTGACACTGATGATTGTGTGAGATGGTGAACTGTGATTGACACTGATGATTGTGTGAGATGGTGAACTGTGATTGACACTGGTGATTGTGTGAGATGGTGAACTGTGATTGACACTGGTGATTGTGTGAGATGGTGAACTGTGATTGACACTTGGTGATTGTGTGAGATGGTGAACTGTGATTGACACTGATGATTGTGTGAGATGATGAACTGTGATTGACACTGATGATTGTGTGAGATGGTGAACTGTGATTGATACTCTGGTGATTGTGTGAGATGGTGAACTGTGATTGACACACTGGTGATTGTGTGAGATTGTGAACTGTGATTGATACTCTGGTGATTGTGTGAGATGTTGAACTGTGATTGACACACTGGTGATTGTGTGAGATGGTGAACTGTGATTGACACACTGATGATTGTGTGAGATGGTGAACTGTGATTGACACACTGGTGATTGTGTGAGATGGTGAACTGTGATTGACACACTGGTTATTGTGTGAGATGGTGAACTGTGATTGACACACTGGTGATTGCGTGAGATGGTGAAATGTGATTGATACTCTGGTGATTGTGTGAGATGGTGAACTGTGATTGACACACTGGTGATTGTGTGAGATGGTGAACTGTTATTGACACACTGATGATTGTGTGAGATGGTGAACTGTGATTGATACTCTGTTGATTGTGTGAGATGGTGAACTGTGATTGACACACTGGTGATTGTGTGAGATGGTGAACTGTGATTGACACACTGATGATTGTGTGAGATGGTGAACTGTGATTGACACTGGTGATTGTGTGAGATGGTGAACTGTGATTGACACTGATGATTGTGTGAGATGGTGAACTGTGATTGACACTCTGTGATTGTGTGAGATGGTGAAATGTGATTGATACTTGCCACATATCAGTCACTGACACATAGCTGACTGAGAAAGGCTGAAGGGAGCTTCCCTAAAAGATGCACCGAATGGTACAGTTATAGAGTGCGCAGGGAAACTAGGGAAGCGTCACGAAAAACGTCACTAAGGGGGTTAGACTTGGGCTGCCGTCCTGTTCGGACGCAGCATGTCTTTTAAGCATGGCTAACATTCCGTTATGCCGCTTTTGTGTTGATCGTGTGTGTGTTTCAAAGTTTCTGTAGAGCGATTGAGTGTAGTCGACATGTGAGTAATTGAGTCGACATATTAAAGTCAATTTTGCGAGAGGAAAGTCGTTGTGGAGGTTTGTTCCAGTGGCTGTTTTGGTCTTCAGAACTCTGTTCCACCAGTGTCAATCACAGTTCACCATCTCACACAATCACAGTATCAATCACAGTTCACCATCTCACACAATCACCAGTGTCAATCACAGTTCACCATCTCACACAATCACCAGAGTATCAATCACAGTTCATCATCTCACACAATCACAGTATCAATCACAGCTCACCATCTCACACAATCACCAGAGTATCAATCACAGTTCACCATCTCACACAATCACAGTATCAATCACAGTTCATCATCTCACACAATCACCAAGTGTCAATCACAGTTCACCATCTCACACAATCACAGTATCAATCACAGTTCACCATCTCACACAATCACAATATCAATCACAGTTCACCATCTCACACAATCACCGAGTGTCAATCACAGTTCACCATCTCACCCAATCACAATATCAATCACAGTTCACCATCTCACACAATCACTGAGTGTCAATCACTATTTACCAGATATCTGTACAGGAGGTAGGCTGCCACTGTTTTCCTTCTTGGCAGTGACTTCAACCACTGTCACTTTAAGGAGATCCTGTGTGTACTTTGTGAACTTAATTAAAGAGATCCTCTGTGTACTGTTGTGAACTTGTCATTTAAGGAGATCCTCTGTGTACTGTTGTGAACTTGTCATTTAAGGAGATCCTCTGTGTACTGTTGTGAACTTGTCATTTAAGGAGATCCTCTGTGTACTGTTGTGAACCTGTCACTTTAACAAGATCCTCTGTGTACTGTTGTGAACCTGTCACTTTAACAAGATCCTCTGTGTACCATTGTGAACTTGTCTTTTTAACGAGATCCTGTCTACCATCGTATACTTGTCTGTTTAACGAGATCCTGTTTCCTGTTGTGTACTTGTCTGTTTAATGAGATCCTGTCTCCCGTTGTGTACTTGTCTGTTGAATGAGATCCTGTCTCCCGTTGTGAACTTGTCTGTTTAACGAGATCCTGTCTACCATTGTGAACTTGTCTTTTTAATGAGATCCTCTGTCTACCGTTGTGAACTTGTCTCTTCAATGAGATCCTGTCTCCCATTGTGAACTTGTCTCTTCAACGAGATCCTGTCTACCATTGTGAACTTGTCTCTTTAACCCTTTACCGGGCAAATCATTCCAAAGCGTCCGAACCCCGAAACGAGCAAATCGTCTGAACACGTCCAAGCTACTACTAGCATTGTAAAAACGCGATCGTGTGGCTTTCGGAGATGTCCAATTGTCTACTTTGGGTTTCCCCGCTTGACAACGTGGCCGCCATTTTCAAGCATGTACTATGAATTTGAACGGATTTTGTTTATAGTTTTCGGGGTTTTTACGCTTAGTTTTTCAAAGCGGATTTTGACGATTCTTCAAGTGATAGTGGAGATTTCGCTGGGTTCAATTTAAGTGACATTTAAGTGCACAAATTTGACTGAATCAGAGCTAGATATCAGTGGTTAGCGTTACTTTGCGTTAGCAGTCTGAGTCGAACTTTATAAAGAAAGTGATTCTGATTCTGAAAATGTGTTTGTAAATTGCTGTATAAATGACTGACAATCACAAACAATATGTTGTATTTTGTAAATATTTGTGTTCATGTGTGGATTACCGGGAACATTCACGTAAGTAAAATACTCTGCATGCTTTTTACTTCATTTTGTTTTTTATTTAAGTAAAATTGGTTGACTAACAACTTTTATGTGATGATTTTACTAACGTAACCTGAAATTTTACCGAACCTCAAAATTCTTCTTGCCCGTTCAGGTCTACAAAACGGACAAACGTCTGCCCTGTAAAGGGTTAACGAGATCATGTCTCCTGTTGTGAACTTGTCTCTTTAACGAGATCCTGTCTCCCGTTGTGAACTTGTCTTTTTAACAAGATCCTCTGTCTACCATTGTGAACTTGTCTCTTTAACGAGATCCTGTCTCCTGTTGTGAACTTGTCTCTTTAATGAGATCCGTGTCTGTGTAACGAGCTGCTGTCACCTGTAATCTTGGCTTACCTGCTGGTGTTTGTCTGTGACCGGTCTCTGACTGCGACAACCCAGCACACACGATGTAGTGTCCTCTGTCTCACCAGGATAAGCATTCTTGCAATCTGTGAGAGGTCAGGTTACATATGACAGTTTGGTTCATGAACACACATCATATCATTGCACACCACACATCCCACCATTGTGCACCACACAACAGTGTTGCAGAGTATATGCAGTCTCAAACGATTTCTGTAAAGCCTCAAACAGCCACAGTATGTACAGTCACAAACAGTATATGTACAGTCACAAACAGTATATGTACAGCCGCAAACAGTATATGTACAGCCGCAAACAGTATATGTACAGTCGCAAACAGTATATGTACAGTCACAAACAGTATATGTACAGCCGCAAACAGTATATGTACAGTCGCAAACATTATATATACAGTCACAAACAGTATATGTACAGCCGCAAACAGTATATGTACAGTCACAAACAGTATATGCACATACATACGGACACCCACAGAAAAACAATGTTTGGCCATATAGCCAAAAACAGTGTATGTATAGCCACAAACAGTGTATATATAGCCACAAACATTGTATTTATTACCACAAACGGTGTATGTACAATGTCCAAACATAAAGTGAGATGAACATAAACGGTGTATGTACAATGTCCAAACATAAAGTGAGATGAACATAAACCGTGTCTGTACAATGTTCAAACATAAAGTGACATAAAGTGAGGTGAACATAAACGGTGTCTGTACAATGTTCAAACATAAAGTAAGATGAGCACAAGCAACTTACTGTCGTAGCATGACCTCAGGGTGCCATTGACGTCGCCGTTCTCTGTCACCATCTTTATGATTGAGTAAAGTCGACATCCTCTCAGGCAGGACTCTCCCAACACACCCTGCACAAGCCAACACAGAAAGGAGTTCAATGCGCCATGCTAGGTGCTCACACAACACGTTCTCTCATCACTATACCAGATGCTCACAATAACAGGTTCTCTCATCACTTTACCAGAACCTCACATAACACGTTCTCTCGTCACTTTACTGTGATGACTACCACTAATCAGAACACTGTGACTGACAACTACGCCTAAGCAGTACATCATGATAACTATCCCTAAGATAAATAGTGTGACAGCTATTTTCTAATAGGATAACTGCAAAAGCTACATCGAAGTATTACCCTGTCACAGCCATTTTCTAATAGGAATACTGCAAAGACTACATCTAATTGTGTCAGGGAGTCTCTGTGGCGAAGTGGTCAAGCAGTTTGACTCGAGCTCCGAAGGTTGTGGGTTCGATTCCGGGCCGCACCCTTCGGTTTACGAGTTAAATGTTTCGGAGACTCCTGTGGGTCGTCGCTAAAAGCTACGGAGTTCGTGCTTTCTGCGACGCTTTCCGTGCTGCGGAAAGAGACCGAGCCATATGGGATAAAACCCGGTGCAATGAAGTCGACCCTGTCGACTTTTAAGCGACTTTTTTTTTAAAAATTGTTTCAGCTCTGACAGAGGCGACCATCTATCACAGTCAGGTTGTCTCAGCTCTGACAGGGGCTGTCATCTATCACAGTCAGGTTGTGTGAGCTCTGACAGGGGCTGTCATCTATCACAGTCAGATTGTCTCAGCTCTGACAGGGGCTGTCATCTATCACAGTCAGGTTGTCTCAGCTCTGACAGGGGCTGTCATCTATCACAGTCAGGTTGTCTCAGCTCTGACACGGGCTGTCATCTATCACAGTCAGGTTGTCTCAGCTCTGACAGGGGCTGTCATCTATCACAGTCAGGTTGTCTCAGCTCTGACAGGGGCTGTCATCTATCACAGTCTGGTTGTCTCAGCTCTGACAGGGGCTGTCATCTACCACAGTCAGGTTGTCTCAGCTCTGACAGGGGCTGTCATCTATCACAGTCAGGTTGTCTCAGCTCTGACAGGGGCTGTCATCTATCACAGTCAGGTTGTCTCAGCTCTGACAGGGGCTGTCATCTATCACAGTCAGGTTGTCTCAGCTCTGACAGGGGCTGTCATCTATCACAGTCAGGTTGTCTCAGCTCTGACAGGGGCTGTCATCTATCACAGCCAGGTTGTGTGAGCTCTGACAGGGGCTGTCATCTATCACAGTCAGGTTGTCTCAGCTCTGACAGGGGCTGCCATCTATCACAGTCAGGTTATGTGAGCTCTGAAAGGGGCTGTCATCTATCACAGTCAGGTTGTCTCAGCTCTGACAGGGGTTGTCATCTATCACAGTCAGGTTGTGTGAGCTCTGACAGGGGCTGTCATCTATCACAGTCAGGTTGTCTCAGCTCTGACAGGGGCTGTCATCTACCACAGTCTGGTTGTCTCAGCTCTGACAGGGGCTGTCATCGATCACAGTCTGGTTGTCTCAGCGCTGACAGGGGCTGTCATCTATCACAGTCTGGTTGTCTCAGCTCTGACAGGGGCTGTCATCTATCACAGCCAGGTTGTGTGAGCTCTGACAGGGGCTGTCATCTATCACAGTCAGGTTGTGTGAGCTCTAACAGGGGTTGTCATCTATCACAGTCAGGTTATGTGAGCTCTGACAGGGGCTGTCATCTATCACAGTCTGGTTGTCTCAGCTCTGACAGGGGCTGTCATCTATCACAGTCAGGTTGTCTCTGCTCTGACAGGGGCTGTCATCTATCACAGTCTGGTTGTCTCAGCTCTGACAGGGGCTGTCATCTATCACAGTCAGGTTGTCTCAGCTCTGACAGGGGCTGTCATCTATCACAGTCTGGTTGTCTCAGCTCTGACAGGGGCTGTCATCTATCACAGTCAGGTTGTCTCAGCTCTGACAGGGGCTGTCATCTATCACAGTCTGGTTGTCTCAGCTCTGACAGGGGTTGTCATCTATCACAGTCAGGTTATGTGAGCTCTGACAGGGGCTGTCATCTATCACAGTCAGGTTGTCTCAGCTCTGACAGGGGCTGCCATCTATCACAGTCAGGTTGTCTCAGCTCTGACAGGGGCTGTCATCTATCACAGTCAGGTTGTCTCAGCTCTGACACGGGCTGCCATCTATCACAGTCAGGTTGTCTCAGCTCTGACAGGGGCTGTCATCTATCACAGTCTGGTTGTCTCAGCTCTGACAGGGGCTGTCATCTATCACAGTCTGGTTGTCTCAGCTCTGACAGGGGCTGTCATCTATCACAGTCAGGTTGTCTCAGCTCTGACAGGGGCTGTCATCTATCACAGTCAGGTTGTCTCAGCTCTGACAGGGGCTGTCATATATCACAGTCAGGTTGTCTCAGCTCTGACAGGGGCTGTCATCTATCACAGTCAGGTTGTGTGAGCTCTGACAGGGGCTGTCATCTATCACAGTCAGGTTGTCTCAGCTCTGACAGGGGCTGTCATCTATCACAGCCAGGTTGTGTGAGCTCTGACAGGGGCTGTCATCTATCACAGTCAGGTTGTCTCAGCTCTGACAGGGGCTGCCATCTATCACAGTCAGGTTATGTGAGCTCTGACAGGGGCTGTCATCTATCACAGTCAGGTTGTCTCAGCTCTGACAGGGGTTGTCATCTATCACAGTCAGGTTGTCTCAGCTCTGACAGGGGCTGTCATCTATCACAGTCAGGTTGTCTCAGCTCTGACAGGGGCTGTCATCTATCACAGTCTGGTTGTCTCAGCTCTGACAGGGGCTGTCATCTATCACAGTCTGGTTGTCTCAGCGCTGACAGGGGCTGTCATCTATCACAGTCTGGTTGTCTCAGCTCTGACAGGGGCTGTCATCTATCACAGCCAGGTTGTGTGAGCTCTGACAGGGGCTGTCATCTATCACAGTCAGGTTGTGTGAGCTCTGACAGGGGTTGTCATCTATCACAGTCAGGTTATGTGAGCTCTGACAGGGGCTGTCATCTATCACAGTCTGGTTGTCTCAGCTCTGACAGGGGCTGTCATCTATCACAGTCAGGTTGTCTCAGCTCTGACAGGGGCTGTCATCTATCACAGTCTGGTTGTCTCAGCTCTGACAGGGGCTGTCATCTATCACAGTCAGGTTGTCTCAGCTCTGACAGGGGCTGTCATCTATCACAGTCTGGTTGTCTCAGCTCTGACAGGGGCTGTCATCTATCACAGTCAGGTTGTCTCAGCTCTGACAGAGGCTGTCATCTATCACAGTCTGGTTGTCTCAGCTCTGACAGGGGTTGTCATCTATCACAGTCAGGTTATGTGAGCTCTCACAGGGGCTGTCATCTATCACAGTCAGGTTGTCTTAGCTCTGACAGGGGCTGTCATCTATCACAGTCAGGTTGTCTCAGCTCTGACAGGGGCTGTCATCTATCACAGTCTGGTTGTCTCAGCTCTGACAGGGGCTGTCATCTATCACAGTCTGGTTGTCTCAGCTCTGACAGGGGCTGTCATCTATCACAGTCTGGTTGTCTCAGCTCTGACAGGGGCTGTCATCTATCACAGTCAGGTTGTCTCAGCTCTGACAGGGGCTGTCATCTATCACAGTCAGGTTGTCTCAGCTCTGACAGGGGCTGTCATCTATCACAGTCAGGTTGTCTCAGCTCTGACAGGGGCTGTCATCTATCACAGTCTGGTTGTCTCAGCTCTGACAGGGGCTGTCATCTATCACAGTCAGGTTGTCTCAGCTCTGACAGGGTCTGTCATCTATCACAGTCTGGTTGTCTCAGCTCTGACAGGGGCTGTCATCTATCACAGTCAGGTTGTCTCAGCTCTGACAGGGGCTGTCATCTATCACAGTCTGGTTGTCTCAGCGCTGACAGGGGCTGTCATCTATCACAGTCTGGTTGTCTCAGCTCTGACAGGGGCTGTCATCTATCACAGTCTGGTTGTCTCAGCTCTGACAGGGGCTGTCATCTATCACAGTCAGGTTGTCTCAGCTCTGACAGGGGCTGTCATCTATCACAGTCTGGTTGTCTCAGCTCTGACAGGGGCTGTCATCTATCACAGTCAGGTTGTCTCAGCTCTGACAGGGGCTGTCATCTATCACAGTCAGGTTGTCTCAGCTCTGACAGGGGCTGTCATCTATCACAGTCAGGTTGTCTCAGCTCTGACAGGGGCTGTCATCTATCACAGTCAGGTTGTCTCAGCTCTGACAGGGGCTGTCATCTATCACAGTCAGGTTGTCTCAGCTCTGACAGGGGCTGTCATCTATCACAGTCAGGTTGTCTCAGCTCTGACAGGGGCTGTCATCGATCACAGTCAGGTTGTCTCAGCTCTGACAGGGGCTGTCATCTATCACAGTCAGGTTGTCTCAGCTCTGACAGGGGCTGTCATCTATCACAGTTAGGTTGTCTCAGCTCTGACAGGGGCTGTCATCTATCACAGTCAGGTTGTCTCAGCTCTGACAGGGGCTGTCATCTATCACAGTCAGGTTGTGTGAGCTCTGACAGGGGCTGTCATCTATCACAGTCAGGTTGTGTGAGCTCTGACAAGGGCGACCATCTATCACAGTCAGGTTGTGTGAGCTCTGACAGGGGCTGTCATCTATCACAGTCAGGTTGTGTGAGCTCTGACAGGGGCGACCATCTATCACAGTCAGGTTGTGTGAGCTCTGACAGGGGCTGTCATCTATCACAGTCAGGTTGTCTCAGCTCTGACAGGGGCTGTCATCTATCACAGTCAGGTTGTCTCAGCTCTGACAGGGGCTGTCATCTATCACAGTCTGGTTGTCTCAGCTCTGACAGGGGCTGTCATCTATCACAGCCAGGTTGTGTGAGCTCTGACAGGGGCTGTCATCTATCACAGCCAGGTTGTGTGAGCTCTGACAGGGGCTGTCATCTATCACAGTCAGGTTGTCTCAGCTCTGACAGGGGCTGTCATCTATCACAGTCAGGTTGTCTCAGCTCTGACAGGGGCTGTCATCTATCACAGTCAGGTTGTCTCAGCTCTGACAGGGGCTGTCATCTATCACAGTCAGGTTGTGTGAGCTCTGACAGGGGCTGTCATCTATCATAGTCAGGTTGTCTCAGCTCTGACAGGGGCTGTCATCTATCACAGTCTGGTTGTGTGAGCTCTGACAGGGGCTGTCATCTATCACAGTCAGGTTGTGTGAGCTCTGACAGGGGCTGTCATCTATCACAGTCAGGTTGTGTGAGCTCTGACAGGGGCTGTCATCTATCACAGTCAGGTTGTGTGAGCTCTGACAGGGGCTGTCATCTATCACAGTCAGGTTGTCTCAGCTCTGACAGGGGCTGTCATCTATCACAGTCAGGTTATGTGAGCTCTGACAGGGGCTGTCAGCTATCACAGTCAGGTTGTCTCAGCTCTGACAGGGGCTGTCATCTATCACAGTCAGGTTGTGTGAGCTCTGACAGGGGCTGTCATCTATCACAGTCAGGTTGTCTCAGCTCTGACAGGGGCTGTCATCTATCACAGTCAGGTTATGTGAGCTCTGACAGGGGCTGTCATCTATCACAGTCAGGTTGTCTCAGCTCTGACAGGGGTTGTCATCTATCACAGTCTGGTTGTCTCAGCTCTGACAGGGGCTGTCAACTATCACAGTCAGGTTGTCTCAGCTCTGACAGGGGCTGTCTTCTATCACAGTCAGGTTATGTGAGCTCTGACAGGGGCTGTCATCTATCACAATCAGGTTGTCTCAGCTCTGACAGGGGCTGTCATCTATCACAGTCAGGTTATGTGAGCTCTGACAGGGGCTGTCATCTATCACAGTCAGGTTGTCTCAGCTCTGACAGGGGCTGTCATCTATCACAGTCAGGTTATGTGAGCTCTGACAGGGGCTGTCATCTATCACAGTCAGGTTGTCTCAGCTCTGACAGGGGCTGCCATCTATCACAGTCAGGTTATGTGAGCTCTGACAGGGGCTGTCATCTATCACAGTCAGGTTGTCTCAGCTCTGACAGGGGTTGTCATCTATCACAGTCAGGTTGTGTGAGCTCTGACAGGGGCTGTCATCTATCACAGTCAGGTTGTCTCAGCTCTGACAGGGGCTGTCATCTATCACAGTCTGGTTGTCTCAGCTCTGACAGGGGCTGTCATCGATCACAGTCTGGTTGTCTCAGCGCTGACAGGGGCTGTCATCTATCACAGTCTGGTTGTCTCAGCTCTGACAGGGGCTGTCATCTATCACAGCCAGGTTGTGTGAGCTCTGACAGGGGCTGTCATCTATCACAGTCAGGTTGTGTGAGCTCTAACAGGGGTTGTCATCTATCACAGTCAGGTTATGTGAGCTCTGACAGGGGCTGTCATCTATCACAGTCTGGTTGTCTCAGCTCTGACAGGGGCTGTCATCTATCACAGTCAGGTTGTCTCAGCTCTGACAGGGGCTGTCATCTATCACAGTCTGGTTGTCTCAGCTCTGACAGGGGCTGTCATCTATCACAGTCAGGTTGTCTCAGCTCTGACAGGGGCTGTCATCTATCACAGTCTGGTTGTCTCAGCTCTGACAGGGGCTGTCATCTATCACAGTCAGGTTGTCTCAGCTCTGACAGGGGCTGTCATCTATCACAGTCTGGTTGTCTCAGCTCTGACAGGGGTTGTCATCTATCACAGTCAGGTTATGTGAGCTCTGACAGGGGCTGTCATCTATCACAGTCAGGTTGTCTCAGCTCTGACAGGGGCTGCCATCTATCACAGTCAGGTTGTCTCAGCTCTGACAGGGGCTGTCATCTATCACAGTCAGGTTGTCTCAGCTCTGACACGGGCTGTCATCTATCACAGTCAGGTTGTCTCAGCTCTGACAGGGGCTGTCATCTATCACAGTCAGGTTGTCTCAGCTCTGACAGGGGCTGTCATCTATCACAGTCTGGTTGTCTCAGCTCTGACAGGGGCTGTCATCTATCACAGTCAGGTTGTCTCAGCTCTGACAGGGGCTGTCATCTATCACAGTCAGGTTGTCTCAGCTCTGACAGGGGCTGTCATATATCACAGTCAGGTTGTCTCAGCTCTGACAGGGGCTGTCATCTATCACAGTCAGGTTGTGTGAGCTCTGACAGGGGCTGTCATCTATCACAGTCAGGTTGTCTCAGCTCTGACAGGGGCTGTCATCTATCACAGCCAGGTTGTGTGAGCTCTGACAGGGGCTGTCATCTATCACAGTCAGGTTGTCTCAGCTCTGACAGGGGCTGCCATCTATCACAGTCAGGTTATGTGAGCTCTGACAGGGGCTGTCATCTATCACAGTCAGGTTGTCTCAGCTCTGACAGGGGTTGTCATCTATCACAGTCAGGTTGTGTGAGCTCTGACAGGGGCTGTCATCTATCACAGTCAGGTTGTCTCAGCTCTGACAGGGGCTGTCATCTATCACAGTCTGGTTGTCTCAGCTCTGACAGGGGCTGTCATCTATCACAGTCTGGTTGTCTCAGCGCTGACAGGGGCTGTCATCTATCACAGTCTGGTTGTCTCAGCTCTGACAGGGGCTGTCATCTATCACAGCCAGGTTGTGTGAGCTCTGACAGGGGCTGTCATCTATCACAGTCAGGTTGTGTGAGCTCTGACAGGGGTTGTCATCTATCACAGTCAGGTTATGTGAGCTCTGACAGGGGCTGTCATCTATCACAGTCTGGTTGTCTCAGCTCTGACAGGGGCTGTCATCTATCACAGTCAGGTTGTCTCAGCTCTGACAGGGGCTGTCATCTATCACAGTCTGGTTGTCTCAGCTCTGACAGGGGCTGTCATCTATCACAGTCAGGTTGTCTCAGCTCTGACAGGGGCTGTCATCTATCACAGTCTGGTTGTCTCAGCTCTGACAGGGGCTGTCATCTATCACAGTCAGGTTGTCTCAGCTCTGACAGAGGCTGTCATCTATCACAGTCTGGTTGTCTCAGCTCTGACAGGGGTTGTCATCTATCACAGTCAGGTTATGTGAGCTCTGACAGGGGCTGTCATCTATCACAGTCAGGTTGTCTCAGCTCTGACAGGGGCTGTCATCTATCACAGTCAGGTTGTCTCAGCTCTGACAGGGGCTGTCATCTATCACAGTCTGGTTGTCTCAGCTCTGACAGGGGCTGTCATCTATCACAGTCTGGTTGTCTCAGCTCTGACAGGGGCTGTCATCTATCACAGTCTGGTTGTCTCAGCTCTGACAGGGGCTGTCATCTATCACAGTCAGGTTGTCTCAGCTCTGACAGGGGCTGTCATCTATCACAGTCAGGTTGTCTCAGCTCTGACAGGGGCTGTCATCTATCACAGTCAGGTTGTCTCAGCTCTGACAGGGGTTGTCATCTATCACAGTCTGGTTGTCTCAGCTCTGACAGGGGCTGTCATCTATCACAGTCAGGTTGTCTCAGCTCTGACAGGGTCTGTCATCTATCACAGTCTGGTTGTCTCAGCTCTGACAGGGGCTGTCATCTATCACAGTCATGTTGTCTCAGCTCTGACAGGGGCTGTCATCTATCACAGTCTGGTTGTCTTAGCGCTGACAGGGGCTGTCATCTATCACAGTCTGGTTGTCTCAGCTCTGACAGGGGCTGTCATCTATCACAGTCTGGTTGTCTCAGCTCTGACAGGGGCTGTCATCTATCACAGTCAGGTTGTCTCAGCTCTGACAGGGGCTGTCATCTATCACAGTCTGGTTGTCTCAGCTCTGACAGGGGCTGTCATCTATCACAGTCAGGTTGTCTCAGCTCTGACAGGGGCTGTCATCTATCACAGTCAGGTTGTCTCAGCTCTGACAGGGGCTGTCATCTATCACAGTCAGGTTGTCTCAGCTCTGACAGGGGCTGTCATCTATCACAGTCAGGTTGTCTCAGCTCTGACAGGGGCTGTCATCTATCACAGTCAGGTTGTCTCAGCTCTGACAGGGGCTGTCATCTATCACAGTCAGGTTGTCTCAGCTCTGACAGGGGCTGTCATCGATCACAGTCAGGTTGTCTCAGCTCTGACAGGGGCGACCATCTATCACAGTCAGGTTGTCTCAGCTCTGACAGGGGCTGTCATCTATCACAGTTAGGTTGTCTCAGCTCTGACAGGGGCTGTCATCTATCACAGTCAGGTTGTCTCAGCTCTGACAGGGGCTGTCATCTATCACAGTCAGGTTGTGTGAGCTCTGACAGGGGCTGTCATCTATCACAGTCAGGTTGTGTGAGCTCTGACAAGGGCGACCATCTATCACAGTCAGGTTGTGTGAGCTCTGACAGGGGCTGTCATCTATCACAGTCAGGTTGTGTGAGCTCTGACAGGGGCGACCATCTATCACAGTCAGGTTGTGTGAGCTCTGACAGGGGCTGTCATCTATCACAGTCAGGTTGTCTCAGCTCTGACAGGGGCTGTCATCTATCACAGTCAGGTTGTCTCAGCTCTGACAGGGGCTGTCATCTATCACAGTCTGGTTGTCTCAGCTCTGACAGGGGCTGTCATCTATCACAGCCAGGTTGTGTGAGCTCTGACAGGGGCTGTCATCTATCACAGCCAGGTTGTGTGAGCTCTGACAGGGGCTGTCATCTATCACAGTCAGGTTGTCTCAGCTCTGACAGGGGCTGTCATCTATCACAGTCAGGTTGTCTCAGCTCTGACAGGGGCTGTCATCTATCACAGTCAGGTTGTCTCAGCTCTGACAGGGGCTGTCATCTATCACAGTCAGGTTGTGTGAGCTCTGACAGGGGCTGTCATCTATCACAGTCAGGTTGTCTCAGCTCTGACAGGGGCTGTCATCTATCACAGTCTGGTTGTGTGAGCTCTGACAGGGGCTGTCATCTATCACAGTCAGGTTGTGTGAGCTCTGACAGGGGCTGTCATCTATCACAGTCAGGTTGTCTCAGCTCTGACAGGGGCTGCCATCTATCACAGTCAGGTTGTCTCAGCTCTGACAGGGGCTGTCATCTATCACAGTCAGGTTGTCTCAGCTCTGACACGGGCTGTCATCTATCACAGTCAGGTTGTCTCAGCTCTGACAGGGGCTGTCATCTATCACAGTCAGGTTGTCTCAGCTCTGACAGGGGCTGTCATCTATCACAGTCTGGTTGTCTCAGCTCTGACAGGGGCTGTCATCTATCACAGTCAGGTTGTCTCAGCTCTGACAGGGGCTGTCATCTATCACAGTCAGGTTGTCTCAGCTCTGACAGGGGCTGTCATATATCACAGTCAGGTTGTCTCAGCTCTGACAGGGGCTGTCATCTATCACAGTCAGGTTGTGTGAGCTCTGACAGGGGCTGTCATCTATCACAGTCAGGTTGTCTCAGCTCTGACAGGGGCTGTCATCTATCACAGCCAGGTTGTGTGAGCTCTGACAGGGGCTGTCATCTATCACAGTCAGGTTGTCTCAGCTCTGACAGGGGCTGCCATCTATCACAGTCAGGTTATGTGAGCTCTGACAGGGGCTGTCATCTATCACAGTCAGGTTGTCTCAGCTCTGACAGGGGTTGTCATCTATCACAGTCAGGTTGTGTGAGCTCTGACAGGGGCTGTCATCTATCACAGTCAGGTTGTCTCAGCTCTGACAGGGGCTGTCATCTATCACAGTCTGGTTGTCTCAGCTCTGACAGGGGCTGTCATCTATCACAGTCTGGTTGTCTCAGCGCTGACAGGGGCTGTCATCTATCACAGTCTGGTTGTCTCAGCTCTGACAGGGGCTGTCATCTATCACAGCCAGGTTGTGTGAGCTCTGACAGGGGCTGTCATCTATCACAGTCAGGTTGTGTGAGCTCTGACAGGGGTTGTCATCTATCACAGTCAGGTTATGTGAGCTCTGACAGGGGCTGTCATCTATCACAGTCTGGTTGTCTCAGCTCTGACAGGGGCTGTCATCTATCACAGTCAGGTTGTCTCAGCTCTGACAGGGGCTGTCATCTATCACAGTCTGGTTGTCTCAGCTCTGACAGGGGCTGTCATCTATCACAGTCAGGTTGTCTCAGCTCTGACAGGGGCTGTCATCTATCACAGTCTGGTTGTCTCAGCTCTGACAGGGGCTGTCATCTATCACAGTCAGGTTGTCTCAGCTCTGACAGAGGCTGTCATCTATCACAGTCTGGTTGTCTCAGCTCTGACAGGGGTTGTCATCTATCACAGTCAGGTTATGTGAGCTCTGACAGGGGTTGTCATCTATCACAGTCAGGTTGTCTCAGCTCTGACAGGGGCTGTCATCTATCACAGTCAGGTTGTCTCAGCTCTGACAGGGGCTGTCATCTATCACAGTCTGGTTGTCTCAGCTCTGACAGGGGCTGTCATCTATCACAGTCTGGTTGTCTCAGCTCTGACAGTGGCTGTCATCTATCACAGTCTGGTTGTCTCAGCTCTGACAGGGGCTGTCATCTATCACAGTCAGGTTGTCTCAGCTCTGACAGGGGCTGTCATCTATCACAGTCAGGTTGTCTCAGCTCTGACAGGGGCTGTCATCTATCACAGTCAGGTTGTCTCAGCTCTGACAGGGGCTGTCATCTATCACAGTCTGGTTGTCTCAGCTCTGACAGGGGCTGTCATCTATCACAGTCAGGTTGTCTCAGCTCTGACAGGGTCTGTCATCTATCACAGTCTGGTTGTCTCAGCTCTGACAGGGGCTGTCATCTATCACAGTCAGGTTGTCTCAGCTCTGACAGGGGCTGTCATCTATCACAGTCTGGTTGTCTCAGCGCTGACAGGGGCTGTCATCTATCACAGTCTGGTTGTCTCAGCTCTGACAGGGGCTGTCATCTATCACAGTCTGGTTGTCTCAGCTCTGACAGGGGCTGTCATCTATCACAGTCAGGTTGTCTCAGCTCTGACAGGGGCTGTCATCTATCACAGTCTGGTTGTCTCAGCTCTGACAGGGGCTGTCATCTATCACAGTCAGGTTGTCTCAGCTCTGACAGGGGCTGTCATCTATCACAGTCAGGTTGTCTCAGCTCTGACAGGGGCTGTCATCTATCACAGTCAGGTTGTCTCAGCTCTGACAGGGGCTGTCATCTATCACAGTCAGGTTGTGTGAGCTCTGACAGGGGCTGTCATCTATCACAGTCAGGTTGTCTCAGCTCTGACAGGGGCTGTCATCTATCACAGTCTGGTTGTGTGAGCTCTGACAGGGGCTGTCATCTATCACAGTCAGGTTGTGTGAGCTCTGACAGGGGCTGTCATCTATCACAGTCAGGTTGTCTCAGCTCTGACAGGGGCTGCCATCTATCACAGTCAGGTTGTCTCAGCTCTGACAGGGGCTGTCATCTATCACAGTCAGGTTGTCTCAGCTCTGACACGGGCTGTCATCTATCACAGTCAGGTTGTCTCAGCTCTGACAGGGGCTGTCATCTATCACAGTCAGGTTGTCTCAGCTCTGACAGGGGCTGTCATCTATCACAGTCTGGTTGTCTCAGCTCTGACAGGGGCTGTCATCTATCACAGTCAGGTTGTCTCAGCTCTGACAGGGGCTGTCATCTATCACAGTCAGGTTGTCTCAGCTCTGACAGGGGCTGTCATATATCACAGTCAGGTTGTCTCAGCTCTGACAGGGGCTGTCATCTATCACAGTCAGGTTGTGTGAGCTCTGACAGGGGCTGTCATCTATCACAGTCAGGTTGTCTCAGCTCTGACAGGGGCTGTCATCTATCACAGCCAGGTTGTGTGAGCTCTGACAGGGGCTGTCATCTATCACAGTCAGGTTGTCTCAGCTCTGACAGGGGCTGCCTTCTATCACAGTCAGGTTATGTGAGCTCTGACAGGGGCTGTCATCTATCACAGTCAGGTTGTCTCAGCTCTGACAGGGGTTGTCATCTATCACAGTCAGGTTGTGTGAGCTCTGACAGGGGCTGTCATCTATCACAGTCAGGTTGTCTCAGCTCTGACAGGGGCTGTCATCTATCACAGTCTGGTTGTCTCAGCTCTGACAGGGGCTGTCATCTATCACAGTCTGGTTGTCTCAGCGCTGACAGGGGCTGTCATCTATCACAGTCTGGTTGTCTCAGCTCTGACAGGGGCTGTCATCTATCACAGCCAGGTTGTGTGAGCTCTGACAGGGGCTGTCATCTATCACAGTCAGGTTGTGTGAGCTCTGACAGGGGTTGTCATCTATCACAGTCAGGTTATGTGAGCTCTGACAGGGGCTGTCATCTATCACAGTCTGGTTGTCTCAGCTCTGACAGGGGCTGTCATCTATCACAGTCAGGTTGTCTCAGCTCTGACAGGGGCTGTCATCTATCACAGTCTGGTTGTCTCAGCTCTGACAGGGGCTGTCATCTATCACAGTCAGGTTGTCTCAGCTCTGACAGGGGCTGTCATCTATCACAGTCTGGTTGTCTCAGCTCTGACAGGGGCTGTCATCTATCACAGTCAGGTTGTCTCAGCTCTGACAGAGGCTGTCATCTATCACAGTCTGGTTGTCTCAGCTCTGACAGGGGTTGTCATCTATCACAGTCAGGTTATGTGAGCTCTGACAGGGGCTGTCATCTATCACAGTCAGGTTGTCTCAGCTCTGACAGGGGCTGTCATCTATCACAGTCAGGTTGTCTCAGCTCTGACAGGGGCTGTCATCTATCACAGTCTGGTTGTCTCAGCTCTGACAGGGGCTGTCATCTATCACAGTCTGGTTGTCTCAGCTCTGACAGTGGCTGTCATCTATCACAGTCTGGTTGTCTCAGCTCTGACAGGGGCTGTCATCTATCACAGTCAGGTTGTCTCAGCTCTGACAGGGGCTGTCATCTATCACAGTCAGGTTGTCTCAGCTCTGACAGGGGCTGTCATCTATCACAGTCAGGTTGTCTCAGCTCTGACAGGGGCTGTCATCTATCACAGTCTGGTTGTCTCAGCTCTGACAGGGGCTGTCATCTATCACAGTCAGGTTGTCTCAGCTCTGACAGGGTCTGTCATCTATCACAGTCTGGTTGTCTCAGCTCTGACAGGGGCTGTCATCTATCACAGTCAGGTTGTCTCAGCTCTGACAGGGGCTGTCATCTATCACAGTCTGGTTGTCTCAGCGCTGACAGGGGCTGTCATCTATCACAGTCTGGTTGTCTCAGCTCTGACAGGGGCTGTCATCTATCACAGTCTGGTTGTCTCAGCTCTGACAGGGGCTGTCATCTATCACAGTCAGGTTGTCTCAGCTCTGACAGGGGCTGTCATCTATCACAGTCTGGTTGTCTCAGCTCTGACAGGGGCTGTCATCTATCACAGTCAGGTTGTCTCAGCTCTGACAGGGGCTGTCATCTATCACAGTCAGGTTGTCTCAGCTCTGACAGGGGCTGTCATCTATCACAGTCAGGTTGTCTCAGCTCTGACAGGGGCTGTCATCTATCACAGTCAGGTTGTCTCAGCTCTGACAGGGGCTGTCATCTATCACAGTCAGGTTGTCTCAGCTCTGACAGGGGCTGTCATCTATCACAGTCAGGTTGTCTCAGCTCTGACAGGGGCTGTCATCGATCACAGTCAGGTTGTCTCAGCTCTGACAGGGGCTGTCATCTATCACAGTCAGGTTGTCTCAGCTCTGACAGGGGCTGTCATCTATCACAGTTAGGTTGTCTCAGCTCTGACAGGGGCTGTCATCTATCACAGTCAGGTTGTCTCAGCTCTGACAGGGGCTGTCATCTATCACAGTCAGGTTGTGTGAGCTCTGACAGGGGCTGTCATCTATCACAGTCAGGTTGTGTGAGCTCTGACAAGGGCGACCATCTATCACAGTCAGGTTGTGTGAGCTCTGACAGGGGCTGTCATCTATCACAGTCAGGTTGTGTGAGCTCTGACAGGGGCGACCATCTATCACAGTCAGGTTGTGTGAGCTCTGACAGGGGCTGTCATCTATCACAGTCAGGTTGTCTCAGCTCTGACAGGGGCTGTCATCTATCACAGTCAGGTTGTCTCAGCTCTGACAGGGGCTGTCATCTATCACAGTCTGGTTGTCTCAGCTCTGACAGGGGCTGTCATCTATCACAGCCAGGTTGTGTGAGCTCTGACAGGGGCTGTCATCTATCACAGCCAGGTTGTGTGAGCTCTGACAGGGGCTGTCATCTATCACAGTCAGGTTGTCTCAGCTCTGACAGGGGCTGTCATCTATCACAGTCAGGTTGTCTCAGCTCTGACAGGGGCTGTCATCTATCACAGTCAGGTTGTCTCAGCTCTGACAGGGGCTGTCATCTATCACAGTCAGGTTGTGTGAGCTCTGACAGGGGCTGTCATCTATCACAGTCAGGTTGTCTCAGCTCTGACAGGGGCTGTCATCTATCACAGTCTGGTTGTGTGAGCTCTGACAGGGGCTGTCATCTATCACAGTCAGGTTGTGTGAGCTCTGACAGGGGCTGTCATCTATCACAGTCAGGTTGTGTGAGCTCTGACAGGGGCTGTCATCTATCACAGTCAGGTTGTGTGAGCTCTGACAGGGGCTGTCATCTATCACAGTCAGGTTGTCTCAGCTCTGACAGGGGCTGTCATCTATCACAGTCAGGTTATGTGAGCTCTGACAGGGGCTGTCATCTATCACAGTCAGGTTGTCTCAGCTCTGACAGGGGCTGTCATCTATCACAGTCAGGTTGTGTGAGCTCTGACAGGGGCTGTCATCTATCACAGTCAGGTTGTCTCAGCTCTGACAGGGGCTGTCATCTATCACAGTCAGGTTATGTGAGCTCTGACAGGGGCTGTCATCTATCACAGTCAGGTTGTCTCAGCTCTGACAGGGGTTGTCATCTATCACAGTCTGGTTGTCTCAGCTCTGACAGGGGCTGTCAACTATCACAGTCAGGTTGTCTCAGCTCTGACAGGGGCTGTCATCTATCACAGTCAGGTTATGTGAGCTCTGACAGGGGCTGTCATCTATCACAATCAGGTTGTCTCAGCTCTGACAGGGGCTGTCATCTATCACAGTCAGGTTATGTGAGCTCTGACAGGGGCTGTCATCTATCACAGTCAGGTTGTCTCAGCTCTGACAGGGGCTGTCATCTATCACAGTCAGGTTATGTGAGCTCTGACAGGGGCTGTCATCTATCACAGTCAGGTTGTCTCAGCTCTGACAGGGGCTGTCATCTATCACAGTCAGGTTATGTGAGCTTTGTCAGGGGCTGCCATCTATCACAGTCTGGTTGTGTGAGCTCTGACAGGGGCTGTCATCTATCACAGTCTGGTTGTGTGAGCTCTGACAGGGGCTGTCATCTATCACAGTCTGGTTGTGTGAGCTCTGACAGAGGCTGTCATCTATCACAGTCTGGTTGTCTCAGCTCTGACAGGGGCTGTGATCTATCACAGCCAGGTTGTGTGAGCTCTGACAGGGGCTGTCATCTATCACAGTCAGGTTGTGTGAGCTCTGACAGGGGCTGTCATCTATCACAGTCAGGTTGTCTCAGCTCTGACAGGGGCTGTCATCTATCACAGTCAGGTTGTCTCAGCTCTGACAGGGGCTGTCATCTATCACAGTCAGGTTGTCTCAGCTCTGACAGGGGCTGTCATCTATCACAGTCAGGTTGTCTCAGCTCTGACAGGGGCTGTCATCTATCACAGTCAGGTTGTCTCAGCTCTGACAGGGGCTGTCATCTATCACAGTCAGGTTGTCTCAGCTCTGACAGGGGCTGTCATCTATCACAGTCAGGTTGTCTCAGCTCTGACAGGGGCTGTCATCTATCACAGTCAGGTTGTCTCAGCTCTGACAGGGGCTGTCATCTATCACAGTCTGGTTGTCTCAGCTCTGACAGGGGCTGTCATCTATCACAGTCAGGTTGTCTCAGCTCTGACATGGGCTGTCATCTATCACAGTCAGGTTGTCTCAGCTCTGACAGGGGCTGTCATCTATCACAGTCAGGTTATGTGAGCTCTGACAGGGGCTGTCATCTATCACAGTCAGGTTGTCTCAGCTCTGACAGGGGCTGTCATCTATCACAGTCAGGTTGTCTCAGCTCTGACAGGGGCTGTCATCTATCAGTCAGGTTGTCTCAGCTCTGACAGGGGCTGTCATCTATCACAGTCAGGTTGTCTCAGCTCTGACAGGGGCTGTCATCTATCACAGTCAGGTTATGTGAGCTCTGACAGGGGCTGTCATTTATCAGTCAGGTTGTCTCAGCTCTGACAGGGGCTGTCATCTATCACAGTCAGGTTGTCTCAGCTCTGACAGGGGCTGTCATCTATCACAGTCAGGTTGTCTCAGCTCTGACAGAGGCTGTCATCTATCACAGTCAGGTTGTCTCAGCTCTGACAGGGGCTGTCATCTATCACAGTCAGGTTATGTGAGCTCTGACAGGGGCTGTCATCTATCACAGTCAGGTTATGTGAGCTCTGACAGGGGCTGTCATCTATCACAGTCATGTTATGTGAGCTCTGACAGGGGCTGTCATCTATCACAGTCAGGTTATGTGAGCTCTGACAGGGGCTGTCATCTATCACAGTCAGGTTGTCTCAGCTCTGACAGGGGCTGTCATCTATCACAGTCTGGTTGTCTCAGCTCTGACAGGGGCTGTCATCTATCACAGTCAGGTTGTCTCAGCTCTGACAGGGGCTGTCATCTATCACAGTCAGGTTGTCTCAGCTCTGACAGGGGCTGTCATCTATCACAGTCAGGTTATGTGAGCTCTGACAGGGGCTGTCATCTATCACAGTCAGGTTATGTGAGCTCTGACAGGGGCTGTCATCTATCACAGTCAGGTTATGTGAGCTCTGACAGGGGCTGTCATCTATCACAGTCAGGTTGTCTCAGCTCTGACAGGGGCTGCCATCTATCACAGTCAGGTTGTCTCAGCTCTGACAGGGGCTGTCATCTATCACAGTCAGGTTGTCTCAGCTCTGACAGGGGCTGTCATCTATCACAGCCAGGTTGTGTGAGCTCTGACAGGGGCTGTCATCTATCACAGTCAGGTTGTCTCAGCTCTGACAGGGGCTGTCATCTATCACAGTCTGGTTGTCTCAGCTCTGACAGGGGCTGCCATCTATCACAGTCAGGTTGTCTCAGCTCTGACAGGGGCTGTCATCTATCACAGCCAGGTTGTGTGAGCTCTGACAGGGGCTGTCATCTATCACAGTCAGGTTGTCTCAGCTCTGACAGGGGCTGTCATCTATCACAGTCTGGTTGTCTCAGCTCTGACAGGGGCTGTCATCTATCACAGTCAGGTTGTCTCAGCTCTGACAGGGGCTGTCATCTATCACAGTCTGGTTGTCTCAGCTCTGACAGGGGCTGTCATCTATCACAGCCTGGTTGTCTCAGCTCTGACAGGGGCTGTCATCTATCACAGTCTGGTTGTCTCAGCTCTGACAGGGGCTGTTATCTATCACAGTCAGGTTGTCTCAGCTCTGACAGGGGCTGTCATCTATCACAGTCAGGTTGTCTCAGCTCTGACAGGGGCTGTCATCTATCACAGTCAGGTTGTCTCAGCTCTGACAGGGGCTGTCATCTATCACAGTCAGGTTGTCTCAGCTCTGACAGGGGCTGCCATCTATCACAGTCAGGTTGTCTCAGCTCTGACAGGGGCTGCCATCTATCACAGTCAGGTTATGTGAGCTCTGACAGGGGCTGCCATCTATCACAGTCACGTTGTCTCAGCTCTGACAGGGGCTGTCATCTATCACAGTCTGGTTGTCTCAGCTCTGACAGGGGCTGCCATCTATCACAGTCAGGTTGTCTCAGCTCTGACAGGGGCTGCCATCTATCACACTCAGGTTGTCTCAGCTCTGACAGGGGCTGTCATCCATCACAGTCAGGTTGTCTCAGCTCTGACAGGGGCTGTCATCTATCACAGTCAGGTTGTCTCAGCTCTGACAGGGGCTGCCATCTATCACAGTCAGGTTGTGTGATCTCTGACAGGGGCTGCCGTCTATCACAGTCAGGTTGTGTGATCTCTGACAGGGGCTGTCATCTATCAGTCAGGTTGTATGAGCTCTGAAAGGAGCTGCCACCACTCTCCTGGGTCATACACTAGTGGGAGTTGACAAGTGCAGAGAGACATGACAGGGCATGGAAGAAAAATTTGATCTTGTTTAATTGTTCCCCTTCTACCTTGAGGTGTAAAGATACTTTACAGGTGTGTTTCATCTTTCCACCTCTACCCAGGGGTATAAAACAGACTTGTTTAATCTTTCCACTTCTACCCAGGGGTATAAAACAGACTTATTTAGTCTTTCCACTTTTCCCTGAGGTGTAGTCCCTGTTTAGTGTTTCCACTTCTAGCCTGGGGTGTAATGGCACCAGTTCTGTTTCATCTCTATCCCCTTCTACCCTGGCATGTCAAACTAACTCTCTGCAACTTTACTTTTCACTTATTTGGTGAAGTGTAGAAGCACCCCACAATCATGTTTAGGTTTGTTTACCGTGAAGTACCTTGCTTACAGTTGTAATCAGTGTTTCCTCTTCTACCCTGGAGGATGTACTACTTAATGATCCTTGGTCTTTCCTCTTCTACTCAAAGAGTGTAGTGCGACGGTGCACTTTTATTTTACTGGACCAAGGTCCATCAGATATCCCACAGGACAGGAGCCGAAGACTTAGTGGTGGGTCAGAATGCCACTGTATGTTGTATAATAACTGATTCATTGATTTATATATAAATAAACAACTCAGACTTCTAAGTTCTATTTGAAATTTCGGTATCACGGACTGTTGAAGTCCGAACACTGTGTGGGAAGCATTGAACCTACCTTATATGTATCTGATGGGTAAGTCTTCTGGCAGACATCAGCGCATGGATTGGCGTCACTGATGAGGCTGTCGAGCAGGAAAGAAGTGGTGGATGCAATGAACAGAGCGAGAAAACTGCAGCAGAAGAGAAGTTTGTTTGTCTTCGCCTCCATCTTGTCTGTGTTGGATCAAACAAAGCAGGCCATTGGCTGGCCGGGTCACATGACGAGAGTGCCGTACCCTCCCAGCCCGCACTATATACAGCCACAATACGTGTCGTAGACCGCAACCTGGTCGTACTCACCTACAGCTCACAGCTGTTGTACTGCGCCAATACACTCAGGTATTGATTGGCGCGCAGAGAGGGGGAGAGGAGAGCAGTTGATGTTGGGGGAAATACTAGACACGTTCTGGTTGACATTCAAATTACAGGATTATAGATATCAGGATGTAGCATACAGAAAGTACATAAACACATTCACAAGTATGATTAGTGCTCACAGAAGTAGAGATTAGAGGACACAAGACTGTAAAGTACATCTACACTCACGTTAGAAGCGGAGGAACTAAGCAGGACACTCCAGGATAGAAGAGGAAAGACTAAACAACATTGTATGCACTCTTCCGAATTCCGGTCCCAAATAGTTCTGCAGTGAATAATTTTATATAACTAACACTAACCCTAACCCTAAGCAAAGAATACAATGAATAGACAGAAAAACCGATAAACAAGTCCTACAAGAAACAAATAAAGATTGTAAACTGATTAGAGAAATTAGTTGTAGACAGTCAAAGATTGTTGGTCACGTTACGAGAGGAAATAGATTGAAGAACTTGGTGACAATTGGCAAGATCGAGGGGGAGAGAACAAGGGGAAGGCAGAGAAGTAAATACCTGGATGGCTTGGCTACGTGGCATGGTCGAGGCAGGAACACTGAGCTTATCCACGACTCTGGTGATGGAGTGAGATGGCGAAACATGACCGCCTACGCTTATCGACATGGCACATGATGATGATCTGTTTTTTATTTCCTAGTAATAATTCAATAGTTCTCATCTCAATACAACATCAGAACAAGTAGTACAAGTAGCTCTCGATAAAGCATCAACACTTATAGTCCAACAGGTCTCTTAACATTACTGTATCAACAGTGATAGTCCAATAGGTCTCCTAACATTACTGTATCAACAGTGATAGTCCAATAGTTCTCCTAACAATACATCAACACTGATAGTCAAATAGTTCTAACAATACAACATCAAAACTGCGGGGGGGGGGGGGGGCTGCTTGGTCTCGAGGTATGGTGTCCGCCTCGAGTGCTGGAGGTCCCGGGTTCAGGCCCCGGTGAGGACCGGGATTTTTTCACGTGGACTTCTAGTACAAATTTCCCCTGGTCTCTGGATAGTGAGATCGGACACCCGTGTGTATTGTTGCGCACGTAAAAAAAATCCCTTGGCAGTTGGAAATCGAAAAAGAGTAGCCTAACGGCGCAGCCCGGGCAAAATTTCGAATTAAAAATCTACCCAAAGTATTTCAGGATCCTCGCCGGTGCTACGGAGTTCGTGCACTGAGCTGAGTTTCTCCAGACTCAGGTTTGAGTTAGGAGAAGAACGGAGCACTTGTGGGTTGCACTCGTGTGCCGTGATGTTGATCCGTCGACTAAACTAAACTAAACATCAAAACTGATAGTCTAATACAGTGTTTCTCAACCTTTTTTTTTTTGGCCCTGGCACCCCTTCACCATATATTCAGAATGTCATCCCCCCTCCCTTTCGCATTTCCTCCCTATACCCCCTCCCCACTTCCGCCGCCCCTACACAGTATACATAAAAATGAAAGCTAAATTAATAACACATACTAGAACAAGTCTAGACATCTACATAAAACGTGATTTGCTAGTCTACTTAAGTTATAAAATGAATTTCAGAAGTATGGAGGGAAAACAATATCAAGTAATCGGTTCTTGTATTAACGCGAACTTGAAATAATCTTAATTCCCCCCCCCCCCGAAACCCTAACACCCCCGGGGGTGGGGGGGGGGATTCCCCACCGGTTGAGAACCACTGGTCTAATAGGTCTTCTAACAATACAGCATCAACACTGATATTCATATACTTCTCTTAATACAGCATGAACTCTAAAAGTACAGTAACCTTCCTCTCAGCGCAGCATCAACACTATCAGTCAAACAGCTCTCATTTTTATACAACAAGAATTCAATACTGAAGAGGGTTCGTTATTCAGACATATACAACGGGGAACATGAAATATGTGGGCACTTTAAAAGGCGTTGATATCTTGAAAAGATAACCATTGGGGGGGAGGGGGGGAGGGAGAGTGTGTGTGTGCACACCGTGCATCCAGGAAGAGGAAACCACACGGTAGATGGGTCAAGATGTGTTAGACCATCAGTTATTGGCGGGGTGTGTAGTTTGGTTCAAACAAGATGAGAACATTGGTGTCTACTACTGCCACCGTGTGTTTAATGTTTGTGTCCCGACTTCTTGTCCGTGCTGCCATTGTTTGTGATATTGTAAACAAACGAATACACAAGTAAATAATTCAAATGAATAGACGAATATTAAAGTACATCACTGAATCCATAGTGAATAGATGTGACACTGAATAGTTAAATAAGCAAATGAATAGCTGAAAACGAACACGAATAGTTGAATACAAAAGCACATTGCTAAATTTAGTTTAATGCGAGGGTGAATAGTTTAAATAGGAAAGTGAATGGTTTAATGCGACAGTGAATAGTTGAACGCGAACGTGAATAATAGAATATGAAAGTGAACATATGAAAGTATGTTGAGGGTGTGGGTTCAAGTCGAGTGAACTAGCATGCTTGTGCTTAGACTAGTGACAGACAGGCTCTGTGTGACAGTGGTCAAAGTTCACCCTAAACTTTCTTCAATAACTGTCAGTCTGTGTATTCCAGGTTCACGCGAGATAAGGGCACAGTCCACACAGACGTGTAGTGTGGAGACAAGCTGACAGTCCACACAGACGTGTAGTGTGGAGACAAGCTGACAGTCCACACAGACGTGTAGTGTGGAGACAAGCTGACAGTCCACACAGACGTGTAGTGTGGAGACAAGCTGACAGTCCACACAGACGTGTAGTGTGGAGACAAGCTGACAGTCCACACAGACGTGTAGTGTGGAGACAAGCTGACAGTCCACACAGACGTGTAGTGTGGAGACAAGCTGACAGTCCACACAGACGTGTAGTGTGGAGACAAGCTGACAGTCCACACAGACGTGTAGTGTGGAGACAAGCTGACAGTCCACACAGACGTGTAGTGTGGAGACAAGCTGACAGTCCACACAGACGTGTAGTGTGGAGACAAGCTGACAGTCCACACAGACGTGTAGTGTGGAGACAAGCTGACAGTCCACACAGACGTGTAGTGTGGAGAAAAGCTGACAGTCCACACAGACGTGTAGTGTGGAGACAAGCTGACAGTCCACACAGACGTGTAGTGTGGAGACAAGCTGACAGTCCACACAGACGTGTAGTGTGGAGACAAGCTGACAGTCCACACAGACGTGTAGTGTGGAGACAAGCTGACAGTCCACACAGACGTGTAGTGTGGAGACAAGCTGACAGTCCACACAGACGTGTAGTGTGGAGACAAGCTGACAGTCCACACAGACGTGTAGTGTGGAGACAAGCTGACAGTCCACACAGACGTGTAGTGTGGAGACAAGCTGACAGTCCACACAGACGTGTAGTGTGGAGACAAGCTGACAGTCCACACAGACGTGTAGTGTGGAGACAAGCTGACAGTCCACACAGACGTGTAGTGTGGAGACAAGCTGACAGTCCACACAGACGTGTAGTGTGGAGACAAGCTGACAGTCCACACAGACGTGTAGTGTGGAGACAAGCTGACAGTCCACACAGACGTGTAGTGTGGAGACAAGCTGACAGTCCACACAGACGTGTAGTGTGGAGACAAGCTGACAGTCCACACAGACGTGTAGTGTGGAGACAAGCTGACAGTCCACACAGACGTGTAGTGTGGAGACAAGCTGACAGTCCACACAGACGTGTAGTGTGGAGACAAGCTGACAGTCCACACAGACGTGTAGTGTGGAGACAAGCTGACAGTCCACACAGACGTGTAGGTAGTGTGGAGACAAGCTGACAGTCCCATCCAAGCAGTACCCTCCATCTCCTGGGGAAATCTTAGGACAATATTATTATTACAGCTGCACAGTATTCGGACAATTATGTTAATTAGATGCGCCATCATTTGAGATATAAGATAGTTGTAAGTAATGTAATAATTTATTAATTATGTGCAGTTATTTACAGTTGCCAGGACCTCTGGCCGAGCTCTCTTATCATATTATATACAGTTTGTATTCTTCGTGTGTGAGTAAACTTCACATTAGAGTTTATGTGTATTTGCAAAAGTTGTATGATTATGGACAAGTTGACGGCCGCAGTGTAGATGAGGTATACTTGTGTAGCAGCCTGCTTTTGTTTTCCGTCTCCATGGACGCGGTTCGTAATGCGGATTACGCGCGTTCGAAACAAGCTGCGCGCGATTTGTCCTCAGACCGCGTGGCGCTGGGTTTTAAACGAATAGGTATGGGAGTCGGTCGTTCAGAAAGCAATGGCAAACTATTGAATGTAAACTTGCCAAGAGATCACAACAGCAGTAAAATGCTGGTGTTGACAGCGATGTCATGTAAAGGATATGCAAACAACTATAGTCTTATTATCTGGTACGTTGCCGTATCGATAGACGATAGTTTGTAAAATGAAGTTACACAATTACACATTTATATCACGTGAACACCTGAGATGTTTACCGCTGGGTCTTTCCATTTATATCCCATGAACATACGAGAGGTGTACTTTCGAGTCTTTCCATTTATATCACGTGAACACATGAGAGGTTTACTTTTGGGTCTTTCCATTTATACCACTGAACAAATCAGAGGTTTACTTTGTGGTTCTCCCATCTTTATCACGTGAACACCTGAGAGGTTTACTTTGGAGTCTTTCCATTTATATCACGTGGACACCTGAGAGGTTTACTTTGAGCCTTTCCATTTATATCACGTGAACACCTGAGAGGTTTACTTTTGAGTCTTTCCATTTATATCACGTGAGCACATGAGAGGTTTACTTTAGGTCTTTCTATTAATGTGACGTGGACACCGGAAAGGCTCTATGTTGGAAGAAAGTATTGGTAATCACAGACCTGCTGTGCACATATTTATAGTAGTCTTTGACCATTTGCACTTCTTTCACTATCTATCTGTATCACCACACTTGCCTGGGCATCTTGTAACTGATCTTCTGTGTTTCGTACCTTGTCTTTGAAATCCCCCGTTACTTAGTTTATCGTGTTGGCTGATTTTAGCACTTCCTCCTGCAGTTCATCAAAGATGTTTCTAGTTCTTGCTCGCTATAATTTCCATCGCAGGGTACATATATCTACAGATAGGTTTCTGTGTGTGTTTCTAGTGCTACTTGCATTCTTGCGCCGATAGTTCTTTCTGATATGTCATTTATATCTAGCAATCGACGTGCCAAAAGGATCAAAGCGATCTAGCACCTAAACTTCCGGTACGCTGATGACCAGTTAGCGGGATCGCTTCAGTTTGGACTTAAACACTGACTTCTTGTTAAACAAAAAAAAAAAAAAAAGGTAAACTACTGACAGTAAAGTTGTCTAGAAAATAAACTTGGTGTTTGGGGTTGATTGCATCGTCCAGCAGGGGAGAGGTATTTTGTTTTTAATGTATTAACTAATTTAGTTGCATGTCCTTCACATGACGTAGCAGTCAACCCCAGCATTTTCACTGTTCGTGATTCCTGGGCAAGTTTTACGTTCAGTAGTTTGCCATTGCCGGTGTCTCTGGCCGAGGGGTTACAACACTTTCTCCGTAATCACGTTTATCACGCAGTCTCGTAACGGGCGAGAGCTGGGAGCGGTTCGACCCCCGCTGGTGACTTGCGGGATACTGAGCCGGCCGCTCAGAAAGCAATGGCAAACTACTGAGCGTAATCTTGCCAAGAAATCAACAGATAGCTGAAAGATGCTGCTGTTGACAGCGATGTCCTGTAAAGGATATGCGAATAAAAATAAAAAAAAGTTTGCCATTGCTTTCTGAATGACCGGCACCTACACCTTGTTCGAAAAAGCCAGCGCCGCCGTGTTTCGAACACGGGTATACGGGATTACGAATCGCGTCCGCAGACCTTCGCCACCGAGTCGATATATTATGTAGACCGGTTTTAATGTATACCTTCATCAATGTTATTACTGGCCGTCTCCTTGTGCGATCTACGGACCAAGGCCGCCACTATGTTAGGGTATGTGGGTTCAACAGAGAGGATCATGTACCGATGACCCCAGCCAGTGTGGGTCTATGTGTGGGTCCATGTGTGGGTCTATGTGTGGGTCCATGTGTGGGTCTATGTGTGGGTCTGGTTGACTGGTACTGTAACTGACCGTATTTACATCTCGCGAGACGTGCCGGGTCAGGCGAGACTTGCCCGTCGTCTGCACGTTCTCTCACACAATCACTGCCCGGCCACTGATTCATACGCTGATCGTCTCTCCTCTACAGATCGTTTCTCAGCCACTGATCATTTCTCAGCCACTGATCGTTTCATCTACTGATTGTTCCATCTGATGACCGTTTCATCCGCTGATCGTCCACGTTCATGAACAGCGTCAAGCGATCTGCAAGGTGAGGAACTGCTGTGTCGTGTGTGTGAAGCGTGCATGAAAATGATGAATGATGATGCTGCCTTGTGTCTTATTTAATTATTTATTGATATTCTTACTCTTAGCTGTCTAGTCAGCACTTGAGAAGGAGAGATCGATCGGCAGTGCGGTCATCATGACTGTGATACTGATACATGACAGATAGATGTATAAATAATTATAATAATAATATGAGATATGTATGAGTAGCAATTTTGGTCAATATTTAAAAATTGGGTTTTTACTTATGAAATCATACCAGTTAGATAGAGCTTGACAAGACGAATCCAACGGTATCTCAACGAAGACTGTACGTTGATTCTAAGCGGAGTTATGAATTATATGGTGACGTAATTTAATACCAGGAAGTCCAATGATAAACTAAAAGATAAGTCAGATATTCTCGCGGCCCTAAAATTGGAAGCTGAGAAATTTTGCCTTCTATTACCGTGGCTTGTTTATTTGTAAACGGACAACGTTGTGCCATATATCATTGCGTCCGGGGCGGCGAGGCCTAAGTTGACGTATTTGTTATTTTTTGATAGGACGTGCCGTGACCTAATTAACAATGTAGTCACTGGAGGGTCTTCTCCGTGATTATTTATTGTATTTTGTGTAGGTATTTGTTTGCTGATGAAGCTAGTTAAAACGTCCTGTGTTTTTCGTTATTCTTTAATGTAAGCTTCATTACTCTGTGTAATTTTATATTTTTTTATATTTTCAGATTTGTTGCAGTACAAAAAGAAAAAAAAGAGGCAAGTGAAATATTTCATCCAGCTAACCTTCCGAGGAGATGAATAGGTCCAAGTGGGTTCCCCATGGCCACTCGGTCAATTTGGCAATATAACTTGTTTAGACAGTTGAATGTCGGCAGTACATAATTTTAATAGCTATACATTCCGAATTGGGTGGACAAGATACTACACACAGAAGATGGTAGCCTAGGCAGGCCGACACACCGGAACAGTCCGGCTTCATCGGTCGGGAGACATGTGCTCGAGAGCGGTCACGTGGTTGAAAGAGACAGTGACTTCCGTGTGTTGTTCAACATACAAAGTAGCCGATTGTTAAAGTTTGCTGAAGCTATAATAATCAACCTTCGTAAGCCGTCCTTGTGCAAGCAGAAAGACATGTTAGTCAGTTTAAAATTACTGTGGTAGACAATCGACATTACTGTGCGAACATGTGTATATTTCAGTTTGAAGGATTTATCTAGTTAATTCACGTAAGTTGTGTGATTTCTGCAGTATGTACCTGACGAGATGCAGCGAAATATGCCAGGCAATAAATCGTGCAATCTATTGTTTGTGTCTTCGTTATTCAAATATATAGAAACTCACCACAGGAAGATGTGCACCAGAATTGTTTTATCAAATTGACACAGGCTGTGGCAAAGTAGGTGTGACAGGCAGAATCTTGAATGTCACAGGAAATGGTTCAAGAAAGAGTGTCACAAGTGATGGCCATTCTTTAGTTAATTGCTTTTTATGTTTCACAATTAATTTTTTAAATATATGTAAATTATTAGTAAGAGTACTTTCCTGTATTAGCATGCCTGGTTCGTTGGCATGAACGAGACTCCTCACTTCTCTCAGGTGTATAACGCAGGTGTATAATATAATTTAGTATTAGGATCCAGAACACCAAAGACCGAGATCTGTGGAAAGCCATGAACGCCTACGCCAGCTGGCACTTGATGATGATTATTATTAGTATTTGCATATACAGAGAATATTTTAAAATGGGGTTTCTACTTATGATTTGGTAACAGGAAAGTGAAGGTCACATTCCTCTTTCGATAGAATGTCGAGAGGAATGAGAGGATCAACTTCATTGCACCAGGTTTGCTCAGTCTCTTTCCACACGGCGGCCTGGCGAAAGCATCGTACAAAGCACAAGAGTCTCAGAGTCTCTGACAAAGATGCACTTGACTTATAAGACTTTTTGTTATGATGTGCTGTGACCTAATTGCTAGTTAAAAATAGCTGCACATTTATTATATTAATTAAATGTCATGTGAAATGTTCGTCATTAGTGAAAGAACAATTCATGAAAATGTATCATATTGTCTTAATGTACTAACTGCATTGTGACAGCTTTCTTTTGTTGATTAAATATTTTAAACATTAATGTAAGTAACTAAGTTTGTAACTGCTGCACAAATTAAGCAGCAGTTAATTAATTATTAAGATATTAAATAATAAACAATTAAAATATTAAATAATTAACTGTTCACTAAAAATTGATTTCTACTTCTGCTCTACAAAACAATTACAGCACACTGTTCTGTATCTAATAATTAATTAATAGTCAGCAATTAAAAATTAAATACTAACTTATTTAAAACATATAACTTATTTTACAGTACTGTATTTAAATTTAAATAATTAAGTGCTGCAACGCAGCTTAGAAAAAAAGTACTCCTTACTTAACAGATTAACACCTTACAAGTTTACAGACGGGTCTGAAAACTGGCTTTCAAAATTATTTTCAGTCATGTAAAATGCTGAAATATTAAATTATGCATGTACACAGATACATTACTGCTACACATGAATGACACTTGTATTCTGTTTAATGTTAGTACTTAAATTATCAGTTCTAATTGTAAATAAATACAGGTCCGCTATAGTTTATTGTATGGGCGCCGCAATCGGAGTATGACGGCCGGCCGTGGCCATGTCACTAAATATTTTGTCCTGAACGTCTGCAAACACCTGGAATGTTGAAACTCTTCATATTTATGTAAAATTGAACGGGGGATTCAAATATGCAAGAAAAAATGAAGGGATTTTTCAAATACAGGAGTTATAAGACAAATTACCTTACTAATCGTGAACAAAACCAAATAAAATCCAGATAAATCGTTTTTTCGGTTTAATATGTCGACGGCTAGCTGGCAGAACCAATGCTAAATATATGAGAATAACTTCCCCTTTGATCGTACCACACTGCTTTCGTTTCTTTTGGTCTTATAGCAGTACATGTCCAACCGGAAGTGATCGTTAGACGCAATGAAAAGTTCGCGAAAGTACGAAAATCAACATTGGAGAGCTCAGAATTGGGCGATAATTCTGAAATTGCTAGTATGAGTACATTGCAGTTTAACAAAACCGGACAACTTTTAGGATTTTAACAGTTCTCAGAAACCACCAGATGTGAACATTTGCCAGAACATATAATATAATATAAATATAATTATATACTGATTTACTGTGTCATATGATATGATCATCACCATGTCAGTGCCATCGAATTGTGTGCTTCTATAAAATCACGGGACGACAGAGCGCCAAGCAGCTGCTGCATTAGTTAGAACTCTGTAGAACAGATGATTAACTAGACATTTTTAGTAATAATAGTAATTTGTAAGTTGGATGACTTGGGGGCATCAGTTGCAGTAATTTATATCAGCTATTACTTTATAAGATTTGTCATATAACTAATCAGTTGCAAATAATGTGTTTGTAGTAAACTACAATGATACTGCCTTTCGTGTTCAGGATGGTGGTATAATACATTCACTCATGCTCAGATGACGGCCTCTAAAATGCTCAGAGATAGAAGGCCAAGACCAAAATTAGGAGGGTACTGATCAGAGAGTTGCTTTTTGCAGTGATGCTGCAGTTACGACGTACTCTGACGAAGAATTGCAATGTCTACTATCTGCATTCTCCAATGCTTGTTCTGAATTTGGTTTAACAATAAGCAAAAAAGAAGACACAGATTATGTCACAAGGTGCACATGGGATACCATCAATCTTTATTGACGACGCCGAACTAGAGATGGTAGACCATTTTGGCACTCTTCCGAATAACGGTCCCAAATGGGGACATAACTCTGTAGTGTAAAAAGTATCCCTTACAGGGTCTCATTAGTTGATGTGACATGGACTGCTAGACTGATCGATGGATTAAATGCTTTAAATATCTGCTATACATATATATATATATATATATGTGCAATAAATGTTTCCTGGGCCTGAAGGGCCCTGATTGTCGTCGGAGTGTATATCTATTTCCACATATAACTGATAGTATACACTCCGATGACTGTGAGGGCCCTCCGGGCCCAAAACCATTTATTGCATCCATCGATCAGTCTAGCCGTCCATGTCACACTGAGCCGGAAGTTATCGACAACACATTCAGTGCTCGTTCCGATATGTACAATTGTTTTAACACAGAACATGCTTTCAGACAGTATTTACAACTTTTGTGCCACAATTCCCACATATAACTGTGAAATATTATTGGTACGTAATTCCATTTTCTCAGTTCTATATTTTAGTTCGTAGTGTTTAATATTTTTTTTAAAATTATATCACATAATGTGGCCCTGTAAGGGATGCTTTTTACACTACAGAGTTATGTCCCCATTTGAGACCATTATTCGGAAGAGTGCCGACCATTTTACATATCTAGGATCAGTGGTAAATAGCAAATTATCCCTAGATCAGGAAATCAACATACGGATTGGTAAGGCAGCAACAACAATGAACAGGTTAACAAAAAGTCTGGGAGAACAGGAAGCTTACTGCCAAAACAAAAGTCCTTGTCTATCAAGCCTGTGTCCTTAGTACTCTTTTTTATGGCAGTGAAACCTGGACAACTTACTCACACCAAGAGAAACGTTTAAACAGTTTTCGTATATGGTGTCTGCGAAGAATTCTTGGTATTAAGTGGCAAGACAAAATCACAAATGCTGAAGTACTGGAAAGATCAGGTTGTGTCATGGTTTATTCCATGCTCACTCTTCGTAGACTTAGATCGATAGGACATGTTAGGAGGATGGATGATGATAGAATACCAAAGGACATCTTTTTTGGTGAATTACAGATGGGTAAGAGATCTCGGGGTCGACCTCTACTACGATACAAAGATGTGTGTAAGCGGGATGTGATTCATACAGGCATTGATAATGCACATTGGGAGCAAGTCGCCGCTCAACGTGTTGCAAGTAGGGTAAATATCAGAAATGGAATAAAAACAAAGGAGAAAATTATTGCAGAAAAGTCACACACCGAGCATGTGAGACGTAAGATGGTGCATGATGGTAGAAATGACCATGTGTTCACATGCACCCACTGTGGACGTACATTTTACAGCGTGAATTGGCCTTATCAGTCACATTCACTACCGCCATGCGTAGTAGTTATGCCTTTTTGAAGCACAAACTATCGTCTGTCAAGACGGCAAGGTGCCAATGAATGAATATATAGATATATATGTAAGTGTTGTGTCTGTTAATATGGTTGAAATATTTAACTTGATAATAGACTCATCTCTTCTATAACAGACTGACTCTTGTATAACAGACTCATCTCTTCTATAGCAGACTGACTCCTGCACAACAGACTCTTCTATAGCAGACTGACTCCTGTATAACAGACTCATCTCTTGTATGACAGACATGGAAACATCTATATTATATTACAAATATTATCTTGCTGTATAGAAACACCTGTCTTATATTACAGGTAATTCAATTCATAGGCACGTCATTCTCTGCACACACCCTCAACATGAATCAACCAGTGATAGTGCATCCCAGATCAGCTGCAACAGCTTCCGTGAGTGTCGTCACATTGGTGATCTGTGACCGTGTTGTATTGTTTAAGTACATACATCTGTGACCGTGTTGTATTGTGTATGTACAAACATCTGTGCTATTGTTGTGTTGGTTTTATACATACATCTGTGTTGGTGTTATATTGTCTTTGCACATACATCTGTGTGGGAGTGGTCCTGTTGGAGTGGTCCAGTTGTGATAAATATAGCGACGGAGCTGGTTGCCCAGGGACATATACAGACGTCCACTCCTTATTCTTAATATTGTTCTCCCAAAATATGTCTGTTACTGCTGTTATTTTGTTCTCATAAATATTTGTGTCTTAGTATTGTTCTATTGCTCTCATAAATATTTGTGTCTTAGTATTGTTCTGTTGCTTCATAAATATTTGTCCTTAGTATTGTTCTATTGCTCTCATAAATATTTGTCTTAGTATTGTTCTATTGCTCTCATAAATATTTGTGCCTTAATATTGTTCTACTGCTCTCATAAATATTTGTGTCTTAGTATTGTTCTATTGCTCTCATAAATATTTGTGTCTTGGTATTGTTCTATTGCTCTTATAAATATTTGTGTCTTAGTATTGTTCTATTGCTCTCATAAATATTTGTGTCTTAGTATTGTTGATTGTTCTCATAAATATTTGTGCCCTAGTATTGTTCTGTTGTTCTCATAAATATTTGTGCCCTAGTATTGTTCATTGTTCTCATAAATATTTGTGTGTTAGGATTGTTCATTGTTCTCATAAATATGTGTGCCTTAGTATTGTTCATTGCTCTCATAAATATGTGTGCCTTAGTATTGTTCATTGCTCTCATAAATATGTGTGCCTTAGTATTGTTCATTGCTCTCATAAATATGTGTGCCTTAGTATTGTTCATTGCTCTCATAAATATGTGTGCCTTAGTATTGTTCATTGCTCTCATAAATATGTGTGCCTTAGTATTGTTCATTGCTCTCATAAATATGTGTGCCTTAGTATTGTTCATTGTTCTCATAAATATGTGTGTCTTAGTATTGTTCATTGCTCTCATAAATATTTGTGCCTTAGTATTGTTATTATGACAGTAATCGATACTACCTGCTTTCTGTTATCGCCGATTATTGAGCAGCGCTCACCAAACACGACATCCCACATTGTGCCAACGGCTTTGGGCAAAGTAGTGCAATTGGGAGGATACAAGCCTTACTCAAGTGCAAGGAAATGCAACCTAAAAGATTAAATGTCATGGCAGGGCAGACCAGACCCTAAGCCTTGGTTGGCAAATGGTCTAGGATCAAAGCTACGACAGGCAGACAGTTAGAGCATTGCTTTGCTGATCTGGCAGCTTCTGCAGCTTGTCTTGTTCCAGACGTATTTTTGTTACCTTTCTTTTGGAGTAAACTAGACAGGCCAAGAAAGGGTTAATGCTACATGGGCAACACATGGTCTCTAAATCAGCCCGGGCTTTGTGGTTGTTGCTGGGTACAGTTGAAAGTCGGTCAGTGTCCCCTGTGGCATGTCTGGTCCAGCATACAGGACTTTTGTGTTTGTTGCTGTGTACAGTTGAAAGTCTGTCAGTGTCCCCTGTGGCATGTCTGGTCCAGCATACAGGACTTTTGTGTTTGTTGCTGTGTACAGTTGAAAGTCTGTCAGTGTCCCCTGTGGCATGTCTGGTCCAGCATACAGGACTTCTGTGTTTGTTGCTGTGTACAGTTGAAAGTCTGTCAGTGTCCCCTATGGCATGTCTGGTCCAGCATACAGGACTTCTGTGTTTGTTGCTGGGTACAGTTGAAAGTCTGTCAGTGTCCCCTGTGGCATCTCTGCAGTGACTGTCCAGCATACAGGACTTCTATGTTTGTTGCTGGGTACAGTTGAAAGTCTGTCAGTGTCCCCTGTGGCATGTCTGCAGTGGCTGGTCCAGCATACAGGCACATTGTAATTACAATTCTCCCAGTGACATTGTGTGTATTCTCATGTTTTAATGGTGCACAGAGTATGTTTCAGTGTTATAATTTATATATGAATGATTGTACAGCAAGAAGTGATCAGTATTTGATGTCCATTTTGTCTTGTGTTGCAGCTCATCTTTCTTCATGGTCTGGGAGACTCTGGGTAAGTCAGTCCTGCCATTGACACTGTTTAGATCTCAGCTGCCTCCTCCTGTGGAGCGTTGCACTGTTTACACTTCAGCTTCCTCTATGCAGGTGTGGAGCAGTACATTGTTAGCAAATCATTTATGTACAGGGTGACCCAAAAAAAGGTACCACTTAAATCACAACTTCATTTGTATCCTTACCGGATCCAGATAAAGCAAAAACTGAAGGAGATGGACATGGAAAACTGTGTAATCATATGTGAAATGTTTTGTGAGACAGTAGAAGACAATCCAGCCATCTTGGATCATGGTTTGGTTCTCTAATGAAGCACACTTTCTATTGTCAGGACATGTAAACAGCAAAAATCATGTTTATTGGGGTACCACCACACCAGAAGATACGTAACAGAGGCCGTTACGCAAAACAAAATGCACAGCATGGGTTGCATTCTCTAAACATGGCATTATCGGTCCATATTGGTTCGAGCTACTGAACGTAAACTTGCCAACAGATCACAACAGCAAACAATGCTGGTGCTGACTGCGACGTTCTGTAAAGGATATGCAACTAACTTTAAAATTGGTTCGAAGACTAAAATGAGAGAGCTCAAACGGTAAATACAGAGCGCTATGTTGCAGCATTGAGAAAGTTTTGGGCATCATTGGGACGACACAGAGGATTGGATCGAGATCAACAGTGATTCCAGCAAGACGGGGCCACCCCACACACATCAAATAACTCTCTATCCTGGCTGAGAGAATGATTTCAGGGGAGTCTGATCAGCATGGAGTGTGACTTGGAGTGGGCACAGCATTCATCTGACTTAAACCCCCTAGATTTTTATCTATGGGGGTATCTAGTAATTGACAATCTAGCGCAACATATGCAAGTGTGCATCCAACGCTGCAAAGGCCATTTGGAGCATGTTTTTGAAAGAAGATAACTTTATGCAAAGCAACCGAGGTAACTGAAACTTTTGGAAATGATTGTACACTGACTGAATTTTTTGTTCACCAAATTTCAAGAAATTCGTTTGACCTTTATAAGATGTAATAAACTTTTTATAGGTTCTGTTTTTTTGTGTGTGTCACCCTGTTTGTAGGAAGTAAACTTTCTCATCAAGTTGCTGTCATACTGATGGTATGTTGATGTCACATTTCATTGTGCAAAATCCACAAGTTAGCTGGTCTTTAGTTTAGAACTGTATGAAGTTAGTATTTCAAGTTATTATCTCAATAACAAGTTAATGTATTATAATATACCTCCTTTTTCTTCCCATGTCTTCTGCTGAGGTTGTTTTATGTTCCTGTGTGCGCACGCATGACACACGCGTGCGCACACACACACACACGCACGCACAACGTGCTAGATGGTAGTGACAACAGAGTTTGTCATGAACCATATTATAGAAGAGAGAGAGAAAGAGAGATCATTATTAACTTTAGCAACATACAGCCATTAATCAGACATGATTATATGATTTTATAGAAGAGAGAGAGAAAGAGAGATCATTATTAACTTTAGCAACATACAGCCATTTATCAGACATGATTATATGATCTTATAGAAGAGAGAGAGAAAGAGAGATCATTATTAACTTTAGCAACAGACAGCCATTTATCAGACATGATTATATGATCTTATAGAAGAGAGAGAGAAAGAGAGATCATTATTAACTTTAGCAACATACAGCCATTAATCAGACATGATTTGGACTTCTGATCAATCTCCAGTTTTGATTTTAATTGCATGGAAATTTTTTCCTTCTCTGTGTCAGCTGGAACAGATAGTTCTTTCTGTCTCACAGTTTTGTTCTGTTTCATCACAGCTTCTAGCTTGTCTCTTTCAGTTTCAACAGCAAACTTTTGTCTAGCCTTGTAGCCTGGACTGCTAGTTCTTTTGCCGTATTCTTCTCTCTAGAAGTTGTTTTTTTAAACAATATATCATTCTCCCTACAACAAATTAACACAGCAGTACTTCCGGCCAGCTACGACTTGAGTGTCTTGTTTCCACTCCATTACAGTCCAGTGCTTCTCTACTAATGGCTGTCATCCCTACAAACTTTCCCCTTTTAGGGTTAGTCTGGGTCTGTTTAATGGCCTCTTATGTTGAAACACACAATACCTCTGTGATTGTGAGGAAACTAATGAGTTGGCTATTTTAAAATATTTCTTAGATTCTAGTTAGTACATCAACTGACCTAATTCAATTAAGGATTTACTTTAGCTGTTGTTTGCCGCTACAATGAGTCGTAATACTGTCAGCACATGGCCAGTACAAGTGGGGAAGTGGTCAGTGAAGTGTTGCAAACACCCACTGGGAATATTTCTATACATATCTGATAAAACAGATGTTACTTTGGATATAGTATCATTATTTTGTAAAAAAAAAAACATACTGATTAATAAAAAGATATCACTTGAACTAGAAAAAGAGTGTTGAAGTGCTGCATAGAACCTGTACTTTTGTATGGATGTGAAGCTTGGACAAAGAGCAGACAAACTGAAAAAAACATCTGATGGCTGTGGACATGTGGTTTCTGGGGAAAATGCAAAGAATACTATGGACAGACAGAAAAACTAAAGAACAAGTCCTTCAAGAAACAAATGAAGATCGTAAACTGATTAGAGACATTAGACGTAGACAGTCACAATTTTTTGGACATGTTATGAGAAGAAATGAATTAGAGAACTTGGTGTCAACTGGCAAGATCGAGGGGAGGAGGCCAAAGGGAAGACCAAGAATTAAATACCGGAATGCTTGGCCACGTGGCATGGCCGAGACAGAAACACGAAGCTGATCCACGACTCTGGTGATCGAGTGAGATAACGAAACATGACCGCCCACGCTTATCGGCTAGGCACATGATGGATGGATTTTGTAAAACAAAATTGTGATAAATCATCGCCTTGTATCCGTGTGTTTAACACAGCCATCATTCTGTGACCCCTGCGTGTGTGTTAACTACTGATTTGTGTGGGTGAACCTATCATTCTGTGACCCCTGCGTGTGTGTTAACTACTGATTTGTGTGGGTGAACCTATCATTCTGTGACCCCTGCGTGTGTGTTAACTACTGATTTGTGTGGGTGAACCTATCATTCTGTGACCCCTGCGTGTGTGTTAACTACTGATTTGTGTGGGTGAACCTATTATCATCTAACATATTGAGGTCTTCAGGACTCTTCAGCTGGTCACTTCCATGTCATGGCACTGTGTAGGTTATTGACAGCACCTACAACTGTCACGCAGGCAGTGTTTGAAGACATGAACCATGTCATGGCACTGTGTAGGTTATTGACAGCACCTACAACTGTCACGCAGGCAGTGTTTGAAGACATGAACCATGTCATGGCACTGTGTAGGTTATTGACAGCACCTACAACTGTCACGCAGGCAGTGTTTGAAGACATGAACCATGTCATGGCACTGTGTAGGTTATTGACAGCACCTACAACTGTCACGCAGGCAGTGTTTGAAGACATGAACCATGTCATGGCACTGTGTAGGTTATTGACAGCACCTACAACTGTCACGCAGGCAGTGTTTGAAGACATGAACCATGTCATGGCACTGTGTAGGTTATTGACAGCACCTACAACTGTCACGCAGGCAGTGTTTGAAGACATGAACCATGTCATGGCACTGTGTAGGTTATTGACAGCACCTACAACTGTCACGCAGGCAGTGTTTGAAGACATGAACCATGTCATGGCACTGTGTAGGTTATTGACAGCACCTACAACTGTCACGCAGGCAGTGTTTGAAGACATGAACCATGTCATGGCACTGTGTAGGTTATTGACAGCACCTACAACTGTCACGCAGGCAGTGTTTGAAGACATGAACCATGTCATGGCACTGTGTAGGTTATTGACAGCACCTACAACTGTCACGCAGGCAGTGTTTGAAGACATGAACCATGTCATGGCACTGTGTAGGTTATTGACAGCACCTACAACTGTCACGCAGGCAGTGTTTGAAGACATGAACCATGTCATGGCACTGTGTAGGTTATTGACAGCACCTACAACTGTCACGCAGGCAGTGTTTGAAGACATGAACCATGTCATGACACTGTCACGCAGGCAGTATTTGAAGACATGAACCATGTCATGACACTGTCACGCAGGCAGTATTTGAAGACATGAACCATGTCACGACACTGTCACGCAGGCAGTGTTTGAAGACATGAACCATGTCACGACACTGTCACGCAGGCAGTGTTTGAAGACATGAACCATGTCATGACACTGTCACGCAGGCAGTGTTTGAAGACATGAACCATGTCATGACACTGTCACGCAGGCAGTGTTTGAAGACATGAACCATGTCATGACACTGTCACGCAGGCAGTGTTTGAAGACATGAACCATGTCATGACACTGTCACGCAGGCAGTGTTTGAAGACATGAACCATGTCATGACACTGTCACGCAGGCAGTATTTGAAGACATGAACCATGTCATGACACTGTGTAGGTTATTGACAGCAGTGACACTGTCATGCAGGTGTAGGTTAGCTAAGAGCAGGTAATGATTGTATAATAACTGTTGCTTGACATAACAGGATGCAACTTACCTTTGAGATAACATACTAAACATGGAGGTAACACACACGGATTGAAGTGAGTTTTGACTACAGCCTCACCAAATCAAAACAAATATGGCCTGGTCTAAAGAAGTCTGCCATCTTTTAACTCATATTTAAGTTTGGATTGTCTCTGCTGTGACTTTTGTTTCAGTAAATAAGGGAGGTTAATTTTGGTGAAAATTGAAATACCTAGTTATATATTCTTCATATGCCACACACATATTTGTCTCCGCAGTCATGGCTGGGCAGACAGCTTCAGAGCGTTATCATTGAATCACATACGATGTATCTGTCCCCACGCGTAAGTTCTCTCACCACGTTTGTGAATATTGACAAAATACTCATTAAATCATTGTGTGGCCTTGTATGTGTTTGTTTTAGAACACTCTAAAGTCTTCACGTTTTGTTTTGTTTTCTTGATATGTCTCATTTTATATGAATAAATCATTTCTGTCCCAACGTGTTTGTAACAAAATCACTGGGCTTGATGTCACATTCAACCCACAGGCAGTAACATAAGCTGCCATGCTACAGAGATGACAGGACACTGGTGCAAACAACAAATCAGACTTTAATCATGACATTGGCTGCACTTTCCTGTTCTCGGATAAATCAGACTTTAATCACGAAATTAGCCACACTTACCTATGCTTGGCCACTGCTTGGTGCCTTCAGAACCCAGCCACTTCCTGGCTCTGATTTCAAGTTAATACCAATTTTTTAAAATTTTTCTTACCTGCTCTAGCTGAACTGCCACAGTGTCTTCACTGAAGTACATACTTCACAGAGATCCTTTCACACTCCGACCTTTGCACATTGCTCTCACAAGCATTCAGAACTCATGCTGTACAAAAGTAATATTACAACTGACTTGACATTGTAACCTAAATCAACAGACACATTTAATACAGATTTCTACATCTACACATGTCCTATTCCCCTTGGACTAGCTTGGCTAACTGATGTCCGTCCACACTTAATCACACAAATATTTATACTGCTCAAAACTACTGGTCAACTAAACTCTATACTCTCTAACTGATAATCAAAATGTAACTATTAAACATAACGTTGCTATTCCTAAATACTGCAGTGTGTTTCATTGCCTAATCATTTAATCATCTATGGTATTTCTATAATTATAAACTGTCCTAAGGCCACACACAAAGTGAGCCTCTTTTTGACTCTGGTTCTCTGCTTTTGATGAACCTTAGGGTTCACCTACTCTTACAAAAGTTGTAATCTCCCGTGAATTGTGGGCTGAAAGATGAGTTATACACTCGTACTTCGTGAATACTGTAATACACTGATTTCTTAGTTTTATGTCAACAACCACCAACGATTCTTGGGTCTGTGCTTACTTATATACTATTATTCATATATCTATATTCTGTACGTGATGTTTTATGATACTATAATATTGAACTGTGACAGTTCTCTGAGGTATAGAAGCAAGAATCGACTATGTGCACACTTGATCTTTGGATAACACCGAACTCAACCATTTATACACACACATTCTGTCACACAATCTATTAAATATATACATTCTGTCACACAATCTGTTAAATATACACATTGTCACACAATATTCTTGTCACACAATCTATTAAATATACACATCACATTCTATCAAACAACTATTTATAAATAGCTCTTATTCCTTAAAGCTGTATTAAGAACATTTGGTAGGCGACCTAAATGCCAAGATGGGATCAGATAACATTGGTTATGAAGAGATCACGTGGAAACATGGACTAGGGGTCAGGAATGAAAATGGAGAATTATTCACCAAAGTTTGCACAGTGGATAAGTTTTTCCTGGCAAAGAATTACACAAAGTCATGTGGGCATCACCAGACAACAACACAGAAAAATAAACTGAAGCATGTCTGTTTCCAGAAGAAATTGAGATCATCTCTACAGGATGGCAAGTTTGTACAGGTGTAGCTGTCACTTCAGGTCACCATCTGCTGGTCTGTCACATGAAGGCAACAAGAGATACGTAACATCCTATGTGCATGGGACTCTATATCATGTAGTTTGTCTGAGAGAGCAAGACACCAGGCAGCACTGTATGGTCACAAGCTCACACAAGGGGGCTGCGTGGTCTCGAGGTATGGTGTCCGCCTCGAGTACTGGAGGTCCCAGGTTCAAGCCCCGGTGATGACCAGGATTTTTTCTCGTGGACTTCTAGTAATAAAATTTCCCCTGGTCTCTGGGTAGTGGGATCGGACACCCGTGTGTATTGTTGCGCACATAAAAAATCCCTTGGCAGTTGGAAATCGAAAAAGAGTAGCCTAACGGCGCTGCCCGGGCAAAATTTCGAGTTAAAAATCTACCCAAAGCATTTCAGGATCCTCGCCGGTGCTACGGAGTTCGTGCACTGAGCTGAGTTTCTCCAGACTCAGGTTTGGGTTAGGAGGAGAACAGAGCACTTATGGGTTGCACCCGTATGCTGTGATGTTGATCCATCGACTAAACCAAACCAAACTAAGCTCACACAAGTTCCAGGTCTGGCAACACTTAGTAGGCGAGGTGAACATGACAGACTGTTGGCAGCAGGTTACAATCATTTGATGGATGTTCTTGGATAAATCACATGAAAACATAAAGCATGGATAATGCTCAAGAAAATAGAAGAAATGAAAACGAAGAAGGCAGATTTACTTAATATCAAAACCAGAACTGCCACAGCCGGTGCCCAAATGGTGTTGTTGCTAATCTCTGCTGTTTCTGTGATCTTGTCCCCGCAGATCACCACAGCCAGTGACTCTCAATTGTGGCATGCAGATGCCCTCTTGGTAAGTTCTGCTCTCCTGGTATTTATAGGACTTGTTTCTTTTCATGACTGTTTTAGTCTTTGCATGCTAGAGAAGGTGTGAGAGAGTGGTGCTGTCAGAGAAAGTGTGTTTGTGAGACAGTTGTACTGACAATAAGATAAATTGTGTGAGAGATTAGTATTGACATGTGTCAGTATTTATCATAGTTGTGTACGTGTGGAGACAGTCTTTATCTGTATTTATCATAGTCTGTGTCAGTATTTATCATAGTCTGTGTCAGTATTTATCATAGTTGTGTACATATGGATACAGTCTAAGTATTTGTCATAGTTGTGTACATGTGGCGTACAGTCTGTGTCAGTATTTATCATATTTATGTACATGTGATGTACAATCTGTATAAGTATTTATCATAGTTGTGTACATATGAATACAGTCTAAGTATTTGTCATAGTTGTGTACATGTGTCGTACAGTCTGTGTCAGTATTTATCATAGTTGTGTACATGTGGTGTACAGTCTGTATAAGTATTTATCATAGTTGTGTACATGTGGTGTACAGTCTGTGTCAGTATTTATCATAGTTGTGTACATGTGGCGTACAGTCTGTGTCAGTATTTATCAAAGTTGTGTACATGTGTCGTACAGTCTGTGTCAATATTTATCATAGTTGTGTACATGTGTCGTAAGTCTGTGTCAGTATTTATCATAGTTGTGTACATGTGGTGTACAGTTTGTGTCAGTATTTATCATAGTTGTGTACATGTGGTGTACAGAAGTGTATTGTGTATATAGTTCCAGTCTCATGTTTTTATAGACACTTGCTGTATATAGTTGACTTGTCTATATAGTTGACACTTGCTTTATATAGTTGACACTTGCTCTATATTGTTGACTTGTTTATATAGTTGACTTTTCTATACAGCTGACGTATCTATATAGTTGACACTTATCTATATATATAGTTGACTTGTCTCTATAGTTGACATTTATCTGTATATAGTTGACTTGTCTATATAGTTGACACTTATCTATATGTAGTTGACATGTCTATATAGTTGACACTTATCTATATGTAGTTGACTTGTCTATATAGTTGACATGTCTATAAAGTTGACATGTCTGTATAGTTGACACATGCTGTATATAGTTGACACTTATCTATATGTAGTTGACTTGTCTATATAGTTGACACTTATCTATATGTAGTTGACATGTCTATATAGTTGACACTTATCTATATGTAGTAGACTTGTCTATATAGTTGACATGTCTATAAAGTTGACATGTCTGTATAGTTGACACATGCTGTATATAGTTGACACTTGCTATATGTAGTTGACTTGTCTATATAGTTGACACTTGCTATATGTAGTTGACTTGTCTATATAGTTAACTTGTCTTCTTAGTTGACTTGTCTATGTAGTGGATACTTGCTGTATATAGTTGACTTGTCTATGTAGTTGACTTGTCTATGTAGTGGATACTTGCTGTATATAGCTGACTTGTCTATGTAGTGGATACTTGCTGTATATAGTTGACACATGCTGTATATAGTTGACTTATATATATATATATATATATATATATATATATATATATATATATATATATATATATATATATATAGTTGTCTTATCTATATAGTTGAAACTTATCTATATAGTTTACACTTATCTATATATAGTTTAGTTGACTTGTCTATATAGTTGACACTTATCTATATATAGCTGACTTGTGATCTTGCAGGTTTGACATCAGAGGTCTAAACCCCAGCAGCCCTGAGGATGAGGAGGGCATCAAGGAGGCTGCCACTGGATGTCAGTCATGTTGTCATTACATGTAACCTCTCACATCTCTTGTAACATTGCCATTACATGTAACCTTTCACATCTCTTGTAACATTGCCATTACATGTAACCTTTCACATCTCTTGTAACATTGCCATTACATGTAACCTTTCACATCTCTTGTAACATTGCCATTACATGTAACCTTTCACATCTCTTGTAACATTGCCATTACATGTGACCTCTCACATCTCTTGTAACATTGTCATTACATGTGACCTCTCACATCTCTTGTAACATTGCCATTACATGTAACCTTTCACATCTCTTGTAACATTGCCATTACATGTAACCTTTCACATCTCTTGTAACATTGCCATTACATGTAACCTTTCACATCTCTTGTAACATTGCCATTACATGTAACCTTTCACATCTCTTGTAACATTGCCATTACATGTAACCTTTCACATCTCTTGTAACATTGCCATTACATGTAACCTCTCACATCCTACATGTAATGTTGTCTAGACAGTCAGTGTTTCATACAATCTTACATGTAATGTTGTCTAGACAGTCAGTGTTTCATACAATCCTACATGTAATGTTGTCTAGACAGTCAGTGTGTCATACAATCTTACATGTAATGTTGTCTAGACAGTCAGTGTTTCATACAATCCTACATGTAATGTTGTCTAGACAGTCAGTGTTTCATACAATCTTACATGTAATGTTGTCTAGACAGTCAGTGTTTCATACAATCTTACATGTAATGTTGTCTAGACAGTCAGTGTTTCATACAATCTTACATGTAATGTTGTCTAGACAGTCAGTGTTTCATACAATCTTACATGTAATGTTGTCTAGACAGTCAGTGTTTCATACAATCTTACACGTAATGTTGTCTAGACAGTCAGTGTTTCATACAATCCTACATGTAATGTTGTCTAGACAGTCAGTGTTTCATACAATCTTACATGTAATGTTGTCTAGACAGTCAGTGTTTCATACAATCTTACACGTAATGTTGTCTAGACAGTCAGTGTTTCATACAATCCTACATGTAATGTTGTCTAGACAGTCAGTGTTTCATACAATCTTACATGTAATGTTGTCTAGACAGTCAGTGTTTCATACAATCTTACACGTAATGTTGTCTAGACAGTCAGTGTTTCATACAATCCTACATGTAATGTTGTCTAGACAGTCAGTGTTTCATACAATCTTACATGTAATGTTGTCTAGACAGTCAGTGTTTCATACAATCTTACACGTAATGTTGTCTAGACAGTCAGTGTTTCATACAATCCTACATGTAATGTTGTCTAGACAGTCAGTGTTTCATACAATCTTACATGTAATGTTGTCTAGACAGTCAGTGTGTCATACAATCTTACATGTAATGTTGTCTAGACAGTCAGTGTTTCATACAATCTTACATGTAATGTTGTCTAGACAGTCAGTGTGTCATACAATCTTACATGTAATGTTGTCTAGACAGTCAGTGTTTCATACAATCTTACATGTAATGTTGTCTAGACAGTCAGTGTGTCATACAATCTTACATGTAATGTTGTCTAGACAGTCAGTGTTTCATACAATCTTACATGTAATGTTGTCTAGACAGTCAGTGTGTCATACAATCTTACATGTAATGTTGTCTAGACAGTCAGTGTTTCATACAATCCTACATGTAATGTTGTCTAGACAGTCAGTGTTTCATACAATCTTACATGTAATGTTGTCTAGACAGTCAGTGTGTCATACAATCTTACATGTAATGTTGTCTAGACAGTCAGTGTGTCATACAATCTTACATGTAATGTTGTCTAGACAGTCAGTGTGTCATACAATCTTACATGTAATGTTGTCTAGACAGTCAGTGTTTCATACAATCTTACATGTAATGTTGTCTAGACAGTCAGTGTGTCATACAATCTTACATGTAATGTTGTCTAGACAGTCAGTGTTTCATACAATCTTACATGTAATGTTGTCTAGACAGTCAGTGTTTCATACAATCTTACATGTAATGTTGTCTAGACAGTCAGTGTTTCATACAATCTTACACGTAATGTTGTCTAGACAGTCAGTGTTTCATACAATCCTACATGTAATGTTGTCTAGACAGTCAGTGTTTCATACAATCTTACATGTAATGTTGTCTAGACAGTCAGTGTTTCATACAATCTTACACGTAATGTTGTCTAGACAGTCAGTGTTTCATACAATCCTACATGTAATGTTGTCTAGACAGTCAGTGTTTCATACAATCTTACATGTAATGTTGTCTAGACAGTCAGTGTTTCATACAATCTTACACGTAATGTTGTCTAGACAGTCAGTGTTTCATACAATCCTACATGTAATGTTGTCTAGACAGTCAGTGTTTCATACAATCTTACATGTAATGTTGTCTAGACAGTCAGTGTTTCATACAATCTTACACGTAATGTTGTCTAGACAGTCAGTGTTTCATACAATCCTACATGTAATGTTGTCTAGACAGTCAGTGTTTCATACAATCTTACATGTAATGTTGTCTAGACAGTCAGTGTGTCATACAATCTTACATGTAATGTTGTCTAGACAGTCAGTGTTTCATACAATCTTACATGTAATGTTGTCTAGACAGTCAGTGTGTCATACAATCTTACATGTAATGTTGTCTAGACAGTCAGTGTTTCATACAATCTTACATGTAATGTTGTCTAGACAGTCAGTGTGTCATACAATCTTACATGTAATGTTGTCTAGACAGTCAGTGTTTCATACAATCTTACATGTAATGTTGTCTAGACAGTCAGTGTGTCATACAATCTTACATGTAATGTTGTCTAGACAGTCAGTGTTTCATACAATCCTACATGTAATGTTGTCTAGACAGTCAGTGTTTCATACAATCTTACATGTAATGTTGTCTAGACAGTCAGTGTGTCATACAATCTTACATGTAATGTTGTCTAGACAGTCAGTGTGTCATACAATCTTACATGTAATGTTGTCTAGACAGTCAGTGTGTCATACAATCTTACATGTAATGTTGTCTAGACAGTCAGTGTTTCATACAATCTTACATGTAATGTTGTCTAGACAGTCAGTGTGTCATACAATCTTACATGTAATGTTGTCTAGACAGTCAGTGTTTCATACAATCTTACATGTAATGTTGTCTAGACAGTCAGTGTGTCATACAATCTTACATGTAATGTTGTCTAGACAGTCAGTGTGTCATACAATCTTACATGTAATGTTGTCTAGACAGTCAGTGTTTCATACAATCTTACATGTAATGTTGTCTAGACAGTCAGTGTGTCATACAATCTTACATGTAATGTTGTCTAGACAGTCAGTGTTTCATACAATCTTACATGTAATGTTGTCTAGACAGTCAGTGTGTCATACAATCTTACATGTAATGTTGTCTAGACAGTCAGTGTTTCATACAATCTTACATGTAATGTTGTCTAGACAGTCAGTGTTTCATACAATCTTACATGTAATGTTGTCTAGACAGTCAGTGTTTCATACAATCTTACATGTAATGTTGTCTAGACAGTCAGTGTTTCATACAATCTTACATGTAATGTTGTCTAGACAGTCAGTGTTTCATACAATCTTACATGTAATGTTGTCTAGACAGTCAGTGTTTCATACAATCCTACATGTAATGTTGTCTAGACAGTCAGTGTTTCATACAATCCTACATGTAATGTTGTCTAGACAGTCAGTGTTTCATACAATCTTACATGTAATGTTGTCTAGACAGTCAATGTTTCATACAATCCTACATGTAATGTTGTCTAGACAGTCAGTGTTTCATACAATCTTACATGTAATGTTGTCTAGACAGTCAGTGTTTCATACAATCTTACATGTAATGTTGTCTAGACAGTCAGTGTTTCATACAATCCTACATGTAATGTTGTCTAGACAGTCAGTGTTTCATACAATCTTACATGTAATGTTGTCTAGACAGTCAAGTGTTTCATACAATCTTACATGTAATGTTGTCTAGACAGTCGGTGTTTCATACAATCCTACATGTAATGTTGTCTAGACAGTCAGTGTTTCATACAATCTTACATGTAATGTTGTCTAGACAGTCAGTGTTTCATACAATCCTACATGTAATGTTGTCTAGACAGTCAGTGTTTCATACAATCCTACATGTAATGTTGTCTAGACAGTCAGTGTTTCATACAATCTTACATGTAATGTTGTCTAGACAGTCAGTGTTTCATACAATCTTACATGTAATGTTGTCTAGACAGTCAGTGTTTCATACAATCCTACATGTAATGTTGTCTAGACAGTCAGTGTTTCATACAATCCTACATGTAATGCTGTCTAGACAGTCAGTGTTTCATACAATCTTACATGTAATGTTGTCTAGACAGTCAGTGTTTCATACAATCCTACTTGTAATGTTGTCTAGACAGTCAGTGTTTCATACAATCTTACACGTAATGTTGTCTAGACAGTCAGTGTTTCATACAATCTTACACGTAATGTTGTCTAGACAGTCAGTGTTTCATACAATCTTACACGTAATGTTGTCTAGACAGTCAGTGTTTCATACAATCTTACACGTAATGTTGTCTAGACAGTCAGTGTTTCATACAATCTTACACGTAATGTTGTCTAGACAGTCAGTGTTTCATACAATCTTACATGTAATGTTGTCTAGACAGTCAGTGTTTCATACAATCTTACACGTAATGTTGTCTAGACAGTCAGTGTTTCATACAATCCTACATGTAATGTTGTCTAGACAGTCAGTGTTTCATACAATCCTACATGTAATGTTGTCTAGACAGTCAGTGTTTCATCTAATCTTACATGTAATGTTGTCTAGAAAGTGAGTGTTTCATACAATCTTACATGTAATGTTGTCTAGACAGTCAGTGTTTCATCTAATCTTACATGTAATGTTGTCTAGACAGTCAGTGTTTCATCTAATCTTACATGTAATGTTGTCTAGAAAGTCAGTGTGTCATACAATCTTACACGTAATGTTGTCTAGACAGTTGTCATTTCATACAATCTTACATGTAATGTTGTCTAGACAGTCAGTGTGTCATACAATCTTACATGTAATGTTGTCTAGACAGTCGTCCTTTCATAAATCCTACATGTAATGTTGTGTAGCAGACAGTTGTCATTTCATACAATTCTATATGTAATGTCTAGATTGTATTGTGTGGGGCTGGTGTCAGTGATTCAAACAGTCGTACATAGAAAGGCTGTTATCTGGGATGACCAGACCTCTTCCTTGTTGTACTGTTTCCCTATTTTAGAGAAATCTGTGAAACATTGATTGAAGTTGGGTTGAATAAGTTGGGACTTGACCCAGCTAATTTGTGAAACATTGACTGGGGTTTTACCCAGCTAATTTGTGAAACATTGACTGGTGTTTTACCCAGCTAATTTGTGAAACATTGACTGGGGTTTTACCAGCTAATTTGTGAAACATTGACTGAGGTTTTACCCATCTAATTTGTGAAACATTGACTGGGGTTTTACCCAGCTAATTTGTGAAACATTGACTGGGGTTTTACCAGCTAATTTGTGAAACATTGACTGAGGTTTTACCCAGCTAATTTGTGAAACATTGACTGGTGTTTTACCCAGCTAATTTGTGAAACATTGACTGGGGTTTTACCAGCTAATTTGTGAAACATTGACTGGGGTTTTACCAGCTAATTTGTGAAACATTGACTGGGGTTTTACCCAGCTAATTTGTGAAACATTAATGTTGATGTCTACACCTCCAGTACAGCAGTTTTTGACAGTGTGATGTAGATGTTAATGTCTGTTCTCCAGTACAGCATGCTGATGTAGATGTTAATGTCTGTTCTCCAGTACAGCATGCTGATGTAGATGTTAATGTCTTTGTCTCCAGTACAGCATTTTGATGTAGATGTTAATGTCTGTGTCTCCAGTAAAGCAGCTGATCAACAAGGAGGTCAGTGAAGGGATCCCAGCTGAGAGGATTGTGGTTGGTGGCTTCTCTCAGGGAGGAGCAGTGGCCTTGTACACAGTGTTCTCCTCAAACATTGCAGTGGGCGGGGTTCTGGGGCTCAGTACTTGGATACCGCTATATAAGTACTTCACAGACGACAGTGTGAGTAGCCTGTGTTTGTATGACAGTGTGGGTAGTCGATGTTTGTACATCAGTGTGAGTAGGCAGTGTTTGTATGACAGTATGAGTAGTCTGTTTGTATGACAGTATGAGTAGTCCATGTTTTTATGACAGTATGAGTAGTCCATGTTTGTATGACTGTCCATATTTGTATGGCATTATGAATAGTCCATGTTTGTATGACAGTATGAGTAGTCCATGTTTGTATGACAGTATGAGTAGTCTATGTTTGTATGACAGTATGAGTAGTCCATGTTTGTATGACTGTCCATATTTGTATGGCATTATGAATAGTCCATGTTTGTATGACAGTATGAGTAGTCCATGTTTGTATGACTGTCCATGTTTGTATGACAGTATGAGTAGTCTATGTTTGTATGACAGTATGAGTAGTCTATGTTTGTATGACAGTATGAGTAGTCTATGTTTGTATGACATTGTGAGGTGACTATGTTTGTATGACAGTATGAGTAGTCTATGTTTGTATGACATTGTGAGGTGACTATGTTTGTATGACACTATGAGTAGTCTATGTTTGTATGACATTGTGAGGTGACTATGTTTGTATGACAGTATGAATAGTCTATGTTTGTATGACAGTATGAGTAGTTTTTCATGGAAACAAACACAGAACTGAAGCACACATTATGTGTGCCAGCAGATGGGAACTTCCTGCAACTATCAGACACATGATGATGATAACTACTCAATAATACAAACATTTCATCTGAGGCAGCAAAATGCTGCCTAATGAGAATGCTGACATGTGGGGATGATTTCAGCCTGGTTTGGGGCACTGAGACACCTGTCTGTACACCTTTACACTGCCACATTGTTCTAGTTACACACATCCACTGCCTTGTTGTGTCATTCTGCCTCACTTTCCCTCTGGCAGAATCCAAAGTACAACACAGCTGTGCCTGTGCTACAGTGTCACGGTGAGTCCGACCCGGTGGTGTCCTACCGCTGGGGCCAGGCTACGCACGAGATCATCAAATCCTTCAACCCCAATGCCCAGTTCAAGTCCTACGGTACCATGGGTCACAGTTCATGCAATCAGGTGAGAGGTCATGTCAGTGTCCACAGTGTCACTATGTCTACAGTGTCACAATGTCTACTTTCAACATGCACCACATCCACACATTGTCATTCTCACAACACATATTCTACTCATGTTGTCAAGTGGCCTGTTGGTTGGTGTACGAGAGGAAGTTTACTCATTGACACACTCTTCCCTGGCTGAACACAATTGTCTCCAAACTGAACCATTTTTCTTCTGTAGATTTCACCAGGTTTTACACCCTCCGGCCACAAACTGAACCATTTTTCTTCTGTAGATTTCACCAGGTTTCACACCCTCCGACCACAAACTGTACCATCATTCTTCTGTAGATTTCACCAGGTTTCACACCCTCCGGCCATACACTGAACCATCATTCTTCTGTAGATTTCACCAGGTTTTACACCCTCTGACCACAAACTGAACCATCATTCTTCTGTAGATTTCACCAGGTTTCACACCCTCCGACCACAAACTGTACCATCATTCTTCTGTAGATTTCACCAGGTTTCACACCTTCCGACCTCAAACTGAACCATCATTCTTTTGTACATTTCACCAGGTTTCACACCCTCCGACCTCAAACTGAACCATCATTCTTTTGTACATTTCACCAGGTTTCACACCCTCCGACCACAAACTGAACCATTTTTCTTCTGTAGATTTCACCAGGTTTTACACCCTCCGGCCACAAACTGAACCATTTTTCTTCTGTAGATTTCACCAGGTTTCACACCCTCCGACCACAAACTGTACCATCATTCTTCTGTAGATTTCACCAGGTTTCACACCCTCCGGCCATAAACTGAACCATCATTCTTCTGTAGATTTCACCAGGTTTCACACCCTCCGACCTCAAACTGAACCATCATTCTTCTGTAGATTTCACCAGGTTTCACACCCTCCGACCACAAACTGAACCATTTTTCTTCTGTAGATTTCACCAGGTTTTACACCCTCCGGCCACAAACTGAACCATTTTTCTTCTGTAGATTTCACCAGGTTTCACACCCTCCGACCACAAACTGTACCATCATTCTTCTGTAGATTTCACCAGGTTTCACACCCTCCGACCACAAACTGAACCATCATTCTTCTGTAGATTTCACCAGGTTTTACACCCTCCGACCACAAACTGTACCATCATTCTTCTGTAGATTTCACCAGGTTTTACACCCTCCGACCACAAACTGAACCATCATTCTTCTGTAGATTTCACCAGGTTTCACACCCTCCGACCACAAACTGAACCATCATTCTTCTGTAGATTTACCATGTTTTACACCCTCCGACCACAAACTGTACCATCATTCTTCTGTAGATTTCACCAGGTTTTACACCCTCCGGCCACAAACTGAACCATTTTTCTTCTGTAGATTTCACCAGGTTTTACACCCTCCGACCACAAACTGAACCATCATTCTTCTGTAGATTTCACCAGGTTTCACACCCTCCGACCATAAACTGAACCATCATTCTTCTGTAGATTTCACCAGGTTTCACACCCTCCGACCACTAACTGTACCATCATTCTTCTGTAGATTTCACCAGGTTTCACACCCTCCGGCCACAAACTGAACCATCATTCTTCTGTATATTTCACCAGGTTTCACACCCTCCGGCCACAAACTGAACCATCATTCTTCTGTAGATTTCACCAGGTTTTACACCTTCCGACCACAAAAAACTAAGAAGGCCTCGTTCTTGCACGGTTATCAGTTATCAGTTGGGGCAAATTTGCACTCCGGACAGGTCCATAGGTGCTCAATACCTCCTCCTCTTCCCCCCCCCCCCCCCAGCATATGCATTAGCGTTCGGTGGCTAATAGTGCCAGTTCTCTGTTGGTTAATGAGGCACCTTGTTTTCCCGATGTACCTCTCGTGTCTGGCTGTGCCAATTCTTACTCCCAAGTTGGTAGTGGTACAGTCATTGTGTAATTGCTATTGCACATGTTCAGACTGCTCAAGCCTCGCGACACCTACATGGGGATGGATACTGCTCGAGCCTCACGACACCTACATGGGGATGGATACTGCTCGAGCCTCGCGACACCTACATGGGGATGGATACTGCTCGAGCCTCACGACACCTACATGGGGATGGATACTGCTCGAGCCTCATGACACTTATATGGGGATGGATACTGCTTGAGCCTCATGACACCTACATGGGGATACTGCTTGAGCCTCACGACACCTACATGGGGATGGATACTGCTCGAGCCTCATGACACTTACATGGGGATACTGCTCGAGCCTCATGACACCTACATGGGGATACTGCTCAAGCATTACGACACCTACATGGGGATACTGTGTAAGAGTCGGTGTCCTGACATCAGATTGTCCATACTCTTCTATGTACTTTATCATAAAATTCATGGCTTCCCCTCGTGGCTTGTTTCCCAGATTTTTCTTCTGTTCATCCAGAATGTTTGTTTTGGAGGTAATTGGGTTGGGCCTGCTTACAGCAGAGCTGCCGTATTTGCATTTTTCAGCCGACACATCTGACTTCTTCAGGCATTTGTTGACCGGGTTAACCTTCCCGTGTGTTTCTCAGGATTAAATTCACACATAGTACCTGCTACAACATCTGCTACAGGTGTACTGGCTGGCTGGTTGTCTGCAAGTCTGCTATATTGACGTTCTGGCCACATGAACCCTGGACAGGCCGGCATCCATGGCAGTGAGGCTGGGTTAGACTTGCCTTCCCACCTGGTGCCACAGTACCATGGCACTGGGTTAGACTTGCCTTCCCACCTGGTGCCACAGTACCATGGTACTGGGTTAGACTTGCCTTCCCACCTGGTGCCACAGTACCATGGCACTGGGTTAGACTTGCCTTCCCACCTGGTGCCACAGTACCATGGCACTGGGTTAGACTTGCCTTCCCACCTGGTGCCACAGTACCATGGCACTGGGTTAGACTTGCCTTCCCACCTGGTGCCACAGTACCATGGCACTGGGTTAGACTTGCCTTCCCACCTGGTGCCACAGTACCATGGCACTGGGTTAGACTTGCCTTCCCACCTGGTGCCACAGTACCATGGCACTGGGTTAGACTTGCCTTCCCACCTGGTGCCACAGTACCATGGCACTGGGTTAGACTTGCCTTCCCACCTGGTGCCACAGTACCATGGCACTGGGTTAGACTTGCCTTCCCACCTGGTGCCACAGTACCATGGCACTGGGTTAGACTTGCCTTCCCACCTGGTGCCACAGTACCATGGCACTGGGTTAGACTTGCCTTCCCACCTGGTGCCACAGTACCATGGCACTGGGTTAGACTTGCCTTCCCACCTGGTGCCACAGTACCATGGCACTGGGTTAGACTTGCCTTCCCACCTGGTGCCACAGTACCATCTCCAGGAGAGCTGTGTTGCAGCTCAGAGACCTGCGGGCTGTGCCAGGTTGGTACTGGAGCTTCACATCTACTGACAGGCAGATTGGGGGATTATGGGTAGGTGGCCAGGTAGCGGTCCCATTCATACACCCAGTGGCTGGGGAAGGGCTGTTGTCTTCACATTACTACAGTGCTAGCAGACATGTTTGCTGTGACTAATCAGTTATTGACATTTGTTTCAGGAAATGCGTGATGTCAAGGTCTTTCTGGAGGAAGTGCTCAAACAATGATAGATGTACATGTGATCCAGACGGCTGTTGACCAGGCACCAGCATCTTGGTGTGGATACGGGTCTTGTCATCGTTTCATTTTGTTTCTGATTCTAGTACACATACATTAGTTCTACGGTGAGAGATGTCTTGTACACATAAATTAGTTCTACAATGAGAGATGTCTAGTACACATACATTAGTTCTACAGTGAGAGATGTCTAGTACACATAGATTGATAGAGCTAACTATTCTGCCACTCTAGTGACACTTGCTAGAACTGACACATTTGTGTTCTGCCACTCCAGTGGTGCCAGGCCTGGCTGTTGTGTCACTGCAGTGACATGTGCTAGGGCTGTCTGTTGTGTCACTGTAGTGACATGTGCTAGGTCTGTTGGTCATCTCCTGATATGTACAGCCAGTCCTCCACATCAATCACATTGACATACTGCACCCTGGCTGACTTCTCTTGACCTCCAGTATCCAGGTGTGTTTAGTACAGTGCCATCATTGTCACTGTGACCTGTCAGTGGACGTCTACTAGCTGGCCACCTGGCAGCTGGTCAGTGGGTGGTAGTTTCACTCATGCACTCACAGACTCGTGCACTCACAGACTCATGCACTCAGCACAACCTGCCCTGTAACGCACACAGCAGACACGCCCTCTTGTCCACAGAAATGTCAAGTTGCATAACTCCAGATTGTTACATTCCTTGAGCCGGAGTTGTCTAACCACAGAGATGCCAGCTGTTTACATGCTGGCTAGTGGTGTCTCTGACAGACCTATGTCAGTGTTAGATCACTCGCTGTAAGTTTCATGGCAGTCGTGACACTAGTGTTAGATCAGTGGTTTCACTCTTGTGACAATGAAGCAAGCATTATGCAAGTATGTGAGCTTGTGTGAATGCATATTCTCAACACGTGATCAAGTATGTTTTGTTGATGCACAATGTGGTCTTGAGGAAATAAAAGAAGTTGATACGCAGTATGTTGGTTGGTATGAAATATGTTAGTGTGCAATAAGTTAACTAACCGTTGATACAGTCTATAGGACAGAAATCATTGCAGACAACAGCTAAAGTGAATAAGGAGTAAGAAAGGACGAGTCCGGAAATACGGCAATAAACGGACACAAGTTAGTGGCATGTCCTGTACATTGTGCTGTGTACACAAGTTAGTGGCATTTCCTGTATAGGGCACTGTGTACACAAGTTAGTGGCATGTCCTTACAGGGTGCTGCGGACACAAGTTAGTGGTATGTCTTATATAGGGTGCTGTGTACATAAGTTAGTGGCATGTCCTGTATAGGGTGCTGTGTACACTAGTTAGTGGCGTGTCCTGTATAGGGTGCTGTGTACACAAGTTAGTGGTATGTCCTGTATAGGGTGCTGTGTACACAAGTTAGTGGTATGTCCTGTATAGGGTGCTGTGTACACAAGTTAGTGGTATGTCCTGTATAGGGTGCTGTGTACACAAGTTAGTGGCATGTCCTGTATAGGGTGCTGTGTACACAAGTTAGTGGTATGTCCTGTACATGGACACAAGTTAGTGGCATGTCTTGTATAGGGTGCTGTGTACACAAGTTAGTGGTATGTCCTGTACATGGACACAAGTTAGTGGTATGTCTTATATAGGGTGCTGTGTACATAAGTTAGTGGCATGTCCTGTATAGGGTGCTGTGTACACAAGTTAGTGGTATGTCCTGTACATGGACACAAGTTAGTGGCATGTCCTGTATAGGGTGCTGTGTACACAAGTTAGTGGTATGTCCTGTACATGGACACAAGTTAGTGGCGTGTCCTGTATAGGGTGCTGTGTACACAAGTTAGTGGCATGTACTGTATAGGGTGCTGTGTACACAAGTTAGTGGTATGTCCTGTACATGGACACAAGTTAGTGGCATGTCCTGTATAGGGTGCTGTGTACACAAGTTAGTGGTATGTCCTGTACATGGACACAAGTTAGTGGCATGTCCTGTACATGGTGCTGTGTACATAAGTTAGTGTCATGTCCTGTATAGGGTGCTGTGTACACAAGTTAGTGGTATGTCTTATATAGGGTGCTGTGTACACAAGTTAGTGGCATGTCCTGTATAGGGTGATGTGTACATAAGTTAGTGGTATGTCCTGTATAGGGTGCTGTGTACACAAGTTAGTGGCATGTCCTGTATAGGGTGCTGTGTACACAAGTTAGTGGCATGTCCTGTATAGGGTGCTGTGTACACAAGTTAGTGGCATGTCCTGTATAGGGTGCTGTGTACACAAGTTAGTGGGATGTCCTGTACAGGGTGCTGTGTACACAAGTTAGTGGCATGTCCTGTATAGGGTGCTGTGTACACAAGTTAGTGGTATGTCCTGTACATTGACACAAGTTAGTGGCATGTCCTGTACAGGGTGCTGTGTACACAAGTTAGTGGCATGTCCTGTATAGGGTGCTGTGTACACAAGTTAGTGGTATGTCCTGTACAGGGTGCTGTGTACACAAGTTAGTGGTATGTCCTGTACAGGGTGCTGTGTACACAAGTTAGTGGCATGTCTTATATAGGGTGCTGTGTACACAAGTTAGTGGTATGTCCTGTATAGGGTGCTGTGTACACAAGTTAGTGGTATGCCTTGTACATGGACACAAGTTAGTGGTATGCCCTGTATAGGGTGCTGTGTACACAAGTTAGTGGCATGTCTTATATAGGGTGCTGTGTACACAAGTTAGTGGTATGCCCTGTATAGGGTGCTGTGTACACAAGTTAGTGGTATGTCCTGTATAGGGTGCTGTGTACACAAGTTAGTGGTATGTCCTGTATAGGGTGCTGTGTACACAAGTTAGTGGCATGCCCTGTATAGGGTGCTGTGTACACAAGTTAGTGGTATGTCCTGTATAGGGTGCTGTGTACATAAGTTAGTGTCATGTCCTGTATAGGGTGCTGTGTACACAAGTTAGTGGCATGTCTTATATAGGGTGCTGTGTACACAAGTTAGTGGCATGTCTTATATAGGGTGCTGTGTACACAAGTTAGTGGCATGTCCTGTACAGGGTGCTGTGTACACAAGTTAGTGGTATGTCCTGTACATGGTGCTGTGTACACAAGTTAGTGGCATGTCTTATATAGGGTGCTGTGTACACAAGTTAGTGTCATGTCCTGTACAGGGTGCTGTGTACACAAGTTAGTGGTATGTCCTGTACAGGGTGCTGTGTACACAAGTTAGTGGCATGTCTTTTTTAGGGTGCTGTGTACACAAGTTAGTGTCATGTCCTGTACAGGGTGCTGTGTACACAAGTTAGTGGTATGTCCTGTACAGGGTGCTGTGTACACAAGTTAGTGGCATGTCCTGTACAGGGTGCTGTGTACACAAGTTAGTGGTATGTCCTGTACAGGGTGCTGTGTACACAAGTTAGTGGCATGTCCTGTACAGGGTGCTGCGGTGGCTGTTTGTGATTTACGTTCAGTTCTTTTGCTGTTACTTTCCGAACGACTGACGCTTATACCATTGTGTGAAAACTAGTGCAAACATAATCTGCTTCCAAATCATCTGCAGCTATGTTTCGACCGTGGCATACAGGATTACAGATTACGTTCATAGCCCCTTCCCACTGTACAGTCTGTAGAAAATGGTGAATGATACAGCACACAACTACCAGACAGTACTGCACAGACAGTGGTATGACAGTCATGAATGATACAGCACACTACCAGTCAGTACTGCACAGACAGTGGCAGGATAGTCATAGACCAGAGCCAACCACAGACTGTGACTTGACTGATGATGAACAGTCAGAAGAACACCACATGCACACACACAAGAAAGAAAGAAAAAACTATCTGCTGGCATTTAGTGGCAGGCAATAACCAGAAGATAACTTGAACGGTTGCCCTCAGTCCATCGCTAGACTGTGGATTGATGAGACCAGCCCTGGGAATGCCATGCTGTAGATGGGTCTAGTCTCAGATGTTAGCATGCAGAATATCATCAGTGTGTGGCAGCAAAGGCAGGTGTTCAAACACACACCCTGACGACACGCTTGTGTCACCAGAGAGCTGGCTCATCACACACTACACTGACTGGCAGAGCTGCAGGGCACGGGAAGACCAGATGTCCTGGACACATTGTGTTTGCTAGAGGCTGGAATACTGATGCGTTAGGCATGTGTAAAATCAAGTGAGTGAGCAGGTGATGTCACAGTGATTGGAGATAATTCAAGTGTTATGTTGATGGCTTGTGTTAGGTTGATGTAGGTTATATCCATGCATTGAGTGATGTTGATGAATTGTATGATTAATATAGATTATGTTGATGTAGATTATTTTGATATGATGATGTAGATTATTGTGTGATGTTGATGACTTGTGTGATGATTGTTTTCTGATGTCATGAAGCTAGAGAATAAAGTGTCTCAGTGTTGTTTACCAATCTCCAGCTGTTTTGTTGAGGAATGTTGATTGTTGTATAGAACATCTACCACCAGGGGCAAAGAATAGGCACACGGTACCAGGGGGCACAGACTGAACACACAGTGGTAGGGGCAACTACTAGCATCAGGAATGGTCATGTTTACAGTTACAAGTGCCAGTTCAGAAGATGAAGATGATTGTTGATAAATACAACTGAACAGGATGGCTGTGTTTACAGAGATGAATGGGCTGGCATCTTCATAAGACACAAAGTGGCAGGGTTGTCCAAAAGACTTCCAATTGGAAAACAGAATCTGTTGTACTCCTGTATGTGTTGAGGGTCTTCACAACAGCAGACACAACAACCACCACCACCAGGCACAACAACCACCACCACCACCAGACACCACCACCACCACCACCAGACACCACCACCACCACCAGGCACAACAACCACCACCACCACCAGGCAAGGTAGTGTTCTCTGAGTGCACATCGCCCTGGAGGTGGTGTGAAACATAAGATATGAGCATGGTTCTGCCGCCCTGCTACTGAGTAAGTGCATGGCACGACTCTGTGAGCGGTGGTATTCACGTGGAATGCTTTTGTCTGTACAGTGACCTGCATGTCCGGAACAATGGCTACCAGCTGTTGCTGAATTGACTGGTTTGCCTTTTCGGTTTGCGAGTGCATTTTTCAGGCGACTCCTGGGAGTCGGCGCTGGAGCTACAGAGTTTGTGCTTAATGTGACGCTTTCGGCAGGTCGCCCTGCAAATAGAGATAGAGCCATGTGAGAAAACCCGGGTCAATGAGGTCTTTCTGGTCACTGCAGATTCCATTGACGATGAACTGTGGTTTTCATGGAGGACTTTTATGTTGGCATTCTGGAGGCGGCATTATGCAGTGTACCTGTGCAGGCTGTTGGATTGCAGAGACTCTTGTCTGTTCCACTTTTCACATTGGGCAGTGGAGAGCATTTTGTGATATTCACTGGCACAGGAGCGGGGCATAATGGGGACGACCTGGTGCCGTGAAGTTGGAATCTCGACTAACTAACTATAAGACATGAAGGTCTACTGTATGAAATGAGATCAGAGACAGTCTCTCAGTTGTTGCCTTCTGACAGTCATCTGGGAATCAGAGAGGTGATCTTTGTCTCAGTCACCAGCACAATGACAGAGTTCAGCTACCCACTGTCACACCTGGCAGCCAGTACAACTCTCAGTGGGGGAAACATATGGACATGGACAGCAGACCTGACTCCAGAAGTCTGCTGCTGAATGACATACCATCTGTCACAATCAACATTCACACATGAAGCACATATACACACTGTCAGTGACATACCATCTGTCACAGAATCAACATTCACACATATACATACCATCTGTCACAGATTCAATAATCACACATACACACAGTCAGCAGCATACTTGACACACTCATGTCGTCTGAATTGTACAAATGTCTTTTTATGCATCTGAATTGTATGGACATTTTCTCCCTCCCTCCCTCCCTCACCAATGTCTTCTGTGTGTGTGTATTGTACTTGATATTTGTCATCCAGAAACAGTCTTGTTGGTTGCTCTTTGATCACAAAACAAATTTGCTGAATATACATTTCCAAATATTTTATTCAAAATAGCTTATTTTACACTTCTTGTTCTTTCTGCACACAATTTATGTTCCTTGAAAATATGTTATTTTAAAGTAACTCCTATGTTGCTTCACTGTAACTGTTCACATCTTGCCTATCCACACAAACAGTTGACATCTGGTCTATCCACACAAACACTGGTATCAATGATTACTTCAGAAACAGTCAACAGTATGGGACAAGTTATTGTAATGTGAATGTCCATGTTCTCTGGTACATGAGCTATGATTCTGGCAGAGAGGGTGAGATGACGGCCATGAAGACAACAATGATGATGATACCAACAACAAACAAACAACACTGGCAATGATACCAACAACAAACAAAGCTAGCAATGTCCACACACAATCAATCCTCAGGTCGCTTGGGTGGGGGTCCGCACGGTTGAAGCATCTTCTCCATGATAGTGAAGCGGACCCTGGACCGAGATTCGTTCTCAACCAGGCTGAGATAGTTGAGCATGTCAAAGTGGCCTAGATACGAGGCGTAGGTGTCGCGATGCTGGTTGGTCAGCCACTCCCACTTGCTGGTGTCTGCGTGGCCTGTGCCGATGTACTTGGACTGCAGATGTTCCAACTGGCTGTGAATGTTGTATCTGTCTCCCATGTTGTTTCACGTGACAGATGTCAACTCTGAAATAAACAAGCAGAAATAACTAAACATGAATGCAAAAACAACCCTGAAATATGGAAGCTGAAACAATTCTGAAAAATAAAAATGTGAAATATGGAAGCCAAAACAATTGAAATATGGAAGATGAAACTCTAAAAAGTTAAATGTAGAATAGTGCAAGAAAAATCAGTAAGATGAAGAATATTCTCAGGAATGTATCTTTGTCTATTGAGATGAGGAACATTCTTGCTAGCTATAATGAGCCAATCCTGAAGTACAGAAGCCATGCATGAACAACTAGCAGGCAAGTGAGGAATTATATGGAAGATGTTTCATAGAAGAATGATCAGAATACAGATAGAAAGAGTAATGAAGATGTGAGAGAAGTCAACTCACAATGAGAACTGGTTACTAACACCAAAAGAAGACAGTTTTTGGGCATGTCATGAGAGGGGAAAAGCTGGACTATGTCCTCATTATGGGAAAGCTGGTGAGGAGAGGCCGGACAATCTGACATCATGGACATCTGAATCAGACATGACTGGCAGTTTATAAGACAGGGTGTGGATATATTTATCAACAACGCCACACGGACTATAAGAACTGGCAGTTTATAAGACAAGGCTGTGGATATATTTATCAACAATGCCACACGGACTATAAGAACTGGCAGTTTATAAGACAAGGCTGTGGATATATTTATCAACAATGCCACACGGACTATAAGAACTGGCAGTTTATAAGACAAGGCTGTGGATATATTTATCAACAATGCCACACGGACTCTAAGAACTGGCAGTTTATAAGACAAGGCTGTGGATATATTTATCAACAATGCCACACGGGCTATAAGAACTGGCAGTTTATAAGACAGGGTTGTGGATATATTTATCAACAATGCCACACAGGCTATAAGAACTGGCAGTTTATAAGACAGGGTTGTGGATATATTTATCAACAATGCCACACGAGCTATAAGAACTGGCAGTTTATAAGACAAGGCTGTGGATATATTTATCAACAATGCCACACGGGCTATAAGAACTGGCAGTTTATAAGACAAGGCTGTGGATATATTTATCAACAACGCCACACAGCACGGGCTATAAGAACTGGCAGTTTATAAGATAGGGCTGTGGATATATTTATCAACAATGCCACACGGGCTATAAGAACTGGCAGTTTATAAGACAAGGCTGTGGATATATTTATCAACAATGCCACACGGGCTATAAGAACTGGCAGTTTATAAGACAGGGTTGTGGATATATTTATCAACAATGCCACACAGGCTATAAGAACTGGCAGTTTATAAGACAGGGTTGTGGATATATTTATCAACAATGCCACACGAGCTATAAGAACTGGCAGTTTATAAGACAAGGCTGTGGATATATTTATCAACAATGCCACACGGGCTATAAGAACTGGCAGTTTATAAGACAAGGCTGTGGATATATTTATCAACAACGCCACACAGCACGGGCTATAAGAACTGGCAGTTTATAAGATAGGGCTGTGGATATATTTATCAACAACGCCACACAGCACGGACTATAAGAACTGGCAGTTTATAAGACAAGGCTGTGGATATATTTATCAACAATGCCACACAGGCTATAAGAACTGGCAGTTTATAAGACAAGGCTGTGAATATATTTATCAACAATGCCACACAGGCTATAAGAACTGGCAGTTTATAAGACAAGGCTGTGGATATATTTATCAACAATGCCACACGGGCTATAAGAACTGGCAGTTTATAAGACAAGGCTGTGGATATATTTATCAACAATGCCACACAGGCTATAAGAACTGGCAGTTTATAAGACAAGGCTGTGGATATATTTATCAACAATGCCACACAGGCTATAAGAACTGGCAGTTTATAAGACAAGGCTGTGGATATATTTATCAACAACGCCACACAGCACGGGCTATAAGAACTGGCAGTTTATAAGACAGGGCGTGGATATATTTATCAACAACGCCACACAGCACGGACTATAAGAAGTGAACTTGATGAACAGAGATTCTAATGGTTGTGTGTAATGAAATGATCCCAATATCCAGTGGAGCGGATCCAGTCTGCCAGTGATGGCCAGCAACTGTCAACACAACAACAGCCTTCTCTAGTCATACCTGACTATGCCCGGGAAGGCTAGCCCGGTCAACAAACGCCCGCAGAGGTCGTATGTGCCAGCCTGAGGGTGCAAATAAAATTGACATCACGCAATTATGTCTGAACAAACACTCCGGATGAACGCAGAAGAAGAATAAGATAGCTGACTATGGATTGATGTACCCTGTGAGCAGAAGAGAGCCCTCGACTGCAGTCTGACATTCCTTTCAGTCTCTTCTCTTTTCTCGGCTTATTGAAGTAGACTCCTTTCACCTAGTTCAAGATCATCCCTCACATCACACATCCAGAAGCCCCTCACTCCCTCCCAGGCTGGGTGTCCACCCCATGTCTCACCAGCATATATCCACAAATCACAGCTGTGGACGTCAAGGAATTTGTTACCATCTTCCTACACACAATGTCATTTAAAATGTGTTCATCTGGCATGCCCAGCCACCCCAACTCAACAGCATCACAGATGTGTTCGTTTACATTCTTCGCATGTGCTTCAGACTCTTGGCACAACACAACATTCTCCTGGTCCATCAGGCTCTCAACACCCCTGACACGCTCCTTGTGTTGTTTGGCCAAAAACTACCACTGAAAGGGACCCAACTTGGAGTCAGGAGAAAACATGCAGAAAGCCATGGTTCAGCTTCACTCTACTTCCAACGAAGCCTTCTTGAAATGCTTCCAACAACGGAGGGACCACTGGGCGAAGTGTCTACAGTCCCAAGAGGAATTTAGGGTTTCTGACCTCCCGGCCAAAGGCCCAATACTTTATGAACAGACCTGGTTATGTTCTACTCTCACCTGGTGGAGTAGTGTTGATCCACTGCCTGGGACAACTAGTGATATATGGTTGTTAAGATGTTCGTTCACACAAAGTCACAGTGGAGGTGGAGGCGGTTGCTGCGGTTTTCTGCTGGTTGGAGAAGAATGTCTATGCATGTTGTGATTGTGACTGATTCACGGAGCATGCCAGCAGGAGTCAGGACTGCCATATTTGGTGCTGAGCATCGGTTCGGGGGTCGCAGGTTGTGAGCATTCGCTGGATCTTGTCTCCAGGTCACTCTGACATGGCTGGAGGTGAGCAAGCGGATAGATTGACTGGTGCTGCACCGTTATCATTGGGGGGGGGGGGGGGGGGGGTTTGATGCATAATGGGGCGGATGTTGTGAAGGCCCTCTGGGAGCGCGTGAATAATGCAGAGGAGCAGATGGACTGTCATGGACTTTAAGGGGCGTGGCGGTGGTCGGAGGACCTGGTGGACGGTCGTTGCTCAGGGGTGGAGCAGAAAAGACATATAATCAGATTGTAGTGGGCACCATTAGTATTGGAATTCTCCACTGGCTGTTGAAGATGACTGATCACTTATGGGAATGCTCTGAGTGCAATATCTATTCTTGACTCAACTCAACAAAGTTACAGTGAATTATTTTTAGTGTTATCATTGGCACCTTTCCATCTTGACAGACGACAGTGTGTTACATTGTGCTTCAAAAAGGCTTAATAACTACAACCCATGACGGTGGCGAGTGTGGCTGATAAGGCCAATTCATGCTGTACATGTTCGTCCACAGTAGGTGCATGTGAAAACATGGTCATTTCCACCATCATGCACCATCTTACATCTCTCACGCTCTGTGTGTGCATTATCTGCAATAATTTTCTCCTTTGTCTTTATTCCATTTCTGATAGTTGCCCTCCATGGAACACGTTCAGCTGCGACTTGCTCCCAATGTGCATTATCAATGCCTGTACCAATCATGTCCCGCTTACACACCTTTGTATCGTGGTAGAGGCTGACCGTGAGATCTACCACCGTAATTCACCAAAAAAGATGTCTTTTGGTATTCTACCATCATCCATCCTCCTAACGTGTCCTATCCATCTAAGTCTACGAAGACTGAGCATGGAACACACCGTCACACAACCTGATCTTTCCAATACTTCAGTATTTGTGATTTTGTCTTGCCACTTAATACCAAGTATTATTCGCAGACACTGCATATGACCAGGTTTCATTGCCATAAAGAAGAGTACTAAGGACACAGGCTTGGTAGACAAGGACTTTTGTTTTGGCAGTAAGCTTCCTGTTCTCCCAGGCTCTTTTTGCTAACATGTTCATTGTTGTTGCTGCCTTACCAATTCTGATGTTGATTTCCTGATCTAGGGATAATTTGCTATTTACCTCTGATCCTAGATATGTAAACGGGTCTACTATCTCCAGTTCAGCGTCGTCAATAAAGATTGATGGTATCCCATGTCCACCTTGTGACATAATCTGTGTCTTCTTTTTGTTAATTGTTAAACCAAATTCAGAATAAGCATTGGAGAATGCAGATAGTAGACATTGCAATTCTTCCTCAGAGTGGGTCGCAACTGCAGCATCATCTGCAAACATCAACTCTCTGAACAGTACCCTCCTAATTTTGGTCTTGGCCTTCAATCTCTGAGCATTATAGAGGCCGCCATCTGAGCGTGAGTGAATGTATATACCGGCATTCTGATCACAAAAGGCATATTTCAGTAGAAGTGAAAAGTATATTCCAAAGAGGATGGGGGTTAGTACACAACCTTGCTTAACTCCACTCTTGATTTCCAACTCTTCTGAAGTTGCACCATCAAACTTGATTATACCTTTCATGCCTGTGTGGAATGATTCCACAATGGACAGAAGAGTTGGTGGGCAGCCAATCTTCTTTAGTGCCTTGAACAGACCCTCACGATTGACCAAATCAAATGCCATTGTGAGGTCGATGAAGGCAATAAACAGTGGTTGATTGTGTTCACGACATTTTTCTTGCATTTGTCGCAATGAGAATATCATATCAATGGTAGACCGGTTCTGTCGAAAGCCACACTGTGATTCGGGGTAGACTTGATGTCCCAAGTCTGCGCAGAACAATTCTGGCAAATACTTTTCCAACAATACACAGAAGTGAGATACCCCTATAGTTGTTGCAGTCGCTCCGGTCGCCCTTGTTCTTGTACAGTGTTATTATGCTTGAATCTTTGAAATCCTGTGGGACTTGTCCTTCTCGCCAGCATAGCTCTATTAGCTGGTGGATCTGTAGAGTGAGTGTGTCTTGCCCACTCCTGATACCTCTATTGGAATCCCATCCTTACTTGGAGCCTTGCCAGATGCAAGTTCATTTATAGCACACTTAACTTCTGTTATGGTAGGAAGTGTGTCCAGGTGGTCAAGAATTGGCAGGGCCTCTATTGCGTTGAGGGCATCATCCACTAGTTTGGTCTCACTTGAGTAAAGCTCTAAATAGTGCTCTACCCATCTATCCATCTGCTGTATCTTATCAGTTATGATTTCTCCAGTCAAGGTTTTCAATGGTGCACTTCTTTTGATTATTGGACCACAGGCTTTCTTTATCCCTTCATACATGCTCCTGATGTTTCCCTTATCACTTGCGATTTGAATGGACTCACATAACTTGATCCAATAGTCATTCGCACACTGCCTGGTAGCCTTTTGCACATCCTTCCTCGCTTGCTTCAGCTCACTCAGAGTGTTACGCGTTGTTCTTTCCTTGTTTCTTAAGAGAGCTATCTTCTTTTTATCAATCAAGGGCTGCAGTGTCTGGCTGTTTGCCGCAAACCAGTCCTGCCTCTTGTGATCAACCGTGCCGTAAACCCCTACTGCAGTTTTATAAAGAGTTTCCTTAAGTTTACCCTACTTTACTGTACAATTTTCCGATTGTGAAAATATCAGTGGTATATATAAATATCACCGATATCAGTGAAAGCGTCTTCAAGTTGTTGAAACTCAAAGCCCTTGTCAGGATTGTAGGTGTTACTAACATTAATCCTGGGGCTAGATTTGTGTTTAGCTGTGTAGATTCTCTTTGGTCTCAGTCTAACCCTTGCAACAACCAAAGAATGATCCATATCACAGTCAGCACTGTGGTAACTTCGGGTTAATGATGTATGATTCAGATGTTGAAGTCCAGCTGATGCCAAAGGCCGGATCTTGGATGTTTCCATGTGACCTTATGCAGCTCTTTTGTTTTAAAAAAGGAGTTTGTAATACATGGGCAATTTCTGGTGCAATGCTCCAGCAGCTTTTGCACACTATCATTCATGCAACCGATGTTGTGTTTTCCAAGGCACACTGGCCATGAACTCGATTCCTTGCCCACACGAGCATTGAAATCACTGAGTATATAATTGTAGTCAGATTTTGGAAATGCCTTGATCACAGAGTCTAACTCCTCATAAAAAGAATCCTTCACATCATCAGAGGAAGCGAGTGTCGGTGCATATGCAGTAATAATGGTGGCAAAACCACAAGAGGTTGCCAAGCGCAGGGATAATAGTCTTTCATTTCCTCCTGCTGGAATTTCAATCATTCCCAGTAGCGAATTCTTCACTGCAAAGCCCACACCATGTTGCCTTTTTTCTGCCTGCCCTCTACCCTTCCAAAAAAACGTGTAATTGTTTTCCCTGAGTGACCCTTCCTCAGCGAGACGAGTCTCCTGCAGGCCATCAATATCAATGTTAAGACGATTGAGTTCGGCATCAATCACAACCGTTTTTCTCACATCGTCAATATTTGTCAAGTCAGTGGAAAATCCTGGACACATGGTTCTTATGTTCCAGGTTGCAAGCCGTAGCTTGAGGTTTCTATTTTTCTTTTTTCATTTGTACCTGGTGCATTGGTTTCACAACCTGCGATTCAGATTTTGTACTAGCCCCAAACACCCATTGAAGCAGGCAGGCTGTGATGGATCAGCACCCAATTGGCCGGGGACTGCCCAGCTTGAGGCGGGCGGTAGCTGATCTGTGACACCTGTAGGTGTCTCCCATCATCAGAGGCAACCCGTGGCGCCCCATGTCTACGCCAATTGAAAGGAGTTATAACCCGTAAATGTTACCTCTCGCTTTGATTCCGAAACCGGTTAAGACCAGGGATGGAGTTATTGCCTCTCCATAGAACAAAGCCTGGGCTAAAATACAGAGACCCTGCGGAGTGACTATACACAAAATGTTGTGAATAGTACGAGCCGCTATACACAAAAATTTGTAGCAGGTCACATGATTATTCGGCTGGTCACGTGATGTCTACTTCCTTTTGACTACATTATTAATGTTTGTGGAACTATCATTGTGTTCTCGGTAGTGTAGTGGTTAGTATCTCCATCTGTCACACGGGAGACTGGTGTTCGACTCCAGCAATTTTTTTTTTAATAATCAATCAATTAGGTGCCGTCTCCACAATGAAGGTTGGCTGCAATGGTTCTCCAACACTATCTGTCTCTTGCCTTGACTGTACATTCTGTCAGGCTGACGTTTATCCATCTCTTGATGTTATTTTCCCACTTGTATCGTTGTCTACCTCTTGCTCGCTTGCCTTCAACCTTTTGGTTTTTATAAGAGTATCATGTTTTTTAACATGGCCGAAATATTTCACTTGCCTCCTCTTTATTTCTTCCATCAACTCTCTCTTCATTCCCAGTTTTTCTAGAACCTCTGCATCTGATTGTTTTTGTTTCCATGAAATACGACATATTCGTCTGTATATCCACATCTCCAGGGCTTCTAAACGACTTTCTAGTTGCTTGTTTTAGGAACTAAAATATATATCACTGTACGTACAAGAAGAGAGAATAATAGAGTCTTCTTCAAATTATTGTGAATAGGGGCTCATGCTATTCACAAAATTTTGTGCCGATTAATCACGTGACCAGCCACAAATTTTTGTGTATAGGGGCTCGTACTATTCACAAAATTTTGTGAATAGGGGCTCCCGAGACCATGTGTTGCCCATGCAGCATGATCAGTCTCTCGGCCTGCCTAGTTCACTCCAGAGGAAAGGCAACACCTATACATCTGAAAGAAGACAAGCTGCAGAAGCTGCCGGATCAGCAACACTGCAAAGCAATGCTCTAACTGTCCGCCTGTCGGAGCTTCGATCCTAGACCAGCTGCCAACCAAGGCTTAGGGCCTGATCTGCCCTGCCATGACATTTTGTCTTTGGGTTGCATTTCCTTGCACCAGGATAAGGCTTGTATCCTCTCAATTGCGCTCTTCCACCCAAAGCCATTGGCACAATGTGGGGTGTCGGGTTTGGTAAGCACTGCCCAACATTTGGCGCTAACAGAAAGCAGGTAGTACCGCTGTCATTTCATTAAAGGTAGCCCAGGCATATCTAAGACCTGTCCCAGTTTTACTGTTAGCGTTAGGACACTGATTTAACTTAAGGCGACATGGTGAGCAGGTATTTCCCTCTCGTTTTGCCTATACAATTATATTATTTATACCTAAACATAGCTAGGTTGCCCTAATCTAATTTATCAGGTTCAAAACCTCCGTCCTACAACAACTAGGTCTAGGTATGATGACACAAGCATAAAACGGGACTTAGAATTGACTGGACTGTAAAATCAAAATTTTAATGAATAAGGTTATTGTTGGATTGCAGATTACATTTTTCAAGAGCTATCCAACGATGGCTAGGTAGTTGCATAACTGAAAAGTAATTTAGACAATTTACTGAAATAATGTATCAAATGTTGTTCATGCTTTATTTTTTATTCGTTTTTTTATAATATATTAAAAAGTCTTGTCTTCTTATTATTTTCTATCCAAATGTGCTTTCAATAGTTTTTGATTTTGCTAAAATTTGGCTGGCAGAAGTGTGGAATGATCGGGGTCAGTACATGAACAAAGCTATATGATAGTATATCTGACTTACCTGAATGAATGAATGGAAACGACGCTGAGTTGAGTGAAACCCACACAATAAATCGTTTCTGGTTGTACAAAGTGATGTGCCGGAAGTATTGACTACTTCGTTTCTGTTAAAGTGTACAAATGTCAGACGTACATCAAGTAGTTAGAACATATCGCTTTTTTATTTCATTCTGTGCACGTTTACACCAAGGTTGTTGAAATAACCTCCAAAAATACTTACCCCAGCCCAATCTCACATCAACAGCTTCTTTAGTATATAAAGGAGAGATCAAAAATACATTCCAGAGCATTTAATTGTTCATAATTGTGTAGTTCTCTCATAGTTTTTCACGACTGTCCGTGTAATTAAATAGGGAACTAACATTATTATTTTTTTTAAAAACCTGTTTTACTGTATGGCAGTGAATCATGGAACGTCGTCCTCATCATCATCATCATCATCATCATCATCATCATCATCATAATCAAGTGCCCTGCCAGCTGGCGTAGGCGTTCATGGTTCACCACAGATCTCGGTCTTTGGTGTTCTGGATCAACTCTGCTGAAGATATTCTTCTTCTTCTTCTTCTTCTTCTTCGTTCATCCGGAGTTTTTTTTCGGACGTGATTGCGTTGTGCCTGTTTACAGCAGAGCTGCGTTCTTGCGCCGTTAGGCCGACACATCCGACTTCTGCGGGCATTTGTTGACCGGGTTAACCTTCCCGGGGGGTTTCTTAGGACGTTAGACTCTCACTGTTGTGGTGTTATCTCCCATCCCAGCTGGCCCATATAGAACAGCCAAAGGCATCCTGGTCGGCCCTCAAGGGAAGGCAGGGGCAGACCATGGGCATTCCCCGCCATCCAAGGAGGCTTCCATAATTGCAGAGCCATCAAACACCGCTCTGGTACTGGGCTCACCCAAGGAATCGTCACGTCCTGCACATGGCTGCTTAGCCTCACTTCCGTATATTGGGCCTTCCGTTCACCATAGGCTGTTCTTCCAGAAGCCAGAAGAATGCAGTTTGCAGATGACATCCACACAGTGAGCTTTCGATTCGGACTTTCCACGTATTAGATTTGCTATCCAAGCAATATTCCATTTTGTGCCACTAGGACACTTTTTCCACCTTTTTTGAAGCCCACACAGTGAGCTTTTGATTCGGACTTTCCACGTAATGGATTTGCTATCCAAGCAATATTCCATTTCATGCCTCTGGGAGGCTTGTGTAACCGACATGCCTGTGGTAATGAAGTGTGGCAGTCTAAATACTTCTTCATGTACATTTAAATGTCAACCTGAATACAGTTAAAGTAAGCTGCAGTCGACTTGAGCTTGTTGATATCTCCATAGAGCTTGTCCTCGAATGAAGCAGGTGTGGGCCAAAATATCTTTCTCTGTTCTGCATATATTGGGCACTCCTGCAGCAAATGTTTAGCTGTCATTTTACCAGTTCCACAATTACATTCATCTGTATCTCCTATCTTTAGTTTGTTGAACAATTGGTATTTCAGCCTGTTATGTCCTGTGCGGAGTCTGAAGATTGCTACTTGTTCTCTTCGGTCGAGTTTGTAATATGCATCATCCTTCTGGTGGCCTGGATGCTCTGATTCCCATTTGGTTCTATAAGTGCTTTTTATCAACCTCTTTGCCTCATTATAGGTTATGTCTATGTCAGGCTGTGGTAGTCGTCCGCCCTCTTTTGCCAGTCTGTCAGCCTCTTCATTTCCAGGTATACTGCAATGTGATGGTATCCACTGTATTACAACTTTTTTTTTGGATTTCTGGCATAGACCATGGAGTGCTGCTCTTAGGTCAGCTATTTCTGTGCTGTTATTGCTCTTCAGTATTGAGACAGCTGACTTTGCATCTGTAAAGATAGCTATTTGCGTCTCTTTATTTTCCTCCATCAAGAGCATTTCTGCTGCAGTTTTCAGAGCCTCTACCTCCGCTTTGAAGTTACTTGAAAACTTTCCAGTTGCCACTGAATGTGTTTTTTTTTCACTCCATTTTTTAAATTTAGGAGAATTCCTCCTCCTCCATTCTCTACTGAATTTTTGGCTGATCCATCTGTATATGCATGGGTCCAATTGCTGCTTGGGTAATGTTCTTTTATGTAGTTTAGGGTTATTTCTCTTCTTTCGGTTTCATGCTGAGTGTTCTTTTTCTCAATACCAGGAATGTTTTCTATCATCTCAGGCAGTAGCTGCTGTCTCCAAGCTGGGAACTTGTCTGCATTGTAAATGGGTTTGACTGTTGATATGTTAAGTATTGGATCTGCCCTAATCTTTCGTTTTGCAGTTTCTACAAAGTTGCTACGCTTCAGTCTTCCCTTTCCAAAACCACTAAACCTTTTATACATAGGGTGGTCTGTCAATCTTCTAAATTTTTCAGCTTGTTGCTGGGCTCTGCTATCTCTTCTATCCTGCATTGGTTGTAAACAAGTGATCTTTTCTAGTTCATTAATAGGCGTTGTCTTCAGGCTTCCAGTTATGATTCGCATTCCTTGATTTTGGACTCTGCTTATTTTGTTAAAGTTTGACTTAGCTGCTGTTGCCCAAGCTGCAATGCCATATTCCAGTACTGGCCTCACCCGTCCAGTATATAACTTCTTGAGTACTTTCTCATCTGCTCCCCACGTTGTACCAGCAAGCTTTTTCATGATTGCCATTCTTTGCCTTGCTCTTGTTCGATTTTTCTCAACCTGTGTCTTCCATGTCAGGCGACGATCAAAGGTGACTCCTAGATAGTTTGGATTTTCTTCATGGCGCAAAATTTTTCCATTCAATACCAGCTTAGGTTGCTGAGTTTTAGTTGAGAGGGAGAATACTGTGCATGTTGTTTTCTCCTCACTTATCTTCACTAGCCATGATTTTGACCAGTCCTCTAGCGCTAATAAGGCTTGCTGTATTCTGCTGTTAGCTGTACTAATATATTCTTCAGATGTCCATATGGCTAGGTCATCTGCAAAGGATGATGTGTGTACTCTGGCTGGAAAATTTTCCGTGATGTCGTTTATATATGCTAGGAATAATGTTGGTGAAAGAACTCCTCCTTGGGGGACACCTTGCTCCAACAGCATCATTTTGCTGGTTTGTCCTTGTACTTTTGTCCTGGCAGTTCTGTTCTCAAGGTAGTGGCTGATCCATTTGTACATTTTCCCACAAACATGCATTTTTTGCAGTTTTACTTTCAGTCCTTCCTTCCATACTTTATCAAATGCTTTTTCTAAATCTATCCAGACCGCTAGTGTGTGCTTTTTCTCTTGGAAGGCATCCTCTATTTCCTGAGCTATATAGGTTATTTGATCTTCAGTGGATCTGTACTTTCTGAATCCTGCTTGGTGAGGTGTTAAGAGTTGGTTTTCTTCCAGATGCCATGTTAGCCTGCCATTGATAAAGCGTTCCATTAATTTTCCTACACAGCTAAGAAGACTGATAGGTCGATAGCCATTTGGTTCTTCCAGGTCTTTTCCTTTCTTTGGGACTGGTATTAGTATAGCTTCCTTCCATGCCTGTGGGACTATTCCCCTCTTCCAGCTGTAATTTAGGACTGCTAGTAGTTTCTTTTTTGCCTTAGTGCCTAGTCCTATTAGCATTTCATTTGTGATTCCATCCTTTCCTGGTGATGTCTTCTTTTTTAGGGTATTCATTGCCTGTTCCATTTCTTCCATTGTTAGATTTGCCATCATATATTCTTCTGCTGTCTCTGTATATCTATGATGTATCTGTTTATCTTTGATTGCTTTCTTCTGTTCGGCTGTAATATCAATGTGGTTTGCACTGGCATAGTGTTCCATTAGTGCATTTGCAGCCTTTTTTCCTGTAAGCAAGGCATTTCCTTGTTTAATTGTTATTTGTTTGTTTCTAGGTCCTTCATTGTTCATGGCTTTCACTAGTTTCCATAGTTTGTTTCCATCCCTGTCAAAATTCAGGTTTTCTGTTTTTTTCCTCCAACAATCTCTTGTTGTTTGATTTACTGTTCTTTTATATTTTGCTGAGATGGCTTTGAGAGAGATGTTCGCTTCAGTTGTTTGTTCTCTCTCTGCGGTCTTCCTAGCATCTTCAACTTTGTCCTCCAAAATTTGTAGTTCCTCAGTCCAGTATGGTTTGTAATTTTTCCTCGCTCCTCTTGGAATAGACTCAGTGGCCGCCTGTATTATTGCTCTGTTTAGACTTTCTACCATTTGCTTCATGTTGCCATATTGTGTATTTATGTTTTCACAATATTTGTCTGTTAGTATGGAAAATCTGTCCCAATCTGCTCGTTTGTAATTCCAGCGGGGCAAAGGCTTTTGCTCCTGTGGAACATACTCCATATTTATTACAAGCTTGATTGGTCTGTGGTCACTACCTGCTAATTGGTCAAGCACATGGCGATCGATTTTGTGGAGGATGTCTCCTGTGCAGAAAGCTAAGTCTGGAGTAGAAGTGGTAATCCATCTTCTGGAGTAGAAGCTCGGTGTGTCATCCGCTTTGTTGAGTAGATGGAGATTTGAGTATATTTCCCAGTCCTCCACTTCATCTCCTCTTTTGTCAGTATCTGGGTATCCCCATCTTTCTGAGCGGCTATTAAAGTCTCCGACAACAATGCAATTTGTGTCACTTATTTTCATGTTTGAGAGTGTAAGATCCTTATCTGCCGGGCTATACAGATTGTAAATTCTAATTTTCACGTCCTTTATCATTATATCAACACCTATAATTTCCGTTTGGTTGTCAGAGATCACAGATACTTCGCTGCAAGGTATTGTATTTCGTGTAAGTATTACAACTCCTCCTTTGTGTCCTTCGCGGTCGAAACGTGTGGCCTGATATCCCTCGACTGAAAATGTGCGATTGGCGTTGAGGTGTGTCTCTTGAATGCATGCCACATCTATTCTATCTTTATGAAGACGCTGTGTTAGGGAGGCTTTCTTGTTATAAACTCCTTCTGCATTCCATTGTAGTATGTTGAGTGTCCGGGGTGTTTGGTCAATAGCTCTTAACCTACTACTCTGTGCCTTGACTCCACAGCACAGGGGAAGGTGACCACAAGTAGTCATGGGTGGACCCCCTCGAGGCAGGGGGCCCAGCACTATCACCGCCTGATGGGACCTCACGGGATTAGCACCATAACGATTAATTTTCATCTGTGGCATCATGAAATGATAAAGTTACGTTGCACTTCTTTGTCAAGCCTGTGGCTCAGTACATCCGATTTCAACAAGCATTTGTTCGGGATGCTTTCCCTAGCCTTTGACTGTCCCCAGTCTACCTACAAGGCAGCAGGTTTGTACGTCTCTTCGTCTGGTCCCTCTCCCTTGACCTGTCCGACATGGGTGACCCTACCAGTAGCTGTGCTACCGTCGGCATAGCTCTTGGGGTCATTGGAACGCGCAAGCCCCTCTACCTCGTCAAGGTGGACGCACGGCAGAGGGGGCTGAAGATATTAATAGCACCTCCATGCCACCGTCTCAATCCATCCAGCATCATTTATCTTGGACTGTCTCTGCCTCTCTTCCCCTCGATCTTTCCAGTTGTCATGATGTTCTCCAATGCCTCTCTTCGCATTACATGACCGAAGAAAGCTGTGTGTCTCTTTCTTATTGTTGGCGAACCCACTCCGACGAACCCACTCCGACTTCAGAGGTACTTGTAATTTACGTCCCCAAGTCAAGGACGACATGTCAACATTTTAGTCCAGCTGTCCGGTGTAGGGGCTGAACCCCTTACCTCGGCATCAGCACAACGGATGTTTAAAAACACGCGTTTCTTACCCATTCGACTGCATATTCTAGTTTCATTAGCCTCTTTCAGGCAGTCGTTAGTTCCTCTGGCAGTCCAAGGAATTCGCAACATTCGTAATTTACATTCCAAGACTCACTTCCATACAGCAAAACTGGTTCTACATAGCATTTCAGTACTCTCTTTCTTACATTCAGTGATAGTGACTACTGCATAAGATACTCTTCATTTTCTGAAATGCGGCTTTTGCTTGCCTATTCTGCTCTTAGTCTCTGTTGTACATCTTCCATCTGATGTTATAACGGCCTGCTCCTGGTAATAAATCAATCAGCCTAAAGTGATTGATTGTGTCAGGTCAGTGTTGATTGACCAGCCTGCTTGTGCGACTAGTGTGTTGTCCTTGTTCAAAATACTTTTATTGTCAATCCCAATGTTTGTATTGCAACTATTCCACAGTTTCATTCCCAATGTTTGTATTGAAATTATTCCACATTTTCAATCCCAATGTTTGTATTCCAGCTATTCCACATTTTCAATCCCAATGTTTGTATTGCAACCATTGGATTTTGGTTGTTTACTTGAAAGCTCTTGACCCAACTTTCTGAGGACATTCACAATGTTGTGTTGATCCACGGTGAAGCCCCTGCCATTGTGGCAGTGCCACCCAGACTATCTGTACATCATTGCCCAAGATTCCCCCAGGGCTGGTTGGAAGATGAATGTAGCAGTAGCAGCAAACTGTGGAACTCTACAGGGACTCCAACCAATGTCAGGGATCTGAACTTGCTTCAACTGTCCAGATTATGTTCAAGAAATGGTTCCAATGTCAGGGATCTGAACTTGCTTCAACTGTCCAGATTATGTTCAAGAAATGGTTCCAATGTCAGGGATCTGAACTTGCTTCAACTGTCCAGATTATGTTCAAGAAATGGTTCCAATGTCAGGGATCTGAACTTGCTTCAACTGTCCAGATTATGTTCAAGAAATGGTTCCAATGTCAGGGATCTGAACTTGCTTCAACTGTCCAGATTATGTTCAAGAAATGGTTCCAATGTCAGGGATCTGAACTTGCTTCAACTGTCCAGATTATGTTCAAGAAATGGTTCCAATGTCAGGGATCTGAACTTGCTTCAACTGTCCAGATTATGTTCAAGAAATGGTTCCAATGTCAGGGATCTGAACTTGCTTCAACTGTCCAGATTATGTTCAAGAAATGGTTCCAATGTCAGGGATCTGAACTTGCTTCAACTGTCCAGATTATGTTCAAGAAATGGTTCCAATGTCAGGGATCTGAACTTGCTTCAACTGTCCAGATTATGTTCAAGAAATGGTTCCAATGTCAGGGATCTGAACTTGCTTCAACTGTCCAGATTATGTTCAAGAAATGGTTAAGTATTCAAGCTCCGGTGTACTCCGGCAGATTATAGTGATTACCTTCACCGGGAGACAATACGTATGACACTTTTCTATCAAACAACGCTTGTCTTGGCGTTCTTAAACCACATCTCCAACTATAGCACAACAACCACATCTCTAATTAATATACAACAACCACATCTCTAACTAATATACAACAACCACATATAGACTACAAATATACAATATTATACAATGTCTGTACACAATAGAACGAAGCAAAGTGGTAAGACAGAATCACCAATGTAGAGCTCAGGGAGAGAACTAGTTAGTTTAGTTTAGTTAGTTAGTTAGTTAGTTAGTTGGTTAGTTGGTTGGTTGGTTGGCTGGCTAGTTAGTTTAGTTAGTTAGTTAGATTTTAGTTAGTTAGTTAGTTAGTTAGTTAGTTAGATTGTTAGTTACTTAGTTAGTTAGTTAGATTGTTAGTTAGTTAGTTAGTTAGTTATTTAGTTAGTTAGTTAGTTAGATTGTTAGTTAGTAAGTTAGTTAGTTAGATTGTTAGTTAGTTAGCTAGCTAGTTAGTTAGTTAGATTGTTAGTTAGTTAGTTAGTTAGATAGTTAGATTGTTAGTTAGTTAGTTAGTTAGTTAGGTAGGTAGTTAGTTAGTTAGTTAGTTAGGTAGTTAGTTAGTTAGTTAGGTAGATAGTTAGTTAGTTAGATTGTTAGTTAGTTAGTTAGTTAGTTAGATTGTTAGTTAGTTAGTTAGTTAGTTACTTAGTTAGTTAGTTAGTTAGGTAGTTAGTTAGTTAGTTAGTTAGGTAGGTAGTTAATTAGTTAGTTAGATTGTTAGTTAGTTAGTTAGTTAGTTAGTTAGTTAGGTAGGTAGGTAGTTAGTTAGTTAGATTGTTAGTTAGTTAGTTAGTTAGTTAGGTAGGTAGGTAGTTAGTTAGTTAGATTGTTAGTTAGATTGTTAGTTAGTTAGATTGTTAGTTAGTTAGTTAAATTGTTAGTTAGTTAGTTAGTTAGTTAGTTAGGTAGGTAGGTAGTTAGTTAGTTAGATTGTTAGTTAGTTAGTTAGATTGTTAGTTAGTTAGATTGTTAGTTAGTTAGTTAGATTGTTAATTAGTTAGTTAGTTAGTTAGTTAGATTGTTAGTTAGTTAGTTAGTTAGATTGTTAGTTAGTTAGTTAGTTAGTTAGTTAGATTGTTAGTTAGTTAGATTGTTAGTTAGTTAGTTAGTTAGTTAGTTAGATTGTTAGTTGGTTAGTTAGTTAGTTAGATTGTTAGTTAGTTAGTTAGTTAGATTGTTAGTTAGTTAGTTAGTTAGATTGTTAGTTAGTTAGTTAGTTAGATTGTTAGTTAGTTAGTTAGTTAGTTAGATTGTTAGTTAGTTAGTTAGTTAGTTAGATTGTTAGTTAGTTAGTTAGTTAGTTAGTTAGTTAGATTGTTAGTTAGTTAGTTAGTTAGATTGTTAGTTAGTTAGTTGGTTAGTTAGTTAGTTAGATTGTTAGTTAGTTAGTTAGTTAGTTAGTTAGATTGTTAGTTAGTTAGTTAGTTAGATTGTTAGTTAGTTAGTTAGTTAGTTAGATTGTTAGTTAGTTAGTTAGTTAGTTAGTTAGATTGTTAGTTAGTTAGTTAGTTAGTTAGATTGTTAGTTAGTTAGTTAGTTAGTTAGATTGTTAGTTAGTTAGTTAGTTAGTTAGATTGTTAGTTAGTTAGTTAGTTAGTTAGTTAGATTGTTAGTTTGTTAGTTAGTTAGTTAGATTGTTAGTTAGTTAGTTAGTTAGTTAGATTGTTAGTTAGTTAGTTAGTTAGTTAGATTGTTAGTTAGTTAGTTAGTTAGTTAGATTGTTAGTTAGTTAGTTAGTTAGTTAGTTAGATTGTTAGTTAGTTAGTTAGTTAGATTGTTAGTTAGTTAGTTAGTTAGATTGTTAGTTAGTTAGTTAGTTAGATTGTTAGTTAGTTAGTTAGTTAGTTAGTTAGGTAGTTAGTTAGTTAGGTAGTTAGTTAGTTAGTTAGTTAGATTGTTAGTTAATTAGTTAGTTAGTTAGATTGTTACTTAGTTAGTTAGTTAGTTAGATTGTTAGTTAGTTAGTTAGTTAGATTGTTAGTTAGTTAGTTAGTTAGTTAGTTAGTTAGATTGTTAGTTAGTTAGTTAGTTAGCTAGTTAGTTAGATTGTTAGTTAGTTAGTTAGTTAGTTAGATTGTTAGTTAGTTAGTTAGTTAGTTAGTTAGATTGTTAGTTAGTTAGTTAGTTAGTTAGGTAGTTAGTTAGTTAGTTAGTTAGATTGTTAGTTAGTTAGTTAGTTAGTTAGATTGTTAGTTAGTTAGTTAGTTAGTTAGTTAGTTAGTTAGTTAGGTAGTTAGTTAGTTAGTTAGATTGTTAGTTAGTTAGTTAGTTAGTTAGATTGTTAGTTGGTTAGTTAGTTAGTTAGTTAGATTGTTAGTTAGTTAGTTAGTTAGTTAGATTATTAGTTAGTTAGTTAGTTAGATTGTTAGTTAGTTAGTTAGTTAGTTAGTTAGATTGTTAGTTAATTAGTTAGTTAGTTAGATTGTTAGTTAGTTAGTTAGTTAGTTAGTTAGATTGTTAATTAGTTAGTTAGTTAGTTAGATTGTTAGTTAGTTAGTTAGATTGTTAGTTAGTTAGTTAGGTAGTTAGTTAGTTAGTTAGGTAGGTAGTTAGTTAGTTAGTTAGATTGTTAGTTAGTTAGTTAGTTAGGTAGGTAGGTAGGTAGTTAGTTAGTTAGATTGTTAGTTAGTTAGTTAGTTAGGTAGGTAGGTAGTTAGTTAGTTAGATTGTTAGTTAGTTAGTTAGATTGTTAGTTAGTTAGATTGTTAGTTAGTTAGTTAGATTGTTAGTTAGTTAGTTAGTTAGTTAGATTGTTAGTTAGTTAGTTAGTTAGTTAGATTGTTAGTTAGTTAGTTAGTTAGTTAGATTGTTAGTTAGTTAGTTAGTTAGATTGTTAGTTAGTTAGTTAGTTAGTTAGATTGTTAGTTAATTAGTTAGTTAGTTTAGATTGTTAGTTAGTTAGTTAGATTGTTAGTTAGTTAGTTAGATTGTTAGTTAGTTAGTTAGTTAGTTAGTTAGTTAGATTGTTAGTTAGTTAGTTAGTTAGTTAGTTAGATTGTTAGTTAGTTAGTTAGTTAGTTAGATTGTTAGTTAGTTAGTTAGTTAGTTAGATTGTTAGTTAGTTAGATTGTTAGTTAGTTAGTTAGTTAGATTGTTAGTTAGTTAGTTAGTTAGTTAGATTGTTAGTTAGTTAGTTAGTTAGATTGTTAGTTAGTTAGTTAGTTAGTTAGTTAGGTAGTTAGTTAGGTAGTTAGTTAGTTAGTTAGATTGTTAGTTAGTTAGTTAGTTAGTTAGATTGTTAGTTAGTTAGTTACTTAGTTAGATTGTTAGTTAGTTAGTTAGTTAGTTAGTTAGATTGTTAGTTAGTTAGATTGTTAGTTAGTTAGTTAGTTAGTTAGATTGTTAGTTAGTTAGTTAGTTAGTTAGATTGTTAGTTAGTTAGTTAGTTAGATTGTTAGTTAGTTAGTTAGTTAGATTGTTAGTTAGTTAGTTAGTTAGTTAGTTAGATTGTTAGTTAGTTAGTTAGTTAGTTAGATTGTTAGTTAGTTAGTTAGATTGTTAGTTAGTTAGTTAGTTAGTTAGATTGTTAGTTAGTTAGTTAGTTAGTTAGTTAGTTAGATTGTTAGTTAGTTAGTCAGTCAGTCAGTCAGTCAGTTAGTTAGTTAGTTAGTTAGTTAGTTAGTTAGTTAGTCGACAGATCATCCTCCTTGCAGATCGACAGATCATCCTCGAACCATTCAGCCCATAAGTGCTCGGATCCCCTACTCAGCAAATCCCGCAGCGTGTGGTGGCTAAAGACACCAGTTCTCTGTTGGTTTATTAATCTTCTTTGGTTTCCCGAATAGTGTTCTCGTTTGGCCACACCACTTTTAACTTGCTGTTCTCACAGCCTGACCATGGTTGTAGATTCCCAGTCACCACTTGGTTCTCGTAAACGATTTACTTCTCATAGAGCAGTGGTTCTCAACCGGTGTGGAATCCCCCCCCCCCCCTCATCCCAAACCAGGGGTGAATTTTAGGGTTTCCGGGAAAAGGGGGGGGGGGGAATTAAGATTATTTCGAGATCGCGTTAATACAAGAACCGATTACTTGATATTGTTTTTCCCTCCATACTTTACGGTTCTGTACTTCTCGTCCTTCTGAAATTCGTTTTACAACGTAAGAAGACGCGCAAATTACGTTTTATGTAGACTCCAGACTTATTCTACTTGTAGCATAATTGACCCGAGTTCCGTCGTCGCGACTGTATGGTTAAAGGGAAACTACCATGCAAATTCTTGCCCGGAGGATTATCCCAGTAATTGACTTGCTCTCCCTTTATTTTGTTCCCTGGATAGAACATTCTAGATACTGCGACTGAGTTGTCAGTTCATAATCTGCACGGGGCAACTGTGCCGACACGTGTAAGCAGAGCGCCACTCAGGCTGAAAGCCGTAACTGAACTGGGGTTTTCTGTTTAGCTGAGTGCAGGCTGTTTGTTCGGAGGACATCCGTTGTTAGAACTGTGTGTTGTGTACAAATGGCCATTAAAGGGGCTTTACATCTTCACCAGCCTGTGGACCAAGAACTTGACAAATGCCAGTGAACCAATGTGAACCTCATGGAGAGAACTAGACAAATGCCAGTGAACCAATGTATAGCTCAGAGAGAGAACTAGACAAATGCCAGTGAACCAATGTATAGCTCAGAGAGAGAACTAGACAAATGCCAGTGAACCAATGTATAGCTCAGAGAGAGAACTAGACAAATGCCAGTGAACCAATGTATAGCTCAGAGAGAGAACTAGACAAATGCCAGTGAACCAATGTGGAGCTCATGGAGAGAACTAGACAAATACCAGTGAACCAATGTGGAGCTCATGGAGAGAACTAGACAAATACCAGTGAACCAATGTGGAGCTCATGGAGAGAACTAGACAAATGCTGGTGAACCAATGTGGAGCTCATGGAGAGAACTAGACAAATGCCAGTGAACCAATGTGGAGCTCATGGAGAGAACTAGACAAATGCCGGTGAACCAATGTATACCTCAGAGAGAGAACTAGACAAATGCCGATGAACCAATGTATAGCTCTGAGAGAGAACTAGACAAATGCCAGTGAACCAATGTATAGCTCAGAGAGAGAACTAGACAAATGCCAGTGAACCAATGTGGAGCTCATGGAGAGAACTAGACAAATACCAGTGAACCAATGTGGAGCTCATGGAGAGAACTAGACAAATACCAGTGAACCAATGTGGAGCTCATGGAGAGAACTAGACAAATGCCGGTGAACCAATGTGGATGTGGAGCTCATGGAGAGAACTAAACAAATGCCGGTGAACCAATGTGGAGCTCATGGAGAGAACTAGACAAATGCCGGTGAACCAATGTATACCTCAGAGAGAGAACTAGACAAATGCCGATGAACCAATGTATAGCTCTGAGAGAGAACTAGACAAATGCCAGTGAACCAATGTATAGCTCAGAGAGAGAACTAGACAAATGCCAGTGAACCAATGTGGAGCTCATGGAGAGAACTAGACAAATCCCAGCGAACCAATGTGGAGCTCATGGAGAGAACTAGACAAATCCCAGAGAACCAATTTGGAGCTCATGGAGAGAACTAGACAAATCCCAGAGAACCAATGTGGAGCTCATGGAGAGAACTAGACAAATCCCAGAGAACCAATGTGGAGCTCATGGAGAGAACTAGACAAATACCAGTGAACCAATCTGGAGCTCATGGAGAGAACTATACAAATCCCAGAGAACCAATGTGGAGCTCATGGAGAGAACTAGACAAATACCAGTGAACCAATGTGGAGCTCATGGAGAGAACTAGACAAATGCCAGTGAACCAATGTATAGCTCAGAGAGAGAACTAGACAAATGCCAGTGAACCAATGTATAGCTCAGAGAGAGAACTAGACAAATCCCAGAGAACCAATGTGGAGCTCGTGGAGAGAACTAGACAAATACCAGTGAACCAATGTGGAGCTCATGGAGAGAACTAGACAAATGCCAGTGAACCAATGTATAGCTCAGAGAGAGAACTAGACAAATGCCAGTGAACCAATGTGGAGCTCATGGAGAGAACTAGACAAATACCAGTGAACCAATGTGGAGCTCATGGAGAGAACTAGACAAATGCCAGTGAACCAATGTGGAGCTCATGGAGAGAACTAGACAAATGCTGGTGAACCAATGTATACCTCAGAGAGAGAACTAGACAAATGCCGGTGAACCAATGTATAGCTCAGAGAGAGAACTAGACAAATGCCAGTGAACCAATGTATAGCTCAGAGAGAGAACTAGACAAATGCCAGTGAACCAATGTGGAGCTCATGGAGAGAACTAGACAAATCCCAGCGAACCAATGTGGAGCTCATGGAGAGAACTAGACAAATCCCAGAGAACCAATGTGAAGCTCATGGAGAGAACTAGACAAATCCCAGAGAACCAATGTGGAGCTCATGGAGAGAACTAGACAAATCCCAGAGAACCAATGTGGAGCTCATGGAGAGAACTAGACAAATACCAGTGAACCAATGTGGAGCTCATGGAGAGAACTAGACAAATCCCAGAGAACGAATGTGGAGCTCATGGAGAGAACTAGACAAATACCAGTGAACCAATGTGGAGCTCATGGAGAGAACTAGACAAATGCCAGTGAACCAATGTATAGCTCAGAGAGAACTAGACAAATGCCAGTGAACCAATGTATAGCTCAGAGAGAGAACTAGACAAATGCCAGTGAACCAATGTGGAGCTCATGGAGAGAACTAGACAAATACCAGTGAACCAATGTGGAGCTCATGGAGAGAACTAGACAAATACCAGTGAAGCAATGTGGAGCTCATGGAGAGAACTAGACAAATGCCGGTGAACCAATGTGGAGCTCATGGAGAGAACTAGACAAATGCAGGTGAACCAATGTATACCTCAGAGAGAGAACTAGACAAATGCCGGTGAACCAATGTATAGCTCAGAGAGAGAACTAGACAAATGCCGGTGAACCAATGTATAGCTCAGAGAGAGAACTAGAAAAATGTCGGTGAACCAATGTATAGCTCAGAGAGAGAACTAGAAAAATGCCAGTGAACCAATGTATAGCTCAGAGAGAGAACTAGACAAATGCCAGTGAACCAATGTATAGCTCAGAGAGAGAACTAGACAAATGCCAGTGAACCAATGTATAGCTCAGAGAGAGAACTAGACAAATGCCAATGAACCAATGTATAGCTCAGAGAGAGAACTAGACAAATGCCAGTGAACCAATGTATAGCTCAGAGAGAGAACTAGACAAATGCCAGTGAACCAATGTATAGCTCAGAGAGAGAACTAGACAAATGCCAGTGAACCAATGTATAGCTCAGAGAGAGAGAACTAGACAAATGCCAGTGAACCAATGTATAGCTCAGAGAGAGAACTAGACAAATGCCAGTGAACCAATGTATAGCTCAGAGAGAGAACTAGACAAATGCCAGTGAACCAATGTATAGCTCAGAGAGAGAACTAGACAAATGCCAGTGAACCAATGTATAGCTCAGAGAGAGAACTAGACAAATGCCAGTGAACCAAGAGGTGAAGGAAAGACGCTGGTGCAGGGTAGAAGATGGACTAAGAACACCTGGGAATTGTATAACCAGAAATACCTTTGTCTGGAATCCACAGGGCAAACAGAAATATAGGAAGACCTAGACACACAGAGAGGAGCGGATGGCTGAGTGGCTAGAATGTCGGACTCTCCTTCGGGAGACCCAGGTTCGATCCCTCGGTAAGGTGTGGGATTTTTTTCTGTCGGGGGCAAAAAGAAAATCCTAACCTGCACAGTTTGCGGCGACTGCACTAGCCAGGAGGCCTTTATTCCTCAGCCTCAAAGACCCCTCTGCCATACACCGCAAGGTACTGTGTTGGCAGTAAATGACAGTCTAGATATACATGAAGTATAATATGGAGAGGGCATGGTCGGAGCAGAAGGGGAGATAACGATAGGGCAGTTTGGAGTGAGTTGATTGTAGGCCTTTGTCCCAGTGGAGGATGGATGGTGACAGAAGAAATCTCCAACTCATAAACAACAACCACATCTCTAACTAATATACAACAACCACAACTCCAACTAACATACAACAACCACACCTCTAACTAACATATAACTACATCTCCAATTTCCAATTCATATACAATAACTTCATGACTTCCACTTTTGCTGCCAGGAATCGTGGGGAGGTAGCGTTGATGTTCCAGCACTCCATGGGTGTCACTGGTCAATGTCATTCCATGTGACTGTACAATGTCTTTGATGTCATCAATCCATCTTCTTCTGTGGCATACTCATGCTCTCATATCAGATCATCTTTGGTGTAGTGTGAGTTCTGGAACTGGTAGTGTAGTATTTTAATTAAATGGCCAAACTATGAGTATTTGATCTTCTGCTTTTCAGTGTATGTGGCACAAGAAGTTGATCCCACTGTCTGTCTGAAAAATAATTTCTGACTTGGTCTGAGATTGTCAAACGTGTAGCTCTTCTCAATAACATCTTCAGTTTAACAGAAAACAGTCAAACCAACAAGAATGAGACTAATATATTTATTGACATATTTTATTGGCACATTGATGACACAACATTTGCTTTTGTAAATATTCATTGAACACTGAAAAAGGCAAAAATGCTAAAACTGGTCAAAATTAAGCTGTACATTGTGGCAATAGACAAGGACAAATATACAAATAAAAATATGGAAGCAGTCTCGATTACTCAATACAAGCTGCTAATATATGACAGTTTTGTCTTCGGCAGCCAATGAAAATTGCTAATATATGAATGTGAGAGTCTGAACTGAGCTAGCCAATGACAGTTGCTGTTATGTGATGCAAAGACGCTCTCTACACTTGGTGTGTATGTAAACTGCACCACTGGCTGACAAGGCTTACGTAGATACCCACACACAAGATACCACTGTGGTTGTGACATGTCACCACTGGCTGACACGGCTGACGTAGTTACCCACACACAAGATACCACAGTGGTTGTGACATGTCACCACTGGCTGACACGGCTGACGTAGTTACCCACACACAAGATACCACAGTGGTTGTGACATGTCACCACTGGCTGACACGGCTGATGTAGTTACCCACACACAAGATACCACTGTGGTTGTGACATGTCACCACTGGCTGACACAGCTGATGTAGTTACCCACACACAAGATACCACTGTGGTTGTGACATGTCACCACTGGCTGACACGGCTGATGTAGTTACCCACACACAAGATACTATTGTGGTTGTGACATGTCAGCACTGGCCAGGCAAGACTTCATTCTTTATAAATAGTAAAATAATCATAGTAAGCTTACATAAATCATAATTAACAAAATGATATTATGCCAATGATCTGGAATTTGATGTTTGCTTCAACAATCAGGAGTGTCTGACACAAAGTGGTAATGCTGTAGGTAATATTACACAGTTGCATGTGATTCTGATTTCGTTACACTTCATGTTACATCTCATGAAGAGCTACAAGTCGTCAGAGCAAAGATCTGTAGTTGACGCAACAGAAATGGAAAAATTCTGACACTGCGTCACAAAACTAGTTAATGTTGCTTGAACATTCATTTCTTTCAGTAAGAAAGACAGATGAAGCATAATTCACAAAATGAAAACTTTTCTGTGTCTGCAAACTGTTTCAATGTGATTACAATAATAATTTTAACTAAGATTCACTTATTATGTTCAGCCTTCTTTCCATGGTGAAGTCCGACATTGTCATCTGGACATCTGGCTTTCCAGGGGCATTAAAATGTTAACACATGACGTGGAAAGAACTCAAGTTATTTCATATCAAACCTACACTTGTTGAAGCAGGATATAAACATGATAAAATAACCAGTTTGTGACAAGTGATAAATGTAATTTGTCACAGAAAATAATTGAACATTGACATTTTGACAATGGATAAATGCAGTTTTTTGCAGTAAGCAATAACACATTTAACTTTTAGCAAAAGATAATTGTAATTCTTGGCAGTAAATAATAGAGGTTTGAATATTTGGCAACAGATACATGTGACTTTCTGCAGTAAATAATAGAGTTTTGTATGCTTGGCAACAGATAAACGCAAGTTGTCATCCACAAAATATAAATGAAGTATTGACAAGATGCTTAGATTCCCTGACCTTTGACAGTCAACACTTTCCTGTTTGAACATCAAGCATGACAGTTTATTGATGCTAGGACAAGCAACTGCTGTTTCTATGTACTGTTTCTACAAGCAGCAGCTGTTTCTATGCTGAGTTTTTGTTCTCAGGTTGTTGTTTGGTTAGATACAAGTGACATGTTTGCTGTGTGAGCAGTTTCTGAAACAAGAAAGCTGGATCCAACACTTCACCACGAGATTCTTACTGTGCCAGGTACTTAACATGAAAGCTGAGAAAAAGCCGTAGAAAGACAAGCAATCAAGTGAGAAGAGTTGCCAGCTTGGTTTACATAAAGGAACTGTGGTATCAGTACTCCTCCCCCTCATCTCCACCCATCTCAGCTTCTGCCGAGTCGACGCCGACTTCCTCATAGTCTTTCTCCAAGGCAGCAAGGTCCTCTCGAGCTTCTGAGAATTCTCCTTCCTCCATGCCTTCCCCAACATACCTACATAAAAACATAAACATAGTAGACTTATTCATCATATTCCCTCACTGACATATGTTACAAGTACAATATGTGTGGTAAAAATATGTACCTGAATAGAAACATTAACTGTGGACATTTTAACCATATTCACTCACTGACTTATGTAACATAAAAATGTATGTGGTAAGTATTTCAACCTGAATAAAGGAATTTACATTGTCATGTACTGACCATATTCCCTCAATGACATATGTAACAACTATAATGTATCTAGTCACTAAGATACAACACAAGTTCCATGTTGCAACATAAGTTGCATAGTACAACATAAATTAAACTATACAATATAAGTTACATGGTACAACATATTATCTTACACAGTACAACATAATTGCTGTACTACATAATTTACATGGTACAACATGTCATCTTACATGGTATAACATAATTTACACGGTACAACATAATTTACATGGTACAACACCTTATGTTACACAATAAAACGTAAGCTACACAGTACAACCTACATCAATGCACAGCTTACATAATTTACAATAGCTGATTACAGCTGAGAAACAAGGTGTCAACCTCCAGTGACAACAGAGAACATATGTCTCCTGTGTTCATCACATGACAAATGTGAGACCAGTGTTCACCACACAACAAATGTGAGACCAGTGTTCACCACACAACAAATGTGAGACTAACTATATTCTCCACTCACCAGTGTACGAAGGCTCTCTTGGCATACATGAGGTCAAACTTGTGGTCGAGCCGAGCCCAGGCCTCAGCGATGGCGGTGGTGTTACTCAACATGCAAACAGCGCGCTGCACCTTGGCCAGGTCACCACCAGGAACCACGGTTGGGGGCTGGTAGTTGATGCCCACCTGTTGGAGAAAGCTGAGTTCATCAGGACAGCATGGAGGTTGTATTATAGATATCTCTACACAAGTTGTAGGACAGACATCGCTACACAAGTTGTAGGACAGACATCTCTACACAAGTTGTAGGACAGATATCTCTACACAAGTTGTAGGACAGATATCTCTACACAAGTTGTAGGACATACATCTCTACACAAGTTGTAGGACATACATCTCTACACAAGTTGTAGGACATACATCTCTACACAAGTTGTAGGACAGATATCTCTACACAAGTTGTAGGACAGATATCTCTACACAAGTTGTAGGACAGATATCTCTACACAAGTTGTAGGACAGACATCTCTACACAAGTTGTAGGACATACATCTCTACACAAGTTGTAGGACAGATATCTCTACACAAGTTGTAGGACATACATCTCTACACAAGTTGTAGGACAGACATCTCTACACAAGTTGTAGGACATACATCTCTACACAAGTTGTAGGACAGATATCTCTACACAAGTTGTAGGACATACATCTCTACACAAGTTGTAGGACAGACATCTCTACACAAGTTGTAGGACAGACATCTCTACACAAGTTGTAGGACAGATATCTCTACACAAGTTGTAGGACAGACATCTCAACACAAGTTGTAGGACATACATCTCTACACAAGTTTAGGACAAACATCTCTATATCCAAATCTACAACCAAATCTTAATGAATGAAAAAGGGAGCTGACTGCTGCCAAGCTGGTACCAGAATTCAAATGAGCACAACATGTAACTAGTCAACTCAATTAAAGGAAAACACACAGACACACGACAGAGTTTCAACCAAAGTTTTATCAACAAATAAGAAGCTCAGAATACATAACTAGAAATACTGAATCACTAGCAGTCCCAGGAATGTCATCCAGTGAACACACAAATACAAGAACTGAATCAGTCCAGGACATGAAAATATGGATCGATGGAACGAGAAAGGGGTGTGGGAAAACACAATAGAAAACAATTGTAAATAGTGTAGAACAGATACATGTGTATACTTATAAACATATTTTCATCTCATATTCTCACATACATATTTTAACACTCATACATATGCACTCACATAAACCATATATATATATATATATATATATATATATATATATATATATATATATATATATATATATATATATTAGGGACGTTTATTTGAAACCCGTTCCAATGGCTTTATTAAAAAAGCATGAAAGAAACATTAACAGGTGTGATAGAATTAAACAAAGAATTCATTTTGAATGAATTATGCACCATGGGTTGGTCAGAAGAAGTCGCTGTAGGCATTTAGGCAAGCGTCCCATTGCTTCAGTAGGCGGCGAATGCCATCCGCAAAAAAGTATTGTGGTTGCTCACTGAACCAAGTGTTTACCGCGTTCATTACGTCTGCATCTATGTAAAATCGTTGCCCCTTGACAGCTTTTTTAGAGGTCTGAACAAATGAAAATCACATGGTGACAAATCAGGACTATAGGCTGGATGTTTCAGAATTTCCCACTTCTTCCTCGCTAATGCTTCCTGCACAATCTTTGCGACATGCGAACGAGCATTATCTTGCAAATAAATCACACTGTGAGAAAGTATGCCGGGTCGTTTATTCTTGATGGCTTTTTGCAGCTTGTCTAGTGTTTGCAAGTAGTGGGTAGAGTTGATGTTGACACCAGGTTCTTTAAAGTCGGCCAACAACAGCCCTTCATGGTAAAAAAATGCGCCCAGCATAACTTTACCAGCGGAAACCTGTAACTTAAATTTTGTAGCTTTTGGTGATCCAGCATGCTTCCATTGCATGCTCTCTCTTTTGCTGCTCGGCTCAAAGTGGTGACACCATGATTTATCGCCTGCCACTATGCAGAAGAGAAATGCATCACCCTCCACTCTGTAATGCAGCAAGTGGTTCAAACACCATCCCATGCATCCCTCTTTTTGGTGGTCGGTCAACATCCTGGTACCCACTGTGAACACACCTTCCAATATTGCAGTTTCTTACGAATGACCTTTTGAATTGTCCCAATCAACACATCAAATTCTTTCGCTAGTGAACGTATGCTTCGACAACGGTTCATCTGTACTGTTGCATTGATTTTGGCGATAGTTTTTTTCTGTTACAACAATATGCGCTTGACCCGGCCGTAGAAGATTTGTCATGAACTGATGTCCTTTCCGAAACATACGTGCCCAGTCTGTCACTGTTGTTTTTGACACACAGTTGTTACCGTACGCTGCCTGCATTCTTCAATGAATGTCCACTGGTCGACATCTTTCAAATGAAAGAACCTGAATCACCGCTCTGAGCTTCTTTGGATGGATTTTGGATCAACCCGGCCATTTTCTCAATGGTCAGAAACAGAACCTATGCATTATGGGATGATAAGCACGTGCTCTTTTATTCATTGGTCAGTACTTATCACATGACTATGACATGATCATGTTCAATGTACGCAATTACACGCGGTGCGGCACGAACAAATTTAAAATGAATGCCCCTTATATATATATATATATATATATATATATATATATATATATATATATATATATATATATATATATATATATATATATATATTAGCTGACCCGGCCCGGCTTCGCCCAGACTCTGGTGGGGAGCATTAAATTTAATTCATATAAGTAGTCATATAAGCTCCCGTTCCCGTTCCCGACTATCTATCTGTCTGTCTATCTGTCTGACTCGGCCCGGCTTCGCCCAGCCCCTGATGGGGAGCATCTCATTCAATTCATATAAGTAGTCATATAAGCTCCCGTTCCCGACTGTCTGTCTGTCTGTCTGTCTGTCTGTCCCTCCCTCTCTGTCTGTCTGTCTGCCTGCCTGTCTGTCTAATCATTTATTGGTTGCAGTTAGAACAACCTTAGATAAACGAAGACCAACTTACAAAAAGCATTAGAAAGAGCACTTGAAAGATCTTTACATCTTCCCCAACAATTAACTTGGGTAAATGGAGCGGCAGCAGCAGCAGCATCAGAAGAAAAAGGAGGAGTAGGAGCTGGGAGGAGGAAGAGGGAGGTGGAGGAGGGAGGAGGAGGGAGGAGGAGGGAGGAAGAGATAGGCGGAGAGAGGAAGAGGAGGGAAGAGGAAGGAGGAGGAGGAGTAGGGAGGAATAGGAGGGAGGAGGAGGGATTAGGAGGAGGAGAGAGGAGGAGGAGGGAGAGGAGGTAGGAGGAGAAGGAAGGAGGAGGAAGGAGGAGGAGGGAGGAGGAGGAGGGAGGAAGAGGAGGGAGGAGGAGGAGGGAGGAGGAGAGTAGGAGGACTAGGGAGGAGGAGGAAGAAGGAGGAGGAGGGAGGAGGCGAGGAGGAGGGAGGAGGAATGAGAAGGAGGAGGAGGAGGGAGAAGGAGGGAGGAGGAGGGAGAAGGAGGGAGGAGAAGAACCCAGGAGGAGGAGGGGGAGGAGGAGGAGGGAGGAGGAGGGAGATGGAGGAGGAGGGAGGAGAAGGAGAGAGGAGGAGGAGGGAGGAGGCAGAAGGAGAAGGAGGAAGAGGGAGGAGGAGGGAGAATGAGGAGGGAGAAGGAGGAGGGAGAAGGAGGGGGAGGAGGAGGAGGGAGGATGAGGAGGAGGAAGAGGGAGGAGGTAGAGGGAGGAGGAGGAGAGGGAGGAGGAGGAGGAGGAGGAGGGAGGAGGAGGGATGAGGGGGAGGACATAGTAGGAGGAGGAGGGAGTAGGAGGAGAGAGGAGGAGAAGGGAGGATGAAGGAAGAGGAGTGATTAGGAGGAGGGAGGAGGGCGAGGAGGTAGGAGGAGGAGGAGGGAGGAGGAGGAAGGAGGAGGAAGAGGGAGGAAGGAGGAGGAGGATGGAGGAGAGGGAGGAGGGGGAGGGGAGAGGAGGAGGAGGAATCTATACGCATATGCCTGTCTGCCTGCCTGCCTGCCTGCCTGCCTGTCTGTCTTGGGTAAATGGAGGAGGGAGGAGGTAGAGGGAGGAGGAGGAGGAGAGAGGATGAGGAGGGAGGAGGAGAAGGGAGGAGGAGGGATGAGGAGGAGGGAGGAGGAGAGGGAGGAGGAGGGAGGAAGAAGGAGGAGGAGGAGGGATGAGGGGGAGGACGTAGGAGGAGGAGGGATGAGGGGGAGGACGTAGGAGGAGGAGGAGGGAGGATGAGGGAGGAGGAGGGAGTAGGAGGAGAGAGGAGGAGAAAGGAAGAGGAGTGATTAGGAGGAGGAGGAGGGCGAGGAGGAGGAAGGAAGAGGGAGGAGGAGGAAGGAGGAGGAGGAAGGAGGAGGAGAAAGAGGGAGGAGGAGGGAGAGGAGGAGGGGAAGAGGGTAGGAGGAGGAGGAGGAGGAGGGGAGAGGAGGAGGAGGAATCTATACGCATATGCCTGTAGATAACTGCAGCGAAAAGATGGGTCTGTCTATCTATCTGACCCGGCGTGGCTTCGCCCAGCTCCTGGCGGGTAGCTTCTCATTAAATTCATACAACAACAAAAAAAGTAACTTAAAAGAATGTCCTTCCACACACCATCCATTATTTCTAATGAAAACTGTTTCTAATCACCTGCATGACTGTAGATAACTTCTTAAGCATAAAAAGATGAGTTACAATGTTATGCATTATGCATTATTTTTATGAAAACTTTGAAAATGCCTTAAAGTTTGTATCATTATTTATTATAACTCATATGCCGGTACATAACTATAGACAAAGAGTTTATAAATCTTTGAAAAAGATGCAACAATATGACTATAAGGTATACAGAAAAGTTATTAAAAGTTATGCCCCTTGAAATAACTTTTCTAGAGTTAAGTCCCCTCGCTGTATATAAGATTATAATGTAAAATGAAAAATTAAATAATATTAAGTAAGCAGCCGATTTCACACTAAAAAAATATCACAGTTGGCTGCGCTGGAATGAAAGGAAGGCGTGTAGAAAATTTCATCTCAATCGGATGGGCCGTTCGCGAACACATAAAGGACATACATACAGACATACAGACGGAGATCCTATTTTATATATAAGATATATATATATATATATATATATATATATATATATATATATATATATATATATATATATATATATATATATATATATATATATATATATATTCATTCATTCAGTAGCATATCCTTTGCTGAACCTCGCTCCCATAACAACCTTCCAGAAAACCTATCGATCATAAGCAAGATATCCCGCATCTGATACACCCATCTGGAAATCATCCGCCACATCCTGCACCAATCTTCTCTTTGGCCTTCCTCTTCCTCTCTTCCCAGGCATATACCCCTCCATTATTGTTCTCTCCAAACTTTTGTGACGATATATTTAGGATGAAAAAAGAAAAGAATATGTATATTAAATATTTAAAAAAACAAACTAACATAGAATAGATGCTTGTGTATACCCACATAAAAGCACTTAGCTGTCTTGACAGATGATAGATTTTTACATTGTATTTAAAAAAAAATGCATAACTTCTCCATAGCACAAAGCCTGGGGTGAATCGTAGAGACCACATGTTGCCCATGCAGCATGATCCCTCTCTCAGCCTGCCTAGTTTACTCCAGAGGAAAGGTAACACCAATATATCTGGAACAAGACAAGCTGCAGAAGCTGCCTGATCATCAAAGCAATGCTCTGCCCGTCAAAGCTTCATCCTAGACCAGATGCCAACCAAGACTTAGGGCCTGGTCTGGCCTGCCATGACATTTAGTCTTTAGGTTGCATTTCCTCGCACTAGGGTAAGACTAGCACCCTCCCAATTGGGCTATACTCACATACACATATGTATATTATATACACGTCCAATATATTCCCCACCTGAACTGTTGTCCAATGATTGAATGTGACTACAGCTAGCGAAATCAAGACAACAACATGGATGTTTACAAGTGTGTAAGCATTAGTCGGCAAATACCTTAAATCCTGTTGGGCACCAGTCCACAAATTGAATTGTGCGTTTTGTCTTGATTGTTGCAATGGCAGCGTTGACGTCCTTGGGTACAACATCGCCGCGGTACAGCATGCAGCATGCCATGTACTTGCCGTGCCTCGGGTCACATTTGACCAACTGGTTGGCCGGCTCGAAACATGCAGTAGTGATCTCAGCGACAGACAGTTGCTCATGATAAGCCTGTGGAAGAGAGGACATTGATGCTTGTGGAAGAGAGGACATTGATGCTTGTGGAAGAAAGGACATTGATGTGTGTGGTGCATGTATGAAAGACACAGGGTGTCCAGTTGCTCATGGTAAGCCTGTGGAAGAGAGGACATTGATGTGTGTGGTGCATGTATGAAAGACACAGGGTGTCCAGTTGCTCATGGTAAGCCTGTGGAAGAGAGGACATTGATGCTTGTGGAAGAGAGGACATTTATGTGTGTGGTACATGTATGAAAGACATAGGGGTGTCTAGTAGGTCATGCACAGAAGTACACTTGTTCCTTCAGCGAGGCGCTGTCGTCGTTTGGAAGTGACAGGTTAGAATCCCAGTCGGTAACTATAACTTAAAATTTTTATCCTTGTCACGGGGTGTGTGTGTCTTCTGTTGTGTGGAGAGTGGACAGTGGTGATTGTCCTCTTGATACGGGCAATGAGAGGTACAAATAAACTCTTCTCCACCGTAGTGGCACGGTTGTCTATGCATGCCGCTAATTTAACAAGGTCGTCCCGTTGTTGGATGCTTCCAAAGATATCTATCTCGTTAACAGTCTAGGCGTATGATGTACGTGGGCATATTCTCCAGGATGCCAAAACCTTGAGGTGGCACAACGCCCTAACCAGCCTCAGCTTACAAGACGAACAGCACTCCATGAAAGAATACAAACTCGGGCGGACAAAAGGATGATCGATGGGTATCTTTATTTTGCTGTGCTGTGTTACACATGGATACGAACATACCATACAGCCAGCCGCTCCACAGTCAATCTGACTTTAATATGTAGAACGTTACCTACTGATCAACTGATGCCACATGCTCCCGCCACAGACGATCCAACAAATTCTTCCATCCATCCTTATTGTGACCATGTCATGTGAGTGTAGATGTCTGAAGTATGCATGGCTTAATGTGCTACTGATTGCCCCAGACGGTTGGTCCGTTAATCGATTAATACTTGTGGTTTCGACTCGGGCACGGTTGGCAGTTGATGTCCGTGACACCTTATTGCCATCCTGTAGCGGTGTCATGTTCGATATTTGATGATAATCTGTCGGTGAGCTGATGCGAACGGTTTTGTGTGTTGGAGCATAGTCTAGTGAATGCGTTCGTGTGAGCGTTTCATGCTGGAGTGTAGGGTAGTTGATGTTTCCTGGTGTGAGTTCTGTGCTGAAGTGTCGCTACAACGTTGCCGTTGTCAAACGACACAGCTTGTGACGTCACTATTGTGGTGCTTTCACTAGTTACATTTAGTGCTTAACTTTTGTGTTTACTTCTATTAATATTTTATATGTGTGCAGATCAATTACTCCATTACTGCCACATGACAGTCCTCTAGTCTCTAATTCTTTCTTCTACTTCTATGAGCGTCAAACAATACGTGTGTGTTTATTTATGTATGAAAGACAAACATTGTTAGTGTCTTGAGTAGATTTGTTAGTATTGTCATGTTGTTGTTTAGCATGTTATAATTTGAACTACTTTGTCATGGATGACAAATGACATTTACGAACCTTGAAGAATGATAGGATAACGGTTCTTTTATAACATTTCTCTTCTAACCACACGGTTCACATGATCACGCAATCATACTATCAAACATACTATACAGCACTGATCTAAGATGATAACACAATGTACAACCATGCCACTGGCTCACTGCTACATTGTGCAACCTTGACCATAAAATGCCCTACATAAATATGATTGATTGATTGATTGATTGATTTAAGAACCGACATCACAGCATTCGGGGCATTCCCATAAGCGCTCCATCCCCATCCTCAGCAGCCAGCAAAGAGTTCCAACCCCAATAGTACCAGTAGCAATCTGATTATATGTGCGTCTCACCTTTCCTTTAAGCGTCGAGCATCGGCCAGATCCCCTCGTCACTCCATGCTGTCGCATTCTTGCCAGACCATGGTGATCCATTTGCTCCTCTGTGGTGGACACGTGCTCCCACAAGGCCGCAACCACGTCTGCCTTATCATGCATCAATACTCCACCAAGTTTTGCAGAACCAGCCAATCTGTCTGCCTGTTCATTTCCCATCACACCAGCATGCCCCGGAGAAAAGATCCAGACGATGCTTGCCACCCGTGACTTCCGAAGCGAAGCAAGCCACTCGGCACGAAGCTTGCCTGTCTTCACCCTACTCAGCATGCTTTCTGAGTCAGTTACAATCACGATGTGTGTGTGTGTATCGTGTTCTCCGTCCAGCAGAAAGCTGCACTGACTGCCTCCACCTCCATTCATAAGCTAGATGTTGTGGTATCATATGCCAGGCTCTCCTGCACCAAACGTCGACCATTAGCCTTTGCTAAGAACCCCCAAGCACTTCTCCTACCTCTTAACACCGAACCATCTGTGTAGATAATCACATCACCCGAGTGAGCATTATCCTGAATTAGTTGCTGGATTTCCACTTCTGTGGCTCCTGCTGGCCACTCCCTGCACTCCTGGCTCAATGTGATTATAACTCTGCACAAGTCTGACTGCACGGCTGGCACTCTGACCCACTCCTCTCCTCGCCTGATGTTCTTCAAGGGGCACACCTGTCTGATCGTATCCTCCGCCTGAGCCATCCATGATTTCCCTCTTAACAGTTGCTGGCCCTTAACTGCGTCCAGCGCCTCATGCAACGGGTGATCTGTGTCAGCAACTACTCTGAGGTATGCCTTCGCCTGCATCACCTTAAGCCTACCAGCAAGTCGGCAAACCAAGGATGTACTGCACACACACTACTGGAGTGTCTCTGGTGCATCCCAGAATGACCCGCATAGCTTCGTTCTGTATGCGCTCTAATTTCACCAGCTGACTCTTTGAGACAGTAAGCAGTTCTAGTCCATAATCAATCACTGAGACTATCAAGTGCTGGTATAGTGTGAAGAGCATTCACATAAATATGATACATAGTCTACTAATGCCAACATTGTGAATGTTGGTAACAACTTCATCATGGCCTCACCAACAAATGACCATGGATGACAAAGGAAAATAACAAATATCCAACATGTCTGTGACAATCAATGTGACAATGTGAGACTATATGTGACACAGTATGACAAATTTAAATAACACAAGTGACAATTTACGTGACAATTTTTTGAAACTTACTTTTTCAGCAGAAATGACTGGAGCATAGGTTGCCAGAGGGAAGTGGATGCGTGGGTATGGCACCAGGTTTGTCTGGAACTCTGTCAGGTCCACATTGAGGGCTCCGTCAAACCGAAGCGAGGCGGTGATAGAAGAAACAATCTGGCCAATCAACCGGTTCAGGTTGGTGTAAGTAGGGCGGTCAATGTCCAGGTTTCGACGGCAGATGTCATAGATGGCCTCGTTGTCCACCATGAAAGCACAGTCGGAATGTTCTAGAGTGGTGTGTGTGGTCAGGATGGAGTTGTACGGCTCCACCACGGCCGTGGAAACCTGCATCAGAAAACATTGTCTGCACGAGAATGCCACAAGCATCAGAAAACATTGTCTGCATGAGAATGCCACAAACAGGCTGTCTATTTGCTATTATATCAGAAACTCTACATTTGTTTAATCAGAAAGTGGGAATTTTTATATCAGAAACTGGACATTTGTTTTGATAAAAAAAACTAGACATTTTGTGACTAATCTAGTCTGGAGCCTTCTATTCTTTGGCTAAAAAAAAAACATACTTCACAAGGCAATTTATGTTTTTGTCCAGTTTGTTGATCATTCAGATAAATGTCCAGTTTGTTGATCAATCAGATAAATGTCCAGTTTGTTGATCATTCAGATAAATGTCCAGTTTGTTGATCATTCAGATAAATGTTAGGGGTGTACCGGATTTCGGCTCCGGCAAATCCGGAATCCGGCCATTTTTACAAATCCGGCTTCGGCTCCGGCCGGATCTCACTTCATAAATCCGGCCAAATCCAGCTCCGGCCGGATTTCAAAAATTTGAATCCGGTACAGCCCTAGTGAAAACACTCATGGCTTTCCTCCAGAAAGAAGGTAGTGATGCTGGGATCAAAACTATGAAAGCAGCCCTGCTTGAAGCTGTTAGCAGCAGATTTGCGGACATTGAATCCAACAGTATTTACACCTGTGCCACACTACTGGATCCTCGATTCAAGCTGTGCTTCTCCGAACGTGGTAGAAGTGATGCACGAGCCCATCTGCTGTTAGCAGCTAACTCCATTATTGATTCAGCAAACACAGTCAGTCCACAGGATCCATCAGCTACTAGTAGTAGTAGTAGTAGTAGTAGTACTAGTGTTTTGACTTCTGTGAGCACTGCCACACAGTACGAGTCCAGCCTATGGAGCTGTTTTGACACAATTGTCGAGGAAAATCCCACCACAGATCGTTCTGCAAGTGCCGAAGGCAACAGCATTAACACTGAGGTGACACAGTACCTGTCAGAGCCACTTCAAACTCGACAGTCAGATCCAGTTTCATGGTGGCATGCCAATAAGCAAAGATTTCCAAGTATGGCTAGACTGGCGCAGGCATTTCTTGCACCACCACCTACAAGTGTGCCATCGGAAAGGCTGTTCAGTACTGCAGGAGACATTATCACTGACCACCGTAGTAGCCTTTTACCACAAAATGCGGAGACGTTGATTTTCCTGAAATACAACTCGTCCCTTCTTGACTCTGAGAGTTCAACTTCACAGCCATAATGAAGACTGACTGACTGAAATAGTGAAATATACTGAATGAATGTATTTCAATAAATTCAATCTGTTCAATGTATTGTTGTTGTGAGTTGTAACTGAGCTGCCAATTTGCCAACTGAAAACAATGTGAATACTAAAAACTGAAACTGAAAACTAAAAATTAAAATTACTAAATTAGCATTATGTGCTTATGTATTATGTTTCATCTTGAACTTATGGAACGTAATATTACTTAATTACTTATTCTAATATAAATGTAATTATTTTACATTTAAATGATTTAATATGAGTATATGTCATCATTGTCATGTCTATAGTAATGAACTGCAGTAATGAACAGTCGAGTGACTCCACTCACTTAAGTCAAGTGATGTAGTACGTTATTTTTTTTTTATTTGTAAATCTTGCTCCAGCCAGATCTCACTTCATAAATCCGGCCAAATCCGGCTCCGGCCGGATCTCACTTCATAAATCCGGCCAAATCCGGCTCTGGCCGGATTTCAAAAATTTGAATCCGGTACAGCCCTAATAAATGTCCAGTTTGTTGATCATTCAGATAAATGTCCAGTTTGTTGATCATTCAGATAAATCTCCAGTTTGTTGATCATTCAGATAAATGTCCAGTTTGTTGATCATTCAGATAAATGTCCAGTTTGTTGATCATTCAGATAAATGTCCAGTTTGTTGATCCTTCAGATAAATGTCCAGTTTGTTGATCCTTCAGATAAATGTCCAGTTTGTTGATCATTCAGACAAATGTCCAGTTTGTTGATCATTCAGATAAATGTCCAGTTTGTTGATCATTCAGATAAATGTCCTGTTTGTTGATCATTCAGACAAATGTCCAGTTTGTTGATCAAGAAAACAATGACAGTGTCTGTGATGAAGGATGGACATAAACAGAACTGACAGAAAACATTGACAGTACCTGTGGAGCAGAACAGACAGAAAACATTGACAATTCCTGCATTATAGGATTGACAGAAAACAATGACAGCACCTGTGGAACAGAATCGACAGAAAACATTAACAGTACCTGTGGAGCAGAACAGACAGAAAACATTGACAATTCCTGCATTATAGGATTGACAGAAAACATTGACAGTGTCTGTGAAGCAGGATAGACAGAAAACATTGACAGTACCTGTGGAGCAGGATAGACAGAAAACATATACAATACCAGCAGAGCAGGATAGACAGAAAACATTGACAGTCTCTGTGATACAGGATAGAAAGAAAACACAGACAGAGTCTGTGAAGCAGGATAGAAAGAAAACATTGACAGTACCTGAGGAGCAGGATAGACAGAGAACATTGACAGTACCTGTGGAGCAGGATTGACAGAAAACACTGACAGTACCTGTGGAGCAGGATAGACAGAAAACATTGACAGTACCTGTGGAGCAGGATACACAGAGAACTCCAGCTTGGATTTCTTGCCGTAGTCCACACTCAGTCTCTCCATGAGAAGCGAAGTGAAGCCCGACCCAGTTCCTCCACCGAAGGAGTGGAAGATTAGGAAGCCCTGGAGGCCAGTACACTGGTCAGCAAGTTTCCTGATGCGGTCAAGCACCAGGTCCACAATCTCCTTGCCAATGGTGTAGTGACCACGAGCGTAGTTGTTGGCCGCATCCTCCTTGCCTGTAACCAGCTGCTCGGGGTGGAAGAGTTGCCGATATGCTCCCGTACGAACTTCATCTGCAAAGCCAGAAGGACATCAAGTCTTTTCCTAGCACAATTTGAAGTCATAGACTACATACCATCTGTTACATACTCCAAGGTTTAATGTCATGGACTACATACCATCTGTTACATACTCCAAGGTTTAATGTCATGGACTACATACCATCTGTTACATACTCCAAGGTTTAATGTCATGGACTACATACCATCTGTTACATACTCCAAGGTTTAATGTCATGGACTACATACCATCTGTTACATACTCCAAGGTTTAATGTCATGGACTACATACCATCTGTTACATTGCATTGGCACCTTGCCGTCTTGACAGACGATAGTTTGTGCTTTAAAATGGCATAATAACTTTTAACTATGGCGGTAGCGAGTGTGACTGATAAGGCCAATTTGCGCTGTAAATGTCCGTTCACAGTGGGTGCATGTGAACACGTGGTCATTTCCACCATCATGCACCATCTTACGTCTCAAACGCTTGGTGTGTGACTTTTCTGCAATAATTTTCTCCTTTGACTTTATTCCATTTCTGATATTTGCCCTCCATGCAACACGTTCAGCGGCGACTTGCTCCCAATGTGCATTATCAATGCCTGTATCAATCATGTCCCGCTTACACACATCTTTGTATCGTAGTAGAGGCCGACCCTGAGATCTCTTACCCATCTGTAATTCACCAAAAAAGATATCCTTTGGTATTCTACCATCATCCATCCTCCTAAGATGTCCTATCCATCTAAGTCTACGAAGACTGAGCATGGAATAAACTGTCACACAACCTGATCTTTCCAATACTTCAGTATTTGTGATTTTGTCTTGCCACTTAATACCAAGAATTCTTCGCAGACACCGCATATGAAAGCTGTTTAAATTGTTCTCTTGGTGTGAGTAAGTTGTCCAGGTTTCACTGCCATAGAGAAGAGTACTAAGGACACAGGCTTGATAGACAAGGACTTTTGTTTTGGCAGTAAGCTTCCTGTTCTCCCAGACTCTTTTTCTTAACCTGTTCATTGTTGTTGCTGCCTTACCAATCCGGATGTTGATTTCCTGATCTAGGGATAATTTGCTATTTACCACTGATCCTAGATATGTAAAATGGTCTACTATCTCTAGTTCGGCGTCGTCAATAAAGATTGATGGTACCCCATGAACACCTTGTGACATAATCTGTGTCTTCTTTTTGCTAATTGTTTAAGACCAGGGATGGAGTTATTGCCTCTCCATAGCACAAAGCCTGGGCTAAGATATAGAGATCATATGTTGCCCATGCAACAGATATGACTGAGCTACCGTATAACAGTAGACGGTACTACCTGGTTTCTGTTAGCGCTGAACGTTGGGTGGCGCTTACCAAACCCGACACCCCACATTGTGCCAACGGCACATGACATTAAACCTTGATCCCTCTCTCGGCCTGCCTAGTTCACTCCAGAGGAAAGGTAACACCCATACATCTGGAACAAGACAAGCTGCAGAAGCTGCCGGATCAGCAAAGCAATGCTCTAACTGTCCGCCTGTCGGAGCTTCGATCCTAGACCAGTCGCCAACCAAGGCTTAGGGCCTGGTCTGCCCTGCCATGACAATTTTGTCTTTAGCTTGCATTTCCTCGCACCAGGGTAAGGCTTGTACCCTCCCAATTGCGCTCTTCCGCCCGAAGCCGTTGGCACAATGTGGGGTGTCGGGTTTGGTAAGCGCCGCCCAACGTTCAGCGCTAACAGAAACCAGGTAGTACCGTCTACTGTTATACGGTAGCTCAGTCATATCTGACTAAGACCTGACACATCTGTTACATACTCCAAGGTTTAATGTCATGGACTAGATACCATCTGTTACATACTCCAAGGTTTAATGTCATGGACTACATACCATCTGTTACATACTCCAAGGTTTAATGGCATAGACTACATACCATCTGTTACATACTCCAAGGTTTAATGTCATGGACTACATACCATCTGTTACATACTCCAAGGTTTAATGTCATGGACTAGATACCATCTGTTACATACTCCAAGGTTTAATGTCATGGACTAAATACCATCTGTTACATACTCCAAGGTTTAATGTCATGGACTAGATACCATCTGTTACATATTCCAAGGTTTAAATGCATGGACTAGACATCTGTTACATACTCCAAATGTCATGGACTACATACCATCTGTTACATACTCCAAGGTTTAATGTCATGGACTACATACCATCTGTTACATATTCCAAGGTTTAATGTCATGGACTACATACCATCTGTTACTCCAAGGTTTAATGTCATAGACTACATACCATCTGTTACATACTCCAAGGTTTAATGTCATGGACTAGATACCATCTGTTACATACTCCAAGGTTTAATGTCATGGACTACATACCATCTGTTACTCCAAGGTTTAATGTCATGGACTAGATACCATCTGTTACATACTCCAAGGTTTAATGTCATGGACTAGATACCATCTGTTACATACTTCTTCTTCTTCTTCTTCAGCGTTCCGAGCCATTGAGGTTCTTTGCTGCAAATACAATCCGTCTCCATTCGTCTCTCTGGTGGACCTTCTCTTGCCAGTCGTTGATTCCAAGTGCTTGTAGGTCTGTACATGTATTATCTCTCCACCGCCTTCTTGGTCTACCTCGGGGTCTACGGTCATTTATTTCCTGAGTGTAAGCGAGTTTTGTTTCCCTATTATCTTCCATTCTTTCTATATGCCCCAGCCATTGTAGTCTATTAGCCTTCATGACACCAGTGATTAGCGGGGACTTAAACAGATCATAAATGTCTTTGTTACTTCTTCTTTTCCACTCTCCACTTTGTGTATCCCTAATGGGTCCAAAGATGCGTCTTAAAATTTTGTTCTCAAAGGTTTGTAACAAGGCTTCGTCTCCTTTCGTTGTACTCCAGGTTTCAGAGCCATACAGCACAACTGGTCTGATCAGTGTTTTATATATTGTGATTTTGGTGTTACGAGATAGCGCCTTTGATTTTAGTAGATGTTGTAGTGCATAGTATATCTTATTTCCAATTTCAAGGTTTAATGCCATGGACTACATACCATCTGTTACATACTCCAAGGTTTAATGTCATGGACTACATACCATCTGTTACATACTCCAAGGTTTAATGTCATGGACTAGATACCATCTGTTACATACTCCAAGGTTTAATGTCATGGACTAGATACCATCTGTTACATACTCCAAGGTTTAATGGCATGGACTAAATACCATCTGTTACATACTCCAAGGTTTAATGGCATAGACTACATACCATCTGTTACATACTCCAAGGTTTAATGGCATAGACTACATACCATCTGTTACATACTCCAAAGTTTAATGTCATGGACTACATACCATCTGTTACATACTCCAAGGTTTAATGTCATAGACTAGATACCATCTGTTACATACTCCAAGGTTTAATGGCATAGACTACATACCATCTGTTACATACTCCAAGGTTTAATGTCATGGACTACATACCATCTGTTACATACTCCAAGGTTTAATGTCATGAGACCTAGCAGCTATATGGTGCTAGCGTTAGATTTTAGACCACTGACCACATGGTGTAGTCAGATCTTAGACCAATGACTATCTGGTGTGGTCAGATTTTAGACCATTGGCCACCTGGTGTGGTCAGATTTTAGACCATTGACCACCTGGTGTGGTCAGATTTTAGACCAATGACCACCTGGTGTGATCAGTATCACTCTGACCAATGATAAACTATATTGGTTATTTATTCTCTATATATATCAGGACAATGCTCACTCGGGTGATGTGATTATCTACACAGATGGTTCGGTGTCAAGAGGTGAGAAAAGTGGCTGGGGGTTCATAGCCAAAGCTAATGGTCGATGTTTGGGGCAGGAGAGCCAGGCATATGATACCACACCATCCAGCTTAAGAATGGAGGTGGAGGCGGTCACTGCGGCTCTCCGCTGGATGGAGAATATGACACACACAGACACACACACATCGTGATTGCAACTGACTCAGAAAGCATGCTAACGAGGGTGAGGACGGGCAGACTTCGTGCAGAGTGGCTTGCTTCGCTTCGGTGGTCATGGGTGACAAGCATCGCCTGGATCTTTTCTCTGGGGCATGCCGGTGTGCTGAGAAATGAACAGGCGGACAGATTGGCTGGCTCTGCAGAACTTGGTAGAGTATTGATACATGACAAGGCAGACGTGGTTGCGGCCTTGTGGGAGCACGTGCACACTTCGGAGGAGCAAATGGATTATCATGGTCTGGTAAGAATGAGACAACGAGGAGTGACGAAGGGATCTGGCCGACGCTCAACACTCAAAGGAAAGGCGAGACGGACTTATAATCAGATTGCTACTGGTACTATTAGTGTTGGAACTCTTCGCTGGCTGCTGAGGATAGGGACGGAGCACTTATGGGAATGCCCCGAATGCTGTGATGTCGATTCCTAAATCAATCAATCAATCAATCAATCTCTATAACATGACATTTATTCTTAACTATTGTATCAACTCACCGACTACTGTAGTCACAGAATCAACTCAACAACTACTGTAGTCACAGAATCAACTCACTGACTACTGTAGCCAAAGAATCAACTCACTGACTGCTGTAACAATGCTCAGATTACAATAGTCACAGATTCAATTCACCAACTATTGTAGCCACAGATTCAATTCACCAACTACTGTAGCCACACAATCAACTCACTGACTACTGTAGCCACACAATCAATTCACCGACTACTGTAGCCACACAATCAACTCACTGACTACTGTAGCCACAGAATAAACTTACTGACTACTGTAGCCACACAATCAACTCACTGACTACTGTAGCCACACAATCAACTCACTGACTACTGTAGCCACACAATCAACTCACTGACTACTGTAGCCACAGAATCAACTTACTGACTACTGTAGCCACACAATCAACTCACTGACTACTGTAGCCACACAATCAACTCACTGACTACTGTAGCCACACAATCAACTCACTGACTACTGTAGCCACAGAATCAACTTACTGACTACTGTAGCCACAGATTCAATTCACCAACTACTGTAGCCACAGAATCAATTCACCAACTACTGTAGCCACAGATTCAATTCACCAATGACTGTAGCCACAGATTCAATTCACCAACTACTGTAGCCACAGATTCAATTCACCAACTACTGTAGCCACACAATCAACTTACTGACTACTGTAGCCACACAATCAACTCACTGACTACTGTAGCCACAGAATAAACTCACTGACTACTGTAGCCACACAATCAACTCACTGACTACTGTAGCCACAGAATAAACTTACTGACTACTGTAGTCACAGATTCAATTCACCAACTACTGTAGCCACAGAATCAACTCACCAACTACTGTAGCCACAGAATCAACTCACTGACTACTGTAGCCATAGAATCAACTTACCTGTGAAGGTTAACCCGGTCAACAAATGCCCGCAGAAGTCGGATGTGTCGGCCTAACGGCGCAAAAATGCAGCTCTGCTGTAAACAGGCACAACGCAGTCACATCCGGAAAAAAAAATCCGGATCAACACAGAAGAAGAAGAAGAATCAACTTACTGACTACTGTAGTCACAGAATCAACTTACTGACTACTGTAGCCACAGAATCAACTTACTGACTACTGTAGTCACAGAATCAACTCACCGACTACTGTAGCCACACAATCAACTCACTGACTACTGTAGCCACAGAATAAACTTACTGACTACTGTAGCCACAGAATCAACTCACTGACTACTGTAGCCACAGAATAAACTTACTGACTACTGTAGCTACAGATTCAATTCACCAACTACTGTAGCCACAGAATCAACTCACTGACTACTGTAGCCACAGAATCAACTTACTGACTACTGTAGCTACAGATTCAATTCACCAACTACTGTAGCCACAGAATCAACTTACTGACTACTGTAGCCACAGAATCAACTTACTGACTACTGTAGTCACAGATTCAATTCACCAACTACTGTAGCCACAGAATCAACTTACTGACTACTGTAGCCACAGAATCAACTTACTGGCTACTGTAGCCACAGAATCAACTTACTGACTACTGTAGCCACAGAATCAACTTACTGACTACTGTAGCCACAGAATCAACTTACTGACTACTGTAGCCACAGAATCAACTTACTGACTACTGTAGCCACAGAATCAACTTACTGACTACTGTAGCCACAGAATAAACTTACTGACTACTGTAGTCACAGAATAAACTCACCGACTACTGTAGGCTCCAGATCCACAAAGACAGCTCTGGGTACGTGCTTGCCAGCTCCTGTCTCACTAAAGAAAGTGTTGAAGGAATCGTCGCCAGCACCGATGGTTTTGTCCGAGGGCATCTGTCCGTCTGGTTGTATAGCATGCTCCAGACAGTACAACTCCCAGCATCCATTGCCAATTTGAACACCAGCTTGTCCAACATGGATGGAGATACACTCACGCTGAAAAATTACACCATTTGTTTGTAACATGTTTTGGCTATACTCGGAGGATAATTCATATATTGTCATGTTGCTGTGTCACATGTCTGGGCTGTACTCGGAGGATAGATGGTCATGTTAGGGTGTCACATGTCTGGGCTGTACTGGGAGGATAGTTCATAGAAGGACATGTTAGTGTGTCACGTGTCTGGGCTGCACTCGGAGGATAGATGGTCATGTTAGTGTGTCACATGTCTGGGCTGTACTGGGAGGATAGTTCATAGATGGACATGTTAGTGTGTCACGTGTCTGGGCTGCACTCGGAGGATAGATGGTCATGTTAGTGTGTCACATGTCTGGGCTGTACTGGGAGGATAGTTCATAGATGGACATGTTAGTGTGTCACATGTCTGGGCTGTACTGGGAGGATAGTTCATAGATGGACATGTTAGTGTGTCACATGTCTGGGCTGCACTCGGAGGATAGATGGACATGTTAGTATGTCACATGTCTGGGCTGTACTCGGAGGATAGATGGTCATGTTAGGGTGTCACATGTCTGGGCTGTACTGGGAGGATAGTTCATAGAAGGACATGTTAGTGTGTCACATGTCTGGGCTGTACTGGGAGGATAGTTCATAGATGGACATGTTAGTGTGTCACGTGTCTGGGCTGCACTCGGAGGATAGATGGTCATGTTAGTGTGTCACATGTCTGGGCTGTACTGGGAGGATAGTTCATAGATGGACATGTTAGTGTGTCACATGTCTGGGCTGTACTGGGAGGATAGTTCATAGATGGACATGTTAGTGTGTCACATGTCTGGGCTGCACTCGGAGGATAGATGGACATGTTAGTATGTCACATGTCTGGGCTGTACTCGGAGGATAGATGGTCATGTTAGGGTGTCACATGTCTGGGCTGTACTCGGAGGATAGATGGACATGTTAGTGTGTCACATGTCTGGGCTGTACTCGGAGGATAGATGGTCATGTTAGTGTGTCACATGTCTGGGCTGTACTCGAAGGATAGTTCATAGATGGTCATGTTAGTGTGTCACATGTCTGGGCTGTACTCAGAGGATAGTTCATATATTGTCATGTTAGTGTGTCACATGTCTGGGCTGTACTCGGAGGATAGTTCATAGATGGTCATGTTAGTGTGTCACATGTCTGGGCTGTACTCGGAGGATAGTTCATATATGGTCATGTTAGTGTGTCACATGTCTGGGCTGTACTCAGAGGATAGTTCATAGATGGTCATGTTAGTGTGTCACATGTCTGGGCCATACTCAGAGGATAGTTCATATATTGTCATGTTGGTGTGTCACATGTCTGGGCTGTACTTGGAGGATAGTTCATATATGGTCATGTTAGTGTGTCACATGTCAGGGCTGTACTCAGAGGATAGTTCATAGATGGTCATGTTAGTGTGTCACATGTCTGGGCTGTACTCAGAGGATAGTTCATAGATGGTCATGTTAGTGTGTCACATGTCTGGGCTGTACTCAGAGGATAGTTCATATATGGTCATGTTAGTGTGTCACATGTCTGGGCTGTACTCAGAGGATAGTTCATAGATGGTCATGTTAGTGTGTCACATGTCTGGGCCATACTCAGAGGATAGTTCATATATTGTCATGTTGGTGTGTCACATGTCTGGGATGTACTCAGAGAACAGTTCATAGATGGTCATGTTGGTGTGTCACATGTCTGGGCTGTACTCAGAGGATAGTTCATAGATGGTCATGTTGGTGTGTCACATGTCGGGGCTGTACTCAGAGGATAGTTCATAGATGGTCATGTTAGTGTGTCATCCAACATCCGAGAAAGCTAGGTGTCAGATCTCACTCCTCAGGAGACCAGGGGGGCATGTGATGACATTACACACTGCTAGCTCTTGGGAAAATTATCAGCCCTAGGTGGAAACGGTAATGTCTCGGCCATGTCTACCCTGGTGTGTGTTCTGTACTGTGAGGACAACTCTCACACTCTGGCCTGGTGTGTGTTCTGGTGCAATAGAAGACATCAGATGATGAGATGTGATGTCTGGGTGACAGAGGCAGATGTGATGTCTGGGTGACAGAGGAAGATGTGATGTCTGGGTGACAGAGGCAGATGTGATGTCTGGGTGACAGAGGCAGATGTGATGTCTGGGTGACAGAGGCAGATGTGATGTCTGGGTGACAGAGGCAGATGTGATGTCTGGGTGACAGAGGCAGATGTGATGTCTGGGTGACAGAGGCAGATGTGATGTCTGGGTGACAGAGGCAAATGTGATGTCTGGGTGACAGAGGCAGATGTGATGTCTGGGTGACAGAGGCAGATGTGATGTCTGGGTGACAGAGGCAGATGTGATGTCTGGGTGACAGAGGCAGATGTGATGTCTGGGTGACAGAGGCAGATGTGATGTCTGGGTGACAGAGGCAGATGTGATGTCTGGGTGACAGAGGCAGATGTGATGTCTGGGTGACAGAGGCAGATGTGATGTCTGGGTGACAGAGGCAGATGTGATGTCTGGGTGACAGAGGCAGATGTGATGTCTGGGTGACAGAAGCAGATGTGATGTCTGGGTGACAGAGGCAGATGTGATGTCTGGGTGACAGAGGCAGATGTTATTCCATGACAGAGACAGGTGTTCATTCAGTGACACAGATGTGATGTCTGGGTGACAGAGGCAGATGTTATTCCATGACAGAGACAGGTGTTCATTCAGTGACACAGATGTGATGTCTGGGTGACAGAGGCAGATGTTATTCTATGACAGAGACAGGTGTTCATTCAGTGACACAGATATGATGTCTGGGTGACAGAGGCAGATGTTATTCCATGACAGAGACAGGTGTTCATTCAGTGACACAGATGTGATGTCTGGGTGACATAGGCAGATGTTGTTCCATGCCAGAGACAGGTGTTCATTCAGTGACACAGATGTGATGTCTGGGTGACAGAGACAGATGTTATTCCATGACAGAGACAGGTGTTCATTCAGTGACACAGATGTGATGTCTATGTGACAGAGGCAGATGTTATTCTATGACAGAGACAGGTGTTCATTCAGTGACACAGATGTGATGTCTGGGTGACAGAGGCAGATGTTATTCTATGACAGAGACAGGTGTTCATTCAGTGACACAGATGTGATGTCTGGGTGACAGAGGCAGATGTTATTCCATGACAGAGACAGGTGTTCATTCAGTGACACAGATGTGATGTCTGGGTGACAGAGGCAGATGTTATTCCATGACAGAGACAGGTGTTCATTCAGTGACACAGATGTGATGTCTGGGTGACAGAGGCAGATGTTATTCCATGACAGAGACAGGTGTTCATTCAGTGATACAGATGTGATGTCTGGGTGACAGAGGCAGATGTTATTCCATGACAGAGACAGGTGTTCATTCAGTGACACAGATGTGATGTCTGGGTGACAGAGGCAGATGTTATTCCATGACAGAGACAGGTGTTCATTCAGTGACACAGATGTGATGTCTGGGTGACAGAGGCAGATGTTATTCCATGACAGAGACAGGTGTTCATTCAGTGACACAGATGTGATGTCTGGGTGACAGAGGCAGATGTTATTCCATGACAGAGACAGGTGTTCATTCAGTGACACAGATGTGATGTCTGGGTGACAGAGGCAGATGTTATTCCATGACAGAGACAGGTGTTCATTCAGTGATACAGATGTGATGTCTGGGTGACAGAGGCAGATGTTATTCCATGACAGAGACAGGTGTTCATTCAGTGATACAGATGTGATGTCTGGGTGACAGAGGCAGATGTTATTCTATGACAGAGACAGGTGTTCATTCAGTGATACAGATGTGATGTCTGGGTGACAGAGGCAGATGTTATTCTATGACAGAGACAGGTGTTCATTCAGTGATACAGATGTGATGTCTGGGTGACAGAGGCAGATGTTATTCTATGACAGAGACAGGTGTTCATTCAGTGATACAGATGTGATGTCTGGGTGACAGAGGCAGATGGTATTCTATGACAGAGACAGGTGTTCATTCAGTGACACAGATGTGATGTCTGGGTGACAGAGGCAGATGTTATTCTATGACAGAGACAGGTGTTCATTCAGTGACACAGATGTGATGTCTGGGTGACAGAGGCAGATGTTATTCTATGACAGAGACAGGTGTTCATTCAGTGACACAGATGTGATGTCTGGGTGACAGAGGCAGATGTTATTCTATGACAGAGACAGATGTTCATTCAGTGACACAGATGTGATGTCTGGGTGACAGAGGCAGATGTTATTCTATGACAGAGACAGGTGTTCATTCAGTGACACAGATGTGATGTCTGGGTGACAGAGGCAGATGTTATTCTATGACAGAGACAGGTGTTCATTCAGTGATACAGATGTGATGTCTGGGTGACAGAGGCAGATGTTATTCTATGACAGAGACAGATGTTCATTCAGTGACACAGATGTGATGTCTGGGTGACAGAGGCAGATGTTATTCTATGACAGAGACAGGTGTTCATTCAGTGACACAGATGTGATGTCTGGGTGACAGAGGCAGATGTTATTCTATGACAGAGACAGGTGTTCATTCAGTGATACAGATGTGATGTCTGGGTGACAGAGGCAGATGTTATTCTATGACAGAGACAGGTGTTCATTCAGTGATACAGATGTGTGTTCAATGATAAACAGTGTGAACATAGTGAGCCCTGGGCTAACCTACTCTGTCAAGTATTATCAGCAAGCTCTCCCCCACTCAGGATGACATCATATACCATCAATGAAATCAACAACGTCAACACTCTAACACACTCAGGATGTATAGACATGTGAAACCAGCACTCTAACACACTGAGGGTGTATATACATGTGAAATCAACACACTAAAACACTCAAGATGAATGCAGGCATATGAAACCAACACTCTAAAACACTCACAAGGATGCATGTAGATGAAAACAACACTGTAACTCTAACACACTCAGGGATGGCATAAAAGCATGGGGGATGTAGGGAAACTAGTGGTTCAAACTGACTGCAACTGTGGCAAACTTTATGGGAACAAAAAAGGCATGACAAATAGTTAAATTTCTGGATGGCTTGAGAGAGAGAGAGTGAGAGAGAGAGAGAGAGAGAGAGTGAGAGAGAGAGAGAGAGACAGAGAGAGAGAGAGAGAGAGAGAGAGAGAGAGAGAGAGTGAGAGGTGAGAACAAATCGCCTACCACCCGCCATCCAGACAACAGCGAGAATATTAATACAGCACTAGTAGTACTGCCGCATTGAGAACATGAACGTAGTACTAGAAGTAATGTCCCATTGAGAACATGAACACAGTACTAGAAGTATTGTCCCATTGAGAACACAGACACAGTACAAGAAGTACTGTCCCATTGAGAATATGAACACAGTACTAGAAGTACTGTCCCATTGAGAACATGAACACAGTACTAGAAATACTGTCCCATTGAGAACATGGACACAGTGCTAGCAGCCCATTGAGAACATGAAGACAGTACTAGAAGTACTGTCCCATCGAGAACATGAAGACAGTGCTAGCATCCCATTGATAACATGAACATGGTACCAGTAGTACTGTCCCATTGAGAACATGAACACATTACTAGAAGTACTGTCCCATTGAGAACATTTACACAGTACTAGAAGTACTGTCCATTGAGAACATTTACACATTACTAGAAGTACTGCCCCATTGAGAACATGAACACAGTACTAGATGTACTGTCCCATTGAGAACATGAACACAGTACTAGAAGTACTGCCCCATTGAGAACATGAACACAGTACTAGAAGTACTGTCCATTGAGAACATGAACACAGTACTAGAAGTACTGTCCATTGAGAACATGAACACATTACTAGAAGAAGTACTGTCCCATTGAGAACATTTACACAGTACTAGAAGTACTGCCCCATTGAGAACATGAATGAGGTACTATCACTGCCCCATTGAGAACATGAATGGGGTACTATCACTGCCCCATTGAGAACACGAATGACCGAATGAGGTACTATCACTGCCCCATTGAGAACACGAAAACATCTGACAGAGTTTAAAACATGAAACCAGTACAGAATTAACAGAGGTAACTGGACATTGAAACTAGATCTCACGTACTCACCATTGTTATCGGCTGGACTTGTTCCAAATGAAAGAGAAGTCGGAGGAAACACCCAGGCAGGCCTCACACAGACACTAGGAGTCTTTCGTGAGTACACAACGATCCTTCTGGCGGCACTCGTACCTAGCCTGGAGTATTTAAGCTGTTGGCACCAGACATAATGAGCGGCCACGTCTGATTGGACGCCAGAAGAGGTCGCTCATGAATAATGTATAGAGACATGACATCATCCTTCAGTTCGCACCCTGGCACACCGAGTTACTTAACGTGCATTGAAACTGTTCATACACAAAACACACGACACAACATAAAGCATGACACAAGACACGGTCATCTGTACAGCCTGTAGCTCAGTCAGTTGGTGGAAGCTTCTTAAACGGCGACGTTTGCAGTCAGTTGACCAGAACTTGTCACATGAAGGATTACTCATGCTGGCCACTGTGTTGTGTCTGACTCATTCTGCCTGCGGGGCCCGACTTATCGATCCGTTGTTGCAGGAATCAAGGATAACACGACAGCCAGGCTGGAGCAACATCCAGCGACATGGGGAATTGACAACAGTTGTACATTGTTGATAGTCAAACATTGTTATTAGTAAAACATTGCTGATAATACACTCTCACTGTCTGTAGTATATGTGAACACAAGACTGTCACTGTCTGTAGTATATGTGAACACAACACTGTCACTGTCTGTAGTATATGTGAACACTGTCACTGTCTGTAGTATATGTGAACACTGTCACTGTCTGTAGTATATGTGAACACTGTCACTGTCTGTAGTATATGTGAACACTGTCACTGTCTGTAGTATATGTGAACACTGTCACTGTCTGTAGTATATGTGAACACTGTCAGTGTCTGTAGTATATGTAAACACTGTCACTGTCTGTAGTATATGTGAACACTGTCACTGTCTGTAGTATATGTGAACACTGTCACTGTCTGTAGTATATGTGAACACTGTCACTGTCTGTAGTATATGTGAACACTGTCAGTGTCTGTAGTATATGTAAACACTGTCACTGTCTGTAGTATATGTGAACACAACACTGTCACTGTCTGTAGTATATGTGAACACAACACTGTCACTGTCTGTAGTATATGTGAACACTGTCACTGTCTGTAGTATATGTGAACACTGTCACTGTCTGTAGTATATGTGAACACTGTCACTGTCTGTAGTATATGTGAACACTGTCACTGTCTGTAGTATATGTGAACACTGTCACTGTCTGTAGTATATGTGAACACTGTCACTGTCTGTAGTATATGTGAACACTGTCACTGTCTGTAGTATATGTGAATACAACACTGTCACTGTCTGTAGTATGTGTGAACACTGTCACTGTCTGTAGTATGTGTGAACACTGTCACTGTCTGTAGTATATGTGAACACAACACTGTCACTGTCTGTAGTATATGTGAACACAACACTGTCACTGTCTGTAGTATATGTGAACACTGTCACTGTCTGTAGTATATGTGAACACTGTCACTGTCTGTAGTATATGTGAACACTGTCACTGTCTGTAGTATATGTGAACACTGTCACTGTCTGTAGTATATGTGAACACTGTCACTGTCTGTAGTATATGTGAACACAACACTGTCACTGTCTGTAGTATGTGTGAACACTGTCACTGTCTGTAGTATATGTGAACACTGTCACTGTCTGTAGTATATGTGAACACTGTCACTGTCTGTAGTATATGTGAACACTGTCACTGTCTGTAGTATATGTGAACACAACACTGTCACTGTCTGTAGTATATGTGAACACTGTCACTGTCTGTAGTATATGTGAACACTGTCACTGTCTGTAGTATATGTGAACACTGTCACTGTCTGTAGTATATGTGAACACTGTCACTGTCTGTAGTATATGTGAACACTGTCACTGTCTGTAGTATATGTGAACACTGTCACTGTCTGTAGTATGTGTGAACACAACACTGTCACTGTATGTAGTATATGTGAACACAACACTGTCACTGTCTGTAGTATATGTGAACACTGTCACTGTCTGTAGTATATGTGAACACTGTCACTGTCTGTAGTATATGTGAACACTGTCACTGTCTGTAGTATATGTGAACACTGTCACTGTCTGTAGTATATGTGAACACTGTCACTGTCTGTAGTATATGTGAACACTGTCACTGTCTGTAGTATATGTGAACACTGTCACTGTCTGTAGTATATGTTAACACTGTCACTGTCTGTAGTATATGTGAACACTGTCACTGTCTGTAGTATATGTGAACACTGTCACTGTCTGTAGTATATGTGAACACTGTCACTGTCTGTAGTATATGTGAACACTGTCACTGTCTGTAGTATATGTGAACACTGTCACTGTCTGTAGTATATGTGAACACTGTCACTGTCTGTAGTATGTGTGAACACACTTTCACTGTCTGTAGTATGTGTGAACAGTGTCAGTGTCTGTAGTATATGTGAACACTGTCACTGTCTGTAGTATGTCCGAACATTGTCACTGTCTGTAGTATATGTGAACACTGTCACTGTCTGTAGTATGTGTGAACACACTGTCACTGTCTGTATGTGTGAACAGTGTCAGTGTCTGTAGTATATGTGAACACTGTCACTGTCTGTAGTATGTGTGAACACTGTCACTGTCTGTAGTATATGTGAACACTGTCACTGTCTGTAGTATGTGTGAACACACTGTCACTGTCTGTAGTATGTGTGAACACTGTCACTGTCTGTAGTATATGTGAACACTGTCACTGTCTGTAGTATGCGTGAACACAACACTGTCACTGTCTGTAGTATATGTGAACACAACACTACCACTGTCTGTAGTATATGTGAACACTGTCACTGTCTGTAGTATGTGTGAACACTGTCACTGTCTGTAGTATATGTGAACACTGTCACTGTCTGTAGTATGTGTAACACAACACTGTCACTGTCTGTAGTATATATGAACACAACACTACCACTGTCTGTAGTATATGTGAACACAACACTACCACTGTCTGTAGTATATGTGAACACTGTCACTGTCTGTAGTATATGTGAACACTGTCACTGTCTGTAGTAAATAAGAACACTGTCACTGTCTGTAGTATGTGTGAACACAACACTGTCACTGTCTGTAGTATGTGTGAACACAACACTGTCACTGTCTGTAGTATATGTGAACACTGTCACTGTCTGTAGTATATGTGAACACTGTCACTGTCTGTAGTATATGTGAACACTGTCACTGTCTGTAGTATATGTGAACACTGTCACTGTCTGTAGTATGTGTGAACACTGTCACTGTCTGTAGTATATGTGCACACAACACTGTCACTGACTGTAGTATATGTGAACACTGTCACAGTCTGTAGTATATGTGAACACAACACTGTCACTGTCTGTAGTATATGTGAACACTGTCACTGTCTATAGTATATGTGAACACTGTCACTGTCTGTAGTATATGTTAACACTGTCACTGTCTGTAGTATATGTGAACACTGTCACTGTCTGTAGTATATGTGAACACTGTCACTGTCTGTAGTATATGTTAACACTGTCACTGTCTGTAGTATATGTGAACACTGTCACTGTCTGTAGACTATGTAAACACTGTCACTGTCTGTAGTATATGTGAACACTGTCACTGTCTGTAGTATATGTGAACACTGTCACTGTCTGTAGTATGTGTGAACACTGTCACTGTCTGTAGTATGTGTGAACACACTATCACTGTCTGTAGTATGTGTGAACACTGTCAGTGTCTGTAGTATATGTGAACACTGTCACTGTCTGTAGTATGTGTGAACACACTGTCACTGTCTGTAGTATGTGTGAACAGTGTCAGTGTCTGTAGTATATGTGAACACTGTCACTGTCTGTAGTATGTCTGAACATTGTCACTGTCTGTAGTATATGTGAACACTGTCACTGTCTGTAGTATGTGTGAACACACTGTCACTGTCTGTAGTATGTGTGAACACTGTCAGTGTCTGTAGTATATGTGAACACTGTCACTGTCTGTAGTATATGTGAACACTGTCACTGTCTGTAGTATATGTGAACACAACACTGTCACTGTCTGTAGTATATGTGAACACAAGACTGTCACTGTCTGTAGTATATGTGAACACAACACTGTCACTGTCTGTAGTATATGTGACCACAAGACTGTCAATGTCTGTAGTATATGTGAACACTGTCACTGTCTGTAGTAGATGTGAACACAACACTGTCACTGTCTGTAGTAGATGTGAACACAACACTGTCACTGTCTGTAGTATATGTGAACACACTGTCACTGTCTGTAGTATGTGTGAACACACTGTCACTGTCTGTAGTATATGTGAACACAACACTGTCACTGTCTGTAGTATGTGTGAACACTGTCACTGTCTGTAGTATATGTAAACACAACACTGTCACTGTCTGTAGTATATGTGAACACAACACTGTCACTGTCTGTAGTATGTGTGAACACTGTCACTGTCTGTAGTATATGTGAACACAACACTGTCACTGTCTGTAGTATATGTGAACATTCTCACTGTCTGAAGTATATGTGAACACAACACTGCCACTGTCTGTAGTATATGTGAACACAACACTGTCACTGTCTGTAGTATATGTGAACACTGTCACTGTCTGTAGTATATGTGAACACTGTCACTGTCTGTAGTATGTGTGAACACACTGTCACTGTCTGTAGTATATGTGAACACACTGTCACTGTCTGTAGTATATGTGAACACAACACTGTCACTGTCTGTAGTATATGTGAAAACAAGACTGTCACTGTCTGTAGTATATGTGAGCACTGTCACTGTCTGTAGTATATGTGAACACTGTCACTGTCTGTAGTATATGTGAACATTGTCACTGTCTGTAGTATATGTGAACACTGTCACTGTCTGTAGTATATCTGAACACTGTCACTGTCTGTAGTATATGTGAACACTGTCACTGTCTGTAGTATATGTGAACACTGTCACTGTCTGTAGTATTTGTGAACACAACACTGTCACTGTCTGTAGTATGTGTGAACACTGTCACTGTCTGTAGTGTATGTGAACACAATACTGTCTGTAGTATGTGTGAACACTGTCACTGTCTGTAGTATATGTGAACACAAGACTGTCACTGTCTGTAGTATATGTGAACACAACACTGTCACTGTCTGTAGTATATGTGAACACAAGACTGTCACTGTCTGTAGTATATGTGAACACTGTCACTGTCTGTAGTAAATGTGAACACAACACTGTCACTGTCTGTAGTATATGTGAACACAACACTGCCACTGTCTGTAGTATATGTGAACACTGTCACTGTCTGTAGTATATGTGAACACTGTCAGTGTCTGTAGTATATGTGAACACTGTCACTGTCTCTAGTATGTGTGAACACACTGTCACTGTCTGTAGTATATGTGAACACAACACTGTCACTGTCTGTAGTATATGTGAACACTGTCACTGTCTGTAGTATATATGAACACTGTCACTGTCTGTAGTATATGTGAACACTGTCACTGTCTGTAGTATATGTGAACACTGTCACTGTCTGTAGTATATGTGAACGCTGTCACTGTCTGTAGTATATGTGAACACTGTCACTGTCTGTAGTATATGTGAACACAACACTGTCACTGTCTATAGTATATGTGAACACTGTCACTGTCTGTAGTATATGTTAACACTGTCACTGTCTGTAGTATATGTGAACACTGTCACTGTCTGTAGTATATGTGAACACTGTCACTGTCTGTAGTATATGTTAACACTGTCACTGTCTGTAGTATATGTGAACACTGTCACTGTCTGTAGACTATGTAAACACTGTCACTGTCTGTAGTATATGTGAACACTGTCACTGTCTGTAGTATATGTGAACACTGTCACTGTCTGTAGTATGTGTGAACACTGTCACTGTCTGTAGTATGTGTGAACACACTATCACTGTCTGTAGTATGTGTGAACACTGTCAGTGTCTGTAGTATATGTGAACACTGTCACTGTCTGTAGTATGTGTGAACACACTGTCACTGTCTGTAGTATGTGTGAACAGTGTCAGTGTCTGTAGTATATGTGAACACTGTCACTGTCTGTAGTATGTCTGAACATTGTCACTGTCTGTAGTATATGTGAACACTGTCACTGTCTGTAGTATGTGTGAACACACTGTCACTGTCAGTAGTATGTGTGAACACTGTCAGTGTCTGTAGTATATGTGAACACTGTCACTGTCTGTAGTATATGTGAACACTGTCACTGTCTGTAGTATATGTGAACACAACACTGTCACTGTCTGTAGTATATGTGAACACAAGACTGTCACTGTCTGTAGTATATGTGAACACAACACTGTCACTGTCTGTAGTATATGTGACCACAAGACTGTCAATGTCTGTAGTATATGTGAACACTGTCACTGTCTGTAGTAGATGTGAACACAACACTGTCACTGTCTGTAGTAGATGTGAACACAACACTGTCACTGTCTGTAGTATATGTGAACACACTGTCACTGTCTGTAGTATGTGTGAACACACTGTCACTGTCTGTAGTATATGTGAACACAACACTGTCACTGTCTGTAGTATGTGTGAACACTGTCACTGTCTGTAGTATATGTAAACACAACACTGTCACTGTCTGTAGTATATGTGAACACAACACTGTCACTGTCTGTAGTATGTGTGAACACTGTCACTGTCTGTAGTATATGTGAACACAACACTGTCACTGTCTGTAGTATATGTGAACATTCTCACTGTCTGAAGTATATGTGAACACAACACTGCCACTGTCTGTAGTATATGTGAACACAACACTGTCACTGTCTGTAGTATATGTGAACACTGTCACTGTCTGTAGTATATGTGAACACTGTCACTGTCTGTAGTATGTGTGAACACACTGTCACTGTCTGTAGTATATGTGAACACACTGTCACTGTCTGTAGTATATGTGAACACAACACTGTCACTGTCTGTAGCATATGTGAAAACAAGACTGTCACTGTCTGTAGTATATGTGAGCACTGTCACTGTCTGTAGTATATGTGAACACTGTCACTGTCTGTAGTATATGTGAACATTGTCACTGTCTGTAGTATATGTGAACACTGTCACTGTCTGTAGTATATCTGAACACTGTCACTGTCTGTAGTATATGTGAACACAACACTGCCACTGTCTGTAGTATATGTGAACACTGTCACTGTCTGTAGTATATGTGAACACTGTCAGTGTCTGTAGTATATGTGAACACTGTCACTGTCTCTAGTATGTGTGAACACACTGTCACTGTCTGTAGTATATGTGAACACAACACTGTCACTGTCTGTAGTATATGTGAACACTGTCACTGTCTGTAGTATATATGAACACTGTCACTGTCTGTAGTATATGTGAACACTGTCACTGTCTGTAGTATATGTGAACACTGTCACTGTCTGTAGTATATGTGAACGCTGTCACTGTCTGTAGTATATGTGAACACTGTCACTGTCTGTAGTATATGTGAACACAACACTGTCACTGTCTGTAGTATATGTGAACACTGTCACTGTCTGTAGTATATGTGAACACTGTCACTGTCTGTAGTATATGTGAACGCTGTCACTGTCTGTAGTATATGTGAACACTGTCACTGTCTGTAGTATATGTGAACACAACACTGTCACTGTCTGTAGTATATGTGAACACTGTCACTGTCTGTAGTATATGTAAACACAACACTGTCACTGTCTGTAGTATATGTGAACGCTGTCACTGTCTTTAGTATATGTGAACACTGTCACTGTCTGTAGTATATGTGAACACTGTCACTGTCTGTAGTATATGTGAACACAACACTGTCACTGTCTGTAGTATATGTGTACACTGTCACTGTCTGTAGTATATATGAACACTGTCACTGTCTGTAGTATATGTGAACACTGTCACTGTCTCTAGTATATGTGAACACAACACTGTCACTGTCTGTAGTATATGTGAACACTGTCACTGTCTGTAGTATATATGAACACTGTCACTGTCTGTAGTATATGTGAACACTGTCACTGTCTGTAGTATATGTGAACACTGTCACTGTCTGTAGTATATGTGAACACTGTCAATGTCTGTAGTATATGTGAACACTGTCACTGTCTGTAGTATATGTGAACACAACACTGTCACTGTCTGTAGTATATGTGAACACTGTCACTGTCTGTAGTATATGTGAACACAACACTGTCACTGTCTGTAGTATATGTGAACACTGTCACTGTCTGTAGTATATGTAAACACAACACTGTCAATGTCTGTAGTATATGTGAACGCTGTCACTGTCTGTAGTATATGTGAACACTGTCACTGTCTGTAGTATATGTGAACACAATACTGTCACTGTCTGTAGTATATGTGAACACTGTCACTGTCTGTAGTATATGTAAACACTGTCACTGTCTGTAGTATATGTGAACACAACACTGCCACTGTCTGTAGTATATGTGAACACTGTCACTGTCTGTAGTATATGTGAACACTGTCACTGTCTGTAGTATATGTGAACACTGTCAATGTCAGTGTCTATAGTATGTATGAACACAACACTGTCTCTGTCTGTAGTATATGTGAACACTGTCACTGTCTGTAGTATATGTGAACACTGTCACTGTCTGTAGTATATGTGAACACAACACTGTCACTGTCTGTAGTATGTGTGAACACAACACTGCCACTGTCTGTAGTATATGTGAACACTGTCACTGTCTGTAGTATAAGTGAACACTGTCAGTGTCTGTAGTATATGTGAACACTGTCACTGTCTGTAGTATGTGTGAACACACTGTCACTGTCTGTAGTATATGTGTACACTGTCACTGTCTGTAGTATATATGAACACTGTCACTGTCTGTAGTATATGTGAACACAACACTGTCACTGTCTGTAGTATATGTGAACACTGTCACTGTCTGTAGTATATGTGAACACTGTCACTGTCTGTAGTATGTGTGAACGCTGTCACTGTCTGTAGTATATCTGAACACTGTCACTGTTTGTAGTATATGTGAACACAACACTGTCACTGTCTGTAGTATATGTGAACACTGTCACTGTCTGTAGTATATGTAAACACTGTCACTGTCTGTAGTATATGTGAACACAACACTGCCACTGTCTGTAGTATATGTGAACACTGTCACTGTCTGTAGTATATGTGAACACTGTCACTGTCTGTAGTATATGTGAACACTGTCACTGTCTATAGTATGTATGAACACAACACTGTCTCTGTCTGTAGTATATGTGAACACTGTCACTGTCTGTAGTATATGTGAACACTGTCACTAGTATATGTGAACACAACACTGTCACTGTCTGTAGTATGTGTGAACACAACACTGCCACTGTCTGTAGTATATGTGAACACTGTCACTGTCTGTAGTATATGTGAACACTGTCACTGTCTGTAGTATATGTGAACACTGTCACTGTCTGTAGTATATGTAAACACTGTCACTGTCTGTAGTATATGTGAACACTGTCACTGTCTGTAGTATATGTGAACACTGTCACTGTCTGTAGTATATGTGAACACAACACTGTCACTGTCTGTAGTATGTGTGAACACAACATTGTCTGTAGTATATGTGAACACTGTCACTGTCTGTAGTATATGTGAACACTGTCACTGTCTGTAGTATATGTAAACACTGTCACTGTCTGTAGTATATGTGAACACTGTCACTGTCTGTAGTATGTGTGAACACACTGTCACTGTCTGTAGTATATGTGTACACTGTCACTGTCTGTAGTATATATGAACACTGTCACTGTCTGTAGTATATGTGAACACAACACTGTCACTGTCTGTAGTATATGTGAACACTGTCACTGTCTGTAGTATATGTGAACACTGTCACTGTCTGTAGTATATGTGAACACTGTCACTGTTTGTAGTATATGTGAACACAACACTGTCACTGACTGTAGTATATGTGAACACTGTCACTGTCTGTAGTATATGTAAACACTGTCACTGTCTGTAGTATATGTGAACACTGTCACTGTCTGTAGTATATATGAACACTGTCACTGTCTGTAGTATATGTGAACACTGTCACTGTCTGTAGTATATGTGAACACTGTCACTGTCTGTAGTATATGTGAACACTGTCACTGTCTGTAGTATATGTGAACACTGTCACTGTCTGTAGTATATGTGAATACAACACTGTCACTGTCTGTAGTATATGTGAACACTGTCACTGTCTGTAGTATATGTGAACACAACACTGTCACTGTCTGTAGTATATGTGAACACTGTCACTGTCTGTAGTATATGTGAACACTGTCACTGTCTGTAGTATATGTGAACGCTGTCACTGTCTGTAGTATATGTGAACACTGTCACTGTCTGTAGTATATGTGAACACAACACTGTCACTGTCTGTAGTATATGTGAACACTGTCACTGTCTGTAGTATATGTAAACACAACACTGTCACTGTCTGTAGTATATGTGAACGCTGTCACTGTCTGTAGTATATGTGAACACTGTCACTGTCTGTAGTATATGTGAACACAACACTGTCACTGTCTGTAGTATATGTGAACACTGTCACTGTCTGTAGTATATGTAAACACTGTCACTGTCTGTAGTATATGTGAACACAACACTGCCACTGTCTGTAGTATATGTGAACACTGTCACTGTCTGTAGTATATGTGAACACTGTCACTGTCTGTAGTATATGTGAACACTGTCACTGTCAGTGTCTATAGTATGTATGAACACAACACTGTCTCTGTCTGTAGTATATGTGAACACTGTCACTGCCTGTAGTATATGTGAACACTGTCACTGTCTGTAGTATATGTGAACACAACACTGCCACTGTCTGTAGTATATGTGAACACTGTCACTGTCTGTAGTATAAGTGAACACTGTCAGTGTCTGTAGTATATGTGAACACTGTCACTGTCTGTAGTATATGTAAACACTGTCACTGTCTGTAGTATATGTGAACACAACACTGCCACTGTCTGTAGTATATGTGAACACTGTCACTGTCTGTAGTATATGTGAACACTGTCACTGTCTGTAGTATATGTGAACACTGTCACTGTCTATAGTATGTATGAACACAACACTGTCTCTGTCTGTAGTATATGTGAACACTGTCACTGTCTGTAGTATATGTGAACACTGTCACTAGTATATGTGAACACAACACTGTCACTGTCTGTAGTATGTGTGAACACAACACTGCCACTGTCTGTAGTATATGTGAACACTGTCACTGTCTGTAGTATATGTGAACACTGTCACTGTCTGTAGTATATGTGAACACTGTCACTGTCTGTAGTATATGTAAACACTGTCACTGTCTGTAGTATATGTGAACACTGTCACTGTCTGTAGTATATGTGAACACTGTCACTGTCTGTAGTATATGTGAACACAACACTGTCACTGTCTGTAGTATGTGTGAACACAACATTGTCTGTAGTATATGTGAACACTGTCACTGTCTGTAGTATATGTGAACACTGTCACTGTCTGTAGTATATGTAAACACTGTCACTGTCTGTAGTATATGTGAACACTGTCACTGTCTGTAGTATGTGTGAACACACTGTCACTGTCTGTAGTATATGTGTACACTGTCACTGTCTGTAGTATATATGAACACTGTCACTGTCTGTAGTATATGTGAACACAACACTTTCACTGTCTGTAGTATATGTGAACACTGTCACTGTCTGTAGTATATGTGAACACTGTCACTGTCTGTAGTATATGTGAACACTGTCACTGTTTGTAGTATATGTGAACACAACACTGTCACTGACTGTAGTATATGTGAACACTGTCACTGTCTGTAGTATATGTAAACACTGTCACTGTCTGTAGTATATGTGAACACTGTCACTGTCTGTAGTATATATGAACACTGTCACTGTCTGTAGTATATGTGAACACTGTCACTGTCTGTAGTATATGTGAACACTGTCACTGTCTGTAGTATATGTGAACACTGTCACTGTCTGTAGTATATGTGAACACTGTCACTGTCTGTAGTATATGTGAATACAACACTGTCACTGTCTGTAGTATATGTGAACACTGTCACTGTCTGTAGTATATGTGAACACAACACTGTCACTGTCTGTAGTATATGTGAACACTGTCACTGTCTGTAGTATATGTGAACACTGTCACTGTCTGTAGTATATGTGAACGCTGTCACTGTCTGTAGTATATGTGAACACTGTCACTGTCTGTAGTATATGTGAACACAACACTGTCACTGTCTGTAGTATATGTGAACACTGTCACTGTCTGTAGTATATGTAAACACAACACTGTCACTGTCTGTAGTATATGTGAACGCTGTCACTGTCTGTAGTATATGTGAACACTGTCACTGTCTGTAGTATATGTGAACACAACACTGTCACTGTCTGTAGTATATGTGAACACTGTCACTGTCTGTAGTATATGTAAACACTGTCACTGTCTGTAGTATATGTGAACACAACACTGCCACTGTCTGTAGTATATGTGAACACTGTCACTGTCTGTAGTATATGTGAACACTGTCACTGTCTGTAGTATATGTGAACACTGTCACTGTCAGTGTCTATAGTATGTATGAACACAACACTGTCTCTGTCTGTAGTATATGTGAACACTGTCACTGCCTGTAGTATATGTGAACACTGTCACTGTCTGTAGTATATGTGAACACAACACTGCCACTGTCTGTAGTATATGTGAACACTGTCACTGTCTGTAGTATAAGTGAACACTGTCAGTGTCTGTAGTATATGTGAAAACTGTCACTGTCTGTAGTATGTGTGAACACACTGTCACTGTCTGTAGTATATGTGTACACTGTCACTGTCTGTAGTATATATGAACACTGTCACTGTCTGTAGTATATGTGAACACAACACTGTCACTGTCTGTAGTATATGTGAACACTGTCACTGTCTGTAGTATATGTGAACACTGTCACTGTCCGTAGTATATGTGAACGCTGTCACTGTCTGTAGTATATGTTAACACTGTCACTGTCTGTAGTATATCTGAACACTGTCACTGTTTGTAGTATATGTGAACACAACACTGTCACTGTCTGTAGTATATGCGAACACTGTCACTGTCTGTAGTATATGTAAACACTGTCACTGTCTGTAGTATATGTGAACACAACACTGCCACTGTCTGTAGTATATGTGAACACTGTCACTGTCTGTAGTATATGTGAACACTGTCACTGTCTGTAGTATATGTGAACACTGTCACTGTCAGTGTCTATAGTATGTATGAACACAACACTGTCTCTGTCTGTAGTATATGTGAACACTGTCACTGTCTGTAGTATATGTGAACGCTGTCACTGTCTGTAGTATATGTGAACACTGTCACTGTCTGTAGTATATGTGAACACAACACTGTCACTGTCTGTAGTATATGTGAACACTGTCACTGTCTGTAGTATATGTAAACACAACACTGTCACTGTCTGTAGTATATGTGAACGCTGTCACTGTCTGTAGTATATGTGAACACTGTCACTGTCTGTAGTATATGTGAACACAACACTGTCACTGTCTGTAGTATATGTGAACACTGTCACTGTCTGTAGTATATGTAAACACTGTCACTGTCTGTAGTATATGTGAACACAACACTGCCACTGTCTGTAGTATATGTGAACACTGTCACTGTCTGTAGTATATGTGAACACTGTCACTGTCTGTAGTATATGTGAACACTGTCACTGTCAGTGTCTATAGTATGTATGAACACAACACTGTCTCTGTCTGTAGTATATGTGAACACTGTCACTGCCTGTAGTATATGTGAACACTGTCACTGTCTGTAGTATATGTGAACACAACACTGCCACTGTCTGTAGTATATGTGAACACTGTCACTGTCTGTAGTATAAGTGAACACTGTCAGTGTCTGTAGTATATGTGAAAACTGTCACTGTCTGTAGTATGTGTGAACACACTGTCACTGTCTGTAGTATATGTGTACACTGTCACTGTCTGTAGTATATATGAACACTGTCACTGTCTGTAGTATATGTGAACACAACACTGTCACTGTCTGTAGTATATGTGAACACTGTCACTGTCTGTAGTATATGTGAACACTGTCACTGTCTGTAGTATATGTGAACGCTGTCACTGTCTGTAGTATATGTTAACACTGTCACTGTCTGTAGTATATCTGAACACTGTCACTGTTTGTAGTATATGTGAACACAACACTGTCACTGTCTGTAGTATATGCGAACACTGTCACTGTCTGTAGTATATGTAAACACTGTCACTGTCTGTAGTATATGTGAACACAACACTGCCACTGTCTGTAGTATATGTGAACACTGTCACTGTCTGTAGTATATGTGAACACTGTCACTGTCTGTAGTATATGTGAACACTGTCACTGTCTATAGTATGTATGAACACAACACTGTCTCTGTCTGTAGTATATGTGAACACTGTCACTGTCTGTAGTATATGTGAACACTGTCACTGTCACTGTCTGTAGTATATGTGAACACAACACTGTCACTGTCTGTAGTATGTGTGAACACAACACTGCCACTGTCTGTAGTATATGTGAACACTGTCACTGTCTGTAGTATGTGTGAACACTGTCACTGTCTGTAGTATATGTGAACACTGTCACTGTCTGTAGTATATGTAAACACTGTCACTGTCTGTAGTATATGTGAACACTGTCACTGTCTGTAGTATATGTGAACACTGTCACTGTCTGTAGTATATGTGAACACAACACTGTCACTGTCTGTAGTATGTGTGAACACAACACTGTCACTGTCTGTAGTATATGTGAGCACTGTCACTGTCTGTAGTATATGTGAACACTGTCACTGTCTGTAGTATATGTAAACACTGTCACTGTCTGTAGTATATGTGAACACTGTCACTGTCTGTAGTATATGTGAACACTGTCACTGTCTGTAGTATATGTGAACACTGTCACTGTCTGTAGTATATGTGAACACTGTCACTGTCTGTAGTATATGTGAACACTGTCACTGTCTGTAGTATATGTGAACGCTGTCACTGTCTGTAGTATATGTTAACACTGTCACTGTCTGTAGTATATGTGAACACAACACTGTCACTGTCTGTAGTATATGTGAACACTGTCACTGTCTGTAGTATATGTAAACACAACACTGTCACTGTCTGTAGTATATGTGAACGCTGTCACTGTCTGTAGTATATGTGAACACTGTCACTGTCTGTAGTATATGTGAACACAACACTGTCACTGTCTGTAGTATATGTGAACACTTTCACTGTCTGTAGTATATGTAAACACTGTCACTGTCTGTAGTATATGTGAACACAGCACTGCCACTGTCTGTAGTATATGTGAACACTGTCACTGTCTGTAGTATATGTGAACACTGTCACTGTCTGTAGTATATGTGAACACTGTCACTGTCTGTAGTATATGTAAACACAACACTGCCACTGTCTTTAGTATGTGTGAACACAACACTGTCTGTAGTATATGTGAACACTGTCACTGTCTGTAGTATATGTGAACACAACACTGTCTGTTGTATATGTGAACACTGTTACTGTCTGTAATATATGTGAACACAACACTGTCACTGTCTGTAGTATATGTGAACACAACACTGTCACTGTCTGTAGTATATGTGAACACAACACTGTCACTGTCTGTAGTATATGTGAACACAACACTGTCTGTAGTATATGTGAACACAACACTGTCACTGTCTGTAGTATGTGTGAACACAAGACTTTCACTGTCTGTACCAGAGCAAAAAGAACAATGATTACACGGACGACAGACTGGGATCGATCGATTCAGGTTCCGCCGCTTGGTTCGCATGACCCATCCAGTCAGCAATATGACCCATCTGATCAGCAATATGACCCATCTAGCCAGCAATTTGACCCATCTGGTCAGCAATATGACCCACCTAGTCAGCAATATAACTCATCTAGCCAGCAATTTGACCCATCTGGCCAGCAATATGACCGTCCAGCCAGCAATATGACCCATCTGACCAGCAATATGACCCATATAGCCAGCAATATAACCCATCTGACCAGCAATATGACCCATCGAGCCATCCATCTAGAGAGCAGTATGATCCACCCAGCTAGCAGTCAGCTGAATGTGATGATTGTCACTTTTTAGGTGATGATGCTAATTGTGGTGATCATGATGATGTCGATGACAGTTGTGGTTATCATGATGATAATAAGTATGGTGATTATAATGATGATAATATAATTTTATTGATTATAACGATGAAAATAGTGGTGATTAAGACAATGATTATACAGACATAGACCAAACTTTGGTGTCGGGTTAAAAGACACGTGAATGTGTCCATAACACTTCCTGACACAGATACCCCCCCCCCCCCCTCCTGTAAGCCTTGTCCTCCATTGCTCCTCTACGATGCTAGGCTGATACCAATTGTCCTGATCTTCTTATCTTACCATTATCTTAACTGTACAGATATCCTTATCTGTCTGGTCAATATAATGTATGTTCTTTGTTCTTGCTGTCGCTCTCCGCCTGTCTGCAACAAACGTTTCTCCAAGCCTGAATATATGCCCATCCATATCTTGCGCTGAAAACATCAAATATTCAAGTCTCCGAGCCTATATATTTGCCCATCCATACCTTGCACTACAAGTATGAAGCACTCACGTCGAAATGATCGTTGTAGTTGCACCAGGTTGTATCCTATTTGATTAGACAAACCGCTTGCTGGCAGCATCACATAAAGCACAACCCCTGCAGCTCCAGCCATAACCCCCAGCCACCACCCCCTGGAGTAGCTCCAGCCATGACCCCCAGGAGTAGCTCCAGCCATGACCCCCAGGAGTAGCTCCAGCCATGACCCCCAGGAGTAGCTCCAGCCATGACACCCAGGAGTAGCTCCAGCCATGACCCCCAGGAGTAGCTCCAGCCATGACCCCCAGGAGTAGCTCCAGCCATGACCCCCAGGAGTAGCTCCAGCCATGACCCCCAGGAGTAGCTCCAGTCATGACCCCCAGGAGTAGCTCCAGTCATGACCCCCGGAAGACTCCGGGAGAACCGCACCCGTGGTCTACACGACACAGTCCGGGAAACGAACCCACGACCTTCAGAGCACCAGGCAGACGGCTTCACCACTTCGCCACAGACAGTCAGACAGACAGGCAGGCAGACAGACAGACATCCAGACAGATAGACAGTCAGATAGACAGATATATAGATGGACAGACAGATAGGCAGATAGACAGGCAGACAGACAGCCATGCAGACAAGAAGGCAGATAGACGGAAAGCCAGTCATGCATAGAGCCAGCCAGACAGACAGACAGACAGTCTGCCAGACAGACAAACAAGGAGGCAGACAGATAGACCTACAGACAGGCAGATAGACAGACAGGCATACATCCATACGGGCAGACAGACAGATATATATATATATATATATAGATAGATAGATAGATAGATAGATAGATAGATAGATAGATAGATAAATAGATAAGATATAAAATGAGAAAAACTAGAGATTAGAAGCTACACTACACCACACACAGATTCACTCACACACAGGCGCAGAAAGTGGGAGGTGAGGACGGGACACAGCGACAGACAAAATGACAGTCACAAAGAGAAAGACGGAAGGAGGTAAGGACACACTCGTGGTTCACTCGGACCGTGAGAACACTACACAAGCCACACACAAATATCGATTGGGCTGTGAGAACACACCGCCCAGCCACACACAAATATCGATTGGGCCATCAGTCGTTGGAGGACGGAAAGAGGGGAGAAAGTGGAGGGATGTTAGGTCATGGTGACACTAAGCACCTGGCACATTTCTTCACTGACCTCAACAGTCGCAGTATGGTACAGTAGTTTACTCAACCATGGTACTACTAGTTTACTCAACCATGGCGTAGTAGTTTACTCAACAACATGGACATTTGGGATCAGGTCGCTGTGTGTTGATTTAAAGGGTATCAAAGTGGGTCGTTCAGAACGTAAAATTGTCCAGTTAATCACCAACAGGTAACAAATGCTGGGCTTGACTGCGACGTGCCGTACAAGACATACAACTAACTGTATCACACCGGGCTGTGGTTGTGTGATTGTCACGTGTACAGTTACAATAGCCATCTTCTTCCTCTTCTTCTTTCGTTCGCCTGAAACATGTCTACAACTGCAATGTCGTCAATAGCCATCTCAGGTCACGTGGTGGTTGCTAGGAAACACAAACGATGGCGTCGGCGCAGGCGACGATCGTGGAGGATCTGAAAGACAAGCGCGTGCCCGCAGCTCTCTACTGGACCACGGAACACGTCGCCGACTGGATCGAGGAGTTAGGCTTCCCCCAGTACAAGGTAGCTTGACAACATGTGATAATACAAGCCGTAATGGCTTCTTTCATATCGCTAAGATCATCAATTTGAATTTGTTTCAATGTCTCTTCTCTGATCGTGATCGTCCGTGTTCCATTTTCTATCTCCAGTCTTGGCTTGAGACCCCGGCCCTACGCTAGCCTTGTCGTGCCTACCTATCAGAACTCTCTATTTGAATGTATGTGTGTGTATTTATTCTGTTTCGTGTCTGTTATCTCATCTCTATCCGGTGCATGTATCAACCCTGTCTGTGTGTGTATGTATATCATCTATCCTGTCTGTGTCCACCTGTGCTTTCAGTTAATGTGTCTCACGACTTCCCAGGCTTGCATCCTGTCTCTGTATGTGTGTGTACCGTGTGCTCTCATCAATCAATGTGTCACTTGACTCCCCCCCCCCCCAAGCTTGCATCCTGTCTGTGTGTGTGAGTGTGTGTGTACCGTGTGCTCTCATCAATCAATGTGTCACTTGACTTCCCCCCCCCCCCAGGCTTGCATCCTGTCTGTGTGTGTACTGTGTGCTCTCATCAATCAATGTGTCACTTGACCCCCCCCCCCCCAGGCTTGCATCCTGTCTGTGTGTGTATGTGCGTGTACTGTGTGCTCTCATCAATCAATGTGTCACTTGACCCCCCCCCCCCAGGCTTGCATCCTGTCTGTGTGTGTATGTGCGTGTACTGTGTGCTCTCATCAATCAATGTGTCACTTGACCCCCCCCCCCCCCAGGCTTGCATCCTGTCTGTGTGTGTATGTGTGTGTACTGTGTGCTCTCATCAATCAATGTGTCACTTGACCCCCCCCCCCCCAGGCTTGCATCCTGTCTGTGTGTGTATGTGTGTGTACTGTGTGCTCTCATCAATCAATGTGTCACTTGACTTCCCCCCCCCCCCCCCCCCCCCCAGGCTTGCATCCTGTCTGTGTGTGTGAGTGTGTGTGTACCGTGTGCTCTCATCAATCAATGTGTCACTTGACTTCCCCCCCCCCCCCAGGCTTGCATCCTGTCTGTGTGTGTGAGTGTGTGTGTACCGTGTGCTCTCATCAATCAATGTGTCACTTGACTTCCCCCCAGGCTTGCATCCTGTCTGTGTGTGTATGTGTGTGTACTGTGTGCTCTCATCAATCAATGTGTCACTTGACTCCCCCCAGGCTTGCATCCTGTCTGTGTGTGTATGTGCGTGTACCGTGTGCTCTCATCAATCAATGTGTCACTTGACTCCCCCCAGGCTTGCATCCTGTCTGTGTGTGTATGTGTGTGTACCGTGTGCTCTCATCAATCAATGTGTCACTTGACTCCCCCCAGGCTTGCATCCTGTCTGTGTGTGTATGTGTGTGTACTGTGTGCTCTCATCAATCAATGTGTCACTTGACTCCCCCCAGGCTTGCATCCTGTCTCTGTCTGTGTGTGTATGTGTGTGTACTGTGTGCTCTCATCAATCAATGTGTCACTTGACTCCCCCCAGGCTTGCATCCTGTCTGTGTGAGTATGTGTGTACCGTGTGCTCTCATCAATCAATGTGTCACTTGACTCCCCCCAGGCTTGCATCCTGTCTGTGTGTGTATGTGTGTGTACTGTGTGCTCTCATCAATCAATGTGTCACTTGACTTCCCCCCAGGCTTGCATCCTGTGTGTGTGTGTGTGTGTGTGTGTACCGTGTGCTCTCATCAATCAATGTGTCACTTGACTTCCCCCCAGGCTTGCATCCTGTGTGTGTGTGTGTGTACCATGTGCTCTCATCAATCAATGTGTCACTTGACTTCCCCCCAGGCTTGCATCCTGTCTGTGTGTGTGTATGTGCATGTACCGTGTGCTCTCATCAATCAATGTGTCACTTGACTTCCCCCCAGGCTTGCATCCTGTCTGTGTGTGTGAGTGTGTGTGTACCGTGTGCTCTCATCAATCAATGTGTCACTTGACTTCCCCCCAGGCTTGCATCCTGTCTGTGTGTGTGAGTGTGTGTGTACCGTGTGCTCTCATCAATCAATGTGTCACTTGACTTCCCCCCCCAGGCTTGCATCCTGTCTGTGTGTGTGTGTGTGTGTGTACCATGTGCTCTCATCAATCAATGTGTCACTTGACTTCCCCCAGGCTTGCATCCTGTCTGTGTGTGTGTGTGTGTACCGTGTGCTCTCATCAATCAATGTCACTTGACTTCCCCCCAGGCTTGCATCCTGTCTGTGTGTGTATGTGCGTGTACCGTGTGCTCTCATCAATCAATGTCACTTGACTTCCCCCCAGGCTTGCATCCTGTGTGTGTGTGTGTGTGTATGTGTGTGTGTACCGTGTGCTCTCATCAATCAATGTGTCACTTGACTCCCCCCAGGCTTGCATCCTGTCTGTGTGTGTATGTGCGTGTACCGTGTGCTCTCATCAATCAATGTGTCACTTGACTCCCCCCAGGCTTGCATCCTGTCTGTGTGTGTATGTGTGTGTACTGTGTGCTCTCATCAATCAATGTGTCACTTGACTCCCCCCAGGCTTGCATCCTGTCTGTGTATGTGTGAGTGTGTGTACCGTGAGCTCTCATCAATTAATGTGTCACTTGACTCCCCCCAGGCTTGCATCCTGTCTGTCTGTGTATGTGTGTGTACTGTGTGCTCTCATCAATCAATGTGTCACTTGACTTCCCCCCAGGCTTGCATCCTGTCTGTGTGTGTATGTGTGTGTACCGTGTGCTCTCATCAATCAATGTGTCACTTGACTCCCCCCAGGCTTGCATCCTGTCTGTGTGTGTATGTGTGTGTACTGTGTGCTCTCATCAATCAATGTGTCACTTGACTCCCCCCAGGCTTGCATCCTGTCTGTGTGTGTACTGTGTGCTCTCACCAATCAATGTGTCACTTGACTTCCCCCCAGGCTTGCATCCTGTCTGTGTGTGTATGTGTGTGTACCGTGTGCTCTCATCAATCAATGTGTCACTTGACTTCCCCCCAGGCTTGCATCCTGTCTGTGTGTGTATGTGCGTGTACCGTGTGCTCTCATCAATCAATGTGTCACTTGACTCCCCCCAGGCTTGCATCCTGTCTGTGTGTGTATGTGTGCTCTCATCAATCAATGTGTCACTTGACTTCCCCCCAGGCTTGCATCCTGTCTGTGTGTGTATGTGTGTGTACCATGTGCTCTCATCAATCAATGTGTCACTTGACTCCCCCCAGGCTTGCATCCTGTCTGTGTGTGTACCATGTGCTCTCATCAATCAATGTGTCACTTGACTCCCCCCAGGCTTGCATCCTGTCTGTGTGTGTGTATGTGCATGTACCGTGTGCTCTCATCAATCAATGTGTCACTTGACTCCCCCCAGGCTTGCATCCTGTCTGTGTGTGTATGTGTGTGTACTGTGTGCTCTCATCAATCAATGTGTCACTTGACTCCCCCCAGGCTTGCATCCTGTCTGTGTGTGTACTGTGTGCTCTCATCAATCAATGTGTCACTTGACTCCCCCCAGGCTTGCATCCTGTCTGTGTGTGTACTGTGTGCTCTCATCAATCAATGTGTCACTTGACTTCCCCCCAGGCTTGCATCCTGTCTGTGTGTGTGAGTGTGTGTGTACCGTGTGCTCTCATCAATCAGTGTGTCACTTGACTTCCCCCCAGGCTTGCATCCTGACCAACCTGATCAATGGCAGAAAGCTCAGCTGTCTCCATGCCTCTGCCTTCCCTAGAATTGGAATCACAGACTTCGAGCACATCAAAGTAAGTAGACCCCTAGCACCACTGTAAATCTCCTTCATTCAGTATGATCCTGCCAGTGTCAGGGCAACACAGACCAGCTGGTGGCTGAGCGATTCAATACTCAGCCCACACATCATGGCATGTAGGCTCTAATACTCTGTAATTCAAGGAATATTTATCACTCACAGTTGAAACCCGCACAGTTTTCTCATTGTAACAATACTAAAGCTCTCATAATATACTTAGGACTCAAGGTACCAGTACTGAAGACTCGTTGTAACAACACTGATGCTCTCATAGTTGGAGAACTGAAGGTATCATAGTTGTAATAATGAAGCTCTCATAGTTGGAGAACTGGAAGTATCATAGTTGCAATAATGAAGCTCTCATAGTTGGAGAACTGAAGGTATCATAGTTGCAATAATGAAGCTCTCATAGTTGGAGAACTGAAAGTATCATAGTTGCAATAATGAAGCTCTCATAGTTAGAGTACTGAAGGTATTATAGTTGCAATGTAGCTCTCATAGTTAGAGAACTGAAGGTATCATAGTTGCAATAATGAAGCTCTCATAGTTGGAGAACTGAAAGTATCATAGTTGCAATGAAACTCTCATAGTTAGAGAACTGAAGGTATCATAGTTGCAATAATGAAGCTCTCATAGTTGCAGAACTGGAAGTATCATAGTTGCAATAATGAAGCTCTCACAGTTGGAGAACTGAAGGTATCATAGTTGCAATAATGAAGCTCTCATAGTTAGAGAACTGACAGTATCATAGTTGCAATGAAACTCTCATAGTTAGAGAACTGAAGGTATCATAGTTGCAATAATGAAGCTCTCACAGTTGGAGAACTGAAGGTATCATAGTTGCAATAATGAAGCTCTCATAGTTAGAGAACTGACAGTATCATAGTTGCAATGAAACTCTCATAGTTAGAGAACTGAAGGTATCATAGTTGCAATAATGAAGCTCTCACAGTTGGAGAACTGAAAGTATCATAGTTGCAATGAAGCTCTCATAGTTAGAGAACTGAAAGGATCAACAAATGTGACACAGCTGTGTGTCTGGGCTGACTCCAGGCTGTAGATGGCCAACTCTCCAGCAGTTCCCTGTATATCTAGTCCTGACTTGACCCGGAGACTGCTCCATTTGCTCCTGACTTGACCCAGAGACTGCTCCATGTTGCTCCTGACTTGACCCGGAGACTGCTCCATGTTGCTCCTGCAAATTCCCGGACAACTGGGAGGTGTGGAACCACATCTGTTGACTTGCCTGGCTGACTGTCCTCTAGACAAAACCAAACTGTCTGGAATAATGCAGTTTTTGTTGTCATTTATTTTATTATTGTCATTATTAATTTATTATGAACAATCTGTTACTATGGTTGATTAATTAAAGTCAGGTCAATTACAAGATACATATGAGTTCTCCTAAACTGATGTCTGTCATGTTTCTATATTCTTATGAATGTGTCGCCTATTATCCTCTAAACTTCTCTGTTGCCTACCTGTATTATCCTCTAAACTTCTCTGTTGCCTACCTGTATTATTCCATAAACTTCTCTGTTGCCTACCTGTATTATTCCATAAACTTCTCTGTTGCCTACCTGTATTATTCCATAAACTTCTCTGATGTCTACCTGTATTATCCTCTAAACTTCTCTGTCGCCTACCTGTATTATTCCATAAACTTCTCTGTTGCCTACCTGTATTATTCCATAAACTTCTCTGTCGCCTACCTGTATTATTCCATAAACTTCTCTGTTGTCTACCTGTATTATCCTCTAAACTTCTCTGTCGCCTACCTGTATTATTCCATAAACTTCTCTGTTGCCTACCTGTATTATTCCATAAACTTCTCTGTCGCCTACCTGTATTATTCCATAAACTTCTCTGTCGCCTACCTGTATTATTCCATAAACTTCTCTGTCGCCTACCTGTATTATTCCATAAACTTCTCTGTTGTCTACCTGTATTATTCCATAAACTTCTCTGTTGTCTACCTGTATTATCCTCTAAACTTCTCTGTTGCCTACCTGTATTATTCCATAAACTTCTCTGTCGCCTACCTGTATTATTCCATAAACTTCTCTGTCGCCTACCTGTATTATTCCATAAACTTCTCTGTTGCCTACCTGTATTATTCCATAAACTTCTCTGTTGTCTACCTGTATTATCCTCTAAACTTCTCTGTCGCCTACCTGTATTATTCCATAAACTTCTCTGTCGCCTACCTGTATTATTCCATAAACTTGTCTGTCGCCTACCTGTATTATTCCATAAACTTCTCTGTCGCCTACCTGTATTATTCCATAAACTTCTCTGTCGCCTAATTGTATTATCCTCTAAACTTCTCTGTCGCCTACCTGTATTATTCCATAAACTTCTGTCGCCTACCTGTATTATCCTCTAAACTTCTCTGTCGCCTACCTGTATTATTCTGTCCACACCTGTCTATATGTCCACACACCTGGCTATATGTCCACACCTGTCTATATGTCCACACCTGTCTATATGTCCACACACACCTGTCTATATGTCCACACCTGTCTGTTTCCTGTAGGCCATTGCCAAGAAGATCAGAGAGCTGATTTACCTGGAGGAGCCCTTCTGGAACCGGAGCATAGGAAACCCGCCCAAAAATAACTTAGGTGAGTTGTGCTAAATACATCCAGTTGTGTTGACTGGCATTTTGATGGTTGCCAGTTGTGGTGACTGGTGTTTTGATGGTTGCCAGTTGTGGTAACTGGTGTTTTGATGGTTGCCAATTGTGGTAACTGGTGTCTTGCTTACTCACTGTTGGCCTGTCGATTTAAAGTTCAAATCCTGCTAATTGAAAAGCTGGTTGTTCCCCAATCAGCTGTTGTTATTGTTTTTCACAAGTTTAGCTGTCAGATGTCTTCCTGTGTGTTTCACAAGTTTAGCTGTCAAATTTCTTCTCGTTTTCTGCCGCTCACTGATTGATGCTGGCTTCTGCTCTTTGGCTACCTCGTTTTTATGTTGGTTGAGTCTTGCACACTACCACAGCTCGTCTGTGTCACTGAGGGATGGTTCTCGCTTCTTTAGTTGTTTAGTTTGAGTCTGGAGTTTAGTGCTTTTTTTTTTTCTCTGGTTTCTTGACGACCTATGCTTTTTTGTGTACCCTAGAACTATTACTGCTGTCACTGTCTTACTGTTTCAAACTTAATTTAACACTATAATAATGACTGCTGTCACCACCTCAAACACTGCCATTTAGTACTGCCACTGTGTAATATACATACAGACCTACAAGCACTTGGAATCAACGACTGGCAAGAGAATGGAGACGGCTTGTATCTGCAGCAAAGAACCTCAATGGCTCGGAATGCTGAAGAAGAAGAAACTGTCACTTGGTTTCTAATGCGATCACACACGACCCTGGTCTCTTGGCCAGTGACACAGATATCTAGCCCATACAAAAAGAGGTCTTGTGTGCAAACATACAAAGTGGTTGTACATGGCAAAGTGGTTGTACATGGCAAAGTGGTTGTACATGGCAAAGTGGTTGTACATGGCAAAGTGGTTGTACATGGCAAAGTGGTTGTACATGGCAAAGTGGTTGTACATGGCAAAGTGGTTGTACATGGCAAAGTGGTTGTACATGGCAAAGTGGTTGTACATGGCAAAGTGGTTGTACATGGCAAAGTGGTTGTACATGGCAAAGTGGTTGTACATGGCAAAGTGGTTGTACATGGCAAAGTGGTTGTACATGGCAAAGTGGTTGTACATGGCAAAGTGGTTGTACATGGCAAAGTGGTTGTACATGGCAAAGTGGTTGTACATGGCAAAGTGGTTGTACATGGCAAAGTGGTTGTACATGGCAAAGTGGTTGTACATGGCAAAGTGGTTGTACATGGCAAAGTGGTTGTACATGGCAAAGTGGTTGTACATGGCAAAGTGGTTGTACATGGCAAAGTGGTTGTACATGGCAAAGTGGTTGTACATGGCAAAGTGGTTGTACATGGCAAAGTGGTTGTACATGGCAAAGTGGTTGTACATGGCAAAGTACAGGCTGTAAGGCCCCTGCCCTGGCAACATTTCCACCTACGACAAGTCAGCTCATGACCGTGGAATCTGTCTAGAGGAAGTACACATGGCACACACAAACCACAGTTGGACACACTGAGCTCTGAGCTAGACACACACAACCCACAGTTAGACACACTGACCTCTGAGCTAGACACACACAAGCCACAGTTGGACACACTGAGCTCTGAGCTAGACACACACAAGCCACAGTTGGACACTGAGCTCTGAGCTAGACACACACAAGCCACAGTTGGACACACTGAGCTCTGAGCTAGACACACACAAGCCACAGTTGGACACTGAGCTCTGAGCTAGACACACACAAGCCACAGTTGGACACACTGAGCTCTGAGCTAGACACACACAAACCACAGTTGGACACACTGAGCTCTGAGCTAGACACACACAACCCACAGTTAGACACACTGACCTCTGAGCTAGACACATACAAGCCACAGTTGGACACACTGAGCTCTGAGCTAGACACACACAAGCCACAGTTGGACACACTGAGCTCTGAGCTAGACACATGCAGAACGCGGGCTGAAGCACTCTTCGTGATTGATTGATTTAGGAATCGAGATCACAGCATTCGGGGCATTCCCATAGGCGCTCCATCCCCAGCCTCAGCAGACAGGGAAGAGTTCCAACACCAATACTACCAGTAGCAATCTGATTATATGTCCGTCTCGCCTTTCCTCTGAGCGTCGAGCGTCGGCCAGATCCCCTCGTCACTCCTCGCTGTCTCATTCTTGCCAGACCATGATGATCCATATGCTCCTCCGAGGTGTACACATGCTCTCACAAGGTCGCAACCATGTCTGCCTTGTCATGCATCAATACTCCACCAAGTTTTGCCGAGCCAGCCAATCTGTCCGCCTGTTCATTCCCCGGCACACCGGCATGCCCCGGAGAAAAGATCCAGGCGATGCTTGCCACCCGTGATCTTCGAAGCGAAGCAAGCCACTCTGCCCGAAGCTTGCCTGTCCTCACCATGCTTTTTGAGTCAGTTACAATCACGATGTGTGTGTGTATCATATTCTCCATCCAGCGGAAAGCTGCACTGACCGCCTCCACTCTTAAGCTAGATGTTGTGGTATCATATGCCAGGCTCTCCTGCACCAAACGTCGACCATTAGCTTTTGCTAAGAACCCCTAGGCACTTCTCCTACCTCTCAACACTGACCCATCTGTGTAGATAATCACATCACCCGAGCGAGCATTATCCTGAATTAGTTGCTGGATTTCCACTTCCGTGGCTGGCCCCTGCTGGCCACTCCCTGCTCAATGTGATTATAATTCTGCACAAGTCTGACTGCTCTGCTGGCACTCTGATCCACTCCTCTCCACGCCTAATGTTCTCCAAGGGGCACACCTGTCTGATCATATCCTCCGCCTGAGCCATCCATGATTTCCCTCTTATCAGTCGCTGACCCTTAACTGCGTCCAGCGCCTCGTGCAACGGGTGATCTGTGTCTGCAACTACTCTGAGGTATGCCTTCGCCTGCATCACCTTGTGCCTACCAGCAACAATAGGCAGACCAAGGATGTAATGCATACACACTACTGGGGTGTCTCTGGTGCATCCCAGAATGACTCGCATAGCTTCGTTCTGTATGCGCTCTAATTTCACCAGCGGACTCTTTGAGGCAGTGAGCAGTCCTAGTCCATAATCAATCACTGAGAGGATCAAGTGCTGGTATAGTGTGAAGAGCATTCTCTGCTCTGTGTTCATTGCAGCCATAGTTTTAAGTGCATTGAGTTTTGAGACCTTGTCACAACTGTCTCCACATGGTCCTTGAAGGACAGGCTCCTGTCAAATGTGATTCCCAGATACTTCAGTTTGTTCTCTCTGTTGACGCTTCTACCATCTATCGCGAGGCTTGGGACATCAGCTCTCACAATCCTGTTGTCCAGAGAGCACCACAAAACAGCTGCCTTTTCTGGGTGGATGACAGCACTCATTTCAGTGCACCAGTCAATCACATTGTCTACTGTCGCCTGTAGCTCCTGGGCTGTTTGCTCCCTATCTCTCCCCTGCCTGTTTGCAAGAATATCATCTGCAAATGTTAGTATTCTTCCAACCCCTGGTGCTTCTAGGTTTGCAATCTTGCTCGTATACACGTTAAAGAGCACCGGTGAGATTGCAGATACCTGTGGCAGTCCCAGGGTTAAAATATGTGGCTCTGAGGTCCATGCACCCAGACGGAGAGCAACCTGACGAGAATGCAGAACGGCTGCTATCCAGTTCACCAACCAGGGATTGACCCCCTTCTCCATCCGTGTGGTCATCAAAATATCATATCGAACTCTATTGTACGCATCCTCGAGATCAAGCGCTGCCGCCATCGTTTCCTGTCTACTCTGGAACCCCTCATAAACATCAAAGGCAAAAGTGGCAGCATTTGACCAGGTATCTTTTCCTGGCCTGTAGCTCCCCAGGCCTCTTGGAAGAAGCTTCCCCCTTTCCAAATATTATTGCAGCTTGACAGCAACTATTTTCTCTAGAACCTTCCCAAATGTATTTTGAAGGGTGATGATCCTAAAGCCGCTAAGCTTTGAATGATCCTTGAATGTGAAAGAAAGAAGAAGCACTGGTGTACACAATTTGATTGTTAGTTTTAAACTTGTGGTTTGACTGTTGATCCATTTGTCATGACATCATCTGCATTCTCCTCACAGGAATGTATCTGGAGCTGAAAGCTTGCACGGGCAAGTACATCGACAGAACGACCTTTAAACAAATGTACCAGTCCAACCCAGACCCAAAATGGCAGCCACCACTGTCCAATCAGTGCATGATTCTACCCCGGGACTGAACCTACAGGAAGAGCTCTTCTGTATACAATCATTACTAAAGCTGTCCGGTTTTACAGGAAAATATTAGGCACAGCACTTAAGTTACAGTAAAAGTTTTACAGAATGTAACACTAAACACATTGCAGAATGTTACAGTAAACACATTACAGAACGTTACAGTACACACATTACAGAATGTTACATTTCACACATTACAGAATGTTACAGTAAACACATTACAGAATGTTACAGTAAACAATTACAGAACGTTACAGTAAACACATTACAGAACATTACAATACACACATTACAGAATGTTACAGTACACACATTACAGAACGTTACAGTACACACATTACAGAATGTTACAGTACACACGTTACAGAATGTTACAGTAAACACGTCACAGAATGTTACAGTACACACATCACAGAATGTTACAGTACACACATTACAGAATGTTACAGTACACACATCACAGAATGTTACAGTACACACATCACAGAATGTTACAGTAAACACATTACAGAATGTTACAGTACACACATTACAGAACGTTACAGTACACACATCACAGAACGTTACAGTACACACATTACAGAACGTTACAGTACACACATTACAGAACGTTACAGTACACACATAACAGAACGGTACAGTACACACATAACAGAACGTTACAGTACACACATTACAGTACACACATTACAGAACGTTACAGTACACACATTACAGAATGTTACAGTACACACATTACAGAATGTTACAGTACACACATTACAGAATGTTACACTACACACATTACAGAATGTTACACTACACACATTACAGAATGTTACACTACACACATTACAGAATGTTACAGTACACACATTACAGAATGTTACAGTACACACATTACAGAATGTTACAGTAAACACATTACAGAATGTTACAGTACACACATTACAGAATGTTACAGTAAACACATTACAGAATGTTACAGTACACACATTACAGAATGTTACAGTACACACATTACAGAATGTTACAGTAAACACATTACAGAATGTTACAGTACACACATAACAGAATGTTACAGTACACACATAACAGAATGTTACAGTACACACATAACAGAATGTTACAGTAAACACATTACAGAATGTTACAGTACACACATAACAATGTTACAGTAAACACATTACAGAACGTTACAGTAAACACATTACAGAACGTTACAGTACACACATAACAGAATGTTACAGTACACACATAACAGAACGTTACAGTACACACATTACAGAACGTTACAGTACACACATTACAGAACATTACAGTACACGCATTACAGAACGTTACAGTACACGCATTACAGAATGTTACAGTAAACACATTACAGAATGTTACAGTACACACATTACAGAACGTTACAGTACACACATTACAGAACATTATAGTACACACATTACAGTACACACATTACAGAACGTTACTGTACACACATTACAGAATGTTACAGTACACACATTACAGAACGTTACAGTACACACATTACAGAATGTTACAGTAAACACATTACAGAACATCATATTCAGTGTTTGGGTTCACTGTAAGAACTGATATGTTAAAACAACCTGGACACTTCCGCTGATTAATGAGGATGGTAGCAAGTGATCTACAGCTTGAAGAATTGATAGCAGTTATCTTGTGTAAATCTAACAACAATTGTAACTGTTATTTTTCTGCAAATGTGTAGTATAATTTTGTTAGGTGTGTCAGATAGTTGTCTAGGTTTTGAAGCAAATTGTATGAGTTTTCAATCTTCAGGTATGCCTGATTGGCATGTGCTGTCTAGCTGATATGGCTTTACAAACACATGTTGTTAATAAACCACGTTCATACTACATTAATAAACCATACTACAACAGCATTAAGTCGAATTTTAAAGTTAACTTTTCGCTCAGAAAGCATTGGCAAACTTCTGAATGCCCGGCAAAGGCCTTGCAACATTTAAAACATGTACAACAATAATAAACCACATACAGACATAGAATTGTGTATAATGTACGCCTGTTACAACTATGTCAATCATTATTTTCTTACGATGCCAACCTGTACCTGGGAGCTATGGTAGGGCAGCAGCGGGCAAGCTGGCCTGCGGTCATGTGTGGGACCCCCCCCCCCCCCCCCCACATGTGTATCAGAACATGTAGGAAGTAGAAGCAGCTGCCATGACCCTGAGCACTGGACCCACCAGTCTACAAACATGGGGACGGCACCATACACCAGATATACGAGATACACCATGGACAGACAGGGCTCCTGGGCCTGACCTGCCAGTTGTACATATCTGGAGCACCTATTACAGTATCTTATCTTGTACATATCTGGAGCACCTATTTGTATTATATCTTGTACATATCTGGAGCACCTATTACAGTATCTTATCTTGGTTTGTTTGTTTTTACCAAGCAGATTTGTATTTGTAATAAACTGATACACTGATGACATGTCACCTGGTGATTCTTTGTTACACTGAGTTGTCGCCCAGATTTGTATTTGTAATAAACTGATACACTGATGACATGTCATCTGGTGATTCTTTGTTACACTGAGTTGTCACCGACTCTGTGGTGGTGGTGTTGTGGATGCAGTTTGTAATCCAGGATACCAGGTTTGAAACGTAGCTGCTGGCGATTTGGCAACAGACTGCCTTGCGTTGGTTCATAGACACCTGCTAACGGCACACATAACCACGTGCTAAGTGTACATATAACCACACACTAACAGTACACATTAACACCAACTGTACACATACACAATTGTACACCCAACTCAGGACTCATACCACACATGGAACATAAATGATAGAAAACTGCTCGTGTGTTATATCAGATTTACTGTTAAGAAAACAACAAATGTTATCATGTATACATACAGACTGTGGGTCCGTGTCTGAACCTATGTGACTGGAGGATGTCCAGGATGCCAGGTACACACACCGGTCCAGCTTGTTCTCACAGAATGTCAGATGACATACACAGAAACAGCGAAACCCCATGTCGACAAGAACACGTCTATTCCTCTCACACAACACCACAATGTGCTGCCATGTCCTCACACACTCCCAGGCCTGGCATCCACCACTCTGGCGGCGAGTGTCCTGGGCAGGCTGTGGATCTATATTCCTAGCACCAAGGAACAAACTAACCTGCCAAACAGGCATTAATGGCATGTCTGTCTACCCCGGCGGGGTGATTGCTTCATCCAGTCGGGCACCCTAGTACCTGGAAAGATTCATGCGAGAGTCTACGTCCTTGATCTTTGTGCTCTTGTGTCCATCGCTAGCGGCCACATCCAGGAAAGCTGTTGCACAACAAGTGACCAGTCCTACGTTCTTCTGGTCAGGACCTGTGTATCACCTCTCGACCTATCACCTCAGCTAACCTTGGTGTGTTCACGAGTCATGCGTCTCAGGCTAGCCTTTGTTAAGATATCAGCCTATTAAGAGGGATGTGAGACAGGGATATGTAATGTCTACAAATCTTTTTCCCCTGTACAGTGAAAATATTTTCAGAAATGTAGAAGATATGAAAGGAATCATCATTGGGGGGACGAAACATCAATAATGATGATACAGTATTGATTGCAGACAATGAACAGGATCTGCAACATTTAGTTTGAATTGTAAGAAGACAGATTATGGTCGTCACTAGGACAAAGGAAATACCACAATAGAATATACAAGTAAACGGGAATTTTCTTAAACAAGTGAATCAGTACAATTATCTTGGAACAGTCATAACATTTGATGGGAGATGCCTTGAAGAGATTTGAACAAGAATTGCCACGGCCAATAAAAAGATGTAAATTGCAATGAGAGGTGCTGAGGTGCTACATAGAACCTGTACTTTTGGATGGATGTGAAGCGTGGACAATGAGCAGACAAGCTGAAAAACATCTGACGGCTGTGGACATGTGGTTTCTGAGGAGAATGCGAAGAATACCATGGACAGACAGAAAAACTAATGACATAGTCCTACAAGAAACAAATGAAAATTGTAAACTGATAAAAGAAATTAGACGTAGACAGACAAAATATTTTGGGCAAATTATAAGAAGAAATAAATTGGAGAACTTGGTGACAACTGGCAAAATTGAGGGGAAGACAGCGAAGTAAATACCTGGATAGCTTGGCCGCGTGTTATGGTTGAGACAAGAACACTGAGATGATCCACGACTCTGGTGATCAAGTGAAATGGCGAAACATGACAGCCCAAGTTTATAGGCATGGCACATGATGGATGGACAATTCATTGGTAGCCTATCGGTCCTACTGATTACCTATATCTGTGATCTGTATGTCACATGGAATGTGAGTTCATACGATCATTATGTTAGTGAGTGTTTCACAACCACGCCTTCATATGTCATACCATAACTTTATGTTTTATAACCACACCTTCATGTTATACCATAACTTTATGTTTTACAACCACGCCTTCATGTTATACCATAACTTTTATGTTTTACAACCACACCTTCATATGTTATACCTTACTTTTATGTTTTACAACCACACCTTCATATGTTATACCATAACTTTGTTATCTGTTTTACAACCACACCTTCATATGTTATACCATAACTTTTATGTTTTACAACCATGCCTTCATATGTTATACCATAACTTTGTTATCTGTTTTACAACCACGCCTTCATATGTTATACCATAACTTTGTTATCTGTTTTACAACCATGTCTTCATGTTATACCATAACTTTGTTATCTGTTTTACAACCACGCCTTCATATGTTATACCATATCTTTGTTATCTGTTTTACAACCACGCCTTCATTTGTTATACCATAACTTTGTTATCTGTTTTACAACCATGTCTTCATGTTATACAATAACTTTGTTATGTTTCACAACCACACCTTCATATGTTATACCATAACTTTGTTATCTGTTTTACAACCACACCTTCATATGTTATACCATAACTTTGTTATCTGTTTCACAACCATGCCTTCATATGTTCTACTGTAACTTATGCGTTATCCGTTCCACAAGTGGTGAGATTGGAATTAAAACCCAGTGACTGAGACAATCATTTCATAAAGTGAATTTTTATTAAGGCGCAAACATGGAATATCTGTTACCTGTAGCCGCAGCTGGCAGGTCTTCCACAGCGAACATGGTCAACACACAACAACATGAATATAATACAAGAGACAAGAGCAGGCACAGACCCATGCTGGCACAGCTGATGAATGACCAGTGTTCTGTGGTCCAGGGACACAACCACAGTCCCCTGTTGTGTAGTCCTGGGACATGACCGCAGCCCAGTGTTCTGTGGTCCAGGGACATGACCGCAGCCTGGTGTTGTGTGGTCCCGGGACACGACCGCAGCCCAGCGTCGTGTGGTTGTCAGTCCACCTCCATCATCTGTGACAGATTGCTGACGACCTCGTTTGTGTGTTTGGCTGGGAATGAACAAACATGAAGCTGAGCAAATAACGTACAGAAGGGTTGTCTTCACCAATGGTTTCATTTTGGGGAGAATCCTGTGGAGTAAATATCTTACACTTGGTTGGAAATGACACATGGTGGACATATAAACAGCTGACCTAGGCTTGAAAAATGTCATCTTAGCAACTGAAATGTTATAGGAATAATACATAGGAAATAGTTGAAATATATACAGCCTGCCTATAACTGAAATATAAAAACAGCCTACATATAATTTAAATATAAACAGCCTACGCAGGTCTGCATGGCTGAATGGATAAGAACGTGTGTTTTTAAACATCCGGTGTGCTCATATCGAGGTAAGCGGTCCAACCCCTACACCGGACAGTTGGGCTAAAATGTTGATCTGTCGTCCTTGACTTGGGGACGTAAATTACAAGTACCCCTGAAGTCAGAGTGAATTCGCCCCAATGGTGAAGGACACTGTTAATAGGGAAAGCTAACCCACACACAAAATTCAGTCCACCACTGCTATAAATAGTATGTTATGGACTACGCTTGACTTCAAAGCGAGCGAGCGAAAAAAATAAAAAATTAACAGCCTGCATATAGTTGAAATATAAACAGTCGACATATAATTGAAATATAAACAGCCGACATATAATTGAAATATAAACAGCCTGCATATAATTGAAATATAAACAGCCTACATATAGTTGAAATATAAACATCCTACATATAATTGAAATATAAACAGCCTACATATAATTGAAATATAAACAGCTGACATATAGTTGAAATATAAACAGCCTACATATAGTTGAAATATAAACAGCCTACATATAATTGAAATATAAACAGCCTGCATATAATTGAAATATAAACAGCCTACATATAGTTGAAATATAAACAGCCGACATATAGTTGAAATATAAACAGACTACAATAATTGAAATATAAACAGCCTGCATATAGTTGAAATATAAACATCCTACATATAGTTGAAATATAAACAGCCTACATATAGTTGAAATATAAACAGTCGACATATAATTGAAATATAAACAGCCGACATATAATTGAAATATAAACAGCCTGCATATAATTGAAATATAAACAGCCTACATATAGTTGAAATATAAACATCCTACATATAATTTAAATATAAACAGCCTACATATAATTGAAATATAAACAGCTGACATATAGTTGAAATATAAACAGCCTACATATAGTTGAAATATAAACAGCCTACATATAATTGAAATATAAACAGCCTGCATATAATTGAAATATAAACAGCTGACATATAGTTGAAATATAAACAGACTACAATAATTGAAATATAAACAGCCTGCATATAGTTGAAATATAAACATCCTACATATAGTTGAAATATAAACAGCCGACATATAGCTGAAATATAAACAGCCGACATATAGTTGAAATATAAACATCCTACATATAGTTGAAATATAAACATCCTACATATAGTTGAAATATAAACAGCCTACATATAGTTGAAATATAAACAGCCTACATATAGTTGAAATATAAACAGCCTGCATATAGTTGAAATATAAACAGCCGACATATAATTGAAATATAAACAGCCAAGATATAATTGAAATATAAACAGCCTACATATAGTTGAAATATAAACATCCTACATATAATTGAAATATAAACAGCCGACATATAGTTGAAATATAAACAGCCTACATATAGTTGAAATATAAACATCCTACATATAGTTGAAATATAAACATCGTACATATAGTTGAAATATAAACAGCCTACATATAGTTGAAATATAAACAGCCTACATATATTTGAAATATAAACAGCCTACATATAATTGAAATATAAACAGCCGACATATAATTGAAATATAAACAGCCTGCATATAGTTGAAATATAAACAGCCGACATATAGTTGAAAAATAAATAACTGACATATCAATCAATCATGTGCCATGCCGGAAAGCGTGGCCGGTCATGACTCGCCATTTCACGCGATCACCAGAGTCGTGGATCAGCTCAGTGTTCCTGGCTCGACAATGCCATGTGGCCAAGCCATCCAGGTATTTTCCTGTCAGTCTTTTCCCTTCGATCTTGCCAGTTGTCACTAAGTTCTCCAATCCATTTCTTCACATAACATGTCCAAAAAATTTTGACTGTCTACATCTAATTTCTCTAATCAATTTATGATTTTCATTTGTCTCCTGTAGTACTTGGTCATTGATTTTTCTGTCTGTCCATGGTATTCTTTGCATTTTCCTCAGAAACCACATTTCTGCAGCCATCAGATGTTTTTCAGCTTGACTGCTCATTGTCCAAGTTTCATATCCATATAAAAGAACAGGCTCTATGTATCCCCTCAACACTCTTTTTCTGGTTTCAGTTGACATCTTTTTATTGGTCAAAATGTTTTTCATCTTGCTAAAGGCTACTTTCGCCACGGCGATTCTTGTTCTAATCTCTTCAAGGCATCTCCCATCAGATGTTATGACTGTTCCGAGATAATTGTACTGATTCACTTGTTGAAGAATATTCCCATTTACAACAGCTGAAACATGGTGGGAATGCACAGGACAACTGACACATGGTGGGAATGTACACAGCAACTTACACATGGTGGGAATGTACAAAACAACTGACACATGGTGGGAATGTACACAACAACTGACACATGGTGGGAATGTACATGCCAACTTACACATGGTGGGAATGTACACAACAACTTACACATGGTGGGAATGTACACAACAACTGACACATGGTGGGAATGTATACAACAACTTACACATGGTGGGAATGCTCTGGTTGTGTCCAATGATGCAGTTGCTGAGCTCGCACTTGTCCCCGATGTTGGCCGAGTCAGCGACGATGCAGTTGATGATGTTGCAGCTGTAGATGACACACACACGGTTCAGCAGTGAGTGACAGCAGGTCAAGGTTGGGCACACAGGTCTCAGGTATCCGAGCTTGCAGCAAACACACACATGATTCACACAACAAACACATGGATTCACACAACAAACACATGGATTCACACAACAAACACATGGATTCACGCAACAAACACATGGATTCAGGCAACAAACACATGGATTCAGGCAACAAACACATGGATTCACACAACAAATACATGGATTCATGCAACAAACACATGGATTCACACAACAAATACATGGATTCATGCAACAAACACATGGATTCACACAACAAATACATGGATTCACACAACAAATACACGCCTTCATGCAACAAACACATGGATTCACACAACAAATACATGGATTCTCACAACAAACACAAAACATTCACACAACAAACACATGAATTCACACAAATACATGCACTGACACAACAAACACAAAACATTCACACAAATACACAGATTTCCACAATAAAAAGACAAGCATTTACATTAAAAAATACAAGAATTCACAGTAAATGTATTAAACACTGTCACTGCCTCCCCTATATCAAGTGCTGTCACAATCTCTCTTGTATCACGTGCTGTCACAATCTCTCTTGTAACATGTGCTGTCACAATCTCTCTTGTATCACGTGCTGTCACAATCTCTCTTGTAACATGTGCTGTCACAATCTCTATTGTATCACGTGCTGTCACAATCTCTCTTGTAACATGTGCTGTCACAATCTCTCTTGTAACATGTGCTGTCACAATCTCTCTTGTAACACGTGCTGTCACAATCTCTCTTGTATCAAGTGCTCTCTTAATATCAGACATAAGATACTACTGACTACACTAAAATACACACAGATATGAAAGAGAGTGGGACACAGAGAGGGAGTGACAGAGAGGGGGAGAGTGACAGAGACATAGAGAGAGAAACATAGAGAATACAAACATGTACAGCACAAAGAGAGTGATAAAAAAGAGGGAATGAAGAGACAGGGAACGAGGACGTACCTTTCCTGGATGGTGACGTGATCCATGACGACAGAGTTTGTGATCCTAACTTTGTCTGCGATCTTACAGTGTTTGCCAATGACAGACTTCTTGACAGAGACCTTCTCCCCGATGGTGACACTGTCTCCCAGCATGCAGTCTGCTCCCACCTGGACAGGGATGAGTCAACACGGTCAGGCCAACAACCTGGCAGCACACATGTGTGTGTCTATGTGACAGACAAGATGTGTGTGTTTCTGTGACAGACAAGATGTGTGTGTCTCTGTGACAGACAAGATGTGTGTGTCTCTGTGACAGACAAGATGTGAGTGCCTATGTGACAGACAAGATGTGAGTGCCTATGTGACAGACAAGATGTGAGTGCCTATGTGACAGACATGTGTGAGTGTCTATGTGACAGACATGTGTGAGTGTCTATGTGACAGACATGTGTGAGTGTCTATGTGAGAGACATGTGTGAGTGTATATGTGACAGACATGTGTGAGTGTCTATGTGACAGACATGTGTAAGTGTCTATGTGACAGACGTGTAAGTGTCTATGTGACAGACTTGTGTAAGTGTCTATGTGACAGACATGTGTGAGTGCCTATGTGACAGACATGTGTAAGTGTCTATGTGACAGACATGTGTAAGTGTCTATGTGACAGACATGTGTAAGTGTCTATGTGACAGACATGTGTAAGTGTCTATGTGACAGACATGTGTAAGTGTCTATGTGAGACATGTGTAAGTGTCTATGTGACAGACATGTGTAAGTGTCTATGTGACAGACATGTGTGAGTGTCTATGTGACAGACATGTGTAAGTGTCTATGTGACAGACATGTGTGAGTGTCTATGTGACAGACAACATGTGAGTGCCTATGTGACAGACAACGTGTGAGTGTCTATGTGACAGACATGTGTGAGTGTCTATGTGACAGACATGTGTGAGTGTCTATGTGACAGACATGTGTGAGTGTCTATGTGACAGACATGTGTAAGTGTCTATGTGACAGACATGTGTAAGTGTCTATGTGACAGACATGTGTAAGTGTCTATGTGACAGACATGTGTAAGTGTCTATGTGAGACATGTGTAAGTGTCTATGTGACAGACATGTGTAAGTGTCTATGTGACAGACATGTGTGAGTGTCTATGTGACAGACATGTGTGTCTATGTGACAGACATGTGTGAGTGTCTATGTGACAGACATGTGTAAGTGTCTATGTGACAGACATGTGTAAGTGTCTATGTGACAGACATGTGTAAGTGTCTATGTGACAGGCTTGTGTGTCTATGTGACAGACATGTGTAAGTGTCTATGTGACAGACATGTGTAAGTGTCTATGTGACAGACATGTGTGAGTGTCTATGTGACAGACATGTGTAAGTGTCTATGTGACAGACATGTGTGAGTGTCTATGTGACAGACATGTGTGTCTATGTGACAGACATGTGTGTCTATGTGACAGACATGTGTAAGTGTCTATGTGACAGACATGTGTGAGTGTATATGTGACAGACATGTGTGAGTGTATATGTGACAGACATGTGTGAGTGTCTATGTGACAGACATGTGTGAGTGTCTATGTGACAGACATGTGTGTCTATGTGACAGACATGTGTGAGTGTCTATGTGACAGACATGTGTGAGTGTCTATGTGACAGATGTGTGAGTGTCTATGTGACAGACATGTGTAAGTGTCTATGTGACAGACATGTGTGAGTGTCTATGTGACAGACATGTGTGAGTGTCTATGTGACAGACATGTGTGAGTGTCTATGTGACAGACATGTGTAAGTGTCTATGTGACAGACATGTCTAAGTGTCTATGTGACAGACATGTGTGAGTGTCTATGTGACAGACATGTGTAAGTGTCTATGTGACAGACATGTGTGAGTGTCTATGTGACAGACATGTGTAAGTGTCTATGTGACAGACATGTGTGAGTGTCTATGTGACAGACATGTGTAAGTGTCTATGTGACATACATGTGTGAGTGTCTATGTGACAGACATGTGTGAGTGTATATGTGACAGACATGTGTAAGTGTCTATGTGACAGACGTGTGTGAGTGTATATGTGACAGACATGTGTAAGTGTCTATGTGACAGACATGTGTGAGTGTCTATGTGACAGACAATCTGTACCTGACACTGATATGACTGTGTAGCTGGCACTGTTGTGACCAAATGTGTACTGGCATTGTTGTGACTGAGTGTGTACCAGGCACTGTTGTGACCAAATGTGTACTGGCATTGTTGTGACTGAATGTGTACCAGGCACTATTGTGACCAAATGTGTACTGGCATTGTTGTGACAGTGTGTACCAGGCACTATTGTGACCAAATGTGTACTGGCATTGTTGTGACTGAATGTGTACCAGGCACTATTGTGACCAAATGTGTACTGGCATTGTTGTGACTGAGTGTGTACCAGGCACTGTTGTGACCAAATGTGTACTGGCATTGTTGTGACTGAATGTGTACCAGGCACTATTGTGACCAAATGTGTACTGGCATTGTTGTGACTGAGTGTGTACCAGGCACTATTGTGACCAAATGTGTACTGGCATTGTTGTGACTAAATGTGTACCAGGCACTATTGTGACCAAATATGTACTGGCATTGTTGTGACTGAGTGTGTACCAGGCACTATTGTGACCAAATGTGTACTGGCATTGTTGTGACTGAGTGTGTACCAGGCACTGTTGTGACCAAATGTGTACTGGCATTGTTGTGACTGAGTGTGTACCAGGCACTGTTGTGACCAAATGTGTACTGGCATTGTTGTGACTGAGTGTGTACCAGGCACTATTGTGACCAAATGTGTACTGGCATTGTTGTGACTGAATGTGTACCAGGCACTGTTGTGACCAAATGTGTACTGGCATTGTTGTGACTGAGTGTGTACCAGGCACTATTGTGACCAAATGTGTACTGGCATTGTTGTGACTGAGTGTGTACCAGGCACTATTGTGACCAAATGTGTACTGGCATTGTTGTGACTGAATGTGTACCAGGCACTGTTGTGACCAAATGTGTACTGGCATTGTTGTGACTGAGTGTGTACCAGGCACTATTGTGACCAAATGTGTACTGGTATTGTTGTGACTGAATGTGTACCAGGCACTGTTGTGACCAAATGTGTACTGGCATTGTTGTGGCTGAGTGTGTACCAGGCACTGTTGTGACCAAATGTGTACTGGCATTGTTGTGACTGAGTGTGTACTGACAATGTTGTGACTGAATGTGTACTGACACTGTTGTGACTGAGTGTGTACTGACATTGTTGTGACTGAGTGTGTACTGACACTGTTGTGACTGAGTGTGTACTGACACTGTTGTGACTGAGTGTGTACTGACATTGTTGTGACTGAGTGTGTACTGACATTGTTGTGGCTGAGTGTGTACTGGCATTGTTGTGGCTGAGTGTGTACCAGGCACTGTTGTGACCAAATGTGTACTGACAATGTTGTGACTGAATGTGTACTGACACTGTTGTGACTGAGTGTGTACTGACATTGTTGTGACTGAGTGTGTACTGACATTGTTGTGACTGAGTGTGTACTGACATTGTTGTGACTGAGTGTGTACTGGCACTGTTGTGACTGAGTGTGTACTGACACTGTTGTGGCTGAGTGTGTACTGACACTGTTGTGACTGAATGTGTACTGACATTGTTGTGACTGAGTGTGTACTGACATTGTTGTGACTGAGTGTGTACTGACAATGTTGTGACTGAGTGTGTACTGGCACTGTTGTGACTGAGTGTGTACTGACACTGTTGTGGCTGAGTGTGTACTGACACTGTTGTGACTGAATGTGTACTGACATTGTTGTGACTGAATGTGTACTGACATTGTTGTGACAGTGTGTACTGACATTGTTGTGGCTGAGTGTGTACTGACATTGTTGTGACTGAGTGTGTACTGACATTGTTGTGACTGAGTGTGTACTGGCATTGTTGTGACTGAGTGTGTACTGGCATTGTTGTGGCTGAGTGTGTACCAGGCACTGTTGTGACCAAATGTGTACTGACACTGTTGTGACTGAGTGTGTACTGACATTGTTATGACTGAGTGTGTACTGACACTGTTGTGACTGAGTGTGTATTGACATTGTTATGACTGAGTGTGTACTGACACTGTTGTGACTGAGTGTGTACTGACATTGTTATGACTGAGTGTGTACTGACACTGTTGTGACTGAGTGTGTACTGACATTGTTGTGACTGAGTGTGTACTGACACTGTTGTGACTGAGTGTGTACTGACACTGTTGTGACTGAATGTGTACTGACATTGTTATGACTGAGTGTGTACTGACATTGTTATGACTGAATGTGTACTGACACTGTTGTGACTGAGTGTGTACTGACATTGTTATGACTGAATGTGTACTGACACTGTTGTGACTGAGTGTGTACTGACATTGTTATGACTGAGTGTGTACTGACACTGTTGTGACTGAGTGTGTACTGACATTGTTGTGACTGAGTGTGTACTGACACTGTTGTGACTGAGTGTGTACTGACACTGTTGTGACTGAATGTGTACTGACACTGTTGTGACCAAATGTGTACTGGCATTGTTGTGACTGAGTGTGTACTGACAATGTTTGACTGGATACATAAACCCACCTGAGACTTGGGTTTGATCGTGGTGGACTCCGGCACATTCAGCAGGACTTCCTTCTTCTTGGTGTTCCAGAAAGTGGAGATCAGACGGGGCATCTGTCAGACACGTCACACAACACATAACCATTCTGTTGTATTATAATCAAACCTCTCAGACACGTCACACAACCATTCTGTTACACAGGTTCTATTGTATTATAATCACACCTGATAGATGGACAGACAGACAGACAGATCAACATTCACATTAGACAATCTTATAAATGAAACCATCATTCAGGATTGTCAATATCACAGATGCACAATGACCAAAAGTTGTCAATCTTGCAGGCAGACAAATGATCCCATGGATTGACTACCTCACAGATGCATCATGATTGAGACGACAGACAATCTCACAGACAGACAAGGGTATCTATTCTCTTTTCTCATGATTGAGATGATAATCTCACAGACAGACAGGCAAGGAAATATTTGTATCAGAGAATGTTTGTCAGAGAATGTTTGTGTCAGAGAATGTTTGTGTCAGAGAATGTTTGTGTCAGAGAATGTTTGTGCTAGAGAATGTTTGTGCTAGAGAATGTTTGTGCTAGAGAATGTTTGTGTCAGAGAATGTTTGTGTCAGAGAATAGTTGTATCAGACAATGTTTGTGTCAGACAATGTTTGTGTCAGAGATTGTTGGTACTAATTAACATGTATACAAATAAAAAAAAACACCTGCTTGCAAGCCTCGAAGTAAGCTCCGACAGTATTAGCTCTGACACAGAAACCACTCGTCTGTCTGTAAGCATAACAGCGCACCAAATCTTTTTGTGGAGAATCCTCATTGAGGCCTGTTCAATCAATGAAATATCAAACAGAAGTTTAGAAATGAGACCAGACATACTCCATTCTGTTCCCTGACATATAGACACGGTGACCAAACTATCCCTGGAATAACTGGAGGTAACTGGCAGAGATTTACACAGCGAGACCAAACTATCCCTGGAATAACTGGAGGTAACTGGCAGAGATTTACACAGCGAGACCAAACTATCCCTGGAATAACTGGAGGTAACTGGCAGAGATGTACACAGCGAGATCAAACTATCCCTGGAATAACTGGAGGTAACTGGCAGAGATTTACACAGCGAGACCAAACTATCCCTGGAATAACTGGAGGTAACTGGCAGAGATTTACACAGCGAGACCAAACTATCCCTGGAATTACTGCAGGTAACTGGCAGAGATTTAAACAGCAAGACCAAACTATCCCTGGAATAACTGGAGGTAACTGGCAGAGATTTACACAGCAAGACCAAACTATCCCTGGAATAACTGGAGGTAACTGGCAGAGATTTACACAGCGAGACCAAACTATCCCTGGAATAACTGGAGGTAACTGGCAGAGATTTACACAGCGAGACCAAACTATCCCTGGAATAACTGGAGGTAACTGGCAGAGATTTACACAGCGAGACCAAACTATCCCTGGAATAACTGCAGGTAGAACAGAGTGTAGCAAGGAGAAGAACAATTCTAGAATAGAGTGTAGCAAGCAGAAGCACAATTCTAGAATAGAGTGTAGCAAGAAGTACAGTTCTAGAATAGTGTAGCAAGCAGAAGACCAATTCTAGAATAGAGTGTAGCAAGCAGATGAACAATTCTAGAATAGAGTGTAGCAAGGAAATGAACAATTCTAGAATAGAGTGTAGCAAGGAGAAGAAAAATTATAGAATAGAGTGTAGCAAGTAGAAGAACAATTATATAATAGAGTGTAGCAAGGAGAAGAAAAATTTTAGAATAGAGTGTAGCAAGCAGAAGACAATTCTAGAATAGAGCGTAGCAAGGAGAAGAACAATTCTAGAATAGAGTGTAGCAAGCAGAAGAACAATTCTAGAATAGAGTGTAGCAAGGAGAACAATTCTAGAATAGAGTGCAGCAAGGAGACGAACAGTTCTAGAATAGAGTGTAGCAAGGAGAAGAACAGTTCTAGAATAGAGTGTAGCAAGCAGAAGAGCAACACTGACAGTTAAGAAGAACCTGTCAGAAAACTGACTCATAACCTGCACCACGTGCCAGAAAGTAAAATATTCTGGCCATATTCAGTCCAGTGGTGGGGGAGGGGGGACAGTGATAGACACAGGACTTGGAGAGCATAGTGATGGACACACGACTATTACAGTGTAGCTTATCAAAACTATCACTGGTGTAACAGTACACCGTGTCGTACACATGTGGACGCTGACGTAGATTCCCCTATCTTCGTTGCCTTGTTTCACAGCAATTAGTTTGCTTCTTCTGGCCGCTTAGTAGAGTATTCACGTTGTAAAGAGTCCCATGTAGAAATCCCTACTCTTGCCTTCATATGCTAATTCAAACTTTCATTCCATGACGAAAATTACGCCAATGTAAAAACTTCATAATTTTAATTCAGAAACCTTCTTCATAATCGCCACAGCAGCACAAACAATGTTTATACATTAAGATTATATTAATACATATCATATCATACCTTCACATTCCATATCTGTGGAATTAGTTTAAGAACTGGAGAGTCACCTTGAATGTCTTCTCAGTCAGAGTCATCCTGACTTTGGTTACTACGACTATGCGACAGTTTCCCAAACTTGAAATATCCTCAACAAATCATCGGCTTCTATCAAGTATATACCTTCATGGTGCGATTCATTAACAACACAGCTCAACCCTAAGATCTGATAGTGGTAAAATTAGCTGGACCGCTTCTATACGCATCCTTGATCTTCTCCTTCAACTTGCTTGCTCCCCTTCGTTGGTAATCATCATAATGTTGCCTTGTTATTGTTGCCGTCATTATTGCCCGTAACTACCCTTAACAATGCCACGTAGTACTCTTTTGTGCGTTCTCGTGCACAATATTTACTTCTTCATCAAACTTCCCCATTTATAAGTTTGCAACAATATTATCTTTCTTCCATTAACTCTCCCCCATCACCTATTCTGATACACTGGTCAGTGACACAAACTTGGGTAATATAACAAAACTATGACCGGTCAGTGACACAAACTTGGGTAATATAACAAAACTATGACCGGTCAGTGACACAAACTTGGGTAATATAACAGAACTATGACAGGTCAGTGACACAAACTTGGGTAATATAACAAAACTATGAAAGGTCAGTGACACAAACTTGGGTAATGTAACAAAACTATCACCACTGGTCAGTGTGCTACTTACCAAAACTATCACTGGTCAGTGAGAGAAACTTGACAGAATTCATGAGATCACTCTCAGACTCAGCTGCAAAGTCCACAAGATCTGAAACACATTGGTACTTGAACATATCACATGTACACAAGATCTGAAACATTGGTACTTGAACATATCACATGTACACAAGATCTGAAACATTTTGTTACTTGAACATATCACATGTACACAAGATCTGAAACATTGGTACTTGAACATATCACATGTACACAAGATCTGAAACATTGGTACTTGAACATATCACATGTACACAAGATCTGAAACACATTGTTACTTGAACATATCACATGTACACAAGATCTGAAACACATTGTTACTTGAACATATCACATGTACACAAGATCTGAAACATTGGTACTTGAACATATCACATGTACACAAGATCTGAAACATTGGTACTTGTAACATATCACATGTACACAAGATCTGAAACACATTGTTACTTGAACATATAACATGTACACAAGATCTGAAACACATTGTTACTTGAACATATCACATGTACACAAAATCTGAAACATTGGTACTTGAACATATCACATGTACACAAGATCTGAAACATTGGTACTTGAACATATCACATGTACACAAGAGGTGAAACATTGGTACTTGAACATATCACATGTACACAAGATCTGAAACATTGGTACTTGAACATATCACATGTACACAAGATCTGAAACACACTGTTACTTGAACATATCACATGTACACAAAATCTGAAACACGTTACTTGAACAAATCACACGTACACAAAATCTGAAACACATTCTTACTTGAACATATCACATGTACACAAAATCTGAAACAAATTGTTACTTGAACATATCACATATACACAAGATCTGAAACATTGTTACTTGAACATATCACATGTACACAAGATCTGAAACATTGGTACTTGAACAAATCACATGTACAGAAGACCTGAAACATTGGTATTTGATCATATCACATGTACACAAAATATGAAACATTGGTATTTGAACATATCACATGTACACAAGATCTGAAACATTGGTACTTGAACATATCACATGTACACAAGATCTGAAACATTGGTACTTGAACATATCACATGTACACAAGATCTGAAACATTGGTACTTGAACATATCACATGTACACAAGATCTGAAACACATTGTTACTTGAACATATCACATGTACACAAGATCTGAAACACATTGTTACTTGAACATATCACATGTACACAAGATCTGAAACATTGGTACTTGAACATATCACATGTACACAAGATCTGAAACACATTGTTACTTGAACATATAACATGTACACAAGATCTGAAACACATTGTTACTTGAACATATCACATGTACACAAAATCTGAAACATTGGTACTTGAACATATCACATGTACACAAGATCTGAAACATTGGTACTTGAACATATCACATGTACACAAGATCTGAAACATTGGTACTTGTAACATATCACATGTACACAAGATCTGAAACACATTGTTACTTGAACATATAACATGTACACAAGATCTGAAACACATTGTTACTTGAACATATCACATGTACACAAAATCTGAAACATTGGTACTTGAACATATCACATGTACACAAGATCTGAAACATTGGTACTTGAACATATCACATGTACACAAGAGGTGAAACATTGGTACTTGAACATATCACATGTACACAAGATCTGAAACATTGGTACTTGAACATATCACATGTACACAAGATCTGAAACACACTGTTACTTGAACATATCACATGTACACAAAATCTGAAACACGTTACTTGAACAAATCACACGTACACAAAATCTGAAACACATTCTTACTTGAACATATCACATGTACACAAAATCTGAAACAAATTGTTACTTGAACATATCACATATACACAAGATCTGAAACATTGTTACTTGAACATATCACATGTACACAAGATCTGAAACATTGGTACTTGAACAAATCACATGTACAGAAGACCTGAAACATTGGTATTTGATCATATCACATGTACACAAAATATGAAACATTGGTATTTGAACATATCACATGTACACAAGATCTGAAACATTGGTACTTGAACATATCACATGTACACAAGATCTGAAACATTGGTACTTGGACATATCACATGTACACAAGATCTGAAACACATTGGTACTTGAACATATCACATGTACACAAGATCTGAAACATTGGTACTTGAACATATCACATGTACACAAGAGGTGAAACATTGGTACTTGAACATATCACATGTACACAAGATCTGAAACATTGGTACTTGAACATATCACATGTACACAAGATCTGAAACACACTGTTACTTGAACATATCACATGTACACAAAATCTGAAACACGTTACTTGAACAAATCACACATACACAAAATCTGAAACACATTGTTACTTGAACATATCACATGTACACAAGATCTGAAACATTGGTACTTGAACAAATCACATGTACAGAAGATCTGAAACATTGGTATTTGATCATATCACATGTACACAAAATATGAAACATTGGTATTTGAACATATCACATGTACACAAGATCTGAAACATTGGTACTTGAACATATCACATGTACACAAGATCTGAAACATTGGTACTAGGACATATCACATGTACACAAAATATGAAAGATTGGTACTCAAACACATCACATGCACACAAGATCTGAAACATTGGTACTCGAACACATCACATGTACACAAGATCTTAAACACATTGGTACTTGAACATATCACATGTACACAAGATCTTAAACATTGGTACTTGGACATATCACATGCACACAAGATCTGAAACATTGGTACTTGAACATATCACATGTACACAAGATCTGAAACATTGGTACTTGCACATATCACATGTACACAAAATATGAAACATTAATACTTGGACATATCATATGTACACAAAATATGAAACATTGGTACTTGAACATATCACATGTACACAAGATCTGAAACATTGGTACTTGAACATATCACAGGTACACAAGATCTGAAACACATTGTTACTTGACCATATCACATATACACAAAATCTTAAACATTGGTACTTGAACATATCACATGTACACAAGAGGTGAGACATTGGTACTTGAACATATCACATGTACACAAGATCTGAAACATTGGTACTTGAACATATCACATGTACACAAGATCTGAAACACACTGTTACTTGAACATATCACATGTACACAAAATCTGAAACACGTTACTTGAACAAATCACACGTACACAAAATCTGAAACACATTCTTACTTGAACATATCACATGTACACAAAATCTGAAACAAATTGTTACTTGAACATATCACATATACACAAGATCTGAAACATTGTTACTTGAACATATCACATGTACACAAGATCTGAAACATTGGTACTTGGACATATCACATGTACAGAAGACCTGAAACATTGGTATTTGATCATATCACATGTACACAAAATATGAAACATTGGTATTTGAACATATCACATGTACACAAGATCTGAAACATTGGTACTTGAACATATCACATGTACACAAGATCTTAAACATTGGTACTTGGACATATCACATGTACACAAGATCTGAAACACATTGGTACTTGAACATATCACATGTACACAAGATCTGAAACATTGGTACTTGAACATATCACATGTACACAAGAGGTGAAACATTGGTACTTGAACATATCACATGTACACAAGATCTGAAACATTGGTACTTGAACATATCACATGTACACAAGATCTGAAACACACTGTTACTTGAACATATCACATGTACACAAAATCTGAAACATTGGTACTTGAACAAATCACACGTACACAAAATCTGAAACACATTGTTACTTGAACATATCACATGTACACAAGATCCGAAACATTGGTACTTGAACAAATCACATGTACAGAAGATCTGAAACATTGGTATTTGATCATATCACATGTACACAAAATATGAAACATTGGTATTTGAACATATCACATGTACACAAGATCTGAAACATTGGTACTTGAACATATCACATGTACACAAGATCTGAAACATTGGTACTTGGACATATCACATGTACACAAAATATGAAAGATTGGTACTCAAACACATCACATGCACACAAGATCTGAAACATTGGTACTCGAACACATCACATGTACACAAGATCTTAAACACATTGGTACTTGAACATATCACATGTACACAAGATCTTAAACATTGGTACTTGGACATATCACATGTACACAAGATCTGAAACATTGGTACTTGCACATATCACATGTACACAAAATATGAAACATTAATACTTGGACATATCATATGTACACAAAATATGAAACATTGGTACTTGAACATATCACATGTACACAAGATCTGAAACATTGGTACTTGAACATATCACAGGTACACAAGATCTGAAACACATTGTTACTTGACCATATCACATATACACAAAATCTTAAACATTGGTACTTGGACATATCACATGCACACAAGATCTGAAACATTGGTACTTGAACATATCACATGTACACAAGATCTGAAACATTGGTACTTGTACATATCACATGTACACAAAATATGAAACATTAATACTTGGACATATCATATGTACACAAAATATGAAACATTGGTACTTGAACATATCACATGTATACAAGATCTTAAACATTGTTACTTGAACATATCACATGTACACAAAATCAATCAATCATACCACAGATGCTGAAACAACATATTCAATCAAACATACCATACACAGTCGACTTCTTTACCTTTCCTTTTTTCGACTGCGACATCACTTCCTGGACTGGCCATGTCTGTGTCTTCCTTCGGGCGATCACGAACATACACAGACATCTGTTTCTGGACCACCAGCGGAAGCAACTCTCCTTGTATGGAACTAATGTTTCTGTAGAGAACAACAAACACTGAATGACTTCCAGGATCCTTCACTTGACAAGAAATCCTAATGTCACAGTGAAGATACATAAAACCATCACTGTGCTGTTCTCTCTTCCACTGACCAGACTGTGTGGAGTCAGTAAACAAATGGGTACCAAATGTGGAGTCAGTAAACAAACGGGTACCAAATGTGGAGTCAGTAAACAAATGGGTACCAAATGTGGAGTTAGTAAACAAACGGGTACCAAATGTGGAGTCAGTAAACAAATGGGTACCAAATGTGGAGTCAGTAAACAATCGGGTACTACATGTGGAGTCAGTAAACAAACGGGTACCAAATGTGGAGTAATTAAACAAACGGGTACCAAATGTGGAGTCAGTAAACCTGATGGTGTCATCATCACAGACAGCTATCAAAGAAGGGAGGGGGGGGGGGGGGGGAAAGGGGGTCACCTGCTTGTCCCATTATCACAAACAATGGTCACCAGATGTCATTACATGCCAATGAAACAACTCCTATCCCAGATAGTTATTAGTTATCTTCCCCTGGCCCTAAAACCGGCACTTGAAGAAACAACCACATCACATGGGAGTTAATATTATACACACTATACTTCCCTAATTCACACACACACATATATATATATACACGCTCAAACATATATACATACACCCATACAAGAGATACAGCATGCAGGGCGATGCGCTACCTTCTTGATTTTCCAACCACGAGGGACAGAATACAAATTTGCTGAGCACGTGCATATCTCAGAGTCAACGCAAACACACAATATCCACTGCATAGCGAGATTAAGAAGGTAAAGGGCAGCAGGTTAAAAAGAGGAAAGTCGTGGATGGTTCAAGCCGAAGACATTCTTCAGCAGGTGTGTTCACTTGAGGACTTAGAACCTGGCGAGGAGTGGGTACAAATGCCAACAGTTCTGTATATCCTTTTCAGTGTGCATCCAACTTGGCGATGACTGTGAATCTACAATCATGATCAGGCTGCGAGAACAGCAAGTTAAAAGAGGTGTGGCCAAACAAGAACAGTAGGCAGGAAGCCAACGAAGATTAATAAACTTAACACAGAACTGGTGTCGTGAGCCGCTACATGCTGCAGGATTTGCGGAGGAGGGGGATCCAAGCACTTATGGACTGAATGGTTCGATGTGCGATGAGAATGATCTGTCAACTAACTAACTAACTAACCTATACAAACACACAAACACAAGCCAACTGACAATAGTTTGCAAGACTTTGACATGCAGTGAGGTGACACTTACGGTCTCTCCTTGAGGTACTTGATGACATATTTGTTGATGAGGTAGGCATGGCAGTCGGTCCATGTACTTTGCAACCGTGTGCAGGGAAACCTGGACAAAATAAATACTTGACATGAAATGCCCCATCACAGGTAAGTTTCTACAACCGTTGACATGAAATGCCCCATCACAGGTAAGTTTCTACAACCGTTGACATGAAATGCCCCATCACAGGTAAGTTTCTACAACCGTTGACATGAAATGCCCCATTACAGGTAAGTTTCTACAACTGATGACATAAACTATCTCTGACATTTTTATTACTCTTTCCTTTGCCTTTCTAACTGGGAAGTTGAGCTAAACTAGAGTCTTGTTTAGTTATTCCTCTATCCTGTGATATAAATCTGACAGTCTTTCCTCTATCCTGTGATATAAAGCTACCTGACAGTCTGTCCTCTTCCTCTATCCTGTGATATAAAGCTACCTGATAGTCTTTCCTCTATCTTGTGATATAAAGCTACCTTAGTATTTCCTCTATCCTGTGATATAAAGCTACCTGACAGTCTTTCCTCTATCCTGTGATATAAAGTTACCTGTCCTCTTCCTCTATCCTGTGATATAAAGCTACCTGACAGTCTTTCCTCTATCCTGTGATATAAAGCTACCTGACAGTCTGTCCTCTTCCTCTATCCTGTGATATAAAGTTACCTGATAGGCTTTCCTCTATCCTGTGATATAAAGCTACCTGACAGCCTGTCCTCTTCCTCTATCCTGTGATATAAAGCTACCTGACAGGCTTTCCTCTATCCTGTGATATAAAGCTACCTGACAGGCTTTCCTCTATCCCAGTGTTTCCCAACGTGGGGCCCACGCCCCACAGGGGGGCAATTTGACTGTTAAGGGGGGCAATTCGAAAATGGAAGGAATCGGCTGAATATAACAAAACGGGGAGACTTGAGACTGAAGTTAACTAAATTGGAACCTGACATAAGATCTCTTTGCAGCAAGCATCAAGCGCAAGGATCTCACTAAATTTAAATAATAAATAATTACTAATAATTAAAATAATATAGAAAAATCTTTCATTAAAATTATTTTGTACTTGAATTTCAGTTCTCCATTATATGTTTTGAAAATTTACTTACTGTGTTTGCTCAATAATTACCTAGTGATTTCTTCCTAAAACCTATCATTCAAGTTTCTTTAGTGAACATTTCAATTTTTGAATATTAAAAATAATGTATATGTTGAGGGGGGGGGGGGGGGGCATGGGGCGGGGGAGGGGGGCAATATGAATTTTAGAAAGGCTTAAGTGGGGCATGGTACAAAAAAGGTTGGGAAACACTGCTCTATCCTGTGATAAAAAGCTACCTGACAGGCTTTCCTCTATCCTGTGATAAAAAGCTACCTGACAGGCTTTCCTCTATCCTGTGATATAAAGCTACCTGACAGGCTTTCCTCTATCCTGTGATATAAAGCTACCTGACAGTCTGTCCTCTTCCTCTATCCTGTGATATAAAGCTACCTGACAGTCTGTCCTCTTACTCTACCCTGTGATATAAAGCTACCTGACAGGCTTTCCTCTATCCTGTGATATAAAGCTACCTGACAGGCTTTCCTCTATCCTGTGATATAAAGCTACCTGACAGTCTGTCCTCTTCCTCTATCCTGTGATATAAAGCTACCTGACAGTCTGTCCTCTTCCTCTACCCTGTGATATAAAGCTACCTGACAGGCTTTCCTCTATCCTGTGATATAAAGCTACCTGACAGTCTGTCCTCTTCCTCTATCCTGTGATATAAAGCTACCTGACAGTCTGTCCTCTTACTCTACCCTGTGATATAAAGCTACCTGACAGGCTTTCCTCTATCCTGTGATATAAAGCTACCTGACAGGCTTTCCTCTATCCTGTGATATAAAGCTACCTGACAGTCTGTCCTCTTCCTCTATCCTGTGATATAAAGCTACCTGACAGTCTGTCCTCTTCCTCTACCCTGTGATATAAAGCTACCTGACAGGCTTTCCTCTATCCTGTGATATAAAGCTATCTGACAGTCTGTCCTCTTCCTCTATCCTGTGATATAAAGCTACCTGACAGTCTTTCCTCTATCCTGTGATATAAAGCTACCTGACAGTCTTTACAAAATCCATTTGACAATGTTTTTTTTCCCCTATGTAAATGTAACATGCACATTTGATGAATGAAAGATGAGTGATTGAAAGGGCCGAATGTAAGATGGGCCTGCACGCCCAATTTGTTACCCTTTTAAAATAAAGTTTGTTCGTTCGTTCTTTCCTCTATCCTGAGAAATAAAGCTATTTTAGTCTTTCCTCTATCCTGTGATATAAAGCTACCTGCCAGGCTTTCCTCTATCCTGTGATATAAAGCTACCTGCCAGGCTTTCCTCTATCCTGTGATATAAAGCTACATGCCAGGCTTTCCTCTATCCTGTGATATAAAGCTACCTGCCAGGCTTTCCTCTATCCTGTGATATAAAGCTACCTGTCAGTATTATTTAGTCTTGTTTTCTTCTATCCTGCTGTGCAGAGGTCTCTTATAATATTTATTTCTCCCGTGTCTGTCTTTGTGTCTGTCTTTGTGTCTGTCTTTGTGTCTGTCTTTGTGTCTGTCTTTGTGTCTGTCTTTGTGTCTGTCTTTGTGTCTGTCTTTGTGTCTGTCTTTGTGTCTGTCTTTGTGTCTGTCTTTGTGTCTGTCTTTGTGTCTCTCTTTGTGTCTGTCTGTCCCTCTTTCACATAGTCTTCATTTACTGACCAATGAGACAGTTCTTGACTTTGCAGGAGCGTCTATCTCCCTTGAAACTCCTTGATCTATCACAAAACTCCCTGATTTATCACAAATCTATCACAAAACTCCCTGATCTATCATAAATCTCCCTGGCCTATCACAAAACTCCCTAATCTACCATGAAACTACCAGATCTACCATAAAACTCCCTAATATCCCAAGAAACTATGTGATATCCCATGAAACTATGTGATCTATCACAAAACTTTATGATATAACATGAACTCTATGATCTACCATGGAACTCCCTGATCTACCATAAAAATGCCTTCATGTACTAAATATAATTGCACTGACTATCTAGCACCCATAGATACACAGACACACATACACAGACACACATACACAGACACACCCATGCAGCCACACAAAGACATAGATACACAGACACACCCATGCAGCCACACAAAGACATAGATACACAGACACAGATACACAGACACACCCATGCAGCCACACAAACAAAGACATAGATACACAGACACACCCATGCAGCCACACAAACAAAGACATAGATACACAGACACACCCATGCAGCCACATAAACAAAGACATAGATACACAGACACAAATACACAGATACACAGACACACCCATGCAGCCACATAAACAAAGACATAGATACACAGACACAAATACACAGACACACCCATGCAGCCACACAAACAAAGACATAGATACACAGACACAAATACACAGACACACCCATGCAGCCACACAAACAAAGACATAGATACACAGACACACCCATGCAGCCACATAAACAAAGACATAGATACACAGACACAAATACACAGACACAGATACACAGACACACACATGCAGCCACATAAACAAAGACATAGATACACAGACACAAATACACAGACATAGATACACAGACACAAATACACAGACACACCCATGCAGCCACACAAACAAAGACATAGATACACAGACACAAATACACAGACACAGATACACAGACACACCCATGCAGCCACACAAACAAAGACATAGATACACAGACACAAATACACAGACACACCCATGCAGCCACATAAACAAAGACAGATACACAGACACAAATACACAGACACACCCATGCAGCCACATAAACAAAGACATAGATACACAGACACAAATACACAGACACAAATACACAGACATAGATACACAGACACAAATACACAGACACACCCATGCAGCCACATAAACAAAGACAGATACACAGACACAAATACACAGACACACCCATGCAGCCACATAAACAAAGACATAGATACACAGACACAGATACACAGACACACCCATGCAGCCACACAAACAAAGACATAGATACACAGACATAGATACACAGACATAAATACACAGACACAGATACACAGACACAAACAAGTACACAGACACAAATACACAGACACAAATACACAGACACAGATACACAGACACACCCATGCAGCCACACAGACACATACACAGACACAGTGACAGTTCTCACCTGTCTAGAAACTTCCTCGTGAAGAAGACAAACTCGTCCTCCATGTCAATCTGAGCCTTCCAGTACAAGAGGTGGTCCATGTTGCTGGACTCAAAGCCCATGGAGATCTTCTCGGCTGCTCCACCCACAGACATATCCATGGAAGAGAGCACACGAGACAATTTGTGAATGAGAACACGGCAACAGCTCCACATGTCAGTAATACTACACACTATGATCTACGACTTGACAGAAGGGGCATCTGATCACCAGAAGTAGTCCTAACCACATGTTATGGCCTCTTTATCTCTCTATAACCATCTATCAGTTTCTACAATCATTTACAATATATAAGTATCTATATTAAAAAAGTAGCCTGAAAGAACACGAACCTATATAAAATGGGTAAGCTGAAGAACATGTACCTATATAAAATTAGTAGCCTGAAAGAACTTGTGCCTAACGAACAAACAAACTTTATTTTCAAAGGGTAACATATTGGGCAAGCAGGCCCGTCTTACATTCGGCCCGTCCAATCACTCATCTTTCATTCATCAATAGTGCATGATACATTCACATAGGAAAATAAAATTGTCAAATGAATATTGTAAGCATAAACAATGCATATTACCATGTTATGAGACACATCCCCCACCCACCCACATATTCCCCACCCACACACATACCCCCAGGCACACATACATGCCCACACCCACATATATCTCCCCAACCACCCACACATCCCCACCCACCCATCCCATAACAAACACTCACCCACCCACACACCCCCAACCACATAAACCCAACCACCCAGTCAAACACACATCCTCCAACGACACATCCCCCCGCATTTACCCACACACACATCTCACCCACACATCTCCACTTACACACATCCCCTCATAACCTATATCAAACGAGTAGTCTGAAAGAACATGTACCTATATAAAACGAGTAGCCTGAAAGAACTTGTGCACTCACTCACCTGCTGAGTGTTTCTGTTTGGACTTGAAGCCGGGTACCGGAGTGTCTGCCAGGATGGAGGAGGGCAGCTGTGAGAGCATGACGGTCATGGAAGAGTTGTACTTGCGGTGGACCAGCATCAGGTCTTGGAGTTTGCAGTCAGAGATCAGGTCACAGCTGACCACTAAGGCTGTTGTCTGTGGGACACAAACTGTCTACAGTCATGTGTGGGACACAAACTGTCTACAGTCATGTGTGGGACACAAGTTGTCTACAGTCATGTGTGGGACACAAACTGTCTACAGTCATGTGTGGGGCACAAGTTGTCTACAGTCATGTGTGGGACACAAGTTGTCTACAGTCATGTGTGGGATACAAGTTGTCTACAGTCATGTGTGGGACACAAACTGTCTACAGTCATGTGTGGGACACAAGTTGTCTGCAGTCATGTGTGGGACACAAGTTGTCTACAGTCATGTGTGGGATACAAGTTGTCTACAGTCATGTGTGGGACACAAACTGTCTACAGTCATGTGTGGGACACAAGTTGTTTATAGTCATGTGTGGGACACAAGTTGTCTACAGTCATGTGTGGGACACAAAATGTCTACAGTCATGTGTGGGACACAAACTGTCTACAGTCATGTGTGGGACACAAACTGTCTACAGTCATGTGTGGGACACAAGTTGTCTATAGTCATGTGTGGGACACAAGTTGTCTATAGTCATGTGTGGGACACAAGTTGTCTATAGTAATGTGTGGGACACAGGTTGTCTATAGTCATGTGAGGGACACAAGTTGTCTATAACCATGTGTGGGACACAAGTTGTCTATAACCATGTGTGGGACACAAGTTGTCTACAGTCATGTGTGGGACACATGTTGTCTATAGTCATGTGTGGGACACAAGTTGTCTAGTCATGTGTGGGACACAAGTTGTCTATAGTCATGTGAGGGACACAAGTTGCTATAACCATGTGTGGGACACAAGTTGTCTATAACCATGTGTGGGACACAAGTTGTCTATAGTCATGTGTGGGACACAAGTTGTCTACAGTCATGTGTGGGACACAAGTTGTCTACAGTCATGTGAGGGACACAAGTTGTCTATAACCATGTGTGGGACACAAATTGTCTATAGTCATGTGTGGGACACAAGTTATCTATAGTCATGTGAGGGACACAAGTTGTCTATAACCATGTGTGGGACACAAGTTGTCTATAACCATGTGTGGGACACAAGTTGTCTACAGTCATGTGAGGGACACAAGTTGTCTATAACCATGTGTGGAACACAAGTTGTCTATAACCATGTGTGGGACACAAGTTGTCTATAGTCATGTGTGGGACACAAGTTATCTATAGTCATGTGAGGGACACAAGTTGTCTATAACCATGTGTGGGACACAAGTTGTTTATAACCATGTGTGGGACACAAACTGTCTATAACCATGTGTGGGACACAAGTTGTCTACAGTCATGTGTGGGACACAAGTTGTCTACAGTCATGTGTGGGACACAAGTTGTCTATAACCATGTGTGGGACACAAGTTATCTATAGTCGTGTGTGGGACACAAGTTGTCTATAACCATGTGTGGGACACAAGTTGTCTATAGTCATGTGTGGGACACAAGTTGTCTATAGTCATGTGTGGGACACAAGTTGTCTATAACCATGTGTGGGACACAAGTTGTCTATAGTCATGTGTGGGACACAAGTTGTCTATAACCATGTGGGCAACTACTTCACGTTACCTATAGCTAGTTGTGAGAATATCTGCAATGATTGATTGATCATTTAACTTCAATGACTGACTGATAAATTAACTGCAATGACTGACTGATAAATCAATGACAACAAATGATTGACCAATTAAATGCAATGATTAATCGATTAATTAATGTCAATGATTGATCGAACAATTAACAGAATTATTGACTGATCAGATAACCACCACCAACACCAGTGCACTTGGACATGCCTAAATGGGCCCTGTCCGTGTCAGCAGACGTCACTGGCTTGGGTGCTCCACTGTGATCACAGCTGGCACTGTCCGTGTCAGCAGACGTCACTGGCTTGGGTGCTCCACTGTGATCACAGCTGGCACTGTCCGTGTCAGCAGACGTCACCGGCTTGGGTGCTCCACTGTGATCACAGCTGGCACTGTCCGTGTCAGCAGACGTCACCGGCTTGGGTGCTCCACTGTGATCACAGCTGGCACTGTCCGTGTCAGCAGACGTCACTGGCTTGGGTGCTCCACTGTGATCACAGCTGGCACTGTCCGTGTCAGCAGACGTCACCGGCTTGGGTGCTCCACTGTGATCACAGCTGGCACTGTCCGTGTCAGCAGACGTCACCGGCTTGGGTGCTCCACTGTGATCACAGCTGGCACTGTCCGTGTCAGCAGACGTCACCGGCTTGGGTGCTCCACTGTGATCACAGCTGGCACTGTCCGTGTCAGCAGACGTCACCGGCTTGGGTGCTCCACTGTGATCACAGCTGGCACTGTCCGTGTCAGCAGACGTCACTGGCGTCTGTGCTGCATTGTGATCACAGCTGGCACTGCCACCAGTACCAGACAACATGCCACTATTATGTCATGGTGAGCATCTGTCAATCCAACTAGCGACCCACCTAACAACCATCCAATATCACAACCCCGATTTTCACAGGATGTTTTGTTGTGTCCAGCACTTGACCTTTGAACTGACCATCAGCCCCAACATCAGGTGTCAAGGCAGCTTAGAGTGAAACCTAAACCAGGAGATTCGCTGAAGTCCAGGGCTAGCAACCAGAAACAGCCCCCCCCCCCACTGTTATCTTTGCACTCACCCCCCCCCCCCCCCACTGTTATCTTTGCACTCACCCCCCACTGTTATCTTTGCACTCACCCCCCACTGTTATCTTTGCACTCACCCCCCACTGTTATCTTTGCACTCACCCCCCACTGTTATCTTTGCACTCACCCCCCCCCCCACTGTTATCTTTGCACTCACCCCCCACTGTTATCTTTGCACTCACCCCCCACTGTTATCTTTGCACTCAACCCCCACTGTTATCTTTGCACTCAACCCCCACTGTTATCTTTGCACTCACCCCCCCCCCCCCACTGTTATCTTTGCACTCAACCCCCACTGTTATCTTTGCACTCAACCCCCACTGTTATCTTTGCACTCACCCCCCACTGTTATCTTTGCACTCAACCCCCACTGTTATCTTTGCACTCAACCCCCACTGTTATCTTTGCACTCAACCCCCACATTTCGTCGTCTTTCTACACTGTCTTAACTGTCTCTCTGCAGTTCTCTTCCCCCCCCACCCCACCCAGAAGTAAGGCACATCATTTTGCCATTAATTTTCCTAGATTGCCATTTTATGTTACAGATGTCCCCCACAAATGTCACAACTTTGCCATTACATGTCATAACTTTGTCATTACATGTCAGAACTTCTCTATATGTCAAAACCGTGACATTAAATATGGAAACCACATCATTGTATGTCTCATTTTTGTCATTAACTGATTCACTGCCATGGGATGATCTATCATCTGAATTGAACTATCCAAAACTGCAGTGGTACCATTTATTGTCTGAATGTTTTATAGTGCGTTATTTGTTTCATTTCCCGAATCTTCCACAATTTTAGTGCCAGGTAAATGAAAATGTATACTGATTAAGTGAAATCTTTTAATAACTGTTACCCCTTTCTTCTAAATATATGTAACGAAAATCTAACATTATTATGATATTTTTAACCTCTTCCAAAAGTATCAATACAGAAGTGTTCCTTGTGCAATCCCTTTTTAATTTGATAATATATTTATATATCTGTTACTAATTTTTACATCATTACTGTGACACACTACTTCCTATTTACTGCCATCAATTTCCACTTTTTGTTTTGCAGTGAATCAGTTAAACATCGCAAACGCTAAATGCCATAACTGTCAACTGACGTAACTTTGCTATCAAGTGTCATAACACTGTCATGAACACAATAATTAAATGTCCTAACTCTGTCATGAACACAATCATTAAATGTCCTAACTCTGTCATGAACACAATCATTAAATGTCCTAACTCTGTCATGAACATAATCATTAAATGTCCCAACTCTGTCATGAACACAATCATTAAATGTCCTAACTCTGTCATGAATACAATCATTAAATGTCCCAACTCTGTCATGAACATAATCATTAAATGTCCTAACTCTGTCATGAACACAATCATTAAATGTTGTAAAGCTGTCATGAACACAATCATTAAATGTTCTAACTCTGTCATGAACACAATCATTAAATGTCCTAAGTCATGAACGCAGTCATTAAATGTCCTAACACTGTCATGAACATAATCATTAAATGTCCTAACTCTGTCATGAACACAATCATTAAATGTCGTAACTCTGTCATGAACACAATCATTAAATGTTGTAAAGCTGTCATGAACACAATCATTAAATGTCCTAACTCTGTCATGAACATAATCATTAGATGTTCTAACTCTGTCATGAACACAATCATTAAATGTCTTAACTCTTTCATGAACACAATCATTAGATGTCCTAACTCTGTCATGAACATAACCATTAGATGTCATAACGCTGTCATGAACACAATCATTAGATGTTGTAACACTGTCATGAACACAACCATTAAATGTTATAACTTTATTATACGTCATAAATGTTGCCACTGAAGGTCATAATTGTGGCATTAAGTCCAACCGTTAAATAATCAACAACAACAACAACAACAACAACAACAAAACATGACACAGAGATTAGAAAAGACAGAATGACGACACTAATACCCTGATTTTGTCCGCTATGTGACGGAGCGAGTCAGCGGTGCCCCAGTCCTCAGAATCTGGGATTCCCACCATCTCCAGTCGGGCTCCAATAGATCCGGCATCCACAGACAAGGCATTGTGGATCTGGTCTTGCCAGCTCTGTCTGGTGATCACAATGATGTCTGTAGAGGATGCCACATAAACAGACACCTGAGATCATCCAACACTAGTACAGTGCAACCCTTTTAAGACTAACTCACCAGGGACTTCAGAAATAGCTCTTCTTATCAGAAATTCCTCTTATAAGAGTTCAGGCATATAGTAATGCATTTACAACGTACAATAGAATATTGTTCTTCACAACAGAAATCCACCACATCCTAGATCGCCTTAACGATTTGCACTGTATATAACAGTTACTCTAATAAATAATAAAACATTTGAGACAGACACAAGTTGTAACACTTTCTCTCACAAATAATAACTGAGACAATCAGACACAAGTATATAACAGTTTCTCTCACAAATAACTGAGACAATCAGACATAAGTATATAACAGTTTCCCTCACAAATAACAACTGAGACAATCAGACATAAGTATATAACAGATTCTCTCACAAATAATAACTGAGACAATCAGACACAAGTATATAACAGTTTCTCTCACAAATAATAACTGAGACAATCAGACACATGTATATAAAAGTTTCACAAATAACAACTGAGACAATCAGACACAAGTATATAACAGTTTCTCTCACAAATAACAACTGAGACAATCAGACATAAGTATATAACAGATTCTCTCACAAATAATAACTGAGACAATCAGACACAAGTATATAACAGTTTCACAAATAATAACTGAGACAATCAGACACAAGTATATAACAGTTTCACAAATAATAACTGAGACAAGTATACAATAATTTCTCTCACAAATAACTGAGACAATCAGTATATAACAGATTCTTTCACAAATAATAACTGAGACAATCAGACACAAATATATAGCAGTTTCTCTCACAAATAATAACTGAGACAATCAGACACAAGTATATAACAGATTCTTTCACAAATAATAACTGAGACAATCAGACACAAGTATATAACAGTTTCACAAATAATAACTGAGGCAAGTATACAATAATTTCTCTCACAAATAACTGAGACAATCAGACATAAGTATATAACAGATTCTTTCACAAATAATAACTGAGGCAATCAGACACAAGTATATAACAGTTTCTCTCACAAATAATAACTGAGACAATCAGACACAAGTATATAACAGTTTCACAAATAATAACTGAGAAAACCAGACACCGGTATATAACAGTTTCTCAAATAATAACTGAGACAATCAGACACAAGTATATAACAGTTTCACAAATAATAACTGAGACAATCAGACACATGTATATAACAGTTTCTCTCACAAATAATAACTGAGACAATCAGACACAAGTATATAACAGTTTCACAAATAATAACTGAGACAAGTATACAATAATTTCTCTCACAAATAACTGAGACAATCAGTATATAACAGATTCTTTCACAAATAATAACTGAGACAATCAGACACAAGTATATAACAGTTTCTCTCACAAATAATAACTGAGACAATCAGACACCAGTATATAACAGTTTCACAAATAATAACTGAGACAATCAGACACAAGTATATAACAGTTTCTCTCACAAATAATAACTGAGACAATCAGACACAAGTATATAACAGTTTCACAAATAATAACTGAGACAATCAGACACAAGTATATAACAGTTTCACAAATAATAACTGAGACAAGTATACAATAATTTCTCTCACAAATAACTGAGACAATCAGTATATAACAGATTCTTTCACAAATAATAACTGAGACAATCAGACACAAGTATATAACAGTTTCTCTCACAAATAATAACTGAGACAATCAGACACAAGTATATAACAGTTTCACAAATAATAACTGAGACAATCAGACACAAGTATATAACAGTTTCACAAATAATAACTGAGACAATCAGACATAAATATATAACAGTTTCTCTCACAAATAATAACTGAGACAATCAGACACAAGTATATAACAGTTTCTCAAATAATAACTGAGACAATCAGACACAAGTATATAACAGTTTCTCAAATAATAACTGAGACAATCAGACACAAGTATATAACAGTTTCACAAATAATAACTGAGACAATCAGACACAAGTATATAACAGTTTCACAAATAATAACTGAGAATAGTATACAATAATTTCTCTCACAAATAACTGAGACAATCAGTATATAACAGATTCTTTCACAAATAATAACTGAGACAATCAGACACAAGTATATAACAGTTTCTCTCACAAATAATAACTGAGACAATCAGACACAAGTATATAACAGTTTCACAAATAATAACTGAGAAAACCAGACACCAGTATATAACAGTTTCACAAATAATAACTGAGACAATCAGACACAAGTATATAACAGTTTCTCTCACAAATAATAACTGAGACAATCAGACACAAGTATATAACAGTTTCACAAATAATAACTGAGACAATCAGACACAAGTATATAACAGTTTCACAAATAATAACTGAGACAAGTATACAATAATTTCTCTCACAAATAACTGAGACAATCAGTATATAACAGATTCTTTCACAAATAATAACTGAGACAATCAGACACAAGTATATAACAGTTTCTCTCACAAATAATAACTGAGACAATCAGACACAAGTATATAACAGTTTCACAAATAATAACTGAGACAATCAGACACAAGTATATAACAGTTTCACAAATAATAACTGAGACAATCAGACATAAATATATAACAGTTTCTCTCACAAATAATAACTGAGACAATCAGACACAAGTATATAACAGTTTCTCAAATAATAACTGAGGCAAGTATACAATAATTTCTCTCACAAATAACTGAGACAATCAGACATAAGTATATAACAGATTCTTTCACAAATAATAACTGAGGCAATCAGACACAAGTATATAACAGTTTCTCTCACAAATAATAACTGAGACAATCAGACACAAGTATATAACAGTTTCACAAATAATAACTGAGAAAACCAGACACCGGTATATAACAGTTTCTCAAATAATAACTGAGACAATCAGACACAAGTATATAACAGTTTCACAAATAATAACTGAGACAATCAGACACATGTATATAACAGTTTCTCTCACAAATAATAACTGAGACAATCAGACACAAGTATATAACAGTTTCACAAATAATAACTGAGACAAGTATACAATAATTTCTCTCACAAATAACTGAGACAATCAGTATATAACAGATTCTTTCACAAATAATAACTGAGACAATCAGACACAAGTATATAACAGTTTCTCTCACAAATAATAACTGAGACAATCAGACACCAGTATATAACAGTTTCACAAATAATAACTGAGACAATCAGACACAAGTATATAACAGTTTCTCTCACAAATAATAACTGAGACAATCAGACACAAGTATATAACAGTTTCACAAATAATAACTGAGACAATCAGACACAAGTATATAACAGTTTCACAAATAATAACTGAGACAAGTATACAATAATTTCTCTCACAAATAACTGAGACAATCAGTATATAACAGATTCTTTCACAAATAATAACTGAGACAATCAGACACAAGTATATAACAGTTTCTCTCACAAATAATAACTGAGACAATCAGACACAAGTATATAACAGTTTCACAAATAATAACTGAGACAATCAGACACAAGTATATAACAGTTTCACAAATAATAACTGAGACAATCAGACATAAATATATAACAGTTTCTCTCACAAATAATAACTGAGACAATCAGACACAAGTATATAACAGTTTCTCAAATAATAACTGAGACAATCAGACACAAGTATATAACAGTTTCTCAAATAATAACTGAGACAATCAGACACAAGTATATAACAGTTTCACAAATAATAACTGAGACAATCAGACACAAGTATATAACAGTTTCACAAATAATAACTGAGAATAGTATACAATAATTTCTCTCACAAATAACTGAGACAATCAGTATATAACAGATTCTTTCACAAATAATAACTGAGACAATCAGACACAAGTATATAACAGTTTCTCTCACAAATAATAACTGAGACAATCAGACACAAGTATATAACAGTTTCACAAATAATAACTGAGAAAACCAGACACCAGTATATAACAGTTTCACAAATAATAACTGAGACAATCAGACACAAGTATATAACAGTTTCTCTCACAAATAATAACTGAGACAATCAGACACAAGTATATAACAGTTTCACAAATAATAACTGAGACAATCAGACACAAGTATATAACAGTTTCACAAATAATAACTGAGACAAGTATACAATAATTTCTCTCACAAATAACTGAGACAATCAGTATATAACAGATTCTTTCACAAATAATAACTGAGACAATCAGACACAAGTATATAACAGTTTCTCTCACAAATAATAACTGAGACAATCAGACACAAGTATATAACAGTTTCACAAATAATAACTGAGACAATCAGACACAAGTATATAACAGTTTCACAAATAATAACTGAGACAATCAGACATAAATATATAACAGTTTCTCTCACAAATAATAACTGAGACAATCAGACACAAGTATATAACAGTTTCTCAAATAATAACTGAGACAATCAGACACAAGTATATAACAGTTTCTCAAATAATAACTGAGACAATCAGACACAAGTATATAACAGTTTCACAAATAATAACTGAGACAATCAGACACAAGTATATAACAGTTTCACAAATAATAACTGAGACAAGTATACAATAATTTCTCTCACAAATAACTGAGACAATCAGTATATAACAGATTCTTTCACAAATAATAACTGAGACAATCAGACACAAGTATATAACAGTTTCTCTCACAAATAATAACTGAGACAATCAGACACAAGTATATAACAGTTTCACAAATAATAACTGAGAAAACCAGACGCCGGTATATAACAGTTTCACAAATAATAACTGAGACAATCAGACACAAGTATATAACAGTTTCACAAATAATAACTGAGACAATCAGACACAAGTATATAACAGTTTCACAAATAATAACTGAGACAATCAGACACAAATATATAACAGTTTCTCTCACAAATAACAACTGAGACAATCAGACACAAGTATATAACAGTTTCACAAATAATAACTGAGACAATCAGACACAAGTATATAACAGTTTCACAAATAATAACTGAGAAAACCAGACACCGGTATATAACAGTTTCACAAATAATAACTGAGACAATCAGACACAAGTATATAACAGTTTCACAAATAATGACTGAGACAATCAGACACAAGTATATAACAGTTTCACAAATAATAACTGAGACAATCAGACACAAATATATAACAGTTTCCCTCACAAATAACAACTGAGACAATCAGACATAAGTATATAACAGATTCTCTCACAAATAATAACTGAGACAATCAGACACAAGTATATAACAGTTTCTCTCACAAATAACAAGACAGCTGAGACAATCAGACACAAGTATTTAACAGTTTTTCTCACAAAAGCAGTTTTTATCCACCAGGCCAAACGACTCTGCAGAGAAACCACCGATCTGCCAACAGTTGGTATCCCCCTGAAAACTATTCCAGAGCGACCTCCATGGAAAGATGAGCATAGACTGTCACTACAAATCCAGACAAAAGTGAGAGGAGTATTTGACAAGGAAGGAAGAACAGAACAGTGTACAGCGCAGAACAGCCACTCTAAGCTTCCTTTATGAAGAACACCCACAGGACCTCTGGATCAGAGTCTACACAAATGGGTCAGCACAAAATGCTGTTCGAAATGGAGGAGCGGGAGTGTACATAGAATACACACATAATACTAGGGACAAGGCCAGAGTACCAACAGGAAAGTACTGCCATAACTATGATTCTGAAATTGAGGCAATCAAGACAGCAACACAGAAATTACTAAATACCAGCCATGGTACACAACCTGTGATGCTATTGACAGATGCAAAATCAGTACTCGAGGCACTTCTGTCTGGGAAATTGCCAGTACTAAGGACACTTTCTGAATTTAGCAGTCAGCATAAGGTCACCATACAGTGGATACCATCCCACTGTGGAGTACCCGGAAACGACAAAGCTGATCGATTGGCTAAGAAAGGAGCAAAAGAATAACAGCCTGATGTGCCTGTTATATACCACCAAAAGAAAAGAATGATCAAATCAGTCAGAAAGCCACCAAAACCTGCTCAAGATGACTACCACATTATGGACAGACCAGAACAAGTCATTATTCTGCGCCTCAGAACAGGACACAATAGATTACGCAACCACATGTATACAAAATTAATGATTGGTGAATCAGCCATGTGCACATGTGGACTGGCTTCGCAGACAGCAAAGCACATAATCTAAGACTGCCCAAAATACAATATGTCTAGGCAAACCTTCTGGCCTAGAGAGACGACAGTGGAAGTTAAACTCTATGGACCGCTGAGTGAACTAAAAAAGAAAGTTAAATTCATACAAGAGACAACATTGCAGTTATAGACATATTTCAAGCAAACGAAAGAAGAAGAAGAAGAAGTTTCTCTCACAAATAACAACTGAGACAATCAGACACAAGTATATAACAGTTTCTCTCACAAATAACATCTGAGACAATCAGACACAAGTTTCTGCCAGGATGAGAATATATGAGAGAGAGAGAGAGAGAGAGAGAGAGAGAGAGAGAGAGAGAGAGAGAGAGAGAGAGAGAGAGATATATATATATATGAGCAAGATATACAGTAATTCCCATACCAGAAAACCCAGCCTTTTCTAGCGACTGAATTGGATACCAAATCATGGGGAAGCGCCCCACAGGAAGCAAAGCTTTCGGGCACTGGTTGGTGAGGTCTGTCATCCTGGATCCTGATCCTGCTGCCATGATGACAGCCGTACAGTCTCCTGGATTAGACATTGCTGGGATTATATAATCTGGGCTGGAGGCGAAATAATCTCCCCACGTTACTACCTCGGAACTGTTCTAACTGTACTATCTTTTATTATCTGAAATTAACACAAACAGAAGTGATGAAGATTCAATATGTGACAGTAAACTAAACTACGGCAACAAACTCTTAGATTGGTATATGTGACAGTAAACTAAACTACGGCAACAAACTCTTAGATTGGTATATGTGACAGTAAACTAAACTACGGCAACAAACTCTTAGATTGGTATATGTGACAGTAAACTAAACTACGGCAACAAACTCTTACATTGGTATATGTGACAGTAAACTAAACTACGGCAACAAACTCTTAGATTGGTATATGTGACAGTAAACTAAACTACGGCAACAAACTCTTAGATTGGTATATGTGACAGTAAACTAAACTACGGCAACAAACTCTTAGATTGGTATATGTGACAGTAAACTACGGCAACAAACTCTTAGACTGGTATATGTGACAGTAAACTAAACTGCGGCAACAAACTCTTAGACTGGTATATATATGTACTATTTTTTAATCATTTAACATGACGGAACATATGTTTGAAGTCAGTTTTTCATATCCGTCTATGACCCGTTTAAGACCAGACTGGTTGCGTGGAGGTAATGGACACACTGAAGAGTTCCAAAATCAGGGCAAACATGTGAATATTTTATACAGATACACCTTCACAAAAGTATGAATATCTTCACTTAGAATTGACATATAGACCTCAATGAGGTACCATTAGATTTTGTTTTTCAAGGTCAATCTTTCTGTGGTGGTCTCATGAGTAAATACTCAATATGAAAATCATGACTAAACCCGCTAATTATTTTAATTTTATACGTCGGAAAGTTTGAGAAATGCTACATAAACACCTGGTCAAGCTATTTACCATTGTCGTGTGGGGTAGACTCGAAATGCCTGTCTGTAACAATATTCGTGATCTAATCACTGACTACTAGTACTAGCAATGTCAGAGTTACCGAACTTTGCCCTGGGGGGGGGGGGGGGGGGGGAACCAACTCTGATAATTACAGCAGAAGTCCTTCTGCAATACTGCAAGCGTTTGCGGACGAGAAACTTTTTTCTCTTGAATTTCTTGAAGGTTATTTACGAATAGTAAGCTAATTTGTCTTATAACTCCTGTAGTTTAAACAAACCTTAACTTTTTGTTGCATTTTTGAATCCCCATTCAATTTTACATAAATGTGAAGAATTTCAACAATGCTGGTTTTTGCTAGCGTTCAGGAAAAAATATTTAGAACATGAAATTGAGATATGGCTGTTATAACACAAAATTCAAGATGGCGGCGCCCATACAAATAGTACTAAACTATAGCGGACCTGTATTTATTTATTACTAGAACTAGTAATTTAACTACTAAAATTAAACAAAATACAAGTGTCATTTGTAGTAGTAATTTATCTGTGTACTTGTATAATATTTCAGCATTTGACATAACTGAAAATAATTTTGAAACCCAGTTTTCAGACCTGTCTGTAAACCTGTAAGTAGTGTAAGGAGTACTTTTTTCTAAGCAGCGCAGCAGTACATAATTATTTAAATACAATACTGTAAAATAAGTTGTTTTTTTAAAACGTTAGTATTTAATTATTAATTGCTCACTTTTAGATACAGAACTTCTTCTTCTTCTTCGTTCATCCGGATTTTTTTTCGGATGTGACTGCATTGTGCCTGTTTACAGCAGAGCTGCGTTCTTGCGCCGTTAGGCCGACACATCCGACTTCTGCGGGCATTTGTTGACCGGGTTAACCTTCCCGGGGAGATACAGAACAGTTTAGTTTAGTTTCTAAACTAAAGGTCCTTTTAGTTTCTAAACTAATAGTAGTGTAATTATAGAGCAGAAGTAGAAATCAATAATTATTATTAGCAAAAGTGACTGTTTAATTATGCAGCAGTTACAAACTTATTTACTTACATTAATGCATGATATTTAATCAACAAAAGAAAGATGTCGCAATGCAATGGGTGCATCAAGACAATGTGAGTACATTTATATGAATTGTTCTTTCACTAATGACGAACATTTCACTAACGACGAACATTTCACATGACATTTATTTAATATAAAAGGGCAGCTATTTATAACTGTTAATTAAGGTAACAGCAGATACTATCGAAAAGTCTTAAAAGTCAAGTGCATTTTTCTCGGAGACTTGGAAACTCTCGTGCTTTGTGCGATGCTTTTGGCAGGCCACCCTGCAGAAAGAGACCGAGCCATATGGGATGCAATAAAGTCGATCATCTCGATCCTGTCAACATTCTATCGAAAGAGGAATGTGACTTTTACTTTCCTGTTACCAAAATGCACAATAAAGTATACATCTTGTCAGGTTTGTTAGCGATGCGACATACTTTTAATGAATAATAAACAATTGGCGGCCATTTTTAATTGTTAATTAGGTCAAAGCACATAATATAGAAAAATAGACACTACATCAAGTTAGGCCTCGCCGCCCCAGATGCAATGATATATGGGTCTATGTTGTCCGTTTAAAAATAAACAAGCCACAGTAATAGAAGGCAGAAGTTCTCAGCACCTAATTTTTTGGGCCGCGTTCAGCTGTGTTCAATTTACAAAGATGTTGTTACACTTCCGTGTTGTAGATTACGACACAAACAAAGTAATAACTCCGCTTAGAATTAACCTACAGTCTTCATTGAGATACCGTTGGATTCGTCTTGTCAAGCTGTATCCAACTGTCATTGTTTCATAAGTAAAAACACAACTTTTAAATATTGTCTATATATGCTACTAGTACTAGAGCCACTTTGTCTGCTAGTACTAGCAATGTCAGAGATATCGAACTTCCCGGCTGAGCCTGGCTTGGTTTTTCTTAATTTCGCGAACTTTTTGTTGCGTCCAACGATCACTTCCGGTTGTGACCATGTCCATCTAGATGTCAAATAAACGAAAGCAGCGTGGTACGATGAAAGGGGAAGTTATTCTGATATTTTCAGTATTGGTCCTTCTGCTGAGCATCAAAGTCTTGATGACGAGAAACTATTTTCTATTGCAGTTTTGGGATTATATTCACGAATAGTAAGGTAATTTGACTTATAACTCCTTGTAGATTAAAGAAAACTTAACTTTTTATTGCATTTTTTAATTCCCCGTTCAATTTTACATAAATGTGAAGAGTTGCAACATCCCCCTATTCGTACTTCAGTAGGAAATTTTTTTTTTTAGTATAGCAGCATAGCCAGTCATATTGAGAATGAATAGACTCTGAATAGCGCATCCACTTCGCAAAATTCTATCTATGGCGACACCCACGCTATAGTATAGTAATACTATTATAGGCGATTCTTTGTTTATTTTATAATTTGAACCGTCAGTTTAATTACTAAAATTAAACAGAATAGATTAGAATTAGAAGTTTAATTCATAGTACTAGTACTAGTGTTCTGTTATGTGTGTAACTGTAAAGTCTTCTCTTCACCATTTGACATGAATGAAAATTATTTTAAAAGTCAGTTTTTGGACACGTCTATGCAAATCTGTAAGGATTACTTGAATACTTTTTTTTTTTCAGGCAGAGCAGTACATAAATAATCAGATTTAAATAAAATACTGTGACAGTTTTTATTTTTCTTTTAATTTTTGGGGGGGGGGGGGGGGGGGGGGGGGGGGGGGGTTAAATTCACAACCAATGTTGAAGTAACTTTTATTTTTGCATCTTTCATTTTTCTGTTTCATTTACATTATGATTGTTGGAGATATTTTTATCTAACCCCACAATAGATGATAGAATTAGAATCAATTTTACTTTTATCTTTGACAATCATGGCCACATTTCCTGAACATTTAGAATAACTAGATGATGTTACATGTTACACATATATATTAAAATCAATTTCAGTAACATACGTATTCATAAATGTAATATATTATAAACTTTTTTCCTTTAGAATTAAAATACTGAAGATGGCAAAGAGGACCGCTATGCATCTCACAGAATCAACCTACACACCACCATTAAATACACTGCTACAATCAGGCATATCACAATCAGCACATTCTTCTTAATCACCTTCTGTTTCAGCGTCCTGTGGACAGTCACCAAAGAGGCTGAATGCATTGGAGGTTACAATATAAAGATGTAAAGGAAAAGCATGATGTGTAGCAGAAACATCAGCACATTATGAAAATGAAATTGCCATGCTGGAAGAGAAAGTACAGTGGCCATAGAAATAGGTATACTTGCTACTTTAGTGGATGGGTTGGCGAAAGTGAACGAATATTAAAGAGCAATGATGTTTGCACCTAGGTATGATGGTATATCAATCATCCGTGCTGTCTCTCATTCACCTATCTGTTCTTTATCTCTTGCAATGAGCAGCAACGAGAGAAGCTGTGGTTGACACAACCGCAGTATATCCATCATCCGTGCAAGAGAAAACCTGACTGTTATACATCAGTGCCACACAGTATAATAATCTTGCTATGCCAACCCATATTGTGTGGATTACCGGTGGTCTGATATTATACAACCCCAATAACACAATGCATTGGGATTCTGAGGATAAGTGAGACGGACATAATAATTAGATTGGCTACTGGAACTATTAGTGTTGGAACTCTTCGCTGGCTGCTGAGGATGGGGACGGAGCACTTATGGGAATGTCCCGAATGCTGTGATGCCGGTTCCTAAATCAATCAATCAATCTGAGGATAAGCAAAAAACTTTTTTTTAAATTTTCATTTTCTCTTTGCTCCCATTTTTTTCAGCTTTCTATTCTTCTCATTCCATTCTTATTTAATGTAGTCACTGTAGAGCAGTGGTTCTCAACCGGTGGGGAATTCCCCCCTAGGGGGGAATTTTAGGGTTTCGGGGGGGGGGGGGGGGGGGGGGGGGGGGGGGGGGGAATGAAGACCATTTTAAGATTGCGTTAATACAAGAACCTATTACTTGATATTGTTTTTCCCTTCATACTTTACAATTATGTATGTCTAAAATTCATTTTATAAAGTAAGTTGACCCACAAATCATGTTTTATGTGGATGTCTAGACTTGTTTTAGTATATGCTATTAAATTTACCTTCCATTTTTACGTATACTGTGTAGGGGTGGGGGGATTTTTAAATAGGAAATATGAAAGGGGGGAATGACGTTCTGAAAATACGGTGAAGGGGGGCACGGGCCAAATTTTTTATAGGAAGGGGGGGGGGGGGTGACGTTCTAAAAATATGGTGAAGGGGGGCACGGGCCACAAAAAAGGTTGAGAACCACTGCTGTAGAGTCTTCTCAGTGGTTATATGTTGTGTTTTGTGTATGTATTTGTTTGTAGATGAAGGCTAGTCGCAGCAACATCCTGTTCGTTTCATAATTTTTTTCTGTAAAGCTGGATTACTTTGTGTTATTTTTTATTTTTTATATTCTTGTGCATTGTGCTATATGTATATATCTATTTCTAGGTTATTTTATGATTTATATTTTTCAGTTCAAGGGAGACCCTGCGTAGATCCATCATCAGAGAAGGCTCATTGAACGGCCAAGTAAACATCCAAGTCCTGCAACTGGTAGCAGCGAACAGCCAGACCAAGGAAATGTAAGTACATTTTAATTTTTTTGGGAGGGAGAGAAGCTGTGAAGCCATTTTAAATTGTTAATTAGGTCAAGGCACATCCTATCGAAGAATAAATAATACGTCAAGTTAGGCCTCGCCGCCCCGGACGCAATGATATATGGCACTACGTTGTCCGTTTAAAAATAAAGAAGCCACAGTAATTAGAAGGCAGAATTTCTCAGCTTCCAATTTAAGGGCCGCGATTAAATCTTCCATATCTCCTAGGTCATCATTGCACTTCCTGGTATTAAATTACGTCACCGAAAAATGCATAACTCCGCTTAGAATTAACGTATACTACACTCTTCCATGAGATTCAGATAGTTCAGATACCGTTGCCAACAGTATCTGAACTATCTGAATCTCATCGAAGAGTGTAGTACTGGTATGAATATGATTTCATAAGTAAAAACCCAATTTTTAAATATTGACCAAAATTGCTACTAGTACTAGAGCCACTTTGTCTGCCAACCACAGTTCAAAGTTGTCTGTTGGTGTTGGACTGTTGGTGGTCTTTGTGTTGTTTACGTTATGAACACAGATGAGACACAAAATCAAAGTACAAACACTAGACTCTTCTACCGTCCGTCAATGGTGCCCACCCGCTAACTCCTTAGTAGCGCAACTATTCCAATAAATTGTCCACATGAAAATAACAAACCTGACACGGTAAGACTAAAGACAGAGTCTGCGTTCCCTAGTATAAGCAAGCGACCGTGTGATGTCGGGACGTCGTGTGTTCTCACCAGAACTACAAGTGGCAATCTTCCACCATCTTGCGTCAGACGCTATCTGCACGGAGCAGTGTTGCTACTTGCTATCTGTTTTCAATCTGTTTTGCTATCTGAAAAAGCACCAAAATCGACACCAAAGAGCTTAAATTACAAATGTAACAAGGTAGCACATTATAATTTATTATTATCACTTCATATTACAATGAAGATTATTCCAGATCCGCCAAATCCCAATCAATATAAAATGACACACTAGTGCAGCTTTACATAACAGATTTACGACACAAACAGGACGTTGCGGCGATTAGCCTTCATCAGCGAACAAACACATTCACAAACACAACATATATATTATATAGTCAAGGAGATCTCCTGTGACTACATCAAAAGGTAACGACAGGACGAGAAGAACAAAACGATGAAAAAATGAAAGCAATGAAGAGAAAATGAGAATTGAAAAAAAAATGTTCATACTTACCCCACAGTTGCGATCTGTGAGTAACCACATATTAAATCTGTAAAAAATCGTAAATCTGTTATGTAAAGATGCACTACTTTGTGTAATTTTATATTGTTTAAATTTTCACAGCTTTACCGCAGTTCCACCCAATTTCATTCAAATCCCAATCAGAACTGGTACTACTATCGAGCCAAAAATAGCACTAAATTGCAATAATATTGTTTTGGCGGTATTCATTCAAAATGTTATAAAGTAGCACATTATAATTTATTATTATCACTGAATTTTAGAATGAAGTTTATTCCAGATCTGCCAAATCCCAGTCAAACAACTTCTCTTCAGTTTCTGTAGCTATATCCTGCTGTGTTTGCTCCTGCGATGGATGAGGAGGAGGATTGAAAGAAACATGTATATGCCTCCTGTGGTCCAATTTTTCGCAGAATATCCTTAGGTAGTTTATAATCATGACAGCATTTGCCATATCTTTTCATTCCATATCTAATAGTCAAAACAGCTGTCAAACTCTTGATGCTCAGTCTGTTCCGCAATTTTGATTTTATAACTCCCATCTGACTGAAAATACGCTCCACGTCCGCATTCATTAGAATGAGGTAAAATGAGCACAGTTAAAGCAAAATCTGTAAGGTCTTGGAAAGGATTTTCACCGGTGGCATCCCTGTATGAGGTTATTTCTGTCCACAGTCCAAGTGTGTCAGAGGTCTGTGTCCACTGCATATTATGAAGTTTTCTCCACTGGAAATCGATGCGGGTGAGAGTAGCTGCATCTTCTACAAACATTTTAGCAAGATCTAATATACAGGGCTTCATTGGATGTAGACACCCACTTCCACTAAGACATGACATGGGCTGCAACACTCGAACGTTATCGGGTGTACGTAAACGTAGCTGTGTCAATAGCTCTATTAAAAACTGGATGCACCTTCCACGAATTTCTTCCTCATCAGGAAACTGGTAGCCTGCTATTTCTTTCTCAAATTCATAACCTAGATTGGAATTAGGATCTAAATAATCTTGAATAGCATCCTTTCTGTTATTTTTTCCCCCAGGAATAGCAATCTTTGAACTGATAGAATCAGTGAGTTGGACAAGATCGCTGAGTAATTGTGTTGGATCCTGTATATCTGCTTCGAATTTCTTATATTTAGTCGACAGATCATCCTCATTGCAAATCGAACCATTCAGTCCATAAGTGCTCGGATCCCCTCCTCAGCAAATCCCGCAGCGTGTAGCGGCTGACGACGCCAGTTCTGTGTTGGTTTATCAATCTTCTTTGGCTTCCTGCATAGTGTTCTTGTTTGGCCACGACTCTTTTAATTTGCTGTTCTTGCGGTAGAGCATTCAGAATGTCAGCCTGGTTCATGGCGCATCCGCCCTCCACAGTAGCATTACCTGCGAGCTTGTCAGCCCGCTCATTCCCTTGTATTCCCGCATGCCCTGGCACGAAGATGAAACTAATCTTTGCCAGCCGAGACCGCTCTAGAGATAGCAACCATTTTTTTACCCACAATTTTTTAAATTAATTAATTTTTTTTTTGGGGGGGGGGGGGTGGGGTGCTTTTTGGTGCTTTTTTGGGTGGGTAAAAATTACTTAACTCATTTTGGAAACACTAAAAAGCCGAATTTGAACTGAAGCGAGGGAGTAACACAGTCTTAGTACATTACCGCGTAATATTCAAGTAATGTAACTCCTTAAATACGATTTAGTTGAAGTGAGTGGACAGCTTTTTGGCTCCCCCTGCTGTCTGTGATGGGGCCGGGCACCTGCGCCGTCATAAGCTCATATCCCGGGACTCGGGTACGTGGACAGCTGTGGGGCGCCCCTTGCTGTCTGTGATGGAGCCCGGCGCCAGCGCCATCATATGCTCATATCCCGAGAATCGGGTATGTGGACAGCTGTAGGATGCCTCTTGCTGTCAGTGAGAGTGCCACAGAGTAGGGTAGGGCACTCACTCACCCCGGCAGCTTACAGTGTTGCTAGTGGCTGTCAATGTAGTCCAAAGCCACCTGAACGCGGAAATCAGGGGGAATATAGCACATTATTTATCTGTTACCGTCGAACGTGTTGCATGGAGGGCACATATCAGACAGGAATAGAGACACAGGAGAAAATGATTGCAGATTGGTCACAAACTGAGCGCGTGAGACATATGATGGTGCTTGGTGGTAGAAATGATCATGTGTTTACATGCATACATTGTGGACGAACATGTACAGCGAGAATTGGTCTGATCATCACATTCGCAACTGCCATGGGCTGTGGTTGTTGCGCCTTTTTGAATAAAATGTAATGGAACTGAGGTAAAGCTGTGGAAATGTGAACAATATAAAACAACACATAGTAATGCAGCTTTGCAGAACAGAATTACAAACATATAGGACGCTGCGCGACTAGCCTTCATCAGCAAACAAATACATTTGCTGATGAAGGCTATTCACCGCAACGTCCTATGTGTTTCGTAATTCTGTGCTGTAAAGCTGCATTACTTTGTGCTGTTTTATACTGTTTACATGCCTTTTTGAAGTATGATATAACAAACTCACGTCTCTCAATGCGACAAGGTGCCAATGTGGAGGTCGACACGGCACATGAAGGACTCCTTAGACATGAAAATGTACGTGACTGGAGAACTGGTAAAACATGTCTTTTTGTGGGCCGTGATGAAAGAATGACCGTTGAAGCCTGCCATGATCTGTGTGCTAATGCTTCTTCCACTGTTGGTTGGTATAATTCCAATGATGTGGATTGGTGGGTTCTAACAGTCTGTTAGACTCTTACCACCACCAGACGGAAGAGAAATCAGGTTCTGATAGTATGTGACACTCTTACCACCACCAGACGGGAGAGTTGTGGTTGCCAGGGATCCCAGGTTCTAAAAGTCTATGTCACTATTACAACCAACAGACGGGAGAGATGTGGTTGCAAGGTTCTAACAGTCTGTGACACTCTTATAAACCTCAGCGGATGTGAAAGATGTGGTTGCCATGGACCCCAGGTTCTAAGAGTTTGTAACACTCTTACCACCACCAGACGGGAGAGGTGTGGCTTCCATGGATCGCAGGTTCTGACAGATTGTAACACTCTTACCACTATTAGACGGGAGAGATGTGGTTGCCAGGGATCCCAGGTTCCTACTGTTTGTAACACTCTTACCACTATTAGACGGGAGAGATGTGGTTGCCAGGGATCCCAGGTTCCTACTGTTTGTAACACTCTTACCACTATTAGACGGGAGAGATGTGGTTGCCAGGGATCCCAGGTTCCTACTGTTTGTAACACTCTTACCACTATTAGACGGGAGAGATGTGGTTGCCAGGGATCCCAGGTTCCTACTGTTTGTAACACTCTTACCACTATTAGACGGGAGAGATGTGGTTGCCATGGATCGCAGGTTCTGACAGATTGTAACACTCTTACCACTATTAGACGGGAGAGATGTGGTTGCCAGGGATCCCAGGTTCCTACTGTTTGTAACACTCTTACCACTATTAGACGGGAGAGATGTGGTTGCCAGGGATCCCAGGTTCCTACTGTTTGTAACACTCTTACCACCACCAGACGGGAGAGAAGTGATTGCCAGGTTCTAACAGTAGAGTGAGCACGTTGCGCAACTGTTCTTATTTATGTCTCAACTGCTTCTGGTGGAGTGAGAACGTTGCGCAACTGTTCTTATTTAAGCCTCAACGGCTTCTTCTAGAATGAGCACGTTGTGCAACTGATCTTATTTATGTCTCAACTGTTTCTGTTGGAGTGAGCACGATGCGCAACTATTCTTATTTAAGTCTCAACAGCTCCTTCTAGAGTGAGGATGCTGCGCAATTTATCTTATTTACACTTCAGCTGCTTCTGCTGCAGGGAATACGTTGCGCAAACGCTCTTATTTATGACTCAACGGCTTAGAGTGAGCAAGTTGCGCAACTGTTCTTATTTTTGCCTCAACTGCTTCTGTTGGAGTGAGCACGTTGCGCTACTGATCTTATTTATGTCTCATCTGTTTCTGTTGGGGTGAGCACGTTGCGCAACCGTTCATTTTATGCCTCAAAGGCCTATTCTAGAGTGAGCACGTTGCGCAACTGACCTTATTTATGCCTCAAATGTTTCTGATGGAGTGAGCATGTTGCGCAATTGTTCTTATTTATGCCTCAAATACTTCTGTTGATGTGAGCACGTTGCGCAGCTGTTCTTATTTATGCTTCAATGGCCGCTTCTAGAGTGAGCACGTTGCCCAACTGTTCTTTTTATGCCTCAACTGCTTCTGTTGAAGTGAGCATGTTGCGCAACTGTTCTTATTTATGTCAACTGTTTCTGTTGGAGTGAGCACGTTGCGAAATTAATCTTATTTATGCATGAACTGTTTCTATTGGAGTGAGCACGTTGCGCAACTGTTCTTACTTATGGCTGAACTGCTTCTGTTGGAGTGAGCATGTTGCGCAACTGATCTGATTTATGCCTCGACTCCTCCTGGTGGAGTGAGCACGATGCGCAACTGTTCTTATTTATGTCTCAATGGCCCCTTCTAGAGTAAGCACATTTCGCAACTGATATTATTTATGCCCCAACATCTTCTGGTGGTGTTAGCACGTTGCACAACTGTTCTTATTTCTGACTCAACGGCCTCTTCTAGAGCGAGCACGTTGCGCAACTGTTCTTATTTATGCCTCAGCCCTCTTCTGGTGGCGTGAGCACGTTGCGCGACTGTTCCTATTTATGCCTCAAGTGCTTTTGCTGGAGTGACCACGTTGGGCAACTGATCTTTTTTATGCCTCAACAGTTTCTATTGGAGTGAGAACGTTGCGCAACTTTTATTATTTATGCCTTAACTGCTTCTGTTGGAGTGAGCACGTTGAGAAACTGTTCTTATTTATGCCGCAACTGCTTCTGTTGGAGTGTGCACGTTGCGCAACTGTTCTTATTTATGCCTCAACGCTTTCTTCTAAGTGAACACGTTGCGCAATTGTTCTTATTTATTCCTCCAGCTGCTTCTGTTTGAGTGAGCACGTGGCGCAACTGATCTTATTTATGACTCAACTGCTTCTGTTGGAGTGAGCACGTGGCGCAACTGTTCTTATATATTCCTCAACAGCCTCTTCTAGAGTGATCATAAAATTTGGTGGAACTGCGGTAATTGCGGCGGTTAGCCTTCATCAGCAAACAAACACATTCACAAACACAACATACAGTCAAGGAGAATTCCTGTGACTACATTAGAAGGTGATGACAGGACGAGAGGAACAAATGCATGGAAAAATGGAAGCAATGATGAGAATTGAAAAAAATGTTAATTGAAAAGAATGTTAGTCGAAGAAAATGTTTAATAGAAAAACTGTTTATAGAGAAAAAAACTGCATACTCACCTCACGTACGGATCTACAAATGACCACGAAAATCTCGGGTGTATCTACACACGGCGCCGGATGCCACGGCCCAGCGAGCACATAGAAAGAAGGGGGCGGGACAGGAGGCGTGCAAAATCGACCACGACCCCATTGTGCCGCTGGTCCGGGTGGACCTGTGCGCATGAACACACGCACACGCACAGACACACTTCAACAGACAAAATGCTAGTGTATGTGGACATATGTACAGTCTATGCAAGAAGAGAGAGAGAGAGAGAGAGAGAGAGAGAGAGAGAGAGAGAGAGAGAGAGAGGAGAGCGAGAGAGAGAGAGGCAGACAGAGAGAGGAAAAGTGCCTGCGATCTACCACATGGGGTATATTGTAACCTACGAAATAGTCAGTATGGTTGCTAGTCATACAACGCGTTACAGGAGCCCCTCGCCCAGTGCTCGAGTTGTTGGGGTTGTGTAAGATCCAACTACTGGCAATGCACGTGAAGAAGGTATGCACAGAGAAGCCAGATGTAAGAGGAGAGAGAGAGGGAGAGAGAGAGTGAGAGAGAGAGAGAGAGGGGGAGAGAGAGAGGGAGAGAGAGGGAGAAGAGAGAGGGAGAGAGGGAGGGAGAGAGAGAGGGAGAGAGATAGAGAGAAAGGGAGAGAGAGGGGGAGAGGAAGAGAGAGAGGGAGGGAGAGAGGGAGAGAGAGAGTGAGAGAGGGTGAGAGCGAGAGAGGGGGAGGGCAAGAGAGAGATCAAGAGAGGGAGAGAGAGAGGGAGAGAGGGGGAGATCAAGAGAGAGATCAAGAGAGGGAGAGAGAGAGGGGGAGAGAGAGGGAGAAGAGAGAGGGAGAGAGAGAGGGAGGGAGAGAGATGAACAGTATGAGTGAAGCCTCGTATTTGTAGACCGACCGACCCCGCATACATTAGAGGCGTGTCGTAGGCACTTTTCCTCTCTCTCTCTCTCTCTCTCTCCATCAGGCTTCTCTGTACCCACATATTCCAACTATATTGCCGGTGGTCTGATTTTAACACAACCACTGGGAGATTTGATCCTCAAATTCGTGGTATAGCAAGTAACCTTACTGCCTCTATTCCATAGAGAACAGTATGAGCGAAGCCTCGCATTTGTAGATCTACCCACTCCGCATTCCTCATGCGGTATACCGCATGCAGTTTTCCTCTCTCTCTCTCTCTCTCTCGTTACATCTTGCTTCTCTGTGCCTACCTACTTCACTTGTATTACCAGTGGTTGGATCTCACATAGCCCCATCAACTCGTACACTTTACGAGTGGCTCCTGAAGTGTGCTTTGTAACAATCAACCATACGGACCATTTCATAGGGTACAGTACGAGGGAAACGTCGTACGCGTAGACTGACGCGCCCCACATGCCTCATGTGGTATATCACAGGCACTTTTCCTCTCTCCCTCTCTCTCTCGCTCTCACCCTCTCGCTCTCTCCCTCGCTCTCTCCCCTCCTCTCTCACTCCCTCTCTCTCCCTCCCTCTCACGCTCTCTCTCCCTCTCTTGATCTCTCTCTTGCCCTCCCCCTCTCTCCCTCTCTTGATCTCTCTCTTGCCCTCCACCTCTCTCGCTCTCACCCTCTCTCTCCCTTTCTCTCTATCTCTCTCTCTCCCTCTCCTCTTACATCTGGCTTCTCTGTGCATACCTTCTTCACGTGCATTGCCAGTAGTTGGATCTTACACAACCCCAACAACTCGAGCACTGGGCGAGGGGCTCCTGTAACGCGTTGTATGACTAGCAACCATACTGACTATTTCGTAGGTTACAATATACCCCATGTGGTAGGTCGCAGGCACTTTTCCTCTCTCTGTCTGCCTCTCTCTCTCTCGCTCTCCTCTCTCTTCTTGCATAGACTGTACATATGTCCACATACACTAGCATTTTGTCTGTTGAAGTGTGTCTGTGCGTGTGCGCGTGTTCATGCGCACAGGTCCACCCGGACCAGCGGCACAATGGGGTCGTGGTCGATTTTGCACGCCTCCTGTCCCGCCCCCTTCTTTCTATGTGCTCGCTGGGCCGTGGCATCCGGCGCCGTGTGTAGATACACCCGAGATTTTCGTGGTCATTTGTAGATCCGTACGTGAGGTGAGTATGCAGTTTTTTTTCTCTATAAACAGTTTTTCTATTAAACATTTTCTTCGACTAACATTCTTTTCAATTAACATTTTTTTCAATTCTCATCATTGCTTCCATTTTTCCATGCATTTGTTCCTCTCGTCCTGTCATCACCTTCTAATGTAGTCACAGGAGTTCTCCTTGACTGTATGTTGTGTTTGTGAATGTGTTTGTTTGCTGATGAAGGCTAACCGCCGCAACGTTCTGTATGTGTCGTAACTCTGTTATGTAAAGCTGCACTACTTTGTGTCATTTCATCTTCTAGAGTGAGCACGTTGTGCAAATGTTCTTATCTATGCCTAAACTGCTCCTGTTGGAGTGAGCACGTTGCGCAACTGATCTTATTTATGCCTCAACGGCCTCTTCTATAGTGAGCACGTTGCACAACTGTTCTTGTTTATGCCTCAATTTCTTCTGTTGGAGTGAGCACATTGCGAAACTGTTCTTATTTATGCCTCAATTGCTTCTGTTGGATTGAGCATGTTGCGCAACTATTCTTACTTATGCTTCAACCTCTGCTGTTGTAGTGAGCACGATGCGCAACTGATCTCACATATGCGATCATATATGTGCAAATGATCATATTTATATCCCAACTGCTTTTTCTATAGTGAGCACGTTGCGTAAATAATCATATTTATGTCCCAACTGGTTTTTCTATAGTGAGCACGTTGCGAAAATGATCATTTTCATGCCCCAACTGCCTATTCTATAGTGAGCACGTTGCACAAATGATAATATTTATGTCCCAAATGCCTCTTATAGAGTGAGCACGTTGCTCAAATGATCTCACTGTGGGACAACTGCTTCTATCAACTTTTATTGTTGGTCAACTGATTCTATCAACCTTTATTGTGGTACAGCTGATTCTATCAACCTTTATTGTTTGACAAATGATTCTATCAACCTTTATTGTTTGACAACTGATTCTATCAACCTTTGTTTGACAACTGATTCTATCAACCTTTATTGTTTGACAACTGATTCTATCAACCTTTATTGTGGTACAACTGATTCTATCAACCTTTATTGTTTGACAACTGATTCTATCAACCTTTATTGTTTGACAACTGATTCTATCAACCTTTATTGTTTGACAACTGATTCTATCAACCTTTATTGTGGTACAACTGATTCTATCAACCTTTATTGTCGGACAATTGCTTCTATCAACCTTTTCTGTCCCACTACTTGACTCCATCAGCCATCATCGTGATGACCAGACGTTCTGTTAGCAAGATTTAAACAACAGTTGTACACGTCTCAACATACCACCACCACCGTTAGACCATGCATACATTCAGGTATGTGACAGGTACATCAGCTCTCTTGTTTCTGGGCACTCCACAGATCGCGTCCACTGTATGGTTGAAATGTATTTTGTATGAGATTTCAATGAGCGTGGTTGTGTTAGTTGAAATGTCCGATCCTGTATGTGTTTGTTGAGCTGTGTGGTCACGTGTTGTGTTCATTCATGTGTGGCAGCAGCCAGACAGAAGTCACCCCAACCTGTCTTACCTGCTAACTGAAAGTGACCAGTGAGAACATGCCGAATCTGTACCGACACACACACACACAAACAGATCAGGGCAATCAGACACACTCAGTCTGTGTGTCTAACATCAAGTGACCACAAACAAACAACATCAGACAGCAAATGATCATCTTTAATGAGCACAAACAACATCAGACAGCAAATGATCATCTTTAATGACCACAAACAAACAACATCAGACAGCAAATGATCATCTTTAATGACCACAAACAACATCAGACAGCAAATGATCATCTTTAATGAGCACAAACAAACAACATCAGACAGCAAATGATCATCTTTAATGAGCACAAACAAACAACATCAGACAGCAAATGATCATCTTTAATGAGCACAAACAAACAACATCAGACAGCAAATGATCATCTTTAATGAGCACAAACAAACAACATCAGACAGCAAATGATCATCTTTAATGAGCACAAACAAACAACATCAGACAGCAAATGATCATCTTTAATGAGCACAAACAAACAACATCAGACAGCAAATGATCATCTTTAATGACCACAAACAACATCAGACAGCAAATGATCATCTTTAATGAGCACAAACAAACAACATCAGCCAGCAAATGATCATCTTTAATGACCACAAACAAACAACATCAGACAGCAAATGATCATCTTTAATGACCACAAACAACAACAGACAGCAAATGATCATCTTTAATGACCACAAACAACATCAGCCAGCAAATGATCATCTTTAATGAGCACAAACAAACAACATCAGACAGCAAATGATCATCTTTAATGACCACAAACAAACAACATCAGCCAGCAAATGATCATCTTTAATGACCACAAACAACATCAGACAGCAAATGATCATCTTTAATGACCACAAACAAACAACATCAGCCAGCAAATGATCATCTTTAATGACCACAAACAAACAACATCAGACAGCAAATGATCATCTTTAATGAGCACAAACAACAACAGACAGCAAATGATCATCTTTAATGAGCACAAACGACATCAGACAGCAAATGATCATCTTTAATGACCACAAACAACAACAGACAGCAAATGATCATCTTTAATGAGCACAAACAAACAACATCAGACAGCAAATGATCATCTTTAATGACCACAAACAAACAACATCAGACAGCAAATGATCATCTTTAATGATCACAAACAAACAACATCAGACAGCAAATGATCATCTTTAATGACCACAAACAACATCAGACAGCAAATGATCATCTTTAATGACCACAAACAAACAACATCAGACAGCAAATGATCATCTTTAATGACCACAAACAACATCAGACAGCAAATGATCATCTTTAATGACCACAAACAACAACAGACAGCAAATGATCATCTTTAATGAGCACAAACAACATCAGACAGCAAATGATCATCTTTAATGAGCACAAACAACATCAGACAGCAAATGATCATCTTTAATGAGCACAAACAACATCAGACAGCAAATGATCATCTTTAATGACCACAAACAACATCAGACAGCAAATGATCATCTTTAATGAGCACAAACAACAACAGACAGCAAATGATCATCTTTAATGAGCACAAACAACATCAGACAGCAAATGATCATCTTTAATGAGCACAAACAAACAACATCAGACAGCAAATGATCATCTTTAATGACCACAAACAACATCAGACAGCAAATGATCATCTTTAATGAGCACAAACAACAACAGACAGCAAATGATCATCTTTAATGAGCACAAACAACAACAGACAGCAAATGATCATCTTTAATGAGCACAAACAAACAACATCAGACAGCAAATGATCATCTTTAATGACCACAAACAAACAACATCAGACAGCAAATGATCATCTTTAATGATCACAAACAAACAACATCAGACAGCAAATGATCATCTTTAATGACCACAAACAAACAACATCAGACAGCAAATGATCATCTTTAATGACCACAAACAAACAACATCAGACAGCAAATGATCATCTTTAATGACCACAAACAACATCAGACAGCAAATGATCATCTTTAATGAGCACAAACAAACACCATCAGACAGCAAATGATCATCTTTAATGAGCACAAACAAACACCATCAGACAGCAAATGATCATCTTTAATGACCACAAACAAACAACATCAGACAGCAAATGATCATCTTTAATGAGCACAAACAACAACAGACAGCAAATGATCATCTTTAATGAGCACAAACAACATCAGACAGCAAATGATCATCTTTAATGACCACAAACAAACAACATCAGACAGCAAATGATCATCTTTAATTACCACAAACAAACAACATCAGACAGCAAATGATCATCTTTAATGACCACAAACAACATCAGACAGCAAATGATCATCTTTAATGACCACAAACAAACACCATCAGCATGTAATGACAACACATGCCACGTGGCAGTTATAACACTTGATGGGTGACCCTGGCCAGGGTGCAGTCTCTACTCCGACTGAGACAGGACAAGTCTGGGAGCCTGGACTGTGTGTGGTAGCCTGGGCTGGCTGTGTGTGGTAGCCTGGGCTGGCTGTGTGTGGTAGCCTGGGCTGGCTGTGTGTGGTAGCCTGGGCTGGCTGTGTGTGGTAGCCTGGGCTGGCTGTGTGTGGTAGCCTGTGCTGGCTGCGTGTGGTAGCCTGGGCTGGCTGTGTGTGGTAGCCTGGGCTGGCTGTGTGTGGTATAGACTGGTTGTGTGTGGTAGTTTAGACAGATTGTGTGAGAGCCTGGGTTAGCTGTGTGATAATCTAGACTGGTTGTGTGTGGTAGCCTAGACTGGTTGTGTGTGGTAGCCTAGACTGGTTGTGTGTGGTAGCCTAGACTGGTTGTGTGTGGTAGCCTAGACTGGTTGTGTGTGGTAGTTTAGACTGGTTGTGTGAGAGCCTGGGTTAGCTGTGTGATAATCTAGACTGGTTGTGTGAGAGCCTGGGTTAGCTGTGTGATAATCTAGACTGGTTGTGTGTGGTAGCCTAGACTGGTTGTGTGGTAGCCTAGACTGGTTGTGTGTGGTAGCCTAGACTGGTTGTGTGTGGTAGCCTAGACTGGCTGTGTGTGGTAGCCTAGACTGGTTGTGTGTGGTAGTCTAGTTGTGTGACCCTGGATTAGTTGTGTGGTAGCCTAGACTGGTTGTGTGTGACCCTGGATTAGTTGTGTGGTAGCCTAGACTGGTTGTGTGTAGTAGTCTAGTCTGGTTGTGTGTGGTAGCCTAGTCTGGTTGTGTGTGACCCTGGATTAGTTGTGTGGTAGCCTAGACTGGTTGTGTGTAGTAGTCTAGTCTGGTTGTGTGTGGTAGCCTAGACTGGTTGTGTGTGGTAGCCTAGACTGGTTGTGTGTGACCCTGGATTAGTTGTGTGGTAGCCTAGACTGGTTGTGTGTGACCCTGGATTAGTTGTGTGGTAGCCTAGACTGGTTGTGTAGTAGTCTAGTCTGGTTGTGTGTAGTAGTCTAGTCTGGTTGTGTGTGACCCTGGATTAGTTGTGTGGTAGCCTAGACTGGTTGTGTGTAGTAGTCTAGACTGGTTGTGTGTGACCCTGGATTAGTTGTGTGGTAGCCTAGACAGGTTTGTGTGGTAGCCTAGACTGGTTGTGTGTAGTAGTCTAGTCTAGTTGTGTGGTAGCCTAGACTGGTTGTGTGTGACCCTGGATTAGTTGTGTAGTAGCCTAGACTGGTTGTGTATGGTAGCCTAGACTGGTTGTGTGTAGTAGTCTAGTCTGGTTGTGTGTGACCCTGGATTAGTTGTGTGGTAGCCTAGACTGGTTGTGTGTAGTAGTCTAGTCTGGTTGTGTGGTAGCCTAGACTGGTTGTGTGTGACCCTGGATTAGTTGTGTAGTAGCCTAGACTGGTTGTGTATGGTAGCCTAGACTGGTTGTGTGTAGTAGTCTAGTCTGGTTGTGTGTGACCCTGGATTAGTTGTGTGGTAGCCTAGACTGGTTGTGTGTAGTAGACACAGACTTATGCTCGGTGATTTCAATGCTCGTGTGGGCAAGGACTCGAGTTCATGGCCAGTGTGCCTTGGAAAATACAACATCGGTCGCATGAATGAAAATGGGCAAAGGCTGCTGGAGCATTGCACCAGTAATGACCTATGTATTACAAACTCTTTTTTTAAAACAAAAGAGATGCATAAGGTCACATGGAAACATCCAAGATCCGGCCATTGGCACCAGCTGGACTTCATCATCACACGGAGACAACATCTGAACCATATATCATTGACTCGTAGTTACCACAGTGCTGACTGTGATACGGATCATTCTTTGGTTGTTGCAAGGGTTAGACTGAGACCAAAGAGAATCTACACAGCTAAACACAAATCTAGCCCCAGGATTAATATTATTAACACTCATGATCCTGAAAAGTGCTTTCAGTTTCAACAGCAACTTGAAGACGCTTTCACTGATACACCAGAAAATTGTACAGTAAATGATAAATGGAATAAACTTAAGGAAACTCTTTGTAAAACTGCCGTAAAGGTTTACGGCACTGTGGATCATAAGAGGCAGGACTGGTTTGCGGCCAACAGCGAGACTCTGCAGCCCTTGATTGATAAGAAGAAGAAAGCTCTCTTAAGAAACAAGGAAAGACCAACGCGTAACACTCTGAGTGAGCTAAGGCAAGCTAGGAAGGATGTGCAAAAGGCTGCCAGGCAGTGTGCAAATGATTATTGGATCAAGTTATGTGAGTCCATTCAAATCGCAAGTGATAAGGGAGACATAAGAAGCATGTATGAAGGAATAAAGAAAGCCTGTGGTCCAGTGATCAAAAGAAGTGCACCATTGAAAACCTTGACTGGAGAAGTCATCACTGATAAGAAACAGCAGATGGACAGATGGGTAGAGCACTATTTGGAGCTTTACTCAAGTGAGACCAAACTAGCGGATAATGCCCTCAACGCCATAGAGGCTCTACCAACTCTTGACCACCTGGACACACTTCCCACCATAACAGAAGTTAAGTGTGCTATAAATGAACTTGCATCTGGCAAGGCTCCAGGTAAGGATGGGATTCCAATAGAGGTTATCAGGAGTGGGCAAGACACACTCACTATACAGATCCACCAGCTAATAGAGCTATGCTGGCGTGAAGGACAAGTCCCACAGGATTTCAAAGATTCAAGCATCATAACACTGTACAAGAACAAGGGCGATCGGAGCGACTGCAACAACTATAGGGGTATCTCACTTCTGTGTATTGTTGGAAAAGTATTTGCCAGAATTGTTCTGCGCAGACTTCAAGTCCTAGGAGATCAAGTCTACCCCGAATCACAGTGTGGCTTTCGACAGAACCGGTCTACCACTGATATGATATTCTCATTGCGACAAATGCAAGAAAAATGCCGTGAACAGAATCAACCACTGTTTATTGCCTTCATCGACCTCACAAAGGCATTTGATTTGGTCAGTCGTGAGGGTCTGTTCAAAGCACTAAAGAAGATTGGCTGCCCACCAACTCTTCTGTCCATTGTGGAATCGTTCCACACAGGCATGAAGGGTATAATCAAGTTTGATGGTGCAACTTCTGAAGAATTTGAAATCAAGAGTGGAGTTAAGCAAGGTTGTGTACTAGCTCCCACCCTCTTTGGAATATACTTTTCACTTCTACTGAAATATGCATTTCGTGATCAGGATGGTGGTATATACATTCACTCACGCTCAGATGGCGGCCTCTACAATGCTCAGAGATTGAAGGCTAAGACCAAAATTAGGAGGGTACTGATCAGAGAGTTGCTTTTTGCAGATGATGCTGCAGTTACGACCCACTCTGAGGAAGAATTGCAATGTCTACTATCTGCATTCTCCAATGCTTGTTCTGAATTTGGTTTAACAATTAGCAAAAAGAAGACACAGATTATGTCACAAGGTGCACATGGGGTACCATCAATCTTTATTGACGACGCCGAACTAGAGATAGTAGACCATTTTACATATCTAGGATCGGTGGTAAATAGCAAATTATCCCTAGATCAGGAAATCAACATCCGGATTGGTAAGGCAGCAACAACAATGAACAGGTTAAGAAAAAGAGTCTGGGAGAACAGGAAGCTTACTGCCAAAACAAAAGTCCTTGTCTATCAAGCCTGTGTCCTTAGTACTCTTCTCTATGGCAGTGAAACCTGGACAACTTACTCACACCAAGAGAACAATTTAAACAGCTTTCATATGCGGTGTCTGCGAAGAATTCTTGGTATTAAGTGGCAAGACAAAATCACAAATACTGAAGTATTGGAAAGATCAGGTTGTGTGACAGTTTATTCCATGCTCAGTCTTCGTAGACTTAGATGGATAGGACATCTTAGGCGGATGGATGATGGTAGAATACCAAAGGATATCTTTTTTGGTGAATTACAGATGGGTAAGAGATCTCAGGGTCGGCCTCTACTACGATACAAAGATGTGTGTAAGCGGGACATGATTGATACAGGCATTGATAATGCACATTGGGAGCAAGTCGCCGCTGAACGTGTTGCATGGAGGGCAAATATCAGAAATGGAATAAAGTCAAAGGAGAAAATTATTGCAGAAAAGTCACACACCAAGCGTTTGAGACGTAAGATGGTGCATGATGGTGGAAATGACCACGTGTTCACATGCACCCACTGTGAACGGACATTTACAGCGCAAATTGGCCTTATCAGTCACACTCGCTACCGCCATAGTTAAAAGTTATTATGCCTTTTTAAAGCACAAACTATCGTCTGTCAAGACGGCAAGGTGCCAATGTAGCCTAGACTGGTTGTGTGTGACCCTGGATTAGTTGTGTGGTAGCCTAGACTGGTTGTGTGTGGTAGCCTAGACTGGTTGTGTGTGGTAGCCTAGACTGGTTGTGTGTAGTAGTCTAGTCTGGTTGTGCGTGACCCTGGATTAATTGTGTGTGACCCTGGATTAGTTGTGTGTGACCCTGGATTAGTTGTGTGTGACCCTGGATTAGTTGTGTGGTAGCCTAGACTGGTTGTGTGTGACCCTGGATTAGTTGTGTGGTAGCCTAGACTGGTTGTGTGTAGTAGTCTAGTCTGGTTGTGTGTAGTAGTCTAGTCTGGTTGTGTGTGACCCTGGATTAGTTGTGTGGCAGCCTAGACTGGTTGTGTGTAGTAGTATAGTCTGGTTGTGTGTAGTAGTCTAGACTGGTTGTGTGTGACCCTGGATTAGTTGTGTGGTAGCCTAGACTGGTTGTGTGTGGTAGCCTAGACTGGTTGTGTGTGGTAGCCTAGACTGGTTGTGTGTGGTAGCCTAGACTGGTTGTGTGTGGTAGCCTAGACTGGTTGTGTGTGGTAGCCTAGACTGGTTGTGTGTGGTAGCCTAGACTGGTTGTGTGTGGTAGCCTAGACTGGTTGTGTGTGGTAGCCTAGACTGGTTGTGTGTGGTAGCCTAGACTGGTTGTGTGTGGTAGCCTAGACTGGTTGTGTGTGGTAGCCTAGACTGGTTGTGTGTGGTAGTCTAGACTGGTTGTGTGTGGTAGCCTAGACTGGTTGTGTGTGGTAGCCTAGACTGGTTGTGTGTGGTAGCCTAGACTGGTTGTGTGTGGTAGCCTAGACTGGCTGTGTGTGGTAGCCTAGATTGGTTGTGTGTGGTAGTCTAGACTGGTTGTGTGTGGTAGCCTAGACTGGTTGTGTGTGGTAGTCTAGACTGGTTGTGTGAGAGCCTGGGCTGGCTGTGTGTGAGAGCTGTATTACAATATAAACAAGACACTAGAACACATGAACTAGAAGCATGAAGGTGAATAACAAGAAACGACACAGCAATCTAAGGCATCTGTTGACCAACAATAACAAATACAGACAGTCCCCGACTGTGGGACGTCCAACATATGTAGACTCAAACTGCCAGTCAAATGCTGGTGTGTGCCACAAGTTATCTGACATGTCATGATTGTGGCAGTGTTTGATGACATACATGACTGTTTGAATAATGAAGACGCAAACAATAGATTGCACAATTTATTGCCTAGCATATTTCGCTGCATCTCGTCAGGTACATACTGCAGAATTCAGACAATGTAAAGTAAAATGACTAGATAAATCCTTCAAGCTGAAATATACACATGTTCGCACAGTAATGTCAAGAGATGCAGTGAAATATTTCAGGCAATAAATCGTGCAATCTATTGTTTGTGTCTTCGTTATTAAAATTCATTATGGGAAAACATTGTTTTGAATGTATGACTGTGGCAGTATTGAGTATCAACATTTGATGACATCTATGATTGTGGCAGTGTTGAGTATAAATGTCTGATGACATCTATGACCAGCAATGTTGAGTTTCGTTTGATGACATCTATGATTACGGCAGTGTTAGGTGTCCATGTTTGATGACATCTATGATTTAGTCCCAGGTGTGGGAGACAGAATCATTGTTCTGCATATGAAGGGAAACCTAGAGACACATTCCAGGAGCCAGAGGGCGGGTCTCATCGCACCGCATGTGAGACTGCCGCCAAATATCCTTGCTGTACACCGCAGTTAGTTAGTTAGTCGCAGTTCCAACTTCACAGCAACGGGTCGTCCCCATTATGCTCCGTTCCTGTGCCAGTGAATATCACACAAAACGCTCCCCACTGCCCAATGTGAAAAGTGGAAAAGACAGGAGTCTCGACAAACAACAGCCCGCACAGATACACTGTGCATAATGCTGCCGCCAGAATGTCAACACAAAAGTCCCCCACGAAACACCCAGTTTATCTCTGATGGAATCGGCAGTCATTTTCCCATCTGGATGTTTCCTAGATGTTCACCCACACAGTCCACGAAAATACAGTTCATCGTCGATGGCAGTGGCAGTCAACCAGAAGCCCAGCAGCCACGCATTTCTGCATAAGGCAAAAACCGGTCAACTCTGGGACATAGCCATCTGCCATCGCTCCGAACATGCAGTCACATTCCAAAAAACGTCGGGCAGATTCAAAAGCATTTCACACGAAACTCACAGCTCACAGTGTCGCGCCACGCACTCACTCAGTAGCAGGGCGACGGAACCATCAAGCCTCCTTAGTCGCCTCTTACGACATGCGTGGTAGGCTGCAGTGTTGCTATTCTTTGCTTCCCTTATGGGCCCCAGCAACACACGGGATGAAGACACCGCAGATATATGGCCATCGAAGTACCAAGTCTACAGCCCAGTGCTGGTCTCTAATGGTGATTCCTAAGATGAACTGGAGGCTCAATGTACAAACACAGGAACGACAGTAATGTATATGTCTTTGTTTGCTGAAGTCATGAGACACGAGGATTCCCTGGATGAGCTCTGCATCTGAGCATCATAGGTCAGCTCTGCATTGATGGAAGCCACGTTTGAAGGTGGACAATGCCCATGTTCACGCGCTCACACACACACCAGCAGCAGGTAACAAAGCGACATGTCATGAATATTGATACAATCATGTGATATATTCTGACAGAAGACATGGTGAGATGAGGAGCCGGAGATACACGAGTACCACATGATCTCAACAGATCAGCACGACACAAGTTGCCACAATGCTAGACAAACAAGCAGCAGACAATGTTACAGGGTTGTAGGCCGTATCAGACAATACATCTGGTCACAGAAAGACAGTGCTGTAAGGCTGGCTTCCTGACAGGAGACTAGATGAATCCTAGAGAACGGTTACATCAATGAGACAATTCCCAGGTGAGAGTAGTAGCTGTTGCAGGTGACCTGCACAGGTGTAAACACTTGTATGTTTAGTTGGTGGAATGCTATGTGTACAGTTAGCACTAAAACTATATACACATATGTAAAGCAGGTTAGATATGTACATACAGTACGAACACCACTGAAGGCTATGAGAATGTCAGTACACATAAGCACATACAAACTGCAACACATATAATCACAATGCTTGAGGCCCACGTGTGGAAATTCTCCAAATTCATAACATGTGGTAAAGTTCGCCTGTGAGAACAATGGCCATGCGATTTAATTCACAAATTTTATAACATGTGGTAAAGTTTGCCTGTGAGAACAACAGCCGTGCGATTTCATTCACAAATATCACAAGCCATGAAGCGCCAGCTTGGCCTGATACAGGAAGTTGCCAACTATAGCACGAGTTGACCTAGTTACTTGTATCAGCATCACTAGAGCTGGACAGCAGCAGAAGGTAGTCAAACATCATGGCCAGGTCCTGGTGGCACTTCAGCATCTCATTTGTTACTAGAAAATTTCTCAGTCGGTGCTTTGTCCATGGACGACTGTCTCGTCTCTGGCAACTTCAGTTCAAAGCCGGAGCCTGTCAAATAAAACCATTCTATATAAAACCACTGGAACTACTCTATACAAAAAACACTGGAACTATTCTATCAACAAACAAAAAAACACTGGAAAATACAAGAACAAAATATAAAAACTGACTGGATCCACACAGTCGCTCTATGTAAAACTACTGGAACATGCAATAATTTTATATAAAACCACCAGAATACACAACAGTTCTATATAAAACCACCAGAAAACACAAAAGTTCTATATAAACCTACCAGAATACACAATAGTTCTATATAAAACTATCAGAATACACAATAGTTCTATATAAAACTATCAGAATACACAATAGTTCTATATAAAACTACCAGAATACACAATAGTTCTATATAAACCTACCAGAATACACAATAGTTCTATATAAACCTACCAGAATGCACAACAGTTCTATATAAAACTACCAGAATACACAATAGTTCTATATAAAACCACCAGAACACACAATAGTTCTATATAAAACCACCAGAATACACAACAGTTAAATAATTAGCTACTGGAACATTCAATAATTACATAAACAGCTACTGTTTAGATGTATGCAATAGTTCTATATAAGATAAGTGGAACATGCAATAGTTCTATATAAGATAAGTGGAACATGCAATAGTTCTATATAAGATAAGTGGAACATGCAATAGTTCTATATAAGATAAGTGGATAATACAATAGTTCTATATAAGATAAGTGGAACATACAATAGTTCTATGTGAAATGAGTGAGCAAAGTTTAATTGCATATCCTTTACTGGATGTCGCAGTCAACCCCAGTATTTTTTTTGCCGTTTGAGATTTGTGGGCAAGTTTTACATTCAGTAGTTTGCCATTGCTTTCTGAATGACCGTCACTGATACCACTGTATGGAAACCAGCGCAAGGCAGCTGCTTCCAAATTGCCTGCAGCTATACTTCAAATGCAGCCTGCGGGCTTACGAATTGTGTTAGTAACCCCTTTGCCATATAGTAATTATATATATATATAAAACACTGCAACCAACACACAATAGCTTTACAAGCAATTGGAACATGAGCAACGGCATTTTATAAAACAATATATATTCGAGGGGGATTCAAATCAAAACCTGAAAAGTGTGATAGAAATACAACCAATATTGTTGTTACAGATTTCTAGAGTGTTAAACATGTGACATCACGGTGCAGATGAACACAGAGACGTCATAAGGACAATTTAAAGATGGCTGCCCCACTTTAGACATGCACCAAAGAGGAGCAGCATTCTGTTATCTGTTTTTTGATCAGTGAAGGGGTGAAAAAAGTTAGTTTCGTATCCTTTACCGGACATCGCAGTCAACCCCAGCATTTTCTGGCTGTTTGTGATTTCTGGGCAAGTTTACGTTCAATAGTTTGCCTCTGCTTTCTGAACGATCGGCACTCATACCATTTTATAAAAACCAACAAAAGGCAGTCTGCTGTCAAATCGCCTACAGCTGTGTTTTGAACATAGTGTGCGGGATTACGAACTGAGTCCATAACTCCTTCACTACAGAGTCGGTGAACTGCACCCGTAACCCCTTTGCCAGAGACGGTGAAGGGGGAAACCCATTGAAACCATCAGCGAATGAAGGCCCAGTGTTGTGGTGGTGTATGCCTGTCAGTCCAGCAAGTGTATGAGTGGAGTTGGAAGTTTCACAATGCCGTGACTTCTGTGACACTCTTCATGACTGGGTCTGGCACACTAAGGAGTGACCCCAGAGAATTTCTTTTACAGTAATCCAAGTACTTATCTACGCTGGAGGTCTTGCTTTGAACACAGTGGTGACTACATTGAAAAATGATACATATGCTCTTTACTTTTTCAGAATATATTCACACATAAAAAAAAAAAACATATAAGGTTTCCTTTCGAAGCCCCCTCGAATAAGGCAGTAGATAAAACAACTCTATATATAAATCATTAGAAAGAAAAAAGCAATATCTTATATATAAAAGGCAATGTGTGTGGATGTGTATGCCTGTATGTATGTCCTTTATGCGTTCGCGAACGGCTTATCCGATTGAGATGAAATTTTCTACACGCCTTCCTCTCATTCCAGCGCTGCCAATTGTCATATTTTTGTTTCTTCTTCCTCCTCCTCCCTCCCTAAATACGTACGTAAATATATGATGATGATGATGATGAAAGAATCCCCGAACCAAAACGCTAGGACAAGCGAAGAAAATGACGTGACTACACAGAATCGTCACACGGCAATCATCATCATCATCAAGTGCCGTGCCGGCTGGCGTAGGCGTTCATGGTTCTCCATAGATCTCAGTCTTTGGTTTTCTGGATCAACTCTGCTGCTGATATATATGCCTCCATGCCACGGCAATATCAATAACAATTCATCTTTTTATGTGTAAGGAAGTTATCTACAGTCGTGTAGAAGGGAAGAACAATCAATGGAAGGACCGAAATCACAGAACTTAGACGAGTATGAATTCGGAATGGCGAACACCCTCCTCCTCTCTTCTCATCCTCCCCCATCTCCCTCTTCCTCCTCCTCCTTCTCCCTCCTCCTCCTCCCTTTCCTTCCTCCCCTCCTCATTCTCTCTCCTCCTCCCTCCCTTCCCCTCTCCCCTCCTCCAATTCCTACCGTCTTCCTCTTCCCCTCCTCTTCCCTCATCCCTTTTCCTCCCTCCTCATCATTCCTCCTCCCTCCCTCCTCCTGCGTTCTCCTCCTCCCTCTCCCTCCTTCTCCTCTTTCCCCCCCTCCCTCCTATTCCTCCCTACTCCTCCTCCTACTCTCTCTGCCTATCTCTTCCTCCCTCCTCCTCCTCCTATTTCTTCTTCTTCTGCTGCTGCTGCCGCCGCTCCATTTACCCAAGTTAATTGTTGGGGGAATATGTAAAGATCTTTCAAGTGCTCTTTCTAATGCTTTTTGTCCGTTTATCTAAGGTTGTTCTAACCGCAACCAATAAATGATTAGACAGACAGACAGAGTGGGACAGACAGATAGACAGACAGATAGATAGTCGGAAACGGGAGCTTATATGACTACTTATATGAATTAAATGAGATGCTCCACACCAGGAGCCAGGCGATGCCGGGCAGGGTCAGACAGACAGTCAGACAGACAGTCAGGAACGGGAACAGGAGCTTATATGACTACTTATATTAATTAAATGAGATGCTCCCCACCAGGGACTGGGCGAAGCCGGGCCTGCTAGTTATATATTCTTCTTCTTCTTTCGTTTGCCTGAAACATGTCTACAACTGCAATGCCGTCTCTTGTATATAAAGCTATATATAAAGTACTAGACAACATAATTCTATATAAAACTACTAAAAACACAAGTCTATAAATAAAGTACTAGAAAAGACAGCAACAACAATTCAATATAAAGCACATAACAAGCACCCACTTCTCTGGTTCAGACTTCAACATCAACAACAACAATAATTCAATATAAAGCAGTTCACAAGCACCCACCTCTCTGATTAAGACTTCTGAGGTCTGATGTCTCGTGTTTGAGTCGCAGGCGAAGAATAAACTGCATCAGGTCATGCCTGCAATATAACAGTGTGTAATATAAGACGAAGGCCGGTCGTTTGTTTGTTGATAAAACGTTTATTGGCTTAATATAACCAAGCTTCGATGTACACCTCCATTCGCTACTCAAGCTGGGTTCTAACTGCCCATACCAACCCAATACGTCACGATTGAGCATCTCCCCCCCCTTTCAGTCTCAATGCTCAATCGTGCTGTATCGGAGTTTTCCAATAGACCCCAATTATACCTACACTGTTACACCTCCCCATATTACTTAAAGAATTTTCCTTTTAAAGGAAAAATCTTTACTTCTAATCCCCATACTCTATTCCCTACTTGTCTTTTAACCTTCGCCCATACATCTTTTACTCTTCTCCCAGTGCTATGATCTGTCTATAACCTCCCCATATACTTCTTCTTTCCTTTTTTTATTTCCCCAACATTTCATAGTTATCTACTACGTAATTCTTCATTTCTGGTTCTTTCTGGTTATCTGTATCAAATATACATATCATAAGAACAGCTCATAAATTCTGTGTCAAAAATTATGATCTTATACAATTCCTCATTCTCATAAATTCTGTGTCAAAAATTATGATCTTATACGATTCCTCATTCTTTCAAACCCCAGGACGTACAAAAACAATGTAGTTAGAAAAAGTAAAGAAGTGGTGCGCACCAAATAAAGAACATGAAGAATGAATACACGACATGACCACATGGACATATTGTAAATGTACATTTAAGACATTCACCCTTTACCTCCCTTGCCAATAAAAAAATTTTTTGTAAAATAATTTTTTAAAACACCTTTAAGAAATATATTATTGTTTGTTATAAAACAATTTGGCATAAGTTTTCATGAACCTTTTATATTTCACATTGACATTGCCAACCACAATTCCGTTCCTCTTCCGTTATCTCACCTTTTACCATGAGCCCATGTTCATATTTTATGAACAACTTAAATATAATTAAAGCTGGTATTTCACAGCACCTATATCTTTCCCCCGTACTACCCATCCTGTTATTTTATAAATAAAGTGACGTGTGTGCAGACCCTGGATACGTCTATCCATTCGTGCATACACGTTCACCAACTATGGTTTCCCACTAGTTAATGAATGCATAGTTTCCCCTTACCTTGGACAAATTTGTTTTTATCAACTCTTTTCTTAACGAAAAACCTTTAGCAAAACCTCCTTCATTTGAAACTTAAATTTACTTAACTAACTTTACAAGCATTTAACTCAATATACCAAATCATTCATGTAATCAAAATAAAATGAACACAACCTCCAAATTAATCTAGAAGAAAAAAAAACACATTTTAAAATGACATAACATGCATGTTATCAAATCAGAATAAAATATCCTATTCTACCTATCACTATTGGACACTTTTACGGACCAATAGTTCTTGTCAACTCAAATGCTATGAACACAATCACCCTACTCTAAACCAATTACTCAAACAATAACAATCATATTTCAAGACCAAATCAAGAAAACAAAATGAGGTATTACAACTTAGGCTCAATAAAACAACCAAACAACATCCCTCATTTTCTAGTAGTAACTCAAGCATAAAAACATTTCTTATATGACTCATAACTCATAAAACTTAGATTTCATAAACACCGTTTTCAACACAATTTTAACTCTCTTAAAATTACTACCAGCATTAGGCTCTCATAAATGACGCATATCCAGTATTTATATGACCGAGAAGACTAAACCTCCTATCTATATATCTGTTATTTACAGATCAATTATGAACATATCTGTTCTATCTAGATAAACAAATCAGTAATCCAGAATTATCTATTTATTATCTCTTAACAGCACATAGTATCCTGAATAAGCTCTTAAGTAAGCACTGTAACCTATATCCAACATTAACTCAATGTAGCCATCCTCTACTTATCAACGTACTTGTGATCTATCCTGTCTATTATTATTATAACTTGTTAACCCCTATCTTTAAACACGGCACTTCTAACCTCAATAAAAAAAATACATTCACCCACTGTACTAATATCTCAAAACCACTTTTTCCACCGTTTCGTATACTTCTTCTTGTTATCTACAGTACTTTCGATTTATCTACCTCTTACGTTTCCATTTCCTCAACAACTCTAAGTTTCTCTGAATAAGTGCTAACTCTATATCAACATCTTCTTCTTCGTACAACCTACTAGCCTCTTCCATACTACTACTTGACTCTGACTTTTCATCCATTTCTTCTTCTTCGTCTGTATGTCTCTCTTTAGCTGCCGCTAATTTCTTCCGTTCAACATCCCACCTAATTTGTCGATCATTCTTTCTTAAGGATCTTTCTAGTATAGGTATATCGTCTCCGCTTGTTGAATCATCTCTAATTCTTCTCTGTCTTTTTACTTCTTTATTTCTTTGACTGTCCATTCTTCTTTTTGTTGCTTGCCTAGTATTTTTAAATGGAGCACCTGTGTCTTCTTCCATACTATCATAATGAGTTTCATTTGTCCCTTCTTCTTCCATTCTTTTCGGAATTGTCTGTTCTTGTTCTTCGTAACTTGGATTTGCTAACAACTGATTTTGTTCTGGTTCTTTTCTAAGATCTGGGGTTACTGTAGCTCTTCCAAGATCTGGAGTTATTGTAACAACTTGTTCATCCAAAAATTTTGCATCCGAATAACAATTATTATTATAATTATTATTTTCTATCTCATTTTCATCTCTTCTTAAGTGTTCAACATGTGCCCTTGCTATGTGTGCTGTGACCTGGTTCTTTATTACATACGATACATTACCCAGTTTTTCCAAAACGTAATAACCTGGAATCCAACGAGAATCAAACTTAGAGTTTCTTCTATGCTTTTTGTAATAAACTCTATCACCTACTTTAAACTCCTGTAATTTTGTATTTACATTTTTGTACTTTTTCTGTCTTTCCCTAGCTTTTATTATATTATTTCTTAATCTCATATGTGCTTTATGCATTTCTTGTATTATGACCTCTTGAAAATCTTCACCCATATATTTCCGTCTAGGTTTTAATAAATTATCTATAGGTAATATTGGTTCTCTCCCGTGTATTAAATAAAATGGCGAAAAACCCGTGCTCTCATTTTGATTTGTACGAATAGCGCTAAGAGCAGGTCCCAAAAATAGATCCCAATCTTTTTCATGTTCATCAATAATCTTTGCCACAATGTTGTATAACGTCTGATGTTGACGCTCGTTTTTCGCATTTGACGAAGGTCTATAAAATGAGGTCTTTATATGTCTTATGTTTAAATCTTTTAATAACTTTTCGAATTTTTTATTTACAAATTCTCTACCATTATCTGTAAGTATACTTTGTGGGCAACTAAACCTTGGTACGAACTCCTGTAAAAAAATATTAATGACAGTATCCGCGCTCTTATCTGGGATTGCATAAACCTCTGGCCAAAGACTGTAGATGTCTACTATATGAATTAAATATACATTTCCTGACAATGTTCTGGGGTGTGGACCTGATATGTCTAAACTAATCTTTTGCATTGGGAAGTGAGGAATATCTGTGTCCTGTAATGGAGACTTTATTGTTTTCATGTTCCTTAATCTGCACTTTTCACACGTATCTACATATTTGCATGCAGATTTAAATAAGTTTGGCCAATAATATTTACTTGTAAGTGCTTTCACTAGTTTGTCTCTACCGAGATGTCCATTTTCATCGTGATATGCTTTTAAAAGTTCATTTTCCAAATGCTTTGGAATATATTTCCTTAGTTGTTCGTTCTTTTCACACATATAATATAACTGTCCATCCTCTTGTAATAGCAAATAATTCCTTTTATATTTGTTATCTTCTGTTTCTCGTAACTTTTCCTTTATTTGTATGATTCTTGGGTCCAAATCCTGCTCTTCTTTCATATTGAATTGTGCTAACTGTAGATCTTCTTCTCTATGTTCAGACTCTTGATCTGATGGTAAGCTATCAAATTCTCCCCCATTTATTATAGCAGAATCCAGAATATTTACCTGCCAATTCCTGTCGTCTATCTCTGGTTCGGCTGCCTCCACTTCTGTATCCTCTGATGACTGTGTATATGGAATTCTAGACAAAAGATCAGCGCATGTGTTTATCTTACCCGGTATGTATTCAATTTTCGCGTCGTACCCCTGAAGATTCAATGCCCATGTCTGTATTTTCCTGTTCTGCACTGGAGCTTCTAAAAAAGACTTTAAAGGCATGTGGTCAGTTCTAATAACAAAACTTGCGTTATGTAAATAGTAATTAAGTTTTTGAAGAGCGTAATGAATCGCGTAAGCCTCCTTCTCGATAGTACTCCATTTTTTTTGTGATTTACTAAGCTTATGAGACAAAAAGTAGATAGGTCTTTCATTTTTTACCCCTGGTATTCCAGATTCTTTTCCTTCATATGGTTGTACTAAACATGCTCCTACTGCACTGTCTGAAGCATCTGTGTATAGTATTAACTGTTTGTTTAAGTCTGGATGCGTCAATAGTGGTACCAATGTTAAGCTGTTTTTTAAATAGTCGAAGGCTTTTTGACACTCATCATCCCACTTAAACCTGGCGTACTTGGCTGTTAAATTTGTAATTGGTTCAGCTATCCTTGAAAATGCCGGAATAAACCGTCTATAATACGCACACGTTCCTATAAAAGCACGTACTTCCTTAACGTTTGTTGGTGCAGGTAACTCTTTAATAATCTTTATTTTGTTCTGGTCTGGTTTTATACCCTCTCTATTTATAATATACCCTAAATATTTTGTTTCTGTTTTTAAAAATTGGCACTTACTAAGCTTCAACTTCACATCATGCTTTCTTAACCTGTCAAACACTAGTCTAATATGTTTCAAATGATCTTCTACATCTCCTTTGGTATAGACCAATATATCATCAATATAAGCAAGAGCGAACCTTTGCATACCCTCCAGAACTTCATTTATTAAGAGCATATAGTGTGAGGGCGCTGTCTTGACTCCAAAAGGCATTCGTAAGAATTCGTACGAGCCCATGTGGGTACAAAAGGCACTTTTCCGTTGCGCGTCCTCTGACATCGGAATACACCAAAACCCTGACCTTGCGTCCAACGTTGTGAAATATGTAGAGCCATTAAGTAGCCCCAAAATGTCATCAATTACCGGCAGTGGGTATGCTACATTCTTGGTGATTTTGTTCAACGCCCTGTAGTCACAACAGAAACGACTCGAACCATCAGGCTTGGCCACGATGACCACCGGAGATGACCATTCTGACTTCGACCTTTTTATTATTCCTGCTTTCAGCATCTCCTCTATTGCCTTTTCCATTATTTCTCTGTTTCTTAATGGAGTTCTGTATGGTTTTAGACTAATTGGTGGATGATCTCCCGTGTCTATCTCCATCGTAACCGTCCGCGTCTTACCCAATTCCAAATCACTAACCGCAAACACATCTTGATTTTGCTTTATAAACTGTTCTAACACTTCCTTATTTTCTGGCGAAGCTTTTAACTGTGACAGCAATTCTTGTTCCCTTGTTATTTTGTCTAGTGAATGTATATGTACTTTATTTTCTCCGAATGGATGGATCAATTCATTCATTCTGATTTTCCCTCTTCTTCCGCATCCGCGTCTGTCACTTCTCCTTTCACTAGAAGTTTCCAAATAACTTGTTCCCAACACTTCTGTTCTATTCGTTGCCAATATTTCACTAATGTTATGATCTAACTTTGCTATCACACATCCTCTGTATAACTTGATTTCTCTCCCTGTGTTGTTGATAATCATTACTGGAAAGGTTAAGTGTTTATCCAACTTCATTACTCCATCTGGAACCTCCAAACCAGGCTCATCAATTATTTCTTCTTGTAACTCAGTGATTCTGACTGTGTTTCCTTCCACATAATATGGGTTTCTCTTCAGCTTCGCTTGTATTAAATTAACCGACTGTGGTTTTAATGTCGTTGTCATTTTGACCCTAACTAGTGCTGCTATATGCATATCCTCTTCCATATCTATATATACGTCTCTAAATTTTAACTTATGTAAATCATAAAAAAGTCTTATCCCATTCTTTATCAAAAAATCTCTTCCTATCAACATATTTCTATTTAAACCCCTCACTACATGAAAAAGGTGTCTTATGTTGATCCCTCCTAATTTAAAATTGATCATTGTTTGTCCAACTACTTGTAAATTCTGTCCAGTAACAGAGTGTAAATTATTACTACACTTAAATACTCTACAATTTCTTACTATTTTGTATAAAAAACTTTCTTTTACTACACTAACTTGAGCTCCTGAGTCTATTAATGTACGAACTCTATACTTCCCTATTTCTAATATACACGAGCTATAATCTGTTTTTTCTTCTATAAATTTCTTGACTTCATCCATTTGAAAATATTCTCTGTTCGATCTATTATACTTGTTATTAACATACTCTCTAATACTTGGGACCCTATTATTTACCCTCCTATCATAGGTCCTGTCTAATAGGTAGGGCGCCGATTTACCTGTGTTCTTGTACCTGTAAAATTCCTGTGTCCATCAACAACATTCCCAGTCACCCTATTATTATCATATCTACCCTGTGTATTCGACTGGACACGCCTGTTATTACAAAAACGAGAAACATGTCCCCGTTGACCACAAACCCAACAGACAATGTTTGTGTTATTTGTGTTTCTTACTGCCTCACTTGTAGGGTATCTCACATTTCTTCTTTCAACATAATCGCTCCTATTTCTACCTTGTAAGGTTTGTATACCGCCTCTCCTATTCCATCCGAATCTTGTTTGTCCTATTTCCATGGGTTCCTCAATTCTGTCGTCTCTATTACTTCCCACTTCTCGTCCTGTTCTTAATCTAAACCTTCGTCTCAAATTTTCCTCTTGCACCGCAATATCCACCGCTTGTGATAACCTCTCAGGGTTATCCCTCATCAGCTTAAATTTCAAACCATCAGATTTGATGCCATCCACAAAAATCCCTACCAACATCCTTTCCACCTCCTCCCCTCGCACATTCTGTCCTAAGAATGCCTCTTCAGCCAGGTTAATCAACCTATCGCTAAACAACTGCACCGTTTCTCCGTTATTTTGTTTAGCCTGCCTCAACACCGAAAATGCATGTTGCGGATCCGTAATTTCTGCATATTTTCTTGCTAGGTCCTCTTTGAATTGTTCCCATGTCTCATCTACCCCAGCCTCTAATTTTCTTCTTATATGATGTGAGACCGGTTCTGTTGCCGTCTGATACGCTAGTCTCATTTTCTCTTCATCTGTTGCCGAGATCAAATAGGCATATTTTTCTATAGAGGTGACCCACTTCTTATAGTCCTTAGCCTGTCCACTAAATTTCACAATTTCTGTTGCCATCCCCTGTTGTTTGACCACCATATTAAGTCGGCCTACTGCTGTTCCTACGCCTGTCAGAACTTGTGCTAAGGTGTCCTGTTCCGCCATGCTGAAAAAAAAAATAGCAAAACCAAGCAAGCAACCAATCACACAATTATAATTTCCCAAATCCCAACCAGCACAATTCAGTTGGTTATAATATTGTAAGATGTTACATTAATCAGAAGAAGCACCAACGATGTCCTGTCTGAGCATAGGAATAATGAACCCTGTCCTCGAAAAAAAACTCAAACTGGTGGCAATCAGAAGAAGGTTCCTTGTAGATAATGTTCTGTACTCCACTCTAATAAATGAATTCGGAACCTCACGGGATTCTATTTCTAAATTACTCTGTTACCTTCAGTTCAGTTCAAGCAACCAGATCCCGCATTAGGTGAAACTCAGTCTCAGAGTTCAGGTGGTGGAGTTCAGATACCATTTCTCCTCCCTCAGGTACTCTCGTCCTTCTCATGGGCTGCCAGAAAATTCTTCAACCCCTGGTTGGGTCACATCTCATGGGCTGCCGGAAAATCTTCAACCCCTGGTTGGGTCCCTTCCTTGATTCTCAGGTGGGTACTTCAACGTCGTTTGGAATGGGTCATAGGATTAACGTGGCCCAAGGATGGATCAGGTGTTTGGGTCGTAGGATTAACGTGGCCCAAGGATGGATCAGGATCAGCCAAGGCCCAACGATAATGGCGTGTCTTAAGAACTTATGGCCCGATCAACGATCATGCTGTCCTGACAACTCCTGATTAGCTCTTTAACTTTGAGGAACTTAAATTGCTGGTTTGCCCAAACTTTCAGGACAGGATCACTCCTGGTCAATCAAAATGATGTAAGGCAGCGGCTTTGATGGCTCTTGCTAACAGTCAACCTGCAGAAGGGCGGCCATACAAACTTTCTTCACCGTGACCTCTGCAAAACGGCTGGTACAACAAACTTCTTATCTGAAGTCTTAAAAAAGACTTACAAAGGACCACTCCTGGTCGAGCTTTTGGCCTTTGTATTCAGATATTATTACTATCTCGTCTTATAACTTGCTGGCCATCTTTTGGTGCGGCTGTTACCAGGTTCAATAGTTGTTTTTTCACGTGCCGCTTGAATCTTTCCGCGACGACGTTATTCAACTCCGACTTTGCATAGTTTTATCTTTCTCATTCTCAGGTTCGCATCCTGGTCGAGCGGCTCCATTTCGCCTCTTATAACAGTGTGTAATATAAGACGAAGGCCGGTCGTTTGTTTGTTGATAAAACGTTTATTGGCTTAATATAACCAAGCTTCGATGTACACCTCCATTCGCTACTCAAGCTGGGTTCTAACTGCCCATACCAACCCAATACGTCACGATTGAGCATCTCCCCCCCCTTTCAGTCTCAATGCTCAATCGTGCTGTATCGGAGTTTTCCAATAGACCCCAATTATACCTACACTGTTACAGCAACAACAATTGGAGATTTCACATAGCAACAACAGTTGGAGATTTGACATAGCAACAACAGACAACAACCAGCCAGGCCCTACGTAACTCCCACACAATCAAGCAAGCTTTAGCACAGACCTCCCACACAATCAAGTAAGCTTCAGCACAAACCTCCACACAATCAAGCAAGCTTTAGCACAGACCTCCACACAATCAAGTGAGCTCCAGCACAGACCTCCACACAATCAAGTGAGCTTTAGCACAGACCTCCACACAATGACGTAAGCTTCGGCACAGACTCACATACAAGGCAACAACTATAATATTGATTATTTGGTTGTTTCGGGCTTTGAAATTTAAATATTGAGCACAACCCACTACTGGCAACGCTGTTCGTATTCTGGTATGAACCTAAGGCCCATCCACGTCAATATGGAAGCACTATACTCAAGTTTCGCTCTCGTTTGAGCTCGTCAGTAGTGCATATCCTTGACCGGATTCGGAAACAAGCCCCGGATCACTGGCGTGTGAAGCGGGAGTGTAACCACGTGGCACACACTGGACACGGCCAAATTATCATAACAGAATATTACAACGTCACCCATCGTAGGCTATAGCTCAAGATTGCCCGATCGCCACGATTGACATCCGTCAATCGATGTGGACCTGAACAATCAGGACTTCTCACTGGCAAGGCACACCAGGCCGCCTAAATCTAGTGAGCAATAATCAAATTGATTATTTGGTTGTTTCAGGATTTGAAATTTAAATATTGAGCACAACCCACTACTGGCAACGCTGATCGTATTCTGGTAGGAACCTAAGGCCCATCCACGTCAATATGGAAGCACTATACTCGAGTTTTGCTCTCGTTTGAGCTTGTCAGTAGTGCATATCCTTGACTGGATCCGGATAGCCTACGATGGGTGACGTTGTAATATTCTGTTATGATAATTTGGCAGTGTCCAGTGTCTGCTGCATGGTTACACACCCGCTTCACATGCCAGTGATCCGGGGCTTGTTTCCGGATCCGGTCAAGGATATGCACTACTGACAAGCTCAAATGAGAGCGAAACTCGAGTATAGTGCTTCCATATTGACGTGGATGGGCCTTAGGTTCATACCAGAATACAATCAGCATTGCCAGTAGTGGGTTGTGCTCAATGTTTAAACTAATATTCCTTGCTCCAATAAGAGCAGTTGACAAATATAAAATAAAAAAAATTAAATTAAAAAAAGAAACAGATTAGGAACAGAACAGTCCAAGCTAAAGGTGCATTTCAGAAGATGAATAGTATCTGAATGTAATAAATCACTTTCTGTGAGAATCCTGAAATGTTATACTGAACCCATTCTGTGTATGGCAGCCAATCATGGAGTCTGAACAAATAAATCGTACACAAATATAAGACAGAGACAAACAGCGTTCTGTGGTCATGTGACGAGAATAGAAGCATGCATAACATTGGCTGGAGAGACCAGCAGTATAGGAGGCAGAAGCAGGTGGAGAGAGGCGATGACTGATGGACCAAGATGATGGCATGGAGGAATGTCAGTAGAACTGACTCAGATCTGTGGAGAGACATGTATGCTTCAGCCACTTGGCAAGTCACTTGACAATGGTCATTAGAAATAAGAGAATGATGCGGAATCCTGCAGCAAATAAAACAAAAATGTTAGAGATGACCAGCAGCAAATAAAACCAAGATGTCAGAGATGACCAGCAACCCCGACCCCCAATCGAGCAGCCCGACAGCCTGCCAACAACTGACCTGTGTGAAGCATCCAGTATGCCAATCTTCTCCAGCTTGATGTCGTTGACACGGATCAGGGTCCGACCTGTTGAACACACCAATCAGCCACATGAGACTATCATGCCAAGGTCATCACTACAAATGGACAAAACAACAACACATCCACTAATGTCTGGCAGTCCTCCAGTGTGTGTGTACATCAGGTTTCTTCTGTTCCTGTCTACTCATCTGTGTCTGGCAGTCCTCCAATGTGTGTGTACATCAGGTTTCTTCTGTTCCTGGTCTCCTCATCCAAAGGCAGAGTCACACCTGTCTATGTCACAGGTAAGTCATTCTATGTCAGAGGTATCATTCTGGATACATCAGATACAGTCTGTGTCTGTACTCCTCATCCACACCTGGTCAAGTAGCTTCCAGCTCGGTGTTTCCCAGTGTGCAACTTTCACACAAGACCTCTGACGTCTAGCCCATATCCAAGAAGGATTGGTTGGCATCCCATTTTACTAACCAACAGAGCAGGATGCGGTGTGACGTCAGACACCAATAGAGCAGGATGTGGTGTGATGTCAGACACCAACAGTGCAGGATGTGGTGTGATTCCAGACACCAACAGAGCAGGATGTGGTGTGATGTCAGGCACCAACAGTGCAGGATGTGGAGTGATGTCAGACACCAATGGTTCTGGTGCAAATGTGCAGACCTGTGTGGGGATTCAAATGCAGTATTTACTTAACATGAGATGGACACCACAATTTATCAGCCACTCCAGCTGAGGGACAGTTCACCAGTTGTAACTCTAGAGATCAGCCACTCCAGCTGAGGGACAGTTCATCAGTTGTAACTCTAGAGATCAGCCACTCCAGCTGAGGGACAGTTCACCAGTTGTAACTCTAGAGATCAGCCACTCCAGCTGAGGGACAGTTCACCAGTTGTATCTCTAGAGATCAGCCACTCCAGCTGAGGGACAGTTCACCAGTTGTAACTCTAGAGATCAGCCACCCCAGCTGAGGGACAGTTCACCAGTTGTATCTCTAGAGATCAGACACTGCGGCTGAGGGACAGTTCACCAGATTTAACTCTAGAGATCAGACACTGCGGCTGAGGGACAGTTCACCAGTTGTAACTCTAGAGATCAGACACTGCGGCTGAGGGACAGTTCACCAGTTGTAACTCTAGAGATCAGACACTGCGGCTGAGGGACAGTTCACCAGATGTAACTCTAGAGATCAGCCACTGCAGCTGAGGGACAGTTCACCAGTTGTAACTCTAGAGATCAGCCACTGCAGCTGAGGGACAGTTCACCAGTTGTAACTCTAGAGATCAGCCACTCCAGCTGAGGGACAGTTCACCAGCTGTAACTCTAGAGATCAGCCACTCCAGCTGAGGGACAGTTCACCAAGATATGCATAGTAATAAAAAAAATACACAGAAATATGAAAAAGGACACCATATGAGAGAAAAACAAATGAGAAGTGGATACCTGTCACATCATGCTTGCTGAGCAAGTCTCCGTACAGCTCGTAGTACAGCCCACCATGTTTGCGCAGCCATTTGTTGACGTCTGCACTGTTCCAGAAGTACAGTGGCTTGGGCTTCCCCTTCATGCCCCTCTTGACAGTCAGGCCATCAGTCTTAGGCCGGGCCTCTAGCGTGGCCCCAGACATCTGTGGGCATAGCACAGACAATGTCAACACATGGCACATCCACACACAGCTGTGACATCTGATACATCCACAAACAGCTGTGACATCTGACACATCCAAACACAGCTGTAACATTTGACACATCCACACACAGCTGTGACATCTGGCACATTCACACACAGCTGTGACACCTGACACATCCACACACAGCTGTGACATCTCTCTCTCTCTCTCTCTCTGTATGACACTTGATTTTATCATGTATAATATAACATTACTGTAATGTGAGTGAGAGCGTTAGTGAGTGAGAGAGAGAGAGAGAGAGAGAGAGAGAGAGAGAGAGAGAGAGAGAGAGAGAGAGAGAGAGAGAGAGAGAGAGAGAGAGTTGAATTGCATCACTAATTTTTAAGTTACAAAATGTAAATGTACAATGTTTCTCCATTTTCTTTGCAATTTTGCGACAATGCTCACGACAATCGTCACTGTATGTGTGTGTTAAGTGTGGGAGTTTGATCATAATAGTAGTTTGGGGGATGGGGGGATGTGTGTGTGGGTGGATTCGTGATGTGTGTGGGTGGGCTCAGGATGTGTGGGTGGGCGGGGTGGGATTGTGTGGGTGGGTGGGGGATTTGTGTGTGGGTGCATGCGGGATGTATGGGTTGGCGGGGAGATGTGTGTGTGTGGGTGGGGATGTGTGTTTTGTTAGGTGGTTGTGGGTGAGTGGGTGGAGGAGGATATGTTGGTGGATGATTGATGGTGGGTTATGGGATGGGTGGGGGATATATGTGTGGGTGGGGATATGTGTTGGGTGGGAGATGTGTGCAGGTGGGGGTGATTGTGGGTTTGGGGATGTGTGTGTGGGTGAGGGATGTGTATGGGTGTGGGATGTTTGGGTGGATGGGTGGGGAGTGTGTGTGTGTGGGAGATGAGTGGGTGAATGTGTGTGGGGGATCTGTGTGGGTTGGGGGAGGGGTGTGTGATGGGTGTGGGTGATGGATTTGGGGATGTGTGTGTGGGGGATATGTCTGGCTGGGTTGTGGTGTGTGTGGCTGGATGGAGGATGTATGTGTGGGTAGTGAGGGTGATTGTAGTTGCGGGATGTGTGGATGGGTAGGAGATGTGTTGGGAGATGTGTGTGTGCGTGAGGGATGTGTCTTTGGGATGTGTGGGTGTGGTGTTGTGTGGGAGGGGAGCTGGGTGTGGATAAAGGATGTGTGTGTGGGTGGGTGTGCAGGTGGGCGAAGGATGTGTGTGAGGGTGGAGGATGTGTGTTTAGATGGGTTTTGGGGTGTGTGAGCGTGGGTGGGTAGATAGGAGATGTATGTTTTGATGAGTGGGTGAGGGATGTTTGGGTGTTAGTGGTTGAGGGATAAGGGATGTGTGAGGGGATGAGTGTATGGGTTGGGGATGTGTATGTGGGTTGCGTGTGCGAGGATGGGAGGTGTGTGTTTGTGAATGGGGGATGTGTTGGTGGGTGGGGATGTGTGTATGGGTGGGAAAATTGTGCATGGATGGGGATGTGTGTGTATATTGGTAGGGGTGTGTGGTTAAGGGATGTGTAGCTGTGGGATGGGTGGGTGGAGGATGTGTGGTTGGGTAGAGGATGTGTGGGTGGGTGATTGTATATGAGTAAGGGTGTGTGGTTAAGGGATGTTTGGTTGGGGGATGGGTGAGTAGAGGATGTGTGGGTGGATAGAGGATATATGGGTGGGTGAGTGAGTGTAGGTTAGGAGATGGTGGGGGATGTTTGTAAGGGTGGGCTCGGGATCTGTGAGTGGGCTGGGGGAGATGGGAGATTATGTGGGTGGGTGCGGAATTTGTGTGTGGGTAGGTGCGGAATATGTGAGTTGACGGGGAGATGTGTGTGTGCGTGGGGGATGTGTGCCCAAGGAATGCGTGTTTAGCTGGGTGGTTGGAGGTGTGTGGGTGGAGACGGATATGTGGGTGAGTGATTGTTGGTGGGTAAAGGGACGGGTAGAGGATATGTGAGTGGGTGGGGGGATGTGTGTAGGTGCGGAATATGTGAGTTGACGGGGAGATGTGTGTGTGTGTGGGGGATGTGTGCCCGAGGAATGCGTGTTTAGCTGGGTGGTTGGAGGTGTGTGGGTGGAGACGGATATTTGGGTGAGTGATTGTTGGTGGGTAAAGGGACGGGTAGAGGATATGTGAGTGGGTGGGGGGATGTGTGTAGGTGGGTGGATGTGTGTGGATTGGGGAATGTATGTGTGCTTGGGGTGTGGGTGGATGGGATGTGTGGTGGGTGAGAGGTGTGTGTGGGGAGATGTGTAGGTGTAGGGATGTGGTGGATGGGTGGGGGAATGTATGTGTGTGTGGATTATGTGTGTGGTTGGGTGAGGGAGTTGGAGTGAATGGGGGATGTGTGGGTGGGTGGTGGATGTGTCTCATAACATAGTAATATGCATTGTTTATGTTTACAAAATTCATGTGACAATGTTTTTTCCTATGCAATGTTGATGAAAGAAAGATGAGTGATTGGAAGGGCCGAATGTAAGACGGGCCTGCGTGCCCAATTTGTTACCCTTTGAAAATAAAGTCTGTTCGTTCGTTTGTTTTCTCTCTCTCTCTCTCACACACACATATGCAACAAACGCAATATAAACATCTTGAACATCTGTGTACACGACATATCTGACTAGGGTTCCAAATGTTGCTGTATGTAGCCGAGGCGCGGTGTTGGGGTGAGCGCCCAACATTGCTCAAATACCTCAATGGCTCGTGAATACATAACCTATGCAGCAAAAGTCCAACTCCTGGCCTTCACGTGGCGGACCTGTTTAAACTAACAGGAGAAGGGGCGACGGCGAGTCTCTGGCGCCGGAAAATAACCAGTATGCTCTAGATGTGTATGCACGTACATGCATGCGCAGACAGGTGTGTGCGCGCGTACACATCTACACTCGAGTGAGACCACAGTCTGCTCTAGCAAAGAAAGGTGCTGAAGACGGAGGCAACCAGCCAAGAGGCGCACCACAGAAATCAGGATGCCACGCAATCACGCAAAATGGAATATGTCGACTACTGCTAATCGTTATGGTGCTCGCCCTGCTTTGGACCCCCAGGCAGGTGCAGTGCCGGGCCCTATGTCTCGAAAGGGTCCAACCCCAACTACTGGAGGTCCTTCTCAGATGTCCTGTGGAGCCAGGGGACATGAGAATAGGACGACTGGCCATACTAAACGAAGACTTAAAATAATGCACTGGAATGCGGAGGGAGTCAGCAACAACAAAATAGAATTAGAAAAAATCTTGGACCAAGAAAAAGTAAGCATATGTTGCTTACAAGAAACTCACCTCAATGAAAATATAGCCTTCAAAATCAGAGGCTACCAGAGTTACCGATCTGACCGAAAGAATAGGCGAAAAGGTGGGATACTGACCCTTGTAAGAAATAACATCATGGCTTCCCAAATCAAAGTCTACATGGAAGGGGCTGAGTATCAGACACTTAAACTTAAAACAGGTAATACAGATCTACATCTGATCAATTACTACTGTCCAAGTGACCGCCCACAGGCACTGGACACTCTACCACTAAAAGAAAAAATGATTGTGTGTGGCGATTTCAACAGCCACTCGCAGAGCTGGGGCTATGATCACATGGACCAGAGAGGAGAGAGACTGGAAGACTGGCAAGATGAGAATAGATTCATGTTGATTAACAAGCCGTCCGACCCACATACTTTCTACTCGAGATCATGGCACTCTACAACTACACCTGACCTGGCTTTTCAATCACCAGACCTGGAGTGGAACATTACACGAACTGTTGGGAAACAACTAGGTGGCAGTGACCATCGGCCAGTCTTTCTAACCGTATGAGACAGTAGGGAAAGTGGTTTTCACATACTGCCTCAGTTTACTAGAGGGCAATGACTGGAATGATTTTGAGACAGAGTTCACCGACCAGTATAAGTTCAAAATTAGTGAGTGGTCGGACAATGACTCTAGTGCAGCCCGCTGACCGACGGTTTACCTTTAGTTGTTAGTGAAATGAGAAATTCAGGAAACATGAAGCCAAACTTAGCATAGGCTTTGTCGGGAACTGTCAGTTTGGGCAAGGAATACAACGGAGGGGCAGATTTATAGCAGTGGGAACGTGCTTGAACTGGGAATTCTTATTTAAAGAGCATGAACTCAAACAAGGACGATAAACTCAGGACCATGAACTTCAGAGACAATGTAGATTTGGGTTAATGATATGATAGTAGTATGCAAATTAAGCAGGGTACGCGAGGTACTGATTGGAGGACAAGGGACAGCGACGTCACGTGATTCAAGAAAGGCGCCAACTCGAGAAGTAATATATACTTGAGGATCCAGTCAGTTAGAAGAGTCGAGCAGGAGAGAGGACAGTTAATAGTGGACTCCGGGAGCGGCGGGGCCTGGGCCCTCTTGGGACAGCCCAAGGAACATAGTAACAGGACTTCAGAAATTGTGGCTAATCCGTGCCCAAGTCTGTATAGTATCTGTAGGAGGAGGAAGTGAAGGAAGACGGACAAGCGCTCATGCTAGAATTCGTCTGAATCACTGATAGGAGTGAGAGCGACTAAGGATCTGTGAACGGAACCTACCCAAGGCAGATAAGCCAAAGAAGGGAAAGACACGCAGAGTCCGAGGGTCGTTAAAGTGCAAGAAAGCCACTTGAGTTAAGAGGACCGCCAGCTAAGGAGACCGCTCGTTAGTTGCAGTAGATGGCTAAACGTCAAATAGGACAACCACTAGCCAGGGACACTGCGGTTGGAACCACACAGGAGACTAATGTCAAATACGACTGGAAACCGGTGGTGGGATCCACGGCAAACGAGGTTGAAGAGAGCAATCGTATTTCAAATATGAAACCCAGAAGGACGACCAGAAAACCCACTGGATGGCAGAAGTTGAATGTAAGTTGACATAAGACTTAGACATAATTAGTTTAATTGTATATTATAATCAGGTATCTTAGTTTAGAGAGCTATAGCAAACTACCGTAGGTGAACTTACCGCGTAATCATAAACGACCCGGCAAAGGATCAGGACTGAATGCGACGTCCTGAATATGACCTATATTTAAATGGCCGAAATAGAGTGATTGGAGTCAAATTAATCGGTTAGATAAGCAGAGTGTGGATAAACTATGTATGTTCATGTAACCAAGCAATTAGACGCACACAATTAATGAGAACTAGGCGAGTGCAACATGTAAATATGGAACGGAAGGGCTACTGCAAGATATAAACAACACAGAGGCCGGGTCTAGCAGACAAACGTGCACCTGAGAAGCGATCACGCTGGGTCAACCCAAACAATGAGACCGGATGACAATGGCTCGCCCTAGACGAAGCGGTATGGAAAAGAATGCGTGTCTTTTGTTCGCTGGACATAGGTGAAAGGAGGTCGCGCTTCTGCTGTTGTGTAGTTAAGGCTGGCCTGGCGTGGTACAGGCCGCGAGTTCAAATCTTCCGGCAAATGGTTAAATACTTAATGTTGGCTGTAGGCGGCGCGTCGGGAAATAGGCGATAATAATATTAGTTAAATATATATAAACGATAAATTACTGTGTTTAAAATACTGTTCTTAATTTATGTTATAGCTAAGATATATTGATACTAGCGTAGATAGGGAAGCAATAGCTGGTAAGGACTTTGTAGGTAGTGAAAGACTAAGGTTGATAGTGACATAAAACTCACGGGTATTGTTTTATAATGTTTCAGGCATCGTCTGGGTAAACTGGAGTCGCCTGGATAAACCAGGCATAGCTGAATAAACGGTTACCCGCTGAACAAGTTGGATGGGAGCGAATTAAATCCCTGGGTATATGGATTGATAGGTCAATCTATGGATCAATGGGTGTTTGGGCTGAATACATGTACCACTAATAAGCCTACGGAAAGATAGTTACGAAACAAAGGCCGGTGTAATTCATAGCTTTAGTCTTTTACTTCATGCGGTTAATAGGTGATAATAAGTGGCATTCCCCTAACATCCAGTGGCATAGGCTGTTACACTATCTATCTCTCTCTTGTGAGGCAATGCAGCATCGTATTATTACAGTTCAATATGCATTATGTGTCTGCAATGCATGTACTGATTACTCCATGCGATTATGTTGTAGATTGTCACTCTGTTATTGTTCAGAAAGAAATTAAATATATTATTGAGTTGTCTTTTATTTCGACTTGTTAGTCTGAAGTAATATAAGTAGAGTAGCTTAGAGACTTTGTGAGGCTGTACATCTCTTCTATAACCTGATAACCTACACCACGAGACATTGATGGTGCAATAGTAATTAACTATTGTTCTCACGCGGAGACACGAACCTACATCTGTCGTATCCCTCACTCTCATCCTCTTTTTTCTCCTTCTCTCTCTTCATATTTCTTTACTATCAAAGGTAGTGTGTAGTAGGCAGAGTTCGACTGAGGAACGAACTTTTAGGCTTCACACTATTTACATCATTTCCCTCATCATCCTCTTTTCTTTCTCTTCTCTCTCTCCTCACTTCCTCCTTCTTCTCCCTTTTTTTTTTCTCTTGATCACAAATGGCGTCGTCTGGCAAGGATTGTTTCCAGAATTTTCTGGGACCTTCCAGCTTAGTCCGGGAGCTCCCAGGAGATTCCATGTGACCTTTGTTTCTGTGGTGTCAGATTATACTATATAGTGAGATCGTATACATAGATTTGTCGCTTACAGTCAGTAGTTCGTGATTGCCTGCTCGATAGTTGTCTCAGTAAGTGTTCCTTTACTAGGCTACTTATCTCATAGCTGGTTGGTAAATTGTCTGAACTATCTGTCGGCGAGGTTTCTACTAAGTCTGTTCAGTTAGAAACTCTTGTGTAAAGTACACCGGCCAAACCACCTTGCTACAAGAATACAGGAAAACCCACCACAACAAAATACCCAGGGATAGCCAACTCAGAAGGAGAGTCAGCGCAGCGGAATCTGTCCGAAATGAGCTCAGACAACAGCTGAGCAGTGCAAGTCAACGTAAAAGTGGCCTTATCTTTTCATCATTAAAGAGTATCAGAATAAAATACTCCACCGTTATACAAAGGTCACTGTCACCGCCTCACCAGCATATCTAGTAAAGGGCTGCAATTCCAGCCCAAGGGAAGCCATTGAGTCGAGCAGGACCCAAATAATCTAGAACCTTCTAGATAGAGATGGTCACCAAGTCCATGATTCCGTGGACACTGATGTGGCCCGCCTAATGCGGGGTCCACGAGGAACTCGGACAGAGTTACCGCCCGTGTCGAGTTAGGACACGCGGAGACCGGCAGAGGACGAATGGACTTGAGAGAGGCAACAGGGCCTGCCTTTGAGGGACTCTATAGATATCAATAGATATATAGACATAGGCTAGATAGTTTGCTAGACTGTTAAATGATACTTATGTGTTTGATGTTTACTATTTGAGAGATGTAATCTAGCGCGGGTCTGTTTACCCACTGCGCCAACGCATACTGTATATGTAAATACAATAAATATTCGATCTCATAACGGATAGATTTATTGTTGCCTGTATGAACCCAAGTTTAGTTATCTAGATACGAGCAAGACTATGACAGGCTTTTTGGGGGCTAGTTTTCCGGTTTTGGCATAAAATGTTTTCTTAAAAACCTGTTAAATGCCATGTAAAAGTAATGATTTAATCATATCACACTGATTTTTGGTAACACATTGATTTGTTTAAATCAAAGAAATTGTTAACGTTGTAAATTTACATAGAACTAGTAGCTATCTAGCGATAAAATAGAAGTAATCTGAGTCCCTCGGCAATGTCTCAACATTGCCTCCACAGCGCCTCTTTATTTTGATTCTGTAAACATTTTTTTTTACATGTTACTATTTTGACATTTTTTTTGTGTGACAGTCACTAATGTTTTCTCGCTCCACGAGCAGATTGTTCCGCAACAAGTGCCGCGTCCAACCGATGAAACCTTTCCAACAATAACGAGAGTGCAAGATAACATCGAGGAGCTTCAAAATTCAGAGCTAAGTTTCACCTCATACTCATTGTACTTCTAAGCTGTACTTCTCATGTTTCATCAATGTATTATTTTGTATCATATTGATTTCGTTGCATATTCATGAAATTTTCACCAACATAACCTTGCATTTTGATTAACACATTAATAAGTAAGGGAGTTAACCAAATTTTCGACCACACAACATATTTTTCTAAGGGATTTAACTCTATAAACTTAACAAACAAGTAAAACACAAAATGTCTTCCTTAGATAAATGCATTGAACAAGGAATAAAATTAGGTTATAAAGAAGAGAAATTATCAGAATGGGCACAGAAAACACACGCAGAAAACATTGCCCGTGAAGAAAGAGCGATAGAACGAGAGGAAAGAAAACTTCAAATGGAAGCAGATGAAAAAAAATTGCAGATGCAAGCAGATGAAAAGAAATTGCAGATGCAAGCAGATGAAAAGAAATTGCAAATCGAGGCCGATGAAAAGAAATTACAGATGGAACTTGAGGCCGCCGCCAAACAGGCCCAGTTGAATTCCGAGACACAGATTAAACTAAAACAGATGGAAATGGAGTCCAACACAGAAATATCAACAAATAAGTTAAGAAGCAAAGAAGAGGAACAAAAATATAATAAATATAAAGGTCTCGTTAAGGCTTTCTGTTCTGGAGATTCCATCTCCGCTTACTTAGAAAATTTTGAATGCCTCATGTCTCATCATAAAATCATTAAAGCAGATTGGGCATTTATTCTAATGAGGAATTTGGCTCTCGAACCACTGAAAGTAATAGAAACAATACCACAGGAAATGCGAAAAGACTATGAGTACCTAAAACAACGCATTCTCCAACATTTTTCTTTAGACACTGCAGGCTACCAACAACAATTTGCCAAATTATCTCCACAACCAAACCAAACCTTCATAGATTATGTCAGTACAGTCCAAGACATATGCACAAAATGGATTAACTCGGCTAAAACCAACAATAGCCATGATAAACTTAAGGAACTAATTATAATAGATAAAATAGTTAGCACCATCCCCACACCTTTTGCCAAGTTCTTAAAACAAATGGATTGTAAGAGCATTCAGGAAATCGAGGCGAAAGGAAATGCATTTTTTACAGCAAACAGGGATATTTTTCAACATAATATAAGTCACAATGATACAGCAGCTGCAGTAGTGAACACCAAATACTCCAAACAATCACAGAGCAGATTTAAACCACGATCCAATGTCGGTAAAGTAGTAAGGTGCCAATATTGCAATGTTCATCACGACAGTTACGGTATGTGTGACAAATCACCCGCCTACCCTGAACACCTCAAAAAGATGGTAGAGAAGCAAACAGCTAAACGCATGGCTTACCACAGAGCAATTAAATGTTATTTCTGCAATAGCTGGGGTCACTATAATAAAGATTGTCAAGGCCGAAAGTTATTGAAACAGGCCAATGCGGCATTAGTAGAAACGTCGACTGACGAAGAGCTTGAGTCACTAAATGAATGTGAAAATCAACACGACAATGAGAGCGAGCTTGGGAATGCTGTACACGTCATAAACACCATAACAGACAGTAAGTGCAACACCTGTACAAAGTTCCAACTGGACACAACACTACATTGTGGTCACATTATCCCAATTGCAAATGAAATAGCTAACGCTGCCTTATCATCTACAGGCAAGCTAGTTTTTTATACAGGGTTTGTTAACAACAAAAAGGGCACGTTAATTCGTGATTCCGGCGCAACTCTCTGTGGGGTGAGGAGAACATTAATAGACGCTAATGACTACACAGACAAACATGTGACGTGTCGCACATTTTCAGGTACAATAGAGAAATACCCCCTTGCTTTGGTCGAAATTCAAACACCGTTCATATCGGGGCGAGTATTGTGTGCTATCCTTGAAAATCCCGTCGCGGATATTATACTTGGTAATTTACCCAACCTACATCCTTGCTCTGAAAGAGAAATAAAAAAGTGGGAGCAAAAACACGGTATCCACCACATAAATAGCGACACAAAAGAGAAACACCATTCTTGCTTGTCTCAATCTGCCAAAAGACCAAGGGAGACAACCACTGAGGTAATTCAGGAAGAATTTACCGAGGTGTACAATGCAGGGGTGGTCGAATCAAGAAACGATACGACCGAATTAAAACCTCGAATTGAGGATGCGACCAAACTACCAAGTACCGAACCTGTAAATGTGCAACAAAACACACAACACACAAACGCAATAACACGACAGACAACCCACAAAACCAACACCGACCAACTACAGGAATCATTAGAAATAGTAGCGCCAAACTCAACTAACATCAATTTTGGAAATGAACAGAAAAATGACCCTACACTAGCACCATACTTTAAGTTAGTAGGCCTTAAGCCAAAATTAACAAAGAACGCATCGTGGACATTTAGGCTACAGAACAACATCTTAACTAGATTTTACACAACAAACCAGACCACGACACAGCAAATAGTACTACCACAAGCACACCGAGACAAAGTACTAAAATTAGCCCATGACTCCCCTTTTGGAGGTCACATGGGTTATGAAAAGACCAGGGCTAGAGTCCTCACCCAATTTTATTGGCCAAAGTTTTGCCAACATATAAAAACTTTCTGTAGAGCTTGTGATGTATGTCAAAGACTGGGGAAAAAGGGAAAAAACCCTACAGCAGAAGTCCAATCAACGACAACTGCCTCGAGGCCTTTCCAAATCGTGGCAGTTGACCTAGTAGGCCCGTTGAATCACATATCGAATAAGGGGAATAGGTACATTTTTACTCTCGTGGATTTATGTACAAGGTGGCCCGAAATGTTGCCATTAAGATCTATCTCCTCTAAGGATGTGATGGACATATTACTAAATATTTTCTCCCGTTTTGGCTTCCCGGAGAAAATCATTTCAGATAGAGGTACCCAGTTCATATCTAATGCCACCCAATCAGTAACTAAGTTACTAGGCATCAAGCAGTGTTTCACCAGTCCCTATCGACCGGCCGCAAACGGTATCTGCGAAAAGCTTAATGGGGACCTGAAACATATGCTATCTAAAGTGACAGCTGAAAATCCAGCCGATTGGGACATACTTCTCCCAACGGTGCTGTTCGCATACAGAGAAGTCCCTCAATCAAGTACAGGGTTCTCTCCCTTCGAATTGATGTATGGAGCGAACCCAAGAGGACCTCTCACCATTTATAAAGAGATCATCTCACAACCTGTAGATAGCCAACTTCCCATTTCCACCTATGATTTGGTCACTGATACCAGGGACAAAATCATACGTTCTTGTATATTGGCCAGAACATCACTACAGGAGAAAGGTTTTAAATACAGGCAGTACGCCAATAGAAGTGCAAAAACCATTGTCCTACATCCAGGTCAGGATATTTTACTTCTACTACCTGACAAAAGAGATTTACTGTCAACCTCCTGGCAGGGACCTTTTAAGATCATTAGAAGAATTTCAGAAGTAGATTACGAAATCTCTTTAAATGGAAAACTGAAAATATTCCATATAAATATGTTGAAACCATATTATGTTAGACAGGACAATGAGACAAATGAACTGACTCAACAAACGGGTGACGGACACGAAACGACAATTTCTCAACGAAATGACACCTCGACAAACGAAGCATCGTTAACGACACACTCTTACGACGACGAAAACGACGAAGACATATGGACATTACCGACAATCTGTGATATCGACATCGACGACAAATTTGACGACATATTGACAACGGTTGATCTCGACAACGACGACAATGACATTGAAGACAATTTACAAACAGTGGCATCTGTGGTAAATCAGACAGACGTGGACAACACTGAAATCCCTGTACCAATCATGACTGACGACGGAAGTATAAATGACATACATATCTCTGACACTTTGACACAACAACAGCGACAAGACATTTTGACTATCCTCGACGAATATAAATCTATCTTTTCTAACAAACCTGGACGCACTGATAAAATAACACATTCAATTGTGCTGACAGATCTGAGACCGGTCAAATGTAGACCATATTCTATTCCTCTCCATTACAGATCTAATTTAGATAAAGAAATTTTAGACTTAGAGAAAAATGGCATTATTCAAAAATCGATGTCTCAATATTCGTCACCGATTGTTCTGGTGAAGAAAAAGGACCAGACAATTCGTTTGTGCATTGACTATCGAATATTAAATACAAGAACAACAACAGATGCAGAGCCAATGAACAGCTGTGAGGATCTTATCTTAAATATGGCTCAATCATCCTTATTTTCTAAGACCGATTTAGCTAAAGGATATTGGCAAGTTCCATTACACCCTTCTTGTAGACATATAACAGCATTCGCAACACCTCTTGGCTTGTACGAATGGCTATATCTTCCGTTTGGGCTCAAGAACGCACCGGCCACATTTGTAAGACTAACAAGATTGTTATTACACGGAATTAATGACGTAGTTGCTTATATTGATGATATATGCATCCATTCTTCTGATATGACTTCTCACTTACTCACCCTTAAACAAGTCTTCCACCAAATCTCTCTTTTTGGACTTACTATCAAACCTTCCAAGGTTGAAATAGGTTATACACAAATAGACTTCCTTGGACATAGAATTTCTGAAGGAAAATTGTTGACTGATGATAAAATTGTTTCCAAGATCCTTAAGCTAGAAGTACCTACCACAAAGAAGCAAGTTAGAAGTTTACTAGGTCTGATTAACTATTATTCGAAATTTATTCCACATTGGGCAGAATTAACCTCAGTCTTTTCTGATATGTTAACTAAAAATCATCCATCAAAAATTTGTAAAAGTACCAGCTTAGATGATGCAATGTGTAAATTGAAACATATTTTTTCTAATCCACCAGTCTTACGATTACCCAACATTAATTTACCCTTTATTTTGACCACAGATGCGAGCGCTATCGCAATAGGAGGATGCCTGATGCAGGAAATGGATGGCATAAAACACCCAATTCTCTATGTAAGCCGCAAACTAAAGAAGGCTGAGACTCGGTATGCCACAGTTGAATTAGAGTGTTTGAGCCTAGTGTTTTGTATATTGAGATTATCGAAGTTCCTCTTAGGGAGTCACTTTGTGGTCCTCACTGACAGTTCGCCATTATTAGTCCTTAACCAGGGGTCGCCTAAAAACCATCGGCTACAAAGATGGTGTCTTCTACTTCAAGATTTCGATTTCGAAATCCGCCACATCAGAGGCACCGACAACATTGTGGCTGACCTTTTGTCACGGCAGGTGAATGCGCCAGTAGAATGACTCTGATCACATCGACCATTAGCCATACTATAAACTGTGATACTTTTAGTCGGTTGCATATTACAATGGGACTCTACACCTGCTAGAGTACTCTCAGTGATTAGTTGAATTACTACACCCAAGAACATGATACGTTACTTTGAGAACTATACCATCAAGTGCCTAAGCGCTAGAACACGTCCAGCAAAAAAACAGTAACTGTGTTTGTGTCAACCAATAAGATCAACCAACGAACTAACTCCGAATTCTGTAAGAACTCGTTATATAGGACATTAAGAACATGCCATACTTGCTGTTACTACGTAACTTTACAAACAGCCGAAACAGAACACCATCGACTACGACACTCAAGAGACAGCCATATTAGCTATACCATTCATGGCATAACACGCTAGCGACAGGAGAACGACGCGCACATCATCTTGGGATTTAATTAATTAATTAGTTTAGGATTAAATATGTATTATATTTCCATTATTGTTGTATATAAATTGTATTCACCTGTAATTTGTACATATTCGACATTAATATTACAGGCGGTACCATTCCTAAGCTAAAGAACCGTCCTATACAATTGTCTCTAGTTAAATTATAACCCATTTGTAAGTCATCGTACAAGAAGTACGTATTTTCTTAAAGGGCAAATATCGCCTAGCCCATTTTTTCTAAGGGCAATAACACTTACCTCAACTTTAATTATATATATTTTAACCAAATACTATTTTTAATGAAAAATGAGTGAACGACTGTGTGAATTGATTAAATGAGAGAACGATACACTTGGCGGACAAATTGTACGCAAACCGTATTTATTTTAATTTGTCTGCGTCTTTCATGTAAATTGTATGACTTGTCTAATTTGTGAATACATGTGTAGTACTTAGTTTAATAGTGAGTTAATATACTTAGTTTAGCAGTTAGGATACATCTAAGCACCACTACTTGGAATGCCTGATCATGTATTGCACACAGTGCAGTATTTCATGATTGAGGTTGTCCCAACTCGTGACGCTTGGAAATACGCCACACATTCAGCACACACAGTACACAAACCTTAAAACTCAACACTATCAAGTTAAAATACAGTCACTTTATTATAGACATCAACTTATTAGTCAAAGCACACTAACAAGCCAACAGGGACACTTGTAGTATGAGGGGGATAAAAAGAACAAGGTAACTACATATTTAGCATTATATAACATACGGGAGTAAAAGTGTATAGAAATACACACACAGATCAAGATTTGAAGGTGTACTTATTTAGCCAAGACTTCGGTCTTGTTAACCCTCTATTATATAGGGGTTATTTGTCTGGGTACCATTTTGGGTACTATGAGAAGGGCAAGTTGTAAATACAACTACTAAAATGCCACGTAACTTCGGTCTGATAAGCATATTTAAGCACACGAGAGACAGGGGTCTCTGCACCAAATCAGACAAGTGTTGTATGGTAGAATACATGAGTTTTTAGTGCTAATAGGTAGGTTGCCAGGTTACTATCCACCAAACTACAACACCAACTGTAGGTGAGTCGGTGACAGAATTAGAACGGATCTAATTCCCAACAACAAATCATGTCACGGGGGAGGGGGGAATCCTGTCACCGCCTCACCAGCATATCTAGTAAAGGGCTGCAATTCCAGCCCAAGGGAAGCCATTGAGTCGAGCAGGACCCAAATAATCTAGAACCTTCTAGATAGAGATGGTCACCAAGTCCATGATTCCGTGGACACTGATGTGGCCCGCCTAATGCGGGGTCCACGAGGAACTCGGACAGAGTTACCGCCCGTGTCGAGTTAGGACACGCGGAGACCGGCAGAGGACGAATGGACTTGAGAGAGGCAACAGGGCCTGCCTTTGAGGGACTCTATAGATATCAATAGATATATAGACATAGGCTAGATAGTTTGCTAGACTGTTAAATGATACTTATGTGTTTGATGTTTACTATTTGAGAGATGTAATCTAGCGCGGGTCTGTTTACCCACTGCGCCAACGCATACTGTATATGTAAATACAATAAATATTCGATCTCATAACGGATAGATTTATTGTTGCCTGTATGAACCCAAGTTTAGTTATCTAGATACGAGCAAGACTATGACAGTCACCCACTCTTCGTCCAGGAAGTCAAGAGTCATAATTGATGACAGGGCATGGCAGGCGAAACCCAGAGCCATGCAAAGTGCTTTGCCTGGCTGAACGCAATACGTTTTGTGGCAGTGGCCACATCTGAAGTCATCAGAACAATGTGTCTCCCCCCCCCCCCCCTTTTGTGTTGCCCTGCAAGGAACGACAAGGACCCATCGTGCTAGCATGCCCCACCAGCGGCAGAGCGAGACGGGCTGTTCCGAACGTTATCAATGGCACATGTGCACAAGAAATGCACGCATGAACAATTAGATCATCAAGAGGGGATATTCCCCTGTGTTTTATGCAGTGAGTTTATTATGGCTGTTGTGAAGAGACAAATGACAGTGTAACTCGTGGTAGTTAGAAAATCCCTTTATTTTAGAAGCAGGAACAGAGGTGGAATTCAGTGTACCAGCGTGTTCAAGTTGCATGATACCAGATTTAGATATGTTAACGGTGTTGGGCAGTGAATGACCAGTGACGCCCTATATTTCTGCCCATGCATATAGAATAGACACTTTAAAGAAACAATCGTAGAAATTCAGTGAAGAAGATCGGAATCCTGAGAGCACCATCAAACAGAAGCATATGCGATATATATTTCAGCATGACAATGAACATTAGTTAAATAATAAGTTAAACATTCGTGCTGTGGTGTTGGTTCATAATTGAATGACAATTTTGGTGTAGTCGCGTTTAGCCATCCTTTGTTTGTTTTACAGGTTCATGAATGTAGTTAGAAACATGTTATTTGGTTGTTTAAATGAATATGACTACTTGAGCTGATCAACTGTTGTGGAGCAGTTAGCTCCCTTGTTATTTCCATAGCGGAAATTGTCAAGTCGGCCTATCCGAATGTTTTTATTTTTGTGTGGGCCTCACTCTATTGTGTTCAAGGGCAGACACAACTGCAGTATTAGGTGTCATAGTGACTACACATAGTTCAATGTCGTGTCAGGAGGCCAAGGAGACCATTTATAATCTGAGATTGCCCGAGTAGATGTTAATACGGGTACATGTTTGTTTTTAATGTGAAGGGGCGTGGCGAAGAATAAATGTTAGAGCATGATGTCCTAGAATTGGGCACACATTTTTTTGTTAGAGTTGTTTCAGCGTCAAGAGAGTAAAGCATAATGTCCAAGAACTGGGCATACCATTTTTTTCCAGAGTTATTTCAGCGCCAAGACAATGGAGCACGATGTCCAACGACTGGGCGCACATTTGTTTTTATGTCAAAAGCTGTTTCATGATATACGTTTTGGTTTGTTTCTATGGCCACTAAGTGTTGTTTACTTACAGTAGGGGCTGATTTGTTTTTGTGTACAGCGGCGGCGATTGTGAAGATTGCAGCTTCAGGCTGATGTGTCCTTGCGAATAGGGGAGAATTTGTTGTTTTATTATGTGTGAACAGGCATTTGCCTGTGGTGTCACAGGAATGGTTACAATGTTTTTCAGATTCAAGGATGACTGGGCACATTGATTTACAGATGTCCTAGTGGGTAGCACATATGTGAATCTGATTGTTGTTTTGTTGTTGTTACAGGGGAGTAGCATATTAAATGAATGCCTATATTGACACTGTTTTATTAATTTTGGTGCCCCTAAGTATTGCATCCATTGATTGATGATTTTGTTTTCTGGGGAACCCCCAGCATGCAAGGGATTGAACTGTCTTTATTAATAATATTAGTTAGTTACTATTTTGTGATGATGCACGTCAGAAGACGAACAAGATTTAACTGCCTTGTGCACTGGGAGAGCAGGGGATGCAACCAGTATTTTTTATTATTATTATTATTTGGGGTGGAAGTTCCAAAAAGAGTTTTCCCCTTAGGCATCCAATATTGTTTATGAGGAATGTCAGATGCGGAGCCAGGGCTTCGATCTCAAGGAGGAATGACGCTATATTGATGGTGGGACCCATCAACTTTTGGTAGGTGGGTATGAGACAGTAGGGAAAGTGGTTTTCACATACTGCCTCAGTTTACTAGAGGGCAATGACTGGAATGATTTTGAGACAAGAGTTCACCGACCAGTATAAGTTCAAAATTAGTGAGTGGTCGGGCAATGACTCTAGTGCAGCCCGCTGACCGACGGTTTACCTTTAGTTGTTAGTGAAATGAGAAATTCAGGAAACATGAAGCCAAACTTAGCATAGGCTTTGTCGGGAACTGTCAGTTTGGGCAAGGAATACAACGGAGGGGCAGATTTATAGCAGTGGGAACGTGCTTGAACTGGGAATTCTTATTTAAAGAGCATGAACTCAAACAAGGACGATAAACTCAGGACCATGAACTTCAGAGACAATGTAGATTTGGGTTAATGATATGATAGTAGTATGCAAATTAAGCAGGGTACGCGAGGTACTGATTGGAGGACAAGGGACAGCGACGTCACGTGATTCAAGAAAGGCGCCAACTCGAGAAGTAATATATACTTGAGGATCCAGTCAGTTAGAAGAGTCGAGCAGGAGAGAGGACAGTTAATAGTGGACTCCGGGAGCGGCGGGGCCTGGGCCCTCTTGGGACAGCCCAAGGAACATAGTAACAGGACTTCAGAAATTGTGGCTAATCCGTGCCCAAGTCTGTATAGTATCTGTAGGAGGAGGAAGTGAAGGAAGACGGACAAGCGCTCATGCTAGAATTCGTCTGAATCACTGATAGGAGTGAGAGCGACTAAGGATCTGTGAACGGAACCTACCCAAGGCAGATAAGCCAAAGAAGGGAAAGACACGCAGAGTCCGAGGGTCGTTAAAGTGCAAGAAAGCCACTTGAGTTAAGAGGACCGCCAGCTAAGGAGACCGCTCGTTAGTTGCAGTAGATGGCTAAACGTCAAATAGGACAACCACTAGCCAGGGACACTGCGGTTGGAACCACACAGGAGACTAATGTCAAATACGACTGGAAACCGGTGGTGGGATCCACGGCAAACGAGGTTGAAGAGAGCAATCGTATTTCAAATATGAAACCCAGAAGGACGACCAGAAAACCCACTGGATGGCAGAAGTTGAATGTAAGTTGACATAAGACTTAGACATAATTAGTTTAATTGTATATTATAATCAGGTATCTTAGTTTAGAGAGCTATAGCAAACTACCGTAGGTGAACTTACCGCGTAATCATAAACGACCCGGCAAAGGATCAGGACTGAATGCGACGTCCTGAATATGACCTATATTTAAATGGCCGAAATAGAGTGATTGGAGTCAAATTAATCGGTTAGATAAGCAGAGTGTGGATAAACTATGTATGTTCATGTAACCAAGCAATTAGACGCACACAATTAATGAGAACTAGGCGAGTGCAACATGTAAATATGGAACGGAAGGGCTACTGCAAGATATAAACAACACAGAGGCCGGGTCTAGCAGACAAACGTGCACCTGAGAAGCGATCACGCTGGGTCAACCCAAACAATGAGACCGGATGACAATGGCTCGCCCTAGACGAAGCGGTATGGAAAAGAATGCGTGTCTTTTGTTCGCTGGACATAGGTGAAAGGAGGTCGCGCTTCTGCTGTTGTGTAGTTAAGGCTGGCCTGGCGTGGTACAGGCCGCGAGTTCAAATCTTCCGGCAAATGGTTAAATACTTAATGTTGGCTGTAGGCGGCGCGTCGGGAAATAGGCGATAATAATATTAGTTAAATATATATAAACGATAAATTACTGTGTTTAAAATACTGTTCTTAATTTATGTTATAGCTAAGATATATTGATACTAGCGTAGATAGGGAAGCAATAGCTGGTAAGGACTTTGTAGGTAGTGAAAGACTAAGGTTGATAGTGACATAAAACTCACGGGTATTGTTTTATAATGTTTCAGGCATCGTCTGGGTAAACTGGAGTCGCCTGGATAAACCAGGCATAGCTGAATAAACGGTTACCCGCTGAACAAGTTGGATGGGAGCGAATTAAATCCCTGGGTATATGGATTGATAGGTCAATCTATGGATCAATGGGTGTTTGGGCTGAATACATGTACCACTAATAAGCCTACGGAAAGATAGTTACGAAACAAAGGCCGGTGTAATTCATAGCTTTAGTCTTTTACTTCATGCGGTTAATAGGTGATAATAAGTGGCATTCCCCTAACATCCAGTGGCATAGGCTGTTACACTATCTATCTCTCTCTTGTGAGGCAATGCAGCATCGTATTATTACAGTTCAATATGCATTATGTGTCTGCAATGCATGTACTGATTACTCCATGCGATTATGTTGTAGATTGTCACTCTGTTATTGTTCAGAAAGAAATTAAATATATTATTGAGTTGTCTTTTATTTCGACTTGTTAGTCTGAAGTAATATAAGTAGAGTAGCTTAGAGACTTTGTGAGGCTGTACATCTCTTCTATAACCTGATAACCTACACCACGAGACATTGATGGTGCAATAGTAATTAACTATTGTTCTCACGCGGAGACACGAACCTACATCTGTCGTATCCCTCACTCTCATCCTCTTTTTTCTCCTTCTCTCTCTTCATATTTCTTTACTATCAAAGGTAGTGTGTAGTAGGCAGAGTTCGACTGAGGAACGAACTTTTAGGCTTCACACTATTTACATCATTTCCCTCATCATCCTCTTTTCTTTCTCTTCTCTCTCTCCTCACTTCCTCCTTCTTCTCCCTTTTTTTTTTCTCTTGATCACAAATGGCGTCGTCTGGCAAGGATTGTTTCCAGAATTTTCTGGGACCTTCCAGCTTAGTCCGGGAGCTCCCAGGAGATTCCATGTGACCTTTGTTTCTGTGGTGTCAGATTATACTATATAGTGAGATCGTATACATAGATTTGTCGCTTACAGTCAGTAGTTCGTGATTGCCTGCTCGATAGTTGTCTCAGTAAGTGTTCCTTTACTAGGCTACTTATCTCATAGCTGGTTGGTAAATTGTCTGAACTATCTGTCGGCGAGGTTTCTACTAAGTCTGTTCAGTTAGAAACTCTTGTGTAAAGTACACCGGCCAAACCACCTTGCTACAAGAATACAGGAAAACCCACCACAACAAAATACCCAGGGATAGCCAACTCAGAAGGAGAGTCAGCGCAGCGGAATCTGTCCGAAATGAGCTCAGACAACAGCTGAGCAGTGCAAGTCAACGTAAAAGTGGCCTTATCTTTTCATCATTAAAGAGTATCAGAATAAAATACTCCACCGTTATACAAAGGTCACTGTCACCGCCTCACCAGCATATCTAGTAAAGGGCTGCAATTCCAGCCCAAGGGAAGCCATTGAGTCGAGCAGGACCCAAATAATCTAGAACCTTCTAGATAGAGATGGTCACCAAGTCCATGATTCCGTGGACACTGATGTGGCCCGCCTAATGCGGGGTCCACGAGGAACTCGGACAGAGTTACCGCCCGTGTCGAGTTAGGACACGCGGAGACCGGCAGAGGACGAATGGACTTGAGAGAGGCAACAGGGCCTGCCTTTGAGGGACTCTATAGATATCAATAGATATATAGACATAGGCTAGATAGTTTGCTAGACTGTTAAATGATACTTATGTGTTTGATGTTTACTATTTGAGAGATGTAATCTAGCGCGGGTCTGTTTACCCACTGCGCCAACGCATACTGTATATGTAAATACAATAAATATTCGATCTCATAACGGATAGATTTATTGTTGCCTGTATGAACCCAAGTTTAGTTATCTAGATACGAGCAAGACTATGACAGGCTTTTTGGGGGCTAGTTTTCCGGTTTTGGCATAAAATGTTTTCTTAAAAACCTGTTAAATGCCATGTAAAAGTAATGATTTAATCATATCACACTGATTTTTGGTAACACATTGATTTGTTTAAATCAAAGAAATTGTTAACGTTGTAAATTTACATAGAACTAGTAGCTATCTAGCGATAAAATAGAAGTAATCTGAGTCCCTCGGCAATGTCTCAACATTGCCTCCACAGCGCCTCTTTATTTTGATTCTGTAAACATTTTTTTTTACATGTTACTATTTTGACATTTTTTTTGTGTGACAGTCACTAATGTTTTCTCGCTCCACGAGCAGATTGTTCCGCAACAAGTGCCGCGTCCAACCGATGAAACCTTTCCAACAATAACGAGAGTGCAAGATAACATCGAGGAGCTTCAAAATTCAGAGCTAAGTTTCACCTCATACTCATTGTACTTCTAAGCTGTACTTCTCATGTTTCATCAATGTATTATTTTGTATCATATTGATTTCGTTGCATATTCATGAAATTTTCACCAACATAACCTTGCATTTTGATTAACACATTAATAAGTAAGGGAGTTAACCAAATTTTCGACCACACAACATATTTTTCTAAGGGATTTAACTCTATAAACTTAACAAACAAGTAAAACACAAAATGTCTTCCTTAGATAAATGCATTGAACAAGGAATAAAATTAGGTTATAAAGAAGAGAAATTATCAGAATGGGCACAGAAAACACACGCAGAAAACATTGCCCGTGAAGAAAGAGCGATAGAACGAGAGGAAAGAAAACTTCAAATGGAAGCAGATGAAAAAAAATTGCAGATGCAAGCAGATGAAAAGAAATTGCAGATGCAAGCAGATGAAAAGAAATTGCAAATCGAGGCCGATGAAAAGAAATTACAGATGGAACTTGAGGCCGCCGCCAAACAGGCCCAGTTGAATTCCGAGACACAGATTAAACTAAAACAGATGGAAATGGAGTCCAACACAGAAATATCAACAAATAAGTTAAGAAGCAAAGAAGAGGAACAAAAATATAATAAATATAAAGGTCTCGTTAAGGCTTTCTGTTCTGGAGATTCCATCTCCGCTTACTTAGAAAATTTTGAATGCCTCATGTCTCATCATAAAATCATTAAAGCAGATTGGGCATTTATTCTAATGAGGAATTTGGCTCTCGAACCACTGAAAGTAATAGAAACAATACCACAGGAAATGCGAAAAGACTATGAGTACCTAAAACAACGCATTCTCCAACATTTTTCTTTAGACACTGCAGGCTACCAACAACAATTTGCCAAATTATCTCCACAACCAAACCAAACCTTCATAGATTATGTCAGTACAGTCCAAGACATATGCACAAAATGGATTAACTCGGCTAAAACCAACAATAGCCATGATAAACTTAAGGAACTAATTATAATAGATAAAATAGTTAGCACCATCCCCACACCTTTTGCCAAGTTCTTAAAACAAATGGATTGTAAGAGCATTCAGGAAATCGAGGCGAAAGGAAATGCATTTTTTACAGCAAACAGGGATATTTTTCAACATAATATAAGTCACAATGATACAGCAGCTGCAGTAGTGAACACCAAATACTCCAAACAATCACAGAGCAGATTTAAACCACGATCCAATGTCGGTAAAGTAGTAAGGTGCCAATATTGCAATGTTCATCACGACAGTTACGGTATGTGTGACAAATCACCCGCCTACCCTGAACACCTCAAAAAGATGGTAGAGAAGCAAACAGCTAAACGCATGGCTTACCACAGAGCAATTAAATGTTATTTCTGCAATAGCTGGGGTCACTATAATAAAGATTGTCAAGGCCGAAAGTTATTGAAACAGGCCAATGCGGCATTAGTAGAAACGTCGACTGACGAAGAGCTTGAGTCACTAAATGAATGTGAAAATCAACACGACAATGAGAGCGAGCTTGGGAATGCTGTACACGTCATAAACACCATAACAGACAGTAAGTGCAACACCTGTACAAAGTTCCAACTGGACACAACACTACATTGTGGTCACATTATCCCAATTGCAAATGAAATAGCTAACGCTGCCTTATCATCTACAGGCAAGCTAGTTTTTTATACAGGGTTTGTTAACAACAAAAAGGGCACGTTAATTCGTGATTCCGGCGCAACTCTCTGTGGGGTGAGGAGAACATTAATAGACGCTAATGACTACACAGACAAACATGTGACGTGTCGCACATTTTCAGGTACAATAGAGAAATACCCCCTTGCTTTGGTCGAAATTCAAACACCGTTCATATCGGGGCGAGTATTGTGTGCTATCCTTGAAAATCCCGTCGCGGATATTATACTTGGTAATTTACCCAACCTACATCCTTGCTCTGAAAGAGAAATAAAAAAGTGGGAGCAAAAACACGGTATCCACCACATAAATAGCGACACAAAAGAGAAACACCATTCTTGCTTGTCTCAATCTGCCAAAAGACCAAGGGAGACAACCACTGAGGTAATTCAGGAAGAATTTACCGAGGTGTACAATGCAGGGGCGGTCGAATCAAGAAACGATACGACCGAATTAAAACCTCGAATTGAGGATGCGACCAAACTACCAAGTACCGAACCTGTAAATGTGCAACAAAACACACAACACACAAACGCAATAACACGACAGACAACCCACAAAACCAACACCGACCAACTACAGGAATCATTAGAAATAGTAGCGCCAAACTCAACTAACATCAATTTTGGAAATGAACAGAAAAATGACCCTACACTAGCACCATACTTTAAGTTAGTAGGCCTTAAGCCAAAATTAACAAAGAACGCATCGTGGACATTTAGGCTACAGAACAACATCTTAACTAGATTTTACACAACAAACCAGACCACGACACAGCAAATAGTACTACCACAAGCACACCGAGACAAAGTACTAAAATTAGCCCATGACTCCCCTTTTGGAGGTCACAATGGGTTATGAAAAGACCAGGGCTAGAGTCCTCACCCAATTTTATTGGCCAAAGTTTTGCCAACATATAAAAACTTTCTGTAGAGCTTGTGATGTATGTCAAAGACTGGGGAAAAAGGGAAAAAACCCTACAGCAGAAGTCCAATCAACGACAACTGCCTCGAGGCCTTTCCAAATCGTGGCAGTTGACCTAGTAGGCCCGTTGAATCACATATCGAATAAGGGGAATAGGTACATTTTTACTCTCGTGGATTTATGTACAAGGTGGCCCGAAATGTTGCCATTAAGATCTATCTCCTCTAAGGATGTGATGGACATATTACTAAATATTTTCTCCCGTTTTGGCTTCCCGGAGAAAATCATTTCAGATAGAGGTACCCAGTTCATATCTAATGCCACCCAATCAGTAACTAAGTTACTAGGCATCAAGCAGTGTTTCACCAGTCCCTATCGACCGGCCGCAAACGGTATCTGCGAAAAGCTTAATGGGGACCTGAAACATATGCTATCTAAAGTGACAGCTGAAAATCCAGCCGATTGGGACATACTTCTCCCAACGGTGCTGTTCGCATACAGAGAAGTCCCTCAATCAAGTACAGGGTTCTCTCCCTTCGAATTGATGTATGGAGCGAACCCAAGAGGACCTCTCACCATTTATAAAGAGATCATCTCACAACCTGTAGATAGCCAACTTCCCATTTCCACCTATGATTTGGTCACTGATACCAGGGACAAAATCATACGTTCTTGTATATTGGCCAGAACATCACTACAGGAGAAAGGTTTTAAATACAGGCAGTACGCCAATAGAAGTGCAAAAACCATTGTCCTACATCCAGGTCAGGATATTTTACTTCTACTACCTGACAAAAGAGATTTACTGTCAACCTCCTGGCAGGGACCTTTTAAGATCATTAGAAGAATTTCAGAAGTAGATTACGAAATCTCTTTAAATGGAAAACTGAAAATATTCCATATAAATATGTTGAAACCATATTATGTTAGACAGGACAATGAGACAAATGAACTGACTCAACAAACGGGTGACGGACACGAAACGACAATTTCTCAACGAAATGACACCTCGACAAACGAAGCATCGTTAACGACACACTCTTACGACGACGAAAACGACGAAGACATATGGACATTACCGACAATCTGTGATATCGACATCGACGACAAATTTGACGACATATTGACAACGGTTGATCTCGACAACGACGACAATGACATTGAAGACAATTTACAAACAGTGGCATCTGTGGTAAATCAGACAGACGTGGACAACACTGAAATCCCTGTACCAATCATGACTGACGACGGAAGTATAAATGACATACATATCTCTGACACTTTGACACAACAACAGCGACAAGACATTTTGACTATCCTCGACGAATATAAATCTATCTTTTCTAACAAACCTGGACGCACTGATAAAATAACACATTAAATTGTGCTGACAGATCTGAGACCGGTCAAATGTAGACCATATTCTATTCCTCTCCATTACAGATCTAATTTAGATAAAGAAATTTTAGACTTAGAGAAAAATGGCATTATTCAAAAATCGATGTCTCAATATTCGTCACCGATTGTTCTGGTGAAGAAAAAGGACCAGACAATTCGTTTGTGCATTGACTATCGAATATTAAATACAAGAACAACAACAGATGCAGAGCCAATGAACAGCTGTGAGGATCTTATCTTAAATATGGCTCAATCATCCTTATTTTCTAAGACCGATTTAGCTAAAGGATATTGGCAAGTTCCATTACACCCTTCTTGTAGACATATAACAGCATTCGCAACACCTCTTGGCTTGTACGAATGGCTATATCTTCCGTTTGGGCTCAAGAACGCACCGGCCACATTTGTAAGACTAACAAGATTGTTATTACACGGAATTAATGACGTAGTTGCTTATATTGATGATATATGCATCCATTCTTCTGATATGACTTCTCACTTACTCACCCTTAAACAAGTCTTCCACCAAATCTCTCTTTTTGGACTTACTATCAAACCTTCCAAGGTTGAAATAGGTTATACACAAATAGACTTCCTTGGACATAGAATTTCTGAAGGAAAATTGTTGACTGATGATAAAATTGTTTCCAAGATCCTTAAGCTAGAAGTACCTACCACAAAGAAGCAAGTTAGAAGTTTACTAGGTCTGATTAACTATTATTCGAAATTTATTCCACATTGGGCAGAATTAACCTCAGTCTTTTCTGATATGTTAACTAAAAATCATCCATCAAAAATTTGTAAAAGTACCAGCTTAGATGATGCAATGTGTAAATTGAAACATATTTTTTCTAATCCACCAGTCTTACGATTACCCAACATTAATTTACCCTTTATTTTGACCACAGATGCGAGCGCTATCGCAATAGGAGGATGCCTGATGCAGGAAATGGATGGCATAAAACACCCAATTCTCTATGTAAGCCGCAAACTAAAGAAGGCTGAGACTCGGTATGCCACAGTTGAATTAGAGTGTTTGAGCCTAGTGTTTTGTATATTGAGATTATCGAAGTTCCTCTTAGGGAGTCACTTTGTGGTCCTCACTGACAGTTCGCCATTATTAGTCCTTAACCAGGGGTCGCCTAAAAACCATCGGCTACAAAGATGGTGTCTTCTACTTCAAGATTTCGATTTCGAAATCCGCCACATCAGAGGCACCGACAACATTGTGGCTGACCTTTTGTCACGGCAGGTGAATGCGCCAGTAGAATGACTCTGATCACATCGACCATTAGCCATACTATAAACTGTGATACTTTTAGTCGGTTGCATATTACAATGGGACTCTACACCTGCTAGAGTACTCTCAGTGATTAGTTGAATTACTACACCCAAGAACATGATACGTTACTTTGAGAACTATACCATCAAGTGCCTAAGCGCTAGAACACGTCCAGCAAAAAAACAGTAACTGTGTTTGTGTCAACCAATAAGATCAACCAACGAACTAACTCCGAATTCTGTAAGAACTCGTTATATAGGACATTAAGAACATGCCATACTTGCTGTTACTACGTAACTTTACAAACAGCCGAAACAGAACACCATCGACTACGACACTCAAGAGACAGCCATATTAGCTATACCATTCATGGCATAACACGCTAGCGACAGGAGAACGACGCGCACATCATCTTGGGATTTAATTAATTAATTAGTTTAGGATTAAATATGTATTATATTTCCATTATTGTTGTATATAAATTGTATTCACCTGTAATTTGTACATATTCGACATTAATATTACAGGCGGTACCATTCCTAAGCTAAAGAACCGTCCTATACAATTGTCTCTAGTTAAATTATAACCCATTTGTAAGTCATCGTACAAGAAGTACGTATTTTCTTAAAGGGCAAATATCGCCTAGCCCATTTTTTCTAAGGGCAATAACACTTACCTCAACTTTAATTATATATATTTTAACCAAATACTATTTTTAATGAAAAATGAGTGAACGACTGTGTGAATTGATTAAATGAGAGAACGATACACTTGGCGGACAAATTGTACGCAAACCGTATTTATTTTAATTTGTCTGCGTCTTTCATGTAAATTGTATGACTTGTCTAATTTGTGAATACATGTGTAGTACTTAGTTTAATAGTGAGTTAATATACTTAGTTTAGCAGTTAGGATACATCTAAGCACCACTACTTGGAATGCCTGATCATGTATTGCACACAGTGCAGTATTTCATGATTGAGGTTGTCCCAACTCGTGACGCTTGGAAATACGCCACACATTCAGCACACACAGTACACAAACCTTAAAACTCAACACTATCAAGTTAAAATACAGTCACTTTATTATAGACATCAACTTATTAGTCAAAGCACACTAACAAGCCAACAGGGACACTTGTAGTATGAGGGGGATAAAAAGAACAAGGTAACTACATATTTAGCATTATATAACATACGGGAGTAAAAGTGTATAGAAATACACACACAGATCAAGATTTGAAGGTGTACTTATTTAGCCAAGACTTCGGTCTTGTTAACCCTCTATTATATAGGGGTTATTTGTCTGGGTACCATTTTGGGTACTATGAGAAGGGCAAGTTGTAAATACAACTACTAAAATGCCACGTAACTTCGGTCTGATAAGCATATTTAAGCACACGAGAGACAGGGGTCTCTGCACCAAATCAGACAAGTGTTGTATGGTAGAATACATGAGTTTTTAGTGCTAATAGGTAGGTTGCCAGGTTACTATCCACCAAACTACAACACCAACTGTAGGTGAGTCGGTGACAGAATTAGAACGGATCTAATTCCCAACAACAAATCATGTCACGGGGGAGGGGGGAATCCTGTCACCGCCTCACCAGCATATCTAGTAAAGGGCTGCAATTCCAGCCCAAGGGAAGCCATTGAGTCGAGCAGGACCCAAATAATCTAGAACCTTCTAGATAGAGATGGTCACCAAGTCCATGATTCCGTGGACACTGATGTGGCCCGCCTAATGCGGGGTCCACGAGGAACTCGGACAGAGTTACCGCCCGTGTCGAGTTAGGACACGCGGAGACCGGCAGAGGACGAATGGACTTGAGAGAGGCAACAGGGCCTGCCTTTGAGGGACTCTATAGATATCAATAGATATATAGACATAGGCTAGATAGTTTGCTAGACTGTTAAATGATACTTATGTGTTTGATGTTTACTATTTGAGAGATGTAATCTAGCGCGGGTCTGTTTACCCACTGCGCCAACGCATACTGTATATGTAAATACAATAAATATTCGATCTCATAACGGATAGATTTATTGTTGCCTGTATGAACCCAAGTTTAGTTATCTAGATACGAGCAAGACTATGACAGTCACCCACTCTTCGTCCAGGAAGTCAAGAGTCATAATTGATGACAGGGCATGGCAGGCGAAACCCAGAGCCATGCAAAGTGCTTTGCCTGGCTGAACGCAATACGTTTTGTGGCAGTGGCCACATCTGAAGTCATCAGAACAATGTGTCTCCCCCCCCCCCCTTTTGTGTTGCCCTGCAAGGAACGACAAGGACCCATCGTGCTAGCATGCCCCACCAGCGGCAGAGCGAGACGGGCTGTTCCGAACGTTATCAATGGCACATGTGCACAAGAAATGCACGCATGAACAATTAGATCATCAAGAGGGGATATTCCCCTGTGTTTTATGCAGTGAGTTTATTATGGCTGTTGTGAAGAGACAAATGACAGTGTAACTCGTGGTAGTTAGAAAATCCCTTTATTTTAGAAGCAGGAACAGAGGTGGAATTCAGTGTACCAGCGTGTTCAAGTTGCATGATACCAGATTTAGATATGTTAACGGTGTTGGGCAGTGAATGACCAGTGACGCCCTATATTTCTGCCCATGCATATAGAATAGACACTTTAAAGAAACAATCGTAGAAATTCAGTGAAGAAGATCGGAATCCTGAGAGCACCATCAAACAGAAGCATATGCGATATATATTTCAGCATGACAATGAACATTAGTTAAATAATAAGTTAAACATTCGTGCTGTGGTGTTGGTTCATAATTGAATGACAATTTTGGTGTAGTCGCGTTTAGCCATCCTTTGTTTGTTTTACAGGTTCATGAATGTAGTTAGAAACATGTTATTTGGTTGTTTAAATGAATATGACTACTTGAGCTGATCAACTGTTGTGGAGCAGTTAGCTCCCTTGTTATTTCCATAGCGGAAATTGTCAAGTCGGCCTATCCGAATGTTTTTATTTTTGTGTGGGCCTCACTCTATTGTGTTCAAGGGCAGACACAACTGCAGTATTAGGTGTCATAGTGACTACACATAGTTCAATGTCGTGTCAGGAGGCCAAGGAGACCATTTATAATCTGAGATTGCCCGAGTAGATGTTAATACGGGTACATGTTTGTTTTTAATGTGAAGGGGCGTGGCGAAGAATAAATGTTAGAGCATGATGTCCTAGAATTGGGCACACATTTTTTTGTTAGAGTTGTTTCAGCGTCAAGAGAGTAAAGCATAATGTCCAAGAACTGGGCATACCATTTTTTTCCAGAGTTATTTCAGCGCCAAGACAATGGAGCACGATGTCCAACGACTGGGCGCACATTTGTTTTTATGTCAAAAGCTGTTTCATGATATACGTTTTGGTTTGTTTCTATGGCCACTAAGTGTTGTTTACTTACAGTAGGGGCTGATTTGTTTTTGTGTACAGCGGCGGCGATTGTGAAGATTGCAGCTTCAGGCTGATGTGTCCTTGCGAATAGGGGAGAATTTGTTGTTTTATTATGTGTGAACAGGCATTTGCCTGTGGTGTCACAGGAATGGTTACAATGTTTTTCAGATTCAAGGATGACTGGGCACATTGATTTACAGATGTCCTAGTGGGTAGCACATATGTGAATCTGATTGTTGTTTTGTTGTTGTTACAGGGGAGTAGCATATTAAATGAATGCCTATATTGACACTGTTTTATTAATTTTGGTGCCCCTAAGTATTGCATCCATTGATTGATGATTTTGTTTTCTGGGGAACCCCCAGCATGCAAGGGATTGAACTGTCTTTATTAATAATATTAGTTAGTTACTATTTTGTGATGATGCACGTCAGAAGACGAACAAGATTTAACTGCCTTGTGCACTGGGAGAGCAGGGGATGCAACCAGTATTTTTTATTATTATTATTATTTGGGGTGGAAGTTCCAAAAAGAGTTTCCCCCTTAGGCATCCAATATTGTTTATGAGGAATGTCAGATGCGGAGCCAGGGCTTCGATCTCAAGGAGGAATGACGCTATATTGATGGTGGGACCCATCAACTTTTGGTAGGTGGGTATGAGACAGTAGGGAAAGTGGTTTTCACATACTGCCTCAGTTTACTAGAGGGCAATGACTGGAATGATTTTGAGACAGAGTTCACCGACCAGTATAAGTTCAAAATTAGTGAGTGGTCGGACAATGACTCTAGTGCAGCCCGCTGACCGACGGTTTACCTTTAGTTGTTAGTGAAATGAGAAATTCAGGAAACATGAAGCCAAACTTAGCATAGGCTTTGTCGGGAACTGTCAGTTTGGGCAAGGAATACAACGGAGGGGCAGATTTATAGCAGTGGGAACGTGCTTGAACTGGGAATTCTTATTTAAAGAGCATGAACTCAAACAAGGACGATAAACTCAGGACCATGAACTTCAGAGACAATGTAGATTTGGGTTAATGATATGATAGTAGTATGCAAATTAAGCAGGGTACGCGAGGTACTGATTGGAGGACAAGGGACAGCGACGTCACGTGATTCAAGAAAGGCGCCAACTCGAGAAGTAATATATACTTGAGGATCCAGTCAGTTAGAAGAGTCGAGCAGGAGAGAGGACAGTTAATAGTGGACTCCGGGAGCGGCGGGGCCTGGGCCCTCTTGGGACAGCCCAAGGAACATAGTAACAGGACTTCAGAAATTGTGGCTAATCCGTGCCCAAGTCTGTATAGTATCTGTAGGAGGAGGAAGTGAAGGAAGACGGACAAGCGCTCATGCTAGAATTCGTCTGAATCACTGATAGGAGTGAGAGCGACTAAGGATCTGTGAACGGAACCTACCCAAGGCAGATAAGCCAAAGAAGGGAAAGACACGCAGAGTCCGAGGGTCGTTAAAGTGCAAGAAAGCCACTTGAGTTAAGAGGACCGCCAGCTAAGGAGACCGCTCGTTAGTTGCAGTAGATGGCTAAACGTCAAATAGGACAACCACTAGCCAGGGACACTGCGGTTGGAACCACACAGGAGACTAATGTCAAATACGACTGGAAACCGGTGGTGGGATCCACGGCAAACGAGGTTGAAGAGAGCAATCGTATTTCAAATATGAAACCCAGAAGGACGACCAGAAAACCCACTGGATGGCAGAAGTTGAATGTAAGTTGACATAAGACTTAGACATAATTAGTTTAATTGTATATTATAATCAGGTATCTTAGTTTAGAGAGCTATAGCAAACTACCGTAGGTGAACTTACCGCGTAATCATAAACGACCCGGCAAAGGATCAGGACTGAATGCGACGTCCTGAATATGACCTATATTTAAATGGCCGAAATAGAGTGATTGGAGTCAAATTAATCGGTTAGATAAGCAGAGTGTGGATAAACTATGTATGTTCATGTAACCAAGCAATTAGACGCACACAATTAATGAGAACTAGGCGAGTGCAACATGTAAATATGGAACGGAAGGGCTACTGCAAGATATAAACAACACAGAGGCCGGGTCTAGCAGACAAACGTGCACCTGAGAAGCGATCACGCTGGGTCAACCCAAACAATGAGACCGGATGACAATGGCTCGCCCTAGACGAAGCGGTATGGAAAAGAATGCGTGTCTTTTGTTCGCTGGACATAGGTGAAAGGAGGTCGCGCTTCTGCTGTTGTGTAGTTAAGGCTGGCCTGGCGTGGTACAGGCCGCGAGTTCAAATCTTCCGGCAAATGGTTAAATACTTAATGTTGGCTGTAGGCGGCGCGTCGGGAAATAGGCGATAATAATATTAGTTAAATATATATAAACGATAAATTACTGTGTTTAAAATACTGTTCTTAATTTATGTTATAGCTAAGATATATTGATACTAGCGTAGATAGGGAAGCAATAGCTGGTAAGGACTTTGTAGGTAGTGAAAGACTAAGGTTGATAGTGACATAAAACTCACGGGTATTGTTTTATAATGTTTCAGGCATCGTCTGGGTAAACTGGAGTCGCCTGGATAAACCAGGCATAGCTGAATAAACGGTTACCCGCTGAACAAGTTGGATGGGAGCGAATTAAATCCCTGGGTATATGGATTGATAGGTCAATCTATGGATCAATGGGTGTTTGGGCTGAATACATGTACCACTAATAAGCCTACGGAAAGATAGTTACGAAACAAAGGCCGGTGTAATTCATAGCTTTAGTCTTTTACTTCATGCGGTTAATAGGTGATAATAAGTGGCATTCCCCTAACATCCAGTGGCATAGGCTGTTACACTATCTATCTCTCTCTTGTGAGGCAATGCAGCATCGTATTATTACAGTTCAATATGCATTATGTGTCTGCAATGCATGTACTGATTACTCCATGCGATTATGTTGTAGATTGTCACTCTGTTATTGTTCAGAAAGAAATTAAATATATTATTGAGTTGTCTTTTATTTCGACTTGTTAGTCTGAAGTAATATAAGTAGAGTAGCTTAGAGACTTTGTGAGGCTGTACATCTCTTCTATAACCTGATAACCTACACCACGAGACATTGATGGTGCAATAGTAATTAACTATTGTTCTCACGCGGAGACACGAACCTACATCTGTCGTATCCCTCACTCTCATCCTCTTTTTTCTCCTTCTCTCTCTTCATATTTCTTTACTATCAAAGGTAGTGTGTAGTAGGCAGAGTTCGACTGAGGAACGAACTTTTAGGCTTCACACTATTTACATCATTTCCCTCATCATCCTCTTTTCTTTCTCTTCTCTCTCTCCTCACTTCCTCCTTCTTCTCCCTTTTTTTTTTCTCTTGATCACAAATGGCGTCGTCTGGCAAGGATTGTTTCCAGAATTTTCTGGGACCTTCCAGCTTAGTCCGGGAGCTCCCAGGAGATTCCATGTGACCTTTGTTTCTGTGGTGTCAGATTATACTATATAGTGAGATCGTATACATAGATTTGTCGCTTACAGTCAGTAGTTCGTGATTGCCTGCTCGATAGTTGTCTCAGTAAGTGTTCCTTTACTAGGCTACTTATCTCATAGCTGGTTGGTAAATTGTCTGAACTATCTGTCGGCGAGGTTTCTACTAAGTCTGTTCAGTTAGAAACTCTTGTGTAAAGTACACCGGCCAAACCACCTTGCTACAAGAATACAGGAAAACCCACCACAACAAAATACCCAGGGATAGCCAACTCAGAAGGAGAGTCAGCGCAGCGGAATCTGTCCGAAATGAGCTCAGACAACAGCTGAGCAGTGCAAGTCAACGTAAAAGTGGCCTTATCTTTTCATCATTAAAGAGTATCAGAATAAAATACTCCACCGTTATACAAAGGTCACTGTCACCGCCTCACCAGCATATCTAGTAAAGGGCTGCAATTCCAGCCCAAGGGAAGCCATTGAGTCGAGCAGGACCCAAATAATCTAGAACCTTCTAGATAGAGATGGTCACCAAGTCCATGATTCCGTGGACACGGATGTGGCCCGCCTAATGCGGGGTCCACGAGGAACTCGGACAGAGTTACCGCCCGTGTCGAGTTAGGACACGCGGAGACCGGCAGAGGACGAATGGACTTGAGAGAGGCAACAGGGCCTGCCTTTGAGGGACTCTATAGATATCAATAGATATATAGACATAGGCTAGATAGTTTGCTAGACTGTTAAATGATACTTATGTGTTTGATGTTTACTATTTGAGAGATGTAATCTAGCGCGGGTCTGTTTACCCACTGCGCCAACGCATACTGTATATGTAAATACAATAAATATTCGATCTCATAACGGATAGATTTATTGTTGCCTGTATGAACCCAAGTTTAGTTATCTAGATACGAGCAAGACTATGACAGGCTTTTTGGGGGCTAGTTTTCCGGTTTTGGCATAAAATGTTTTCTTAAAAACCTGTTAAATGCCATGTAAAAGTAATGATTTAATCATATCACACTGATTTTTGGTAACACATTGATTTGTTTAAATCAAAGAAATTGTTAACGTTGTAAATTTACATAGAACTAGTAGCTATCTAGCGATAAAATAGAAGTAATCTGAGTCCCTCGGCAATGTCTCAACATTGCCTCCACAGCGCCTCTTTATTTTGATTCTGTAAACATTTTTTTTTACATGTTACTATTTTGACATTTTTTTTGTGTGACAGTCACTAATGTTTTCTCGCTCCACGAGCAGATTGTTCCGCAACAAGTGCCGCGTCCAACCGATGAAACCTTTCCAACAATAACGAGAGTGCAAGATAACATCGAGGAGCTTCAAAATTCAGAGCTAAGTTTCACCTCATACTCATTGTACTTCTAAGCTGTACTTCTCATGTTTCATCAATGTATTATTTTGTATCATATTGATTTCGTTGCATATTCATGAAATTTTCACCAACATAACCTTGCATTTTGATTAACACATTAATAAGTAAGGGAGTTAACCAAATTTTCGACCACACAACATATTTTTCTAAGGGATTTAACTCTATAAACTTAACAAACAAGTAAAACACAAAATGTCTTCCTTAGATAAATGCATTGAACAAGGAATAAAATTAGGTTATAAAGAAGAGAAATTATCAGAATGGGCACAGAAAACACACGCAGAAAACATTGCCCGTGAAGAAAGAGCGATAGAACGAGAGGAAAGAAAACTTCAAATGGAAGCAGATGAAAAAAAATTGCAGATGCAAGCAGATGAAAAGAAATTGCAGATGCAAGCAGATGAAAAGAAATTGCAAATCGAGGCCGATGAAAAGAAATTACAGATGGAACTTGAGGCCGCCGCCAAACAGGCCCAGTTGAATTCCGAGACACAGATTAAACTAAAACAGATGGAAATGGAGTCCAACACAGAAATATCAACAAATAAGTTAAGAAGCAAAGAAGAGGAACAAAAATATAATAAATATAAAGGTCTCGTTAAGGCTTTCTGTTCTGGAGATTCCATCTCCGCTTACTTAGAAAATTTTGAATGCCTCATGTCTCATCATAAAATCATTAAAGCAGATTGGGCATTTATTCTAATGAGGAATTTGGCTCTCGAACCACTGAAAGTAATAGAAACAATACCACAGGAAATGCGAAAAGACTATGAGTACCTAAAACAACGCATTCTCCAACATTTTTCTTTAGACACTGCAGGCTACCAACAACAATTTGCCAAATTATCTCCACAACCAAACCAAACCTTCATAGATTATGTCAGTACAGTCCAAGACATATGCACAAAATGGATTAACTCGGCTAAAACCAACAATAGCCATGATAAACTTAAGGAACTAATTATAATAGATAAAATAGTTAGCACCATCCCCACACCTTTTGCCAAGTTCTTAAAACAAATGGATTGTAAGAGCATTCAGGAAATCGAGGCGAAAGGAAATGCATTTTTTACAGCAAACAGGGATATTTTTCAACATAATATAAGTCACAATGATACAGCAGCTGCAGTAGTGAACACCAAATACTCCAAACAATCACAGAGCAGATTTAAACCACGATCCAATGTCGGTAAAGTAGTAAGGTGCCAATATTGCAATGTTCATCACGACAGTTACGGTATGTGTGACAAATCACCCGCCTACCCTGAACACCTCAAAAAGATGGTAGAGAAGCAAACAGCTAAACGCATGGCTTACCACAGAGCAATTAAATGTTATTTCTGCAATAGCTGGGGTCACTATAATAAAGATTGTCAAGGCCGAAAGTTATTGAAACAGGCCAATGCGGCATTAGTAGAAACGTCGACTGACGAAGAGCTTGAGTCACTAAATGAATGTGAAAATCAACACGACAATGAGAGCGAGCTTGGGAATGCTGTACACGTCATAAACACCATAACAGACAGTAAGTGCAACACCTGTACAAAGTTCCAACTGGACACAACACTACATTGTGGTCACATTATCCCAATTGCAAATGAAATAGCTAACGCTGCCTTATCATCTACAGGCAAGCTAGTTTTTTATACAGGGTTTGTTAACAACAAAAAGGGCACGTTAATTCGTGATTCCGGCGCAACTCTCTGTGGGGTGAGGAGAACATTAATAGACGCTAATGACTACACAGACAAACATGTGACGTGTCGCACATTTTCAGGTACAATAGAGAAATACCCCCTTGCTTTGGTCGAAATTCAAACACCGTTCATATCGGGGCGAGTATTGTGTGCTATCCTTGAAAATCCCGTCGCGGATATTATACTTGGTAATTTACCCAACCTACATCCTTGCTCTGAAAGAGAAATAAAAAAGTGGGAGCAAAAACACGGTATCCACCACATAAATAGCGACACAAAAGAGAAACACCATTCTTGCTTGTCTCAATCTGCCAAAAGACCAAGGGAGACAACCACTGAGGTAATTCAGGAAGAATTTACCGAGGTGTACAATGCAGGGGCGGTCGAATCAAGAAACGATACGACCGAATTAAAACCTCGAATTGAGGATGCGACCAAACTACCAAGTACCGAACCTGTAAATGTGCAACAAAACACACAACACACAAACGCAATAACACGACAGACAACCCACAAAACCAACACCGACCAACTACAGGAATCATTAGAAATAGTAGCGCCAAACTCAACTAACATCAATTTTGGAAATGAACAGAAAAATGACCCTACACTAGCACCATACTTTAAGTTAGTAGGCCTTAAGCCAAAATTAACAAAGAACGCATCGTGGACATTTAGGCTACAGAACAACATCTTAACTAGATTTTACACAACAAACCAGACCACGACACAGCAAATAGTACTACCACAAGCACACCGAGACAAAGTACTAAAATTAGCCCATGACTCCCCTTTTGGAGGTCACATGGGTTATGAAAAGACCAGGGCTAGAGTCCTCACCCAATTTTATTGGCCAAAGTTTTGCCAACATATAAAAACTTTCTGTAGAGCTTGTGATGTATGTCAAAGACTGGGGAAAAAGGGAAAAAACCCTACAGCAGAAGTCCAATCAACGACAACTGCCTCGAGGCCTTTCCAAATCGTGGCAGTTGACCTAGTAGGCCCGTTGAATCACATATCGAATAAGGGGAATAGGTACATTTTTACTCTCGTGGATTTATGTACAAGGTGGCCCGAAATGTTGCCATTAAGATCTATCTCCTCTAAGGATGTGATGGACATATTACTAAATATTTTCTCCCGTTTTGGCTTCCCGGAGAAAATCATTTCAGATAGAGGTACCCAGTTCATATCTAATGCCACCCAATCAGTAACTAAGTTACTAGGCATCAAGCAGTGTTTCACCAGTCCCTATCGACCGGCCGCAAACGGTATCTGCGAAAAGCTTAATGGGGACCTGAAACATATGCTATCTAAAGTGACAGCTGAAAATCCAGCCGATTGGGACATACTTCTCCCAACGGTGCTGTTCGCATACAGAGAAGTCCCTCAATCAAGTACAGGGTTCTCTCCCTTCGAATTGATGTATGGAGCGAACCCAAGAGGACCTCTCACCATTTATAAAGAGATCATCTCACAACCTGTAGATAGCCAACTTCCCATTTCCACCTATGATTTGGTCACTGATACCAGGGACAAAATCATACGTTCTTGTATATTGGCCAGAACATCACTACAGGAGAAAGGTTTTAAATACAGGCAGTACGCCAATAGAAGTGCAAAAACCATTGTCCTACATCCAGGTCAGGATATTTTACTTCTACTACCTGACAAAAGAGATTTACTGTCAACCTCCTGGCAGGGACCTTTTAAGATCATTAGAAGAATTTCAGAAGTAGATTACGAAATCTCTTTAAATGGAAAACTGAAAATATTCCATATAAATATGTTGAAACCATATTATGTTAGACAGGACAATGAGACAAATGAACTGACTCAACAAACGGGTGACGGACACGAAACGACAATTTCTCAACGAAATGACACCTCGACAAACGAAGCATCGTTAACGACACACTCTTACGACGACGAAAACGACGAAGACATATGGACATTACCGACAATCTGTGATATCGACATCGACGACAAATTTGACGACATATTGACAACGGTTGATCTCGACAACGACGACAATGACATTGAAGACAATTTACAAACAGTGGCATCTGTGGTAAATCAGACAGACGTGGACAACACTGAAATCCCTGTACCAATCATGACTGACGACGGAAGTATAAATGACATACATATCTCTGACACTTTGACACAACAACAGCGACAAGACATTTTGACTATCCTCGACGAATATAAATCTATCTTTTCTAACAAACCTGGACGCACTGATAAAATAACACATTCAATTGTGCTGACAGATCTGAGACCGGTCAAATGTAGACCATATTCTATTCCTCTCCATTACAGATCTAATTTAGATAAAGAAATTTTAGACTTAGAGAAAAATGGCATTATTCAAAAATCGATGTCTCAATATTCGTCACCGATTGTTCTGGTGAAGAAAAAGGACCAGACAATTTGTTTGTGCATTGACTATCGAATATTAAATACAAGAACAACAACAGATGCAGAGCCAATGAACAGCTGTGAGGATCTTATCTTAAATATGGCTCAATCATCCTTATTTTCTAAGACCGATTTAGCTAAAGGATATTGGCAAGTTCCATTACACCCTTCTTGTAGACATATAACAGCATTCGCAACACCTCTTGGCTTGTACGAATGGCTATATCTTCCGTTTGGGCTCAAGAACGCACCGGCCACATTTGTAAGACTAACAAGATTGTTATTACACGGAATTAATGACGTAGTTGCTTATATTGATGATATATGCATCCATTCTTCTGATATGACTTCTCACTTACTCACCCTTAAACAAGTCTTCCACCAAATCTCTCTTTTTGGACTTACTATCAAACCTTCCAAGGTTGAAATAGGTTGTACACAAATAGACTTCCTTGGACATAGAATTTCTGAAGGAAAATTGTTGACTGATGATAAAATTGTTTCCAAGATCCTTAAGCTAGAAGTACCTACCACAAAGAAGCAAGTTAGAAGTTTACTAGGTCTGATTAACTATTATTCGAAATTTATTCCACATTGGGCAGAATTAACCTCAGTCTTTTCTGATATGTTAACTAAAAATCATCCATCAAAAATTTGTAAAAGTACCAGCTTAGATGATGCAATGTGTAAATTGAAACATATTTTTTCTAATCCACCAGTCTTACGATTACCCAACATTAATTTACCCTTTATTTTGACCACAGATGCGAGCGCTATCGCAATAGGAGGATGCCTGATGCAGGAAATGGATGGCATAAAACACCCAATTCTCTATGTAAGCCGCAAACTAAAGAAGGCTGAGACTCGGTATGCCACAGTTGAATTAGAGTGTTTGAGCCTAGTGTTTTGTATATTGAGATTATCGAAGTTCCTCTTAGGGAGTCACTTTGTGGTCCTCACTGACAGTTCGCCATTATTAGTCCTTAACCAGGGGTCGCCTAAAAACCATCGGCTACAAAGATGGTGTCTTCTACTTCAAGATTTCGATTTCGAAATCCGCCACATCAGAGGCACCGACAACATTGTGGCTGACCTTTTGTCACGGCAGGTGAATGCGCCAGTAGAATGACTCTGATCACATCGACCATTAGCCATACTATAAACTGTGATACTTTTAGTCGGTTGCATATTACAATGGGACTCTACACCTGCTAGAGTACTCTCAGTGATTAGTTGAATTACTACACCCAAGAACATGATACGTTACTTTGAGAACTATACCATCAAGTGCCTAAGCGCTAGAACACGTCCAGCAAAAAAACAGTAACTGTGTTTGTGTCAACCAATAAGATCAACCAACGAACTAACTCCGAATTCTGTAAGAACTCGTTATATAGGACATTAAGAACATGCCATACTTGCTGTTACTACGTAACTTTACAAACAGCCGAAACAGAACCCCATCGACTACGACACTCAAGAGACAGCCATATTAGCTTTACCATTCATGGCATAACACGCTAGCGACAGGAGAACGACGCGCACATCATCTTGGGATTTAATTAATTAATTAGTTTAGGATTAAATATGTATTATATTTCCATTATTGTTGTATATAAATTGTATTCACCTGTAATTTGTACATATTCGACATTAATATTACAGGCGGTACCATTCCTAAGCTAAAGAACCGTCCTATACAATTGTCTCTAGTTAAATTATAACCCATTTGTAAGTCATCGTACAAGAAGTACGTATTTTCTTAAAGGGCAAATATCGCCTAGCCCATTTTTTCTAAGGGCAATAACACTTACCTCAACTTTAATTATATATATTTTAACCAAATACTATTTTTAATGAAAAATGAGTGAACGACTGTGTGAATTGATTAAATGAGAGAACGATACACTTGGCGGACAAATTGTACGCAAACCGTATTTATTTTAATTTGTCTGCGTCTTTCATGTAAATTGTATGACTTGTCTAATTTGTGAATACATGTGTAGTACTTAGTTTAATAGTGAGTTAATATACTTAGTTTAGCAGTTAGGATACATCTAAGCACCACTACTTGGAATGCCTGATCATGTATTGCACACAGTGCAGTATTTCATGATTGAGGTTGTCCCAACTCGTGACGCTTGGAAATACGCCACACATTCAGCACACACAGTACACAAACCTTAAAACTCAACACTATCAAGTTAAAATACAGTCACTTTATTATAGACATCAACTTATTAGTCAAAGCACACTAACAAGCCAACAGGGACACTTGTAGTATGAGGGGGATAAAAAGAACAAGGTAACTACATATTTAGCATTATATAACATACGGGAGTAAAAGTGTATAGAAATACACACACAGATCAAGATTTGAAGGTGTACTTATTTAGCCAAGACTTCGGTCTTGTTAACCCTCTATTATATAGGGGTTATTTGTCTGGGTACCATTTTGGGTACTATGAGAAGGGCAAGTTGTAAATACAACTACTAAAATGCCACGTAACTTCGGTCTGATAAGCATATTTAAGCACACGAGAGACAGGGGTCTCTGCACCAAATCAGACAAGTGTTGTATGGTAGAATACATGAGTTTTTAGTGCTAATAGGTAGGTTGCCAGGTTACTATCCACCAAACTACAACACCAACTGTAGGTGAGTCGGTGACAGAATTAGAACGGATCTAATTCCCAACAACAAATCATGTCACGGGGGAGGGGGGAATCCTGTCACCGCCTCACCAGCATATCTAGTAAAGGGCTGCAATTCCAGCCCAAGGGAAGCCATTGAGTCGAGCAGGACCCAAATAATCTAGAACCTTCTAGATAGAGATGGTCACCAAGTCCATGATTCCGTGGACACTGATGTGGCCCGCCTAATGCGGGGTCCACGAGGAACTCGGACAGAGTTACCGCCCGTGTCGAGTTAGGACACGCGGAGACCGGCAGAGGACGAATGGACTTGAGAGAGGCAACAGGGCCTGCCTTTGAGGGACTCTATAGATATCAATAGATATATAGACATAGGCTAGATAGTTTGCTAGACTGTTAAATGATACTTATGTGTTTGATGTTTACTATTTGAGAGATGTAATCTAGCGCGGGTCTGTTTACCCACTGCGCCAACGCATACTGTATATGTAAATACAATAAATATTCGATCTCATAACGGATAGATTTATTGTTGCCTGTATGAACCCAAGTTTAGTTATCTAGATACGAGCAAGACTATGACAGTCACCCACTCTTCGTCCAGGAAGTCAAGAGTCATAATTGATGACAGGGCATGGCAGGCGAAACCCAGAGCCATGCAAAGTGCTTTGCCTGGCTGAACGCAATACGTTTTGTGGCAGTGGCCACATCTGAAGTCATCAGAACAATGTGTCTCCCCCCCCCCCCCCCTTTTGTGTTGCCCTGCAAGGAACGACAAGGACCCATCGTGCTAGCATGCCCCACCAGCGGCAGAGCGAGACGGGCTGTTCCGAACGTTATCAATGGCACATGTGCACAAGAAATGCACGCATGAACAATTAGATCATCAAGAGGGGATATTCCCCTGTGTTTTATGCAGTGAGTTTATTATGGCTGTTGTGAAGAGACAAATGACAGTGTAACTCGTGGTAGTTAGAAAATCCCTTTATTTTAGAAGCAGGAACAGAGGTGGAATTCAGTGTACCAGCGTGTTCAAGTTGCATGATACCAGATTTAGATATGTTAACGGTGTTGGGCAGTGAATGACCAGTGACGCCCTATATTTCTGCCCATGCATATAGAATAGACACTTTAAAGAAACAATCGTAGAAATTCAGTGAAGAAGATCGGAATCCTGAGAGCACCATCAAACAGAAGCATATGCGATATATATTTCAGCATGACAATGAACATTAGTTAAATAATAAGTTAAACATTCGTGCTGTGGTGTTGGTTCATAATTGAATGACAATTTTGGTGTAGTCGCGTTTAGCCATCCTTTGTTTGTTTTACAGGTTCATGAATGTAGTTAGAAACATGTTATTTGGTTGTTTAAATGAATATGACTACTTGAGCTGATCAACTGTTGTGGAGCAGTTAGCTCCCTTGTTATTTCCATAGCGGAAATTGTCAAGTCGGCCTATCCGAATGTTTTTATTTTTGTGTGGGCCTCACTCTATTGTGTTCAAGGGCAGACACAACTGCAGTATTAGGTGTCATAGTGACTACACATAGTTCAATGTCGTGTCAGGAGGCCAAGGAGACCATTTATAATCTGAGATTGCCCGAGTAGATGTTAATACGGGTACATGTTTGTTTTTAATGTGAAGGGGCGTGGCGAAGAATAAATGTTAGAGCATGATGTCCTAGAATTGGGCACACATTTTTTTGTTAGAGTTGTTTCAGCGTCAAGAGAGTAAAGCATAATGTCCAAGAACTGGGCATACCATTTTTTTCCAGAGTTATTTCAGCGCCAAGACAATGGAGCACGATGTCCAACGACTGGGCGCACATTTGTTTTTATGTCAAAAGCTGTTTCATGATATACGTTTTGGTTTGTTTCTATGGCCACTAAGTGTTGTTTACTTACAGTAGGGGCTGATTTGTTTTTGTGTACAGCGGCGGCGATTGTGAAGATTGCAGCTTCAGGCTGATGTGTCCTTGCGAATAGGGGAGAATTTGTTGTTTTATTATGTGTGAACAGGCATTTGCCTGTGGTGTCACAGGAATGGTTACAATGTTTTTCAGATTCAAGGATGACTGGGCACATTGATTTACAGATGTCCTAGTGGGTAGCACATATGTGAATCTGATTGTTGTTTTGTTGTTGTTACAGGGGAGTAGCATATTAAATGAATGCCTATATTGACACTGTTTTATTAATTTTGGTGCCCCTAAGTATTGCATCCATTGATTGATGATTTTGTTTTCTGGGGAACCCCCAGCATGCAAGGGATTGAACTGTCTTTATTAATAATATTAGTTAGTTACTATTTTGTGATGATGCACGTCAGAAGACGAACAAGATTTAACTGCCTTGTGCACTGGGAGAGCAGGGGATGCAACCAGTATTTTTTATTATTATTATTATTTGGGGTGGAAGTTCCAAAAAGAGTTTTCCCCTTAGGCATCCAATATTGTTTATGAGGAATGTCAGATGCGGAGCCAGGGCTTCGATCTCAAGGAGGAATGACGCTATATTGATGGTGGGACCCATCAACTTTTGGTAGGTGGGTATGAGACAGTAGGGAAAGTGGTTTTCACATACTGCCTCAGTTTACTAGAGGGCAATGACTGGAATGATTTTGAGACAAGAGTTCACCGACCAGTATAAGTTCAAAATTAGTGAGTGGTCGGACAATGACTCTAGTGCAGCCCGCTGACCGACGGTTTACCTTTAGTTGTTAGTGAAATGAGAAATTCAGGAAACATGAAGCCAAACTTAGCATAGGCTTTGTCGGGAACTGTCAGTTTGGGCAAGGAATACAACGGAGGGGCAGATTTATAGCAGTGGGAACGTGCTTGAACTGGGAATTCTTATTTAAAGAGCATGAACTCAAACAAGGACGATAAACTCAGGACCATGAACTTCAGAGACAATGTAGATTTGGGTTAATGATATGATAGTAGTATGCAAATTAAGCAGGGTACGCGAGGTACTGATTGGAGGACAAGGGACAGCGACGTCACGTGATTCAAGAAAGGCGCCAACTCGAGAAGTAATATATACTTGAGGATCCAGTCAGTTAGAAGAGTCGAGCAGGAGAGAGGACAGTTAATAGTGGACTCCGGGAGCGGCGGGGCCTGGGCCCTCTTGGGACAGCCCAAGGAACATAGTAACAGGACTTCAGAAATTGTGGCTAATCCGTGCCCAAGTCTGTATAGTATCTGTAGGAGGAGGAAGTGAAGGAAGACGGACAAGCGCTCATGCTAGAATTCGTCTGAATCACTGATAGGAGTGAGAGCGACTAAGGATCTGTGAACGGAACCTACCCAAGGCAGATAAGCCAAAGAAGGGAAAGACACGCAGAGTCCGAGGGTCGTTAAAGTGCAAGAAAGCCACTTGAGTTAAGAGGACCGCCAGCTAAGGAGACCGCTCGTTAGTTGCAGTAGATGGCTAAACGTCAAATAGGACAACCACTAGCCAGGGACACTGCGGTTGGAACCACACAGGAGACTAATGTCAAATACGACTGGAAACCGGTGGTGGGATCCACGGCAAACGAGGTTGAAGAGAGCAATCGTATTTCAAATATGAAACCCAGAAGGACGACCAGAAAACCCACTGGATGGCAGAAGTTGAATGTAAGTTGACATAAGACTTAGACATAATTAGTTTAATTGTATATTATAATCAGGTATCTTAGTTTAGAGAGCTATAGCAAACTACCGTAGGTGAACTTACCGCGTAATCATAAACGACCCGGCAAAGGATCAGGACTGAATGCGACGTCCTGAATATGACCTATATTTAAATGGCCGAAATAGAGTGATTGGAGTCAAATTAATCGGTTAGATAAGCAGAGTGTGGATAAACTATGTATGTTCATGTAACCAAGCAATTAGACGCACACAATTAATGAGAACTAGGCGAGTGCAACATGTAAATATGGAACGGAAGGGCTACTGCAAGATATAAACAACACAGAGGCCGGGTCTAGCAGACAAACGTGCACCTGAGAAGCGATCACGCTGGGTCAACCCAAACAATGAGACCGGATGACAATGGCTCGCCCTAGACGAAGCGGTATGGAAAAGAATGCGTGTCTTTTGTTCGCTGGACATAGGTGAAAGGAGGTCGCGCTTCTGCTGTTGTGTAGTTAAGGCTGGCCTGGCGTGGTACAGGCCGCGAGTTCAAATCTTCCGGCAAATGGTTAAATACTTAATGTTGGCTGTAGGCGGCGCGTCGGGAAATAGGCGATAATAATATTAGTTAAATATATATAAACGATAAATTACTGTGTTTAAAATACTGTTCTTAATTTATGTTATAGCTAAGATATATTGATACTAGCGTAGATAGGGAAGCAATAGCTGGTAAGGACTTTGTAGGTAGTGAAAGACTAAGGTTGATAGTGACATAAAACTCACGGGTATTGTTTTATAATGTTTCAGGCATCGTCTGGGTAAACTGGAGTCGCCTGGATAAACCAGGCATAGCTGAATAAACGGTTACCCGCTGAACAAGTTGGATGGGAGCGAATTAAATCCCTGGGTATATGGATTGATAGGTCAATCTATGGATCAATGGGTGTTTGGGCTGAATACATGTACCACTAATAAGCCTACGGAAAGATAGTTACGAAACAAAGGCCGGTGTAATTCATAGCTTTAGTCTTTTACTTCATGCGGTTAATAGGTGATAATAAGTGGCATTCCCCTAACATCCAGTGGCATAGGCTGTTACACTATCTATCTCTCTCTTGTGAGGCAATGCAGCATCGTATTATTACAGTTCAATATGCATTATGTGTCTGCAATGCATGTACTGATTACTCCATGCGATTATGTTGTAGATTGTCACTCTGTTATTGTTCAGAAAGAAATTAAATATATTATTGAGTTGTCTTTTATTTCGACTTGTTAGTCTGAAGTAATATAAGTAGAGTAGCTTAGAGACTTTGTGAGGCTGTACATCTCTTCTATAACCTGATAACCTACACCACGAGACATTGATGGTGCAATAGTAATTAACTATTGTTCTCACGCGGAGACACGAACCTACATCTGTCGTATCCCTCACTCTCATCCTCTTTTTTCTCCTTCTCTCTCTTCATATTTCTTTACTATCAAAGGTAGTGTGTAGTAGGCAGAGTTCGACTGAGGAACGAACTTTTAGGCTTCACACTATTTACATCATTTCCCTCATCATTCTTTTCTCTCTCTTCTCTCTCTCTCCTCGCTTCCTCCTTTTTTTCTCTTGATCACACGTAGAAAATGAGCTTGTAAGTGAAAGCAGCACCCTCTCGAGGTGGAACTACAAGAAAGCAGACTGGGCAATGTACAAGCATCGCACCAGCATACTGGTTAGAAACCTGAACACTGAGAAAGACATAAATAAAGCAGTTGAAGAGTTTGGGAAATGCATACTACAGGCAGCGCGAGAAACAGTACCAAGAGGAGCCCGTAAACAATATAAACCCTACTGGAGTAGTGAACTGGAACAGTTGCATAATGATGTTGAAGTGTGTAGAAAGCAAGCAGAGGCCACACCCAGCCAAGAGCACCACAATAAATTCCAGCATGCAAAAGCCAAATTTCAAAGGGCCAAGCTGCAGGCTAGACGGAAAAGCTGGCAGGAGAAAACGGAGTCTCTGAACTTTGAAAGAGACACAAGGAAATTGTGGAAGCTAATAAAACAGCTTAATGACGAGGGCACAGGGAGAAACTCAAAAATTGCACTACATAAAGATGGGAAAATCTTAACAAGAAAGCAAGCAGCTGACCATTTTGCGGACTCGTTCGCACAAGATAGCAATATCAAAATTAGTCCAGAGAAACAACAAGAGATTCGAGAGAAATGACAACATACAGGACAGAAGGAAATAGTACATGAGGTTCTGGAGGCACCCATCACAACCAGCGAACTGGAGCTAGCCATATCAAAACTGAAAATGAGAAAGTCACCAGGAGCTGATGGTATCTCCAATGAAATGATCAGGAACCTAGGAACAGAGGCCAAAACAAAGCTGTTGCAGATCTTCAATAACAGCTGGACCTTAGGCAGTGTTCCACAAGCCTGGAGAGAAGCAATCATGATACCCCTCCTAAAATCAGGGAAAGATGGTTCCATTGCCTCTAGCTACAGACCAATTAGCCTCACCAGCTGTCTCTGCAAAACACTGGAGCGCATCATCAATCACAGACTGCAGTGGTACATTGAAAGTAAAAACATCCTTGTGCCACAGCAGGCTGGCTTTAGGCAGTGCTACTCTACGGAAGATCAGACAACCTACCTCTCTCAAGAAATTGAGGATGCATTCCAAGAGAAGAAGCTGGTGCTTGCGGCATGGATAGATCTGAAGAAAGCCTTTGACAAAGTCTGGAAAGAAGGTCTGATGTAGAAACTGAGAAACTGCAAAGTCAATGGAAGAATGTACAAATGGGTGAAAGCATACTTGCACAACAGAAGAGCCTGAGTACAGATAGACGGACTCAAGAGCAAGAAAGTACTACTGCGTCACGGTGTCCCCCAGGGCGGAGTCTTGTCCCCCACACTTTTTCTAATCTTCATCAATGATCTTGTTGCTCACCTACCGCATGGAATTAAAGCGGCAATGTACGCCGATGACCTGGTTCTATGGAGCACAAATGAATATGCATCAGTGGCCACCAGATTGCTACAAAGAGCTGTAGATACATTTGCTGCATGGGCAAATAGATGGTGTGTCAGCATAAACACTGACAAGTGCAGCACCACCCTATTTACCCTCTCTCCAAAACAAAAGGCATCCAGATAAATGGAACACCCCTAAGAGAAGATAAAGAACCAACATACCTTGGAGTAACATTTGATGGCAAGCTGACATGGAGAAAGCACATCAACAAAGCAGTAGCAAAAGCCAGAAGGAAAATAGCCATCCTGAGAAAGCTAAGTGGAACCACATGGGGAGCCAGTACGAAAATACTTAGCAAAGTTTACCAACAGAGCATACGACCACACCTGGAATATGGGTCAACTGCGTGGTGTTCAGCATCAAATACCACACTACAAGAGCTGGACAAGGTGCAAAATCAAGCACTTAGAGTCACCACAGGAGGGATGAGATCAACCCCTATAGTGGAAATGGAGAAGATGGGGAGGACACAGGCACTGAGTGAGCGCAGAGATACGAAAACGCTAATACAAGCAGAAAAGTTCCTCAGCTTGCCAGGCCACCCTATGAAGAACAGATTTGAAAACCTAGCTATGGGGCGGTTGAAAAAAAGTAGTTTTATCCACCAGGCCAAACGACTCTGCAGAGAAACCACTGATCTGCCCACAGTTGGTATCCCCCTAACAACTATTCCAGAGCGAACTCCATGGAAAGATGAGCATAGACTATCGTTACAAATCCAGACAAAAGTGAGAGGAATATTTGACAAGGAAGAACAGAACAGTGTGCAGCGCAGAACAGCCACTCTCAGCTTCCTTGATGAAGAATACCCACAGGACCTCTGGATCCGAGTCTACACAGATGGGTCAGCACAAAATGCTGTTCGAAATGGAGGAGCGGGAGTGTACATAGAATACCCAAATAATACTAGGGACACAGCCAGAGTACCGACAGGAAAGTACTGCCATAACTATGATGCCGAAATTGAGGCAATCAAGATAGCAACAGAGAAATTACTAAATAACAGCAATGGCACACAACCTGTGGTGCTACTAACAGATGCAAAATCAGTACTCGAGGCGCTCCTCTCTGGGAAATTGCCAGTACTAAGGACACTACTTTCTGAACTTAGCAGTCAGCATAAAGTCACCATACAGTGGATACCATCCCACTGTGGAGTACCCGGAAACGACAGAGCTGATCAATTGGCTAAGGAAGGAGCCAAAGAGGAACAGCCTGATGTGCCCGTTACATACCACCAAAAGAAAAGAATGATCAAATCAGTCAGAAAGCCACCAAAACCTGCTCAAGATGACTACCACATTATGGACAGACCAGAACAAGTCATTATTCTGCGCCTCAGAACAGGACACAATAGATTACGCAACCACATGTATAAAAAATTCAAGATTGGTGAAACAGCCATGTGCACATGTGGATTGGCGTCGCAGACAGCAGAGCACATACTCCAAGACTGCCCAAAATATAACATATCTAGGCAAACCTTCTGGCTAGAGAGACGACAGTGGAAGATAAACTCTATGGACCACTGTGTGAACTGAAAAAAAAACAGTTCAATTCATGCAAGAGACGACATTGCAGATATAGACATATTTCAAGCGAACGAAAGAAGAAGAAGAACATCTGACTATACCTGCTTGCTGTGTACAGTACACATCTGACTATACCTGCTTGCTGTGTACATAACACATCTCACTATACCAGCTTGCTGTGTACACAACACATCTGACTACCTGCTTGCTGTGTACATAACACATCTCACTATACCAGCTTGCTGTCTACAGTACACATCTAACTATACATGCTTGCTGTCTACAGTACACATCTGACTATACATGCTTGCTATGTACAGTACACATCTGACTATACCTGCTTGCTATGTACAGTACACATCTGACTATACCTGCTTGCTGTCTACAGTACACATCTGACTATACATGCTTGCTATGTACAGTACACATCTGACTATACCTGCTTGCTGTGTACAGTACACATCTGACTATACCAGCTTGCTGTGTACACAACACATCTGACTACCTGCTTGCTGTGTACATAACACATCTCACTATACCAGCTTGCTGTCTACAGTACACATCTAACTATACATGCTTGCTGTCTACAGTACACATCTGACTATACATGCTTGCTATGTACAGTACACATCTGACTATACCTGCTTGCTATGTACAGTACACATCTGACTATACCTGCTTGCTGTCTACAGTACACATCTGACTATACATGCTTGCTATGTATAGTACACATCTGACTATACCAGCTTGCTGTGTACACATCTGACTATACCTGCTTGCTGTGTACAGTACACATCTGACTATACTAGCTTGCTGTGTACACAACACATTTGACTATACCTGCTTGCTGTGTACACAACACATCTGACTATACCTGTTTGCTATGTACAGTACACATCTGACTATACCTCTTGCTATGTACAGTACACATCTGACTATACCTCTTGCTATGTACAGTACACAAATGTTGAAACGTGACAGGATAGAGCAGTCCAACAAGCCTCAGACAAACAACACGTGTCATGACATACCCTGTCGTGTGGTTCTGGTGAATGCCGTAAGACTACGTGCGACCCTGTCTCTGCTGAAGTCTCCTCCAGCTTGTCAACGTCCATCGTTGAAGTCAGGAAGCCATCGAAGAGGTGCACGTACGGGAGCACAGGCTGTCAGCAGGCACTGCAAGAAGCATGCACACACATATAATGACATACACACATACTATATGTATGACAATTGTGCTGTGTGTGCTCAATGACATACTATTGTGCTGCCATGTACACATTGACGTCTAAGATCTGAACACATATACCAGTGGCATGGCCTGACTGCATAGAGCGCTTATGGGAATGCACCGAATGCTGTGATGTCGGTTCCTAAATCAATCAATCAACTTCTTCTTTCGTTCGCTTGAAATATGTCTATATCTGCAATGTCGTCTCTTGCATGAATTGAACTGTTTTTTTCAGTTCACACAGTGGTCCATAGAGTTTATCTTCCACTGTCGTCTCTCTAGGCCAGAAGGCTTGCCTAGATATGTTATATTTTGGGCAGTCTTGGAGTATGTGCTCTGCTGTCTGCGACGCCAATCCACATGTGCACATGGCTGTTTCACCAATCTTGAATTTTGTATACATGTGGTTGTGTAATCTATTGTGTCCTGTTCTGAGGCGCAGAATAATGACTTGTTCTGGTCTGTCCATAATGTGGTAGTCATCTTGAGCAGGTTTTGGTGGCTTTCTGACTGATTTGATCATTCTTTTCTTTTGGTGGTATGTAACGGGCACATCAGGCTGTTCCTCTTTGGCTCCTTCCTTAGCCAATTGATCAGCTCTGTCGTTTCCGGGTACTCCACAGTGGGATGGTATCCACTGTATGGTGACTTTATGCTGACTGCTAAGTTCAGAAAGTAGTGTCCTTAGTACTGGCAATTTCCCAGAGAGGAGCGCCTCGAGTACTGATTTTGCATCTGTTAGTAGCACCACAGGTTGTGTGCCATTGCTGTTATTTAGTAATTTCTCTGTTGCTATCTTGATTGCCTCAATTTCGGAATCAATCAATCAATCCTCTCTCCAGTTGTATGGACAGATGGAGAAATAGACGCAAAGCATAGGTGAACAAAGGGAAATGCTAATGAATGACATCTATCAAATAAGCAAAATATATTACTGAAAAGAAGACTTGTCACCTTCCAATGGAGCCTAGATTCTCAACTAAATCACGTCAACCTCTGTGTAGACTTTATTATGACTGGCCAGATTTTGCAGGCAGTTTTCAGTTTGACACTTGGCGAGGCAGTCAGTCTTACGGCACCCTACCTTAGATGCCTCCTACATCAAGCATGGTAGGCTACAGTGTAACTATTCTTTGCTTTATCTATAGGTGCCAGTAACACACAGCCGGTCTCCCCGGCGAAGGAGTTAAGGACGTTGTTCGTAATCCCATATACTCACGTACAAAACAGCTGGGTGAGATTGGCAGTGGATCGCGTCGCGCTGGTTATTAACGGAGGTATGTGAGCCGGTCGTTCAGAAAGCAATGGCAAACTACTGAACGTAAAACTTGCCGCAACAGCAGCTGAAAAATGCTGGTGTTGACTGCAATGTCCTAAAAAAGTAACACAAACGAGCCAAACAGTCAAGAGTACTCAACAAACAATTAGGATTAACTATTTCACGTGATATGTAAATTTAACCCTGTGTAAAAATTGTTTCCTTTGAACCCTCATTTCGGAGTTCATAAAAACAAATATTGACTAGAGAGGTCTGTTGATTTGGTTCACTTGAGATAGGATGACTAGTGTATTTCATCTCGTGCGTATGGAAATATAACGTTAAGAAGTAAGTAACGTATCTAGGCATTAACTGAGATATGAACATTAGTTTTATGGAATAAGTTGACACTAATGTATGTAGAAAGTTCAAAAAGAGGTTGAAAACAAAAGACAGACTAGCAGAGAGAATAATAGTCTTCTGAAGCCAATTGACGGCGGTAGTAAACGTCACGTGACCAGCTGTTTGGGAATAATGTACGGACATTATTACCAAACGTTAGATAATAAAATCTCTCATTAATACCAAACGTTCAGTAATAAAGTTTCCCTATAAAATATCGCCCCTGAATCAGTATAGTTTCATCGCTAAACTTGCTCGAATTGTGGTTGAAAAACAGATTTTCTGCAAAGATGTGACTTTGTGAATTGGAAACCCACGGGTCATGACGGCCGCGCATATCGATCAAACTACTCAAAACATGCAATTTGAACTACTAAAGTTGAAGTGAATACAATTTTAAAGATTAATAATAATATATTTGTAATTTGTACTATATTAATATTTTAATCATTTAACATAATGGAACATATTTTTGAAGTCAGTTGTCATATCCGTTTGAGACCATCTCGCACGCACAGACCATTGGTGGAGGGAATGGACACACTGGAGAGTTCTAACAATACCAACTCGTCTCACCTTCATACAAATGTGAATATCTTCACTTAGAATTGACCTACAGGCATCATTGAGGTACCATTAGATTTTGAATTTTAAGGCCTATCTACTGTGGTGGTCTCATTAGTAAATACTCACATTTAAAATCATAATGGGGCACTCTACATTTTACATACATACATACTTTTTTCCCCTATACACTAATAGTAATGGACACTACAGTGTACTGTCAGTAGTTCAGAATCAGACAGAAGAATGGCAGGAAGGAAATGAATCAGCTGACCACAGAAGAGAAACAATTGAAAATAAAATGTCCTAGTCTTGAACTAGCCTGAGTTGGTAAGTTGTTGAAGTGAGCCTGTCCGCTGGCCGGAGATGTGGCCCACAAGTGAAGGTATCCTCACAGAAATCACCGGCTCCCAGATGTAGACGGGTCTGTGGTCCTGCCTTCCTGTTGTCCTGCAGGCCGGAAGTCGGACCAGCTTCCCCACAGACTGGAGGCCAAACTAATTTATCACCTCACTGAAATATTTATCTCTGTTTCTTTCTTTAGGAAATATAACACCAGATCTGTTTGGTGTACCATTATTTAAAGTAGATTAAAGTTACACGTGACACAACTTTAAGGAAATAACAAGCTAATTTAATGGTAAGATAGAGTTAGTCCGACGTGGCATACTTTACTGTACTGTATTGTCTTCTTCTTCTTCAGCTTCCCGAGCCATTGAGGTTCTTTGCTGCAAATACAATCCGTCTCCATTCGTCTCTCTGGTGGACCTTCTCTTGCCAGTCGTTGACTGTATTGTATTTATACGAATTAAGGGTTGTCCATGAGTTTGCGTATTTGGGTAGGGTCGACAATATCAGATAATCTTTCATTAGAGACAGAAATCGACAGACGCATTGGAAAGGCAGCCACAACACTTTCCAGGCTAACTAACAGAGTTTGGGAGAATAATAGACTAACAGAGCGTACAAAAGCTCAAGTATATAAAGCTTTTGTTGTTGTACACTACTCTAAGGGTCTGAATCCTGGACCTTGTACTGACGACAGGAAAGAAAGTTGAATTCCTTCCATATGAGATTTCTGAGAAGTATCCTAGGCACATCATGAAAAGACCCCATAACAACCAAACAGGTGCTTGAAAGAGCAGATATTACCACAGTGCACACCCTCATCAAGCAGAGACGCCTCCGGTGGCTGGGCCACGTATCTCGAATGGAGGATGAACGTATTCCCAAAGATCTCCTTTACGGAGAACTAGCCATAGGAAAGAGGCCAACCGGAAGACCCCAAATGCGATATAGGGATGTGTGTAAACAAGATATGAAAACCCTTGGAATAGATCCAGCCACGTGGGAGAGAGTTGCAACAGACAGATGCTCCTGGAGAAGAGATGTACGAAACGGATTGGTGCTCTTTGAGCGCAATCTGATGCAACAAACTGAGGATAGGCGGCACAGGCTTAAAACGCAGTCATTTACTGCAGGACTTGCCTCGTCTTACAGATGCGGAAACTGTGACAGAGATTGTCACTCTCGCATTGGACTATACAGTCACCAGCGGTGCTGCCATGCACCTCCCCAGCGGCACAACTCTATAGTCCTTCGGGACTGAAAGAGGCCTACTACTTAAAAGTCGACTAAAAAAAAAGTCGACTTTTAAGTAGTAGGCCTCTTCCAGTCCTAAAGGACTATAGAGTTGTGCCATTTATACCAAACATTCAGTTCAGACCTTCTGTGTAATAACTGCGCCTATACCTATAGCTTCTAACGTCATTTCACATAATGGATGTTAATGTTTTTTTTTTTTTTTTTTTTTTAATGTATACTTTTGTTATTTCATATTGTGTCTTTCAGGCAATTGCGATATTTCTATTGTGCTACCATTCTCGGTGTCTGGCGTCTAGTGTTTCGAATTGAGTGAGATCATGGAGGATGTGCTATATCGTACGAAACAAGCAAGTTAGTTAGTTAGTTAGTTAGTCGACAGATCATCCTCGTTGCACATCGAACCATTCAGTCCATAAGTGCTCGGATCCCCTCCTCAGCAAATCCCGCAGCGTGTAGCGGCTAACGACGCCAGTTCTGTGTTGGTTTATCAATCTTCTTTGGCTTCCTGCGTAGTGTTCTTGTTTGGCCACCCCTCTTTTAATTTGCTGCTCTCGCAGTCTGGCCATTGTTGTAGATTCACAGTCATCACTTGGTTCTTGCAAAAGTCTCACTTCTCGTAGAGCATTCAGAATGTCAGCCTGGTCCATGAGAATGTCAGCCTGGTCCATGGCGCGTCCGCCCTCCACAGTAGCCTCACCTGCGAGCTTGTCAGCCCGCTCATTTCCTTGTACTCCCGCATGCCCTGGCACGAAGATGAAACTAATCTTTGCCAGCCGAGACCGCTTCAGAGGCAGCAACCATTCTCTTCGGATCGACCCCTCCTCTATCCTCTTGATCATGTTCATTGAGTCGCTAAGGAAACAAGCCCTAGTGAATGTCTGTGTCTCGAGCCATGTTATTGCTTTACTTACTGCCATGACTTCCATGGTCAGGCTACTTGTGGTTTCAGTGAAAGCACCAGAGTCCTCCTTCACAATTCTTCCTCCGGCCCAAGCCGTAAAAGCCCATGAGCTTCTCACATGTTGGACGACCGACCCATCTGTGTAGATGACCGCGTCACCGTCTAGCGAATTATCGAAAATCAACGCTTGTACTTCAGCCTCAACAGCAGCCGGATTTTCTTGTCTGCATTTTCTATCTAGTTGGATGCAAACTGAAAAGGATGTGCAGAAGTCTGTTGGCACTTGCACCCACTCCTCGCCAGGTTCTAAGTCCTCAAGTGAACACACCTGTTGAAGAATGTCTTCTGCTTGACCCATCCACGACCGTCCTCTTTTTAACCTGCTTCCCTTCACCTTCCTAATTTCACTATGCAGTGGATATTGTGTGTTTGCGTTAATTCTGAGGTAGGCGCGTGCCCTGCAAACTTGTATTCTCTCTTCAATGGTTGGAAAATCAAGAAGGTAGCGCATCGCCCTGCATGCTGTATCTCTTGTACATCCATGAATAATGCGCATAGCTTCATTCTGTATCCTTTCCATCCTTTCTATCTGCTTATGGCTGAGAGTCAGGATTGCCATTGCATACTCCAAAACAGACATGACCAGCCCCTCGTACAGAAGACATAGATGGCGCTGCTCACAGTTTGCTGCCGCCATCACCCGCATCGCTGCCAAACCCCGCTTGGCCTTTGTTATCACCTGGTCTATGTGCACATTATAAGCAAGGCTTCGATCAAACCGTATCCCCAGGTAATTCATTGCCTGCGTTCTTTCCACCGTCTCTGAACACAGCATTACAGTTGGTGTTGGATTGTTGACAATATGATTATTCAACGAGAACCAAGTCACTGTTGCCTTTGTTGGATTGACCATTGCCCCAGCTTCATCACACCAAGTACTTATGCGATTGAGTTTCTGGGCCGATCTGACTGATCTGACTTCTGGGCGTCCATACTCCCATTGCGGGCATAAACATTAACCAACAGGAATGGTATACTGGAATGAACTCTCAACGCCTGTATTTGTATATCGTCACTGTCCCAACTGGACATGTCTAGCTCTGACGCCACCATGCTGTCGCGAACGAGAATCGCCGTTCCCAGATGTCGTCTGTTGTAGAAACATTTGAAGCCGGCAAATCGGAGTAGCTGATCGCCCAGTCTCGTCTCCTGGAGTGCTACAATGTCGTTCCTGTAAACTAGGGTTTCTAAAATAGAGCCCCGTTGTTTTACACTGGCACAGTTCCAATATAGAATACGGATGTTCCTGAGTCCTAGACGGTGACACTTGAGTCTAAAACGTCTCAAACCACCGCGCTTACCTTGCTTCTTTCTCCCTGCGCGGCCACCACGCCGCTTCGTTATGTTAACTGCTGACCGCTCGGAGAACACACGTTGTTCCGCCATGTTGAAAAAACGTAAACACAGACTGCTGAGAACCACACACGCTGCTGAAAATTCACTCAAGGATGGCTTCGCTCGATGCACGAACTCCGTAGCACCCGCGCAGATCTTGAGTAGAAACTCCTGGTTTTACATCCTGGCACACCAATTACACGCAAGAGATGAATAAATCCATCCCCTACGCGAAAAAGTTAACGAACACAAAACAACACGACCGTCCGTCGCCATCTTGAAACCATTAGTCCCGAAACAAGCAAACACATTGACATCTTAGACAGGAGAGATATATCCCCCCTCCCCCTCCACATTTTTTTTATAACACCGTCATCATCATCATTAAGAGCCGTGCCACTTAATTGGGCGATCATGCTTCTCTACAAATTTCTATCTCCAGCTACATGGATCAGTTCGTGTGTTGACTCCCCTCCCGTGCCATGACACAAGACTGTCCAGAATGTTCTCTCGATGTTTTCATCTGTCTCTGTTTCCAGTTATCACAACATCCTCCAGTGTTTATCTTCTCATTGTTTATCTTCTCATTGTTTATCTTCTCATTGTTTATCTTCTCATTGTTTATCTTCTCATTGTTTATCTTCTCATTGTTTATCTTCTCATTGTTTATCTTCTCATTGTTTATCTTCTCATTGTTTATCTTCTCATTGTTTATCTTCTCATTGTTTATCTTCTCATTGTTTATCTTCTCATAATGTGTCCCCAAAATTATGACTGCCTATTTCTGATTTGTGTGATAAGTTGTCTTTGCCACTTAGCCTCCCTGAAATTAGCAGATTTATCAGTTTGGCTGTCCAAGGAATTATCAGCATTCTTCTATAAAAACAACCAAGTATTAAAAGCAAAGAATGCGGAGAGCCTTCAGAACCACCTTCTAAATCAAGTCATTACCAAGAGTGAGCAATATAATATAACAATAAGCTTTGAAAAGATAGAAACAATAGTGATAGGCAGATAGTCAGAAACCATGTTCAATAATAATAAAGACTCAGAAATAAGAGACACAAGCGAATGTAAATATCTACACACAGGACGTGGTCACACACCAGATGGGAGAATGTATAGATACATCAACATTCGTGTCACACTTGATAGAGCGGAGGAATCGCTGTACCTGAGACAGTGTATGCAGGAGACACATCCACACAACACCGCTCGCACAGACAACTTCAGCTTGCAACATACACATATATTCTACACGTTTCTACAAGTGCACATTTGAATATGTATTCACATCAAGAAGAGACTGACCACTCGTAGATTGTTACTTAGTTCATTGAAGTCGGTGTACTAAACAGCACCGGTGAGCACCGTATCATCCTAGCTGACAGTAGACCTGCAGGGCCGTGGCAAATACCCGGAGGACATCCTGAAGTTTCAGATGTGACCAGACATTGTAGTGTGCTCTCCGTCGATTCAACAGATAGTACTAATCTGAACTGATTGTTCCGTTCGAGTCAAGAGTTGAGGAGCAGCACACCTAGAAGATAGAGAAATACAGTGACATGGTCGCAAGCCTGAGATAAGAAGGATTTACCGTCAGGCTATTCGCCGTTGAGATAGGCACAAGAGGCCTTGTTACCAACTCCGCATCCAGCGTGGTGAAACAATTAGGTGTGAAAGGACAAGCAAGAATACGAGCACTTAAAAGACTGGGCGACGCAGCGGAGACGGCCTCGAACTGGCTGTGGAGAAAGCGGAATGCTGAGTGGGACAAGGATACACAGTAAATGGTTCAACGTTGCCTGCAATGTTAGTCACTGTCTCTCAAGAAGAACAACCTAAGTAACATAAAAACCTCTCCAGAAGATTGCAACTTCATAATGAGACAGAAACAACAGCCACTGTCTCGTGCCGACCCGGGAGCTATCTCACCGGGTGTAGCGATCACCCGGATCGAAATGTCAGCCAAAGTGGAACCTCTGTAGCCAAGCACCGGCAGCGATAGCTTGTGGTGGAATAGGAAGTCTTGCAAGGACCATGTCCCCAAATCACGAACTATCAAAGGTTGATTGCCACGTCCTGTAAAGAGCATACAACTAAACAAAAACCAAACAAACTCAGAGGCCCCGAATATAAAACCTGCATGGCTGATAGGTAGCGTTGTCCAGTATTGTTTGCTGTTGCCTTTTACTTATTGTGTGGTTATATGATCCTAGCTAAGGTTGTCTTCACATTCACTGGAATAACTGACAACCCCCCCCCCCCCCCCTGATGAGATTCACACACGTGATCCCCGGCTATGTCGATATACGAAGCCCATAACCGGGCACTCTCACGAAGTTTATACTTCACCTCGACACCGCAAGGTACAAGAGGAACACGATGAGATGAGATGAGATGAGATGAGATCCCCGGCTGGCAGGCAAGCGTTCTAGTCACTGCGCCACCGTGACTCTCTGGTACATGGTGCCAACCCCACATTGTTCTACCAGTCGGCACTTTTAGCTTCATGCCTGGAGCGGACCTCGATCACATGACCTCAACAGGCAAGTGAGGTAATCAGGAGTTGACCGTTGAAACGTGGAATTGTCGCGGTTGTCGTTCTTCTATTGATGTCATTGCTGTCTGAAAACAGGGGCTGAGTGGTCTCGAGGTATGGTGTCCGCCTCAAGTGCTGGTGGTCCCGGGTTCAGGCCCCGGTGAGGACCGGGATTTATTTAAAAAATCCACCTGGACTTCTAGTAATAAAATTTCCCCTGGTCTCTGGGTAGTGAGATCGGACGCCCGTGTGTATTGTTGCGCACATAAAAAAATCCTTTGGCAGTTGGAAATCGAAAAAGAGTAGCCTAACGGCGCTGCCCGGGCAAAATTTCGAGTTAAAAATCTACCCAAAGTATTTCAGGATCTTCGCCGATGCAACGGAGTTCGTGCATTGAGCTGAGTTTCTCCAGACTCAGGTTTGAGTTAGAAGGAAAACGGAGCACTTATGGGTTAAACCGTGTGCCGTGATGTTGATCCAACGACTAAACTAAACTAAACTAGAGGCCGGTAATTCTGTGTGGACAATTTTGTGTGGACAAATCTGTGTTGAGAATACTGTGTGAACAATTCTGTATGGACCATTCTGTGTGGACCATTCTGCACCGAAGTGATCTGTTCACTGTGTACTGCAGACTAATAATGAGATCCATGCAAGACAGGCCAGGGGCACCAGTCGGTGAGCTTGATATCAACAATCTGATGGCATGGTTTTAGATCTGAAAATGAAACACGGTTACAAGAAGTGATAGATTTAGTTGCAGCAGAAAGTCAAAACAAAGGACTCGGTCCGAATACTAGACAACCAGAAGTCATGGTTATTGCTAAAGAAACATGACTTCTCAAATGCAACATGACAGTGAATGGAACCTGTCTGAAACAAGGCAGAGTATTGAAGTGTGTGGGCACTTTAACAACAGCCGATGGAAAGTGTAAAGAGGAACGTAAATGAAGAATTACGCAAGTAAAAGCAAAATTGTACAAGATGAAGAGCATTGTCTGCCATGTATCGTTGTCAAACAAAATGAGGGACACAGTTGTTCAGAGGTTTATATTGAGCCTATCCTTGTGTGAGGTATATTGAACCTATCCTTGTGTGAGGTATATTGAACCTATCCTTGTGTGAGGTATATTGAACCTATCCTTGTGTGAGGTATATTGAACCTATCCTTGTGTGAGGTATATTGAACCTATCCTTGTGTGAGGTATATTGAACCTATCCTTGTGTGAGGTATATTGAACCTATCCTTGTGTGAGGTATATTGAACCTATCCTTGTGTGAGGTATATTGAACCTATCCTTGTGTGAGGTATATTGAACCTATCCTTGTGTGAGGTATATTGAACCTATCCTTGTGTGAGGTATATTGAACCTATCCTTGTGTGAGGTATATTGAGCCTATCCTTGTGTGAGGTATATTGAACCTATCCTTGTGTGAGGTATATTGAGCCTATCCTTGTGTGAGGTATATTGAACCTATCCTTGTGTGAGGTATATTGAACCTATCCTTGTGTGAGGTATATTGAACCTATCCTTGTGTGAGGTATATTGAACCTATCCTTGTGTGAGGTATATTTAGCCTATCCTTGTGTGAGGTATATTGAACCTATCCTTGTGTGAGGTATATTGAGCCTATCCTTGTGTGAGGTATATTGAACCTATCCTTGTGTGAGGTATATTGAACCTATCCTTGTGTGAGAAAGCGTACTGGATAAGTAGCAGACAAGTGAGGAATTGTGTGGAATCTGCGGAGATGTGGTTGTATAGAGGAATGATGAGGACTCCGTGAATATATATATATATATATAGAGAGAGAGAGAGAGAGAGATGAATAGATCTTGAAAGAAGTAAACTCACAAAGAGAACTGGTTACTCGCATCAGAGGAAGACAGCCCACGATCTTAGGGCATGTCATGAGACGGGGAAATTGGAGTATGTTATCGTAACGGGAGGGTTGGGGAAGAAGAGAGTCAGTAATAGACTAAGAGGAAGATGCTAGACAGTTTGACATCAAGGCATGAAGGAACATCCGTATACAAATTGACTGTACACTAAATAGAAGGCCATAAGAAGACTGGCAGTACACGCATAGAAGGTTGTGATGAGACATAATCACCAACACCACACGGCATGGACTATAAGAAGGTTGGCAGTATACGAGACAGAAGGTGACAGTACACGAGACAGAAGGCTGAGGACAGACATGATCACCGACTATGCATGGAGTATAAGAAGATTGGCAGTACACGAGACAGAAGGCTATGGACAGACATGGTCACCAAAGCCACAAGGCATGGACAAAGACCATTAAGCACTGTAATTGTTTCTGCTGCCGTAGTTGTGTTACTGCCGACGTCGCATGTTCTACGGTCAACAGCTGACAGTCGCTTGTCGTGTACAGAATCATGCAACAGACACCAACATTTATTGGCTGGTTGTGATGTACAAGACCATTTAAGTTCAGTAGTTTGCCATAGCTTTCTGAACGGCCGACGCCTCAACCGCCGTAATCGACGCAAAGCGTTCTGCTTTCAAACCTCCCGCAGCCGATGCGATCCGTGGATTCCTGGACTTGGTGTGAGGGGATCCTGGACTTGGTGTGAGGGGATCCTGGACTCGGTGTGAGGGGACCGTGGACTCGGTGTGAGGGGATCCTGGACTTGGTGTGAGGGGATCCTGGACTCGGTGTGAGGGGACCGTGGACTCGGTGTGAGGGGATCCTGGACTTGGTGTGAGGGGATCATGGACTCGGTGTGAGGGGATCCTGGACTCGGTGTGAGGGGATCCTGGACTTGGTGTGAGGGGACCGTGGACTCGGTGTGAGGGGATCATGGACTCGTTGTGAGGGGATCCTGGACTTGGTGTGAGGGGACCGTGGACTCGGTGTGAGGGGATCCTGGACTCGGTGTGAGGGGATCCTGGACTCGGTGTGAGGGGATCCTGGACTTCGTGTGAGGGGACCGTGGACTTGGTGTGAGGGGATCCTGGACTCGGTGTGAGGGGACCGTGGACTTCGTGTGAGGGGATCCTGGACTCGGTGTGAGGGGATCCTGGACTCGGTGTGAGGGGACCGTGGACTCGGTGTGAGGGGACCGTGGACTCGGTGTGAGGGGATCCTGGACTCGGTGTGAGGGGATCCTGGACTTCGTGTGAGGGGATCCTGGACTCGGTGTGAGGGGATCCTGGACTTCGTGTGAGGGGATCCTGGACTCAGTGTGAGGGGATCCTGGACTCGGTGTGAGGGGATCCTGGACTCGGTGTGAGGGGATCCTGGACTTCGTGTGAGGGGATCCTGGACTCGATGTGAGGGGATCCTGGACTCGGTGTGAGGGGACCGTGGACTCGGTGTGAGGGGACCGTGGACTCGGTGTGAGGGGATCCTGGACTCGGTGTGAGGGGATCCTGGACTCGGTGTGAGGGGATCCTGGACTTCGTGTGAGGGGATCCTGGACTTGGTGTGAGGGGACCGTGGACTTCGTGTGAGGGGACCGTGGACTCAGTGTGAGGGGATCCTGGACTTCGTGTGAGGGGACCGTGGACTTCGTGTGAGGGGACCGTGGACTCGGTGTGAGGGGATCCTGGACTCGGTGTGAGGGGATCCTGGACTTCATGTGAGGGGATCCTGGACTCGATGTGAGGGGATCCTGGACTCGGTGTGAGGGGACCGTGGACTCGGTGTGAGGGGATCCTGGACTTCGTGTGAGGGGATCCTGGACTTCGTGTGAGGGGATCCTGGACTCGATGTGAGGGGATCCTGGACTTCGTGTGAGGGGACCGTGGACTCGGTGTGAGGGGATCCTGGACTCGGTGTGAGGGGATCCTGGACTTCATGTGAGGGGATCCTGGACTCGATGTGAGGGGATCCTGGACTCGGTGTGAGGGGACCGTGGACTCGGTGTGAGGGGATCCTGGACTTCGTGTGAGGGGATCCTGGACTCGGTGTGAGGGGATCCTGGACTTCGTGTGAGGGGACAGTGGACTCGGTGTGAGGGGATCCTGGACTCGGTGTGAGGGGATCCTGGACTCGGTGTGAGGGGATCCTGGACTTCATGTGAGGGGATTCTGGACTCGGTGTGAGGGGATCCTGGACTCGGTGTGAGAGGATCCTGGACTCGGTGTGAGGGGATCCTGGACTCGGTGTGAGGGGATCCTGGACTTCGTGTGAGGGGATCCTGGACTCGATGTGAGGGGATCCTGGACTCGGTGTGAGGGGACCGTGGACTCGGTGTGAGGGGACCGTGGACTCGGTGTGAGGGGATCCTGGACTCGTTGTGAGGGGATCCTGGACTTCGTGTGAGGGGACCGTGGACTCTACTACATGTGGTGGTATGTGGTTCTATATCAGTGTATTTCTCTACTACATGTGGTGGTATGTGATTGTGTATCTTGATTGCCTCAATTTCGGCATCATAGTTATGGCAGTACTTTCCTGTCGGTACTCTGGCTGTGTCCCTAGTATTATTTGGGTATTCTATGTACACTCCCGCTCCTCCATTTTGAACAGCATTTTGTGCTGACCCATCTGTGTAGACTCGGATCCAGAGGTCCTGTGAGTATTCTTCATCAAGGAAGCTGAGAGTGGCTGTTCTGCGCTGCACACTGTTCTGTTCTTCCTTGTCAAATATTCCTCTCACTTTTGTCTGGATTTGTAACGATAGTCTATGCTCATCTTTCCATGGAGTTCGCTCTGGAATAGTTGTTAGGGGGATACCAACTGTGGGCAGATCAGTGGTTTCTCTGCAGAGTCGTTTGGCCTGGTGGATAAAACTACTTCTTTTCAACCGCCCCATAGCTAGGTTTTCAAATCTATTCTTCATAGGGTGGCCTGGCATCTGTCTGAGGTGACCTCCTTGGCCAGATTTCGGCCTCCCATGTCTGTCTGGTTGCTCTGCTCAAGGTAGCGTTCAAAGAGGGCTTTGCCCTTGTCCTCGTCAGCCCTCTGCCAGATGAGGTCAGCACCTTGGAAGTCAGAAATGCTCTTATTCTTGACTATACCACTCATGCTTTTATGTAGTCTCCAGAACAATTTCAGTGACTTGTCTGTGCTTACTCTTTGACACACCTCTGCCCATTTTTCGCTTGACCAGTTTTTTGAAATAGCTTACTTTTGTGTGCATCTCTCTTTCTAAGTGCAAGCAGGGACTAGGATGACCAGCTCTGTTCTTCTTGGCATTTTGCCATCTCCTTACAGCACTACGCTTATCCACCCAAGCCTTCTCCACCTCGAAACTCCACCACGGTGGCTGCTGCCAGCTTTCTTTCCTGCCCTGAAACGTTCTGCGCTTGTCACGTCTTATTTTACTCACCACATCTTGCCCTGTACTGTCATACTGGAACGTCTTTACCTTTAGCTTGTGCTGCCTGGTTCTGCCTTTCTCCACCAATATGCTGCAAGGGTGGTGGTCGCTGCCATGGTGTCCTAGGACACCCCATCTACACACTGTAGTGAGTGAAGGTGAAACTAGCGCCAGATCAATAGCACTGTCCTCATCGCCCGGACGGCTTGCTGTCCTGGTGACACAGCCACTGTTGATACAAACCAGGTCGATGGTTTCCAGTGCAGTCTCGATCTCCTCCCCTTGTGTATTGGAGGAAGTGTTTCCCCATGATCTGCCTTTAGCGTTGAAGTCACCACAGAAAATAACATTTCTCTCGTGGCCTAATATGCCACTTAAGCACTGCCACTTCTGGGCGTCCATACTCCCATTGCGGGCATAAACATTAACCAACAGGAATGGTATACTGGAATGAACTCTCAACGCCTGTATTTGTATATCGTCACTGTCCCAACTGGACATGTCTAGCTCTGACGCCACCATGCTGTCGCCAACGAGAATCGCCGTTCCCAGATGTCGTCTGTTGTAGAAACATTTGAAGCCGGCAATTCGGAGTAGCTGATCGCCCAGTCTCGTCTCCTGGAGTGCTACAATGTCGTTCCTGTAAACTAGGGTTTCTAAAATAGAGCCCCGTTGTTTTACACTGGCACAGTTCCAATATAGAATACGGATGTTCCTGAGTCCTAGACGGTGACACTTGAGTCTAAAACGTCTCAAACCACCGCGCTTACCTTGCTTCTTTCTCCCTCGCGGCCACCACGCCGCTTCGTTATGTTGACTGCTGACCGCTCGGAGAACACACGTTGTTCCGCCATGTTGAAAAAACGTAAACACAGACTGCTGAGAACCACACACGCTGCTGAAAATTCACTCAAGGATGGCTTCGCTCGATGCACGAACTCCGTAGCACCCGCGCAGATCTTGAGTAGAAACTCCTGGTTTTACATCCTGGCACACCAATTACACCAAGAGATGAATAAATCCATTCCCTACGCGAAAAAGTTAACGAACACAAAACAACACGACCGTCCGTCGCCATCTTGAAACCATTAGTCCCGAAACAAGCAAACACATTGACATCTTAGACAGGAGAGATATATCCCCCCTCCCCCTCCACATTTTTTTTTATAACACCGTCATCATCATCATTAAGAGCCGTGCCACTTAATTGGGCGATCATGCTTCTCTACAAATTTCTATCTCCAGCTACATGGATCAGTTCGTGTGTTGACTCCCTTCCCTTGCCATGACACAAGACTGTCCAGAATTTTCTCTCGATGTTTTCATTTCTCTTTTTCCAGTTATCACAACATCCTCCAGTGTTTATCTTCTCATAATGTGTCCCAAAAATTATGACTGCCTCTTTCTGATTTTTGTGATAAGTTGTCTTTGCGACTTAGCATCCCTGAAAATTAGCAGATTTATCAGTTTGGCTGTCCAAGGAATTATCAGCATTCTTCTATAAAAACAACCAAGTATTAAAAGCAAAGAATGCGGAGAGACTTCAGAACCACCTTCTAAATCAAGTCATTACCAAGAGTGAGCAATATAATATAACAATAAGCTTTGAAAAGATAGAAACAATAGTGATAGGCAGATAGTCAGAAACCATGTTCAATAATAATAAAGACGTCAGAAATAAGAGACACAAGCGAATGTCTACACACAGGACGTGGTCACACACACCAGGTGGGAGAATGTATAGATACATCAACATTCGTGTCACACTTGATAGAGCGGAGGAATCGCTGTACCTGAGAGAGTGTGTGCAGGAGACACGTCCACACAACACCGCTCGCACAGACAACTTCAGCTTGCAACATACACATATATTCTACACGTTTCTACAAGTGCACATTTGAATATGTATTCACATCAAGAAGAGACTGACCACTCGTAGATTGTTACTTAGTTCATTGAAGTCGGTGTACTAAACAGCACCGGTGAGCACCGTATCATCCTAGCTGACAGTAGACCTGCAGGGCCGTGGCAAATACCCGGCGGACATCCTGAAGTTTCAGATGTGACCAGACATTGTAGTGTGCTCTCCGTCGATTCAACAGATAGTACTAATCTGAACTGACTGTTCCGTTCGAGTCAAGAGTTGAGGAGCAGCACACCTAGAAGATAGAGAAATACAGTGACATGGTCGCAAGCCTGAGATAAGAAGGATTTACCGTCAGGCTATTCGCCGTTGAGATAGGCACAAGAGGCCTTGTTACCAACTCCGCATCCAGCGTGGTGAAACAATTAGGTGTGAAAGGACAAGCAAGAATACGAGCACTTAAAAGACTGGGCGACGCAGCGGAGACGGCCTCGAACTGGCTGTGGAGAAAGCGGAATGCTGAGTGGGACAAGGATACACAGTAAATGGTTCAACGTTGCCTGCAATGTTAGTCACTGTCTCTCAAGAAGAACAACCTAAGTAACATAAAAACCTCTCCAGAAGATTGCAACTTCATAATGAGACAGAAACAACAGCCACTGTCTCGTGCCGACCCGGGAGCTATCTCACCGGGTGTAGCGATCACCCGGATCGAAATGTCAGCCAAAGTGGAACCTCTGTAGCCAAGCACCGGCAGCGATAGCTTGTGGTGGAATAGGAAGTCTTGCAAGGACCATGTCCCCAAATCACGAACTATCAAAGGTTGATTGCCACGTCCTGTAAAGAGCATACAACTAAACAAAAACCAAACAAACTCAGAGGCCCCGAATATAAAACCTGCATGGCTGATAGGTAGCGTTGTCCAGTATTGTTTGCTGTTGCCTTTTACTTATTGTGTGGTTATATGATCCTAGCTAAGGTTGTCTTCACATTCACTGGAATAACTGACAACCCCCCCCCCCCCTGATGAGATTCACACACGTGATCCCCGGCTATGTCGATATACGAAGCCCATAACCGGGCACTCTCACGAAGTTTATACTTCACCTCGACACCGCAAGGTACAAGAGGAACACGATGAGATGAGATGAGATGAGATGAGATCCCCGGCTGGCAGGCAAGCGTTCTAGTCACTGCGCCACCGTGACTCTCTGGTACATGGTGCCAACCCCACATTGTTCTACCAGTCGGCACTTTTAGCTTCATGCCTGGAGCGGACCTCGATCACATGACCTCAACAGGCAAGTGAGGTAATCAGGAGTTGACCGTTGAAACGTGGAATTGTCGCGGTTGTCGTTCTTCTATTGATGTCATTGCTGTCTGAAAACAGGGGCTGAGTGGTCTCGAGGTATGGTGTCCGCCTCAAGTGCTGGTGGTCCCGGGTTCAGGCCCCGGTGAGGACCGGGATTTATTTAAAAAATCCACCTGGACTTCTAGTAATAAAATTTCCCCTGGTCTCTGGGTAGTGAGATCGGACGCCCGTGTGTATTGTTGCGCACATAAAAAAATCCTTTGGCAGTTGGAAATCGAAAAAGAGTAGCCTAACGGCGCTGCCCGGGCAAAATTTCGAGTTAAAAATCTACCCAAAGTATTTCAGGATCTTCGCCGATGCAACGGAGTTCGTGCATTGAGCTGAGTTTCTCCAGACTCAGGTTTGAGTTAGAAGGAAAACGGAGCACTTATGGGTTAAACCGTGTGCCGTGATGTTGATCCAACGACTAAACTAAACTAAACTAGAGGCCGGTAATTCTGTGTGGACAATTTTGTGTGGACAAATCTGTGTTGAGAATACTGTGTGAACAATTCTGTATGGACCATTCTGTGTGGACCATTCTGCACCGAAGTGATCTGTTCACTGTGTACTGCAGACTAATAATGAGATCCATGCAAGACAGGCCAGGGGCACCAGTCGGTGAGCTTGATATCAACAATCTGATGGCATGGTTTTAGATCTGAAAATGAAACACGGTTACAAGAAGTGATAGATTTAGTTGCAGCAGAAAGTCAAAACAAAGGACTCGGTCCGAATACTAGACAACCAGAAGTCATGGTTATTGCTAAAGAAACATGACTTCTCAAATGCAACATGACAGTGAATGGAACCTGTCTGAAACAAGGCAGAGTATTGAAGTGTGTGGGCACTTTAACAACAGCCGATGGAAAGTGTAAAGAGGAACGTAAATGAAGAATTACGCAAGTAAAAGCAAAATTGTACAAGATGAAGAGCATTGTCTGCCATGTATCGTTGTCAAACAAAATGAGGGACACAGTTGTTCAGAGGTTTATATTGAGCCTATCCTTGTGTGAGGTATATTGAACCTATCCTTGTGTGAGGTATATTGAACCTATCCTTGTGTGAGGTATATTGAACCTATCCTTGTGTGAGGTATATTGAACCTATCCTTGTGTGAGGTATATTGAACCTATCCTTGTGTGAGGTATATTGAACCTATCCTTGTGTGAGGTATATTGAACCTATCCTTGTGTGAGGTATATTGAACCTATCCTTGTGTGAGGTATATTGAACCTATCCTTGTGTGAGGTATATTGAACCTATCCTTGTGTGAGGTATATTGAACCTATCCTTGTGTGAGGTATATTGAACCTATCCTTGTGTGAGGTATATTGAGCCTATCCTTGTGTGAGGTATATTGAACCTATCCTTGTGTGAGGTATATTGAGCCTATCCTTGTGTGAGGTATATTGAACCTATCCTTGTGTGAGGTATATTGAACCTATCCTTGTGTGAGGTATATTGAACCTATCCTTGTGTGAGGTATATTGAACCTATCCTTGTGTGAGGTATATTTAGCCTATCCTTGTGTGAGGTATATTGAACCTATCCTTGTGTGAGGTATATTGAGCCTATCCTTGTGTGAGGTATATTGAACCTATCCTTGTGTGAGGTATATTGAACCTATCCTTGTGTGAGAAAGCGTACTGGATAAGTAGCAGACAAGTGAGGAATTGTGTGGAATCTGCGGAGATGTGGTTGTATAGAGGAATGATGAGGACTCCGTGAATATATATATATATATATAGAGAGAGAGAGAGAGAGAGATGAATAGATCTTGAAAGAAGTAAACTCACAAAGAGAACTGGTTACTCGCATCAGAGGAAGACAGCCCACGATCTTAGGGCATGTCATGAGACGGGGAAATTGGAGTATGTTATCGTAACGGGAGGGTTGGGGAAGAAGAGAGTCAGTAATAGACTAAGAGGAAGATGCTAGACAGTTTGACATCAAGGCATGAAGGAACATCCGTATACAAATTGACTGTACACTAAATAGAAGGCCATAAGAAGACTGGCAGTACACGCATAGAAGGTTGTGATGAGACATAATCACCAACACCACACGGCATGGACTATAAGAAGGTTGGCAGTATACGAGACAGAAGGTGACAGTACACGAGACAGAAGGCTGAGGACAGACATGATCACCGACTATGCATGGAGTATAAGAAGATTGGCAGTACACGAGACAGAAGGCTATGGACAGACATGGTCACCAAAGCCACAAGGCATGGACAAAGACCATTAAGCACTGTAATTGTTTCTGCTGCCGTAGTTGTGTTACTGCCGACGTCGCATGTTCTACGGTCAACAGCTGACAGTCGCTTGTCGTGTACAGAATCATGCAACAGACACCAACATTTATTGGCTGGTTGTGATGTACAAGACCATTTAAGTTCAGTAGTTTGCCATAGCTTTCTGAACGGCCGACGCCTCAACCGCCGTAATCGACGCAAAGCGTTCTGCTTTCAAACCTCCCGCAGCCGATGCGATCCGTGGATTCCTGGACTTGGTGTGAGGGGATCCTGGACTTGGTGTGAGGGGATCCTGGACTCGGTGTGAGGGGACCGTGGACTCGGTGTGAGGGGATCCTGGACTTGGTGTGAGGGGATCCTGGACTCGGTGTGAGGGGACCGTGGACTCGGTGTGAGGGGATCCTGGACTTGGTGTGAGGGGATCATGGACTCGGTGTGAGGGGATCCTGGACTCGGTGTGAGGGGATCCTGGACTTGGTGTGAGGGGACCGTGGACTCGGTGTGAGGGGATCATGGACTCGGTGTGAGGGGACCGTGGACTCGGTGTGAGGGGACCATGGACTCGGTGTGAGGGGACCGTGGACTCGGTGTGAGGGGACCATGGACTCGGTTGAGGGGACCGTGGACTCGGTGTGAGGGGATCATGGACTCGGTGTGAGGGGACCGTGGACTCGGTGTGAGGGGATCATGGACTCGGTGTGAGGGGATCATGGACTCGGTGTGAGGGGATCCTGGACTCGGTGTGAGGGGATCCTGGACTTGGTGTGAGGGGACCGTGGACTCGGTGTGAGGGGATCATGGACTCGTTGTGAGGGGATCCTGGACTTGGTGTGAGGGGACCGTGGACTCGTTGTGAGGGGATCCTGGACTTGGTGTGAGGGGACCATGGACTCGTTGTGAGGGGATCCTGGACTCGGTGTGAGGGGATCCTGGACTCGGTGTGAGGGGATCCTGGACTTCGTGTGAGGGGACCGTGGACTTGGTGTGAGGGGATCCTGGACTCGGTGTGAGGGGATCCTGGACTTCGTGTGAGGGGATCCTGGACTTCGTGTGAGGGGACCGTGGACTTGGTGTGAGGGGATCCTGGACTCGGTGTGAGGGGATCCTGGACTTCGTGTGAGGGGACCGTGGACTTGGTGTGAGGGGATCCTGGACTCGGTGTGAGGGGATCCTGGACTTCGTGTGAGGGGATCCTGGACTTCGTGTGAGGGGACCGTGGACTTGGTGTGAGGGGATCCTGGACTCGGTGTGAGGGGATCCTGGACTTCGTGTGAGGGGACCGTGGACTTGGTGTGAGGGGATCCTGGACTCGGTGTGAGGGGATCCTGGACTTCGTGTGAGGGGACCGTTCACTTGGTGTGAGGGGATCCTGGACTCGGTGTGAGGGGATCCTGGACTCGGTGTGAGGGGATCCTGGACTTCGTGTGAGGGGATCCTGGACTCAGTGTGAGGGGACCGTGGACTCGGTGTGAGGGGACCGTGGACTCGGTGTGAGGGGATCCTGGACTCGGTGTGAGGGGATCCTGGACTCGGTGTGAGGGGATCCTGGACTCGGTGTGAGGGGACCATGGACTTGGTGTGAGGGGATCCTGGACTTGGTGTGAGGGGATCCTGGACTTGGTGTGAGGGGACCGTGGACTCGGTGTGACGGGATCCTGGACTCGGTGTGAGGGGATCCTGGACTCGGTGTGAGGGGATCCTGGACTTCGTGTGAGGGGACCGTGGACTTGGTGTGAGGGGATCCTGGACTCGGTGTGAGGGGATCCTGGACTTCGTGTGAGGGGACCGTGGACTTGGTGTGAGGGGATCCTGGACTCGGTGTGAGGGGATCCTGGACTTCGTGTGAGGGGACCGTGGACTTGGTGTGAGGGGATCCTGGACTCGGTGTGAGGGGATCCTGGACTTGGTGTGAGGGGACCGTGGACTTGGTGTGAGGGGATCCTGGACTCGGTGTGAGGGGATCCTGGACTCGGTGTGAGGGGATCCTGGACTTCGTGTGAGGGGATCCAGGACTCAGTGTGAGGGGACCGTGGACTCGGTGTGAGGGGACCGTGGACTCGGTGTGAGGGGATCCTGGACTCGGTGTGAGGGGATCCTGGACTTGGTGTGAGGGGACCGTGGACTCGGTGTGAGGGGATCATGGACTCGTTGTGAGGGGATCCTGGACTTGGTGTGAGGGGACCGTGGACTCGGTGTGAGGGGATCATGGACTCGGTGTGAGGGGATCCTGGACTCGGTGTGAGGGGATCCTGGACTTGGTGTGAGGGGATCCTGGACTCGGTGTGAGGGGATCCTGGACTCGGTGTGAGGGGATCCTGGACTTCGTGTGAGGGGACCGTGGACTTGGTGTGAGGGGATCCTGGACTCGGTGTGAGGGGACCGTGGACTTGGTGTGAGGGGATCCTGGACTCGGTGTGAGGGGATCCTGGACTCGGTGTGAGGGGATCCTGGACTCGGTGTGAGGGGACCATGGACTTGGTGTGAGGGGATCCTGGACTTGGTGTGAGGGGATCCTGGACTTGGTGTGAGGGGACCGTGGACTCGGTGTGAGGGGATCCTGGACTCGGTGTGAGGGGACCGTGGACTTGGTGTGAGGGGATCCTGGACTCGGTGTGAGGGGATCCTGGACTTCGTGTGAGGGGACCGTGGACTTGGTGTGAGGGGATCCTGGACTCAGTGTGAGGGGATCCTGGACTTCGTGTGAGGGGACCGTGGACTTGGTGTGAGGGGATCCTGGACTCGGTGTGAGGGGATCCTGGACTTCGTGTGAGGGGACCGTGGACTTGGTGTGAGGGGACCGTGGACTTGGTGTGAGGGGATCCTGGACTCGGTGTGAGGGGATCCTGGACTTGGTGTGAGGGGATCCTGGACTTGGTGTAAGGCGATCCTGGACTTCGTGTGAGGGGATCCTGGACTCGTTGTGAGGGGATCCTGGACTTCGTGTGAGGGGATCCTGGACTCGGTGTGAGGGGACCGTGGACTCGGTGTGAGGGGACCGTGGACTCGGTGTGAGGGGATCCTGGACTCGGTGTGAGGGGATCCTGGACTTCGTGTGAGGGGATCCTGGACTTGGTGTGAGGGGATCCTGGACTTCGTGTGAGGGGATCCTGGACTCGGTGTGAGGGGACCGTGGACTCGGTGTGAGGGGATCCTGGACTCGGTGTGAGGGGATCCTGGACTCGGTGTGAGGGGATCCTGGACTCGGTGTGAGGGGATCCTGGACTTGGTGTGAGGGGATCCTGGACTCGGTGTGAGGGGATCCTGGACTCGGTGTGAGGGGATCCTGGACTTGGTGTGAGGGGATCCTGGACTTCGTGTGAGGGGATCCTGGACTTGGTGTGAGGGGATCCTGGACTTGGTGTGAGGGGATCCTGGACTCGGTGTGAGGGGATCCTGGACTCGGTGTGAGGGGATCCTGGACTTGGTGTGAGGGGATCCTGGACTTGGTGTGAGGGGATCCTGGACTCGGTGTGAGGGGATCCTGGACTCGGTGTGAGGGGATCCTGGACTCGGTGTGAGGGGATCCTGGACTCGGTGTGAGGGGATCCTGGACTTGGTGTGAGGGGATCCTGGACTTCGTGTGAGGGGATCCTGGACTTGGTGTGAGGGGATCCTGGACTTCGTGTGAGGGGACCGTGGACTCGGTGTGAGGGGATCCTGGACTCGGTGTGAGGGGATCCTGGACTCGGTGTGAGGGGATCCTGGACTCGGTGTGAGGGGATCCTGGACTTTGTGTGAGGGGATCCTGGACTCGGTGTGAGGGGACCGTGGACTCGGTGTGAGGGGATCCTGGACTCGGTGTGAGGGGATCCTGGACTTCGTGTGAGGGGATCCTGGACTTGGTGTGAGGGGATCCTGGACTCGGTTTTGAGGGGATCATGGACTCGGTGTGAGGGGATCCTGGACTTGGTGTGAGGGGACCATGGACTCGGTGTGAGGGGATCCTGGACTCGGTGTGAGGGGATCCTGGACTCGGTGTGAGGGGATCCTGGACTCGGTGTGAGGGGATCCTGGACTCAGTGTGAGGGGATCCTGGACTCGGTGTGAGGGGATCCTGGACTCGGTGTGAGGGGATCCTGGACTTGGTGTGAGGGGATCCTGGACTTCGTGTGAGAGGATCCTGGACTTCGTGTGAGGGGATCCTGGACTCGGTGTGAGGGGATCCTGGACTTGGTGTGAGGGGATCCTGGACTCGGTGTGAGGGGACCATGGACTCGGTGTGAGGGGATCCTGGACTCGGTGTGAGGGGATCCTGGACTCGGTGTGAGGGGATCCTGAACTCGGTGTGAGGGGATCCTGGACTCGGTGTGAGGGGACCGTGGACTCGGTGTGAGGGGATCCTGGATTCGATGTGAGGGGATCCTGGACTCGGTGTGAGGGGACCGTGGACTCGGTGTGAGGGGACCGTGGACTCAGTGTGAGGGGATCCTGGACTTCGTGTGAGGGGATCCTGGACTCGGTGTGAGGGGACCGTGGACTCGGTGTGAGGGGATCCTGGACTTCGTGTGAGGGGATCCTGGACTCGGTGTGAGGGGACCGTGGACTCGGTGTGAGGGGATCCTGGACTTCGTGTGAGGGGATCCTGGACTCGGTGTGAGGGGACCGTGGACTTCGTGTGAGGGGATCCTGGACTCGGTGTGAGGGGACCGTGGACTTGGTGTGAGGGGATCCTGGACTCGGTGTGAGGGGATCCTGGACTTCGTGTGAGGGGACCGTGGACTCGGTGTGAGGGGATCCTGGACTCGGTGTGAGGGGATCCTGGACTTCGTGTGAGGGGACCGTGGACTCAGTGTGAGGGGATCCTGGACTCGGTGTGAGGGGATCCTGGACTCGGTGTGAGGGGATCCTGGACTTCGTGTGAGGGGATCCTGGACTCGATGTGAGGGGATCCTGGACTCGGTGTGAGGGGACCGTGGACTCGGTGTGAGGGGACCGTGGACTCGGTGTGAGGGGATCCTGGACTCGGTGTGAGGGGATCCTGGACTTGGTGTGAGGGGATCCTGGACTCGGTGTGAGGGGATCCTGGACTCGGTGTGAGGGGATCCTGGACTCGGTGTGAGGGGATCCTGGACTCGGTGTGAGGGGATCCTGGACTTCGTGTGAGGGGATCCTGGACTCGATGTGAGGGGATCCTGGACTCGGTGTGAGGGGACCGTGGACTCGGTGTGAGGGGATCCTGGACTTCGTGTGAGGGGATCCTGGACTCGGTGTGAGGGGATCCTGGACTTCGTGTGAGGGGACAGTGGACTCGGTGTGAGGGGATCCTGGACTCGGTGTGAGGGGATCCTGGACTCGGTGTGAGGGGATCCTGGACTTCATGTGAGGGGATCCTGGACTCGTTGTGAGGGGATCCTGGACTTCGTGTGAGGGGACCGTGGACTCGGTGTGAGGGGATCCTGGACTCGGTGTGAGAGGATCCTGGACTCGGTGTGAGGGGATCCTGGACTCGGTGTGAGGGGATCCTGGACTTCGTGTGAGGGGATCCTGGACTCGATGTGAGGGGATCCTGGACTCGGTGTGAGGGGACCGTGGACTCGGTGTGAGGGGACCGTGGACTCGGTGTGAGGGGATCCTGGACTCGTTGTGAGGGGATCCTGGACTTCGTGTGAGGGGACCGTGGACTCGGTGTGAGGGGATCCTGGACTGGGTGTGAGGGGACCGTGGACTCGGTGTGAGGGGATCCTGGACTCGGTGTGACGGGATCCTGGACTCGATGTGAGGGGATCCTGGACTCGGTGTGAGGGGACCATGGACTCGGTGTGAGGGGATCCTGGACTTCGTGTGAGGGGATCCTGGACTCAGTGTGAGGGGATCCTGGACTTCGTGTGAGGGGACTGTGGACTCGGTGTGAGGGGATCCTGGACTCGGTGTGAGGGGATCCTGGACTCGGTGTGAGGGGATCCTGGACTTCGTGTGAGGGGATCCTGGACTCGTTGTGAGGGGATCCTGGACGTCGTGTGAGGGGACCGTGGACTCGGTGTGAGGGGATCCTGGACTCGGTTGAGGGGATCCTGGACTTCGTGTGAGGGGACCGTGGACTCGGTGTGAGGGGATCCTGGACTCGGTGTGAGGGGATCCTGGACTCGGTGTGAGGGGATCCTGGACTTCGTGTGAGGGGATCCTGGACTCGATGTGAGGGGATCCTGGACTCGGTGTGAGGGGACCGTGGACTCGGTGTGAGGGGACCGTGGACTCGGTGTGAGGGGATCCTGGACTTCGTGTGAGGGGACCGTGGACTCGGTGTGAGGGGATCCTGGACTCGGTGTGAGGGGATTGTCCTGTTCTTCCCCGAGAGGAGAGTGGGAATCAACAAGTACATCTTCAACTTATTATCTGTTGGGATTATTGCCTGACTTTAGTCTACCCTCCTCTCTTCTGTCTTCCCTTCCATATATCTAGTGGTTTCACTCTCTCTCTGTTATTCTCTCAACACATACTCCGACAACAGTTTCTTTCAACAATAAACAAAAGATTTATTAATAAAACTATGTCTGGTGTATGTATTGATTTTGTAAGTGTAGTTGATAGGGTGTTCTATGGTTGGTGTTAGAAAGAACTCTGCATGTCTATCAGCGGTGTGGCTTCTCGCCCAGTCATTCTTCAAGATCACAGGACAGCACATCAAACAGGACAGAGCTCACCCGGGATTATCCGTATGCTTGAATCTGATGGTAAATCCGTTATTGAATGAAACAAAAACTGTTCACCACTGAGTCACTGTACCGTAATAAAAGTCCCGTAAGTTTATGACTGCGCTCGAGTCTGTTTCATGACGGTGCATATCCAACATCGAAAAAACCACCACCTCGTCACAGTTATTCCTATTGTCTATAGATTAATATCAATGTCTCTAATTGTCTATTCTTTCTTCTTTGTTTACTCAAGGGTATTCCTCTTCATCTCTTCTCTTTCAGGGCCTTAGTGTTATATTCGTTTGAGCATACAGTGTTCTGTATTTATTTTAACTTATTTCTTTCTTCATCGTAAATATGTTCTCCGTATGTACTTTAGTTGTTTAATGTAGTACTCTTCATCCTGTCTCTGCTTTCACTAGGAGAGTAGAACCTGGAAAAGTATAACAAATCCAGTGATAAGCAACCGCCCCTTTCTACTACTTATGCAAGTGTCCTTCTCCAGCCATAATGATAAGGCTTCCGAAGTACATCCGCATAAGACATATGAATTCACCAAAGTCTAAACTATCCATAAATAGAAAGAAATGGTAATTGCTATTCACACACATCTATATTCCTATGCTAAACTATATCTAATATCTTTATACCTTATTTAGGCATCTATGTTCTTGGAATTGAAAAAACACTTAGCGAATAACACACTATTATCCCCTCTTTCCATCATTAGGGACGTGTATTTCTATTCCCACTCAAGAACATATCTCCTTCAGGTCAGTTTGGAACACACACTAAACTTACACAAAGAATTGACCCTCTTTATATCGGTCATCTCTGCCGCATAGTCCTTGACCTTGCTTGACATCTCAAGTCCCTACTTCATTATCACCTTTTAGTGGAAAATTACAGAACTGGAACTTTTCCGTTATTCATTCACCCAGACCGCAATATGCTGTCCAATAATGCTGTCTGCCTTTGTTGCAAACCAATTTTTCCACGCGACAGATTTACCTGGCTGTCGGTGGGCACTTCCGTGTCTTGACCTATAAACACATTCGCCTGGTCACTTCGTTGTTAACCCTTCTCCTACCTGGGCAGTCGGTTTATACAGTCGTCTATCTGGGAATCATTAACTCTCAGTATTTCACGACATAGGCCCCCTCTTTAAGAGATTAGACCGCGTCGAATCTTTCTCACTGTAGGTTTGATTCCCATGATCCACAATCCTAATCTTCTTCCTCCGGAGCTAGATGTCTGGATAATAAATCTGCTCCTACATTTTCCTTACCAAAAATGTATTCCACTGTGAAGTCCAGTTGCAGCAACAACGTCCATCACATCCACCGTGCGTTGAGCTTCTGCGAAGTAGCTATTAACATCACGTGTTGATGATATGATTGGATCCTCACGTGGCTCACTTCATTATCCAGTAGGCGCTCTAATTGACACCCTACTATACTACTAACGACTGAAACTAGTGTTGGCTCCTCGCTCCTGTACGTCCGGTCGACCTACTTTCGACTTGCGTCAGCGACGGCTCACAAAACAGACGGATTGTCCCATCCTGATTGTAACACTGCTTCCATGTCCTCTTGGTTTCCCCCGGCTTTGCCTCTGGGGATGTTCCGCCTCGTCCTCGTCGGACCGAGTCGTCTTTCCCAAACCTCCTGGGCTTTTGCTTCCAGGACCATCTTGGGCGATATTGTATCTGGTCAGCCAATCTTCGGTTAGAGTCCTGGGTAATTCTCGCCTTTCCCGACGTTACCCACCCCTTCTGAACTTGGTTACCGGTGAAACTTTCACTCTTGTCCTTTCCCTGACTTGTGATTTCCCTCCTCCTGTCTTTGGGTAAATCTGACCTATCATGTACTGTCCCATAGGCCCTCCTATGTTGTACTGGCGATCTCTGGTCTTCGTCTGGACTGGTAACCTTTGTCCCAATGGCTGCCATCACCATAAAGTGCGAAGCTTTGCTCCCGGATCTCTCTTCATATTTCCTAATGAGATGTCTAGGGAGATTTTTCTTCTCTTCCCCGATCCGTATTTTGTAGATGTTCTTGGACACCACCTTTTCCACAGGATAAGGTCCTTTCCATCCTACTTGGAGTATATTGGTCTCTGCTGGACTCCACACTTCCACTTTGTCTTCCACTTTAAGAGCTAGTTTCCTCTTAATTCGCTTGTTGGGTGGTGCTTTCTGGCACTCCGAACAAGACTTCACCCACCGGCGTACATCTCCGGTCATTCCTGGCCAGCAATAATGGCCGGATATTTTCTGCAAGGTCTCTCTGACACCCATATGTCGATTCTCGCCTATGATGTGTCCACTCTGAAGAATGTGAGGACGGTGGGTCTCTGGAACCACCCACTGCTCATGCAGGTTATCTCCCCTCCCAGCTCTCCGATAGAGTAGTCGATTCTTCAGAAAGTACTGTCCCCGTTCTGGTAGCTCAGCACTTCTTTGCAGCTTCCTGTAGCAAGGATGCAACGTAGTATCCTTCCTCTGGGCATTATGCAATTCTCCTATCCCTGAGTTGTCGCATAGTGTCTCTGCCTCGTTTTCCTTCCCTTTAGATCCACTGACTACTGTTCCCTTGTGGGTTGGCTGTTTGGGCATCCCCAAAAAGACATATTTCGTGCCAATGATCATTGGGAATAGGGAGTCAGCTAATACAGCCGCAGGAATAATGCCCGTGACGTACCTGGATTTAATCTCCACCTTGGCGATTGGCAGCGTCATGGAAACAGCACTCCTCATTGCCGGCTTTAGCTCTATGGTCTCCCCTGTAAGTTGGTCTGGGCTTACTAAGCTGGCGTCCACCACCGCTTCCCCATCCAAACCTGTATCGTAGAGACAAGCAACCTGTTGGCCATTTACTTCAATCAGTTCAACCACAGGTGGTCTCTCTTGGTCCTGAGTGTCTTTCATCTCCTTGACCGTTTCCTTGCCTTCCTCTTTTGATTCCTCGAGGTTGGTTATGCAATTGGCATCGTTTGCCTTGCATCTGCAGTCCACAGTATTATGTGTTATCGACTGGCAGTGTGTACACCATGTTCCCTTCCTAGGTTTCCGTGTGTCCTTTGTGTTCCTTTCTCCTTCGCCAACCTCAGCCTTGTCTGTGATCACCGATGTAGGAATCACTTTGCATGCTGCGAAGTAAGAACTTTTAGGTTTCGATCTGCAGTCCTTCGTGTTATGCGATGGTACCTTGCAGAATGAACACCACCTCTCAGATCACGGTCGTTTCGCTTGAGAATTCGAGGTGCTCTGGCTTCCTACCTTCACCTTCTCTGAACTCTCCTCTGTGTGCTTTATATAAGGTTCCACTTTTCCTCCTTCCCAGTTTTTAGGTTTCTTTTTCTCTGGTTTCTCCTGACCTTTGGTTTGTGTACTTAGTTCCTCAGTTTCACCATGTACTTCCACAAACCTTTCCGCCAGCTTATTCACAGCCTCAATCCGTTCCGCCCCTTGTTCTCCCAAGAAGGTTCTGAGAGGTTTCGACATTTGCTTTCGCATCTGGTCGACCACCATCATCTCTTCGAGACTCTCATAATCCCTCTTGAATTCTGCCAAGTCCATCCATTTCTGGAGATAGGATTTCAGCCTTAGACTGTAGGCGGCGAATAGTTCTCCCGGCTCTCGTCTAGACGATCTAAACTTCTTCCTATACGTTTGGGCTGTGACTTCATAATGTTTCATCAAAGCGGCTTTCAATTCCTCATACTGATTTTCCTGTCCTGGTGGTAGGCGTGTGTAGACCTCGTACCCTGAACCACGTAAAGACTGGGATAATTTAAGAGCCCATCTGGTTCTATCCAGTCCCATAGCGACTGCCATAGCCTCGAACCGATCCAAAAACTGGTATATCTTCTCTTTACTTTCATCAAAGACCGCCAAGGGAAACTTCATGGCATGGTAACCCTGTCCACTCATGTATGTTGCCCCAGGTGAAGATGAACTTCCTTCTGCTGCATCTATTTCACCCTTAGTTTGTGTCTTGAGTTCTAACTCTTTCAAGCGGTATTCATGTTCCATTTCTTGTCTCCTGGCAGTCTGTTCCATTTCCAGTTTCTTGGTCTCCTGGTCCATTTCCAGTCGCTTGGTCTCCTGGTCCATTTTCTTGGCCTCTTGTTCCATTTCCAGTCGCTTTGTCTCCTGGTCCATTTCTAGTCGCTTGGTCTCCTGGTCCATTTCTAGTCGCTTGGTCTCCACCTCTATTCTTCTCACTTCCCACTCGGTCTTGCGATCTTCTCGTTCTGCTTGACGAATCTCTCGCTCTCTTTCCTGGATGTAATCAGTTAAGTCTGAACCAGCCAACCCAATTTCTTCTCCGTTGGCCCTAAGTTCTGCTGTAGTTAGTTTGGGAGTGGCCATAGTTAAAGCAGGTAAGTCAGCCCGTTGCGTAAAGACACCTCAAGGCAGTAAAAAAGTACTCACTATACAATTATGTTCCTACCTAGAACCTATATCATTTATCTATGTCTATCTAATATTATAACTCTACAACACCACACAGTACATCACCACCACTCTCTCATCCACAACAGGAGATATAGGATAAAGACTTATGTAGACGTGTGACCGTGTGACTAGGTATGTAATGTGTCTTACCACCTATCCACATTCACTCTGTCTGGAACTTTCTCACTGTAAAGTCACCAGCATTAATGAACTGTTTCTACCATAAATGTAATGGCACCATATATCCAATGGACGTCCTTCCATTAAAAGTCATCAATATATACTTCTTTTCCTTTTATTCCAATCAGTATGTCCCAAAATGTAGGTACTCCGCTATGTCTGTGCCAATATGCAGGTACCCCTTTATGCATATGCCCTGTTATGCCTCCAGGTCATATGGGTATTTTTCCTACCCCGCTCGCTCCACCAATTATGTCCTGTTCTTCCCCGAGAGGAGAGTGGGAATCAACAAGTACATCTTCAACTTATTATCTGTTGGGATTATTGCCTGACTTTAGTCTACCCTCCTCTCTTCTGTCTTCCCTTCCATATATCTAGTGGTTTCACTCTCTCTCTGTTATTCTCTCAACACATACTCCGACAACAGTTTCTTTCAACAATAAACAAAAGATTTATTAATAAAACTATGTCTGGTGTATGTATTGATTTTGTAAGTGTAGTTGATAGGGTGTTCTATGGTTGGTGTTAGAAAGAACTCTGCATGTCTATCAGCGGTGTGGCTTCTCGCCCAGTCATTCTTCAAGATCACAGGACAGCACATCAAACAGGACAGAGCTCACCCGGGATTATCCGTATGCTTGAATCTGATGGTAAATCCGTTATTGAATGAAACAAAAACTGTTCACCACTGAGTCACTGTACCGTAATAAAAGTCCCGTAAGTTTATGACTGCGCTCGAGTCTGTTTCATGACGGTGCATATCCAACATCGAAAAAACCACCACCTCGTCACAGTTATTCCTATTGTCTATAGATTAATATCAATGTCTCTAATTGTCTATTCTTTCTTCTTTGTTTACTCAAGGGTATTCCTCTTCATCTCTTCTCTTTCAGGGCCTTAGTGTTATATTCGTTTGAGCATACAGTGTTCTGTATTTATTTTAACTTATTTCTTTCTTCATCGTAAATATGTTCTCCGTATGTACTTTAGTTGTTTAATGTAGTACTCTTCATCCTGTCTCTGCTTTCACTAGGAGAGTAGAACCTGGAAAAGTATAACAAATCCAGTGATAAGCAACCGCCCCTTTCTACTACTAATGCAAGTGTCCTTCTCCAGCCATAATGATAAGGCTTCCGAAGTACATCCGCATAAGACATATGAATTCACCAAAGTCTAAACTATCCATAAATAGAAAGAAATGGTAATTGCTATTCACACACATCTATATTCCTATGCTAAACTATATCTAATATCTTTATACCTTATTTAGGCATCTATGTTCTTGGAATTGAAAAAACACTTAGCGAATAACACACTATTATCCCCTCTTTCCATCATTAGGGACGTGTATTTCTATTCCCACTCAAGAACATATCTCCTTCAGGTCAGTTTGGAACACACACTAAACTTACACAAAGAATTGACCCTCTTTATATCGGTCATCTCTGCCGCATAGTCCTTGACCTTGCTTGACATCTCAAGTCCCTACTTCATTATCACCTTTTAGTGGAAAATTACAGAACTGGAACTTTTCCGTTATTCATTCACCCAGACCGCAATATGCTGTCCAATAATGCTGTCTGCCTTTGTTGCAAACCAATTTTTCCACGCGACAGATTTACCTGGCTGTCGGTGGGCACTTCCGTGTCTTGACCTATAAACACATTCGCCTGGTCACTTCGTTGTTAACCCTTCTCCTACCTGGGCAGTCGGTTTATACAGTCGTCTATCTGGGAATCATTAACTCTCAGTATTTCACGACAGGGATCCTGGACTCGGTGTGAGGGGATCCTGGACTTCGTGTGAGGGGATCCTGGACTCGTTGTGAGGGGATCCTGGACTCGTTGTGAGGGGATCCTGGACTTCGTGTGAGGGGATCCTGGACTTCGTGTGAGGGGATCCTGGACTCGGTGTGAGGGGATCCTGGACTTCGTGTGAGGGGATCCTGGACTCGGTGTGAGGGGATCCTGGACTCGGTGTGAGGGGATCCTGGACTCGTTGTGATGGGATCCTGGACTCGGTGTGAGGGGATCCTGGACTCGGTGTGAGGGGATCCTGGACTTCGTGTGAGGGGATCCTGGACTCGGTGTGAGGGGATCCTGGACTCGGTGTGAGGGGATCCTGGACTCGGTGTGAGGGGATCCTGGACTCGGTGTGAGGGGATCCTGGACTTCGTGTGAGGGGATCCTGGACTCGGTGTGAGGGGATCCTGGACTCGGTGTGAGGGGATCCTGGACTTCGTGTGAGGGGATCCTGGACTCGGTGTGAGGGGACCGTGGACTCGGTGTGAGGGGATCCTGGACTCGGTGTGAGGGGATCCTGGACTTCGTGTGAGGGGACCGTGGACTCGGTGTGAGGGGATCCTGGACTTCGTGTCAGGGGATCCTGGACTTCGTGTGAGGGGACCGTGGACTCGGTGTGAGGGGATCCTAGACTTCGTGTGAGGGGATCCTGGACTTCGTGTGAGGGGACCGTGGACTCGGTGTGAGGGGATCCTGGACTTCGTGTGAGGGGATCCTGGACTTCGTGTGAGGGGACCGTGGACTCGGTGTGAGGGGACCGTGGACTTCGTGTGAGGGGACCCTGGACTTCGTGTGAGGGGACCGTGGACTCGGTGTGAGGGGACCGTGGACTTCTTGTGAGGGGACCGTGGACTTCGTGTGAGGGGATCCTGGACTTCGTGTGAGGGGACCGTGGACTCGGTGTGAGGGGATCCTGGACTTCGTGTGAGGGGACCGTGGACTTCGTGTGAGGGGATCCTGGACTTCGTGTGAGGGGATCCTGGACTTCGTGTGAGGGGATCCTGGACTTCGTGTGAGGGGACCGTGGACTCGGTGTGAGGGGATCCTGGACTTCGTGTGAGGGGACCGTGGACTTCGTGTGAGGGGATCCTTGACTTCGTGTGAGGGGATCCTGGACTTCGTGTGAGGGGATCCTGGACTCATTGTGAGGGGATCCTGGACTTCGTGTGAGGGGACCGTGGACTCGGTGTGAGGGGATCCTGGACTTCGTGTGAGGGGACCGTGGACTCGGTGTGAGGGGATCCTGGACTTCGTGTGAGGGGACCGTGGACTCGGTGTGAGGGGATCCTGGACTTCATGTGAGGGGACCGTGGACTCGGTGTGAGGGGATCCTGGACTTCGTGTGAGGGGACCGTGGACTCGGTGTGAGGGGATCCTGGACTTCGTGTGAGGGGACCGTGGACTCGGTGTGAGGTGATCCTGGACTCGGTGTGAGGGGATCCTGGACTTCGTGTGAGGGGGTCCTGGACTTCGTGTGAGGGGATCCTGGACTCGGTGTGAGGGGATCCTGGACTCGGTGTGAGGGGATCCTGGACTTCTTGTGAGGGGACCGTGGACTCGGTGTGAGGGGATCCTGGACTTCGTGTGAGGGGACCGTGGACTCAGTGTGAGGGGATCCTGGACTCGTTGTGAGGGGATCCTGGACTTCGTGTGAGGCGACCGTGGACTCGGTGTGAGGGGATCCTGGACTTCGTGTGAGGGGATCCTGGACTTCGTGTGAGGGGACCGTGGACTCGGTGTGAGGGGATCCTGGACTTCGTGTGAGGGGATCCTGGACTTCGTGTGAGGGGACCGTGGACTCGGTGTGAGGGGATCCTGGACTTCGTGTGAGGGGACCGTGGACTCGGTGTGAGGGGATCCTGGACTTTGTGTGAGGGGATCCTGGACTTCGTGTGAGGGGACCGTGGACTCGGTGTGAGGGGATCCTGGACTTCGTGTGAGGTAACCGTGGACTCGGTGTGAGGGGATCCTGGACTCGGTGTGAGGGGATCCTGTACTCGGTGTGAGGGGATCCTGGACTTCGTGTGAGGGGATCCTGGACTTCGTGTGAGGGGATCCTGGACTTCGTGTGAGGGGATCCTGGTCTTCGTGTGAGGGGATCCTGGACTTCGTGTGAGGGGATCCTGGACTCGGTGTGAGGGGACCGTGGACTCGGTGTGAGGGGATCCTGGACTTCGTGTGTGGGGACCGTGGACTCGGTGTGAGGGGATCCTGGACTTCGTGTGAGGGGACCGTGGACTCGGTGTGAGGGGATCCTGGACTTCGTGTGAGGGGACCGTGGACTCGGTGTGAGGGGATCCTGGACTTCGTGTGAGGGGATCCTTGACTTCGTGTGAGGGGATCCTGGACTTCGTGTGAGGGGATCCTGGACTTCGTGTGAGGGGATCCTGGACTTCGTGTGAGGGGACCGTGGACTCGGTGTGAGGGGATCCTGGACTTCGTGTGAGGGGACCGTGGACTCGGTGTGAGGGGATCCTGGACTTCGTGTGAGGGGACCGTGGACTCGGTGTGAGGGGATCCTGGACTTCGTGTGAGGGGATCCTTGACTTCGTGTGAGGGGATCCTGGACTTCGTGTGAGGGGATCCTGGACTCGGTGTGAGGGGACCGTGGACTCGGTGTGAGGGGATCCTGGACTCGGTGTGAGGGGATCCTGGACTTCGTGTGAGGGGACCGTGGACTCGGTGTGAGGGGATCCTGGACTTCGTGTGAGGGGACCGTGGACTCGGTGTGAGGGGATCCTGGACTTCGTGTGAGGGGACCGTGGACTCGGTGTGAGGGGATCCTGGACTTCGTGTGAGGGGACCGTGGACTCGGTGTGAGGGGATCCTGGACTTCGTGTGAGGGGACCGTGGACTCGGTGTGAGGGGATCCTGGACTTCATGTGAGGGGACCGTGGACTCGGTGTGAGGTGATCCTGGACTCGGTGTGAGGGGATCCTGGACTTCGTGTGAGGGGGTCCTGGACTTCGTGTGAGGGGGTCCTGGACTTCGTGTGAGGGGATCCTGGACTCGGTGTGAGGGGATCCTGGACTTCTTGTGAGGGGACCGTGGACTCGGTGTGAGGGGATCCTGGACTTCGTGTGAGGGGACCGTGGACTCAGTGTGAGGGGATCCTGGACTCGTTGTGAGGGGAACCTGGACTTCGTGTGAGGGGATCCTGGACTCGGTGTGAGGGGATCCTGGACTCGTTGTGAGGGGATCCTGGACTTCGTGTGAGGGGACCGTGGACTCGGTGTGAGGGGATCCTGGACTTCGTGTGAGGGGATCCTGGACTTCGTGTGAGGGGACCGTGGACTCGGTGTGAGGGGATCCTGGACTTCGTGTGAGGGGACCGTGGACTCGGTGTGAGGGGATCCTGGACTTTGTGTGAGGGGATCCTGGACTTCGTGTGAGGGGACCGTGGACTCGGTGTGAGGGGATCCTGGACTTCGTGTGAGGGGACCGTGGACTCGGTGTGAGGGGATCCTGGACTCGGTGTGAGGGGATCCTGGACTCGGTGTGAGGGGATCCTGGACTTCGTGTGACGGGATCCTGGACTTCGTGTGAGGGGATCCTGGACTTCGTGAGAGGGGATCCTGTACTCGGTGTGAGGGGATCCTGGACTTCGTGTGAGGGGATCCTGGACTTCGTGTGAGGGGACCGTGGACTCGGTGTGAGGGGACCGTGGACTCGGAGTGAGGGGATCCTGGACTTCGTGTGAGGGGACCGTGGACTCGGTGTGAGGGGATCCTGGACTCGGTGTGAGGGGATCCTGGACTTCGTGTGAGGGGACCGTGGACTCGGTGTGAGGGGATCCTGGACTTCGTGTGAGGGGATCCTGGACTTCGTGTGAGGGGACCGTGGACTCGGTGTGAGGGGACCGTGGACTCGGTGTGAGGGGATCCTGGACTTGGTGTGAGGGGATCCTGGACTTCGTGTGACAGGATCCTGGACTTCGTGTGAGGGGACCGTGGACTCGGTGTGAGGGGATCCTGGACTTCGTGTGAGGGGATCCTGGACTCGGTGTGAGGGGATCCTGGACTTCGTGTGAGGGGATCCTGGACTTGGTGTGAGGGGATCCTGGACTCGGTGTGAGGGGATCCTGGACTCGGTGTGAGGGGATCCTGGACTTCGTGTGAGGGGACCGTGGACTCGGTGTGAGGGGATCCTGGACTTCGTGTGAGGGGACCGTGGACTCGGTGTGAGGGGATCCTGGACTTCGTGTGAGGGGATCCTGGACTTGGTGTGAGGGGATCCTGGACTTCGTGTGAGGGGATCCTGGACTCGGTGTGAGGGGATCCTGGACTTGGTGTGAGGGGACCGTGGACTCGGTGTGAGGGGATCCTGGACTCGGTGTGAGGGGATCCTGGACTTCGTGTGAGGGGACCGTGGACTCGGTGTGAGGGGATCCTGGACTTCGTGTGAGGGGACCGTGGACTCGGTGTGAGGGGATCCTGGACTTCGTGTGAGGGGACCGTGGACTCGGTGTGAGGGGATCCTGGACTTCGTGTGAGGGGACCGTGGACTCGGTGTGAGGGGATCCTGGACTTCGTGTGAGGGGATCCTGGACTTCGTGTGAGGGGACCGTGGACTCGGTGTGAGGGGATCCTGGACTTTGTGTGAGGGGATCCTGGACTTCGTGTGAGGGGACCGTGGACTCGGTGTGAGGGGATCCTGGACTCGGTGTGAGGGGATCCTGGACTCGGTGTGAGGGGATCCTGGACTTCGTGTGAGGGGACCGTGGACTCGGTGTGAGGGGATCCTGGACTTCGTGTGAGGGGACCGTGGACTCGGTGTGAGGGGATCCTGGACTTCGTGTGAGGGGACCGTGGACTCGGTGTGAGGGGATCCTGGACTTCGTGTGAGGGGACCGTGGACTCGGTGTGAGGGGATCCTGGACTTCGTGTGAGGGGACCGTGGACTCGGTGTGAGGGGATCCTGGACTCGGTGTGAGGGGATCCTGGACTTCGTGTGAGGGGGTCCTGGACTTCGTGTGAGGGGATCCTGGACTTCGTGTGAGGGGACCGTGGACTCGGTGTGAGGGGATCCTGGACTTCGTGTGAGGGGATCCTGGACTTCGTGTGAGGGGATCCTGGACTTCGTGTGAGGGGATCCTGGACTTCGTGTGAGGGGATCCTGGACTTCGTGTGAGGGGACCGTGGACTCGGTGTGAGGGGAGTCACGTAACTACTATTCTCACTGCCCCCCAATCCACAGCGCCGGTTTTGTTTAGAAGTTCTGCAGCCATTAATTCACGGTAATCTATCTTGTTGACTCCCACATGATCGCGTGTGTGTTGGAGTTGTTCAACGTGTCTAATCTCCAACAGTTTATGTTACTTCCCAAGATCTGTTGTTCATGTTTAAATATTGAACGAACGAACGAACTAACGAACAAACAACGAACGAACTTTATTTTCTTGATTTTCGAATGTATAAATAGAATGTCATAGGTAATGGTATGTTTATTTGTGTAAGTGCCTGAATGGGAGCCAGGGCATTTCTCTGTCCAGGGCCTACTCTGCCCTGTTAGTGCCAGAGATTCGGCAGAGAGAAAAGAAGTTATGGATTGGTCTCAACACAGCGCACCAACTCCGTAGCCCAGTCAGGATCCAAATATGTGCGAGCTAGAATCACATTACCCGGGAAGGTTAACCCGGTCAACAAATGCCCGCAGAAGTCGGATGTGTCGGCCTAACGGCGCAAGAACGCAGCTCTGCTGTAAACAGGCACAACGCAATCACATCCGAAAAAAAAAACTCCGGATGAACGAAGAAGAAGAATCACATTATATATATATATATATATATATATATATATATATATATATATATATATATATATATATATATATATATATATATATATATATATATATTCTTTCGTGGGTATGTTTAACTAATATGAAATTTTGCCTGGGCACCAGCCCAACGTCTGCTCTGTTGTTAGATGTCCAACTACCAGGGGTGGGGGGTGGGGGGTGGGGGGTGGGTGGGGGGGGGGGTTCTAACGGGACTGTTGGGCACGTGGTTACTCCCAGATCGCCGTCCTTGCTTCAGAAACCTAGACCTCGGATCCACTAGTCCAATTTGAGGAGGTGATGTAACATTCACGGGTTCCCTATTGTGTAACAACCCTTGCCGTCCATTTCATGAATCCGTCCCAGTTTTCTCGAGCCACAGCAAGTTACTAGTTCACTTAGATGAGACCCATCTGTCATTGTGAAGTTATTGGTTCACTTAGATGACACCCATCTGTCACTGTGAAGTTATTGGTTCACTTAGATGAGACCCATCTGTCACTGTGAAGTTATTGGTTCACTTAGATGAGACCCATCTGTCACTGTGAAGTTATTGGTTCACTTAGATGAGACCCATCTGTCACTGTGAAGTTATTGGTTCACTTAGATGAGACCCATCTGTCACTGTGAAGTTATTGGTTCACTTAGATGAGACCCATCTGTCATTGTGAAGTAACTTGGCAGATGAGACACAATCTGCAACTGTGAAGTTACTGGTTCAATTAAATGAGACTCATCTGTGACTGTGAACTTACTGGTTCACTTAGATGAGACCCATCTGCTAGTGTCTAGTTACGATGGACGAATTTACATGGAATCTACTTGTTATTAGGGGATCCGTAACGTTTAACAGGGACACATAGGTCTCACCTAAGTGAACACGTAACTTCACCTCTCAGCTAAGTGAACACGTAACTTCACCGGCATCTTCTATCATGTCTGTATCTCACTTATCTTTTCTGTCCTGTCTGTAACTTAACCCAATATTAAATATGTGTTTGTCTTGACACGGATACACAACCACATATCACCACATGTGGCAGAGAAACACACTGATACACAACCACATACCACCACATGTGGTAGAGAAACACACAGATACACAACCACACACCACCACATGTGGTAGAGAAACACACAGATACACAAACACATATCACAACATGTGGCAGAGAATCACACTGATACACAACGACATATCACCACATGTGGCAGAGAAACACACAGATACACACCACACACAACAAGTGGTAGAAAAAGACACGGATACAAAACCACATACCATCACATGTGGTTGATAAACACACATATTTTTTTTAAAATGTTGCATATCTCTTGCAGGACGTTGCAATCAACACTAGCATTTTTCAGCTGCTGTTGATGTACTAGGCAAGATTTTACGTTAAGTAGTTTGCCATTGCTTTCTGAACGACCGGCTCCCATACCAACACGTTATAATACAACGCGACATGGTCCGCTGCACAAATCGGTCGCGGCTGTGTTTCGAACGCCTGTTAGGCGGCTCACGAACTGCGTTCGCAAGCCTTTGGCCACCGAGACCGGCAAACACACAGATACACAACCACATACCATCACATGTAGTAGAGAAATACACAGATATACAACCACATACCACCACACGTGGCAGAGAAACACACGAATACACAACCACATACCACCACATGTGGTAGAGAAATACACTGATATAGAACCACATCCCGCCAAATGTAGTAGAGAAACACACGGATACACAACCACATACCACGACATGTAGTAGAGAAACAGACTGATACACAACCACATACCACCACATGTAGTAGAGAAATACACGGATACACAATCACATACCACCACATGTAGTAGAGAAATACACTGATATAGAACCACATACCACCACATGTAGTAGAGAAACACACGGATACACAACCACATACCACGACATGTAGTAGAGAAACAGACTGATACACAACCACATACCACGACATGTAGTAGAGAAACAGACTGATACACAACCACATACCACAACATGTAGTAGAGAAACAGACTGATACACAACCACATACCACCACATGTAGTAGAGAAATACACGGATACACAACCACATACCACCACATGTAGTAGAGAAATACACTGATATAGAACCACATACCACCACATGTAGTAGAGAAATACACAGATACACAACCACATAACAAAACATGTTGTAGAGAAACACACGGATACACAACGACATGAGACAACAAATGGCAGAGAAACACACGGATACACAACCACATAACACCACAAGTGGCAGAGAAAACCCACAGTTATCATGTTCCTTCTAATTCTCAATCAAGGGATGCTGAGAGGAACACACAGTGAGGGATGCAGAACACAGGGAGGGTTGCAGAGAGGAATACATACACAGGGAGGGACTCAGAGAGGATCAGACAGGGAGGGGCACAGTGATGAATGCATGGGTGGGGGTTGCTGAGAGGGACACACAGGAGGGACGCAGAGAAGGACACACAGGGAGGGACGTAGAGAGGGACACACAGGGAGGGACGTAGAGAGGGACACACAGGGAGGGACGTAGAGAGGGACACACAGGGAGTTATACAGAGATGAACAGACAAGGAGGACGTGTAGGACATTCTCATGGCAACAACCGACAGTCATGAATTATTGATGACCCAGTTGTGCAGAATTAAATAGCTTCATACCACGGACCGTTCGAGAAGATGGTCTGTGCCTGGTCGTGATCCATTATCTGAGAGTGTAGAGAAACAAACTACCGCATACGGCACATCAAACATTCACGATCGAAAACAGCGCACACAAACTGTCTACAGCAGCACGTCAACAAGTGAACATCAATGACAGCGCACACAAACTGTCTACAACAGCACTCACAAACTGTCTGCAACAGCACTCACAAACTGTCTACAACAGCGCTCACAAACTGTCTACAACAGCGCACACAAATTGTCTACAACAGCACTCACAAACTGTCTACAACAGCACTCACAAACTGTCTACAACAGCGCTCACAAATTGTCTACAACAATGCAAACAAACCGTCTACAACAGCGCACACAAACTGTCTACAACAGCGCATTAACAACCGCGCACACAATCTAACCTGCTCACACACAGGTTGCCATACTTGTCAAACAAACACAACACGAAACATTCTAGAATGCAATGAATGGTTGTCATGAATTCTCTCCCCCGGGAAACTGTATTTAAACTTACATTGATTACCTCCCCCTCGGAGGAAGTGGGGTTGATATATCCGCCCCGCTGGCCATGCAGCAGGCATAATATTGCTGGAATATATCACACAACATGGCCGTGTTTTACAGCCATAATTTTCTCACGCAGAATATATTACATGTGATATGTTCGCGGGTATTTGTTGCGTGTGCAATATTCTCAGACAGGATGTCAGCTGCCTGGAAACTCCTCTCAGCCCTTGGACTACATTGCAGACTGCCTTGTCATCTCATCTCATCTCATCCTATCTCATCTCATCTTATTTCATCTCATCTCATCTTATTTCATCTCATCTTATTTCATCTCATCTCATTTCATCTCATCTCATTTCATCTCATCTCATCTGTCATCACTCTAACATGTCAGGCAGTTGAAAAGATAATAAAAGTTGACCTGCCTGTCATCACTCTAACATGTCAGACAGTTGAGGGGACAGTAAAAGTTGACCTGCCTGTCGTCACTCTAACATGTCACACAGCTGAGGTGATATTAAAAGTGACCTACCTGTCATCAGTCTAACATATCAGACAGTTGATGGGACAGTAAAAGTTGACCTAACTGTCATCACTCTAACATATAAGACAGTTGAGGGGACAGTAAAAGTTGACCTACCCGTCATCACTCTAACATATCAGACAGTTGATGCCCCGGGAAGTTAACCCGGTCAACAAATGCCTGCAGAAGACGGATGTGTCGGCCTAACGGCGCAAGAACGCAGCTCTGCTTAAATAGGCACAACGCAATCACGTCCGAAAAAGATAAAAAAAAAACTCAGGAAAAACGCAGAAGAAGAAGAAGAAGAAGAAGAAGAAGAAGAAGAAGAAGACAGTTGATGGGGCAGTAAAAATTGTCCTACCTGTCACCACTTTAAAATGTCAGACATTTGGGGGAATAGTAACAGTTGACCTACCTGTCACCACTCTAACATGTCAGAAAGTTGAGGGGTTAGCAAAAGTTGACCTTTGTGTCACCACTCTAACATGTCACAAAGTTGAGCAGACAGTAAAATAATTGACATATCTGTCACCGCTCTAACATGCCAGACAGTTGAGGGGACAGTAAAAGTTGACCTACCTGTCACCACTTTAAAATGTCAGACATTTGGGGGAATAGTAACAGTTGACCTACCTGTCACCACTCTAACATGTCAGAAAGTTGAGGGGTTAGCAAAGGTTGACCTTTGTGTCACCACTCTAACATGTCACAAAGTTGAGCAGACAGTAAAATAATTGACATATCTGTCACCGCTCTAACATGCCAGACAGTTGAGGGGACAGTAAAAGTTGACCTACCTGTCGTCACTCTAAGATGTCAGACAGTTGAGGGGACAGTAAAAGTTGACCTACCTGTCGTCACTCTAAGATGTCAGACAGTTGAGGGGACAGTAAAAGTTGACCTACCTGTCGTCACTCTAAGATGTCAGACAGTTGAGGGGACAGTAAAAGTTGACCTACTTGTCGTCACTCTAACATGTCAGACAGTTGAGGGGACAGTAAAAGTTGACCTACCTGTCGTCACTCTAACATGTCAGACAGTTGAGGGGACAGTAAAAGTTGACCTACCTGTCGTCACTCTAACATGTCAGACAGTTGAGGGGACAGTAAAAGTTGACCTACCCGTCACCACTCTAACATGTCAGAAAGTTGAGTAGTCTAAAAAATTGACCTATCTGTCACCAATCAACCTGTCAGACAGTTGAGTAGACAGTAAAAGTTGACCGCCTGCCATGACTGTCACACGCAGACATGGGCTGCGCTGTAGGACGGGTTTGAAGTGACGTGGACTAATATTCGATCGCGGCAGCCAAAGACCATGTCGATCAAACCAGCTCAGACACGACCTTGAATGTGCAGCCCTGAGAACAATGGCCAGAGCTCAGCTGGAGCGTGACCGACGATCATGTTGTACACTCCATTGATCCTGTCTGTAATGGACTGTAGACTCGACACTTTGAGGCTGTCGGACCCCCAGTGGGAATCAATGGAGTATCTTCACAGCAAACGAATGAGAATCGGCTCTGGGGGATACAGATTCTCCTAGCGCCATAGTGTACTACATGCTCTGGGTGCTACATATACTCCTAGTGCTATAGTCATAATAGTGTGCTACATGCTCTGGATGCTACAGATACTTTTAGTGCTATAGTGTGCTACATGCTCAGGGTGCTACAGATACTTTTAGTGCTATAGTGTGCTACATGCTCAGGGTGCTACAGATACTTTTAGTGCTATAGTATAGTGTGCTACATGCTCTGGGTGCTACAGATACTCATAGTGCCACTGTGTGCTACTTCCAGGGGAAGAGTACTACAGTAGAACATGTAGTCTAGGGGAAGTGCACTACAGTAGAACATGTAGTCTAGGGGAAATTTACTACAGTAGAACATGTAGTCTAGGGGAAGTGTACTACCGTAGAACATACAGTCTAGGGGAAGTGTACTACAGTAGACCATGTAGTCAGACGGAGAGTACTACAGTAGAACATGTAGTCAGGGAGGGGAGGGGGGAGTACTACTACATAATATGTAGCCAGGGGGAGATTACTACAATATAATATGTAGCCACTACAATAGAATATGTAGCCACTACAATAGAATATGTAGCCACTACAATAGAATATGTAGCCAGGGGGAGATTACCACAATAGAATATGTAGCCACTACAATATATTATTTAGCCACTACAATAGAATATGTAGCCACTACAATAGAATATGTAGCCACTACAATATATTATGTAGCCACTACAATAGAATATGTAGCCACTACAATAGAATATCTGGCCACTATAATAGAATATGTAGCCACTACAATAGAATATGTAGCCACTACAATAGAATATGTAGCCACTACAATATATTATGTAGCCACTACAATAGAATATGTAGCCACTACAATAGAATATGTAGCCACTACAATAGAATATCTGGCCACTACAATAGAATATGTAGCCACTACAATAGAATATCTGGCCCCTACAATAGAATATGTAGCCACTACAATAGAATATGAGCCACTAAAATAGAATATGTAGCCACTACAATATATTATGTAGCCACTACAATATATTATGTAGCCACTACAGTAGAATATGTAGCCACTACAATATATTATGTAGCCACTACAATAGAATATGTAGCCACTACAATATATTATGTAGCCACTACAATAGAATATGTAGCCACTACAATATATTATGTAGCCACTACAATAGAATATGTAGCAACTACAATAGAATATATAGCCACTACAATATATTATGTAGCCACTACAATAGAATATGTAGCCACTACAATAGAATATGTAGCCACTAAAGTAGAATATGTAGCCACTACAATATATTATGTAGCCACTACAATATATTATGTAGCCACTACAGTAGAATATGTAGCCACTACAATATATTATGTAGCCACTACAATAGAATATGTAGCCACTACAATAGAATATTTAGCCACTATAATAGAATGTATAGCCAGGGGGAGAGAGTAGAATGGCTACAGCGTGACAGGAACAGAAATAACTATCATCAGGTGATCATCACATGGAAGAGACTGGTCGGAGGGATGTTACATTCACGACATGTAGAACTGTAGGAGTGGGGAATAGGGAATGGGACTGTTGGAATGGGGAATAGATAATGGAATTGCACGAATGGGGAATGGAGAATGGCATTGTTGGAGTGGGGAATAGAGAGTGGGACTTTTGGAGTTGGGAATAGAGAATG